>LR999967.1:35744486-38144486 GCA_905220375.1 Tachina fera | reverse complement strand
TGAATACTTTTGCAGTGAATTGTTTTATTGGTGTGACTTACAGTTTTGCAAAAAAGTTAATTTTGTTTTAACCAATAAATTTGTAATTATTTAAACAGAAATCCGTTGAATATTTGGTAAGAAAATTGTTAAATATATATAACCTCCATAGTTTCGTTGTTTTATAGATTTTGGCCGTGATTAAAAATCATTTCGTGGATATGAAATATTAAAAACGTGTTGCAATTGATACGAAATACAAATTTTAGCTGGTTTCCTTTCAAAATTTGGTATAGCTTAGTTTGATATTTCAGTTGCTCTGAAAAAATTTGTGGAATAATTAAAAAAACGATAATCTATTGCATTTTTAACCCCAGTTAATACAGAAATGTGTTGGGGTCATTTACATTGTTTGCAGCCAGCCATATTGATTTTTAACCGGTTTTATATACATACATGTGATGCTGTATATCGTCGTGTAAAAGTAGATATATTTTTTTTAATTTTCGTAAAAAAAGTTTTGGAAATACTTTCTAGGTCAAAATTTAAATAAATTGTCCACTATTGCATCAAATATGCATAATTGGGTATGTAAAGCGCAATTTTTATTTCGGTATGTGGTCGTTCATCCTTTGTTTTGTTTTGGCGCCATTTTTCAAATGTACATACATACATGTACCTACATACATATGTACCCTTAATTATTAGTGGTCTAAAGGTACGGTCACACTTGGAAAACATTGCCCAAAACGTAACAACTCAATATTATGAAAAACCTTTCGATTTAGACACGTTTATTAAGTTAAACAGTTTCCAATAATGTTTAATTCTATTACATCGTCTGTCAGTTATGTATGTATGTGTAAAACTGTTTAAATTAAGAATCAATGGATTTTTCACTAATATTCAGTGGTTACGCATTTTTGGCAAATGTTTGCCAAGTGTGACCGTACCTTAATTCATATGCATTTTTGCTTGGAAATGTTATAAATCTTTAAAAATCATCAATAAACGTTTTGTCCTAATTTACACTACGCAAGTCTTATTGCTAAGATGATTAGTTTGATTACGATAGTGACGAGGGGAACAGAAATGTTTCTTTTCCCCTCGTCTTCAAACGTACTAATAAGCTTAGCAATAAGACTTCCATAGTGTAAATTAGGACTTAATAAATCTTCACACGTTGACTTCCAATTACGACATTCCGTAGATCGCGTTGCGTTCCCTTCTAGGAAGCCAACTACGAGTTACCTAGTAGTCACTAAATTAGCCATTTTTGTGTAGCTACCGAACTACATCGTATTATATCAGTGCTTGAATCGATTAATGGCTTCTGGAATAATAATAAAAAGGCAACGCTGGATTGTTTTAACAAAATATAACTAAAATTAACACGTTGAATGCCACGGGCATTTTCACAAAACTCCAAAAAATGACAATTGGGTTTAATCACATTGGGTAAAGTGAATAAGAAATAAGCATTTGCTTTTTACTTGAAAATTTGTTTAAAAAAACAAAAAACACATTTTTTAGGTTTTAAAACAAATTTTTAAGTCAAAAGGTTGGCCAATGGCCATAGAAACGACCATTGTTCTCACTCTCACCTCACTTTTTGTTTGGCTTAAATCTAGTTTAGGGGCACATCACCTCACAAGTTTCAGCTTTTGTTGCTCCATTCGTAATCTGTAAGAAATGAGAGATAATTGTATTTACGTCTTCGTCCAAGGCCTATTTATTAGATCTATGCAACTCTACAAAAACACAGCAATACAAAAAACAACTTTGTGTTTAAGTTGTCAGAAACACACATAAACATGAACTAAAGTGTACGGTGCAGGCAGCTCTTGACAGTTTAAACACGAAAAAACAGAATATCAGGAGGATTGCATTGACCTGATAAATAGCCTTGTCTTCGTCTCTCTTAAAGCCTAGTACTCTGTTTAAAGTTGTGAAAAATGTTCAGCAACATTGATTATTTCGCGTGAAAAATTTAACACGTAACAAGTGATGCCCATACTGCTTTTTCCGAAAAAATTGTCGTTTTTATTTTTCCATAAAAACCTTTCTCAGACTACATTTCAAAGAAAAAATTAGCGAAATCGGTGAAGCCGTTTTCGAGTTATGCACTTAGCAACGGACAACATTTCATTTTTATATATAGGATGTGTGCCAAACGGTAGAAAAGTACTATGGTTAAAAAATATTTGCCTGTGGGGAAAAAATTTCATTTTTTTGCTGTGCCAAATGATAGGTATCTTTTTTGACAATGTAAACTTTTGACAAATTCACTTTAGCATAGTAAGAAGCTCATGAAAAAATTGCTGCGGCGGCGAAGCAAAAATTTTAGTACAAGCCGCCGGCTACCAACATTTTTTTAAAAGAGGATTTTTATATAAAACAACATTCTTATCAAGGCGAATTCAGTATCAGGTGACCTTATCTGCCCAGCTGATTATCAGCTGTTGATGCGAAATTGAGCAATTTGAATCAAAACATCAAATTTTGCTCAGAAATCTTTTGACAGATTGGTTTTCTAGCATACCAAACTACATGTGGTTTTCTGTGTTGTAAAATTGTACTGATAAGATCACCTGATACTGAATTCGCCTTGATTCTTATAGCAGAAAATTATATAACTACATTTATGATGCAAAATTTTTCGCAAATTAAAATAAACGTGAATTTTTCACAGTCTAACTACATTTAAGGGACGTAAAAATTTATGTAATGCGCGACGGTGGTTTTAGCTTTTATGATGCGATGCTTCTTACTTGCTGCTTTTTCAAAAATTTATCTGTTGTGTCAAAAATTCTACTAGCCCCTGGGGCTAGTGAAATTTTATTCAACTCTGAATGTCAAAAATTTACTTACACTAGTACTTTGCTACCGTACCGATATATTACGATTAATTTATTAATTTTGTTGACAACACACGGTATGTGACAATTAAAATGTAGCTTGTCGTTAAGGATAACGCCTAAATATTTCACTTTGTTGTCCCAGGGTATGTCAAAATTCATAATCGCAACGAACACTGGGGAAAAAAGCATTCCTTACGCTTTATTGTGAAGTATATACTTAGCTTGGGTTTTTTCAATATTTATCGCAATTTTTCATTTTTTAAAGTAAGATTTAAGCTCCGTAAGAGCCAATTGAAGATTGTAGATTATATCAGCTGCTTGAGTACTGCAGATTATTGAAGTATCGGCCGCAAAAATAGACACCGTACAATTCGAAAACTCATTAACGTCTGCAGTAAAAATATTATACAGGACAGGCAATATCTTTGAGGGCAGCCAGCCGAAATGTTAATTTTTTTTGGAAGACGTATTACCCAGAAAAAAAGGATCTATTGTGCAAGAAATCAACAATTTTTATTATTTGTATCGGAAAATTGAATATCTTTAATTTGAAGATGAGTCCGTTGTGCCAAACAAAATCAAAAATGCTGATTTGACATCTAGAAGTACCATACCAGTGGACTTGCTAATGTCAAAGTTGTTTTTAACCTCATTTCTAATTTTTAGTAACGGTTGAGAAGTGTTATGCTGGGTCCTGAAACCAAATTGTTGAGCTGGTAAGATGTTTTTTCTCATTGAAATTAGCTTTTTTTTTCTTCAGTATTTTGTCCAAAATTTTGCTTAACGATGACAGTAGGCTTATTGGTCTGTACGAAAGGGAGATGCAGCAGGCTTGTTTGGCTTAAGAATGAGAATATTCTTTGACAATTTCAAAGCACTTGGAAGGGCCCCTTTCAGATTATGCAACTTTACTTGCGCAAGTCTTGTGTTTGTTGGTGTGAGAGGAAAGCTCGGTTTGAAGGGGAAAGAATTGCCGAGATTTGAGTACAGACTTGCTTTTGTGTACTTGGCAATTCTGTTTCCGATGTCATTCTTTTCTTCGGATATTTATTTTTTGACATTGTCTTTTATTTCTTCTTCGGTGTGTTGTCTAATTTTGTGTTAAGAAAATTTTATATATGTTAATAGTGAATAAAAAGTTAAAAAATCATGAGAAATTGGAAGCGAAATGAAACGAAACAACTAATAAATTTAGTTGGACAAAATTAATGAATTTTTTCCATTGTATACACCAAATTTCAAATCACTTTCACAACTTCAAGTTCAAAAGAAAATAATAAAAACGAAAATTATACTTGCGCAATTAAAGTTGCCTAATCTGAAAGGGGCCAAAGTAGCTTAAATTTAGGCAGGCGTTAAAAATGGCTGTCAGAAAGTGCCTGTCTTTGGGAAGTTTTTCAAACGTTTGTTGTTAATTCCATCTGATACAGGTAGATGTTTGGAGTTTTTTCTGAAAATTTTATTAACTTTCCAAAAAGCGGGCGATGATTTGTACAGGTTCGACAGCAGGTATTCCAAGATACGTTTCTAAAATTTGTTATTTCTTTTTTGATGCTTGTGTTTATGCGTACCATTGCTTCGTGATCATTAATGTCCCTAAACCGTTTCCAATTTCTTCGAAAAACATTTCTCATTTGCATCATAGTTATAAATATTGTTAGGCAATGGATTACTCATTGGGGAAACACGTTTTTTGGGAACAGATGTTTCGATAGTTATTTTAATCACCTTATTGAAGTCATTGATCAGATTGTCGATTTAGGTGACGTAAGTTATATCAGCGCGGTTTTCTATTGGCGGTGGGGTACGATTTATTGATTTACGAAAGCGTCTCCAGTTAGCTATGTTGCATGCGTATAATAAATTGTCTGATTCTCTATAGCGAAGATTTACATATATTACTTACAATGGGCAAATGCTCTGATCCCAGGTCATTGACCACTTTTATTATTGACATATTCGTTGAAATGTTGGTTGGAATGAAATCTAATGTTGATGTTTGATTGTTTTGATCTGAAGGAATATACGTGTATCAGGGATGGCAAAGTTGGTACAATTGTATCTTTTTTGGTACTATTTAAACTCGGAAAGTAGAATAGTACACCAATGACTAATTTAGTACATTTAAGGAATCTCCGCAGTTTCACTCCGTATTTCTTTTCAAACGATTGCATATGGACATTTCTACGGAAAATTCCACTTTTTGTCACGTTACGTTACTATGCAATTTAGAGCTATGCTATTCGATTGCTTTCTAGTTTTTTTACCGAATGTAGACTTAATTGCGCTCTACACCGTCATGCCAAAAAATTATATAAAACAAGATACATCACAAAAGGTGAACTTTTCGGTGGAAATGACCATATGTCAATTTTCACTTTTGAACAATGAAACTCGTATTTTTCTCTTGAAAACAGTCTTCTGAAAGCAAAACGCAGCAAGAAAATCCAAAAAATGTGAACTATTCCATTTCCAAATCATCGGATGTTTGTGCAAATACTATTACTTTGTGTATCTTAAATTACAACTTAAACAGGTGTAACTTACAAGCAAATTTGTGAAAACGATTCGCTGGTCATAAAAAAGTCTATTATTTAAATAAAACTAAAAAATATTTTGGTAAAATGAAGGTAAAAAAATTACACTTTATTTAAGTTATTGGTACAATTTTTGTGTCTGATAAAGTTGAGTTTGTTGTATGAAATATTTCCCCATGAATTACTTCTTAGACATACCCAGTACTTACATATCGTCGCTGTTTTAACTAACCGGCCTAACTGACATATTTTTTAGAAATTAGTTAAGTTCACTATTAGACTTTATAAGTCATAATAGATAGACCTTGTCTAAAATTTTTATGACTGTAAACATTGCTGTTTTTCCAATAAGTCCTGATTCACACACATCAGGTTTACCTGATCAGTTTTTGTTCAATTTTCTTTTGAACCTGCATTTGCGTTCATACACACCGTCAAGTCAAGTCATCAAGTCTCATCAATTGCGTTGTAGTAGAGTATTACGAATGACAAAAAAAAAACGAAAAAGCAAACTTGACTGGTACGGTCAAGTCTGTACCCCTTTTTATTCTCTTCACCGCTCTCCTAAAAACTCAAGACTTGACGAGTCAAACCTGACGTGTGTGAATCAGGACTAACAGTAAAAATATTTGAAACGTATACATAAGAATACATGACAATCATAAAAAGTGCTCTCCTGTAAAATTTAAAATATTTTAGATAGGTCAGTTAGTTAAAACAGCGACGATATGTATGTCTACAGTTTAAGTCAACTTCTAAAATATATTTGTTTTTGAATTTCAGTTAATTTCCGAAGGTCGGAAGTAAAATTATTTATTGTTGTGTTGCTACGTCCACTTGAACCTCCTGGAAAATAAGAGGAATAGATGTCGATGAAGTCATTTCCAGAGTCTACTCTAACTCCAATGTTTTCAATAATATTTGTGTTTTTAGGAGGTAACAACTGATGCTTGATATTTTTTTAAACCTCCTCCACCAGTTTGTCGATCTTATCTGTAACAACAGTAGTTCTTATGTTTTATTGATAGTTTATTGTTTAACTAAGTTTCACAAATTAAACAAATATCGACTTGGTTTTCATCTAAGAAGTAGAAGAGTTCCTCTTTTTTTCGTATACTACGAGCATTCCATTGTACTAGCTTGATATTGCTGTTAATTGATACAAAAACTTGCAAGGAAGGTTTGTGACAACTTGAAATTGTTCCTCACGTGACTTGCAGTTTTTAAGGTTATTAATTATCTCGAAGGTAAGATTTTTTAATTCTTCAAAAGAAAACAGATTATTGTTTGTGTACATTATCAAAAGGTGGAGTGAGCGATTGGTTGTTATTTGCACTTGATGTGCTAGGGCGGATTACTATTTGATTTAACGTTGAAAAACGTACGTTTGCGTGAAACCCACATAAGACTATAAGGTGTTTGCGCTAGCTTATGTAGATATGTATGTATGTACATTAGGGGTATAACCAATTTTTTTGGCATAGTACCATGAGGTTAACCATGTCCTAGTAACCACGAAATTTGTCTCAATTGGTTTTTCTAAACAGGTGTATAACAAATTTGGAACAAACGTACACGCAATAGTCAGGCGACTTTTTGATATTCATGGGGGCCAGGCCAAAAGTTTTTTAAAAGTAATATGAATAGTTCTTTTCAAATAAAATTTTTTAGGATAAATCATGATACAATAATATAAAGGTTTGACGTTTAAAATTAATTATGACTTTTACCCAAATTATTTGAATACTGTTTTTTTTGTAAACTGCTTGTTTAGTTAATTTTTCTCTTTTTTTTATAAATAATTTATGTTTAAGTCATACATATATAGATACTTACTGTACAATACATATATAATTGGCCATAAGGCTTCCTTTGTATTGATATTAATAAATAAATAAAACCTTGCCACATACGTATAATGGTAACTTTTAATTAGGAATACTTTTTGAAATGTGCAATTTGAGCTTAGAAATTGAAGTTTAACACATATTTTGTTTTAATATGGGTTGTTTTAATTGGACATGAGGATAACTAGATCTGTGTGTAATAATACGCACAAAAGCAAGTGTTGGATTTATTATTTAATTCATTAGATAATAAAAAAACCTCACGGCTAGGGATGCAACATCGTTCTTAAAAAGAAACGCCGTAAATAGAAGCGATATATCGATGTTTTATTTTGTTATCATTACATGCACGGTTGCCAGAAATGCATATTTATCTTTATTTTGCAGATTTTTACCCTCCAAAAAGACGAAATCCAGATTTGAAGATTTTTGGCCTAAAAACGCAGATTTTTCAACTCCAATTACATGGCATTTTTTTACATTTTTCCTCTTGCTGTTACTACTTTTTGTTTCTTTTATGTGTGAACGACTCGCAGTTTAGAGATTTGGGTTTTGCACAAAAAAGTGTACTCTGCAAAGTCTAAAGTTTGTAGGAGAGAAGAGAAAAGAGGTCTTATTCTATATTATTTTTTCTTTAACAACCTCAAGACTTTGCAAAGTAAACTTTCCGCGCGGAAATTCCGTCAAACTAAACAGTACACTTTAACCAATGTCACTAAATCGAAGATGTTATCTTGTAAAGATTTTTGCTTGAAGCTTTTTCTGCCGTATTCATAAAAAATAGTTTTGGTTTACAAAAGGTTTAGAAAACAAACTTTGTATTGAAATTTGTTTGTTAAACGTTTTGTAACCCAAAATAATTTTTATGAATATTACCTTTTATGTTTGTGTACGTAATTCTTAATAACAAATTGATATTCGTTCTTTAAACATATGAAGTTTTTTGCCTTATTTCAAAAATTTTTTGTTGAAGTCTGCTGATGAGATTCTTAACCAGAAACGAAATGCACATTCTTCGAACATTAAAGGCTTCCCTACAAGAACACTACCAGTCAATTGACTGCTCATTTGATCGATAGTCAGGCAGGATATTTTCATTATTGCGTACAACAAAGTTTCCATCACTTTATTAAGGGCAAAATGAAAAATGTGATGGAAATTTTTGTGTACGTGTGATCTTGCATCTCTCTCTAACTAGCGAATATAACATATAGTTGAACTGCTCACTACAGTGCTTTTTAATAATCAATGATGGCATAAGTATTACTCAAGTTTGACTGATCATAATTGATTTATATATCCCTCACAATTGAGTAATCATACATGATTGATATAATGACCATATAGTTTTTATTATTTTAATTGTTTTTTTAATTATAAAATGATATAAAAATAAATAAATAATTTAAAATAACAGATATACTTCAGCAAAAAAAAGGATAAACTAGGCGGTATATTGCCCTCTTCACACCTTTTCACCACCAACGCATCTTGCTTTTTACAAATATATATGTATCTAAAATTTTGAAAAGAAATATAAATTAAATTAAATTTTGTAAATTTCTTTATTAAATATTGTTTTTACTTATCTTTTGTAACACTTTTAAATTTTAATTTTTACAGACAGAATTAATTCAATTTTTTTTCCATATAAATCGATGTTGTAAAAGTTTTGGCATATGTACATTAGATGTCCCACTCTAACATATATGCTAGAGTAGAACAACTATAATTAATAAATAAATCCATCATCACTTTCTATCAAATGACTAGTCAATTGACTATCAATATTGAATTCAATATAAATTGCTGCAATTGTGTTAGTAAAAAAATTTTGTTTGTGTTAGTTTCAGTCATTCATTTCTTGTAGGGTTCTTTCTATTCATAAAAAATAAAATGTGATTGAAAGTTATTTAAAAAAAATTTTAAAAAATTTAAATAAAATACATTTTAAGCCGAGTTTAAATTTTATTAATATGGGTTAGTGAAAAAATATTTAAATTACACATATACATCCATATTTATGTAAATTTGTTTAATATTATATACAAAAATTTTTTAAAAATAGCTTTGAAGATTTTTTGAAGATTTTAAAAATAAAATGCAGATTTTGAAGATTTTTTCTTAAAAAATTGTTAAATTTTCCAGATTTTAGCCTTTGAAATTCTGGCAACACTGATTACATGATTTAAATGTCTTGCAGTGGATAATAAATTTAAAAGCTTTTTGTGTTAAAATAAGTATCTGTAGTAACTAATATATTCTAATACAATGATGCGCACACAATGCCCGCGGGGGCCTTGTGTATTTGTAATTGTATTAACAATTATATGTATTAGAATCTAATATAATTGTTAATACAACAGATAATGCATGAGCGTATGTTTCATATATATAATACAACTTCGTGTGCAAATTTATTGCTGGGTTAAAACACACACAAACAGACATACTGTGATACTTGCATTTGTGGTAAACAGCTTTGAAAGCTCTTAAATTTGTTCGTGTTTCTTTGCAAGGATCTCGGCGACATCAATGCTTGCTGTTAGCTTGCTCTCGTCGATGTGAAAGTACAAAAAGCTCTTTATAAGAAGTTGCACAGTGTGCATATGACTTGGACGTTGCTGAATAAGAGTTAATGCTTTGTTGATAAGTACAAAAACTGTTCTCCTTTTTTTGTTCGCATAGGACATGGCCTACGATTGGACTAGGACCATGTTGTAAATATCCCATTTCTCCTAAAAATTGACTGAAGTCCAATAATATTCGTAAGGACGCTACTACAACCCGTGCAACAATTTATCCGAATAATGCAAGGCAGCTACGTTAAACACACAAACTCGAATATTTGAATTTCAGATAAACAGCTTTAAAGCTCTTACATTTGTTGGTTTTTTGCAAAGAGCAAGCAATTTTGTCGCCGAGATCTGCTTTTATATCGTGCTCTGGTCAGTGCAAAAGTACAAAAGGTCTTTTGTAAAAGTTTGCAGCTTATGTAAGGCAATAAACCAGAGAGCATAACGAAAGTTCCGCCTTGATTCAGTTTTAAATTTCCTTGCTGCAGTTGTTGGTGCTGCTAAAACTTTTATTGCTGTTTATTTTTCATAAATATATGAAATAATTAAATTATTTTTAATTAAATAAACAAGAACGTCAAAAAATTAATGAAAAATTCGGATTTCATAAATTAGTGAGGTAGCATTAATTTTGAGAGTAAAAAGTAATTGGGGCAAACGTCAGAAGGTTAATATGGCGACGAAAAGAGAGAACGGTTTTAGCTTCATATTATTGTATCATGGTATTCAGGTACAAAAACAGATTATTTTAAAATTAATTTACACATCGCATTTAATCAACAAGAGGGTATTAGCTCTAAATTTTTAAAATTTCAATTTTTTCAAGAAATCAAGTTTCAACATCAATATCTATCTACTGTAGACGATATTGATGTTGTAATTATTCAACGTATTCCGATTACTCTTTCATCTCGAAAACCAAATTTGAGACCATTTTTGTGATAGTGAAGTGACTACCTTTATATTACCAAAAATGTATTATTTCGAGTTAACACAAAGGTGGACATAGAAATGTATCATATATTTTCATGAAAATGTATTATTTTCATTTGAACCATGGTTTAATTATACAGGTGACTGCATAAGGATTTTTTATACAATAATACGGCAACCATAGCTGTGTAAAGAACCGAAGAATGTCAAAAGCAAAAACATTTTTATACCAAAAACAAAACGAATTTTTTGACATTCTACAGCTACAAAGCACATAGAGCAAAAAATTATCAGCTGAAGTAGCGCTGCCACCTAGTTAGATACACCTTGATTTGAACTTTTATTTAATATAAAAACAATCAAATTGTTTTAGTTTAAATTTTGTTGTATATTGATTTGATACAGTGTTGATAAAATTTGTTTTATTGTGATTTTAATTCAAAATGTTTTTATGATAAAAATGCTCAAATATTTTTTTGTTGTGACTTTTCAAAACATTTTCCCCCAATAAATTGCAAGGTTTAAAAAAAAAATTTAAATATATTTTCAAATGGAATTTGTAAAATGTAACCACAAACAGCTTTTCGTCTCAACTGAACATTTTAAAATTTTGAGTTAATACCTTCTTGTTGATCAAGCGCGATATGTAATTCCATTCAACTAATTTAAATATCAGAACTTTCATTTAATTAAACTATATCTTTGAAAATGCATATACCAAGGCGATCTCATGTACCTGGTGGTGCCAAGTTAACAGCTGATTTTTCAGGAAGTTTGGTTTGTCAAATATCTGCAATAAAATTTGTCGGAAGTTTGATTGTAAATTTTCAGGCGTGACACCACCTGGTATATGAATTTGTGTTGCATACACACACATATGTACATATTAGTCTCGCCAAATTTTTAAACCACAAACAACTCTGGAAATATATTTTTAAGCGATTTTAACGAAAAGAAAATTTTTAAACCGTTTTGAAAAATAAACTATTACTAAAAATTGTTGTGTTTGCATTTATTTCATAAATAATGCGACATGACGAAAAAATCCCTACATTTTGGAGAATATAAAAAATCTGTTACAACAAAATATCATGTCAGGTGGAGACGTAGAGTTATGGACGAGCAAAAGTTTATTACTTTTGTAAAATTAAATTATTTTTAAATGAATGTTCAGCAATCATATGCTATTCTTTTGAAACCCGCTTTCGAATTGTCTTATAATACAAATTCAAACAGTGTTAATAAAAAAAAATATACCAAGCAGAAAAGAATTATAAATGAAAGCAATGCACAAATTTGGCAGATGTTGCATTGCATTGATAAGAATTACCTTGCAATAATGAACTTGCGGCATTGCCAAAAATAACTTATGGCCTATTCCCACCTGCGAAAGAAAACGTTCGACTTACAATTTATATTGAAAACAAAACAAATTTTCATATTTTATTGTTGTTTTCAATATAAATTGTAAGTCGAACGTTTTCTTTCGCATGTGAGAAATATGCCATTATTTATGAACACTACGCATTACAGTGTTGCATTGCAAGCTGCATTTATGAAGGCAGCCATAATCTAAAATTATTTCGAGGCCTCAATGCGGTGTTTTTTATTTATTTTTCAAATAAACATTAGAGGTATTCATTTCAGGTTTTTCTCGTTGGAAAAATTTATTTTTTTTGACAACAAACAGCAAAAAAAATTCGAAAAATTTTTCCTGTTGTAAAAAAAAAAATTAATTTTTCCAAAAAAAAAAAACTGAAATGAATACCTTTATTAATTTTTCTTAACCAAAAAGAAAATTAAAAATTTTCATAACTCCATTGCGGTTGGTGTGTGAACTTTTTTGACTTTGGCGAAAAAATAAACGTTTCCTTATAGTTTTTGATCTATCGGACTGTGTGCTATGCCAATTTTGATATTTTAAAAAATTATTAGAAAGTTATATCCCTAATTTACATATGTATGTATGCATGTAGATAAAATATTGACGCTTCGTTCTTCTGATTTTTTAATACGAATTTACTGAATTTTGTTTTGATCGTTGCGTTCTAAAAAAAATACACTGCAAATAAATTTGGCGCCAAAACTAAAGCCGCAAGTTAAAAGATTTTCCCACATTTTATGTTTTCAGAATTTGGGTGAACAAAAAAAACCGCCATATCTTTCTTGATAACCAATGCAGATAGTTTTTGGTTTGTTTACATTACTTTTTCACTTCCTTATCCTAACATACATATGTATGTATTTTTGCCGAAGCATACGAAAAGGTAACTTTAAAAAATTCGTTACTTTTTGTTCTCTTCATTTTACCTAAAATTCTCTTTAGTCTTATTTCTTTTAATAATCGTATAACATACATACAGTATCGGCCAAAACCTAAGCACCCCCTCATTACTTCTTTTTAAAATGATAATTTTTTTAAGAAAACAAAGTTATTAAAATTTTTATTTTTATTTTTTTATTTACTTATATCTTTATTATTGAAAAACACAAACTTAAGGAATTCAGAATTTAATTTAAAAAAAATTAAAATTCAAAAAACATTTTAAGTCGCAATTATAAGCGGACTAAACTAAAGCACCCCCAATTTAAGGTGCAAAAAAAACTATTGAAATCAATATTTCTTTGCGAATCCTTTATTCTGGATGGCACATGCACATCTTTCAGCCATAGAGGATATTAAAAAATATTAATTATATCAGGTGTTATTGCTTCCCAGGCTATTTTTGTGGCCTCAAATAAATTTTCTTTGGTTTTGCAATTTTCTCTTGATATTTGGATAATTGGAGAGCCGGCTTATCAAGACATCAATTGAATGCAAAATATTCGATCAACAGATCAATTATTTTTGGGCTAATTAAAAAGTTTTTGCAGACTGGTCGCACGTCTTCTAATCATTCTGGAGGAAGGCCACGTGAAACTTCGCGACATGAAGACTTCTTAATCAAAACGACAATCCAAAAGGATCCCAAAGCATCTTCTAGTCACATACGAAACCGCTTAGATTTAAAACTTAGTGAAAGAACGATTCGCAGAAGGGCGGTAGAGGCCGGACTATGCAGTCGGCGACCAGCCGACTATCGTCAAAAAATAAAAAAGCCAGATTTGAATTCGCCAAGGCCGATCTCAACTGGAGTGTCCAAAAATCTAAGACTGTAATGTTTTTTGACGAATCTAAGTTAAATTTAAAGGATTCAGATAGCATAAGACAGACCAAATGAACAACGGTTGAATCCTAAATATTGCAAAGGCACTGTGAAGCATGGAGGCGACAACATAATGGTCTGGGGTTGTTTCTCTGGGCAAGGGATTGGGCCAATTCATAAGATTGATGGAATTATGGATGGTTTCAGTTATCGTGACATATTCAAAGACGTGATGTTGCCTTATGCTGAAGAAGAGATGTTACTTAAATGGACATTCCAGCAAGAGAACAAGCCAAAACATGCGTCAAAAGTGGAAAAAATGAGTTTTTCCTGAACAATTTAATAGAAGTTATCCGTTGGCCTACCCAAAGTCCCGATCTTAACCCAATCGAGAAATTGTGGGAGATCGTTAGCTTTAAAATTAACCGAGAAAATTGCAAAACCAATGAAAATTTATTTGAGGCCGCAAAAATAGCCTGGGGAGCAATAACACCTGATATAATTAATATTTTTTAATATCCTCTATGGCTGAAAGATGTGCATGTGTCATCCAGAATAAAGGATTCGCAACGAAATATTGATTTCAATAGTTTTCTTTGCACCTTAAATTGGGGGTGCTTTAGTTTAGTCCGCTTATATTTGCGACTTAAAATGTTTTTTGAATTTTAACTTTTTTTTAATTAAATTCTGAATTCCTTAAGTTTGTGTTTTTCAATAATAAAGATATAAGTAAATAAAAAAATAAAAATAAAAATTTTAATAACTTTGTTTTCTTAAAAAAATTATGATTTTAAAAAAATGTACTGAGGGGGTGCTTAGGTTTTGACCGATACTGTATGTATGTAGAAACAAAAATGCATCGTGCATAACAAGTCACCAAACTTCTATTTTTTATTTATTTTTTATTGTACAGCAAAACCTTCATACAAAACGTTACTTATTAATCTACATATGTATTATATGTTAGTTTATTTTATTTTGCTACCTACTTTCTGCGCACAAAATGTATAAAAATACTGCTACCACTCTATCAAGCATTTGCTTCGTCAGAAGTGTTTGTATGGTTTTTTGTTTTAAATACATAATATTCACTTAATGGTATCGAAATTTCCAGCATTAACGAAAGCAGCATCTGCTGTTTTAATATATATGTACATATGTACATACGTACATGTATGTAGACATAATAAAAATTGTTCAAGGGTTCTTTTCATGAAAAAAAAATAATCTTTGGTTCACATTTGTACTACATTTCGAGTGAAACCCATAGTTTCGTTCGCTTCCTTTTCTTTGTGGTGTTTTTCAGCCAGGCAGCCTTTGTTGTGTGTGCTAAAGAAGTCTGAATAGTACTACTGCGAGGATTTACTTTGCGTTGTTCAGTCATATTCATTCGCTTTTTCTACTACCACCATTTTTGTTTAATTTGCACGAACGTACACGTACGTACATTGTTGATGTTATACTAACAAGCTGTGTGTATATCCAATATAAAGTTCTATACTTTTCTAAAGGTAATTTGCTTAACAAGACTCACACCTAAACGTTGAAAATTTGCTCTACAGTACAGTTGAAGTTAAGGATCTCAAGGAAACAGTTGTATTAAGAAATTTTGCTGGAAAGTTTGTAAAAGAAAAGAAGAAAAATTATAATCAAAAGTATATTAAAATAATTTTTCTCACAAAAATACCTTTTGTGCAATCACATTTAAATAGTGAGTGGTTTTTAACAAAGTTAAATATGTATAAACAAATTGTATTCAAAAATACAATAACTGTTGAAAAAAGTAAAAATAAAATATTTCACATGGCTCGTTCGCAAAATAGCGCGGAACTGAAAAAAGCAAAGTTATAAATTATAAACCTTAAAACTTAAAGCTTAAATTATAATATAAGCTTTAATGATATATCAAAAAAATATATAATTTGTCATGTGAATATTAATAAACATAATACACTATATTAGGCAATTTTTCTTTATGGTTTAAACAGTATACATATGTATATCGTTAGCTTAAATGAAAAACAGCGTAACAAACTAACAGTCCCAAATCACTTTCTTTATTGATTTGTGATACATATGTATGTATGTATGTATGTATATCGAATCGCCAAAAGTTTTAAACTTTGTTTGAAGAAAAACTTAAAGGTTTGAGGTTTAAGCTAACGATATATATTATTTATAAAAAAAACATTTTGATAATTATTATGGTATATTTTTCTTTTATTCTAGCTTAAAAACTCTACTCGTAGCTTTATTAGCCCCATTTTAACTTTTTCAAACTTAAGCAACTTTAATAAAGAAACAAAATGACAGACAAACCAAAGCGTCCTCTCTCCGCCTACATGATCTGGCTTAACTCTGCCCGCGAAGGTATCAAACGCGAGCACCCCGGCATTAAAGTTACAGAAATTGCCAAAAAAGGCGGTGAAATGTGGCGTGGCATGAAAGACAAATCTGTAAGTGTTTATATCCATATGGAAAAAGTATTTAGAGTATATCGTTTTAAATTTTGCTTCATGTTAATTTTAGGAGTGGGAAGCTAAAGCCGCCAAAGCCAAAGAAGATTATGAGGATGCTGTCAAAGAATTTGAAGCCAATGGTGGCAGTACAGCGAATGGTGGTGGCAAGAAGCGAGGCAAGGCTGGCAAAAAGACAGCGAAAAAGAGCAAGAAGGCAGACTCCGACGACGATGATGAAGAGGAAAGCGAATAAATAAATAAATAAGAACTCACACACAAAAACATTAATTTTTACAAGCAGCGCGCAGCAAGTCAGCATTTTTTTTTAGAAAAGAAAACTATCCATCTGTAAACTCGAGCATTTTGTTGTTATTGTTTTTGTTTTTTTGGGATAATTGTATATTTACTGTCAAAACATCTACCAACATTGTAAAATTAGCAACATTAAAAATCTACAAATAAAAATAAAAACCACATAAACAAGAACAACAGCTAAACTCCAAACAACTAAAAAAGTATGTGTATTATTATGCTTAATTTTTACCATATTCTTAAACATAAATCTCTTCCCAACCCAACATCAGAACCTACATTTGCAACTTTGGTATTAAATATAAAAGAGGATTTATTATACATATGTATTAATATTTATTTTTAGACCAATATCATTTATACAGCAAGTTTATCGAATCGAAAACATAAATACATATTGGCCTTAAAAAAGAACAGAAATTAAAATATCCCTGAAACAAAACTTATTTTTAATTGTATGTTTTATAAAATATGATAAATTCAAAATTTAAAAACACAAGAAATATTTATTAAATGTTACCAAACACAAGTATCCCTTTTTTCTTCTTTTATTAAACATTATTGCATTTGAAACTAATACCTATTTCAAATAATAAGAGATTGCATTTCTGAAAATTCAAGACATTTGTAAAAGAACCTTAAAAAAACAAGCATGGAGTCGAGTAAAAAATGCTCTTGTGTAGCTGCATGTTTTTTTATATAAAATTAAATACATACATAAATAATAGTATACATATTTAATTATTATTTTTTTTTGTATAGAAAAGAAAAATGTAAGTCTTGTTAAAACGATATGCATTTCTAATTCTTAAGGTTAAAAAACAGAAAAAAGTAAACGAAGATATAAAAATGATACAAAGTGTTGTTATTAATCAAATAATCTCATAAAAGAAATTAAAATAATTTTTATTTGACTTATAAATCTTCATAATTTTTAATACTATCGAACGATTAAATATTTAAGAATTTAAATTGACTTCATTGCTTGAGATAAATAAAATGCAAGTCGTTTTTTTATGTATGTAAAGAAAATTTCATGTTATAAATGAATTTAAGAATTAATGAATAATCGTATTTCAGTTATTTTCTACTCTTCAAACATGTTCATTCAAACGATTAATAATATTGTTCATTTCATACAATAAACTTGGCTTGTAAATCTGTTCCCATACAAATTTCTTAGTTTTTAATTCATTTAATAGCTACTTTCTCTTTAGAAATTGATTTGCTTGTTTTAAGTTTTTATTCATTTAAAAAACGAGTAAACAAAATAAAGTCGTTTAGTCATTGAAAATTTAATATTTAATATAAATAAAACAAAATATTAAATAAATTTAAAAAGAAGAAATAAATTTATAAAATAAAAAATATTGATGTTTTTATTTCCAAGTGTAAATTCAGTATCGACTTGATTGGATTGCCAAATAAATGGTCATCACAGGTTTCATTGGTCGCATTCATAAGACGTAACAGTTACGCAACCGTTAGTGTTTGTCTTAGAAACGCATAGTTGAGTATCTCCCGCTCCACAGTTGAGTAATTTTCCATCATTAAATTTTTTCGCTACCTACAGTCAACACGTTGTGCTCAGCCTGAACAGCTGGTCAAATAGAGCTATTTCTTTTATATGCTTTGTTAGGTGGCAGCAACAATTATTTGTTAAGTTTTACATTACTAATGCGATGAAGTAACGAAATAAAGATATACAATTACATGCAGACATGTTCTGAAAATCACTTTTTGTGAAAGTGATTTGAAATCACAAGAAAGGTGTTCTGCACACAAAACTTTTTGCATTTTTGTGATTTTAAACCGGTCAGCTAAATGGCTGCGATTTGAAATCACTTGGTTATTTTTTCAATCATTTTATCTTATCTTATCTTCGCAATAAATTAATTAAATGCACAACTCAATATCTTTTTTTATTGATTTTTATAGTAAAATGAGCAATTTTCTATGTAAGAATTTATAAAACTATGAAAAAATTTAAGACTTTTGCAAGAAATGTTATTTGCTTTGTGATTTGCATTTGTGATTTTGCATTTACAAAACAAAACAGCTGTTTCCTTGTGTTTTTGAAAGGGTAAAATCACACCGAAAAGTTAAAAGTTTTTTGATTTTCAGAACACCATCAAGTCACAATTGTGATTTTAAAATCACAAAGTGGTCTGAAATCTTGTGATTTCCAGGACATGTCTGTATATAGCTTCCTCAAAATAAAACAAACCTTTGAAACAACTGAATCAATGTGACTTTCAAAGCTCAATTTTGAATCGAGATCAGACCAAGACACTTAATTTTTTCCACAAAATCAATTAATTTGCCATTCAAAACAACAGTGAATCTGGCATCCCCGATTTAGAACAAGAAATACTACCCTGGTATGAATTTATTTGTAAGCGAATACTTTTGACATGTAAAAAGTTTAGTGTGTTAGATCCACAGAATATGAATTTCTAGATATTTTTCATGCAAAAAAATTAAATGGGCTATAGATACAAAATATAATGGGCTGTACATGGTTCATTTTTTAAATTTTTATGAAAAACATTAATGGGCTATAAATTGTCTATTTCATATACAAAAACTTAAATGGACTATATACGTCGTCTATATTTCGTACAAAGAATTTAATGAAATATACATCATCCATTTTTAATGCAAAAAAAAATTTTTATGAAAAAAATTTAATGAACTATAAATTGTCCATTTCATATGCAAGAAACTAAAAACACTATACATCGTCTATTTTTCATGCAAAAAAATTAAATGGGCTATAGATACAAAATATAATGGGCTATACATGGTTCATATTTTAAATTTTTATGAAAAACATGAATGGGCTATAAATTGTCTATTTCATAAACAAAAACTTAAATGGACTATATACGTCGTCTATATTTTGTACAAAGAATTTAATGAAATATACATCATCCATTTTTAATGCAAAAAAATTTTTTATGAAAAAAATTTAATGGACTATACATCGTCAATTTTTCAAATTTTAATGAAAAAATTTAATGAACTATAAATCGTCCATTTCCTATGCAAGAAACTAAAAACACTATACATTGTCTATTTTTAAAATTTTAATGAAAAAATTTAATGAACTATAAATCATCCATTTCATATGCAAGAAACTAAAAACACTATACATCGTCTATTTTTCATGCAAAAAAATTAAATGGGCTATAGATACAAAATATAATGGGCTATACATGGTTCATATTTTAAATTTTATGAAAAACATGAATGGGCTATAAATTGTCTATTTCATAAACAAAAACTTAAATGGACTATATACGTCGTCTATATTTCGTACAAAGAATTTAATGAAATATACATCATCCATTTTTAATGCAAAAAAATTTTTTATGAAAAAAATTTAATGGACTATATATACATCGTCAATTTTTAAAATTTTAATTAAAAAATTTAATGAACTATAAATCGTCCATTTCATATGCAAGAAATTAAAAATACTATACATCGTCTATTTTTCATGCAAAAAAATTAAGCTTAGTAGGCTTTGAAACTGATACAAAACCCAGCAAATAATTTATATTCAGGTGAACTCATTTTATTTTCAAAGCCTACTAAGCTTATTTTTTCTTTGTGATTTTCAAAAATATTATTGTTTTATGAATTCTCATATAGTTTTTGAAAGTCTGTGCATAAAGTAAGAGGTTTGTGACTATTCTAAATTTGTGGTTAAAGTCTACTGATGATTTGGTTCAAGCGCCAATGAAATACGTATATAGACATGCTAAACGACCAGCAAATAAATTTCAATTATTGTAGTATTTACACTTCTGACAATTTGTCAAATAAATAAATTTCATTAAATTTTAGTTAATTTTAATTATTATTTTTCGAACTTAATTTGTTTCTATATTTATGATTTGAACGGGCTAAAGTTAGTAACGTTTTTTAAGCCAAATTACATGTGATAATTATTAATGAACAAATAACATCAAAGTTAGTTGTAAATATTCTGACAACAAATAGTTGAACGGAACAGCCAGCCGTTTTCGTTTGCCACTAAACTTTCATCATCAACGTTCTTCTGTGTTGGTCCACCATTGTTGGATATTTTACTCCTAATATTATCAGTGAGTCCAATCAACAAATAAGTAGTACTTCTATTACACCTAAATCCGGATTGACAGTCATGCAAGAAATTATTATTATCAATATAAATAACAAGTTGGATCTTAATAATATGCTCAACCGTCTTTGACAAAATTGGTAACATTGTTATCGGTCTCAAGTCATCAATACCACTAACCCTACTATTTTTTTTTAAGAGAACAATTTTGCCGATTTTCCAGAAGGTAGGAAAATTGGAGGTGCTCAAAATTGTATTAACCAAATATAATATGTAATTTCCAACAATCGGCATTAATAACTTAATAAAATGGAGCGCAAATCCATCGTGTCCAACAGTCTTAGGTTTAATCATACTAAAAGCAGCAAACATCTCACTAAGATCAACAGTACGAAATGAAAAACCATTCCAGCTTGTATCAGCGATATCAACATCAGGCCCATTCACAGATTGATTCAAGGTGAAAGCATTATTCAATTCATCAGGGCCAAAATCTTGTAAAACATCAACATTACATCAAGCCGTTTCTAAGAAGTAGCTGTTGGGGCCAACAGTTGCCAGCAGTTTCACAACTGTTGAGCTCAACAGCTACGTCTTATGAATGCGCCCATTATCTTGAAATATCTACCAGCTTTTGGAGAAAGTTCCCAGCATTCATTCAATATCGCAGCGTGCATACCTACATTGAAGGACTAAACTATCCATGCAGCCATAATTTTTGGAGTTTGACAAAATCTGGAAAAATTTCTAAAAAATTAATTTTGCCAATATTTAGGGTGGTGATAAATAAGTTTATACAAAAAAATAAAAACGTAGTTCATAATTATAATAAGTGCAATATTAACAAAAATATTTAAATTTCATTGGACAAAGGTCTCCATACAGGCATAAAATATATGGATGGCATCAGAATATGGTCTAATATAATTTTAAAATAGCAACAGTTGACATTTCTTTTTCTAAAAATAATTAAAATAACTTATATTTCCTGATTTTGAATCCATTTTAATTTTGAAAACTACAAATTAATTTAATTTTCATTGACTTTTGACGGTATTAGCATATTGAAATAGCTAAATTCAATTTCATTTACTGAATTTACGGTAAATCTAATGCGCATTAGGATGGGGATAATTCACAAGTTAATTTGAATTAAGACAGTTAATGCAAATTAACGCTATCGTCTGTCTATGCTATTAGTGCTTTTCAGAAGTATTTTTCGGAGCTTTCGTTATCAAGTAAGCAAATACATTGCTTCCCTCAATTGTTAGTGCTTCCAAATCAGAATTTTTTGCTGGGTAATTACCTGGCGATATGTATATATTTATACATATCTATGCATGTATACATATTTTTTTTGCGCCAAAATTGTCAATCAGATGTTGTGTATATTTTACTGGATTTAACAATTTTTCCGTTCGCGTACTTTTATATGCAAACATTTTTATTGAGAGTAATTTCTTTAAATTAATCACGTCCTTATGTATAATCAAAAATTGGCATGAAGTTAGCATAAGTGGAAAAATTTAACATGGTCTTAACGTGTTTTGCCCAGGGACCGTAACGGTTATAATTTTTATTTTAAAAATTACTTTTTAATCGTTATTTCTTGATTTTTATTTATTCCTCACAAAATAACAGTTACCTTTTGATTTTTATTTTTTTGCTTAATTTTTAAAATTTAGAAGTGTAATTTTAGCGTTAAAATTAATATTACCCGTTTTAAAATTGAATTTATCGCCAGAGTCTGTAAAAAAGATTATTATATGTTAAATTAAATTTAATTTTTTATAGTTTATTCATTTTAAAACTTAAAAAATTTTTTGAGCAAAAAAATAAAAATCAGAAAGTAATTTCAGCCGAAACTTATTTTTTGTGTGAATAATTATTTGTTTCATCTCATTTACAAAATTAATTATTATTATTAAAATTATTATTTATACAAAGAACCCAGTGAAAAAAATGGAAGTCATTCTAGCGGAAGTACATTTTCATTGCTTCCAAAAAATCGATATTTTTAATTTGCCGAGAGTGAGCAAAAAACCATGTAGAAGCTTATTTTAGTCACACAAAACCTTGTAACTCCTCCATAGTGTTAGAAAATACTCACCAGAATTTAAAAAAAATTATTTTTTTAAAGAAATTTATGAATTATTTTTAGTTTAAAATTTAAAAGTTATTTGCTTAAATTTACATGAAAACACTGTTTCGGGCTTAAATTCGTATAAAAAGAAACGAATTGTTAAAAAAGGCAACTATTTACCCTTTTTCCTAGATGAAAATATTATCATAGAACACAAAAAAGGGAATTTTTCTTAATATCGCTTCCAATTCAGTGACCAGGCATCGAAAAAGAGAATTTCTTGCAATGACAACCCTATGTAAAAATCATTAGATCGGATCGAAATTTGCACTACTTCCGCATCGTAAACTCTACATTTTCATGACTTTTTTAGAGTCTCTTTTTTTACTGGGAAATGCTGCTTTTCTTGGCGTTACTTTATATTGAAATATCATTTTAAGAAAAAGAAAATTTTACGGTTTATTGATTTATAATGGCTTCATTTGTCTATGATTAGTTGTTGTAGCAATAGTTTTGGAATAAAAGTATTATAGTGTCTCCTAGAAGTATAAAAAGTAAAGAAAAATCTCCTGAAATTAAGTAAAACTTACCAAAACGAGAAGACTAACTTTGTATCCCATTATTTCGCCATTACAACTAAGGAACTTCGAACTCTTAAATTTGTTTACTTTTAAATATTTCTAATTTATAATACAGGAAAACAAATCTGTTGGTGAACTTAAATTTTTTCCCACATGGTAGACTTTTTTCTGTCTAATAGATATACAGGTATGTATGTGATGAAAAACGATCGTTTTGAAAAGTTGTGAATTCCGATCGATTTTGAGTATCATTTTTGAGCTATTTTTAAACATCACATCCTAATCCGCTTGCTCGTAATATTTTGAACTTTACTGGACACATCCGCTTAAAAAAGAGGGACACAAGGGCTCTATTACTCAACACTCTAGATGGGATTTCTTGAAAGTACTTTTTTTATACTTTTTTATAAATTTTTTTCTTTTTTGGATTATCACTACTTTTGTATTATTTATAACTATTAACAAGTTTATGTCCGACAGTGGTCGGTCCTAATAATTATATTTTAGATATAAGATTTGAATACTTATTGTTAGTTCATATTTGAAGATACAATAAATAAATACATGTAAAAAAAAATTTTTAAACTACTGACTTCTAAAAAGCACACTAATGGATAAAATATAAACCATATAATAGGGCTATGAAAAGAAATTTATCAAAAATTGTTGGAAAAACTATTAAAAACAAGTTTTAAAATTATTGCCAAAACGACTATAGGAAACATATCACACTTTTTATCGTTTTCAAATTGTTTTTGTGTCTAAATCGTTTTTCATCACATACCTGATTGTCAGAGAATCAAACGTTATTGGAAACGGTTTAACTTAATAAACATGTGTCTGAATCGAACGGTTTTCATTAGTATTTAGTGGTTACGCTTTTTTGGTCACATTTTTGCACAAGTGTGACCGTATCTTAAGTCGTTCCAAATTTCTTATAAAAATTTAAAAGAAGATACGTTCTAAAAATGAGCACATAGAAAACTTTAACAGCCACTCAAATAGTGAAATTTGTACAAAAAAATAAATCAAATGTTTATTTTTTTATTTTTATTCGGAATTCTAATGTCATTATCTTATAATTAAAGAGTTATGTATGTATATTGAAAACTTAAGAATTTTTATTTGCTTCCATTGTAAACTTACAAAAGTAAATCTAAATAATAAATTGATGTTTTTTTATAATTTTCAAAACAAATTAAGGCATTATAAACTAAATATTTTTTATTAACAATTGATCAAAATAAATACATATTTTGTTTAAGATTTTAAATTAAGACGAAACGGGACTATCGGGTATATTCTGTATTCCACGTGCGGAATTGCAATAGAATTGTTGTTGGAATGTGTATTTATAACAACAATGCTATTGCAATTCCGAAAGATTTAATTTTACGGAGTACAGGAGTACAGAACATAGAAGAATAACTAAAATCTGGGGGAAATTATTTGAATCTTCTTCAAATGTCAGATTGAGTATATTTCTTGACATCCCAAGAAACGAATTGGGGCTAGTGTACCTGGTATAAATATGACTTAAGCTATGTACAGACGATTGTCAGATCTTAAAATATTGTCAGATATGTCAATGTGCTGGAAATCGAAAATTACCAGTACAATATTCCTTGTCAATTCACACAGTTGTAAGAAAATCTTCCAATTTATTGTCAGATGGTTGTATATGGCAATAAATTCATCTGACAAAATCGTCAGTCGAAAAATTGTCAGTTCACACGGTTGTCATATGCACAAATTGTCAGATCTGTTGATATGCGTTGACAGACTCAAAGCATTTGTTAGAAATTGTTAAATATCAATCGTTTGTGTTTAATGTAAAAAGTGAAATTATAAATTTTTATGGACCACAAAGAAGCAATTGCAATGATTTTGTGTGCATATATTTTACTATAAATTTTTTCTTCAAAAAGTGTGGGCAGTGTTGCCCATAGAAATAATTCTCTTACAATGACGCCATTGTCAGAGGCATGAACTTTGCACATCTGACAATATTAAAATGTCTGACAAATATCTGGCAATAATAAGATGTCTGACAATTTGTTGTCAGCTGCTACTCTTTCAATGGACTGACAATGCTTTTTCTGGCAACGACTTCTGACAAAATTTGTCAGTTCACACGGTTGTAAGAAATTTTGATCACATTTCACTGGCAATATTGTAATATCTGACAACCGTCTGTACATAGATTTACTCTTTTCATAATAAGCACCTTTTGTTGGTAATTACGGCATATTTGTCGTAGCCCAAAACCACGCACATATAAATTTGTATATCATAAAACATCACAATTGCCATCAAAAATAAATATGTATATATAAATCAGTCATTGCATCATGATTTTCAACTCGTATATACATATGTATGTATGTATGTATGTAGATCGGGAAGAGTGAATTGGTATATTTATTTTTGGACCTGTTCAATAATGAGTTAGTCCAATTTTAAGTATTTTCTGAGAAGAAACTCTTCTTCTTTTAAACAGATGGTGAGAGAATTTCGAATTTTCGGAGTTCCACTGTGTATTTTGAAACGAAAGAACCTGCTTTCGAATTTGTATGTTAATAACATGCAATTTCGTTTCCATTTATTTTATTTTACCTAAAATAAAGCAGATTTTTTAAAATAATTGAACAAGGTATTGTTATCCAGAATAGGACTGAATATCTATGCACAGCACAAATGGTGCCAATACTAACCTAACTCAAATATTATTATTATTCACAAATTCAATAGCTGTATTCACGGTTGGCTATTGTAGATCTTTTATATATTGTAGCTTTGATAAATCGTGGTAAATTTAAAACACGGCAACAACATTTTTAGTTATGAACTTATTTACCAGAGTTTGTACAAAAGAAGAACAAGTTACATACAAATCCTCTCAGGGAGTCTCTTTGAATTGAACAATAAACGTTTTTCACAATACAGAAGAAAAAATCGCTCACGCTTCGACGTTTAAAATCGTAGTATATTTAAAAGGGTTTTAAATTTAATACGAATAGTGAATTCCGCTTATGTGTTATAAACTTTTACATTTATCGGTTGTAATTTCAAATAAGCAAATGCGAAAATCATATGATAGAGGTTCTAATCTGTAATTTTAAACGAAAGAAAATGTTTTCGAGTTTGCCTTTTAATAAATTAAAATTCGAAAGAAATTTCTTTCTTTCCAAATTTTAAAGTATGTCTTTTCATTAAGAAAGGCTTTGCAGAGTAATCTATTATGCAGGATTGTGATGAATTTTCGTTTATAAAATTGACGATTTGAAAAACCACGATTTTAGTAAATCAACTCCGGCAAAAGAAACATTTTTTCACACTTTTATGAATTTTATATTATATAGCGCCTCAATTATCATATCAGGGGGTCTACTTTGTAATTCGAAACGAACGGAATACTTTGGAATTTGCATATAATTAATTTCTTTCGTTTCGAATTAGAGAGTAGGGGTCTACTCTGAGAGAAAATTATCGTATACATATGATTTTGAACGCGTCTGCAGCACCATTGAAAATCGTACGATTTCAAATCAATTAGATTTACAGAACACGGCCGAATGTCTTATTCACAAAACTAAACAAAATATTATTCGTACTCTTGCTTTATATAAATACATCCATATATATGTAAATATCTATAACAAGTTATAGAAAATATAATTTCTTAATTGAATTTTGTGCTTAATGCATAAATGAGATTTATACATACATACATAAATAACTACAAAATATAGAAAATAAATATGTTTCCATCATTTATATGCGCTAGTTACACAACCTTTAAAATTATATTTATATTATAATGCACATATTTATTTCTACTTCCATTTGGAAATTACAATCTGTAGAAAAATTACATTAGAATTCAATAAATATAACTTAAGAAATAAAACATCAAGTTTTAAATTCAAGTTTAGAAGATTAAAAACAAGATAATTCTATAAAAATTAATTCGTTTAAATAACAATAAATACTATTTATGTTAAATATTTGATAATGTGCTGATGAACTTCTTACTATTGCCATTTAATCGAATCAGGCACCTTCTATAAACTGACCATCGGTAAAAAAAATGCATCTTCTTGGTTAACAAGTTTCTCTTCTAGCACCTCAATGTTTATTAAATTTTGTTATATTTTAATTTGCATGTTACTTCACTTTTATCCTTTTGCCAAACTTCAATATATTTTATGTATGTATGTTTTATTTATGTATATTTATTCTTATATATTGAGTGGTTTAATTACGATTTAACCATACAATTGCTTTTAGTACAAAATACGCCAATCCTAAGCAATAGACTATTTTATCGCGTTGCGAACGCTGTTCGTTTCCAATTTCTATATTTAGAACGCGGCGATTTAATTTGGCCAATTGACGTCTTAAATAGAGGATTTCCTCGTGAGGTGTTAAATCTCCGTTTGGTGTACCCTCCCGATGACTTACCACAGAAATCTCATTTGGATTGTACATCAAGTTTTGCGAACGTTTACTTGCGCCACCTGTTGTCAACTGTAAAAACAAGAAGAAATATTAAAATTTATTGCATTTCTTTTCAATCCTAAGTTGCGGCTTTCTTAACATAAATATGTATGTATGTGAACCCAAATAAATTTCAATTGAAATATTATTATTATTATTATTGTATCATGTGTGTGTACCTCAAAGTTTCTGAGCGGCATTTCACTGAACGTATGAATATAAAGTGCTCTACAATGCAGATCTAAGATTTACATACATATATATGTATATATGTACATATGTATATGTGTATGTATATTATTTTTTATAAATATAAAGATGAAATTCTTCTTGAAATATATTAAAAGTACTAAATTTTTAATTTTTTTTGTCGTCAATATATCAAAAAAAAATCAATATGACATACTTACAGTCCCCCACATAATTATTGACACAGCAATACATTTCGACTTTCACTATTTTAAAGTCATTCGAATAACTTCTCACAAAAAAAATTATAATAATTCACTAAACAAATCTTCTATAATACACGTAGAAGAAAAAGTCAATTCTGTCGCAAAAAAGTTTTGGAACACCTAGACAGGAATTTCTATTATGATTGAATTTTCATAGTTAGGCTCAAGTTCAGTTAGGCTCAAGTTCAGTAATCTCTACCCAAGTAGTTACACTAAGGTGCTGATGAAGTGCGTGGCTGCACAGAAAAGTATCGGTATTTCCCCCAGCTTAAAGTCTAAGTTTAATTTTTCTTCTCTTCTTTAGAATCTCACATTAATTAATAAAAATATTTCATTCAATAAGAATTGAAATTACTGAACTTGGAAAGAAGTCGTTTCACAACTCGAAATATTATTAACCGTTTTAAAGAGGAGACAAGCTGGTACTGCTGGTACCGCTTAAAACTAAATTAGGGAACACTATCATATTGCATTGTGTTCCCTAATTTAGTTTAGCTTCTCAATTTATTTTTACTAATAATGGTATCATATGGGCATTTCCACCGAATGGTCTACCAGAATGGAAAAATTAAATGTTGATTATTTTCGTGGTTTATTGTTTATAGTTATAAAAAAGTCTATGTTTATATAATGGAATGATTTAATAGCATATATCAGCTGTTTTAGTTGAGGAAATTGGTCTGGAAGCTGAAAAATTTTATATTTTCTTTTTAAGCTACTTGTAAAGACATTTTTATATACATAATTATTTTACATGCAAAAAATATGTTATGTTTGCACTCTTTCTTCAAAATCTCTCTATTACCAAATAGTAAGAAGAGAAAAGTGTAAGGAAAACAAAAAAAAAGTTCGATCGCGACCCGTGCGTTCGCAATCGGCAATTAAGCCAAATAAACAAAAACCAGTAGAGATATTTTATTGTGTAAATAGTTGATAGACACCTATATTAATGCACTTTTAAAATAAATTAATCACATTTCATTATTCTGTTCCAATTCGCAGATTTTTAGATTTCACTACAGTCAGCCAAAGTTGACTTCTATTTTGCGTACGTTCGTAACCACATGTTTATAACTATTAATATGGAAAATTAAACTCGATGAAATCCATCTTTTGCACTAAACATAGAGCTTCCAAAATGCTATCAAATCGCAAAAAAATGCTTGCAAAAGTTTTGGTTTCTTTATTTTTTTCTAAATCAAAAGCGTACGAACGTACGTTCGTGACCCCAGGAAATGCACATATACATATGAGTGTAAATAACATATATGCCCTTAGTTGTGAAAGTGGTATGTCATGTTCATTTTGCAAACGACATATTAATTAAAAATTAAAAAAAAACTTTAATAAATATTTAAGAAATATTAGAATGTAAAACCACATTCGTAAAATGAAATGAAACTGAAATTTTCTCTTGGTTTGTGTTCTCAATTTTGTAAAAGTGATTTAAAAACTAAAATTTTATTTCAGTTTGTTTCAAACGAAATTGAAGTGTTCTGCAATTCAATTTCTACTAACTATTTTTTTTGTGCAAAAATATAAAAAGGTAAGCAAATAAATAATACTTTTATATAAATTCTAAGTCTCCGACTAACACTCAAAGCGTACGGTTCTTTTTTCTTTTGCACTTTTGCACAAGTGATTTGTTTTTTTTTTACAACACATTTACGTACACAAACGATTATAAACCAATTTAATCATGGCTCTCCGGGCCCTCCGAACAGGCCATCTAAAAACAGGTTCCACATTCTAGGGGATTTCATAGAAAATTCCTCCAAGAAGAAAAAAATTCTTGAATTTCCAGATCTGCCTACTCCAATAAACAACAACAAAAACACTCTTAAATATGTAATAATAACCTTCAACGACAGTAACAAACAGTTATCAAAACTAAGCCCTTTTGCTATTAAAAAAAGGAATAGAAAGCATAACTACGTCCTTAAGTGATGAAATTATACTAGTCCCCGCCCGTAATGATCGCACTGCTGATAAGTTTTTTAAAGCTAAACACCTAGCTAACCTATGCCCAATCTCATGTAAGTTTCACGAAACACTCAACTCTGTAAAAGGAGTCATATACGCACCGTGCTTAATACACGTTACAGAAAGTGAAATAATACAAGAGATGAAGGATCAAGGGGTAACCGATGTTTAAAAATTTACTAAGCTCAGCGAAGACGAAAACTCTCGTACACCTACCGCTTACCCACATCTGTAGATGTTGCATGGTATAGAGATGTAAAAACTGCCAGCTACTCGGACACACTAAAAACCGATGCAGAAGAAACGCAACATGTCGCGAATGCAGTCTACCACCACACGCACCAGAAAACTGCACCCGCATATTCTGCATAAACTGCTCAGGAGAACACTCATCAGCCGACAATAAGTGCCCCCGTTTCATACAAATGAAGGAGATAGTGAAAATAAAAACAAAAAATTACTGCAGTATAGGAGAAGCTCGTCGTAGATACAGGGAAAGCAACTCAATTCAAACAAACACCCAAAACATACACGCAGCCGTAACTTCTGACTCTCCCACTAAACGCAAAGAAACACAAACCAACCAAACGCAAAACAAGCAAACACAAAAAATCTCACCATCTACACAAACCAACCTTTTAATGAAACAAACACACCTACGACCTCTAAAGCAAACACAATGTCTAAATATAATGAAATTAAAACCTCTACAACAGAAAAAACCGATTTAACAAAACCAACAATCTCAATGAATATATACAACACAAACGCAACTAGTAAAATAAGCAACAACAGTATAATGTTCCCAATTTCTTGTTTAACTAGAACTCTCATAAATAAAAATAAGTATTTAGTAACGGCGAGTGACGACAAGTCTCTCGATGAGGTCACAATGGACCTATCAGGTACGTAACCACGAGACTTAACCCAACACCAACTACTTACTATAACCGAGGGACTGCTCTGTGGTCTGGTCTGGGACGGCTCCCCGAGCTTTTGCGTAACTTACACGCTGGCTCGGGAGAGATTTTCTTGGGTCCCTTAGCTCAGTACAATACGATAAACAACAACCAGCACATATTACCTGTATTTCATTAATAAAAATTTTTATCATTTATTTGATACTTCTTGAGTGGAATATAAATTATCTAATGAACAATTATACTGAGCTTCAATTACTCATAAAAGATTTAAGCCCCAGCATCATTTCTCTGCCAGAAACGCACTGTGCTTACAACACTACACCAATCCCCCCAAAAAACTACAATGCTTCAATAAATCGGATATTTCTGAAAAACAAATTCACACAAATTCTGTATACCAAATCGTAACTATTGAAGTAAACCTCAATATAAAATTCACCATACTGTCTTTTTATATCACCCCACCTCCACCTCAGGACATCACCGTTCAAGAACTATCTAATATCCTTGCATCATTCACCAGCCCCTCTTCTAGTAGTCGGGGACTTCACAGGCTGAAACACTATTTGGGGGTCAACTTCCAACAATAATAGAGGAACACTACTGAAAAATATAAAAGCACGCTCGGGCTTGTGTGTGCTAACATGTAACATTCTGCAATACTCTCGACGACTTCTCGATCACTTCCGAATCAAAATAACAAACTATCGCATGAATACAACACCTCAAAGAAAATAAATAGATTTCTAATTAAATTAGCTGACCGGACTAACTACTCTCGTAAAGTTGAAAGTGAATTATCTAAAAGACGATTATCCTCATCGAGTAATAAAGACGCGGCCACAATAACAAAAGCGATACGCACGGCAGCAAATCTTTAAATACCCCAAACGAAGAGCAGCATAAAAAATGTCCGACCTCCGATCCCTTGGTGGAACTCAACATTAGCAAGCCTGCGCAACCTAAAAATGGAAAAGTGGAAAAAAATATAAATTCAACCCTATTCAAGATAACCTCGTTGCTTACAAAAAACAAAATGCAAAGTTCAGGTATGATATGAAAAAGTCCAAATGCCTATGTTTTGAAAACTTTACTAAAACAATCAACAGAGATACAACAACGTCTGATATATGGAATAAAATTAACAAAATTTCGCGCAAGCTCTCCGACACCAACATAAAAGACATCAATTCAAATAACGATACCCTAAAACTTCCCAACATCATTCAAAACAGCAGTATATGTCACTAAAGACGAGCCTTATGGACGAGCCTATCACTATGCTGGAGCTTTGCAACTGCTTAAGTAAACTTAAAGGTACTTCGCCCGGTTTCGATCGCATCTCCTACCACATGATAAAAATCTCTCTGGTCTTAGTAAAACTAAACTACTGAACACCTACAATACTATTTTTAACACCGGGGTAATACCACATTCTTGGAAACTCACGATTATAGTACTAATTCCAAAAAATAAAAACGCTACTTCGGTTGGAGAATACAGGCCAATATCTCTGCAATCATGTCTATCGAAGATTATTGAGCGAATTATAGCCACTAGATTGTGTTGGTTCATAGCAAAGAAAAAACTGATTGCAATCGAACAAGTCGCATTTAAATCCAACAAGAGTTGTTAAGACGCACTACTACACATGAACTACTATATAACAAAAGCCCTGTCAACAAAACACCACGTTACCATTTTATCAATCGACTTTGAAAAAGCTTTTGACAGAATCGGTATCCATGTTATTTTAAACAGCTTAAAGTCTTGGTCAGCTGGCACGAAAATCTTCAGGTACGTAAAATCATTCCTATCGAACAGGCAATTCAAAGTTATTATCAACGGCCACGCTTCTAAATCATTACCCCTCAAAAACGGTATTCTTCAGGGTTCACCACTTTCATTGGTATTGTTCCAAATCTAGGCGCACGGTAGTGCGCCAGGCCAAGTTCCGGCCAATGCACGCAGTGTGTATATTTACAGAAAGCCATTCGAGCTGTTTGTACCCCCTCATAACTTTGTTCCCCGCAATCGTAACATTATAAAATTTAAGCCAAAACTAGAATAAATTCATGTGACCTCATATGCAAAGTTTGAACGTTTTACAATGAAAGGTTTTGGAGATATGGAGGTGCAAAAATTGCATATTTTAAGAAATACTCACTGACCACTGACACACTCATCAATATTATGAAGCACTTCCGCTATAGCTACAGATCTGGAATTTGGTACACAAGTAGATCTAGATGAGCGATGAACTAGAAAAATCTGAAAACCCGAAAATTTTAACAAGGGGGCGGGGCTACGCCCATAAAAATTAAACTTTGTGCTAGTGAGCTGAAATTTGGTACAGAAGTAGAACTATGTGAGTTATCACCTAGAAAAATCTGAAAACCCGAAAATTTTTACAAAGGGTCCGGGGCTATGTCCATAAAGCTCAGAATTAAAACACGTATCTAAATCGTTTAACTCAAGCGATTTTATTAAAATTGGGCACACATGTTACAATATTACATGGCTATAAATTTGTTTAAAAAAAGTTGGCGTTAACACGCCCATTTAATTTAAAACTCCTATGTCATGTACTTCCGGTCAACACATTTAAATGTACTATTTATGTAACAACTATTATCCGTTTCCAACGAAACTAAACAGGAAAGATAAACACTAGCCAAAGAAAATTTTGGATTAAAAAAAGTAGGCGGAAACACGCCCATAAGAATAAAAAACTAAAATTTGCGCTAGTAAGCTGAAATTTTATAAACGTAGCTATAGATTAAAAAATTACTAGAAACATCTGAAAACTCAAAAATTTTACCAAGGTGAGGGGGGTGCCCATGAGGCTCAGAATCTAAATTTCAAATCTAAGGCCTGAAGCGATTTTATTGAAATTTGGCATGCATGTTGCAATTATGCAAGGCTATAAACTTACGTTGAAAAAAGTGGGCATTAACACGCCCATACATTTTAAGCCTACTATTTAATATACATTTGAATATACTACATATTTATAAATTTATTACTATCCGTTTCCAACGAAACTCGACAATAACGATAACTACTGGCCAAAGAAAATCTGGAGATTGAAAAAATGGGCGGTATTGCTGTAAGCTGGAATTTTATAAAGAAGTACGTATAGATTAGGAACTGGTTAAAAAAATTTTAAAACCGGAAAATTATAGCCAGGGGGCGTGGCTAGCTCAGAATTAAAAAAAATCCAATGCGTTTAACTCAAGCAATTCTGTTGTAATTTGGGTTACATGTTGCAATAATACAAGGTTATAAATGTTTTTTAAACAAAATGGATTGGATCAGCACATTTAAATATACTATTTATGTATTTATTATTAAACGTTTCCAGCGAAACTCAACAGGAGTGATAAACACTCGCCAAAGAAAATCTTGAGTTTGAAAAGTGGGTTTGATCACGTAAATAAGAATAAAAAATTTAAATTTTCGCTAATGAGGTGAAATTTGATAGACAAGTATTTCTAAGCTACAAACTAACTAGAAAAATCTTAAAGCCAGGAAAATATAGCCATAAGGGCGGGACTACGCCCATTAAGTTTATAACTAAAACATGAAAATTAAATCGTTGGCGTAAGCAGTTTTATTGAAATTTGGCATACATGTTTTAATAATGAAAGGCTATAAATTTTCCTTTAAAAAAATGGGCGTTAACATGACAATAAAATTTAAGTCTCTTCTTTCATGTACTTCGGAACAGGAGATTTATACTACTTATGTAAATATTATTGTCCATTTCGATCGAAACTTGATACGTATGATTGGCACTGAATAAAAAATTTTTTCTTTTAAAAAAGTGGGCAGGAATACGCCATAAAAATAAAATAATTAAATTTGCGCTAGAGCTGAAATTTGATACGCCAGAAAGGTCAAAATGAGAAATCAACTAGAAAAATCTAAAAACCGAAATATTTAAAACAGGAGTGGCAGGGGGCACGCTAATACTGTACTGAAGCTTTTAACTGAAATTGTAACTTAAAACAAAATCTTGAGTTTAAAAAAGTGACGGAGAGTGGGGGTAACAAGCCTTAATATTTAAAGCTGGAATTTGAACTAGAGAGCTTAAATTCAATACCCCTTAAGTTAAGGGGTGAGTTGCGTACAGGAAAAATCAGAAAGCATGGTTGTTACATTAGGGATGTAGGGCCATGTTTATAAAAACTTAGATCAATGTTATTTATTTATTTATAACAATAACCAACCGAGCCCATAGGGCCATATATAGTTGGTGGACTACAAGAATAGCATAAGAATAATTATACATTTAGGCAACAAATAAACTAGACACAAAAATTGCAAAAAAAAAAATAATAATATGTAGTTATAAAATTATTAGATGAGACTACTACTTATAAATTGGAAGATAAATTGCGCGTGAAATTAACTATATGTATTCAGAATCTAGGTCAGTTCAATTGTGAAAAATGTTCAACAAGCTTACCTTTGAATGAATTACGAGTAAGATGGAATGCTCTTAAGGATCGTGGCAATGAGTTAAAACATTTTGCGACTCGTACAGTAAATGATCTTTCATAAATAAGACGATTTCTAATGGGAAATAGAAGCTGTGGGCTTCTACCACTTTGCAAAAACGTAAAAAGTCTACGGACATAGTCTGGACAATCTGTGAGCATAACATTATAGAAGAAAAGCAGTGATCTAATCTGTATGAAGTTTTTAAAACTGCAACCCAGAAAATCATTAACATACATTGAAACATGATCGTTAATTCTTAGTTGGTATATAAAGCGTATTATTCTGTTAAAGAGTAGGGCACACCTATTTAAATTTTCAGCGCTACAGAATATACCTCAATACAATACAATAAATTAGACATCAATAAGGAGTGAGCTATGCTCTTTCTAATATGTAATGGCAGGTATAAATTCATTGCATATAGTCTTATTAAGGTGAAGTTTAATTTAGAAAATAGTTCATTAATGTGGTGTCCGAAGCTAAGAGTGTTGTCTAATAAAACACCAAGACATTTCATTCGATCGACAAAATCAATAGGCCGGCCATCGATCATGATAGACAGATTAAACGTAGCACTAGACGGTTTAAAAATCATCGCTTTGGTCTTAGAAGAATTTATACTAAGTTTGCTGTTACTCATCCAACGTGAAACATTGGACATTAAAGTGTTAATATCATATTCGAAAACATCTATAAGCTGCGTATGACCCTTAAATAATAGTTGTATATCGTCGGCAAAAACGAAGGCTTCACATTCAAAGCCGTTAAGTAAAGCAAAGAAATCATTCATATATATCATAAATAATAAGGGGCCAATAACGGAGCCCTGCGGCACACCACTAGTGACTGGTAGGCACCTCGAATTAAGGTTACTGCATTGAACATATTGTGAGCGACCTGATAAATAAGAATATAATAATCTACAAGCGGATATAGAGAAATCGAAATATGTGCAAAGTTTGTTGATTAAAATAGCATGACCAACCTTATCAAAAGCTTTTGATAGGTCTAAGGAAAGTAAAACAGCTACATCGTTCTTATCAATAATTCTTCTAATAGAATCGGAGACACCAATTAAAAGAGATGTTGTGCTATATCCTTCGCGAAAGCCTGACTGATACGGGTTTAGCAAAAAATTTTGGTTTAAGAATTGTAGGATTTGGTCTTTTATAACATGTTCAAAGATCTTAGACAAAACTGGAACAAGTGATATTGGTCTAAACTCATTTTCTGAATTTTTTTTCCTAATAGGTAAAACTTTTGCAATTTTCCAATCCATGGGGAATTGGGAACTAGTGATAATATTGTTAAACAAAATTAAGAGTTGTTGATTTATGAGTGGAAAAATTAGCCTAACAAATTTGAGAGGCAGGCCATCATGGCCTGCGGCATTGGACTTAATTTTAGACAGTGCATTACATAAGTCTTCGAGTACAATGATTCGAAACGAGAAACGATTGCTAGGAAAGCTAATGTCAAAAGGATTAAAAGAATCAACAGTTTTACAGCTCGAAAATTCTGCATTCAGTGCATCGGGGGAGAGATTTTCTTCAGGTATTGTGTCATGCAGACCATTCTGCCGAAGTACTCTCCACATACCTTTGTTATCAAGATTCTGAAAGATGTTACTGTGTGCTTTACGCTTCACATTGCGGATAACAGATTTAGATTTGTTACGAGCTCTGCAGTAGCATCTCCAGTTTACAGGTGAAGGGTTTCGTAAATACTCCATAAAAGCAAGATTCCGAAGCGAGAGGTGATATTTAATTAGCGGGGTGTTAAACCAATTATCACTAGACGGTGATATCATGACCTTTCTAGTTGGTACTAGAGAGTGCAAATGACGTACACATGACATGAGAGATGACAGTTGAGAATTAACATCATGGTCAGTATAGAAGCTAGAAAAATTGTATTGTAGGAAATGGTGTTGTAGTGAAGAGACGTTAATGTTGTTATAATCTTTGAATTCAATAAAGTGACTATTCGGCCTTGTCGCGTACGTAATGCTCATAAAGATGAAAGAGTGGTGGGAAATAGCAGGACACTGCATTTGGTCGGACATATGAACCGAAAGATCAGGACTCAATAAGAAATAGTCCAAAAGAGTAGAGGACCCAGAGGTTACATAATGGGTTGGTAGATTATTGTGACGATAGGACAAACCCAAACGCCGACATGTAGACAGTACGACATCAGAGTTCTCAATATTAAACAAATTAAGATTAAAGTCGCCCATAATTACAATGTCCTTGTATCTCACCAGTAAATCACCTAACCGATTTTCCATAACATCAATATTACCACGGGGGAGGTATACAACACCTAAGAGCAACTTAAAGTTAGAATAGTTGATTTCTATGAATAGATTCGAAAACTCCAAAATCAGTTGATTTAAAGACTACCCTGCCTTTATAATTATTTGACACGTAAATACCAACACCACCACCTCGCCGTCCAGTTTGATTGCCTTTAATGTTATACGGCAGAGAACTGAAATTTTCGAAAAAAAAATTTACTTAGGTAAGTTACCAACTAGAAAATATTTAAAACACAAGCTGCTCTATTGAAACTTTACATGCACATTTCACTTATGCTAGCCATTAATTTTGCATTTTCAAAAGTACTACGTCTAAGCAGACTTTAGAAAAATAGGCGGGGTCACTTCCACTAAAATGTACACTATATTTTACATATTTCTACTCTGATGATTCTTAAAAAATTAAGTACATCAGTCGGTCCGTGTAATGACACAATGGTATATCACACTCTAACCCATTATTGTATGTAGGTCTGCCCAGATCCTCACAAAAACATAAATGTGAAAAAAGGCCAAGTTCCTTTCCAAAATTTCGGCCATTAAAAGTAGTGAGATAAATTTTTTTACCAAGTTCTTGTTTGGCACAATACCTATTACTGTGATATGCTATGCATTATATAAATTTGTAACCGTAAGAGTGTCATATAATTTCTAGATAATATGCTAACTTGGCAATATTTTTACCTTTCTAAAAAAGAAGAGAATAATGCACACTTGTTTATTTCTTTATATCGGGAAAAATATTGTCAAGTTAGCATATTATCTAGATATTATGTGACACTCTTACGGTTACAAATTTATATAATGCATAGCATATTACAGTGATAGGTATTGTGCCAAACAAGAACTTGGTCAAAATTTTTATCTCACTACTTTTAATGGCCGAAATTTTGGAAAGGAACTTGTCCTTTTTTCACATTTATGTTTTTGTGAGGATTGCCATCAATGAAATCATCAAAATTTTAAATAAACATCGTTTCGAAGACAATTGCCTTTACGCTGATGATTTGTACCTCCTTTGTAAATGGAACGACAATAAAGAGAGCACATAAATTCTAGAAAAGTCCCTCAATGATATCGGCAAATTGACCAAATATTCTAGTGGTAAAATATCTATAGAAAAACAAAAAGTGCACATCTGCAGAAAACACCCATGTGACTCGGAAAACGTGCAAAACTGAAAATTTTGGGATTAACATTCTCATCAAATTACACCTGGAAAGATCACATATTTGCTTTAAAGAATTCACTAATTTCCAGAGTCAACATAATTCGATACTTGGCAAATAAGAGAGCCTTACCTCACTAAAACCCTAAAACTTAGCAAAATCGACTATGGACTATCAATTTATGGAACGAGCAGTAAGACTAATATCAATCTCATCCAACCCACTTACCACCAAGCCGCTAGGGCTTCGGCCTACGCTTTTAGAACAACACCCATCAACAATATAGTTGAGGAAAGAAATCTTCCATCTATAGAAAACAGAACATTTCACTCCAAAGCTAGAATACTACCAAAATTGCTTAACAGTACTAATTCCATAACAGACCAAAACATAAATGTGTGATAAATGTCAAACACTCTAAGAGATTCAAATCAGCAATAGCACTGTCACTCGCATTATTATGTGAGTTAAATATCCCCCTAATAACTAAATAAGAGCGAATAAGCAAAGCACCATTAAAATTGAATACTTCCTGCCTAGACATGTCACTCACCAAATTCATTAAGAACGACAGAACTGTCAGAACTGAAGTCCGGGCTCAAAAACGGCGGCTGGAGATTCTTATTTACAGATGGTACTAAGTCCCAAGACAATTTGCCAGCTTACGCGGTAGTATACGAAACAGGAAACAATTTAGCTCTAGGCCCTAGGGCTCTAGGTGTAGTACCCGGATTTGGTGCGGAAACTTTTTTGGTCAAAATGGCCTAAACAAGTTATTTTTATTATCAACACTAAATTGTCCATCGCGTGGTGGGATGAAGAAATTTTGTCCAAAAAAATTATAACCCTAATGTACATACAGCTGCGGTCAATATAATAGCACAACGCACAAACTTATACTGACTCCGTCAACATCTGTTTAACTGTTAGGCCGATTCAACTCAAAACGAAATAATAAATTCTCTGATGTTAATGGTTTATTATCATAAGAAAATTATTTGGTTTTTTCCAACAATTTAGAATACGAATAAATAAAAAACTTAAAAAAAAGAATAAATAAAAAACTTAAAATCTACACAGTCAAAATAATAGCACTTCAGTTAATTTTTGAGAAAAATTAGTGGTCTTTCTTAAAATAAATCAAAAATTTTACCCATATATCCTGTAGATAAATTAATTGTATTGTTTCAATACTTTGTTGCGTGCCCTTTGTTTGCTATTACCGCGGCACAACGCCTTCCCATGGAATCCACTAAATGCTGGCATCTTTCAACTTTAATGGAACTCCAAATTTTCTGCACAGCCTCCCAGAGCCCTTCAACACTTGTTGGTTTTATTGTAGATACACCCTTATTTATGTCCGTCCACAGATTTTCAATAGGGTTTAAATCTGGGGACTGTGCAGGCCATTCCATTACATTGATAGAGTTATCGTTGAACCATTTTTTTGCCATTTTGCTGGTGTGCTTGGGGTCATTGTCTTGCTGGAAGACTTACGCCAGCGGCATTTCGTAGGAAGCATGCGGCAGCATAATTTCATCAAGGATTTTTACATAAACCGATGAATCCATAACGGTTTTGATCCAATATATAGGACTCACACCTTGATACGAAAGGCAACCCCATACCATAATACTATGACCTCCATGTTTTATAGTTTTGGATGTGAATTGTGGCTTGTATTCGCTGTTAGGTGGCCTACGGACAAAACATCTGGAACCCTTTCCACCAAAAAGAACTATTTTGGATTCGTCAGTCCATAGCACATTTCTCCACTTTTCATTTGGCCAATTTAGATGTGCTTTAGCAAAAGATATCCGTTTAGCAACATGCTTAAGAGGAAAAGAGCGGCACTTTTCGAGGACTACAGGCATTGGGGCTGTTGTCTTGAAGTCTGCGACGAATAGTTTCCACGCTTGCCATCACATCCAATGTTTTTTTGAGCTCCGTAGCTGTCACAAAGGGATTTGCTTTAGTCATCCGTACCATCCGTTTTACCATTAAGGGTGACATAACTCGCTTCCTACCACGAGATTCAACTTTTTTCTCATATCTTAGGGCATTTATTATCATTTTATTGGAACAGCCCAGCAATTCCCTTATTTGGGAATATTTACTCTCGGACACGAATTTTTTTTATTACTTTACGTTTTTCCGGCGAACAATGTTTTCCGCGACCCATAACTATACATTTTTATAAAATTATTACACGATTTTATAGAAAGTTAATTTAAAAAATTGTTATTACCTATCGTTTTCACTTTTTTCACAAAATTTTGCAAAACAAATTTAAAAAAGCCTACTGGTGCTATTTTATTAAATGCACGAAATGATAAGTGTTTACAAAAGATTTTTTATAACTGATTAACAGCTACCAAATTTGAAAACAAATGCACACACTCTGAGATAGCATAAAAAATGCAACTGTTTTTACACTCAAAAAAATTATATAATAAATAGGTGAAATTTTTACATCTTTTGAATCAGAATATTGCAACTGGTGCTATTATATTGACCGCCACTGTACATAAGGGCATATGTATGTTAACATACTGAATATAATGTACAATATATTATAAAATGTAACAAATGTTCACAGTTCGGTAAGAGCAAGAACCATCATTTGGGAGACCGCCACTCCAGCTTTTTTTAGGATGTGCGGCGATGAAGAAGAACCAGAAAACATTGAACATATTATCTATCATTGCCCGAAGCTGCAACGTCATAGGCTTAGATGGCTGAGCAGACGTTTCCATAAAAGCATTACTGATATCGAGAAGTGTAAACTAGTGAACATCAGGGGCTTCATCATGGGAATTCGGTGGCTCAATGACGGATAATAGGGTCACTTCTGGCTAAAAATGGGGGCGGATAAATATTACTTGGGCAACAGAAGGGAATCACAATGGACCTAATTGGGTCTCCGACTGGAGGTGCGGTGTAGCACCACCATTTCTAATCTAACCTAACCTATTTGTAAAATTTTGGATAATATTGAAGGTTTGTATGTGTAAAATTTAATTTTCATTCCGGCAACACTGATGGTTGCACAAATATGGGCGTGGTAACTAGACAATATGTCCAAGATGTTATTAACAGTTTTTGTGAATGACTATACACGACCTATGCCTTCATATAGGAAGTAGCAACGTGTTTGTCAACGAAATTTCACAAAAGAACCGCAATAATATACGGTTATCCGTTGCCAGATCAGTCAACCAGTGCAAGCGAGACGAAAAATTCTCGAAAGCCAAACAACTCACAAAAGCCTGACCGCACTTAAGAAACAATTACCACAAAGTACACAGAGATGTCACGAGACGGAAAATAATAAAAAACTTGAAAATAATTTTTCAAATTTAAATTTTTTTTAAATTTTTGTAATTTTTACAAAAACAGGCTGTTATGACCTTCGACTATTGGACATTGATCTAGAGGCGTCCAGGAGTCTTCTCCAATATTCTCTTTTTTCCCCATCTCATACGATTTTTGAAAAAAAAAATACTAAAAGCCATATTATGACTGTTGTTTAAGATATGGAATTTTTGTGTTGTTGGTTGTATGAAATGTTATATCTATATAAAGAAGCATAGAGAAGTCTCTTGGTTTCATTTTCAGGTTTATTTTGCTTGAAAAATCGGGTATCAAGTCCATTTTGTGGAAAAAAATTAATTATTTTTATTTAACATTTAATTTAATTATTATTTGGAATAAAGGGACGTAAGCTCGTATGGTGAAAAAACGGTACAGCAATTAATAAAGAAAATCTCGCACCTACAGTGAGGCATGGTGGTGGTGGTGTGCTCGTTTGGGGGTGTATGGCTAGAAGTGGAGTAGGTAATCTTGAGTTCATTGAATCAACTATGGACAAAAAAGTGTACGTGAACATACTAAAAGCGAATTTATATAACAGCGTATCGAAATTGGTATTTTCTAGCGGATACATATTTCAGCAACACCCCAATGTCCACATCTAAATCCATTTGAGTACTTTTGGAATTTATTGAAGCGTAGGATTCGTGAACACACTGTGTCGTCCAAGGCTATGTTGAAGGATGTTATTCTGGAGGAATGGAACAATATTTTATCTGAGGAAACATCAAAGTTAGTAAGATCCATGCCAAAACGATTGGCAGAAGTTTTAAAACGTAAAGGGTACCCTACTAAATTAATGATTTTTTTACAAAAGTAATTTTTTGAGCTACTTGACTAATTTTTTACGCAAACTTTTCTGAGATAATTTTTAATATAAAGAAATTTTGACTTCGTTATTCCTTTGAATTAATTCTTTAAGCTTTTAAAAATATGTATTAAAATAAGACAGAACTAGAAGCTTTAAATAAAGCACAATTCTAAATTTCTCCCTTTTCCAATTAGAATTTTTTGTTTTCCCTATTACTTACCGCGGGAAAAAATTTCCCGAGGAATTTCATTCATAATTGCCCTCAATATTTTTTAATTATATGAAATTTTTGCTTGTTTTTGTTTGTGTATATTTTCTGTTCGTTTTTGAAATTGAAGATTTTGTACTTTTAAGAATTTAAATCAGTCAGTCAATTTTATTAGCTTACGGGTTTGCTCGGAGCTTGAAGTAGTTCGAATCAGTAGTTGTGGTGCTTTCTCTACATTTCTTCATCACTTTTTTACTGGTCTTTTATTTTAGAGGATAATAATAATATAGATGATTTATCATAGATTTAAGTGCTTTGAAAAAGTGGTTAATAACCACATCCTAAATGTAAAAAGTCACACCTTATTTTACATTTTTTATAGCAAATAAAAAGTAAATCTTATTCGTTCACGGGTTGGCACAAACAAACCACTTCGTGCCAATGACACGCTAAGGTAAAATTCACTACTTTTTGCTCGGAGTTTCAAGTGCTTTATATTAGTAGTTATGGTGCTTTTTCTACTTGTTTTTCATCACTTTTTTTGGTGGGTTTGTGTGTTATTTGCGATTATTTAATTTTTAAATTCGTACGATTTCAAATCGATCGGTTTACAGAACAGGACTGAATATGTACATGTTAATATGAATCGAAAATAAACGTTACATATCACTATTACAAGTATTGATTTCTCTCTATTTATTTATGTACATAATTGTTCCACTTACTTGTGAATCCGATTCTACTGAATTAGCATCATTAGTGTGAAATCCTACTAAGGCATGTGAAACACCATTTGCTCTTACATATGGAGGTGGACGGTCACCATAGTTATCGTCAAAATCATCATCGTCCAGGTCATCCCCGTTTTTCATTTTGATTGGTGAATTCTCATCGGAAGCCGATGGAAAGTGGTGATCATTTAACGTTATGGTTCGGGGAGGTGTCTGCACTCTTACAAAGCCTGAAGGATTTTTAGGGAATAAGGAATTTTCTAACTGTATTTCTCGTGGAGCTGAACGTGTTTCTAGATGTTGGTTGTGGCCCAAAACAACTATACGATCGGGAACATTCATATCAATTTTATCATGGTAATTCCATGAATTAATCATACCATTTTGATTGGACAGTAAGAGGTCTTCGTCAGAAATTTCGCCAGTTGCTTTAATACGTTTGGGCACACGCATTTTGTCGTTTATTTCATGAGCAAACTTTGCTTCATTGTAAATGTCTTCATCTAGGCCATTAAATATACGGGTGGGTGACTGAGGTGTAACCATTTTGTTTAATATTCAATCAAGTTTTCTTTGGCTTAACTAGAACTTTATTTACTGTATTACGCGGTATCGCCTTCTTCCTTCTTGTAATGGATATGAAGGTATTCGTTGGACATTGTAATCCCAAAATACAAAGGAATGTTCGTTGACAAAAATATTTTGTTAATATGTAAGTACATAGGGGAAGAAATACAATGGATCAATTGAAATATATTTATTATTGCAAATAAATTTTAACTCGCAAAACTTTTAAAATTATTGTCACTATTTTGTTTATTCGTGTTTTTCGTAAAGAATATTACTTACATTTTATATGACAAATTAAATTTTTATTTTACATAAAAAGTACAGACAGAAATAAGTTATTTTTGTCTCTTCTTTCTCACAGCTTTGCAGCTGTTATTAAAATATTTTTGCAGACAAGAACTTTTATGATGCCTGTTTTGCAGAAAAACTACAGAGCTGTAAAATTGTGTACTCAAAGGGAAATTTATTCACTGCATTGCATCTAGTTGCATGTGCTTGAAAGAGTTAATTGAATAGTTACTATGGTATGTAACGTAATTGTAGACTTTTTTTGCTTTCGTTTCGAATTACAGAGTAGGCTCCCTCTATTTCTCGCATGGTAAAAATTCCAACATGAAGTGTTAAGCACAAAATTTCATCTTTTCTCGATTTGTGAGAAAAGTGTTTCTGTATTAGAATGCGAAAACAGACAACACTGATTCATTTCATTTTCATTTATTATTAAATTCAGTAATACATGTGGCCTTAAAACCAATATAAATATATTGCATACAAGTACAAAATGAGCGGTTATGTATTAATGAAAAAATAAAATATATGCAATAAAATATATGCAATCGTAAAACATTTATATACAATCGTAAAACACATCAACGGCTCGAATAAAACATTATAGTATAGGTATAAGATAAACCAAATCAATCAGTGCTAAAGTAAATTAATGAAAGTATTGAGAAAGTTTTCTCTTAAAAGATGCCAATGTAAAACCAAAGGAACGTAATAGAATAAACATGCTTGTTTTGTAAAGATTTTTGTTTGCGGTTTTCAAACTTATTATGTTTGTATTTTGTGATTTTCAATATAGTATTAAGAGTATTACTATAAACAAGGTTTGTTAGCTAAATTCAAAAATTTTGTGGGTTCAAGTCTACTGATAAGACCCAACGAAATGCATATAGACAATTACTTAACGATAAAAACAAGCCATATTTTAAAATTATGTTGATAATAATTTTAGTTCAACAGTTTGCAGCGTATCTTTTTAAATTGCTTATATTCCATATTTTCAGAAAAAATTCAAAACATTTTCATAAAATACCTCAAAAACTCAACCGAAACGAAAGCCGTTTCTCAGACCATTTTTTAAAGAGAAATAACACTCAGGCAATTAATATACCTACCTACGAGCATAAGCATATAGTTGTGTGGGTTATTCTCTTTCAGAAAGGGAAAATGACGAGAGAGCAGATAGATGGTGAAGCAGAAAATAATCGAGTTCAGTAAGTTTTACAAATATTAGCACGAGTTCTTTTAAGATTCATGGCATCGTTATAATTTAGTTTATATTTGCAATACAATTTTATTCATTGGTTCTTATACCAGGTGGAACTAAGGTATAATCTTGCAGTAATAAGGTATAATAATTTGCTAACTAATACTAAGTTCACACTTACGTGTTGAACGCCTCATTCGTGTTTAAGAGCTTAAACACGACGGTTTTTAGATGTTTTGCCATATATTGGCTTGTTTTGTTAAACATCTCAAAAACGGCGTTTTAAATTTAAACCCTTTAATAAACACGTAAATGGAGTATGTTCAGGGCGCATTTCATAACTCTGGCAACTATATGTTGCTATTAAGTGACGGCACGTAAACAAAATATTTAATACACAATTACTCAAAATAAATTAAATTATTTACAAAAAAGTTGTTGTTTAAAAATAAAAAAGCAAATATAAAACATAATTCTTTGAAATTTATTACAAACAAAATAAATGATTGACATAACGTCAAGCTTCAACATCTCAAATATAATGTGAACGGCTGTGTTAAGTTTTTACAAAACTCATCTTAAACATTTTTAAAAAATCATTTGCCCAAAAAAACGTAACCAACTAATTACTAATGAAAAACTGTTTGATTCAGACATATAGTCTGAACATAGTATAACGATATCAGTGTGACCAGATCCTAAACATTTGTGCGGCTAAATTGACTTCAAAATAAAGCTAAAAAAAATAATTAAAGTGGTAAAACATACTGCTAAAACTTAAATTGTACTTTTTTTAATCCAATGGTTTCTTTTAAAGTTGTTATTTCGGCCATTTCTGCTTACATCGCTTTACTAATATTTATTTCCTTTGAATGAAACAGATTCTTTTATTTATTTACGAGATATTAAAATTATATAAAATATAACATTAATGTATACATTGATAGCACTGGCTGTCAAGGCCATCGGCTAAGATTTTTTAAAATTACGAATTATTTATTAAACATAAACTGCATTACGTATAACAAAAAACTGGCATAAAGTTAGCATAAGTGGGAAAATGAAGCAAGTTTTTTGGCCTATAATATTATTACGTTGAAAATCACGCACATTATACGACGACTTTTCATGACAAATTGTATTAAGCAACTCGTGTGTTATAATAATCTCCACCATTGTATTTCCCGAAACCCCGGAGCATAATAAAGATTTTCTGTCCTTGCAAAGTTTTCCTGCCTAAAAACGTTTTCTAGACTGCTAGAAAATTTAACTTATTTAAATTTCGTCACTTCCCAGCAAAAAAAATTGTGATTTGGAAAAAAAAATTTTGAGCAAAGCAAAGCATTGCTTCGAAAAATGCTTCTGAAAAACACTAACGTAAGACGCCCTTACAAATACTCTTCTGAGAAGCAGTAACTTTTGCTAGGTTATGCTAACTCCATACCAGCTTTTCACTTACATAAAGTATTTAAAGCAAACCAAAAATATTAATTCACGGGGTGTTCTTCGAGAAAAATCCGTTTCTCACTTACGTTTCGTTTATAAACAACGTTTAAAAATTGGTTTTTTTATAAATACTCTAAAGCTTTCGTCTATTTCATTTTTACGTAAAAATTACAAAGCTTGTGCAGTCTTCGCATACGGTATTTAGTACGTGCACATATCCAAAGTTGCGAAACATTGTAACCATGAGCACCAACTTTGCAACCGATGCACTGATTGATTGGTTGCGGTGTTATTTATTATATTGTGGAAAAATGCTAGAAAATGCTAAATAAATAATTGAAAAATGCTAACTGCTAAATCCACACAAAAAGTGTTAAATTTAGTTGCAAAAATGCTAAAATGGTCACGCTGAACGATATATTCCAAATAATCAAATTATAAATATACAGTTTATGTATACATGCCAGGAAAGGCATTGAGAATTTTGAAATTGTACCAACAACTTTAAAAAATTGTACTTTTTTGACCTTAATTGTACTAAAATATTTTTTATAGTTGAAATCAAAAATTTTTTATTTCTTTTTATTAAAATAGTAGACTTTGTTATGGCCATCGAATCATTTTCACAAATTTGCTTGTAAGTTACACCTGTTTAATTTGAAATTTAAAATATATGTACAAAGGAATATCATGTGCTCCAGCATCCGATGATTTCATATTTTGGTCCTAAAGACTGGTACATATATATTAAGAAAAACTGGATTGAATTGTTCATGAAAAAATGTTGCAGATGTTGTACTCTTTTCATCTTGGAAAAAACATATTAATACAAAGTAAATTTGCATTATATATACAGATCAGCCAACCAGTGCGAGTGAGACGAAAAACTCTCGAAGGCCAAACAACAAACACAAGCCTGACGGCACTTAAGAAATAATTACGACATTACGACAAAGCTAGAGATGTTCCCCAACCCAGAGCTGCTTAACGACTGACACATATAAAATATATCTTCAACATTTTAAGTTTAATGTGAAATAATATGAGTAGCACTTGTTTTGCATGGAAACAAGGACTATTTAATATTGTTTCCATTAGTCATAAGTAGAAAATACTGCTGCTAACAATACAATGCCTTTTCGTTATCAAAAACTGAAAAACATTTCGAAACACTGCTGGATTTTAGTTTCATTTTGCTACTTATGAGACCTTATTTATTGTTACATTTTTCCGCTAAAATTTTAAAACTTTGATTAGAAGAAGTACACAATTTTTTTGTTTTAAGTATTAGCATACATTTTAGCGAATGCAAGTAGCAACAGTAAGCGAATAATTTGAGAATGCGAACATTCGTTACTCCCTACTTAAAATATATGTATATACATATGTATATGTATATCATGTATATTTAATCATGTTCTACGGTTGTAATTATGTTTTTAAGGCTGGTACAATAATTCAAAACTCATTCTAAGTTGATTAATTATGTATTTTGAGCTGAGACAAAGTTTTGTCAATGAACAATTCAATCAATTCAATCAATTCAATTCTTTCAAATTAATTCATTGAGTTTGGAGCTCATGTTCAGTTTAAATATCAAATTTGTGTTGAACTTTAAAGTAGTGTAAAAACGGCATATTAACATAAATATCCCACCAATGCTCTGTGACTTCTGCACAAATAATACCTTATTATACAACTGAAACATTTTCCTTAAAGCCGAAGGTCCATACCATCCGTTCAATGCGTAGTTGCGTTTTATGCATGTGTCAAAAAAGTAGAATCAAAGTAATTTTATGTGGCAAGTTACAGAAAAAAACGCAAAGAACGTATAGACGCATAGGACGGATAAAGTAGATCTACTTTCTACTTTTGTATCCGTCTCATGCACCATGAAAAAAGGTCAGCTGTTTTTGAAAGCGAAAGATGGCAAATTATATTATATTTTCAATGATATCGATAAAAACGTTAGTGTGGTGGATTTAAATTTTAAGTTTTTTTGTTATAAAAAAGTTTATAATAAATGAAAAATATTTTGTAATAAAGATTATAACTATTTTCAAGAAGAAAATATATTAAAATCAGTTTTTAACATAAATATTTCAAAAACAAAATTTGCATTCTAGTTATCGATTGCTTTTGTGTACTAAGTGTCATCTCTGTTGTGTTTATTATTATTTAAGCAAGTGCAATGGAGGAGAAGCTAATTGAAGCTGTGAAAAATCACGAAATTTTGTATAATAAAAGCCTACTCCTCTACAAAATATTATATCGATAAACTCAATGAATTCCATGAATTCATTTAAAATCACAATTTCACTTTCCACTTTTGCAAGAACTGTTTTTATTTTTAAAAATATTCACACTACAGCTGACCACAACAAAAATATTTGGCGCATAAAACGTATTGCATGTAACTTGAACTTAGAATCGAAGAGAACGTACAGAAACGCATACAACGCATATGCATAGAACGGATGGTATGGACCTTCAGCTTAAAGCCGAAGGTCCATACCATCCGTTCAATGCGTAGTTGCGTTTTATGCATGTGTCAAAAAAGTAGAATCAAAGTAATTTTATGTGGCAAGTTACAGAACAAAACGCAAAGAACGTATAGACGCATAGGACGGATAAAGTAGATCTACTTTCTACTTTTGTATCCGTCTCATGCACCATGAAAAAACGTCAGCTGTTTTTGAAAGCGAAAGATGGCAAATTATATTATATTTTCAATGATATCGATAAAAACGTTAGTGTGGTGGATTTAAATTTTAAGTTTTTTTGTTATAAAAAAGTTTATAATAAATGAAAAATATTTTGTAATAAAGATTATAACTATTTTCAAGAATAAAATATATTAAAATCAGTTTTTAACATAAATATTTCAAAAACAAAATTTGCATTCTAGTTATCGATTGCTTTTGTGTACTGAGTGTCATCTCTGTTGTGTTTATTATTATTTAAGCAAGTGCAATGGAGGAGAAGCTAATTGAAGCTGTGAAAAATCACGAAATTTTGTATAATAAAAGCCTACTCCTCTACAAAATATTATATAGATAAACTCAATGAATTGAGTGAATTCATTTAAAATCACAATTTCACTTTCCATTTTTGCAAGAACTGTTTTTATTTTTAAAAATATTCACACTACAGCTGATCACAACAAAAATATTTGGCGCATAAAACGTATTGCATGTAACTTGAACTTATAATCGAAGAGAACGTACAGAAACGCATACAACGCATATGCATAGAACGGATGGTATGGACCTTCAGCTTAAGGGTCCATACACACATACTGCTTGCAGCTACTGCCGATGAACCTTTGATATACGTGTGTGATTGATCTTTTACCATCACTAAAAATAAAAATTTATAAAATAAACATGCGTTTGACAACAACAAACAGGATTGAAGAAATCAATTAAAAACGTATTTTCTTTATACACTACTTTTTCAGAACTTATTTTTTGTTTGTTTTATTTCCTTTTTTGTTTGTTTTACTTTCTTTTTTTCAGTAAAACTTCAAATTTAAAAAAAATACATATCAGAAAAATGAATAAATTTATTTTTGTTAATTTCAAAAACTGTCAGCAGTATGAGTTCATTTCAAAATCAAAGCTATTTTGATTTTTCATACTGCATTGTCTGTGTGACAAATACAATAACAAAAATTGAAAATTTACCAACACATAATTATCGCATGAGCATGAGCAGTATGTGTGTATGGGCTCTTTTAGTTTTAATCGGCTTGGATTGTTTGTCGGCCCGCCAAGCCAATTTTTCGGAATTTTGCCGACTTTTTCATATTTATATTCTGTGTTTTTCATTCATAAAAGTGAGTCTATACTTGATAAATTTTTATCATGATAAAAGTCAAATGGTTATCAAGGGAAAACTATCAGGTGTAGCCTGTATTTATTACTGTCTGCGTTGTCAACTTTGAAATTTCAAAACGCACCAAAATGGAGAAAAAAGATCACCATTTACATAAAAACGCACCAAGCTTAGAATTTCTTTTTTTTAATCTTAAAATGTTTATTGAGTTAATAATTTTCATAAAAAGTATAATATTATTTTTTTGTAAATGAAAATTTTTTTTAGATTAATTGAACTGTCGGAAAAATAAAAAATAATTTTGGATTTGTTCATATGTAATATACTGAATACCTCGATCAAAGAAATATATGACTTATACAAGTTTCATAATTAAGGGCACACACATTAATTTGTAAAAAATTATAAATTTTCGTACATAAGTATTATAAATTCTGCTTAAAACTTTTAAAAAAGAGATAAAAACTTAATTATTCCAAATTAATAAAGCTAATATTTTCATCATTATTGTTATCATAGGGTCATAAAAAAGATTTCATTTCAAATTGAGTGTTTTGTAAACATCATTACTATTAATATGGTAATTAACATTATCAGAAAGATGGTAAAAGTTTCACAACAAAAATTTTCCAGTTTTAACCCACTGTCGTGTTCAATTTGCGTTGGTGCCACCAAAAATTGAAAAACGCACCAAAATTAAAGAAAAAGCGCACCACGCACCAACTTAGGAATTTTTCGCACAAAAAAATTTCAAAAAGCACCCAAAATGGTGCGAAACGCACCAAGTTGACAACGCTGATTAGTTTTATTACAGTGTCTTAACAATTTTGTCAGAGCTTCAGGTTAGACAACTTTGTCTTCATAAAAAACGTAAACAAAGTGTTTGACGTTTTAATTTATTTGCAGAAAATACAATTTTTACGTAATTTTTAGGAAAAAAAATTAAGAAAAATATTGATATTTTTATTAAATTAAAAGCTTTTTAGTAAATATTAAGCGAAATATTGCAGGCATTGTGGGAAACTTTCTTCACGAAGACAAAGAAATTAGGATTTATCATAATAAAAGAACCACAATGTCTTCGCTCACATTAACAAAAATTTGACAACGGCTCTGCCCACTTTTTTTAGTTGTTATGATAAATTTTTATCAGGTGTGGACCAATGCGCATTTATTATGACTAATGTCGTTATACCAATCCAAATGTCAAATTTAGATTGTGTAGGTATAAGCCTAGATAGAAACATGCTTTTATTTCAATATCCATAAACACCTATCGAATATTCAGTTTTGTGTGGTGTTCGACATTTCCAATAAGACACATACAATCTGACGATGCTAACCTGTTTTAAAATTTAAGAAGGTAATTTATACTAACAAAATACATCTGGTTATTACTATTGTAATATTTGTTGTAGTAATACGGTTACCTGATTGATATGTCTTGCAAAATAAATTTTTTTCTGGCAATATTTCGTTTGTTTATACCAACAAAATACATGTGTTTTTTGGTGTTGTACTTTCGTTGTAGCCGTGCATGTACCTAATATAATTTGTATCATGGGTGCAATTATCAGATAGTTCAGATTTCACTATCGATATTACTATCGGCTGAACGTTGGTGCCTGAGAGAGGAAAATATAACTGAATTTCTTACAGGTTACAATTAGTTTTTATCCCTTTATTGAAAACACATAGTCTTATGTATATTTTAATATGTATGTATGTATCTACAAACGTTATTTTAGGTAACAGTTTTTGAAAAATTATGCTGTCAGATAAAAAAATTTTATAACACCTCAGGTTTTCGAAACTGCATAATATCGGTGTCGATATTTTAAAACTATCGATATTTTCGATATTTTAAAACTATCGATAATATCGTACTAGGTGGTCGCAAGGGATCAGGTGATTATTTTCGCCGCTTGTAATGTAATGTGAATATACCTGGGATGTCGACACTTTTTTCTGTATAAATTTCAATTCAATTTTCAAGTATAAATTTCTCAAAGCGAATTGAGCTGAGTATACCTTATGAATATATCTTGAATTATATATTTTGAACTGAGAAAAAACTTTGACAATGAACAACTCAATCAACTCAATTCTTTCAAATTAATTCATTCAATTTATTTAACTGATGTTCAGTTTAAATTTCAAATTTGTGTTGAATTTTAGAGTAGTGTAGAAACGGCTTATTAATAAAAATATCCCACCAATGCTCTGTAACTTCTGCACAAATAATACCTTATTATACAACTGAAACATTTTCTTTAGTTTTTATCGGCTTGGGTTGTTTGTCGGGCTGACTGAATTTTAATCTTTCTTATTTTGTATAAAGAATTTTAATAAAAAAAGCTAAAAATTAATAAATATACATAAGTATATCTATGAGGATAGATTTGAATAAAACTTAACAAAGGTAAGATTAAAAGTTGTGATTATTGTCGATATGATATGTATCACTTGACAGAACAATAAGTGTTGTGTGAGTACAGTCGAGACGCTCAAGGCGGGAAAATACAAACAAAAAATTTCCGTAAACCCAAATGAACCTTAAATAGAAATAGATCTGAGAGTATTGCAAGTAGTACTACGAGTGTCTATTAATAAATAATGGAGCTATTGTATAATTTTCAGGTTAAATATAAGGAAAATAATTGAAAATGGATAATCCTCGGCGTACAACAAGAGGTAGTTCTAAAAAAGATGTCGAAACAGTTCCAACAAAAACAAGAACTTCTATTCTTTCGGCCAGTGCAGTAGCTGGTAAAAGAAGCACTGCTTCTGCAGCTAGTACTGATTCTACAGTTTCAAGAAGGTCACCAGGACGTCCTAGGACTTCCCCGTCCAGGCGTGCGTCTCCATCACGTACTCGTACATCACCGGAAAAAAAACGTGTCTCACCTGTGCGTAGATCTTCAAGGCCACGCTCAACAATACCCACTGTACAATCCGGCATAGTAGCTGCTGCACCATCACTATCCCCGACAAAGGAAGAAGTTGAGGTAAGTATGCACGTAAATATTAAAAACATGTTTTTATACTTATAAACATTCGTCAAAGACTATAAACGGACTTAAAACAAGTTTTTTTGTCTTGCAAATCGTTTTTATGTACTTGCACTGTTAGTAAATTTGTTGTAGACCTTAATTGAATTTATTTAAAAATAGTATGCATACTGTTACATTGGTTAATCGAATAATTTTAATTGTTGATCTGCAAAATATAAATAAAAATTGATAACTAAAGCTGTAATCCCATAAATATGACTCAAAAAGTGAATCAGAAATTAAAGTACAAACAATATAGGTAGATAATTTTTTAAATGATAAATAAAAAAAGGGAGTCAAATATTCACAACTTTTTCTATATTGAATCCATTCGTTTTTTAAAATCGATTTGCGTCATATACCCGAAAGATTATTTATTTTAATAAATCTTCCGTTTATGCATTTATATTTATGTACATATTAATTTTTTTTATTATATTTGAGAAATTTTGTTTGTAATTAGGTCTGTTCAATTACTTTCCCAACAGAAACTAGCAACGAGAGAGTAAGGCGGAAATTTACAAAATTACTCTCCTAAATATGAAAAAGTAAATGAACGCTTTACTTGTAAAAACTTGCAAGAACATTTTATTCATATCAGAACCATGGCTGGAAATCATAATACAATTGTATTTTTTCTGATGGATTTTGTTTGATAATATTTTAAATTGCAATTTTTTTTTGAGATTTACATTTAATATGAAATTCTTTATAAAGTTTCATGTATTTTTAACTTTTTTTTGCATTTTTCATAATTTTTTAATTTAATTCATTAACAAATATAAAAAGGGACTTTCCATCTCTGATCATATATGAGAAACAAGCAAAATTATTTGCCATTAAAATTGAATTTATGTGACTTAATGAAAGAAAAACAATAAATTAAGAAAACATGCTGCTTTCTATTTTCATACGTGTACATTTTTTTAACTAAAGAATTCAAATTTTTCAGTTTTCATTTTTCAGATATTTTTTACATAATTTATTCGACAACAAAACACATAACAGGTGGTTGGATAATTCTTGCAAGTAAAAATTTTACTAGTAATAATTTGTAGGAATTTTTTTGTCTCTCACTTTTTTCCTCTTTCGACGCTCTCTCCTTGCAAACTTTTTGAGTTAATGAACACTTTCCAGTAAAAATTGTTACAAATTCGTAATAGTTTTTAGTGAATGAACAAACCCTTTGTACTTTCAAATACAACTTTACTTACTTAGTATATCGGAAGTATTTTCATTAAAAAAATTAAAACGTATAATATACATATTACACGGTGCGACAGTCCAAAAACCCTGGGACCGCATATTATTTTTCTTGTAGGGATTGTCGAGTAAAACAAGATTCCAAAAGTGATATATGCCGGACACCTCCAAAATCCGTATTTACGGTTAAAACCCGGTTTCTTACCTTTTCGCACTTATAAACCTGTAACTTTGTGGGTGTTATTGTCCAGCAAACACAAATTTTGTAGATTTTTCAAAAAATTTCAACTTTGGTGACGTTTTTGTACATTACTTTATTAAGAAACTATAATACTATTGAATTCATTCAAAAAGTACGTTTATTTACGATTACAATGCATATTTGGCGTTAAAAATTTATAAGCAATTGACTGAGTTATTTAACTTTTCATGCAAATAAACTTTTAAACATTTTATACAAATTCTATTTTTGGTTATTTAGCTCAAAAGTGTTTGATTGACCGTTTTTTTATATCAGCATCATCAGTTTCTCGTTTAAGTGACCAGCAATATTCTGAAATCATTTTTATCTTATTTTTTCCTTCAAAGCGTTTTTCAATAGTTGCCATTTCCTGGTGAAAATGTTCGCCTTGTTCATCACTGAACTGGCCCAGGTTATCTGGGAAAAAGTCCAAATGCGAATGCAGAAAATTAATTTTTATGGACATGTTGCAGCCTATTTCACCATACGCACTTAAAAACTCATTGACAACTGTGACATAGTCGTCGCTTCTGTGATTTCCAAGGAAATTATCGCATAGCGTAACAAAACTCTTCAATGCACGTCTTTCAACGGAACTTAGCTTGTTAATGAAATCTGCATCTCTCATAATTTTTCGAATTTGAGGGCCAATAAAAATACCTAAAAGATACCAAAAGAGATAAAAACGATGAAAAACGTACTAGATACGTAAACAAATTAATTAATACCTCCTTAGTTTTGGGAACACTGCTTTGAGACGACAAAAAGCTTCGCCGTTTACATCTAATTTTTTAACAAATTGTTTCATGTATCCCAGTTTAAGATGCAGTGGTGGCAGAATAACGTCCTCAGTTTTAACTAATTGGTCATTTAAAATGTTTTTCCTGCCTATTCTATGTGACTCGCGAGATGGCCATACTTTGCGATCATAACCATTCACAAAGATAGCACTGATACTTTGTGTAACCACCTTGCATATCAAATAAATTTGTTAAAACCTTTAAGTCAGCGACGAATTTCCATTTATGGGTGGTATAGCTAACAAACATTAGTATATTTTTCATCACTTCGTAAGTTTCTTTTGTATTAGTCTCATATGCGATTGGAACTGAAAGTAATTGATTCGCCTTGTTCATCACTGAACTGGCCCAGGTTATCTGGGAAAAAGTCCAAATGCGAATGCAGAAAATTAATTTTTATGGACATGTTGCAGCCTATTTCACCATACGCACTTAAAAACTCATTGACAACTGTGACATAGTCGTCGCTTCTGTGATTTCCAAGGAAATTATCGCATAGCGTAACAAAACTCTTCAATGCACGTCTTTCAACGGAACTTAGCTTGTTAATGAAATCTGCATCTCTCATAATTTTTCGAATTTGAGGGCCAATAAAAATACCTGAAAGATACCAAAAGAGATAAAAACGATGAAAAACGTACTAGATACGTAAACAAATTAATTAATACCTCCTTAGTTTTGGGAACACTGCTTTGAGACGACAAAAAGCTTCGCCGTTTACATCTAATTTTTTAACAAATTGTTTCATGTATCCCAGTTTAAGATGCAGTGGTGGCAGAATAACGTCCTCAGTTTTAACTAATTGGTCATTTAAAATGTTTTTCCTGCCTATTCTATGTGACTCGCGAGATGGCCATACTTTGCGATCATAACCATTCACAAAGATAGCACTGATACTTTGTGTAACCACCTTGCATATCAAATAAATTTGTTAAAACCTTTAAGTCAGCGACGACTTTCCATTTATGGGTGGTATAGCTAACAAACATTAGTATATTTTTCATCACTTCGTAAGTTTCTTTTGTATTAGTCTCATATGCGATTGGAACTGAAAGTAATTGATTTTGGTTATGCATTACATTACCAATCTTAAATTAATAAAAATAAAGTCATACATTTTTATAAGAAAACTTCGCGACAATGAAAATACGCCATTCATCAGCATTATAATTGTGATTTAATGCCGAAAATCGTTTTGGTACATCAACGCAATACACGAGGTCACTGTTATTGGAACTAGTCTTAAAACTTTCTTCAAGTAATCAAGTACGGTCACTTTTTCTAACAGATGTTATAACGAAATCTTTTTCCACCAAATTCCACTGCTTTAATCGCGACCGGAGGACTTCAGATTGCCGCTTTGACAAGTGTAAATCACGAACAAGATCGTTGAAATCAGCTTTTGACAAAAAATGCCGCTCCGTTGTTGTAAATCTGGATGGAAGGAACTCTTTTTGTTCAAAATCTTTTTCTGTTACATCGACAGATTTGCTCGTTGTCGGTAGATCATTACTTAAAAGTATCGGTTTTATAACAGTTGCAACATTTGCGTACTTGTTTTTGCGTGACTAAAAACCTTGGTTTGACATAAGTAGCAATCATTTGGTTTATGATTGCCTGATGATGCCAAATCATAGGCGTAGAAAATGCCAAAACAAACGAAGGTTAAATTTTTTTTTAAATGTATTACAGCAATATTGACAAACAAATTCTGGCTCGTACCAGCGACTAGTATCAAAAGAACGATTAAATACTTTATTGTACACTTCTACCACTCCAATATTGTTTTTAAAATGACGCCGGTGACTGATATCTATAAATAAGCCACAAATTTTCTCTGCTATTAAGCTTAACTGAAAGCATTCGTAATAATTCCAATAATAATAAAATATCTACTTAAATATCACTTGACCTTAGCAAGGCTTTTGACACAGTCAATTACACTATTTTAATTCAAAAACTCTATTACCAGTTCAATATATCTAGATCTGCATGCAAATTGTTGTACTCCTATCTAACAGGCAGAAACCAATACGTTAGTAATGGTAGCTATAAATTTTCGATTTTACCTTGTACCAGGTGTGTACCACAGGGTTCGATCCCTGGGCCACTTCTATTTTTAATATATGTATATGATTGACTTCATTTACCATATTGGTTCAACGCAATGCAAGAGTTTTTTCTTTTCGCTGACGACATAAATTTAGTATTCACTGGTGAAAAACAATTTCTCGATTGCCATGAGGAAAATATTAATTATATATTGGCATTAGTTTCAAATTGGGCGTTCCGCAACGGTCTAAATTTCAATCCTGCTAAGACTAAGGCATTAACAGTAGGATCAGGAAATTGTAATCATACATCTATTAAAGTTATTTTTGATGGTGTCTGTGTGCCTTTTGTTAGCGAGATGAAATGTCTAGGTCTGACAATTGACAGTAATTTGTCTTTTGAGAAACATCTATATATCTATACAATTAATAGGCAAACATGTTTTTTGTAATTCCTTTTACGCTGGTACTACTGCATCGATTTTAAAAAGATTATATGGTTTTTAAGGGTTTTCAGTACAGATGTGCAGAATCTATATTTTATTAAAATCGGTTTAGTATTTTCGGAGCTATAAGCGTTTAAAGTTGCTACTACTACACATATTATACACGCATTTATTAGCTTACAAGTAAACAAGAAACAAAACATGAGATTGTGTGTGTGTTTGTAGTATTTCTCTTGATCTAAATTTTTTTCTCTTATTTGTTGTATGACAGCCATAATACTTAAAGGATGAGAGTTCAATATTAGGTCTGTCTGCGTACTTTTCCAGTAGCAAATACTCAGTCAACTTTTTTGGGAGAGTAAAACCAATTTTACTCTGTCGACTGAAAATATCTTAAAAAGTACGCAGACAGTATCCAGTGAAATCTTGCAAGAAAACAGCTGATCGGTGTGTAAACAATTGAAATAACAAAGCAAACGAATTTTAGCCAGAAAAATAGCATTATTGGAATCATTGGTTCTGCTTTTACGCCACGGTCGCACTGTATATTTGGACGTTTCTAGCATGAAATAAAGTGTTTTGTTTATTATAATTTATTATAAACGTTAAAAATCAACACAATTGTAACTATTTACCTCTGCCATTGTTAAATTTCAATTTCTATTTTCATTTCACAAAAATTATTTCATTCAAAAAGTAATAAAAACAGCTGTTCAAATTAGTTGCAAAATCTTGCAAGAAGAAATTTCTCCAGTAACATTTTGCAAGTTCTCTAACTTCCAACTGTCAAAAAGTTCTCTTTTTGGCTCTCTCGCTGCAAGAGATTTGGAGTACGCAGACAACATTTTGTAAGATTTTGCAACATTTTGCACAAAATGATGCAAAATATGTGTACGCAGACAGACCTATTATTGAATTAGCTTAGTTAAAGGCAGTGTTGCTATAAGATGTAAGAGGCAAAGTTCTAGATTGCAGAAATAAAAGTGCTAAACTGTTCTACAACACACACAAAGTGCTAAATTTTTTGCAATGAAATTGTGAATTTTTTGTATTTCATATCGCTAACGTGTATATCATATTCATAGATAGCACGATAAATCTTTTTCATAACAAAAAAAATATAATTATATTGTGTAATGTTTTGGTAAAATTATATAGAATTATGTTAAGATTTTTACTGTGAGAAAAATTTCGCCATATTTTTTTAATGATTTGTGTCAATCAATGTATATGTCAAACGGACAATAATATAGATGATAGTGTTGCGTAAATTGTGCGAGATTTTACCTTTTTACGATTTGAATATTAACATATGCAATATATTGTATTTATAGGCCGCTTGATATATTTAATTTATAAATTTTGAATCCATCTACGAATGGAATAGCAAGAAAAAATTTTTAAGTGTTAAATAGAGTAGTTAAGTAAAATTATATTTATTTTCTACATAGATAAATCAGATAAATCGATTTAAGTAACAGATATACAATAACCTTAATAACACTATAAGCTCTTAAAAAGAATAACACTTAAAACAAGTTTTGAGTATTTCAAATGGTGTACGTTAATAAATTTTCACCCATAATGTGTATCTCAGAGAGGTTCAATTATATGACTTCTGTCATAATAGACACTTAACGAAGATAAATAAACATATAATACTAATTTAATCGAAATTTGTCTTAAGGAATTATCTGTGGAAAATTTAGGGATTTAATAAAATAAAAAAGTGCAAAAAATCCTAAATAGTTTTAAGAGAGTGCTAAATTAGCACTTAGCATTATTTTTAAAATCTTTAGTGCTAAGCGAAGAAAAAAAGTGCTAAATCTAGCACTAAAAGTGCTGAAATGGCAAGCCTGGTTAAAGGGATTTCGTTTGTGTTTTTAATTTCATGTATTATTTAATTATGCATATGTATGTAAGTATGTGGGTGGCTGTGTTTTAATGCATTTTGTATGACGTTTAGATACATTTTCTTTGAATATGAATGAAATTATTTACATTTTGATTCTAGAATTCGGACGATTGTGTCGCCCACAATATCCATATGTACATATGATGTACATACATATGTATGTACATACTCGTATGTATGTGTATTTGACATGAACTGCCTTTTTCCATAAAAAAGAATTTTGTTTTATAAAGGGCTTATAAAACAAATTTTTTATGGAAATCTGTTTTATAAACCTTTTCTAAATCACAAGTATTTTTTATGAATGAGGCCTGAACCCACAGTTTCTACAAACCGTTTCCAGAACAATTAGATCTACGTTCCGGAACCACCCGAGTCCCACTAGGTCAAAGATTGTCACCCCAGCGACAGCTGTATCGAGCGGAAGTTGATTCTAAGCTAAGTATATAATGCCAGGTACTTTACTCAAAAAACCACCCGGACGGTCGACTTCCAGAAAATTTTTATGAAATTTTTTTTAGAGAAGTCGACTACTTTGCTTGTGGAAACTGGGGAAGAGGAATTTTGTTTGTTTTTTGGTTAAGCCCCGCCTATAGAAATAAACAAATTCTATTTTTTACATTTTGGATCAACTAAAAGCCATGTTGTTTTTTTATTGTTTTTGTAAACCTGATATTGCCTGGAAATAAATGTGCCTTGATAAATAGTAAAATATTGTGTAGGAAAATAAAATCATGTAGTCATAATTTTTGGTTAAAATAAGAATTTTGATAATTTATTTTGGTTTCAGCGAGATTAGCTAAGTATGTAAAAAATCTATTTTTGTTTCTTAATCAGAAATAACCATTATCAAAATATAAACAAAATTTTTTTCTGTTCAAAACCTATTGTATGTTGTATGTACATATGGGCCATTCCAGAAATTGTCAACCACAAGTGAATATTTGAAGTCGTCGAAATTTTTGCTTTATTTTCAAGATTAAAGCTTAAAGTTCTATACTTTAGAATTTTTCTCACTTTTTCATCGAAATATACGACTGTTAAAATTTTTACTGGGGCGTTTTGCGACTATTTACATATATAGGGTGATTTTTTAAGATTAAAAAAAACATGAAATTTAGAGAAATTTATGAAATCTTTATTTGATGATCTATATAATTCAATGTTTAAAGATGATTACATGTGAATTTTGTCCGCGCATATGTCTAAAATAGTCCAATTTTGGAATAATTTCTCCATCATATCGCCGGTATCTCGCGAATAAATTCTTTAATATTGTCTTCCAGTGCGTCAACCGTTGCTGACTTCTGCCTATAGACAGGAACCTTATCATAGGCCCATAACGTGAAATAAACTGATCACCGAGCATTGTCCAGCTCTTCCATTTAGGACAAAAAAGAAGTCGGTTAAAAAGTATCGCCCAATTGCTGCGAATGGCGACGAATAGACAATTCACGCTCGTCAAAAATACTGGCGGATACAGCTGCGATATTTTCCTCTGTCCTTACTCTACCAAATGCGTGTTGGTTGTTTAATGTTCAATAATGTAATTTTGATACTAAATTTAATCACAAGATTCCAAATAGCCGCCTCAGAATGTCACCCAAACTGACCACAAAATGCAAGAAGTGCACGTATACACTTTCTTAACCGAGCATGAACTTTGATAATAAAATTGAATGATCTGCAAGCGTTGCTCATTTGTAAGGCGTTTCATGGTTAAATTATAGACCAAACTGAACATGTTTAACAGTAACATGATACACGAAAACAGCTGAGTTGCCAAACACACTGTTGCCAAAAAGAAAGTTGCTAAAAAAAACCACCCTTTAAACTTGTTACTCTGTTCGAAGTTTTAATTCAGGGGTGCCCACGGCCTATACGCTTGATGCGCATTTGTTTTTGTAAAAGCGCGAAGCATTGCATGAGCATTCTAATATGTACATATACACAACTCGTATGAAATACACACATACCCCAAGTTCAAAGCAACAACACTTTCATATGCACAGCAACAAGAACGCATGCTTTATTGGTACAGATTGGTGCCAAGCGTAAATTTTGCTGTTTTTTTTTGTGTTTATGTTTTGTTGTTTTTAATGATTTCGTGAGTATGAAACACACGTAATGAAATATATTATTTTTTTGTGTGCGTTAATATAGTGTATACGTATTGGTGTTTGCGCTTCAATAGTCGTCGTCCATACAGTGAAACATTTGCTGCAAAACATTTTTGTTTTCTCTTTTGAAACTGCATTCGTGTCCACATTGTGAAGTTTTTGTTTTGCAGGTTAATGCATTTCCTCATATATTTTTCATGAGAATGAGGCGAGAATGACGTACTCAACAATAACTTGTTTACATGAAACAAAGTACCCTTTGCCATTCCTCTTTCCCCTCTTGTCTTTAATTATTTCGCGTAAAAAATTTGACATGTACTAAATGAAGCCCAACTCGCGGTTTTTTTATTGCTTGAAAGTATGCAACATTGTTAAAATTCCGTGCGAAAAAAGTACTGCTAATGTTGTTTCGCAGCTGAAACTAAAATGATACCAGAGTCATTTTGCATGGAAAAACATGCTGTCAGATAGATTTTACGTGTTTTTCGCAATAAGAACAGGGGGTCCACCCTGTAATTCGATTCGAAAGAAAATGTTCTGGAATTTACATGTTATAAGCATACAAATTCGAAAGACTTTTCTTTCGTATCGAATTACACAGTAGACTCCCAGAGTACTACTTTTGTGAATTTATTTCGCAAATATTTCATACCAAATACTTTTACATGCACATAGTTTGACAGCATTTCGCACGAAATTGTGAACTAAGTACCAAGCTTTAGAAATATTATTTTTTTTTTGTTGCAATTTACATATCTTTTTACTAACAATTACCAAGGCGAATTCAGTATCTGGTGACCTTTTCTGCCCGGCTGATTATCAGCTGTTGATGCCAAATTGAGAAATTTGAACCAAAATGTCAAAATTTGCTTAGAAATCTTCTGACAGATTGGTTTTGTAACATAGCAAATTACGTGTTGTTTTTTTTTATAGTTGTATTATTGTAGTGATAAGGTCACCGGATACTGAATTCGCCTTGTCAATTACCTTACGCATTAATAACACAAAAGAAGAAGAACGGAGTTGTAATAACGAAAGTTTTTGAGTTTGCTTTCACTTATGTACATCTTAATGTCGCGCCCGTCCCCAAAAATCATTCTTTATTAATTTTTTCAGCAGTTAATAAGCATTTGTTATTGTTCAATATTTTTTTATATAAATTTAAATCATTAGCAACATTACTGTTTTTTTTCTCATTTAAAAAAATTATCGCGCTTGTGTTTCTATTTGAGACAATTTAAAATAAAACTTAAAAAAAAAGAAAACCGACTTTAAAAATAAGCACTAAAAAGCGAAAAATAATATAGATCTAGTTAAATAAAATATTTTTACATATGCTACATATAGTGTTGTTTGAAGTTGGTGCCACTAATACAGGTACTAAACACATAGGAACATGCCCGATGAAAAAATTGCAAGTACTTTTTATATACATACATATGTATATGCATGTATGTATGTATGTGCTTAGTTACCAATATTGCTGGCACCAACTTCAAACAACACTATAGGTAACATATGTAAAAATATTTTATTTAACTAGATCTATATTATTTTTAGCTTTTTAGTACTTATTTTTGAAGTCGCTTTTATTATTTTTTTAACTAACTAAAAGAAAATGTCATAGAATCCAACATTATTAAGTACTCTTTAACTTGGCAAACTTTTGTCTGAATTGAAAGATTTTTCTTTAGCATTTAGTGGTTACGCTTTTTTGGGCAAATGTTTGACATGTGTATAAAAACAGCGAGATTTGCAAACGATATAGATAAAAATTAAAAGAAAATGAAATTTAATTTGCAAAACTATAAATTAAAAAAACTGATAAAGATCGCCTACCGCTAGGAAAAAGTCAAAAGCTTTAGCTGAAGCAAATAAAGAAGTTTTTGAAGAGAAAAAGCGGTATGAAACGCATACTTAAAAGAAAAAGTCAAAAAACCTTATTATACCCGATGCATTTTCTTTTATCAAGGGACTAAAATGTATTTTATACCATCCAATGATATTGAGAAGTACTCTTCGTTGTATAACTTGGACGAAAAGTAGAAAAACGTAAAAATTATACCAGACATATTTAAATTGCACTTCTTCTGTTGCAAAGGTCAGAAGGGAAAGCAGCTAAAACTGCATATCCCAAAAACAAAAACTATAATTAATGTATACAATGCCATTCATATTTAATTTTGCCTATTTCGTGAAATATATTCACTTTTTCATCTCATTCTGCATTTCCCTTTAAGTTCGTCGTTATGTTAAAATAAACACATTTGCTTAATTCACAAAACCTCTATATATATATGTATCAAATACACTCTTTTTTTAATTGTGAACACCCTCTGTGTAGTGTATTAATGTATTTTATATTTTTAGTGAAAAAAGAAGAACAAGCTACATACAAATTCTCTCAGAGAGCCTCTCTCTGAATACAACATTTTAAAAACATATGAAATAAAAGTGTAAGATTGTATTTCATTTTTATATGAAAATTGCATATAACAAATGTTACACTCTTGTATTTAATATGATAATACAATCGATACAGAGATTCAAGAGGTTTTGTGAATTAAGCAATTTATTGTATGAAATTTTCATATAAAAATTAAATACACTATTACACTTTTATTTCATATGTTTTTAACAACGTTGTCAACTTTTAAATTTTAAAAGGCACTGAAACCAGGAAAAAAGCGCGTAATTTAAGTAAAAAAGCACTAAATAAAAAAAATTATATTAATAAAATTGTTATTCATAAATATGGTTGTATGTATGTATATAAAAAATATACGAAACTGTTGATCTTGCATTCCATTCCTAAAATTTAAAATTTGAGGCATGCGATACACATTTTAATTATGTATACATATAAGAATCAGTTTTGGTTACAAATAACAAAAAACGGCATCTATATTCACAACACAATTTTCTGGAAATTTTTTTATGTAAAGCAAAACGCGATCAACTTCTGCGTTTATATGTTCAATTTTAAGGGTTATATGTCACGTAATTTTTCAACCAAGCCTTGTACAATCTTAGTAGAATTTTTTGAAATGCTCCAGTTAACTTAAGCGCTTATGCTTTTTAAATTATAGGTTAGGAAATTTCTCTGAATTTTTGGTTTAGTGCCACCGCCTCGAAACAAAAAGCACCAAAAATGAATTTAAAAAAGCACTAAAAACGGTGCGAAAAGCACCGAGTTGACAACGCTGGTTTTTAAAATGTTGTATTCAAAGAGAGGCTCTCTGAGAAAATTTGTATGTAGCTTGTTCTTCTTTTTGCATTAAAAATACAAAATACATTAATACACTACACAGAGGGTGTTCACAATTAAAAACAAAAAGTGTATTTGATACACAAGTACACGATTCAAATTGTTGTGAATTAAGCAATTGAATACATTTATTTTATTTAAATTTTTTTTTTAATTTTTTATTCATAATTTCCCAAAAAAAGCACCAGAAAATATGTGAGCATCATGATGGAACAAAATGTCCCGTACGACTATAGTTAAATTTAAATATGAAAAAAGCCATTAATATTTTTTTTAGCAAAATCTAGAACATTTTAAGAAACATTGACTCACTCACCTCATTCTAAAATTAGTTACATTAATTTATTGTTTCAGGTTTCGCTGAATTAAGCATTTTAATTGTTTGCTACAAAACCTACTTCCTTTTTTTGTCTCGTACGACATTCTTAGTTTTTTGCAATTATATTTAAAACTTAAAATTGGTTGTAATTGGATTTAGTACCATCAATAGAGCTAATCAGGAGCCCTAACTTAGGCTAATAATCAAAACAAAAATCTATTTTATATTGACTGTGTGTATGTATGTATGTAACGTATGGACTCTAAAACGGCTGGGCCGATTTTGATGAAATTTTCAGGGAATCTTCAGAATAATCAGGCGGGTGACACTGTGAAGTCTCATTTTTGATTTTCGGTCTTCGGACATTAAACATATATAAATTTAATAATTTATTTATATAATTTATAAACATTAAACAATTTTCATATTGATTTTTTTTCAAGGGTGGGGAGGGGTAGCGAAGCACACCGGGTCAAGCTGGTATTAATATGAAAAATAAAACCGATTTAAAATTTTTATTAATAGCTCGATTATGCATGGCAACCGAAATGTAGTTGCGTTGCTGGTTGCCGAAATTGTATTACGGATGGCAACTGGCAATTAACAGCTGGTAATTTCGGTTGCCATATTGGCAACCACAAATTTGTAGTGCTGTATAGTAAAAAGTGAAAAAATTAAAAATTATGTGCTACATTATTTTTATTCTTGAGTTTCTTCTTTGCATATTAAAAAGAAAATATGATTTAAAGTTAAAACAGATTGTTAAAACCTATTTTAGGCCGTCTAATATATTTAACATTTTGCATTTCCTTCTCTTCATCAGCAATTAATTCCACTTAACTAATTATTTTTAAGATAAGTATTTTTAAGCACTTTTACTTAATGATTTTGCTTTAAGCACTTGTATTTCTTATATTTTGCATTTTTGTTCACATTAATTTCAGTTGCCAATCAGTTATAATCGTATTTTCGATAACTTTTTGGCAACTGGAGGAAGTTGCCATACATAATACCAATTTTAGTTTCAGTTGCGTTGCTAGTTAACTCGGTAACTGAACTTCGGTTGCCATCCATAATCGAGCCGTAAGTACCTCCATAAACTTGTAAATTCATTACTCGTATAACATACACCATCAAATGGGTTACACGTGATAATTACTAATATATGTACCGAAAATTGCATAAATCATATTGTTAAAAAGTGTGCAGATTAAAATAAACAAATGCTAAATAAATAATTGAAAAATGCTAAAGAAAATGCTAACTACTAAATCGAACAATTTGCAGCTAAATAAAAAAAATAGCTAAATTTAGCTGCAAAAATGCTAAAATGGTCACGCTGCTTATAATTGCTAAAGTTGGTTAGTGTGTGAGCCAGGGAAGGCATTTAGAATTTTAAAATTATACCAACAGCTTTGAAAAATTTTACTTTTTTTACCTTAATTGTACTAAAATATTTTTTTTGTTCAAATTACATATTTTTATTTGTTTTTATTAAAATAATCGACTTTGTTATGGCCAGCAAAACGTTTTCATAAATTTGCTTGTAAGTTACACCTGTTTAAGTTGAAATTTAAAATATACAAATTAATAGCATGTGCTCCAGCATCCGATGTCTTGGAAATGAAATAGTTGATATAATTTTGATTATCTTGCTGCGTTTTGCTTTCACAAGACTGTTTTCAACGAGAAGAATATGACTTTCATAGTTCAAAAGTGAAAATTGACATATGAAATCGTTGGAAAAGAAATAAGAAGTGGAACTGCGGAGATTCCGAGTTTAAATAGTACCAAAAAGGTACAATAGTACCAACTTTGACATCCCTGGTGTGGGTAAAGAGAGAGAGAGAGAGAGAACTGTTTTTCGTCATTCGTCGGCGCATAAAATAGAAATAAATCTATCTCAGAGGTCGTCACGCACGATGAATTTCGTCCGACGGCGGTGTTGTATTCATTTTCATATGCAGAAATGTGTTTATTTTTTATGACGAAAGTCCGCAACGAAAAATTCGTCGTTCGTCCCAGTTGTGTTCCCAGCATTAAGTTGTGTGTAAATTGAAAGCTTCAATGAGTGAATTGCCGTCTAGATTAACTATTAATTCTTATCTTATTTTTCCTTTAAATAATATGTTAGTTATCTTAAAAAGTGTATGTAAGTATTCCAAGCCAATTTTAGAACCGCTTATATGGATGTGTAAGTGTACAAATTTCTGATAAGAAATATGTATGTAAATACTATTGTTGTTAATTACTCGTATTCGTGTTTTATATTTGTTCGAATGAAATTTCATGATTATTTTCTTGTTCGAACAGACGAATAATTTTGAACTTTGGTTCGAATATTCGAACGAACAAAGAATAAAAAATTGTATTCGAATAATTTTGAAGAAGTTTGCAAAAAACGACACGCATGTGTACTAGTTTAATTTTTTTATTAACAAACGAAAAAATTCATTACACAAGTAAAACAAATAATTTTAATAACAAACTTAGATATATTAGCAGCCTAATTCATAAAAAATATTTTAGTTTTATAAACTTTATTTTATAAACCTCTTATTAGACAGAAATATTTTTTAAGAATAATGCTCATCCCTTTACTAGCAGTAACTTGCAACGACAGAGCAAGGCAGAAATTTACAAAATTACTCTCCCAGATACGAAAAAGAAAATTGACGCTTTACTTTTAAAAACTTGCTAGAAAATTTTAATCATGTGAGAACCAAGGATGGAAACCATTATACAATTCTACTTTTTATTAGGGTTCCGTACACCAAAAGTGAAAAAAGGAACCCTATTGTTTTCGCTACGCTGTCCGTCTGTCCGTCACACGGTATTTTCTCAGGAACCGTAAGAGCTACGGACCTGAAATTTGGACAGAGTATGTAGAACCTTGGCCACTACAACAACAAATACATCATAATTAGAAATTAAAGGATGCTCCAAAACGAGCGACGAAAAATGTTAAAATCTCATGTAATATACATACAATTGTATGTACATATGTATATTGACACTTGAAATTTGTAAAATTAGTGTATTTTTATATAGACTACAACAATAAACATTAAAATATTAAAAAATTTAAATTAAAGGGCGGTCCATCAGTTAATGCAATTTTGACTATGTAATTTTGACAACTTGGTATATCTTGGAGACCGTAAGAGGTCTTGAAATTTTCAAAAACGGTAAAACTAAAAAATCCGAAATTTATAAATCGCCAAATCGAAAAAAATCGACAAAATTAAAAAAAATTTCTAGCACTAAAATAAATCGCCAAATTTGGAAAAATCGTTTAAATGAAAAAAAATCGCCAATATGAAAAAAAAAATCGTCAAAAACCGAAAAAAATCGCCAAAACGCGAAAAATGCGCCAAAACTAAAATAATTGTTTATGTGAAAAATAAATCGCAAAATGAAAAAAATCGCCAAAATTAAAAACAATCGCCAAATTTAAAAAAACGCCAAAATTTAAAATAAACGCCAAAAACCGAAAAAAATCCTCAAAACGAAAAAAAAGTGCCAAAACTAAAAAAATCGCCAAAACAAAAAAAAAACACCTATATGAAAAAAACGCCAAAATTAAAAAAAATCGACAAAATAAAAAAACGCCAAAATAATAAAAATTGCCAATATTAAAATAAACTTCAAAAACCAAAAAAAAAACGCCAAAACGTGAAAAAAGTGCCAAAACTCAGAATGCGCCAATAAATTTAAAAAACCTCAAACTAAAAAAAAACGCTTTAAACCGAAAAAACCCAAAAACGAAAAAAATGTCAAAACTATAGTTTATATTGTTCGTATTGAATTATATATCTCGTGCCCGTACGGAACCCTTCGTGCGCGGGTCAAAGTCGCACTTCACTGAATTTTTCTAATGTATTTTAGATAATCTTGTATGATATTTTAAATTACATAATAAAAATCGACATTTAATATGAAATACTTTACACAGTTTGCATGTATTATTTACTGTATGTATTTGAAATACATAATTTGAAAACAAAAAAACACAACAGTAGCTCGTTTCTGTGTTTCTCGCATAATAAAATTTCTCATATGAAGTGTGAAAAAAAATTATCGTTTCTTGATTTGTGAGAATAAATTGTTTCTGTATTTGAATGCGAAGTCAATCCAGTGTCAAATGAAAACAAAATGTAACCAAAATATTATTTCAATGAAAAAAAATAAATAATTTACCAGAGAAATAAAATAATGAACAAGAATATAAAATTATAGTACATATCCACTATGAGTAAAATTAGTTGTTTTTCTCAGAACACTTCGAAGTGTTTTCATTATACTTTTGTGGGTTTTGGTTATAAGAATTTTCGAAATCAATGTGATTTTATAATCAAGGCCGCAAGCAAACCTTATTATTTAGATTAGTAAATTTTTCACTCATTTACATACATAAATATAAATACAACTAAATATTCTGTATTAGTGCAATCTTTTATCAGCATATTGCGGCTTGTTTGCGAAATTTGAGCAAGCAACGCAGTGTTGCACTGAAAATATTTGTTATGTTTTGGAGGAAAACAATTTATTTGAGGTCTCTTGTTGATATGGAAAATGTGTGGGAAAACATGTAGCAAAACATTGGTTTTGAGCAAAACAAGTTTTCTGCTTGATGAAGTTTTTTCTATTACACAAAAAAATTCTAAATAAACAAGAATGCAGAAAAAAACTAAGGAAGTAACCGGTACCGATTCCGATATATCGGCTATGCTTCTGATTTGCCGATATATTGACATCGGCGATATTTTACTGTCCATGCGACAATATTTCTTAAATTTTTTAAGAGCTGTTTTGAACAAACAATTCAGTTTCAGTTTTTCAGGCTTTTTTTTCATAAGAACCAAGAGAAATAACATATTAAAAGCAAAACATAAAAGTCAAAACAAAAATTAAATTGTTTCTTTTGTTTTGCTTTGCACTATAGTAGTGAAATGTGTTCTCAATTCTAAACCATGTGTATATTTTGTTAAAAAATAATTTGTTTTTTGTTAATTTCAGAATGAATTAAAATATCAATTTTAAATATTAATAATCTCTTACACTGTAATTTTTTATAATAAAAGAATTACTATACTTAAGTTTTGTTCATTTTAGCTTGAGTTCAATTTCGGTATCGGCGATATTTCTTTTTGAGTATCGGTAACGGTATCGGATCGGCAAAACGGCACATCGTTACATCTCTAGAAAAAAACCTTTTTTAAAGAAGCTTTTTTAGGGTTCCGTACACCAAAGGTGAAAAAAGGAACCCTATTTTTTTCGCTACGCTGTCCGTCTGTCCGTCACACGGTATTTTCTCAGGAACCGTAAGAGCTACGGACCTGAAATTTGGACAGAGTATGTAGAACCTTGGCCACTACAACAAAAAATACATGAGAATTAAAAATTAAAGGGTGTTCCAAAACGAGCGACGAAAAATGTTAAAATCTCATGTAATATACATACAATTGTATGTACATAAGTATATTGACACTTGAAATTTGTAAAATTAGTGTATTTTTATATAGACTACAACAATTAAGATTAAAATATTAAAAAATTTAAATTAAAGGGTGGTCCATCAGTTAATACAATTTTGACTATGTAATTTTGACAACTTGGTATATCTTGGAAACCGTAAGAGGTAAACTCTTGAAATTTTCAAAAACGGTAAAACTAAAAAAATCCAAAAATTATAAAACCGAAAAATAATGCCAAAACCTGAAAAAAATCGCCAAAAATTTAAAAAAAAATCGCCGAATCGAAAAAAATCGACAAAATTAAAAAAAAATCTAGCACTAAAATAAATCGCCAAATTCGAAAAAATCGTCTAAATGAAAAAAAATCGCCAAAATGAAAAAAACCGCCAAAAACCGGAAAAAATCGCAAAAACGCGAAAAATGCGCCAAAACCAAAATAATTGTTTATGTGAAAAAAAATCGCCAAAAAGAAAAAAAATCGCCAAATTAAAAAAAATCCCCAAAAAACGAAAAAAAATCGCCAAAATTGAAAATAAACGCCAAAAACCGAAAAAATCCTCAAAACGAGACAAAAAGTGCCAAAACTAAAAAAATCACCAAAACAAAAAAAATTCGCCAAAATAAAAAAAACCCCAAAACGTGCCCAAACTCAGAAAGCGCCAATAAATTCAAAAAACCCCCAAACTAGAAAAAACGCTTAAAACGGAAAAACCCAAAAACGAAAAAAATGCCAAAACTTTAGTTTATATTGGCTAAAGTTCGTATTGAATTACATATCTCGTGCCCGTACGGAACTCTTCGTGCGCGGGTCAAAGTCGCACTTCACTGAATTTATTAATTGTTAACTTAACTTCTTCAGGATATATATCTTTTGTTTTTTTTTGCTATTTAGATTTTTCTTTTTTCTTTGTAATTAATCGGAAGAAGAAGAAGTTAACCGAAGGTTAACGAAATATTGATCTAATAAAGAACAAATAAAGCCAGTCCTTAAGGGTCCAAAAAATTAGTTTAATTGCAAGCTATTTGTTTATTATCCAAAAAAAATTATCCGCCATCATCAGATCAGCTCTGTCATAATAATATTGCATTGTCATCCGATTTGTTTAAGTACAAATTCTTTGTTTCGGTTAATACTTTTCTCTCAGCGTTTAATGCAATTTTAAAGTACCTTTGTTTCAACCTTGTTGGAAGAATTTCAACGAGTAAACCGCTAACGGTATTTAAACATTGTATTTGCCAAATTTCACTAGTTATACTAATTTTTAACTATAAATAATTACTCGTCATTTAGAAGTCGAAGACTGCACTACGTGCAATTATAAATCCTTTTACGAGTTTAATATAATAAAGAGAGATTTACGTCTCAAAACATAACAAAATATTAATTCTTGTTTGTTTTATTTGTATACTGATACCTAACCGCATGCAAAATTTCCGATCAATGGGAAACCGGGAAGTAGATCAAATTTAATTTGCAAGATTTGATTACAGACAGAAAACGTGACAGGTGAAACTAAATAAAAGCTTGTAATATTTATATTCGTTGCATATCATATCAACCAGTTTATTTTTCATATTTTTACACATAAGTTCAAAAATAAATATGTTTTTGTACAAAATTGGGTTATTCCCGCAATTATTTAAAATGAGAGTGTTGCGAGAAACTTTTCACAAAATATTGTTACAGAAACACTATTTCTCACATCGTTCCAATAATTCTTGGAAATATATTTAAATGACAGCTATTTGTCGCAAAGTAAAGATGCAGAAACACTTATATGAGAAAAGTTTTCAATTTACACTGTTTTTGTTACGATTCCCTCGTTTCATGCGGGGCAATTTTACGATGCGAGAAATACAGAAACGAGCTACAGGTGGTTGAATAATTCTTGCAAGTAAACATTTTAATAGCAATAATTTGTAAGACTTTTTATGTCTCAGTTCCCCCCCCCCCCCCCCTTGTAGCACTATGCTTGCAAACTTTTTGAGTTAATGAACACTTTCCAGCAACAATTTGTTACAAATTCGTAAAAAAATTTAGTAAATGAACAATCCGATTATTAGGGCAGTAACATACATTACTATTGATTTTTTACAAATAGATCCGGAAAAATGGCATACATCATTTAATGAAGCAAAGAACAAAGTTCAGCAACTGCACGTCGTAAATGATGTCGCAGAATGCGGCGTAGTTTTGGCTAATACTTATATTAATCTAACAACCTCTGAAACAGACTTTCAGAATTTATTGCAGGGCATAGAGCTACATTATGGTAAAAGCTATTGGAGCTTTTACGATGTAGCACTGTTGAAAGCTAAAAAATTATTTTTAAATATTTTTTGGGTATGAGAAGTAAGCTGCCCAGCGTTTTTTTTTTTTTTTTGCTCCCACCCATATTTAGTATTTTGAAAGCATATCTACGGCCCTATGTATAAGCAAAAATTGACATGAAGTTAGCAAAAGTGACGAAGCTAACGAGTACATCCATACAACTTGACATTAAAAAATGGTCGCATTACCTAATCTTAATCCACCTCTAAGTCCTAGCATGATTTTTAATGTGAAGTTTCATGGCAAAACTATTTAAGATCATCTTCAATTTTGCCACTTATGCTAACTTCATGCCAATTTTTGCTTATACATGGGCCGTTATCTATATCTAAATATCAAACACAAAACGGGTACAAAACTTAAAAATTGTATAACTTTGGAACGGTATGAGCAAATTCAAATTTTTTTGACTCAGAATTTTTTTACTTTTTAAACTGCATCATTAGTTTTTTTTTTAATTTCAATAGAAATTTTAAAAGTTAAAAAGCATTGTTTTTAAAATTTATGCTAAATTTACAAAAAAAAAATGTCATAAAGGTTGCCCAAATGAGCAAAGAAATAACCGAAACTTATAATATCTCAACAGTTTTCTTTAAAGAAAATAGACTTAGTAACAAAGAAAATCGTGCTAATGGGCCGAGTAATGAGCAAAATGCAAAAAAAGAGAACTTCGATTTTAGCGACCTCTAAACCTCTTCCGAAAAATCTGAAAAAAATCACAAAAATACTCTACTCTATAAGCTTTCAAAAAATTTTTTGGTACACAGTAATGTACACACTGTTGAAATTAAATCTTTTCTTACTAAATTTAATGATGAAATAATTGCTATTGCTCTTTTGCATAAATAAATCATACATGTAAATATGTATGGAATGTGGTAGAATTATTGCAAATATGCCATTTCCATTTGCCATTTGTAGTGGTATAGGATTACTAAGAACGCGTTATTTGTAAACGTTAAGTCATATTTTTATATTTGCAGTACTGTGATGGTACAAAAATTTTGGAAGAGTCGTTATTTTGTATTTGTAGTGTTGCGGTGGTACATATTTTTTGCGCAAAGTCGCTATTTCTGACTTGCTAGTTTTGTTTAAAGATATTTGAAAATCGCCATAATATCTGGTTTTCATTAATAAATATGACATACATATGTATGTACGATGTTATTAATGAAAACAGCAGATATACATATGTAAATTTATTATATAAATAAAGTCAATGTTTATTTTAAAACAAAATTTTGAGATGAAATAGTTTCAAATAAAACCAATATATAATTATTAAGTTATAAAATTTTGTATTTATCACTCTTTTTAGATTAAAGTCTCTCACACTCACTTGCCAACAACATTAACTACAAATACATCGACTAGAGCTCCGGGTAAAATAACAACAACATCATCGACACAAAGTTCTTACAGCACTTCAACTCAAAAAACCGTAGAAATACGTACAACTAATTCATCGGATATCAATAAATTAACGGACTTTATAAGACGTTCTGTTTCGAAGACTTTTTCACCTGGAGGCGGTACTAGAAAGAATCGCGAAGGCTCCTTTACACCCAGCCAACATACCGAAGGAGATAGCCGCTATAGCCGTTCAGCATCACGTTCAGTGTACGATGGCGATGATCGCTACTCAAAAGCCGAGTTTTCCGATTCCGAAGCAAACGACAGAGAGGACGCAATAGCCGAAGGAAATGATACGCTCTACGAAGAGGATGAACACTATAAAAGTTTTAATACCAGTGGCTTAGTGCGGCAATCACTTTGCCGCAAATTCGCAGCACCCACGGAATTTGGTGGGTGGTTTGGTGTTACTTTACTAATGATTTTAATACCTGGCTTAGTATACTACTTGCAATGGTGTTGCACTTCTCTGATTTGTGACTTTAAAATGCCAAATATGACTGCTTTTCTTGATAAAAACTATTTGCTTAAGGATGTATTTGACGGTCAGGCAGTGGGCGCATATTTAGCTTTTAATTTTGGCATTTTTGTGTTATCAGCATTCTTGTTTGGCCGCGGTGTACGTTTGCCTGGTTCGACAGAATACAAATTTAATGCATTACCCATGGCCATTGTCTTCTTGTTGGCATTTGGTGTGGCGGAATACTTCAAAACTCCTGTTGCAGAATTCGTGATTAAAAACTATTTACGCTTAGGTATCTACGGCTTTCTAAATGCTTACGTCGTTGCCTTGTGGGCCTACATCCGTTCCGATATGCTCAAACAAAAGGATGCTGCTCTCTATAATGTATATGCTAAATCCGGCAATATACTAGTCGACTATGCTCTTGGTCGCCAATTAAATCCTAAATGGCTGGGTTTGGTTGAATTCAAGCAAGTATTCTACAAGTCTTCCTTAATATCCACTTTTATGTATGCCGTTTGCTTGATATATAAAAATGTACAATTGCCTTTCATGCCTAAGGAAGGAACGGAAGGAGTTGAGGCCGTAACTTATTTTATAAATCACCTAAAGTATGATTCTACCGCTTTGTTATGCGCCTCTATGCTTTTGATTTATGTTTTCGATTCTATTTTATTTGAACATCATTTGGCTTCTTCTTTTGAACTGCAAGGTGAAGGATTTGGTTGCTTGTTACTTTTGCGTTACGCTGCCACACCTTATTTACTGTCGGCTGTCGCCAAATACTTTTACGAGCACCGCACACCTTTGAATTGTGTATTTGCGGCATATATTCCCTTCATGGTAATGATTCTGGGTTTGGGACTGAAACGTTTGAGTAATGCCATCAAATACAAATATCGCATACAACCAAGGCATCCACATTTCACTAGCATTGAAACAATTCACACCTTCCAAGGTAAACGTTTGCTGTTGGGTCCCATTTGGGGTCGCTTGCGCCAACCCAACTATTTGGGTGACATTATAGCAATCCTTGCTTTAGGTCTACCTCTCACCATGCGTTTCGCTTGGCCGCCGTTGCTATGCTTAATCTTAATAGTGATATTACTTGTGCATCGATGCTTCCGCGTAAACGCTAGAAACACTTCACGCTATCATTCGTCTTGGGTACGTTATCGCAGTATAGCTCGTAATTACTTAATTCCCAATATATTTTAAACGTACATATAGTTGGTCTAACTAAGTAAGCGTGTTGTAGTATCATTTAGATTTTCACTTTTCTAATTATTATTATTTGAAAACCAAACACAACACTCGTCATAAGGCTAATACAAATTATGAATATACATATGCGATGCAATAACAAAGACTTGCATTTTATTTCTTAAATTCTTATCGTTTAATTTCAATTAGTTAATTTGGCTATTCTATGTATTAATCAAGGCAAATTCATATACATATGTACATATGTATGTATGTATATCTATACATACTTATGAAAACCTAAAATCGAAAAGGCCGTAACAACCAAAAAAAAACTCAAAATATACTTTTTTTGATAATGATTTGATTAATCAAAATACATTTTCCCTTAATTTTTTTTCACATACATATGTTCAAAATTCCGGTTTTATTCATTATACGATTTGGCACCTAACAATTAAATAGTCTTAAATATACATAAAAGGTTTTTTTGCCTCTTCTGTTAAAAAGTGTACTTACGGACTTTTGGATTTTAGGTGACGATACATGTATGGATTACCTTGTACATACATATATATAAATTATATTTTTTTTTATCAATTTGTAAAATTTGTGTGTCACTCGTGTAATAATACTTATTTGGAGTTTGTTACATAAGTTATATTTTTAAAATATGTATGTACGTTCTAATTTTATAATTAAGAGTATATAATTTTATTTAAATTGTGACAATTATTTTACGAGTATAAATAGACACGATTTTTTATATTTTTAAGAAATTTCATACATATATACATTCATTGAAATGTTCCAAATTTAAAAGAATCCATAAGTACATATGTATACGTTCACACATACATATGTATGTACATACATACATATACTTATATGTGTGTATGTATGTAATCAAATTTGGAGGTTAGTATGAAGTATCGACATAATTAATAAGAAAAAGAAATCATTTAATCACAACTGCATTTAAAAATTAAGCTACTTTAGTTCGTCTGTATATAATTTATTAAATTATGTGTTTTTCTCATCTTTTAGTGTAAAATTTTTTATTTTTTAAAGATTAATAAAAATTTAGACTAAAACTAAAAATAATACTTACATACCGCGCCTTTATTGCAACAGAGGCATAACTCAAAAAGCTAGCTTTGCAGAAAATATTTTTTTTTTAATTGAGGCTATCAGCGCAGAAGTGGTGTAACCCACATTGGTTTTTTTGTTTGCTGTTCTCAGGATAAATACATTATTTACATTGTGTACTAACTAGAGTAAGCCAGCTATTGTTATTCTAAAGAAAGTGGAGCTGAAAATCGTTTTTGCACAGATCATAATATTGCAAATTGCACTGATAGCCTAAATTTACATACAACGCAATGAGGATACAATAATACTTTTCTTTTCTCAACAGCTGCGTGTACAAACAAATCATATGTATGGAATGCCTAAACAAGTTTATAAATTTGTATGAACTTGGAAGCCTGAATGGAGTAATTCTATAAAAACGCATTAAAATTACCCAGCAAAACAAGGGATGAAAAAAAGTAGAAAAAGCACCACAACTACTAATACGAAGGACTTCTAACTCCGAGCAAAAAGTAGTGAATTTTACATTAGCGCGTCATTGGAGCGAAGAGGTTTGTTTTTGCCAACCCGTGAGTGAATAATATTTACTTTTTATTTGCTATAAAAACTCTAAAAGTAAGGTGTGATTTTTTATTGGTGAAGTAAATCCAATATATTTTACATTTAGGATGTGGTTATTAACGGATGTGGTTATTAACCACTTTTCCAAAGCACTTAAATCAATGTTTTAGGAAGTGGTGCTTATTTACTTTTTTATTAACCCACTTGGAAAGCCATTTAATTCCTAAAAGTATTCTACTCATTAAAATAATTGTCTCACCAGAAATAATTTGCCCCTGTTTGAAGTGGTTTGTATTAGGTGATTTATCATTACTTCAGATATGTGATCAAAAATAACTTCTTTAAACCAGAATAAAATGCATAACCTATTTTGGAAGTAATTAAGAAGTGCTTTCTAAAGAAGTACTCATTTTATTTTTTGCTGGGTAAATGATTCTTATATACATACATATGTATACATACTAATGGGTTGCATTTGTATACTTGTTTGTATAGCCAAAACAAATATACCATAGTATGTACCATATAATTGTAGTGTGAGCGACAGAACTAGTATACGAGTTATTAGGTGTGTCATTTTACTTTTGCAGTAAAATGCAGTAAATGAGTAGTTACTGCGAAAATTTAAAATTTACTCTCAAAAAGAGCTGTTACTGAAAAAAGTACGCGAACGGAAAAATAGTAAAAATTATTAAGATTAAAGAAACAGCTGAATTCTACTTCTCATAGTGTTGAAAAATATATAAACTTTTGACTAGGGATGTAACGAATACCAGTTTAGCGAATGCGAAAACGAATAATAATTTTTTAATTTTTGCGAAAGCGAATGCAAATATTACAATACGGTAAAAAAATCACATGATAATAAATTTGTATAAGAACATTTGTGTTGTATATCGATGGCTTAATATAAAAGGGGCGTATCTCAATTTTTTTCGAAATCGCGTTTTTAACGTTTTCTGAGAGAAAACGTATAATTGCATCCGCCTTGAAGATCTTAGTATGTTACAGTTTAAGATCAAGGACTTATGGCAACTTGAAAAATTATTTCTGCATGTAAAAGCTTTAGTTTTTCTTCAGTTTTTTGCTTCTATAAAATTTTGAAAATTCGAGTTACGCCTTTTTTATATTAAGCCATCGATATATAAATCTACTTGAGTCTTGAATTCAGCAAATATTTATTAACTTATTAAAAGTAAAAAATTCTTAACCAGAAAGATATATGAAATCATGTTGAAATAAGAATAGATAATAGTTAAAAAAAATAAATTTACGAAATGTTAGACAATCAACCCATTAGCACTTTGACCTTTAAACCTTTAGTACAAGGTTCAACACTTCATGTGAAATGATGCCAAAATACATATTAAGAAAAATTTAAAATGAATTTTTCATAACAAAATGTTGCAGAAGTAGTAGGTAGCTGTCGTTTTGGTATTAATCCATCAAGGGCTCTTCAACTGTATAAAGTTTATGTTCGTACGAAAATTTAATATGCTGTTTCTTCTTTTTCCAACATATCAAAAAGGGCACTGAGCAAGTTGAATGTTTATTTGAATGAAGTCCTTAGAAGAAGTCTTGGACTTATCAGATCCACACCAATAAATGTTATATATCATATGGGCGCTGAGCTGCCACCCAAATATCGTTTTTGATCACCACTGCTAAGGAAATTGCAAAGGCTTTTACTTTTGGTTTTCCTATTGCTAAGTCGCTTATAGATTCGGATGTGATTCTAGATACAAGCATTTTTCAAGTTTTTAATCAGTTCAAATTTATTTTCACTGACATGGGATCAATAATTTCATCAACAACTCGTAAGGATAAATTTTCAATTGATGTGGATTTCTTTAAAGTTGTTTCTGGTTCTAAATCTGAGTCTAATCGGATTCAATCAATGGCAATTTTTCTGGAAAAAAGAAATTATCTCAGAGAAAAGAACTTTGAATTAATCTATACTGATGGTTCGGTCGGTGAATAAATCTCTGGATTTGCATACATGGAAGATAATACTTCAAATTCCTTTTTCACTCGTAACGTTTTATCCTCTACGACTGCTGAGTTGTTGGCTATTGAGAAAGCAATCGATTTTGCAATTGCTTGTGAATTAAGTTATATTGTAATCTTGACCGATTCTAAAGCTGCACTTCATACAATTACTGATATTGACAACCCGAATTATATTGCATCAAATATTCGCTCTAAAATTTGTTCATCAAATATTACGTTTACTGAGTTTCATTACATTCCTGGTCATGTTGGCATTGCTGGCAATGAATTAGTGGATCAGGCAGCCAGAGGCACGAAGGGTTGGTTCTTGCGTGACGGTGGGGGGTGGTGGGACGTACACGGACGCAATTTGTGACATTGGTTCTATGCTTACGATTGATTGGCAGAAAGAGAGTATGAAACAATTCGTACGACAAAGGGTATTTTGTATGGGCGACTTTTCCCTATTGTGGGGAAAATACCATGGTTTTTGGGTACTGACCTTGACTTTTCTAAATTCGGACTGGCTGATCTGAAACTTGCTAATAGAATCCTATCTGGACACGCTTTCTGCAATCAAACTCTTTCAAAGATGAATCTTGTACCATTCGATTTGTGTGAAACTTGTAATGTTCCTGAGAACGTTTCACATGTAATTTTTCATTGCGGTTTATATGCTCTTCAAAGAGCGAATTTCCCTACTATTTGTAATTCAATCTCCTTGGAAGATTTTTTCAAGAATGGCAACTTCAGAGATATTCTCACTCTGACTGAATTCGTTAAAAATATTGTAATTTTATATTTATACATACATACATTCATATGTATGTACATATGTATTTCTTAAAAAAAAATCAACAAAATTTAATTTTCAACACAATTTTAATTCATCAATCAACTTTCCTTTTACTGGATCGGACTAATTAATTTTTTTTTTATATTATTTTCATCACGGGACAGTTGGTTGTCCATAATTGGTGTTGGAGTTTTTCTTTCGGCCAAATAATTCTCTGTTTATTAATACACTCTGTACTTTAAAAACAAACAAACTAAAAATGATTTGGCCGTCATCTGATCTCCCTTATTTTTCCAACAATTATCCTATTCAAGTTATTATAGGTTTCATAATCATTTTATTTGTGTATGAATGTATTTATTTATTTATTAAAATTTTTAGTGTTTTTTTCAATTGCCAAATATTTATTTTATACATACATATTAAAGTCCTGCACAAGACCATTTATAAGACATATCAAGACATGAGAAATTTTTCAAAAGATTTACTGCAGCGAAATATTCTAAAACAAACGCTAAACAACACTGTTGGCAAGACATTTCTTTCAGTTGTTTGTATTGCCAAGAGTGTTTGTTTTAAAATATTTCGCTGTAGTAAAGCATTTGAAAAATCTCTCATGTCATGAAAGGTCTTCTAAATGGTCTTGTGCAGGTTACTAATACTATACTAATGTATATACTATATATATATACTATATACTATATATATATATACTATATACTATATATATATATATACTATATACTATATATATATACTGTATATACTATATATACTGTCAATTTAATCTCTCAATTTGTGTTCTCATTTACTGTATTTTGGGTAAACGAACGCAGTTGAGTAAACTTCAGTAAAAACTTTTGAGTACGCGAACGCAATTATTATTAGAATAAATTTATTCATCGATTTTCTCAAAAAAATTCTCACTTTACTCACAGGTTACGTGGCTTTATGCGAAAGTAATTATATTTGACACTTTTTTGCATTTTTGACTTTTTATGAATTTAAAAAAAAAATTATTTTTAGGCAAAAAATACTTTTTCCCTTCATACATTCATTTTTAACTTCGAAAGTGATGCACACATTGGAAAACGGTGTAAGAACAGATTAGAGGAATTGTAATTCTTAGTTTTTCTAAATTTGTTTCAGCTAAATCGGACTAGTGGTTCTCGAGTTATGTCAAACAAAAGAGCCTAAAACGTGAAAAATTTACGATAGTTACTAACTTCAAATCGATATTAAAAATATTTTAGCTGGTAAGAAGACAAAACTATTGATGCACAAGTTCTTCATTTTGGGCCTACTTTCACGTGAAATTGTCAGAATTTAGACCCAAAATCATATGTTGTACTGTGTAATATTAAGGATGATAATTGTATCTTCTACCAATTCGCTGATGATTGTTTTATTATCGTTATTGGACATGATCATAATCTTACCAAAATTAATCTACAAATGAAAATGGATGAATTTCTTATGAACTCTAAGGCATTAGATATGAGAATTAACCCTGAAAAATCGTTTGTAATGAATTTCAAAAGAAATAACAAAACAGTTAATATTTCCTTGGATGGTTTACAAGTCACACAAACGATGAGTACAATTAAATATTTTGGTAGAATTATCAATATAAACAATTTGCCTTCAGATCATGTACATATGATTTTTATTTTTATTATTTTTATTTCTATTATTTTTATTTTTATTATTTTTACTATTTTTATTATTGATAAAATAAAGCTTAAATGCGTTTCTGGGATCTCTGGGACTTATAAGGTCAACTCCTACACAAATACTATATCACTTGGCTGCAGAACTTCCTATAAGTTATCGTCTAGAATTAGCAACGGCCCGTGAACTGATAAAATGTTTTGCCTATGGATTGCCTATTGCAAATTCGATTATAAATCCAACTCTTAATCCTAAAACCAGTTATGCGAGGGTTTTCAGTAAATATCAAGAAATCTTTCCAAATGTAGTTAAATTACATGGAGATAACAACACTTTTTCCAATCTTTTTTTGACGTCAACTTCTTTAAAGGAGTTGGTACGAATAAAAATGAAGCTAATCCTGAAATCATTAATGCCTTATTATTCGAGAAAATAGAAAATTTAAGTGACCATGATATTTTCTACACTGATGGTTCTGTGGGTGCTGCGTTTTTCTATGATAAAACTGACTTTATTGCCAAATTTAAAATGGGTTGCAAACTTTCATCCATGTCAGCAGAATTACTGGCCATCAAGAGAACAATTATTTATGCTAAGGAGTTGGGACTTGCAATTGAATTGCAATTCTAACCGATAATAAATCCGGTTGTATTGCATTATCAAATAATGTACTTGACAACTATTTTGTCAAAAGAATTCTTCAACTTATTTGTGAGGCAAACTTTACAAGTATTTCAATCCATTACATACCAGGACATTCAAACATTTATGGAAATGATATGGCTGATAGGGCAGCAAATGACGCCCTAACACAAGGAATAATTCTCCCTACCAACCTTTCAATTGGCGATGCAATCAATGAAATTAATAATAAATTATGGAATGAATGGTCTTAAGAACACAGTACACTGTCGACTTAAAAGGGAAGACATTATGCAGTAATTTTACCAATGATATTGAAAACAAACACCTGCTTTAACAAGAAGAATAATTCTCTCAATGCTAATGATGTTAAATTAATAAACAGATTAATGAGCGGTCACTCCTTTGGAAGGAAAACTCTAGCTACAATGAATATCTATGATTCTGATTGTTGTTTACATTGCGGGGAGTTAGAAGATGACTCACATGTTTTCCAAGGAATGAGGGATAAATATCCCCTTATTCTTAAATACACATCTTTAATTGAAATCTTTAAAGAAGAAATTACAGAAAACTACTAAAGAGATATAGATTAAATTATAACACGTCAACACGTGTGAATGGGCGGTGGCGTAATAGTTCTACGAACTGGCCAAATAATCCTTCATCCGCACTCTCGGCAGGTGGAGAACTGAATAATAATAATAATAAAAAAATAAACATACACAAAGTAAATTTGCATAATATGGTGTTGCAAAAATATGGGCGGAGTAACTAGACCATATGCCCACGATGTTAACAGTATTTTTAAAAAGTTTTGTGACTGACTGTACATGACCTATGCCTTCACATAGGAAGTAGCAACGTAGTTGTTAAAGAAATTCCACAAAATACCGCAAGATTATACGGTTATCCGTGGCAGATCAGTCAACCAGTGCGAGTGAGACGAAAAAGTCTCGAAGGCCAAACAACAATCACAAGCCTGACCGCACTTAAGAAATCATTACGATGACGTGAGAAATGCTCCCCAACCCAGAGCTGCTTAACGACTGGAGATTTTCAATTAATTTCCCTTCTTGGGGAATGAAAATTTCATGGGAACTAAAATTTCACCATTTTATTCACGATAGAGGTGAATATGATAAAATTGATTTACATTACAATTTCGACGTTCAGATTAAAAAACAAGAAACATTAATTTACAAAAGAAAAATCAATTTTGTTTTTATTCTTTCTTAATTCTAAACAAACACTTGAGCATAAATATGTATATGGGTTATAAAATGACTAAATTTACACAAAATGTGGTCCAATAATTCAATCCTTTAAAAATTGGACTTTAATATATTTTTAAAGAAAATTAATATTTATTTATGTACACTGGAAAATAAATTTGTAGAAATTTTGCATATATACAAATATATTAAATTACCATAGATTAATTAAAAGTTTAATACTTAAACCAAGTTTATAAAACTAAACTTAGAAACTAACGGCCCTAATAGTTAAATTAAATATTCTTAAAAATAACACTATGAGTTACAAGTTAATAAATTAAAGCGCTTCTGTTAAACTTATTACAAATACGATGCTAAAACTAAATAAAGTGAGACTGATAAATGATCTACTTTTATAGTAAACTGGGGAACAAGTCATTAAAACCTGGAGGCCACATATTGTAGTCATCGTTGCTAAAATCATCGCTTAATGAATCGAAATGATGAGTAGGTGGTAAAGGTGAGCCTATAATTGATTCATAACCATGATCAGATGTGGCAGAGTTTAGTGAAGGAGCTGGAGATTTAGCCAGAGGTGAAACTAAAGGACGTTTCGGACATAAAAACTTTTCTATTGGGTCAAAATTGAAATTGACATCATTATCAAAGTCAGCCTCATCATCTGAGCAAGCGGAAACATTAAGATAAACATGTGATGGCGATGCCATGCCTGTTGTGCAAACAACTTCATCGGACGAGTTGTTTGTGTCTACACCATCACAGTAAATTTCTTCAACTGCTTCACTAACAGGAACTGCCACATCATCCATATCAATGGTTATTGAGTTTGTTTTAGCATCGTATGTACCATAAACAGTATCAGGAGTAACTGAAGAAAGATTTATTGCAGGAATTGAAGTTTCAGAAGAAACAGTTGTTGTTAAGGCTGTTGTTCTTGGCTCGTTAGTATTCGAAATGTGTGGTATTTGTTCGTCATTGTCAATGACTGTATTTGTATCTTCTTTAAATTTATTTTCCAATGTTAGCTCAAGTGCTTGTATGGAATTATTTGCAATTGTTATATCAGCTGTTGGTTTTATTATGGCTTTCGCAATAATTGCAGGTTCTATGCTGCTGCCATTGTAGTTTTCTTTATGTTGGCTGGGTTCCAAGCGCTCTGTTGTGGACCCCACCATTGATCCAAACAATCGCTCTGTTCCGCCTGTATTTTCGGCATCAGACGCATTGCTCGGTCTATCACTAGCTTCCAGGTCTGCGGTGATATCGGCAAGGAGGCTTTCGGCAAGTTCTTCCAACTTTCCGGCATCAAATTGAGCATCATCGAGCGATTCTTCGTCGAATTTAATGTCCGGCAAGAGCATATCTTGTAGAGAAGGCAGAGAACTATTACACGCCATAGCGATGATACCGTTGCACTTTTCTTCAGCTGTTCTTTCAGCTTCAAGACGGCAATTGCCTCCTGCGACGACTGAGAGTCCTTGAGGTTTGAGCCCTGCTGCAGAGGGTCAGTATTTGTGGATACTGCAGATCCATTTAGTAAGGACTCGCAGCCGACGCAAGAGGATGTTGTCTTGTGCTGTTTTTGCTGCTGTTGTATTTCTTGCAATTGTTGCCGTAATTGCTCTACTTCCATATCAAGTTTATGATTTTTCTCCAATAGCGAATCGTTAATTACTTGAAGAGACTCGCATTTATTTACTAGCATTTGCGTTTTTTCGGTTAATTCTTGAATTTCATGATCCATTTCTTCCATACGTGCCTTTTTGCGATCACGCGATGTTTGAGCCGCAACGCGATTTTTCAATTTTCTAAAATAAAACAATAAATTAGGAATATTTTTTGAATAAATAAATATTACTAATTATGGTTTAATATATAAAAAGAGCGTAGGTATCTAAATTTTTTTCGAAGTCGCGTCAGTTTTTTATTTTGCTGTAACATATCGAAAATTCGAGTTAAGAGAAAAAATTTACAGAAATTTGTTTGGAAAATTTTTCTATTGCAATTTTAAGAAAAAGAAAACAATTTCTCGACAAGAATATTTAATAATTTTTAATAAAAAAAATATTTATAAAAATTATTAAGGGTTTCATACAAAATTTGTGTTATTAATAAGCCTTTATAAAACCCTTTGATAATTTTTATAAATAAGGCTGATAGTATTTTTCTTAAATTTCAAACTGTAGTGTATTTACGTAAATATTTTTCGCTTATTCGTTTGTTTTTAAAAACGCAGGTTATTTAAAACATTGTTGGTACATACCAACAATGTATGTATATTTTGCAGTGCTATTAGTCAAAAACAATTCTGTGACTCAATAAATAATAAAAACTATTTTGATACAACATCGTTGGAGTGAGTCATATCATGATAGTTATTTAATTCTATATTTCGAATGCGTAGTTGCGTCTACAGGTACATACATGCATATATACACACACTTAATTATAAAAAGTAAAAGTATTAGTAAATTAAATTTGAAAAATAAAAAATTTATACAGCACTTTATTTTAGAATTGTACCACTCTATTCAAGTAAATATATGTAAATGCACATGATTTAGGCCACTTTCATAATTAAGGGCACATATGTATGTGTACATAAATAAATACATCATAAGTAAATATTTATATACAGCCATACTTATGGCACTTGACTTTTGAACATGAAGAACAACAGCTTCTTAATATGAACGTACTTTAACTTTTACATTAAACACTGATTTTAAAATAACTCCAGGTATGTATATCAATGTCGGAAAATAATGTCCAACGTCAATTTTTTTTCTTACTTTTAAATTTTTATCGGATAGGGTTATTTTTGTTTTTGAGAGCGAAGAGCTAAACCCTATTTGTTCCAAATTTTCTACTATACATACATACATATTGATATTATACACATATTTGTATAGATTGGCATATTAATATGTACGTGATACTTACTTTCTTTGCACCTTTTCTTCCCACGTTAAATGATCCAGTCGTCTTTTTTTGCCTCTGGGTGCTTGCAATTCAGCACCCGGAGCTGTAGTGCCAACATTTTCTTTAACTGGAGCAGGTCGAATTTTTGGCAGTACTGTGGTACCAGTTGTTACAGTAGTCCTAGGTGATTTTTGTGCTTGAGTAATAGCCACGTATTTGGGTACAGTGATGAACACTGTTGGTTGTGTTGACGACATTTTATTTTATGTATTGAACTTTAGAAATATCTGCTTAACTTTTATTAAAATAAATCCTCGAAATACATGTACTTCAAAAATTCATAATTTATTTTGGTTTGAACTTCTGATTACGTACGTACTATTGTGCTTCTAGTTATAATCTGACGTGTTTATCCGCAAAATTTTTATCTTCAAGGTAGGTTGTTGAATTTTGATGGACACATTTTACATCAGAGTAAACACTATCCATGACAAACCCAATATTATTCTTCAAGTTTTTTGATTTTCTTCATTGCTCACACAATATTTGTTTTGGTCACTTATTTTGTATTGTTGCTTTTTCTATTACGTGTACTTCAATCTGCAGATATTAATTAAATAAATCGTCGTGTAATTTTGTTAATGGACAAAGATATTTCCACATCATTCCATAGTGTTTTCAAAATACCACGTATCGCTTTCTGATTGGTCGGTTTTAAATTTGCTTTCTACGGTGCTGCCAGATACATTTTGAACCAGAAAGTTTACACAGATCGACAATTTACGAATTGACTTACACACAATTCATACGGTGATTTAAAAATCTTGTTTTATTTTGGATTCTCTTCTTAAAGTTGCTTCCAAAAACATTTTACATACATACCATGATTTTTTCCATGTTTCTAGTTTTGATTTTTTTTCTTCTGAAAATTGTATCAGTGTTACCATTAGATTTTTTCCCTACATGTTATAAAAATTTCCCCCTACGAAAATCTACAAATTTTAGTAATTTAATTTAAAGAAAGATAACTTATAGCTAATAAATCACTGAATGCTTAAACATAGTTTAAGTTAATTTTCACAAATAATTAAAATTGATTTAAATACACTTTAATTTTTTCAGTGGCTAATTAAAGTTAATATCAAATTATGTTGAAAGTATGGTAGCACTACAATATTTCCCAATATTATGGAAATAATTCCAAAGAACAGCTGTTTAATACAAATAAGAAAGTTGATTGCAGAAAAATTAAATAGCAAAAAACACATTTTATGATACACAAAGAGCATCGGAATGCATTTTTCTATTTATATATTTCATGAAATGAAAATATGTGTTACATTTGTTGTATATTTCCGAAAATTAAACGAAATTATTTTTATTATGACCTCATGATGCTTATGTACATGCATTCAAAAAACACACACATGCACAAAACATATGGTATGTTTGTAAAACTTAAACAACGCTCAAATGCACAATGTTGGCTATTTAAGATTCATTTAATTTTGTGGTGAAAAACAAAATTTTGTGTTTAAATCAGATTTAAAAATAAAATACATATAATCATTGACTGATTTATTTGCCCTTAAAAACATTTAAGACCTTATTCAGAAAAAATAATTTTGGCTTACAAAACGCTTACCAAGCAAATGTCCATGCAAAATTTGTTTCGTAAATCAATTGAAACCAAAATTATTTTTTCTTAATACCAAAACAGTTAATGTTTCATTGGAGCTACAGTAGGCTCCTTAAAACTTGACATATTATGTCTGTAATTCATGTTCAGTTTTTAGTTTGATTGACTGCTCCTTTTAAAAGATGCAGAGAAAAACAATTGCACAAATAAATAGTTTTTAAACGCTGAATTCATGCATACACACATATGTCAAATTAGAATTTATGGAACTTCGTTTTCAGACGTGTTTGTTTCCACGAAAAAATACGACACGCGCCCATCTCTAGTTCAAATTATCCAGAGATTAAATGGCAACAGTGTTATCGAAAATAATCAAAAACGGTCAACTTTGTGCTTAATTGGACAACGTGGTGAACGTGGTTGTTATCTAGACTAATTTGTGCTTCAGTTAGTTTGTTTTCACACCAATTAAAAATAATATATTCACAATATCCCATACAATAAGAAAATAATCTTATCTACAATTAATTCTAAAAAGGAAGCACCTTATATGCATATGTTTAACTTATTATTGCACATCCATACATATATTTACATATATACACATATATATATAGATAGATATATTCACATACACACATATTTGCCTTAATACGCACATACATACCTATGTATGTATGTATGTATATATCTTCGAGTCATTGAGTAAATTGATACGAGAGCAATATTTAAGCCGCTTTTCCAAATTAGACGAGACTAATTCATCTGGCATAAAATGTATACGCATACACAGCCTTAGGTGTGATTTTCGTATTCATTTAACATTTTGCTGTTTTTTAAGTTGTGTGTGTTTTGTGCTGCTAATGCGGGGTTGCAGCTGGTTCAAAAATTATGCCAACCACAAAACCATTTTATTCACCTAATTTACCAATAAACTACCATGTTATGCTAGCGTAACTATTCCTGTGTAAATCAGCACATTCACAATAACATTTTAGGCGCCTTGCATTTTAGTTTATGAATCAGCTTTTGACACTTGTTTTAATACAACGTTCTAAATGGTCTTACCACTTTCATAGCTGTAAGATATGGCAAGGCTATTTTTAACAACTGTGCACCAGCAACGCTTGAAAATTTAGTTGATTGGTTTTTAGTTTAATACAAAGTGCTAAAAAATAGTTAAAATTGTTCATTAATTTACTTTTATTTATGAAAATAAATTGTGCCTTTATATATTTGTATAAAATATTGGAAAATAACTTTTAAAAAGTGTAAAATTTCATGAAACACTAGTGAATTTCTATAATGCCATAAAGTGAACGCAAACAAGTTAATCACACAAACGCACACACACATGCAAATACAATCATGCAAACAGGTAGAAATGGAATGCAAAATTGTGTAGAATAAAATAAACAATACAACAAATTGAACGTGTGTTTGAGCGAATAAGAATAAAAACTGCATAACATATAAAAATCAAACAATATAACTATTAGAAAACAACGAAAAATTTGATTGTAAGTATGTATGTACAACATATGTAAGTGTTTTATATGTGTTTTGGAATCTCGCATTAAATGTGTATGTCGGGATGTATGGATGTACTCCCAGGCTGTTCAAGCTGGCGCCAGAGTGCCGAACATCAATCGACTTTTTATACAAATGAATACACACATATACGCTAAAGCCTATAGTACACGGCATTTAAAAAACCACATGCGCATGTCACTGACGTAATTTTGACGTCATAACAAAGCTACATTTGCTACATGCCGTGTACTAGTAAAGGCTCCATTACCCGACTGTAGAAATCGCAGATGTAAGGTAAATGTTAAATGTAATGTAAATGTAAACGTTTGTGCGATTATAGAAGGCCTGAAAACGTGTCATGTGTTTTCGACCAAAACAAAAAATCTTCTATGTGCACATATATGTACATACATGCTAATTACTTTGTGCCCAGCAAACACGCATTTTTTATTTAAAATTTCGAGTTATTTGAAGTCAAACGTGAAAATTCATATACATATGTATGTACATAAGTATGTATAATATTTAAATTCGTTGAATTCATTTTGATTGAAATTTATATGTACTTATGTGAACATACATATGTACGTATGCATTAGAGCTTATAAGTAAATAATATAAGTACATATAATATAGTAATGTTTTCATTAATCAAAGATTTTTTTGATAATTTCGCTGAAACTATTCTAATCTACTTTCTTTTAATTGCAAGGCGCATTTTTAAAAGCTATTATAATTTTATTTAAATGAACTCAATTATAATAATTTGAATAGCAGCTGTAACGCTCAGGTCTCTAACCGTAATATTTGTCGTTGTACATTACCAGAACAGATTTTGAGCACCTTCTTCGGAAAGACTCTCAATTTCCAACAATGTCTATGCTTGCAGTAGCACCTCAATCACATAAAAAACTTATTATATCTTCACTTTCTCGTTTTATCCTTTTCTTATTAATGTTCGTACCTACTGATAATAATTTTTTTTTACTTATAATAATTTTTTTTTACTTATAATAATTTTTTTTTCATGTGTGCAATTTTTAACAAGAGCACAAACATAAGACTTTTTGCTTGCTGGGTGTTTATCAGTATAAATAAAATCAAATAAAATGCACAACAGCTGTTCGAAACATTGATGGGAGTTCAATATCTTCACATTATTTTTGATTGTGTGAAAAAAGTACGAAAATTATTTAAATGGTATCAAATCATTTTATACTAAAGCTACGGTCACACTTGTCAAACATTTGCCCAAAAAAGCGTAACCAACAAACACTAATGAAAAAAGTTTTGATCCAGACACTTGTTTATCAAATTAAACAATTTTGAAAACCACTAATAGATAAATAAACTTTCCTCTATCTCTTCCTTCACCACCTGTCTTCTCTGTCACTATCCCTTTCCTAAAGAAGTTAACACCCATAAGTAGTAGTAGGCATTCATTGCCTGAGTGTTACTTCTCTTTATTAAAAAAGACGGTTTGTGTCTAGGGTTATAAGTTTTAAAATTTATCTTCACGCACATAATTTTCTGTGGTTGTAATGGTGTTTCGACAAAAGCTTGTGGATTCTCTTTACTCTAAATGCGACAATTCTAAATTTTTTACATACCCATTCAACCATAAATGGGATTAATCGTTTCTGTACGCCATAAAATAGAAGCATTGCAGGATGAGTTTCACGAATAGAACAATTATTTTGATTAAAGTGTCAACAATTTGCACGCGTTGCTCTGGTGTAAGTCGATTCATAATGAAATTTCAAAGCAAACTAAACAAAAAGCAACAATCAGCTGTTAAATGGGTGCTCAAAGCAGTTATGCCAACTCAAAATTGTGACACTTTATAAAAAAACACCCTATAGTTTAGAGCTATCTCCAACAGCGTGACCGTTTGACCGACTAAAGTGGCAAATTGCCACTTTTTTGACTGCCTTGCCACTTTTTCGAGTGCTTTTGCCACTTTTTGTCTCCCTTTTTAGAGTGAATTATAAAAAATACATTAAAAATAAAAAGTTTAGTGTAGATTTCTCGTATTTTTTAATTTTGCCCCTTTTTTTTGATAAAGCCCCTTTTTGGTGCCACTTTCTGAAAAATGTCATCGGTCACCCTGATCTCCAAGTCTGAGTTCGTACCTGTTGGCCAAAAACTGATGACACCATTTTTTGAGGGCGCATTTTCAAAAATTGAGTTCAGGCGTTTGTAACCCTTTGGTACTATTGAACCTATACTGTTCAGTCCGTGTGTTTTCCAAAAATCTTCATGTGATGTTAATAATTATAATTATATAAATAATTATTTATAATTATTTATAATAATAATTATTTATTTATTTAATTTTTTTTAATATTTTGTTACTGTTTCATTTTTGGAAATATGAAAACTAAAGCATTAAACACATTCACCACATCTAGCTACCGGCTACAAAATGTCAAAGATAGAATACACATGTTTATATGAGAATAATTATTTTGAAGGTAACAAGGCAACAGTCTACAGGTTGTTGTTCGTGCTACATTCGTCGTTGTAGTCAAATTAAACTAATTTCTATTTTTTACGGCTACAAACCAAAAACATTGTTAACAATATAGCAAGATATGCTAAACAAATTATTGTTAAGAAATATTTTTTATTGCAAAATAAAAACGATAGTTACAAAATTTTAATGTTAATCACAGAAGTAATTATATTTTTGCAAAGCGAAAAAGCGAGAATTCACGAAAAATTGCAAAATTTAAAAAAGCCATAACATTGATTAAGAATCGTTACAACTATAAGGAATGCAAAAAATTCTCGAAAATTACGAAAATTCGCAAAAATTTACTAACAGCGGGATGATGACAAAGTCTAATGATGTTTTAAAATTTTAAAAACTCTTGGGAAGCTAAAAGACACGCAAAAAGTCGCTTTTATCGCATAAAATCGTGAGAATTTGCAAAATTCTAAATATCGCTAAAACTTTAAGAAATGCAAAAAATTCGGCAAAAATTACGAAAATCGGCAAAAACATATTAACAGCTGGATGATAACAAAGTCTAATATTGTTTAAAAATCGGCAAAACTGTTTAGAGGCTGAAAGCATGTAAAAAGTCGCATTTATCGCGAAGTTTGCAAAAAATCGCAAGAAGTTGCAAAATTTTAAACAAGCCATACTATACTATTGATCAAAAATTACCAAAACTGTAAGTCCTCGTCCATACAGTGAAACATTTGCTGCGAAACATTTTTGATTTCTCTTTTGAAACTGCATTCGTGTCCACACTGTGAAGTTTTTGTTTTGCAGGTTAATACATTTTCTCATATATTTTTCATGAGAATGGCGAAAAATGAAACAAAGTAGCCTTTGCCATTCCTCTTTCCCCTCTTGTCAACAAACTCAAATGTTTTGCAGCAAATGTTTCACTATGGACGAGGTCTAAGGAATGCAAAAAATCGCGACATCGGTCGAAATTCGCAAAAATTTGTTAACAGCGGGATGATAACAAAGTCTAATTATAAAAAATTGATTAGAAACCGCTAAAATTGATTAGTAACCGCAAAAGCCATTAAAATTTAAAAAGTTTGGAAAAAAACGAAAAACGCGAAAAAATTGCAAGTTAGCGAAAAAAATTGCTAAATGTATGAGTATTCAAGAAATCACTAAACCTATAAATAGCAAAATTCGCAAAAAAAAAATATAAAGAAATAAACCGATTTTATATTTTTGAATAAACTATTTTATTTTAATAAATGTGAAATATTTGAAAGCGGCACCACTGAAATATATATTTGTGGTGCTGCTGCCGTCTTCAAAATGTTTAAAGTGGCTGGCTACCAGGTAACATTTGTTGAAAGCGGCACTTGTAGTCGTGTAGCCATGTAGCCTGCAGTGTTCTATGTGTTTAATGCTTAATGTGTATTGTACCTTCATGCTTTTTGTATAATTTTTAGTGCTTTTTGAAGACTCAAAATGCCAGATTTTAAGAGTTAGTGCTAAACTAAGAAAAAGCACTAAGAAATGCTTTTAAGAAATTTATGTATTTCTTAAAATTGCTTTAAAAAAAAACATGCGTGTATTTATTTTTGCAGTGTAAAGCGTACCTTTTTCGTCTGATATATTTCATTAAAAAGAGAATAGCTTAGAAAACATTAAACATTACTAAGCCCATATGTAGGTAGTTTATGAAATTATAAAAATATTATGGTGAAAATATGTCTGGATAGAGCCAATAAATTAGATTTAAGAAAACAATATTTTCTTGAGAAGATTAGTGCTCATTTGGATAAAATATGGAAGAGCACACGTACTACACCATATACATATGTAGATGTGGTACTCTAAAGGGTCCTAAATGTGACCCAATTGATCACGTTTCTCAAATAATTTTGGGAATTGAAATTATCGATTTAGAAAATTGTTAGTGAAGTTTCTTGAGAAGATTAGTGGCCAATAAAATTTTAGTATTATGGCCTATTTCCCACCTGCGGAAGAAAAAGTTCGACTTACAATTTATATTGAAAACAACAATAAAATATGAAAATTTGTTTTTGTTTTCAATATAAATTGTAAGTCGAACGTTTTCTTTCGCAGGTGGGAAATAGGCCATTAATGCGATATCTTAAAAGTTTTGGCATATGTACATTAGATGTTTCACTGTAACATACATGTTACAGAGGAGCAACTATAATTGATAAATGTGTTGGTCATCTATACCAGTTAAATGACCATTCAATTGACTGGCACTCTTAAATTCAATGGAAAATTATTGCAAATGTATTAGTGAAAAATCTCGTTGGTGGGTTAGTTTCAGTCATTCATTTCTTGTAAGGTTATTATTGTATCATGATTGCTGTTACGCAGTGTAATACTGTAAACATTTAAGTATGAACAACATGCTGCTGTTCCTTAAAAACTTAACATGGACAGCACAACAAAACATTTACAACCAACACATCAGTTGAGTGCGAACCTTTAAATACAGTGGACGTGTTGGAGTTAGGGAATAAATAAATGTACTATGCGTACGAAGCATTGCTAACGATTGCAAATATTTATACTGAAAATTTTAAAAATAAAATATTTCATAGTAAAATTTTTAAAAAATGGTTTGAAATAGTTTGCAGTAACAAATACATACGTAATAATGAGAATAAAAAACGTAAATTGTTGAAATATTTTCCTTTTTCGAGCTTGTCTAACGTGTTTTATTTCTGGACTGTGTGCTACTTCACCAAAAGCAAAGTGAGTGGTTTTCATTTGTATGATAGATATACCCGTTTCTTTTAAATTTTAGTTGAATCTGCTGTTTTTGGCCTTTATAGTCGTACGTAAATGTTTTGCTAACAACCAAAAAAACTGTTGCTTATTAGTCAGCCAGGGGGCAGGCCGACGAGAAAAAGTTACTACTATCATCTAAAGTTTTTTTTTTTTTTTTTTTTTTTTGAGTATTCGTCATAATAACAATTATTATGAAGCAACAACCAAAACAGCAGCACCAGCACTAGCACCAGCACCACTACGATAACCAACACCAAGCATATCAAACCAAACTAAACCGGCAACCACTTGATCTTAATGTACCTGTACCGCCTGGGCAAGTGTATCTGCTCTTTCTTAACTTGTTTTTCCTATAAAGACAATAAATTGTGTTTTTAAAAAGTTTACGTGCAATTTATGTTGATTTTTTCATCTCTCAAATTTCTTATTGTTTCTGTGTATACTCGTATCTGCGTACCTATGTACATACATACATACATATGTACATATATATCTAAAAACTTGGTGGCAGAGAAAATGGAAAGTGTTCAGGGTTTAATAATGAGGGTTCAGTTCAATTTTACTTTATTTAAACTGACGGTTACTGCTTCTTTGTCTGTCGACTAGTGTCTGTATGTAATTTGTTGTCATTCAAGAAAAAAAAATGTTGGCATAAAAATAAAAATATCTACTATGTATGTACATATGTAATACGAACACATACATAAATTATAAAAGCAAAAGGTGCGAAATGAAAGTATTTACCTTAAAGAAGGACAATATTCAGTGTTGCCAAAACGGCGGTTTTCCCGCTATATATAACTGTATTTTGCTGTCATTAGCGGCAAGTCTATTTAAAAAACCACCAGCGGGAATTTTAGCGGAAGAATTTCTTAGTTGACGGATTTTCAGCGTTTTTCTGAAACTTATAAAGAAAGGTATTGAATCAAAATAAAGTATATTTAACGCAGCTATGCGACACGTACCTTGGTATTTATGTTGAGTTTTTTTTTCTATATAAACACGTACAGCGAAAAGAAACTAACGTTACTTTTTTGCAAATAAAAAATTGACATATTTAAGAGGTTAAAAATAATAACATATGTATATACATACGAGTATAAAAGTGAACAAGTCTCATAATTAGTGAATAAAATTTAATTCGAGATTAAAATTATATTACCAACCAATTTAATCATTCTTTTCGTATTAAAAAAATAGTAAATAAATCTTTAAACAAACGAAAAACAACCCGAAAACTGGGTGATTGGACCACTGAGTATGAGGAAAACTAATATCAACCAAAATCTCTCAAAACAATAACTTTTTCTGAATAATTTGATTTTGATTAGAGAATTTTTTTTATTAAAATTCTCCTTCGAAACTAAACTTCAAACCAATGTGAATTGAGCCACAGAGTTTATTTTATCAACACTATTTTTTTAATTTCAGATAGTCTGGAAATTTTAACAATATTTTACAAATACTTCAAGCAAAACGGCAAGATATTATTCCACACGTGTAGAACAATTAGAGTGTAAAATATTGAAAATATACTGAATCAACTTCAACATTAATATTATAAGATGGAATATGCCCTTGGATTCTACTTTTTCCTGTGCCTATGTTTTGTAACTTTGGTGAGAACTTTTCCAAACGAAAAGTTTATTGTCATTCTGTGAAACTCAGGATGACTAACGAAAAATTTAGTTGCTCATGTTTCTTTTAAGCTTATTTCAGGTTGTATATAAATCAGCATGTGAAAAACAGGACAACCAATGTAATTGTTTGATTTTTCTCGACGCGAAAACTTCTCGCAAGTTACAGAACACAGGTACTGGTTCGATGTTTGTGTATGGAAACTCTGCAGGAAATAAAATACCTACTAAAAGAGTAGGCTGAGTTTTGCTTACAAATATTGGCGAATTATGAGATTCCAACATACATAAATCTATCCATATGTATACATATTTTATAAAATTTATATTATTCTTTTTTTTTACCAATAAACCATAAAAAAGACATAAGTTGGTTATAAAAAATTCAGCGGTTATATTAGCGTTTATTTTTATTCAGATAGCGGTTTTTAGAGGGTTTTCAGGGGTTATATGGTGGGAAATGCCTGCAATATTTTGGCAACACTGACAATATTACTAGCTAGATACAGTGTTTCAACATAGTATTTGTTTGTATAATTAGTGATTTTGTTGAAGACAGGAATTGAAGTGGGTATATCGTCACCTAAAATCCAAAATACCGTGACAATAAAAATAGTAAAAAGTGTATGGCCTTTTGGTGAACGATATGTATCGTAATACAACATCGCTACGTCCATTAAATAACTTCTTAAATTAAAATTTCTTAAGAGCCAGTAAACATGGCTGAGGTAAAGTTTCCAAAAATGTTTCTAAACAATTTTTAATGATTTCCATACAAATTTCCTAGAAATTATTTTGTATTACTTTGTAGACAGTTTAGTTAGATGGGAAAGGTTAAGTTCACTTACTTTCCTTTTCGAAATCAGTTGCTATTTTATATACACATACATATAAATATTTATATTACATATTTATATACTTTATTTATATTTGAGGCACTATTTTTATTTATTTAATTACTAGCTGTTATCCCCTCGCTTTGATCTGCGTTCAACAATTACACCAGAAATTAAAATTATTCTAACAAGCCCAAAAGTGTGTCTTTCGGAAAAAGAGAGAGCCGGTTATAGCTATTCTGCTTAGTTATATAAAACAATTTTCATGCGTGAAATAACAGAAATAAATTTATATTATATGATGATATTAAATTTTATGCAAATATTTAAAAACGTTTTCATCTACATATTTCCCATTATAGTTCTTCTAGCGGGTTACGATTAAATTAATGTATTGTTTGTGGCCGGTAGCGGTTGTGAGCCGGCTTACAGCCTATCGGCTGTGTCCTCTCTTGTGCTCATGTGCAAAAACAAAACAAAAACAATTTAAGCAATCATTCTCATTGTTTTTGTTTTGTTTCACTCACATCAAAGAACGAAACAAAACAAAATCAATCAGTTGGTTTCGTTTATTTTCGTACTCTGCTTTTAAGTACAATGAAATCAAAACAAAAATAAATTTATAGCTGTAATAGTTTTGATTATTTTTCTTACGAAAATCACGTCCTAGCTCCTGTATCGCGCAATAAATAGCATAGCTATAATCGCCTATTTTTGACGCTGGTGGCTTTCCATCAGTGAAAGAATTTTCAAAATCGGTTTAGCGTAACAAACAAACAAACTCACTTTCACATTTGTAATACATGATAATGTAATATAGTAGGAAGACTTGCCCAATTAATATATGAACATATCTTATACCATATTTAATCATACCCAAAAATTACCAAAATGGCTCTTCGTACGATTTAGAAAATAAACAATTACGAGCGAATAAAGATCTGCTGTTCTTTTATCGCCTTGAAAGTACTGTAAAATTGGCTGAGACGGAGTACGCTTTTCAATTTAGACTTGACCTTATCTCAATGATAATATGTCGAATGTTGTATTAGAAAGTGTCAATCGTCTTTGCTTTGTCGAAATAGACCTCAGAATTTAATAGTTCAGCGGTGTTAAATCGCATTATCTAGTCAATTTACAGTTCCATTAAGATAATTTATTAGTTTTTGGTTTGTTACTTTATGTACATATGCATACATATACAATCGATAGCTTAATATAGAAAGGTCCTAACTCACTATTTGAAATCGAGTTTTTTGTATATTTCAATAGAATAATCTCGATTTAAAAAATTTAAAATAAAAATAAAGATTTAAAGCCTTTCTATATTAAGGTAACGATATGTGAGGCTATCAGCGCAGAAGTGGTGTAACCCACATTGGTTTTTTGGTTGCTTTTCTGATGATAAATACATTATTTACAATACTATCAAAAAAATGTAGAGTAAGCCACCTTTTGTTATTTTAAAGGGAATTTAGCTGAAAAATTGTTTTTGCAGAGATCATAACATTGCAAATTAGTAAGGAAATTAAATAATTGAAAAGAGCAATTGTTTAAAAAACTAGATGTGGGTTACACCACTTTTGTACTGATAGCCTCATATATATGTACATAAGGGTGGCCGTTATTTTACTTTTTTGATTTCTTCCACTCTCACCTCCCAAATCGGTTCAGTTTTATGTAAAATAAATTCAGTAAAGTGTGACTTTGACCCGCGCCTGAAGGGTTCCGTACGGGCACGAGATATGTAATTTAATACGAACAATATAAACTATAGTTTTGGCATTTTTTTCGTTTTTGGGTTTTTTCGGTTTTAAGCGTTTTTTCTTGTTTGGGGGTTTTTTGAATTTATTGGCGCTTTCTAATTTTATCTCACTTTTTTCACGTTTTGGCAATATTTTTTTTTTGGTTTTTGAAGTTTTTTTAATTTTGGCAATTTTTATTATTTTGGCTTTTTTTTATTTTGGCGATTTTTTTTAATTTTGGCGTTTTTTTCATATAGGTGATTTTTTTTGGTTTTGGCGATTTTTTAGTTTTGGCACCTTTTTTTCGTTTTGAGAATTTTTTTTCTGTTTTTGGCGTTTATTTTAAATTTTGGCGATTTTTTTCGTTTTGGCGATTTTTTTTAAATTTGGCGATTTTTTTTAATTTTGGCGATTTTTTTTAATTTTGGCGCATTTTTCGCGTTTTAGCGATTTTTTTCAGTTTTTGGCGTTTTTTCATATTGGCGATTTTTTTTCATTTAAACGATTTTTTCGAATTTGGCGATTTATTTTAGTGCTAGAATTTTTTATTTTAATTTTGTCGATTTTTTTTTTTTAAATTTTTGGCGATTTTTTTTCAGGTTTTGGCGATTTTTTTCGGTTTGGCGATTTTATAATTTTCGGATTTTTTAGTTTTACCGTTTTTGAAAATTTCAAGAGTTTACCTCTCACGGTTTCCCAGATATAATAGCAAGTTGTCAAAATTACATAGTCAAAATTGCATTAACTGATGAACCACCGTTTAATTTAAATTTTTTAATATTTTAATGTTTATTGTTGTAGTCTATATAAAAATACACTAATTTTACAAATTTCAAGTGTCAATATACATATGTACATGCAATTGTATGTATATTACATGAGATTTTAAAATTTTTCGTCGCTCGTTTTGGAGCACCCTTTAATTTCTAATTCTCATGTATTTGTTGTTGTAGTGGCCAAGGTTCTACATACTCTGTCTAAATTTCACGTCTGTAGCTCTTACGGTTCCTGAGAACCTTTGGTGTACGGAACCCTAAAAACTACAAACAAATTTCATACCGATAAATTGTGTGCGTCCGGCCCTCAAAGTTGGCCCTCAAGCCCCTATATTCAATGTAATTTTTTTTCATTTTTTTAGATTTATTTTGACTATACATATATACTGTATATGTATGAAATAATTTAATATATATAAGCTCTTATTTTACATGCCTTATGTCTACAACCACCTACCCGGGTAAGTTTACTGTTTTCAATTCGATATAAATTCACAGTTTGGTAAGATATTACTTTGAAATCTTTAATATGCTTCTAAAATATTGTTTTTTAACTTCTAAAAAATTAATTTATAAAAAATATTTTTTGGGAGAATATATATAATCTGTTTTTAAAACATACTCCTTAAACATACAAAAGACTTACCTGGGTAGGCACTAAATTTTATTTATGTTTTTTTTAATGTACCAAAATATTTGGTTTATTTATTGCAAAATAACTATGTTTTATATTACTTTTACAAAAAGAGACTAGAAAATTGTTAAATAAGTTAACACACTTTTGTAAATTAGTTTGAGCACACATTGCATATAGTAATATGCTCTGAATGTTGGGCACATACTGGCTTTTGACATTTTTTGCAAGCTTTTCGAGTTGATCTCTTTTTTTTCCACATATATAACAATTTCCTTTATGTTTGACTCTTCCGGAATTATCCCGTTCTTCACCTGCACGAACTGTATGGTTTTCTGATATGACTGGATGCCCTAAAATACTTTCAACTCCATTGTGCGACGAAAAATGCTTCATTACTTGAGGATTTTGCGAGCGCTGTTCAATTTGCTTCACAGCCAATTGTTCACTCAGCTGTTGGAGAAATATTCGTCTGCGATTTGTTGATACCTTTAGATGCAGATTATTTTCTAGAAGAATATTATAAAAAAATGCTAAAGGCCATCTATTAGTTCTCCTCTTTGTTGTGTATTCTGCTAAGCATTTGTCCATATTATCAACGCCACCTTTGTATTTATTGTAATCCAATATCATTACTGGCTTACTTTTCGGACCTTCTATATCGTTGCTGTAGTGAGATGTTGATACAAGCACAACCGATCTGTTTTTTTTTGGAATATAGGAGCCCATACTAATATTATTGCTGAACTCAACTATTCTTCCGTTTGGGTTGGCGAACTCAGTGGGAACAAATGTTCGTGTTTTCCTTACTGTGCCTAATAATGATAAATGTGGTCTAACATCAACGTACAAGCTAAATTCTAACTTTTAAAAAAATTGTCACAAACGATGTTTCTTCCACTTCCTTGAAATACACACAAAAAAGTAATATGAATGATTTTGTAATATTAATTAAAATATTTGTAGTATCAATTAAAAAATTAATTAAATTTTCACCTATAAACAATTTGATAATATCAATTAAGTTTTTCCACTCAAAATAATTAATACAATTCAAAATTTAATTAATACAATTAAATTCTTAATTAAAAATATTAATTGGTGAATACTTTTTTCTGTGTAGATTGCAACTCAAATCCTTAATAACTCGTTCACCTTGAATTTTTTCTCTTTCCCCAGAAGGCGCCAAGTCAGTATAGATTTGGCCTCTGAGTGGGTAAGAAGTAAGAACGTCACAAGCCCACCAAACCTTTATTCCATACTTCGCCGGTTTTGATGGAATATATTGAGTGAACCCAGTGCCACTACGAAATGGATATAATTGCTCATCAACTGTGATGTTGGCTCCTGCTATATAATTATTTCGAAGATTTCTGTTCAGCATTAAGAATATATATGATTGTGCAGCTGCTTTATCTGTTTGCTTACGTTGTTGTCGTGTATTACCATTATCAAACCTTATATAACAACTAATAGCCCAAAAACTTTGAAGACCCATCGATGCACGATATAAGGGATGGTTATTGGTTTTCCATAAGTCCGATGTGTGGACGAAATTGGAATGTGTGACTCCTGCTAGCAAAAGTAAACCTAAATATGCATAAAACTCTATTGTTGTAACATGTTTCCATACACGGATTGGTGTTTGTGGATTTTTTACGTGCTCAAGCTCAAAACTCTGTCTAGCTTTCCTATCGTTTCTCGAATTATAATATCACACATTTCTTCAGATATTATTAATTTGAGGGTTTGTAAAATACTAAGACCAACTGATTTCAGTGTTGGTATAAGTATAAGAGCATCTAAGTACGTTGTGCGACAAGACTCTACGAATTTGGGGTGGTTGATTTGACCAAATTGTATAATCTCTAGCAGTATAATTACGTAAGGAAGATACATTTGGATCTGTATCTGAACTCATGTCATCATCAGGATCATATTCTGGCAATTGTAATTGCTCTGCATCTGAGTCATCAAGTATATTATTACAGTTGCCCTCCAAGTGTGCCAGTGCAGGTTCGCTTATAGGTTGATCATCTTCGCTAGAAGATTCCAAAAGTTCTTCTAACTTACTATTTATATACTTCTCTCTATCTTCAACACTCAACCGTTGCAATTGGCGAGGAGTTAACCATTTATCGTCAGCCATAGTATATGTTATATTTTAGATTCTAAAAATAATTTCAATATACATATATTGTGAAACATATGAAATAGATACATACATAGTACATATTTTCATAGCGATATACTTTACTTATTTTACTTTCACTTATCAACAAATACATATTTACCTTATGAAAATTTTTTATTAAATTTTTATTTAATAAAATCCAAATACTTGATTTTTCCGAAATAACAAAAATTAAAACTTATATATTGCAAAACACAACCTTTCTTTGCGATGCCTTGCTCTCACTGCTTCGAATGTACAACTTTAAGGCCCCTTTCACATTAGGCAACTTTACTTGCGCAAGTATAATTTTCATTTTTATTTATTTTCTTTTGAACTTACTTCTATGTTCACATTCAGTTCATTTGTTGAGCAAGTTTAATTTTCTTGTGCTCGAGTTTTCTTAATTTGTTGACGTTTTGTGGCAGAATTGCCAAGTTGTGGCAGAGTTGCCAAGTTCAAGCAAGTCTGTACTCAAATCTCGGCAATTCTTTCCCCTTTAACCGACCTTTCCTCTCACACCCACAAACACAAGATTGCGCAAGTAAAGTTGCCTAATGTGAAAGGGGCCTAACAGTTGAAGAAAATAAATCATCGCACAAGCTTTCAATAGGGAATTCCCCTTTATTATAGCGTACCAGAGAACGCAGCCACTATAATAATAATAACGACGACGTTTATTTTCATGAATTGGTCTGCAGCTATCTAAAACTGGAGTCAAAAACATGAAATAAACGAATCTTATATACCCTTTACCAAAGTGCGTTTATGTAGTATAGAGATACATACATAAGCACAGAGATATGCAGGTACATAGATATTAATTTTGTGAAAAAATGCATACTTTTTTCTCTAGTGCAATTTTCAGGTTTTTGGCATTGTGTTTAATTTGCTGCTTTTTAAATTTTGGCGATTTATATAATTTTGCTGATATTTTTAGTTTTGTCGATTTTCTTTCATATTGGTTTTGGCGATTTTTTTGATTTTGACGACTTTTTTTCATTTAGGCGATTTTTTTATTTTTTATATACATAATTTTTTTTTTATTTTTTTTGTAGCAATTTTTTTAGTTTTGACACCTTTTTTTTCGTTTTGGCGACTTTTTTCGGTTTTTGGCGTTTTTGTTTTAATTTTGGCGACTTTTTTTCCTTCTGGTAATTTTTTTGATTTTGACAATTTTTTTTTTTTCATTTAGGCGACTTTTTATATTTTTTGGCGATTTTTTTTATATAGGCAATTTTTTTTGTTCTGGCGATTTTTTCGGTTTTTGGCGTATTTATTTCTTTTTCCAATTTTTTTAGTTTTGACACTTTTTTCTCGTTTTGGCAATTATCTTCGGTTTTTTTAATTTTGGCGATTTTTTTTCGTTTTGGCGGATTTTTTTGATTTTGACGACTTTTTTCATTTAAGCGATTTTTTTAATTTTTGGGGATTTTTTTCATATAGGCAATTTTTTTTCGGTTTTTGGCGTTATTTTAAATTTTGGTGATTTATTTTCGTTTTGGCGATTTTTTTGATTTTGGCGATTTTTTTTCATTTAGGCGATTTTTTTTTAATTTTTGATGATTTCTGTTCATATAAGAATTTTTTTTGTTTTCGCGATTTTTGCGGATTTTTGTCATTGTGGGATTTTTTTTGTTTAAACACTTTTTTCTCGTTTAGGCGATTTTTTTCCTATTTTTGCCCTTTTTTTAATTTTGGCGATTTTTTTTCGTTTTGGCGATTTTTTTGGATTTTGGCGATTTTTTTAATTTTTGCGATTTTTTTAATTTTTGGCGATTTTTGTTCATATAAGCTTTTTTTTTGTTTTGGCGATTTTTGTGGTCTTTGGCGTTTTTTTTGTCATTGTGGAAATTTATTTTTAGTTTTGACACGTTTTTCTCGTTTTGGCAATTTTTTCGGTTTTTGGCATTTTTTTAAATTCAGCGTTTTATTTTTATTTTGGCGAGTTTTTTTCGTTTTGGCGATTTTTTTAAATTTTTGGCGATTTTATAATTTTCGGATTTTTTAGTTTGACCGTTTTTGAAAATTTCAAGAGTTTACCTCTGACGGTTTCCAAGATATAGCGATTTGTCAAAATTGCATAGTCAAAATTTCATTAACTGATGGACCACCCTTTAATTAAAATTTTTTAATTTTAGTGTTAATTGTTGTAGCCTATATAAAAATACACTAATTTTACAAATTTCAAGTGTCAATATACATATGTACATACAATTGTATGTATATTAAATGGGATTTTAAAAGTTTTCGTCACTCGTTTTGGACCACCCTTTAATATTTAACTTTTATATATTTGTTGTTGCAGCGACCAAAGTTCTACATACACTGTCCAAATTTCAGACCCGTTGCTTTTACCGTTCCTGAGAAAATAGCCTTCTTCCTAAAACATGAAATATGTTTAATTATTAGGAAAAAAGTTAAAGTTTTCCAACCCTGGAAACGTTTTTTTTTATTTTGTTAAATTTAAAAATTTTTTTTTTAATTATAAATACCAATTTTATTCATACCGAAGTATAAAATAAGTTAATTTAATAAAAAAGTAATAAAAACTTGTTTTCGGTAGTTATTTTCTATGGGAAAATAGAGTTTGAGTTTTCCAGCTCTGAAACCGTTTGCTCGATTTTGCTGATTTTCAATAGCAAAATATTTCGGAAAATTTCTGACACACCAGTCCAAGAACGAAGTCTCTAGCTGTTCTGGGAGCTTGGGAAACCCGATTTCACGTACAGACAGACGGACATCGCTTGTTCGTCTTCCCTATGCATAAGGATACAGAATATATATATTCTTTATGTGTCTCTTATTAATATTGTAGAAATTACAAACGGAATGACAAACCTATATCTACCCTTTTACCATTTTTTGGTAAAGGGTATAAAAATGCCTTACCAAACAGATGTTTACCCGGGTATGATGGTTGTATGTTTGACGAACAATTTTTGGTTGTATGTAGTTATGTCAGTAGTAGTTATGTTAGTTAAAATAAAAATTTTCCATGTAAATATAATTTTGTTACATACAATTTTTGGTATTTTGATGATTATTTTCCTCATTATTTTCTAAAATATTAATTTTAGCAAAAAATTTCTTTGAGACTAATGTTGTAGACTAGAAGAGCTAAAATATTGCCATATATCATATTTTTGTTAAATCATTTTTTAAAAAGATAGTCATATACAAAAAATTACATTGAAAAATGGGCTTTAAGCCCAACTTTGAGAGCCGGACGCACCTCCTAAAACGCAACATATCGGTATGAAATTTTTTTGTATTTTTTTTACATAAAACTGAACTGATTTGGGGGGTGAGAGTAGAAGAAATCAAAAAACAAAACGTCTCCACACAATTAACGGCCACTCTAATGTGCATACATACATACATACATACATACATACATACATACATATGTGCCCTTAATTATGAAAGTGGTCTAAAGCTACGGTCACACTTCTCAAACATTTGCCCAAAAAAGCGTAACCAATAAATGCTAATAAAAAATCTTTCAATTTAGAGGAAAGTTTTTCATGTTAAGGAGTAGCCAATAATGTTGAATTCTATGACGTTATCTATTAGTTGTGGTCCAAACTGTTTAATTTGATAAACAAGTGTCTGGATCAAAACTTTTTTCGTTAGTGTTTGTTGGTTACGCGTTTTTTTTGACAAATGTTTGACAAGTGTGACCGTAGCTTAAGTCATGTGCATTTTTGCTTTGAAATATCAAATAAATGTGAAACATTTGTAAATTTTTTAATTGAACTTTTAGTGATTTTTAATCAGAAATAATTTTAAGTCAGGCTTAAGTTCAGTAATTCCAATTCTTATTGAATGAAATATTTTTATTAATTAATGTGAGTATCTAAAGAAGAGAAGAAAAATTAAACTTAGACTTTAAGCTGGGGGAAATACCGATACTTTTCTGTGCAGCCACGCACTTCATCAGCACCCTAGTCTATCTACTTGGGTAGAGATTCTTATTAACATCAGCTATTTAACTTAAATGTACAATGAACGGAATATGAGAAACGATTGTTGTGTATACAATTGATTTACCTTTGGTAAACACATTTATAAGTATCACTATTAATTTTCTGTTTTTTCCAATTTTTCATTTTTCTATTTAGGTTAGCACGAAATTATTTTACTCTACCTCAGTATGCTTAACTATTCTTACATATCTTTTTACGATCATCACATTAATTATTTTTACTTATTCGATGTACCATCGGTACATGCATGTAAGTATAATTGTAGTGGCTTAATGTTACTTGTTACAAGTAAAAACTGTAGAATGCAACAACAAGTAACATTAAGCCACTACAATTATACTTACATGCATGTACCGATGGTACATCGAATAAGTAAAAATAATTAATGTGATGATCGTAAAAAGATATGTAAGAATAGTTAAGCATACTGAGGTAGAGTAAAATAATTTCGTGCTAACCTAAATAGAAAAATGAAAAATTGGAAAAAACAGAAAATTAATAGTGATACTTATAAATGTGTTTACCAAAGGTAAATCAATTGTATACACAACAATCGTTTCTCATATTCCGTTCATTGTACATTTAAGTTAAATAGCTGATGTTAATAAGAATCTCTACCCAAGTAGATAGACTAGGGTGCTGATGAAGTGCGTGGCTGCACAGAAAAGTATCGGTATTTCCCCCAGCTTAAAGTCTAAGTTTAATTTTTCTTCTCTTCTTTAGATACTCACATTAATTAATAAAAATATTTCATTCAATAAGAATTGGAATTACTGAACTTAAGCCTGACTTAAAATTATTTCTGATTAAAAATCACTAAAAGTTCAATTAAAAAATTTACAAATGTTTCACATTTATTTGATATTTCAAAGCAAAAATGCACATGACTTAAGCTACGGTCACACTTGTCAAACATTTGTCAAAAAAAACGCGTAACCAACAAACACTAACGAAAAAAGTTTTGATCCAGACACTTGTTTATCAAATTAAACAGTTTGGACCACAACTAATAGATAACGTCATAGAATTCAACATTATTGGCTACTCCTTAACATGAAAAACTTTCCTCTAAATTGAAAGATTTTTTATTAGCATTTATTGGTTACGCTTTTTTGGGCAAATGTTTGAGAAGTGTGACCGTAGCTTTAGACCACTTTCATAATTAAGGGCACATATGTATGTATGTATGTATGTATGTATGTATGTATGTATGTATGCACATTAGAGTGGCCGTTAATTGTGTGGAGACGTTTTGTTTTTTGATTTCTTCTACTCTCACCCCCCAAATCAGTTCAGTTTTATGTAAAAAAAATACAAAAAAATTTCATACCGATATGTTGCGTTTTAGGAGGTGCGTCCGGCTCTCAAAGTTGGGCTTAAAGCCCATTTTTCAATGTAATTTTTTGTATATGACTATCTTTTTAAAAAATGATTTAACAAAAATATGATATATGGCAATATTTTAGCTCTTCTAGTCTACAACATTAGTCTCAAAGAAATTTTTTGCTAAAATTAATATTTTAGAAAATAATGAGGAAAATAATCATCAAAATACCAAAAATTGTATGTAACAAAATTATATTTACATGGAAAATTTTTATTTTAACTAACATAACTACTACTGACATAACTACATACAACCAAAAATTGTTCGTCAAACATACAACCATCATACCCGGGTAAACATCTGTTTGGTAAGGCATTTTTATACCCTTTACCAAAAAATGGTAAAAGGGTAGATATAGGTTTGTCATTCCGTTTGTAATTTCTACAATATTAATAAGAGACACATAAAAAATATATATATTCTGTATCCTTATGCATAGGGAAGACGAACAAGCGATGTCCGTCTGTCTGTACGTGAAATCGGGTTTCCCAAGCTCCCAGAACAGCTAGAGACTTCGTTCTTGGACTGGTGTGTCAGAAATTTTCCGAAATATTTTGCTATTGAAAATCAGCAAAATCGAGCAAACGGTTTCAGAGCTGGAAAACTCAAACTCTATTTTCCCATAGAAAATAACTACCGAAAACAAGTTTTTATTACTTTTTTATTAAATTAACTTATTTTATACTTCGGTATGAATAAAATTGGTATTTATAATTAAAAAAAAAATTTTTAAATTTAACAAAATAAAAAAAAACGTTTCCAGGGTTGGAAAACTTTAACTTTTTTCCTAATAATTAAACATATTTCATGTTTTAGGAAGAAGGCTATTTTCTCAGGAACGGTAAAAGCAACGGGTCTGAAATTTGGACAGTGTATGTAGAACTTTGGTCGCTGCAACAACAAATATATAAAAGTTAAATATTAAAGGGTGGTCCAAAACGAGTGACGAAAACTTTTAAAATCCCATTTAATATACATACAATTGTATGTACATATGTATATTGACACTTGAAATTTGTAAAATTAGTGTATTTTTATATAGGCTACAACAATTAACACTAAAATTAAAAAATTTTAATTAAAGGGTGGTCCATCAGTTAATGAAATTTTGACTATGCAATTTTGACAAATCGCTATATCTTGGAAACCGTCAGAGGTAAACTCTTGAAATTTTCAAAAACGGTCAAACTAAAAAATCCGAAAATTATAAAATCGCCAAAAATTTAAAAAAATCGCCAAAACGAAAAAAACTCGCCAAAATAAAAATAAAACGCTGAATTTAAAAAAATGCCAAAAACCGAAAAAATTGCCAAAACGAGAAAAACGTGTCAAAACTAAAAATAAATTTCCACAATGACAAAAAAAAACGCCAAAGACCACAAAAATCGCCAAAACAAAAAAAAAGCTTATATGAACAAAAATCGCCAAAAATTAAAAAAATCGCAAAAATTAAAAAAATCGCCAAAATCCAAAAAAATCGCCAAAACGAAAAAAAATCGCCAAAATTAAAAAAAGGGCAAAAATAGGAAAAAAATCGCCTAAACGAGAAAAAAGTGTTTAAACAAAAAAAATCCCACAATGACAAAAATCCGCAAAAATCGCGAAAACAAAAAAAATTCTTATATGAACAGAAATCATCAAAAATTAAAAAAAAAATCGCCTAAATGAAAAAAAATCGCCAAAATCAAAAAAATCGCCAAAACGAAAATAAATCACCAAAATTTAAAATAACGCCAAAAACCGAAAAAAAATTGCCTATATGAAAAAAATCCCCAAAAATTAAAAAAATCGCTTAAATGAAAAAAATCGTCAAAATCAAAAAAATCCGCCAAAACGAAAAAAAATCGCCAAAATTAAAAAAACCGAAGATAATTGCCAAAACGAGAAAAAAGTGTCAAAACTAAAAAAATTGGAAAAAGAAATAAATACGCCAAAAACCGAAAAAATCGCCAGAACAAAAAAAATTGCCTATATAAAAAAAATCGCCAAAAAATATAAAAAGTCGCCTAAATGAAAAAAAAAATTGTCAAAATCAAAAAAATTACCAGAAGGAAAAAAAGTCGCCAAAATTAAAACAAAAACGCCAAAAACCGAAAAAAGTCGCCAAAACGAAAAAAAAGGTGTCAAAACTAAAAAAATTGCTACAAAAAAAATAAAAAAAAAATTATGTATATAAAAAATAAAAAAATCGCCTAAATGAAAAAAAGTCGTCAAAATCAAAAAAATCGCCAAAACCAATATGAAAGAAAATCGACAAAACTAAAAATATCAGCAAAATTATATAAATCGCCAAAATTTAAAAAGCAGCAAATTAAACACAATGCCAAAAACCTGAAAATTGCACTAGAGAAAAAAGTATGCATTTTTTCACAAAATTAATATCTATGTACCTGCATATCTCTGTGCTTATGTATGTATCTCTATACTACATAAACGCACTTTGGTAAAGGGTATATAAGATTCGTTTATTTCATGTTTTTGACTCCAGTTTTAGATAGCTGCAGACCAATTCATGAAAATAAACGTCGTCGTTATTATTATTATAGTGGCTGCGTTCTCTGGTACGCTATAATAAAGGGGAATTCCCTATTGAAAGCTTGTGCGATGATTTATTTTCTTCAACTGTTAGGCCCCTTTCACATTAGGCAACTTTACTTGCGCAATCTTGTGTTTGTGGGTGTGAGAGGAAAGGTCGGTTAAAGGGGAAAGAATTGCCGAGATTTGAGTACAGACTTGCTTGAACTTGGCAACTCTGCCACAACTTGGCAATTCTGCCACAAAACGTCAACAAATTAAGAAAACTCGAGCACAAGAAAATTAAACTTGCTCAACAAATGAACTGAATGTGAACATAGAAGTAAGTTCAAAAGAAAATAAATAAAAATGAAAATTATACTTGCGCAAGTAAAGTTGCCTAATGTGAAAGGGGCCTTAAAGTTGTACATTCGAAGAAGTGAGAGCAAGGCATCGCAAAGAAAGGTTGTGTTTTGCAATATATAAGTTTTAATTTTTGTTATTTCGGAAAAATCAAGTATTTGGATTTTATTAAATAAAAATTTAATAAAAAATTTTCATAAGGTAAATATGTATTTGTTGATAAGTGAAAGTAAAATAAGTAAAGTATATCGCTATGAAAATATGTACTATGTATGTATCTATTTCATATGTTTCACAATATATGTATATTGAAATTATTTTTAGAATCTAAAATATAACATATACTATGGCTGACGATAAATGGTTAACTCCTCGCCAATTGCAACGGTTGAGTGTTGAAGATAGAGAGAAGTATATAAATAGTAAGTTAGAAGAACTTTTGGAATCTTCTAGCGAAGATGATCAACCTATAAGCGAACCTGCACTGGCACACTTGGAGGGCAACTGTAATAATATACTTGATGACTCAGATGCAGAGCAATTACAATTGCCAGAATATGATCCTGATGATGACATGAGTTCAGATACAGATCCAAATGTATCTTCCTTACGTAATTATACTGCTAGAGATTATACAATTTGGTCAAATCAACCACCCCAAATTCGTAGAGTCTTGTCGCACAACGTACTTAGATGCTCTTATACTTATACCAACACTGAAATCAGTTGGTCTTAGTATTTTACAAACCCTCAAATTAATAATATCTGAAGAAATGTGTGATATTATAATTCGAGAAACGATAGGAAAGCTAGACAGAGTTTTGAGCTTGAGCACGTAAAAAATCCACAAACACCAATCCGTGTATGGAAACATGTTACAACAATAGAGTTTTATGCATATTTAGGTTTACTTTTGCTAGCAGGAGTCACACATTCCAATTTCGTCCACACATCGGACTTATGGAAAACCAATAACCATCCCTTATATCGTGCATCGATGGGTCTTCAAAGTTTTTGGGCTATTAGTTGTTATATAAGGTTTGATAATGGTAATACACGACAACAACGTAAGCAAACAGATAAAGCAGCTGCACAATCATATATATTCTTAATGCTGAACAGAAATCTTCGAAATAATTATATAGCAGGAGCCAACATCACAGTTGATGAGCAATTATATCCATTTCGTAGTGGCACTGGGTTCACTCAATATATTCCATCAAAACCGGCGAAGTATGGAATAAAGGTTTGGTGGGCTTGTGACGTTCTTACTTCTTACCCACTCAGAGGCCAAATCTATACTGACTTGGCGCCTTCTGGGGAAAGAGAAAAAATTCAAGGTGAACGAGTTATTAAGGATTTGAGTTGCAATCTACACAGAAAAAAGTATTCACCAATTAATATTTTTAATTAAGAATTTAATTGTATTAATTAAATTTTGAATTGTATTAATTATTTTGAGTGGAAAAACTTAATTGATATTATCAAATTGTTTATAGGTGAAAATTTAATTAATTTTTTAATTGATACTACAAATATTTTAATTAATATTACAAAATCATTCATATTACTTTTTTGTGTGTATTTCAAGGAAGTGGAAGAAACATCGTTTGTGACAATTTTTTTAAAAGTTAGAATTTAGCTTGTACGTTGATGTTAGACCACATTTATCATTATTAGGCACAGTAAGGAAAACACGAACATTTGTTCCCACTGAGTTCGCCAACCCAAACGGAAGAATAGTTGAGTTCAGCAATAATATTAGTATGGGCTCCTATATTCCAAAAAAAAACAGATCGGTTGTGCTTGTATCAACATCTCACTACAGCAACGATATAGAAGGTCCGAAAAGTAAGCCAGTAATGATATTGGATTACAATAAATACAAAGGTGGCGTTGATAATATGGACAAATGCTTAGCAGAATACACAACAAAGAGGAGAACTAATAGATGGCCTTTAGCATTTTTTTATAATATTCTTCTAGAAAATAATCTGCATCTAAAGGTATCAACAAATCGCAGACGAATATTTCTCCAACAGCTGAGTGAACAATTGGCTGTGAAGCAAATTGAACAGCGCTCGCAAAATCCTCAAGTAATGAAGCATTTTTCGTCGCACAATGGAGTTGAAAGTATTTTAGGGCATCCAGTCATATCAGAAAACCATACAGTTCGTGCAGGTGAAGAACGGGATAATTCCGGAAGAGTCAAACATAAAGGAAATTGTTATATATGTGGAAAAAAAAGAGATCAACTCGAAAAGCTTGCAAAAAATGTCAAAAGCCAGTATGTGCCCAACATTCAGAGCATATTACTATATGCAATGTGTGCTCAAACTAATTTACAAAAGTGTGTTAACTTATTTAACAATTTTCTAGTCTCTTTTTGTAAAAGTAATATAAAACATAGTTATTTTGCAATAAATAAACCAAATATTTTGGTACATTAAAAAAACATAAATAAAATTTAGTGCCTACCCAGGTAAGTCTTTTGTATGTTTAAGGAGTATGTTTTAAAAACAGATTATATATATTCTCCCAAAAAATATTTTTTATAAATTAATTTTTTAGAAGTTAAAAAACAATATTTTAGAAGCATATTAAAGATTTCAAAGTAATATCTTACCAAACTGTGAATTTATATCGAATTGAAAACAGTAAACTTACCCGGGTAGGTGGTTGTAGACATAAGGCATGTAAAATAAGAGCTTATAAAATCGCCAAATCTAAAAAAATCGACAAATTAAAAAAAATTCTAGCACTAAAATAATTCGCCAAATGCGAAAAAATCGTTTAAATGAAAAAAATCACCAATATGAAAAAACGCCAAAAACCGAAAAAAATCGCGAAAAATGCGCAAAAACAAAATAATTGTTTATGTGAAAAAAAATCGCCAAAATGAAAAAAATCGCCAAAATAAAAAAAATTTAAACTTAAAAAAAAATTCGCCAAATTTAAAAAAATCGCCAAAATTAAAATAAACGCCAAAAGCAGAAAAAAATTCTCAAAACGAAAAAAGTGCCAAAACTAAAAAAAATCGCCAAAACCAAAAAAAAATCACCTATATGAAAAAAACGCCAAAATTAAAAAAAAATCGCCAAAATAAAAAAATCGCCAAAATAAAAAAACGCCAAAATAATAAAAATTGCCAAAATTAAAAAAACTTCAAAAACCAAAAAAAATCGCCAAAACGTGAAAAAAGTGGCAAAAAAAAAATTTTGGCGATTTTTTTCATTTTGGCGATTTTTTTTCACATAAACAATTATTTTGTTTTTGCGCATTTTTCGCGATTTTTTTCGGTTTTTGGCGTTTTTTCATATTGGTGATTTTTTTCATTTAAACGATTTTTTCGCATTTGGCGAATTATTTTAGTGCTAGAATTTTTTTTAATTTGTCGATTTTTTTAGATTTGGCGATTTTTTTTTAAATTTTTCTCGATTTTTTTCGGTTTTTGGCGTTTTTTTTTAATTGTAGCGTTTTTTTAATTTTGGCGATTTTTTCGTTTTGGCGATTTTTTTAAATTTTTGGCGATTTTATAATTTTTGGATTTTTTAGTTTGACCGTTTTTGAAAATTTCAAGAGTTTAACTCTTACAGTTTCCAAGATATAGCAATTTGTCAAAATTACACAGTCAAAATTTCATTAACTGATGGACCACCCTTTAATTTAAATTTTTTAATATTTTAATGTTTATTGTTGTAGTCCATATAAAAATACATTAATTTTACAAATTTCAAGTGTCAATATAACATGAGATTTTAACATTTTTCGTCGCTCGTTTTGGAGCACCCTTTAATTTATAATTCTCATGTATTTGTTGTTGTAGTGGCCAAGGTTCTACAAACTCTGTCCAAATTTAAGGTCTGTAGCTCTTACGGTTCCTGAGAAAATACCGTGTGACGGACAGACGGACAGCGTAGCGAAAACAATAGGGTTTCTTTTTTCACCTTTGGTGTACGGAACCCTAAAAACTACAAACAAATTTCATACCGATAAATTGTGTTTTAGGGGGTGCGTCCGGCCCTCAAAGTTGGCCCTCAAGCCCATATATTCAATGTTATTTTTTTTTTCATTTTTTTTTTAGATTTAATTTGACTATACTGTGTATGTATGAAATAATTTAATATATGTATATAAGCTCTTATTTTACATGCTTAACCCTTATGTCTACAACCACCTACCCGGGTAAGTTTACTGTTTTCAATTCGATATAAATTCACAGTTTGGTAAGATATTACTTTGAAATCTTTAATATGCTTCCAAAAAATTTTTTTTCAACTTATAAAAAATTAATTTATAAAAAATATTTTTTGGGAGAATATATATAATCTTTTTTTAAAACATACAACAGACTTACCTGGGTAGGCACTAAATTTTATTGCAAAATAACTATGTTTCATATTATTTGCACAAAAAGAGACTAGAAAATTGTTAAATAAGTTAACACTTTTGTAAATTAGTTTGAGCACACATTACATATATAGTAATATGCTCTGAATGTTGGGCACATACTGGCTTTTGACATTTTTTGCAAGCTTTTCGAGTTGATCTCTTTTTTTTCACATATATAACAATTTCCTTTATGTTTGACTCTTCCGGAATTATCCCGTTCATCACCTGCACGAACTGTATGGTTTTCTGATATGACTGGATGCCCTAAAATACTTTCAACTCCATTGAGCGACGAAAAATGCTTCATTACTTGAGGATTTTGCGAGCGCTGTTCAATTTGCTTCACAGCCAATTGTTCACTCAGCTGTTGGAGAAATATTCGTCTGCGATTTGTTGATACCTTTAGATGCGGGTTATTTTCTATATAAATAATATAAGCTGCAAATGCTGCCACATCAAGAATATTATAAAAAAAATGCTAAAGGTCATCTATTAGTTCTCCTCTTTGTTGTGTATTCTGCTAAGCATTTTTCCATATTATCAACGCCACCTTTGTATTTATTGTAATCCAATATCATTACTGGCTTCTATATCGTTGCTGTAGTGAGATGTTGATAGAAGCACAACCGATCTGTTTTTTTTAGAATATAGGAGCACATACTAATATTATTGCTGAACCCAAATTCTTCCTTTTGGGTTGGCGAACTCAGTGGGAACAAATGTTCGTGTTTTCCTTACTGTGCCTAATAATGATAAATGTGGTCTAACATCAACGTACAAGCTAAATTGTAACTTGTAAAAAAATTTTCACAAACGATGTTTCTTCCACTTCCTTGAAATAGATTGCAACACAAATCCTTAATAACTCGTTCACCTTGATGTTTTTCTCTTTCCCCAGAAGGCGCCAAGTCAGTATAGATTTGGCCTCTGAGTGGGTAAGAAGTAAGAGCGTCACAAGCCCACCAAACCTTTATTCCATACTTCGCCGGTTTTGATGGAATATATTGAGTGAACCCAGTGCCAGCACGAAATGAATATAATTGCTCATCAACTATATAATTATTTTGAAGATTTCTGTTCAGCATTAAGAATATATCAGTTATTGCAGCTGCTTTATCTGTTTGCTTACGTTGTTGTCGTGTATTACCATTATCAAACCTTATATAACAACTAATAGCCCAAAAACGTTGAAGACCCATCGATGCACGATATAAGGGATGGTTATTGGTTTTCCATAAGTCCGATGTGTGGATGAAATTGGAATGTGTGACTCCTGCTAGCAAAAGTATACCCAAATATGCATCACACTCTGTTGTTGTAACAGGTTTCCATACACGGATTGGTGTTTTTGGTTTTTTTACGTGCTCAAGTTCAAAACTCTGTCTAGCTTTCCTATTCGTTTCTCGAATTATAATATCACACATTTCTTCAGATATTATTAATTTGAGGGTTTGTAAAATACTAAAACCAACTGATTTCTGTGTTAGTCCAGTACATAAGAGCATCTAAGTACGTTGTGCGACAAGACTCTACGATGGTTGATTTGACCAAATTGTACCATCTCTAGCAGTATAATTATGTAAGGAAGATACATTTGGATCTTTATCTGAACTCATGTCATTGCTTTGCATCTGAGTTATCAACTATATTATTACAGTTGCCCTCCAAGTCTGCCAGTGCAGGTTCGCATATAGGTTGATCATCTTCGCTAGAAGATTCTAAAAGTTCTTCTAACTTACTATTTATATAATTCTCTCTATCTTTAAAACTCAACCCTTGCAATTGGCGAGGAGTTAACCATTTATCGTCAGCCATAGTATATGTTATATTTTAGATGCTAAAAATAATTTCAATATATGTATATTGTGAAACATATGAAATAGATACATACATAGTACATATTTTCATAGCGATATATTTTATTTATTTTACTTTCACTTATCAACAAATACATATTTACCTTATGAAATTTTTATTTAATAAAATCCAAATAGTTGAGTTTTCCGAAATAACAAAAATTAAAATTTATATATTGCAAAACACAACCTTTCTTTGCGATGCCTTGCTCTCACTGCTTCGAATGTACAACTTTAAGGCCCCTTTCACATTAGGCAACTTTAATTTAGTATAATTTTCATTTTTATTTATTTTCTTTTGAAGTTACTTCTATGTTCACATTCAGTTCATTTGTTGAGCAAGTTTAATTTTCTTATGCTCGAGTTTTTTTAATTTGTTGACGTTTTGTGGCAGAATTGCCAAGTTCAAGCAAGTCTGTACTCAAATCTCGGCAATTCTTTCCCCTTTAACCGACCTTTCCTCTCACAACCACAAACACAAGACTTGCGCAAGTAAAGTTGCCTAATGTGAAAGGGGCCTAACAGTTGAAGCAAATAAATCATCGCACAAGCTTTCAATAGGGAATTCCCCTTTATTATAGCGCACCAGAGAACGCAGCCACTATAATAATAACGACGACGTTTATTTTCAAGAATTGGTCTGCAGCTATCTAAAACTGGCGACAAAAACATGAAATAAACGAAATGTCAAAACAAGTAAGAGTGCTATATTCGGCTGTGCAGAATCTTATATACCCTTTACCAAAGTGCGTTTATGTAGTATAGAGATACATACATAAGCACAGAGATATGTAGGTACATAGATATTAATTTTGTGAAAAAATGCATACTTTTTTCTCTAGTGCAATTTTTAGGTTTTTGGCATTGTGTTTAATTTGCTGCTTTTTAAATTTTGGCGATTTATATAATTTTGCTGATATTTTTAGTTTTGTCGATTTTCTTTCATATTGGTTTTGGCGATTTTTTTGATTTTGACGACTTTTTTCATTTAGGCGATTTTTTTATTTTTTATATACATAATTTTTTTTTTATTTTTTTTGTAGCAATTTTTTTAGTTTTGACACCTTTTTTTTCGTTTTGGCGACTTTTTTCGGTTTTTGGCGTTTTTGTTTTAATTTTGGCGACTTTTTTTCCTTCTGGTAATTTTTTTGATTTTGACAATTTTTTTTTTCATTTAGGCGACTTTTTATATTTTTTGGCGATTTTTTTATATAGGCAATTTTTTTTTGTTCTGGCGATTTTTTCGGTTTTTGGCGTATTTATTTCTTTTTCCAATTTTTTTAGTTTTGACACTTTTTGGCACGTTTTGGCAATTTTCTTCGGTTTTTTTAATTTTGGCGATTTTTTTTCGTTTTGGCGGATTTTTTTGATTTTGACGATTTTTTTCATTTAAGCGATTTTTTTATTTTTGGGGATTTTTTTCATATAGGCAATTTTTTTTTGTTTTGGCGATTTTTTTCGGTTTTTGGCGTTATTTTAAATTTTGGTGATTTATTTTCGTTTTGGCGATTTTTTTGATTTTGGCGATTTTTTTTCATTTAGGCGATTTTTTTTTAATTTTTGACGATTTCTGTTCATATAAGAATTTATTTTGTTTTCGCGATTTTTGCGGATTTTTGTCATTGTGGGATTTTTTTTGTTTAAACACTTTTCTCGTTTAGGCGATTTTTTTCCTATTTTTGCCCTTTTTTAATTTTGGCGATTTTTTTTTGTTTTGGCGATTTTTTTGAATTTTGCCGATTTTTTTTCATATAAGCGATTTTTTAATTTTTGACGATTTTTTTAATTTTTGGCGATTTTTTTCATGTAGGCAATTTTTTTTTGTTTTGGCGATTTTTTTCGGTGCTTGGCGTTTTTTTTAATTTTGGCGATTTATTTTCGTTTTGGCGATTTTTTTGGATTTTGGCAATTTTTTTCATTTGGGCGATTTTTTTAATTTTTGGCGATTTTTGTTCATATAAGCATTTTTTTTGTTTTGGCGATTTTTGCGGTCTTTGGCGTTTTTTTGTCATTGTGGAAATTTATTTTTAGTTTTGACACGTTTTTCTCGGTTTGGCAATTTTTTCGGTTTTTGGTATTTTTTTAAATTTTAGCGTTTTATTTTTATATTGGCGATTTTTTTTTTCGTTTTAGCGATTTTTTTAAATTTTTGGCGATTTTATAATTTTCGGATTTTTTAGTTTGACCGTTTTTGAAAATTTCAAGAGTTTACCTCTGACGGTTTCCAAGATATAGCAATTTGTCAAAATTGCATAGTCAAAATTTCATTAACTGATGGACCACCCTTTAATTAAAATTTTTTTAATTTTAGTGTTAATTGTTGTAGCCTATATAAAAATACTCTAATTTTACAAATTTCAAGTGTCAATATACATATGTACATACAATTGTATGTATATTAAATGGGATTTTAAAAGTTTTCGTCACTCGTTTTGCACCACCCTTTAATATTTAACTTTTACATATTTGTTGTTGTAGCGACCAAAGTTCTACATACACTGTCCAAATTTCAGACCCGTAGCTTTTACCGTTCCTGAGAAAATAGCCTTCTTCCTAAAACATGAAATATGTTTAATTATTAGGAAAAAAGTTAAAGTTTTCCAACCCTGGAAACGTTTTTTTTTTATTTTGTTAAATTTTAATTTTTTTTTTAAATTATAAATACCAATTTTATTCATACCGAAGTATAAAATAAGTTAATTTAATAAAAAAAGTAATAAAAACTTGTTTTCGGTAGTTATTTTCTATGGGAAAATAGAGTTTGAGTTTTCCAGCTCTGAAACCGTTTGCTCGATTTTGCTGATTTTCAATAGCAAAATATTTCGGAAAATTTCTGACACACCAGTCCAAGAACGAAGTCTCTAGCTGTTCTGGGAGCTTGGGAAACCCGATTTCACGTACAGACAGGCGGACAGACGGACATCGCTTGTTCGTCTTCCCTATGCATAAGGATACAGAATATATATATTCTTTATGTGTCTCTTATTAATATTGTAGAAATTACAAACGGAATGACAAACCTATATATACCCTTTTACCATTTTTTGGTAAAGGGTATAAAAATGCCTTACCAAACAGATGTTTACCCGGGTATGATGGTTGTATGTTTGACGAACAATTTTTGGTTGTATGTAGTTATGTCAGTAGTAGTTATGTTAGTTAAAATAAAAATTTTCCATGTAAATATAATTTTGTTACAAAAAATTTTTGGTATTTTGATGATTATTTTCCTCATTATTTTCTAAAATATTAATTTTAGCAAAAAATTTCTTTGAGACTAATGTTGTAGACTAGAAGAGCTAAAATATTGCCATATATCATATTTTTGTTAAATCATTTTTTAAAAAGATAGTCATATACAAAAAATTACATTGAAAAATGGGCTTGAAGCCCAACTTTGAGAGCCGGACGCACCCCTAAAACGCAACATATCGGTATGAAATTTTTTTGTATTTTTTTACATAAAACTGAACTGATTTGGGGGGTGAGAGTAGAAGAAGTCAAAAAACAAAAAGTCTCCACACAATTAACGGCCACTCTAATGTGCATACATACATACATACATACATATGTGCCCTTAATTATGAAAGTGGTCTAAAGCTACGGTCACACTTCTCAAACATTTGCCCAAAAAAGCGTAACCAATAAATGCTAATAAAAAATCTTTCAATTCAGAGGAAAGTTTTTCATGTTAAGGAGTAGCCAATAATGTTGAATTCTATGACGTTATCTATTAGTTGTGGTCCAAACTGTTTAATTTGATAAACAGCCCAGCAAAAAAAGAGACTCCAAAAAAGTCATGAAAACGTAGAGTTTCCGATCTACAAGTAGTGAAAATTTCGATCCGATCTAATGATTTTTACATAGGGTTGTCATTGCAAGAAGTTCTCTTTTTCGATGTCTGGTCACTGAATTGGAAGCGATATTAAGAAAAATTCCCTTTTTTGTGTTCTATAATAATATTTTTATCTTGGAAAAGTGGTAAATATTTATTTTATTTTAACAATTCGTTTCTTTTTATACGAATTTAAGCCCGAAACAGTGTTTTCATGTTAATTTAAGCAAATAAAATATACTAAAATAAGTTCATAAATTTCATTAAAAAAATAATTTTTTTTAAATTCTGATGATTATTTTCTAACACTATGGAGGAGTTGGTTTTTTGCTCACTCTCGGCAAATTAAAAATATCGATTTTTTGGAAGCAATGAAAATGTACTTCCGCTAGAATGACTTCCATTTTTTTCACTGGAAAGTGTCTGGATCAAAATTTTTTCCTTAGTGTTTGTTGGTTACGCTTTTTTGGTCAAATATTTGACAAGTGTGACCGTAGCTTAAGTCATGTGCATATGTGCATTTTTGCTTTGAAATATAAAATAAATCTTAAAAACAACTTCCATAAATATTTAAAAAATAATAAGTCCCAATTTACACGAGGCAATTTTACTTGCGCAAGTCATGAATTTGGTGAAAAAAGAAGTGAGGAAGAAGTGAAGAGTGTAAAAACCAGCAGAATTGCCGTACAGACTTGCCTGTACAGGCAATTGTTTTTGCTATCATTCGCTCTATATCAAATTTGACATTTCTTTGTATGTATATGTATATGTATAAGCAATTATATGTATAACCAACCGAAAAAGACTTGCGCAAGTAAAGTTGCTCTACAAGCAACTACACTTGCTACAGCAAGTTTAATAGAAAATTTTATGACTTGCGCAAGTAAAATTGCCTCGTATAAATTGGGACTATATAAATTTATATAAATCGAGACTAATGGCCAAATTTTGTAAATAGAAACGTTTTTTTCGTTTTGAAATTTGTATGGAAAAAATATTTTTTGAAATGAATTTTCGTTATTTTTCATACAAATTTGAAACGTTTAGAAACGCAATTATTTACAAAATCTACCTATAACACAACTCTAAATTAAAATGTTGCAAAATAGAAAAATATTTTTTAAACTGTTCAAATATAATCTACTAAATATGTATCTCGACCAAAGAAATACATATTTGACTTACACCACTTTCATAATTAAGGGCACATATATATTGATGGCTTAATATAAAAAAGGCGTATCTCAATTGTTTTACGAAATCGGGTTTTTAACGTTTTCTGGTATCCAACAGCAACTACATGCGAATAGCTGCTATTAAGGTTATTTTCTCTTTTACTAAAACATCCTAATAATATGCCAGCAACATAACTTGATTTACTTTTAGAGAAACTCAATAAAAACTTATTTAAAGCTGAAAACATAATCAAACTATTAAAACATGTACTATGTACATATGTACATTAGGGTAATAACCTTTTGCAATTTTTTTTTTGCAAATATACCTCCCAAAGCAAAATCGTATGGGTTTTCGTAATCGTTAAAAAAAGTTCACACACCAAACGCGATGAAGTTTTTGATAAATAAATAATCAGGGCTATCGTGAATAAAATTCCAGGTGAAAATTTTCCGTGGAATTATTTCCAACTAATAGCAAGTAATAGGGAAAACAAAAAATTCTAATTGGAAAGTGTAAAAATTTCACGTGGAATTTTATTCATGATAGCCCTGAATAATAAATAGTTATACCCTAATATACAAACATATGTGTTAATGGGTTGCATTTGTATAACTGTTTGTGTAGCCAAAACAAATATACCATGGTATGTACATACCATGTAATTGTAGTGTGAGCGACAGAACTAGTATAACAGTTATTGTGCTTTTCCAAATTACAATACAATTAAAAACAAATAACAATTTGTTTGTGTCTGTTTTTGCTCAAAAATACTAGTTGTAACCAGTGTTGCCAGAATTTCTAAGGCTACAATCTGCAAAATTTAACAATTTTTCACGAAAAAATCTTCAAAATCTGCATTTTATTTTTAAAATGTTCAAAAAATCTTCAAAGCTATTTTTAAAACAACTTTTTTATATATGATTAAAAAAATTTACATAAATATGGACGTAAATGTGTAATATAAATATAAAAATTTATAAAATTTAAACTCGGGTTTAAATGTATTTTGTTTAAATATTTTAGAATTTTTTTTTTTAATAAATTTTCAATCACATTTTTTTATGAATAGAAACCTTTAATGTTCGAAGAATGTGCATTTCGTTTCTGCTTAAGAAACTCATCAGCAGACTTCAACCAAAAAATTTTTTAAATAATAATAATAAACTTCATATGTTTATAGAACGACTATCAATGTGTTATTAAGAATTACTTACACAAACATAAAAGGTAATATTCATAAAAATTATTTTGGGTTACAAAACGTTTAACAAACAAATTTCCATAAAAAATAGTTTTGGTTTACAAAACAAAAACAGCAGAAAATGCTTAAAAGCTTCAAGCAAAAATCTTTACAAGATAACATCTATTTTGCGACATTCGTGGAAGTGTACTGATAAGTTTGACGGTTTTTTCACACGCAAAGTTTACTTTGTAAAGTCTAGAGCTTATTAAAGAAAAAAGAATATATAATAAGATCTCTTTTCTCTTCTCTCCTACAAACTTTAGACTTTGCAAAGTAAACTTTGTGTGGAAAACCCATCTTTATTTAGGAGAAACGAAATGCATAAAACCAACAAAAAATAAAAATTCTTCATACCTATGTGCCAACAATATAAAATGAATGAGAAAAGAAATCGGAAATGAATGAGAAAAGAAATCGGATTTGTTACATAAATATCCAAAAGACTTCGAAGTTTTGTTTTATTCAAGTTCATTTGATTCAAAATTCTTTCGACATTTGCAAATGAATGTGGTAAAGACATCACATTTTAATTTAACTTAGGGCTGCAAAATTATAATCAGAATAAGCTCGTTTTATATCAGATATTCTATTCCAGAAGCTTGCCAAAGTTACTTCTTCTTTTTCTTTAATGATGTCTTCTAAGTTCAAAAATTTTAACTCTCTAAACTGTGAGTCGTTCACACATAAAAGAAACAAAAAGTAGTAACAGTAATAACAAAATGTAAAAAATTAACTATAATTGGAGTTGAAAAATCTGCATTTTTAGGCCAAAAATCTTCAAATCTGGATTTCGTCTTTTTGGAGGGTAAAAATCTGCAAAATCCAGATAAATCTGCATTTCTGGCAACCGTGGTTGTAACAGAAATATATGAAAAAAACCACTGTTGAAACAAATACATGATAAGCAGATGTTCGTGCGCACCTTCGTAAAGTTCTTTGTGGCGCAGACAAGGCACACATTCGTATTGTGTGTAATTTTGTTTTTGTATTTGCAGCTCATGTGTTTCGTGTATCATTTACTCACATACATATGTGCCCTTAATTATGAAAGTGGTCTAAGTCATGTGTATTTTTGCTTCGACATATCAAATAAATCTTTGAAAAACTTCAAAAAATATTTAAAAATTATTAAATAAATTTATATTAATCGATACTAGTACATCTCTTAATTAAAATGATATGTAATAAAAAATCACTTTTTTTATTTATTCAAATGTAATCTACTAAATATCTCGATCAGAGCAATATATGACTTAGACCACTTTAATAATTAAAAGCACATATGTATGTATGTATGTGAAATTTTACTTTTATTCATTCATTCATCAGCCACGTACATTTTTTTCTCAACACACCATAATGTACTTATGCTAAAATTTAATTTTATCTTATTTGTTTTAGAAAAACAAATACAAACAAAAATGTGTTGTTCTCATTTGCTCATTGCCGAACCATACAATAATTGGTTAAAAAAATTAACATTAATAACTAGTAACAGAAACGCTAAATAACATATTTGTTCATATCAGAACCAAAAACACGCAAAACTGGGGCAAACAGTTCTATCTGTGCAATGCTATATTATGTATGGCAGTATGTCCATAACATGGACGGTTTAACATATTATATTAAACCGTCATTCAACATTATTTGTATTTCATAAATTAGTGAGAAAACTAACTAGGTATATAGTAAAATTAAAATTATGCGAAAATCCTGCATTAAAAAAGTCTGAATAAAAATAAATTTAAATGAGGTCTGCACATGATAAGTGCTAATGAATAATAAAAATGTTATTAAACGAAACTGGCTTTTTAGGATAAAATGCTGTTTGAAAATAACTTGAAATTTGGCACAATTTTTCGTTTCGCCGTCAGTTTAATAAAGTAAAATATGAAAAAAAATAACTTCTGAAAGTCACTAAAAAAATTTAAAAATAACTAAAATAAATTTCTAAAGTATTTGACGAAATTAAATTCAGTTTCATTAGAAATCATGTTATGCGTTATACCGCCTTCAAAACGAAGTAATTTTTCAATAAATACATATGTTACCGCTAATGGCTTATAAAATCCAAATGTTTGATTATTAAGATAAAATTATCAAAATCTTAAACAGTCAACCCATTGTGATTATTGTAAACTTTGCTTAAAATCTGGAAATTTACTTTAATGACACTCTCACTGGGTATTAAACAGCTGCATGAATGTTTTGATTTTCTGTCTACTGAGAATGAAGCGAAAACAGAACTCTAATTGAGAATACATCTAACCAGTGCTGCCACAACCAAAAAATGTTTACAACCAAAATTCGCTTTAAAAGTTACCAAATGGGAAAAAATATAACCAAATTTCAATATTTAGTATTTTTATTAAATAACATCCAGCAAAAAAAGACACTGCAAAAAAGTCATGAAAATGTAGAGTTTGCGATCTGGAAGTAGTGAAAATTTCGATCCGTTCTAATGATTTTTACATAGGGTTGTCATTGCAAGAAGTTCTCTTTTTCGATGCCTGGTCACTGAATTGGAAGCGATATTAAGAAAAATTCCCTTTTTTGTGTTCTATGATAATATTTTTATCTAGGAAAAATTGTAAATAGTTACCTATTTTAACAATTCGTTTCTTTTTATACGAATTTAACCCCGAAACAGTGATTTCATGTAAATTTAAGCAAATAACTTTTAAATTTTATACTAAAATTAGTTCATAAATTTCTTTAAGAAAATAAATTTTTTTTTAATTCTGGTGAGTATTTTCTAAAACTATGGAGGAGTTACAAGGTTTTGTATGACTGAAATAAGCTCTACATGGTTTTTTGCTCACTCTCGGCAAATTAAAGATATCGATTTTTTGGAAGCAATGAAAATGTAGAATGACTTCCATTTTTTTTTACTGGGATTTAAAATGCATACATATTTATAATGTAACGCATGTGATTTGAATACAGTTAATAATAATAACAACAAAACAAATATAATTCTTTTACCTACATATGTATGTATGTCATCACTTAACGCTTGTACATGTATGTATGTATGTATATAAAAAATTAAGATTTTCAAAGATGTGACCAATTTTTTTTAGGAAGGAGGCGATACGGGCGGACAAACGTGGTTACCTCGTATAGTGCTCTGTAGTACAGAGTTGCGACCATTTAGTTAAATTAAAAGTTGTTGACAGTGTTGTAAAAGAAAAGTATTGTAAACAAGTGAGTAGCAATCAAGGCGAATTCATAACAGGTGGCTGCACTAGCGATTTTCGTCACAGCTGTTTTATTTTCAGTTGCCTTGGTAGCAATCACAGAATATGAATTTAGTAGTCTATGGTAGCAATACTAAAGATTGAAGAATATAAAAGCTTAAAAAGTATAACATTAAAAATATGTACATGTGCATCATTATTTTGGCAAAAAAATAACCAAAATGAGAAAAATATTCACATCTCCACATTAAAGAAAAAATAACCACTTTTGGTTAGAAATAACCAAAAACGGCAGCCCTGATGACGAACGAAACACACATTAACGGCCTGTCCCACGATGTCACCAGCAAACGTTCGAGCGACAACTTGTATTGCGACCAACAATAACATTAGAAAATTTGTTGTTGTTTGCCAGACAAGTTGTCATTCGAACGTTTGCTGGTGACATCGTGGGACAAGCCATTACTCTCATCATTCCAAATTATTATGGAAACATTCGAATGTTTTGTTTTAAAAAGCGAAACAAAGGAAACATGCACATCTGCTTGGAAGTAAATGCAGTAGTAGTTTGTGTGATTTTAACCTTGAATAAAATTTAATTTTAAGATCGAATTCAAGATTTAGTTCTTAATAAAAATCTTAAATTGAGATCATATTCTTAAAAATTTAAGACTATAATCTTAAAATTAAGATCAAGTTTGTGATTTTAAGAATTCATTATATAAATTAAGAATTAATACTTAAATTTGAGAACGTAAATCTGACTAAACAAATTTCAATATTGAAATTTTAAAATTTCTACAATCTAAATTCAAGACTTTTGATCTTAAAATTAGATCGTTAATTTTCTATTAGTGTTACTAATTGTGTTAAGTCAATCTTTTGATAAGCAACTTTTTCTAGGACGAAGTATATTTAATTAAGTATATTTATTCAATTTTGTATACACATCTGATGAATCTATATCATAATGAATGAACAAGTTCATATAAAAACAGTATATTTTATACCCCTTTTTATACGAAGTTGTTCATTCATCATGATATAAATTCATCACGTGCGGACACTCAATTATAATTATATATATTTTTTAGTATTTCTATATTTTTTGTAACAATACGAGGTGACAAGATAAGCAAACTGCAGCTATCTGCCAACCGAATGAAAAATATTTGTACCAATCGTAATGAAATTTTTGAGATATTACGAAGTTTTTTAAATAAAATTGGAAGAATATAGTAAAGCAAAATAATAATTTTAATAGATGCTTAATTTGGATTTTAATTATCGATTAACGACTGTGATACACAAAAAATATTCAGAATTTCTAATGTACCAATTCTATTTTGTTGAAGTCCATAGATGACAAAAATACCAATAATACCAAATTTCAATATTGAAATTTGTTTAATGAGATTGACGTTCTCAAATTTAAGTATTAATTCTTAATTTAAAACAAAACATTCGAGAATAAAGGCCTAACTATAATATGAATAAGCTGGCTTAAGCTAATGCCAGAATTGAACGATAAGCCTGTCAAATACTTAAGCAATTCAGATGTGACTTTTAGGTGTCCACAATGTACTTACATGCACTTAAGTATTCTTTAGCCACAGTTGCACATATAGGTATTGTTCAAATTTTTTTACTAATTTTGTTTCTTCTTATAACTACTAAATGAATGCAATTCAATCAAATTAATTTGTTGGAATGTCCTAATCTATTAAAAATTCACGTGTAATTATATCCACCACTTTATTACTTGTTTTATTTGTTTTGCCTACCAAAAAGTACAACACTGAACATACATAAGTAATCTCAAATGTATGTGTGTATTGTAAAACAAAGAATGAAAATAAAAGTTTTGCTTTCTTTTCTGAGTTTAAAATAAGAAAAAATATATAAAACAAATGAATATTTTCTGATGATGTTTGCTTGAGTTTAAAAAATGCACAAACAGTGTTTTCCGTACGGAATGTGCGTTCAGTTTGGCACTTAGCTTAAGCAAATGACATTTAACGAATGACGAAAAGTTCCATAAGTACATTATGGTTTGCCACATACGTTTTATATGTAACTGCACAGTTGCTTTCAATTCGAACTCTCATGTTTTATTACTCTAATGTCTCCATTCTCTCATGTTTCCATTCTCTAACAGCAACACACATTTTTTCAGTTCCATTGCTCGTTTCGCTTTTACAAATGAGAATAGGAAGACTGTTTGAAAATTTGAGAATGTGTTGAACAGCTTTTCAATCATACTCGTGCAGATCATTACTGGGTATAACCATATTAATTTTGCTTGGTGTGGGGCTTGTGTAGCCGTTGTCGAAAACAACTGACTTATTTTGGCAGGTTGTTTATGCTATTTTCCACACGTTAGGGCACGAAAATATATTGTCAGTAGCACAAAATTGTTCTCGATAGCCAGTAAACAAGCCTCAATTTTTTGGTATTGTATTAAAGTGACGTCGATGTCGACAACTGGAATAAAGCTGAATGTGTTTTGCTTCTTCTGTAAAATATTTTAAATGTAACTGACGCCTTTTTTGAATTTATATGACGATATGGAAGATTTAACATTCTGACATGTGTACCTATTTGACAATGCGATGTTAGTACTGCTACTTGGTTCCTCAGAAATCTATCCATGATGGCGGACCATCTGGGATTATGACGTAAACATTACTGTAACTGCACTATGGGTTTATCGATTATTACCATTTTTGTTTTACCAGAACTGGATGTAGTTTCAACAGGACTGGGCTATACGCCATACAGCTCATGTGCAGGGGTCTTTCTGCACGAGCAATTTGATACAGAAAACTGCTTTAAAGATTTGAATTTACTAACAACTTAATGGTAAAATAAAATGTAATTTTCCTCTCAAGAGGCGTATACATATGTATGTATGTACATAAAAAAAAAATATTTGCATGCAAGTTTTGCCCAAAATAAATAATGATATGACGATTAATTCTGTCATATTAACTAAAAAAAAACAATTTTTTTTGGTAGTGACTCTCTTGAAGCAAATGATCGATATTCCATACACATTTGGGGTATTCACAAGGGTGTCTTAAGTAAGTGTCATAACGTCATAAAGTCCTAACATTTTAAACCAGTTTAAAATTATTTTTATTTTCCTTCATATAAAAGGTGTACTATATTAATACAATTCTTCAACCTATATATTTGTTACTGTCATAACTAATTATTTTGCTTTTTACTTTTCTTTTTCGACAAAATGGCCATTTATGTTTAAATCTTTTTGAAATTTCTACTAAAATCATTATATATTGCAAAAAAAATATAAAAATTCGCAATGGATGAAAATACCGGAAATAAATCTCCCACAGCCTACTGTAGATCGCAAAAAAGCAATAAGTCGATAAAATGCTTACAGCATATAAATCGCGAAAACTTGCTAAAATGCGAATATCTTTAAAAATTTTCCAAAACCGCAAAAACTGTAAAGGAACCCACTCAGTGGATTTTAAGAATAAAAATAACCTTGTGTGCAAAAAATTACGAAAATTCGCGAATAGTTTTTTAACTTAAAAAACGTTAAAATTTATTTCAAACAACGCTAAAATTTTAAAAAATGCAAAAAATTATAGAAATTTGCCAAAATTAAGAAAATTTGTAAAAACTTGGTAACATAAAAAATATATCAGTCTTCCCAGCTAAAAAAATATGTATGGAGCATACATATATGATATCCTATATATGGTTCGGATCCGAAAAATGAGGGTATATGCGCATATATGATTATATATATTGATACATTTTCATACATGTATGCGTAAATTCCCTCCACAGTATGCAAAGTTCATATTCATAAACTCTTGATTCACAAAAGCGCACTGCTAAGCAATAAATTAAATTACTAAAACTAAATTTTTTTAGACTTGAGAGAGAGTTTGTATTTAATGAAACATTTGTTTGGACAAATAATTCAAAACGAACTAAAGTGTTTTAGAATATTTTCAACTAACTTTGATGTTATTTGTTCATTAATAATTATCACATGTAATTTGGCTTAAAAAGCGATACGAAATTTAGCCCGTCCAAATCATAAATATAGAAACAAATTAAGTTCGAAAAATAATAATTAAAATTAACTAAAATTAATAGCCATGGGCCTGTGGCAAAAATTAAATAAATGTACTTAGTAGTAACAAACCAAAAAATTTTGTCTTAAGTAGAACAAAAATAAGCAAATTAACTAACATGTGCATAATTAGTAAAGAATAAACCACAATGGTAAGAGTGTGTTGTAAATTAGAGATGGTAAATTTGGGCTTTCATTACAAAACACGTTTCAGCAAAATTGAAATACGATGAATCAAAACAATTCACGTATTCCATTTGCAAGAAAGTTTGGTATATAAGGCAGAAATCTACATCAACTGACACCACACACAGTGGACCAACACAGAAAAACGCTGATGATGAAGGTTTAGTGGCCTTCGAAAACGGCTGGATGTTCCGTTCAACTATGTGTTGTTGTCAGAATATTTACAACTAACTTTGATTTTATTTGTTCATTAATAATTATCACATGTAATTTGGCTTAAAAAAGTGATACGAACTTTAGCCCGTTCATAAATATAGAGACAAAAAGTTTTTCTTTTTTAAGCGTTGAGGGTACGCATATAAACTTTGTATACCGTATGTATTTTCTAATGGATTTCTAATTCAGCAGTGATAAAATTCCAAGCTTTTATTGATTGCAAAAACGATCTTATGTGAGATATCATGTATGCATACATTCTTATACGGCTCCATATATAAAATCTTATATTTATATATGGATCCACATTTGAAGAGCTTCATAATTAAATGTTCATATACGAGCTCATATGTTATAATACATTTCAGATATTAGTTCATATATAATAGTTTCGCCATGTATAATCCCATATATTTCCATTCATGAATTCATACATATTCATATATAGTTATATACATTCATATATTAAAAATATATGGACCATATATAATTTTGTTAGCTGGGTTATTAAAAAAAATTTAAAACTGAAAAAAAAACAAAAAGTTGAGAACAATCACTTTTATTGCAAAAGTTACTTATAAATGCCTAAGGATATTAAAAATTCCAAAAAATCAAATAGATATTTGGATTAAAAATCGGTTAAATGGCAAAAAGGCAAGATTAGACTTAAAATCACTTTAATCGCGAAAATAGCGAAAATTGGCGCGAAATGGCAAAATTGCAAATGAGCCCAAACATAACTAACAAAAACCTAAAGATATAAGAAATTCCAAAAAAGCCGAAAAATTCGCGACAATTAAAATTTGCAAAAACTTGCTAATATCAAAAAGATAGCAAAGTTTGTAAAGGGCAAAAACTGCAAAAAAATAATTTTATCAGACAATAAAATAAATGATGATTGATGAAGCCGCAAGGAGACATCATCGGGTGTTTTGGTGCAGTGCAAGAGTGCAGAGCATTAAGTTTTATCAAAAATTACCTGATTCGCAAAACTTACGAAAATTTTGCAAAATTTTCACAAGATAAATGCTTGAAAACCGTTTGTTTTACATATTGCGAAAATTGCAAAAATATGCAAACTATTTTCGGATACAGATAGAAGCCGTTGAATATTTTTTCTCATAATTTTGCATATTCGTACCAAATATTATTTTATATTTTTGTAAGTTTTTTTTCATTTGTTTTGTATTGTCTTGCTTATGTTTCAACTAACATACTAAAATATGAGAGGTTGCTCACAACAGTCATATTTTAAACAAGTTTAAAATTTAGGACTTTATGACATTATGACTTTAAGACACCCTTGTGAACACCCCAATTGTATTAAACGAATAAAGAATTTAGTTCATATTTCACACACACTTGGTTTTACTTAAATTAAAATAAATTCAGTAAAGTGGGACTTTGACTCGCATACGAAGTGTTCATTCGTACACTAGATATGTAATACTACCTATACGAATTTTGGTTTTTGGGATTTTTTAAATTTTTGACGATTTTTTTTTGGTTTTGGCGTTTATTTTGGTTTTGGCGTTTTTTTTAGATTTTGGCGTTTTTTTTATTTTGGGGTTTTACTTTAGTTTTAACGATTTTTTCGTTTTGGCGATTTTTTGTTTTATTTTATTTTGACGATTTTTTTAATTCTAACGATTTTTTCGGTTTTTGGCGATTTATTTTAGCTCCAGAGATTTTTTAGTTTGGTGCTTTTTTCGTTTTGGGGATTTTTTTTCGGTTTTGGCGATTTTATAATTTGAAATTTTTTAGTTTTAGCGTTTTTGAAAAGTTGTCAAAATTACATAATTAAAATATCATTAAGAATACCCTTTAATTTTGATTTTTTTAATTTTAGTGTTAATTGTTGTAGTCTGTATAAAAATACACTTACTTTGCAAATTTCGAATGTCTGAACACTCTTTAATTATTACTGTCATATATGTATTTGTTGCTGCAGCGGCCGCAAAATCCGCATATTCTGTCATGATTTCAGGTCCGTAGCTCTAACGGTTCTCGAGAAAACATCCTTTGACGGACAGCGTAGCGAAAAAAAAGAATCGCTTAATAAAGAACCCTTTACATCACAGTCTTTCGGCCCTGTTCTCGTTCTCAAAAAATTAAATCACACACGATAATTTTCTGTCAGATATGATATTTAGGAATCTATACAATAAGAAAATTGAAAAAATCTAAAAAACTAATCGTGCGGTTTCAAATCGATCGGTTTACAGAACAGGGCCATTTGTTTCGAAATACTTACATATTCAAACATGTTTTGTAGAATTTGGTTCTATACAAGGCGAATTCATACTAGGTGGTCGCAAGGGATCAGGTGACTATTTTCGCCCCTTGTAAATTGAATATACTTTGGATGTCAACACACATTTTTCAGTACATTTTCTTGACGTTTCAAGTATAAATTTATTAAAGCGAATTGAGCTGAGTATACCTTATATGAAATTGCCTTGGTTCTATGTCATATCGCATGAATATGCTTATTGTTTAAAAATAAAAAATAAAATACATAATTCACTTCCAGTATCTGGAATATACTTAATTAACATAAATTCAGATTGTATTCTTGAGTTTGTCTTCGCACCCTAGAAAATCCATAACTTGACAAAGTTTCTCTAAGAATCAAAAGTTTTTCTTACTGCCTTGAAATAATGCTCATGCATTTTTAGGTTAATAAACTCAGTTATACAAAAATTATTTGCCAAAATATGGATGGATGTACGGATGTACCATCTTGTTTTATTTTTCGTTTGACAAACAAACACCTGTTCCGCTACGTCAACAATACGAAAAAATTTGCAGATGTATGTACATAGATATTTTACCAACTCAAATACATATGTATGTGCATACATACTTACATACATATCCACATACAACCAACAACAATTTTTTTTTTCTTACAAAGAAGTGAAGTTGATTTTTCTTTGAAATGAGCTGTATTTCATGTTGTTGTTGTTTTGTATCTTTTGTTTATTGGTTGAGTCATAAGCCAGCCATGCCAGCACGAGTCACAAGGAAATCTCCAAAGTAACAGAAGTATTTTAACAATAATAAAAAAGTAAAAAGAAACCACAAAAAACATGACAAAGAAATACAATAACAAAGTTTTAAAGAGAAAAAAAAAATACCTAACAGCTAACAAAATTGGTCAAACATGTTTTTTATTACGAGTATTTACTACAGATCAGAAGTTCCCAACGTACGAGAAGCTTTTGAAATCTTCCGAAATATCCGTCACCATCTTCAACATACTCGTAACATCAACTAATGAGTTAATTTTTATTCAAGAAAAAATTTCTTATAGCTAATAAATCACTGAATGTTTAAACATAGTTTAAGTTAATTTTCACAAAAAAATAAAATTGATTTAAATACACTTTCATTTTTTCAGTGGCTAATTAAAGTTAATATCAAATTACGTTGAAAGTATGGTAGCACTACAGTATTTCCAAATATTATGGAAAGCTTTCCATAGAACAGTTGTTCAATATAAATAGAAAGTTGATTTATAAATTTGCAGAAAAGTGAAATAGCAAAAAACACATTTTATGATATAAAAAGAGCATCAGAATGCATTTTTCTATTTAAATATTTCATTATATGAATATACATATGTGTTATTTTTTTGTTGTATATTTGCGAAAATTAAACGAAATTTATTTTAATAAGACCACATGATGTTCTTGTACATGCATTCAAAAAACACACACATGCCCAAAACATATGGTATGTTTGTAAAACTTAACGCTTAAATGCACAATGTTGGCTATTTAAGATTCATTTAATTTTGTGGTGAAAAACAAAATTTTGTGTTTAAATCAGATTTAAAAATAAAATACACATAATCATTGACTGATTTATTTGCCCTTAATCATGCTAAATAAAGTTCAGTATTTGTCAATATTTCCAATCAGAGAACAAAGCGGACTGATTTTCAGCAGCAGCTAAGCCGCCGCCGATTTCTTTTCGTTTATCTTTTCCGGCGCGGGTTCTGGCGGCTGTTTTCGGCTAAAAATTTTGCCGAATTCATGGAATTACACTAAGCTGCCGTGGTGGCCAATTAGAGAAATGTATTCATGTATGTTTATTATTTTCTATAAGAAGCCAATTGAAGTTCCGCACTATGGAGCTACTTTGGCCAGCTACGATATACAGCGATATCAACTTGAAAATTTCAAAAGCCATAAGACCAGTCTTAATGGACTAAGTTGAAAAATCTGGTATCACTGTTTCATTGTCATTGGCGTAGCTATAACTTTTTCAAGTGGGGTTATGCAATTGTAATAATCCTTGGGGCAACATTAATTATTGTGGATGGGGGCAATGTACCCCCAGATTGGAGTTGTTAGAGTTGTATGTAACACGCGTCATTCTAAGATGCGTCAAACATATAAAAAGTGTACAAAAATCAAGGTGAACATAATTTGTTTACATATCTTAAAATAATATAAAAAACTTTTTTTTTGCTCTTTTTATAATCGATTTTCATTTCGTAATTGTGGCGATATTTAATTTTTTCTGAAATTAAATTTAGTTCCAAAAAAAAAGAAAATGAAATTAAGCCCCAAAAAAATATTCAATTTTTTTGAATGTGGTGCTTTTATTCATTCTTAAGGTCTAACAATTTCGCTACACTGAGAGAAAAACCTTCGTACATGCAATGATTTTCGACATTAAATTTACGATTTTGTCATTATTTTTCAACCAATGCAACGCTTCATTCGTATTATGAAAATTGTTTCATTAGCTGAAAAAATGTCATATATACAACGAAATATTTTCATTCATAAGCAACGTATATTTTCATATTTTAAATGAAAAATGTAATCATTGCGATGAAACTTTTTAGTTTATACAATGAAGTGACATTAGTTTTACTTTTTTTACGAACTATTTCATTGAATAAACAACATTTGTCATGTAAATCATGACAATATTTCATTACTGAGACGTAAGATATCATTTTTTGATGATATCATATCATTGTGTTAACAATATAAGTCATTATTGTAATGACTGATTCATTTATTTAATTATCATTGTATCTTATCAAATATTCAACTTACGTGTGTATATTGGCACACGTTTGCATGTGATAATTGGCTTCCCCGGCCAACAGTTGAACTTGGAACTCATCGCGTGGTAGTTAGTGCGCTTACCGCTGCAGCCACAACAACCTCAAATATTATTTAGATACACACTAAATACATACATGCCATCATTAATGAATTTTAATTCAAAGTTATTTAATTGATTTAATTAATTCAACATTATTTAATTTATTTGAAAAGTTATAACTTATAAATATATATATGTATACATAAATATATATATTAAAAAAACTGATTTATCTCCAGGATACGAACCTGGGATTACAAGATTGGCACACTGCCTGCAAGGCAGCAGCAGGATGTTTTCTTCATTATAGTTACGAAAATATTTCATTAAAGTTGCAACAAAACTATAATTTCCATAACTATAGATTAATTACAATTGTTTTTGATACTTTGATACAATTTGATACTTTGAAATTATTTTATGTAACCTAATCAATTTAAAATATTTTTTTGTATAAATTCTTCACAAAAACATGTATTTAAGTTTTTCGTTACCCGAATGTAAATTATTTCGTAACATACTAGAAAATGTAAAATATTAAGCACTAGATTGGTTTCATTCCATTAATGCAATTTGCATCAATTTAATGTAATGTTTCATTTTATTAATGAAATTTGTCGTTATATTAATGAAAGGGGTTCAACGTAACGGTTTCATTCCCGCGACGAAGTGTTTTTCTTTCAGTGTAGGTTTAAAGGAAATGAAAAATTGTAAAATGAAATAACTGGATCCAATTTTTTGGTTCTTTATTTCATTTGAATTAAATGAACATATTTTACAAAAATTCGATTTTAATTAGGAGTGCATTTAACTGAACTCTTATGAGATTTGTAATTTTGTTTTGTGAGTATTAATCAAGCTTCATTTATAAAAAAATAATAACATTAAAAATATGGTTTTAATCCCAATACAGAACAAAATATTTTATCATATGTACGTATGTATGCACCCAGAAAAAAAGATTGGTTGGAAAATGGTTAGGCCAATAATATATCATTTGCATTAACTATATTTCAGTTGATGCAATCAATTTTCTATTAATCCAAAAAATAATCCATGTTCATGGCCATGAAGGCATAATTGTAATAAATATATGATTCAGGCAATTCTTAAATTGATTGCATCAACCGATCGTATGTTTTTGTCATGACTAATTAACACAACCGAATAAAATATTATGAATTGGATTTTACTACCAACTTTTGGTATTGTCAATTAATAAATTGTCGTTCTATATTAAGGTTAAAATTAACACTTTTTTTTGCTGCAACTAACTAGAGGTTGAGTTTACTACCAAAGTTTATAGCAGCAATTTAAAATATTAACTTTTGTGATTTTCAAAGGTATTATGATTTATTAATTCTCAAATGGTTTTTGAAAGTATATGCATAAGGTAATATGTTTGTAGCTGTTTAAAATATGTGTTTTAGAAATGCATATAAAAATGCTTCACTACCAGGACATAAATTTAAATTAAAATAAACTTATGACAATATGTCAAATAATAAATTTCTGAAATTATGTATTTTTATTTGCGTCTATTGTTTATTTTTATTTCAGTAAGGAAGGTCAATTTTTCTTTCACAGGAACCAATTATGATATTGTTTTAGTTATATTACTTACCATATTTTCGGTAGGACGAATAACTTTTATTTCAAATTCAATACTGTTAACCAATTTTTTCTGTTGCTGCAACTATTTGGTTAAGGGTTATAATTTAAATATGGTGGTACCACAAGAAAATTGCAGTCGTTAAACCAGAAGTCTATGTAGTTGGTGCAACCGCCAAAATTCGATTGGCAACAAATTCGGTTGTCTCAACGAATCTGTTTTCTCTGTGTGTATGTTGACATTTGTAGTATTTTTTACTAATGTCCAAAAATACCGAAACATGGTATGAAAGCTTGTTTCGAGCAGGCTCTAAGAAAATCCATGCAAACTATTTCCCTAGTGCAGGATGAATAGGATGCTAGCAAGTAAAGTTTTTCTGTGCTTTAATCAGTGATGCCAGAATTCCTTCACCAAAAATTAAGTTAACAAATGGCTAAGCGTCATCGAATGCAAATATCACGAACTTACGCAAAAACAAGAAAGTATTTCATATATTTTTTTAAAGCAAATTGGAAACTTTTTAAAGTAAATAAAAAAAATAAATTTAAATAATAAAAAATATAATTTTTCTTCAAGTAATCAAGCAACTGCACATATAGTGCAAACTTGCAATACCTGCTGTACGTCTTCTATTCATTTGAACATTCTGCTATTCAGGCTTTAAATTTTTGGCTTACTAATCAATTAATTGTGAAATTTTTGTTTATAATTTTTATTCATTTTCTATTTTTAAACTTTCATTTAAACTTTAATTTATTTTTTATTTCCACTCGTGTAAAAACAAAAAAACATTGCAACGATTATTAGAACGGAGTAGCAAATCTTATTCTTACCAATTTAGCCATCTCTTTCATATAAATTCTTTTAGACTGCTGCAACAAAAATTACAAGTTTGTACCGTTATTTATTGTAATTAATGCGAAAACAATAACATATTATTCCATTGTGTTTTTTTTTGTTGCAAGTTAAAATTTTTATCAAAAGTTTTTATAAAAAGTTTTTAAAAATAGCTAAATTAAATTCAGTGAAGTGCGACTTTGACCCGCGCACGAAGAGTTCCGTACGGGCACGAGATATGTAATTCAATACGAACAATATAAACTATAGTTTTGGCATTTTTTTCGTTTTTGGGTTTTTTCGGTTTTAAGCGTTTTTTTAGTTCGGGGGTTTTTTGAATTTATTGGCGCTTTCTGAGTTTTGGCACTTTTTTTCACGTTTTGGCGATTTTTTTTTGGTTTTTGCGCATTTTTCGCGTTTTGGCGATTTTTTTCGGTTTTTGGCGTTTTTTCATATTGGCGATTTCTTTTCATTTAAACGATTTTTTCGAATTTGGCGATTTATTTTAGTGCTAGAAATTTTTTTTTTTAATTTTGTCGATTTTTTTCGATTTGGCAATTTTTTTCAAATTTTTGGCGATTTTTTTCAGGTTTTGGCGATTTTTTTCGGTTTGGCGATTTTATAATTTTCGGATTTTTTAGTTTTACCGTTTTTGAAAATTTCAAGAGTTTACCTCTTACGGTCTCCAAGATATACCAAGTTGTCAAAATTACAAAGTCAAAATTGCATTAACTGATGGACCACCCTTTAATTTAAATTTTTTAATATTTTAACGTTTATTGTTGTAGTCTATATAAAAATACACTAATTTTACAAATTTCAAGTGTCAATATACATATGTACATACAATTGTATGTATATTACATGAGATTTTAACATTTTTCGTCGCTCGTTTTGGAGCACCCTTTAGTTTCTTATTCTCATGTATTTGTTGTTGTAGTGGCCAAGGTTCTACATACTCTGTCCAAATTTCAGGTCCGTAGCTCTTACGGTCCCTGAGAAAATACCGTCTGACGGTTACACGGACAGACGGACAGCGTAGCGAAAACAATAGGGTTCCTTTTTTCACCTTTGGTGTACGGAACCCTAAAAAAGAAAGAGAGAGATATCTGGCATACAATGAAGAATATTACATTGTATAAATGAAATGATTTCGTTGCATATATGACGACCATACTGCTTTGAAATTAAAAGAGATTAAAAAAGTAAAAAATAGAAAATATTTTTTAACAATATAACTTTTAATTTATTTATGATTGCAAACTGTATACAGTAAGTAGATAAAATTTGTGGAACTTACTTATATTTGTCCCAAATTTGCTAAAAAAAATTCGTTTAAACAATGTAACGATTTTCATTAATACAATGAACTATGAAGAACACATGGAGAGCAGAGATTGAAAGATTGTATGTATACAATGTAATTGTTCATTGTATCAATGAAAAGTTTCATTAGTACAGGGTGTATTTTTTAGAGGTATAGAACTTCGAATTGAAATAAAACACAAGAAAATCGTTTTAATGTCCATCAATTTGGGTTTATTAGAAGGATAATTTTATGTCATTAATGTTTAAATATGATTTCGGGCATGTGGCCGCCGCGGCTAGCTCGAATAAAGCCAATTCTACAGGCCCAATTTTCAACCACTTTTTCGAGCATATGGGGCCGTATGTTGGCAATAACGCCACGAATGTTGGCTTCCAAGTCCCCTAACGTTTCTGGTTTGTTGGCGTAGACGAGCGACTTCACATATCCCCAAAGAAAATAATCCAATGGTGTCAAATCACACGATCTTGGTGGCCAATTGACAGGTCCATTCCGCGAAATTATGCGCTCATCGAATGTTTCCTTCAATAAATCGATTGTGACGTGCGCTGTGTGGCATGTAGTGCCGTCTTGTTGGAACCACAACTCATCCACATTCATGCCATCCAATTCGGGAACAAAATAGTCGGTTATCATGGCTCTATACCGGTCTCCGGTGGCGAATCGATTCATTCGGGTCCTCTTCAACACTTTGCTCTACAGCGGCAATTGTTTCTTCGGTGCGCACTGTTCGACGTCTCTGCGGATGCGTATTATCACATAGAGTAAACGTAGTGCGAAAACGATCCATGGTTAACCGAATTAATTGCTCTGATGGACGATTATGTCGACCATAAAATGGACGGAGCTTGCGGTAAACTTCGCGAACTGAACCATTAGTTTCGAAATAAATTTGCACGATTTGCAAGCGTTGTTCTTTTGTCAACCTGTTCATGATGAAATGGCAAACTAAACTAAATATTAATCACTTGACAGCTGACAAAATGGCCGCCAGTTAAAAAAGTGATGCCAACTTAAAGTTCTATACCTCAATAAAAAACACCCAATATAATGCAAAACATTTAGTGAAACCGTTTCATTCTCAAAATGAATGATTTTCCTTTCAGTGTGGTTCTTTTTACTTTGAAATAAAATCTACTTTTGGGGTATAATTTCATTTAGTCTATTGGGCCGCATTTTCAAACTAAATGATGCAGTTTGTTCAAATTTAGACAGGAGGCAGTTGCTTCTTGACAGGGCGGGAAATTTAAAACGACACGGAGTTAAAGACCCCACCCTCGCATATTAAGCACGCATTCTTATCTTTGATTCTATGCGATTCAGAAGCCAGAATATTGAAACTATTTTTTAAATAAAAGGGTAGTTTGTAGAAAACGTTGAGCAATGTTTGCAGGTTCAACTTTCGCTCTGGGGTCATGTGAAATTTGATCAAAATCCAGCAAACCATTTTGCATATCCCACTGAGCACCGTTTGAAAAATGGTAAAACGAACTAAATCAAGGTGTATTAATACCAAGTGGCCTCATCATTACAACAACATGCATAAAAATTGTTATAGGATTATTTTTATTTGCACGTTAATCGATCTGGTTAAGATCTTATGACTTTTTATATGTACTTGGGCAGATGGGGTAAAAGTTAGCTGACGATCAGCTGCCCTGATATTGTATTAATACACTTTGCAACTAAATCTTGGCTTTTTCTTCAGTTTTATCAAAGTGAAGTAGTAAACTACTGGTCACAAAAGCATCCCAATCAAGCATGTAAAATATTGTAATACAGTTTGTTCATTTTTTAGGGATTGTGGTAAGACTTTATGGTCCTTCGAAACGGGGTTATTGTTGCTATTTATGATGCATTCCAAATGTCCGGTAATAGAAAGGTGCGCCGAAAATTGCTTTAAACTTTGCTGACCGGTTTCAACGAATTTCACGAGATAACAACAAGAATGGGGACGAATTGTTTGGCAAGTTGTGGCCAGCACATCTAGAAACCGCCTAATGAATGCTCACTTGTTATTAACGTTTAGGAATCTCACTTTTATACTTCGTTCGTGTGAATTGTTGTTGTGTTTTGTGGTAAAGACTTGCTACCCCTCAGACAAATAAACGTGAAACTAAATACAAGACATTACTTCGTATGCCAATACCTCTCTTTTACCACGCTTGGTTTGAGAATTTATGTCTTAAGAAAAAAAAAACAAAGAAGACGAAGTTTCGCAAACATCGATGACTGCGAAAATAATAAAAACAAATTAGTGGAAAACTGGCAATGCATTCCATGAACTATAGTGTACCACCATCATAACAAAAATTTTAATGTGAACGATCAAATTATGAATTAAATTGACCGAATGAGGAACAAAGAATTTTTTCTTCCAATTACAAGGACAGAACGAAAAAAACATGTCTTTAAGAAGGCATGAGTGCATTATTATTTATTTTAAAGAGAGAGGGCCAATTAATAATTAACCTCTGTTTTGTTTAATTTTGGAAGTATTGTACGTCCTTAAAATATTTTCAACTTTTATTATTATTTGATTGCGTGCATACATAACCCTTTGAGAACCAACGACGTTTTTTGTTGATGCCATTTCCACAAAAGTTGAAATTAAAAAAAAAACTGTTATATACCAGCCAAAATGGTTTTTAAAATTTTTTCTGTATACTTTTTTTACGAAAAATTACCTAACATATTCGTATTGATGGGACGACAAAGTCTAAAATAAGTAAAAACAAATTTCAAAGTTTGAACTTTATTTTATTTTAGTATTTTTTAATAATGCAAAAAAATAATTTCTTAACATAAAATCAAAATGTCTCATTCACAACAGTAAAAAAATGAGATCTAATCATATACTTATAATATGAACATATAGTACTATTTTGTATTAAAGTCCTTGAAGCAGGATTTGTCCTTTGTTAAACACAAATGAACTTTATATTTTTGGCATCTTCCTGTTGAGCGGCTTTCGCAACCGGTATTGCGGCATCGTTTAGCTGTACCATCTATAAATGCGGACCAATGGCCAAATCGATCATATCGTATATTATCTGTGGCGTTATGTGGGCGATATTTACTTCCATAATATCCTTCCGGCAACTGAAATGGTTGAAATGTGTTTGTTGGCACGTTTTTATACTTCGCTAAAACTTCTCCAACTTCCAATTTGTATACAAATATATTAAGAAAGCAATGTGAGTCCGATCAATGGGAAGATGTGTAAACATCTACTAATGAAAAATTTGTTTTAGGTTGAAAGTACTTATGCTTTTAGTTTATTTTTTTAATTAATCAATTAAAAGTATCAAAACTTTCAATATTGTTGTTTTGTCTTCGTTGGATTTTCTCAACATTTGAAGCTGAAGCAGTGCCCCATAACTGAATGCCGTAGCACCATATTGGCTTCAAAAGCGACTTGTATAGTAAAAGTTTGCAGTCTAGGTTGAGTGTTGAATTTCTACCCATCAGCCAATGTATCTGAGTTAACTTAAGTTTCATTTGAGTTAGCTTAGAGTCAATATGATGTTTCCATGTAAGCCTTCGATCAAGGTGTATACCAATGTATTTTACTTGTGAATGTTGAGGAATATTTTGATTGTTGATTCGAATGGGGGAACAAGTATCTTTTCTTAGGGTAAACGTTATATGGACACTGTTTTGTTCATTTACTTCTCCATAAGTTCAACCACATTTCCAGTTTATGGACACTCTTTTGTTCATTTAATTTACTTCTCCATAAGTTCAACCACATTTCCAGATGAGTAATATGTTCCTGGAGATTGCGTGATGCCTCATAAGGGCTTTCGTGCATACGCATACAGGCAAATGTAGACGTGTAGATGTTATTGCTCGCAGGCATATCACAAGTATATATTAAATACAAGACTGGCCCCAGATTACTACACTGTGGTACACCGGAAGATATAGATTCGGGCACACTCTTGAAGTATCCTTCGACAACAGTGAACTTCCTACTAGTGATGAGCGATAACGTGATTTTTTTAATAATGTTGCTCTTTGTGAACGTGATTTCTAAATCGCTGTTCTTTTAAACTGTGATTGTGATCTAATAAGAAGAGCAGCAGTGAAATTAAACAGTGACTGTGATCACAGTTTAACACATATCAGCTCTTCTGCTTTAAAAGTATTTATTAGTAGTGGTGTCTTGATAAATACTAATAAGAAGAGCGACAAGAAAAAACAATTAGCAATCAACCCCGTCCAAATATTGATAATTGTCGTATGAGAGGCAGAGAGCTGTACATAGTTGCCAGAAAAGACGATTTGACACGATTTGACACGATTTGACGATTTTTTCTTGACAAAAGCTGAAGGTATAAAATAAATTAATCTGGTAGCTTTATTTCATGTAATGTAAGCATACAAGAACAATCACAGTTTGTATGAAAGAACAATATTTTAAAACCTGTTACTTGGTAAATTCAGTCACAGTTGTGACTTCTTATTTTTCAATCGCTGTGAAAAAGTAGCAGGTTTCGAAATATCGCTCTACTCTACTTCCTACCAATAATATAACTTTCCAAAAGTTATTGTTTGTTTACGGGCAGATATGTCTTCTATTTTAAATATCGGCCTTCTAGTCATACTTTACAAAAATCCTGAGAAACATAAATAAAAAGTGCAGAACAATACTTCTTTTTTTTTAAATTATTATTTTTCGATCTTAATTTAAATATAGATATGATTTGAACGGGCTAAATAAAGTTCGTATCGCTTTTTAAGCCAAATTACATGTGATAGTAATTAATGAACAAATAACATAAAATTTAGTTGTAAATATTCTGACAACAACACATAGTTGAACGGAACAGCTAGACGTTTTCGAAGGCCAATAAACCCTCATCATCAGTTGTTTTCAGAGTATTTACAACTAACTTTGATGTTATTTGTTCATTAATAATTACACATGTAATTTGGCTTTAAAAGCGATACGAACAAAACCAAATTGATGATCCGGGATGCACCCATTATCAGCTAAAATTCTGGACAATTTAGTCATGAGCAGCTTTTCGAAAATCTTTGAGGTTGTTGATAGTAAGCTTATAGGCCTATACGACTCAGCCTTGGTAAGATCTTTGCCCGGCTTCGGAATAATTTTTATCTTGGCAAGTTTCCAGTTATGAGGAAAAGCTGCATTCGTGAAATGGCATTAAAAATAAATAGGTTGTCAATCTTAGCTTCAATATCTTCGGCTGTTCTTAGCGCAATGTTTGTTCTCAGCATTTATTGTATTGTATCATGCTAGTCATATTTGTTGTAAAATTATTTATAGTTTGTAGCTTCAAGGCGAGTAATAGCATAGCGTTAATTTGCATTAGCAGTCTTAATTCAAATATGTGTGTGAAGATAAATTTGAATTTAACTAGCAGAGACAGGAACCAACATTTCTAACATAGCATGTTAAGCACATAACAGAGCACTGTTAGCTATTTAACAGTAGTCGCTAAATGGCTTATGATTCCAAATCCTTGGAACTGGATCGAGATAGATAATTTTTTTTTTGGAAAAACTGCTCCAAAATGTAGTTTATAAAATTATAAAAGTATTATGGGGAAAATATGTCCGGTAGAGCCAATAAATCAGATTTAAGAAAACACTATTTTCTTGAGAAGATTAGTGGTCATTTGGATAAAATATGGAAGAGCACACGTACTACACCATATAGGTGTATATGCTTTTTTAGTGAAATTTCTTGAGAAGATTAGTGGTCATTTGGATATATTGGAAATCATAGTAGGCTTATACTATGTGCAAATTGTATGTGTATTTTATACATACACACATTGGAAATCATAGTAGGCTTATACAATGTATAAATTCTATGTGTATGAATTTGAAATCATAGTAGGCTTTGCAATGTGTAAATTGTTTTAATATTATTTCTTATGTCATTCTCATTTCAACTTTCTGACTTTGAAGTCATAAATTTTCTTTTATATAAATAAATATAATTTCTTTAATTTACCAAAACTCTTTTTATTCAACTCGTAAGTTTCATCAGGATAAAATATGGAAGAGCACACGTACTACACCATATAGGTGTGGTACTCTGGAGGGTCCTAAATGTGACCCAATTGATCACGTTTCTCAAATAATTTTGGGAATTGATTATTTCAATTGATTATTTCAATTTCCACATTTAGGACCCTCCAGAGTACCACACCTATATGGTGTAGTACGTGTGCTCTTCCATATTTTATCCAAATGACCACTAATCTTCTCAAGAAATTTCACTAAAAAAGCATATTTTTCAAAATTGATTTTTTCAATTCCCAAAAATTATTTGAGAAAAGTGAACACTTGGATCGTATTAAGGACCCTTCAGAGTACCACACCTATATGGTGTAGTACGTGTGCTCTTCCATATTTTGCCCTGATCTTCTCAAGAAATTTCACTAAAAAGCATTTTTTTCAAAATCGATTATTTCAATTCCCAAAATTATTTGAGAAACGTGATCAATTGGGTCACATTTAGGACCCTCCAGAGTACCACACCTATATGGTGTAGTACGTGTGCTCTTCCATATTTTATCCAAATGACCACTAATCTTCTCCAGAAACTTTACTAAAAATTTTCAAAATCGATTATTTCAATTCCCAAAATTATTTGAGAAACGTGATCAATTGGGTCACATTTAGGACCCTCCAGAGTACCACACCTATATGGTGTAGTACGTGTGCTCTTCCATATTTTATCTAAATGACCACTAATCTTCTCAAGAAAATAGTGTTTTCTTAAATCTGATTTATTGGCTCTACCGGACATATTTTCCCCATAATACTTTTATAATTTTATAAACTACATTTTGGAGCAGTTTTTCCAAAAAAAAATTATCTATCTCGATCCAGTTCCAAGGATTTGGAATCATAATCCATTTAGCGACTACTGTTAAATAGCTAACAGTGCTCTGTTATGTGCTTAACATGCTATGTTAGAAATGTTGGTTCCTGTCTCTGCTAGTTAAATTCGAATTTATCTTCACACACATAATTCAAATTAACTTGTGAATTATCTCCATCCCAATGCGCATTAGACTTACCGTAAATGCATTAAATGAAAGTGAATTAATACTGAATTTAGCTATTGAAATATGGTAACACCGTCAACAGTCAATCAAAAATAAATTAATTTTTAATTTTCAAAATTAAAATGGATTCAAAGTCAGGAAATATAAGTTATTTTAATTGTTTTTAGAAAAAGAAAAAGAAATATTAAAATCTCCACACAAATTTGTTCCATTTTAAGATTTCCAAGGAAGATTATCGAAATGTGTGTGTACGAAAGGAATGCACAAATTTTGTTAGTTGTTTACTTAGTTCAAATACTGTCGTCTGTCAGGGTAAATTTTTAATTAACATTAGTGAGCTTTTAAGTTAAAGCTTGAGCTTGCATTCGTTGAATTACACAGTGTGATAAAAAAAAATACCTGCGAAGTGTTACTGTTTTTCTGGTAGCTATTGTCGAGTATAACAACAATCTGTATTTGAAATTTTCCAAACACGTCCAAAATCTTCAGTTAGGGGTAAAAAATCGGTTTTTCGTACCCGTAAACACTTATCAACCTCTAACTAAGTTAAATATCAACCGATTTTGAATTTATAAACAGATTTAGAATGAAGAGACTAGGACCTTTTGAATTCTATATATATTGTTTCAGTAAACTTCAGATAAATGTCTGTATTTTTTCACCAAATTAGTTTTTTCGGTTTTTTTCGACTCTATTCTACATTGGACTCGTTCTTAGGCAGTATTTTTGTACTGGAACCATAAGATTTATAATTTTTTTTATAAAGCATAATTGATTAAGAATAGTTCGAAAGGTCTGTTTTAAGAAACTCTTTTGAAATGGACTGAGTTATTAAAACTTTTATTGGAAGACTTTTTGTTAAAAAACTACCTGTGTGATGTATTTCGCGTTCTATTTATACGCTTTCTGTGTATTTTGACTTCAAGGATGATAAAAGTACAATTTAATAGACATATATCAACAAAAGCAAAAAATTGGTGCAACAGTGGTCGCCAAACTTTTTTCTCTTGCGTTTCTATTGTTATGCTCGACATGGAATGCCATTGCAATAACCTGACAAGTAAAGTTCTGTGATATTTTCTTTTATTTATTATTATTTAAATTATACACTTAATTGCTCGCGATGTCCAGTTTTTTATAATTTATTTAGTAATGTAACTGAAGAATCAAATTAATAAAAAATTTTCCCGAAGACGTCGAAAAAAAGCTGACGAAACGTTGAGAAATAAATTCAGTGAAGTGCGACTTTGACCCGCGCACGAAGGGTTCCGTACGGACACGAGATACGTAATTCAATGCGAACTTTAGCATATACATATAAAATATATTTTTGGAAATTTTTTTTCGTTTTTGGGTTTTTTCGGTTTTAAGTGTTTTTTAGTTTTGGGTTTTTTACGTTTTTTTCAGTTTGGCAATTTTTTTTTGTTTTAACACTTTTTTCTCGTTTTGGCGATTTTTTTTGGTTTTTTGCGTTTATTTTTAATTTTGGCAATTATTTTCGTTTTGGCGATTTTATATTAATTTTGGCGATTTTTTTCATTTAGGCGATTTTTTTCATTTAGGCGATTTTTTTTATTTATGTCGATTTTTTCGGTTTTTGGCGTATTTCATTTTGGTGACTTTTTCATTTAGGCGCTTTTTTTGACACTTTTTCTCATTTTGGCGATTTTTTTCGGTTTTTGGCGTTTTTTCATTTCGGCGATTTTTTTCAAATAAACAATTATTTTGGATTTGGCGATTTTCTTCGGTTTTTGGCCTTTTTTTAATTTTTACGATTTTTTTCATTTGGGTGATTTTTTTTAGAATTTGGCGATTTATTTTAGTGCTAAATTTTTTTAATTATGGCGACTTTTCTCGTTTTGGAGTTTTTTTTAATTTTTGGCGATTGTTTTTTTGGTTTGGCGATTTTATAATTTTTGTATTTTTTAGTTTTACCGTTTTTGAAAATTTCAAGAGTTACCTCTTACGGGTTCCAAGATAAAGCAAGTTGTCAAAATTACATAGTAAAAATTGCATTAACTGATGGACCACCCTTTAATGTAATTTTTTTTTAATGTTAGTGTTAATTGTTGTAGTCTAAATACACTAATTTTACCAATTTCAAGTCTCAATATACATATGTACATTAAATGTGATTTTAGCATTTTTCGTTGCTCGTTTTGGAACACCCTTTAATTTTTAATTCTCATGCATTTATTGTTGTAGCGGCCAAGGTTCTACAACCTCTTTCCAAAGTTCAGGTCCGTAGCTCTTACGGTTCCTGAGAAAATAGCGTGTGTCGGACAGGCGGACAGCGTCTTTCACCTTTGGATTACGGAACCCTTAAAAGATGAAATAGATTTGTTTTATTTGCATCTTAATAATAAAGAAAACTGACTAAAAATAGCCTTCGTAAAAATAAGTATATTCACTAACGAAATTGGTCACAGAATATAAACAAAATAAAAGTATTATAGTTACTTGTTGAATTACAAGAGTTTTTATTTTTTTTAAAGTTGAGGGTGTACGAATATGAACTCTGCACACTGTATGCATCTTTTATCAATCCCAGTATTACATGTACTGCTAGCCCACTGTACTTTATAATATAATTTAATAATAATAGTAATAATAAATAATTTGACAGTCGTTAAGCAGCTCTGGGTCGGGGAACATCTCTCGCGTCATCGTAATTATTTCTTAAGTGCGGTCAGGCTTGTGTGTGTTGTTTGGCTTTCGAGAGTTTTTCGTCTCGCTTGCACTGGTTGACTGATCTGCCACGGATAACCGTATAATCTTGCGGTTTTTTGTGGAATTTCTTTAACAACCACGTTGCCTACTCCCTATGTGAAGGCATAGGTCGTGTACAGTTAGTCACAAAACCTTTTAGAATACTGTTAATACCATCTTGGGCATATGGTCTACGTTACTCCGCCCATATTTGTGCAACACCATATTATGCAAATTAACTTGGCATTAATATGTTTAATAAATAAATAAATAAATAAAATAAATAATTTGAGTAAAATTAGTAGCTACTATTGCACACTAGATGGTGTTGAGTGTATTTCTATGCAGCTGTTAAGTTTCTCTGTACTTGTTGTCCGTATGGATTACACTAATACACTCATACATATGTAGCTCACATCGATTTGATAACGCTTTATGATTGGTTAACGATTACATCGCACATCTTACTCAAAATTTGTAATTGTAGATATTGTGAAAAAGATTTTACTCCTTAGCGCATAGATGTTTACACATCAAAAATAATAATAATTTCAACAAATTACCTTAAAACATAAATATATTTGACAACATATCTTTAAATGCGAAATTTCTTAAAGAAACCGCTGCTCGCAATATATTTTCACAAATGCCAAAGTAAAAGCAGCTGCTTTCTAAATGTAAAATTGTCAATTATTTTTTTAGTATTTCGTCGGATAAAAAATAAAAAATCTCGGGAAATCAGGAAATTTTAAGAGTGGAATTTGACGTCCCGAGAATTTCCGGGAAAACCCCTGCACGTGATACATAATACACATTTCTTATTGAGTTATCTATCGTTCCTGAGAATTTCAGCATTTTGCAAAGAAGCAGATCGCATAAATTAGGATACCAAGATAACGATTCTAAAAAATGAATTTTGCATATTTGATAGTTTGACGTGGTAGGTACGATATCTAGACTTGTGTCCGACAGTTCCTTTTGAACTAGTACGTTCAATTGGACACAAGTACGGTCAAAAACATCAATGTAAATTAAATGGGTTTGAAACAACTTTTGATTCAAACGCTGTCAAACTAGTTCAAAAAGGAGCCGTTGGACACAAGTCTAATAATATCAAAACTTAAATATTTTTTAATTCAGTGTTATTTTCAGATTGAAATTATTATTGTGTGGTGTGTACCTATTAACGTTTTGTAAGAAATTTATTTATGTTTATTAATGTCATAGTCAATGGGGGAGCAAATAACCTGCAGGTTATTAGTTTATTTTTTCATTAAATACATACTTTGTTTCTTCATACATATGTACATATATCTAAGTATATATGTACATACTAGTGATGTAACGAATGTCAAGTTTTGGTATTCGCGAATACGAATACGAATATTTGAAACGATATTCGCGAATACGAATACGAATAATTATATGCAATATGAAATTTAAAAATAAATGTTATGAAAAAGGTCTTCACACTCTTGTTGGCGTACTTTAAAGTTAATAAAAAGTACCCAAAGCTTTAATGATCGTCATTGAATAATATTTGAAAATTATTCAAAGCACAAATCTCCACAAAAAAAATTAATGTATTTGTACCAAGGTTGGCAAACGGTATAGTAAAAATACCGATACCGATTCAAATACCGCTAAAATTGAGATACCGTTATCGATACCGATACCGAAACCCATTTCGGTTAGAAAAAAACGGTATCCAGAATACCGTTTACGTCTATACCGGTATGTACCGGTATACCGATTCCCACCAAAAATACAATTTCATTTATTTATTTTAATTAACACTCTTTTATATATGTATACATATACACATATGCGCTCTGTATAAAATATGAGGTTTGCTGCCATGAATGCCTAGCGGGGCCTAAAGTACCCAATAGACAGTGAGGATTTTTTAAAAAAATTGGAAAAAATTTCTAAATTAGCTGTTCTATTGTTATGAAATCTTATACATCATTGAGGAAGGTGTCACAAAGCTTATGTCTGGAATTTAGACTATATATCTTTAAAGGGGGCGGAACCACAAAGCACCAAAGTAGGCAACCTTGGGTTAATGAAAAATTAAAATCCATGCCAAGCTCATGTTTTTGATCAGATAAAAAGGATTTTTTGCTAATGTTTTTTTTATCCAAGAGCTCAAAAAAGTCTACTACATTTATGGGTTTTCGCTCACAGTTTAGGAAATATTAGAGAAAAAACATTAAAATTTTGACTTTTTTTGCCAACCTTTGTCCACTGTTCTGCCAATGGAGAAGTCAAATGTTGTTAGATTAAAAAAATTAAACTCATTATGAATAAGGGACAAAATTTGTAATATTAAAAAAAATTTAGTATCAAAATCACAATTAAGACAAAAGTTATACTAAATTTAAACTAAAATTTTGAACAAAAGTCGATTTTCGCCGTTTTTTGAAGAAACAAGTAGGTTAATTATTTCGCTATTATAAAAGAATTTCGCCAATCAATATTTTCGTCTGAAAAGTCTCTCTTAGGTAGTAAATTATGCAATAAAATTGCAGTTTGCTTTTGAGTTCCCGGCAATTTCCAAGAAAATTAAATTAAAAATGGGACTTTTCAGTATTTTTGCATCATTCTTCTTATTTTTCGCTAATTAATGGGTTGATAGAGATAATGGATTTGAATTTTCGAAACTTTTATATCTGAAGTTAAAGATTGCCATTGTTACAACTTAAAGTTAGTTAAAAGTAGGATTTTATCGGACGTATAAAAAGTTGTCCATCAGTACAATTTTAACTTAACCTAGAGTGAGTGCTAAGTTAAAGGCAATGTATCCTTCCTGGTAAGTTAAATTAAATTTATAATAATGAATAGCCTAAAGTAGCGTTTTATACGTCCGACAAAATCCTACTTTTAAATATATTTAAGTTGTAATAATGGCTCTAAAGCTAAATGTTATTTGTACGACAAATTTGTTTTGTTTGTTTTTAAGTTGGCTACAAGAATATTGTTTATTGCTTGATATCAAATATTCAAATATTCGTTTCGTCTGAATTTGGCGAGTACGAATACGAATATCGAAAAAAGACGAATATTCGGGAATTTCAATACGAATATTCGCACAAAACTAAGTGCATACAATTCTACATGTACTTCGCGTATAATGTACATACACTGTATATATTTATTTTTATTATTTTGTTTAATTAACCAAAATGTATACTTTATACATATATGCAAAGTTTCAACTGCAGTTTCCTTATTTTACTTTTTTAATAAATCATTTTTTAATAAAAGTATAAAAACGTATATAGAAACATATAAGTTTAAATGTTTTTATATGTTAATGTAAAAATACTACCTTTTCGAAGTAATTTAATAAAAAAAAAGAGATTTTTTGATATATCCACTGTCTGAATTAATAATTTAGCAGTCATTTACACTCACTCAATAACGGTATGTACCGGTAATACCGATACCGAAATAAAAAAAATACCGATACCGTTACCGATACCGAAATTTAAAAAATAGTTTTACCGGTATCAATACCGAAACCGTCATTTGTTTCGGTTGCCAAACTTGATTTGTACAAACTAAAATTTTTGGTCATTTATTTACATTTCATTTAGGATTTATGCATTTATTTATTTGATTTCTTCGGAAAAATATTCGTATTCGTATTCGGATCGGCCTGAATTTACCGAATACGAATACATTCGTATTCGCCTGAAAATAGCCGAATATTTGACAGTTCGAATACGAATATTCGCGCATCACAAGTACATACATATTAATATTTTGTTGTTATGACTATTATTGTCCACTCACTGTATTTGTCATTTGTAAACCTGCTATTATATCGTATTGTGATCTCGTTTGTACGTGTGCAGACAGATGCATACATATATGTATATATGAGTAGACTGGCGAGCATTTACTAGTTGATAACCATACAATAAGAAGCACCTGTCGGTGGTAGCGTAGAGGCACCACCAAACAAGTTGTAAGTTTGTTTTTCTTGCGCGTCACAATTATTACGATCAACAGGTTGTGGGACAACAATATTTATATTGTACTTTGTGTGCCAACCAGCGTTGTCAACTTTTAGATTTCAAAAAGCACCGAAATCAAAAAAACACATAATTTAAATAAAAAAGTCTAAATTTTAAATTTTTTGATTGTATTAAAAAACTTCTGCGTCTGAATATGGAAATGACAGAAGTTTGATGGTAATTTTTTCTAATGCCTCAAATGTGTTTATATCAACTGAATCTATGCAGATTTTACTTCTGCGCAAAACTCGATAGTGAACTCAATGCTTCTGCATTGCATAAAGTGATTTCGCCATTAGGCTCTATTTTGAAAGTTAATGACATTATGTCTTTTTGTTGTGTGACAAAAGATTTTACATTAATTATGCTCATTTTGCTTAAAATTTTAAAGTTTGAATCTTAAATCTTCTTACAAATTTATTATTTTTTTTTAATGATAAATTTAAAGGTTGTCCGAACAAATGTTTTTTTACTGAGAGTTTTCAGCAGCACGATTCACTCATTGCAAAAACTTTTTCCGGAAAATTAAAGCTGCCATATGTAAATAAAATTTATTATCTTAACAAGGGGTAGTATTGCAGCTTATGTTTTGCTGTATTTTCTTGGCTTATTTTACATATGTATGTAATGTAATATTAATATTAATATTCTTTCTTATTTTTATAAACTGTTTTTCAAAACAAATGTCACTGACAATTTAATTTCACAAATACAAAATGACTATGCACATTTTTTTATACGATGGGGCAACTCAATACAATTTTGTGTGAAAAAATTTAACCTATTGGCAACTCAGTTCAAGTTTGTTGTTCAAGCTGATAACAGTGTTGTCAGATATGGCGATATCTCGCCAAACGTGGCGACGAACATTTGTTTTTGGCGATGAAAATTTTTAAATGGCGATTGGCGATTTACTTGGCGATGTTTGTTAATTTCATGTTAAGAATATGAAATTTTTTTGAAGAAATTTTTTCTGCCACATAAAATATTTCGTGCACAAATTCTAAATATTGTGACTCTTTATCTCAAACAAAATTTTCTGAAATTCGAGAAGTTTAAAAAAATATGGACCACAAAATCTCACTCTCACAGTGGGGATAACTTTCTTTTATAAGTTAGAACCAACATTTCGATAATGATTCACTTTTCCCTTGGTTTGTTCACTTTATTTTTGCAGGTGAACTGAATTAATACACTGCATAATTTCAATATTATACTTGCAATTACATATTAAAACTTATAAATCTGTAGCAACATGGAATAATAGCTTAAGTCCACTTAAGCAAAGCAGTGCATTTTGGAAGTTTTTACGCTTTCACTGAAATATTAGAAGACTCTAATTCATGATTCTACTTTCTTGTGATTCTTTATTTCCATATGTAACATTTTAACCCCTGCAAATTCCAACTGGAACATAATATAGCACAAGTAAGCTTAAATTTCTGAAGTCTACTTAAGCTACTATTCCAAATTGCCACAGAAATAATTATTTTTAGGGTGATATCAATAAATAATGTCCACTATTAATAACAATAATTCCTTGGAACACCTTTATTCATTGAAGATGAAACTCTTTGGTTCACATGCAGTAAATTTTATGGCTGTGCTATATACTATATAGTACAAATTTTTTGCACGGCGCCTAAAACAATTAAAAACACATCCTTAAGGTAGGATCACACGATTGCCGCAAATACACCAATCTGACCCAAATTTTATCGTGCTGAATTGATGCACAATAACTTAATTATCCCAATCAAATAAGTTGCAGTCACATTTTATAAAAATTTGATTGACGCAGATTGGTGAAGAATGAATTTGGGAAAATAATTGCCGCAGCCCAGTCATACGATTATTTTAACTTGCGCAATACAAGCAAGTAGCTGTTGTGGTGGTTTGTTTTGTTTTACTTGCAAATATTTTTTTTAAGAAATCATTTTTTTCTGTTTCATTTTGTACCTGCAAATAATTTGTTCGCTTAAAACAAATAAAATTTCGTCTGCTTTCTACATTTTGTACTTACTTTTAAACGAATAAAAACTAATCACATGGATTAAATATTAGTTCACAGTTCCATGTTAACATTTAAAATACGTTATAACTACAAACCTATAAAATAAATTCAATTTTTCTGTACTTACGAAAACCGTTGACACACACGAAAAATAAATTAGTTTAAGAAATTGTCGCATACTGACTACTTTGATTGCTGCTGGAGAACACAATAAATATTGGCGCATTTTTAACATTTTTATTGGGGCATGGTTGCCTACCAACCGTTCACACGATTGCCGTATCAAAGTATGGGACAATAAATTGTGAAATCACACGATGGGCATATAAAATGGACCAATAATTGGTGCATTGATGCAATCGTGTGATCCTACCTTTACACTCTTAACATTTCTAAAGGGTGTTTTTTTTAACCTAGATAGAACTTTAAATTGTAAAAAGTAACACAAAAAATTAAATTTTGATAAAACATTTTTTTTATTTGTTTCAGTATACTCTGACAAATCATCATGAATAGACTCATGCTTGAACAACGCTACGAAATTATCCAAATTTACTTTGAAAATCAGTCGTCGATTCGCGCAACTTATAGACGACTTCGTCATTTTTATGGCGTACATAATCGTCCATCTGAACAAGCCATTCGTCGAACTGTGGATAGATTTCGTACCACATACTCTCTAGAGGATGCAATAACACCAACACGTCGAAGAATATCGCCGCTGTAAACGAAAGTGTGGAAAAACATCCAAATTTATCGATTCGTCGTCGGTCGCAGCAATTGGGGCTCTGTCCGTCCACTACGTGGAAAATTTTGCGCAAAGATCTCGGCCTACACCCGTATAAGATCCAGCTGGTGCAGGAATTGAAGCCACGAGACCATTATATGCGTCGTTCTTTCGCCGATTGGGCTCTAGAGCAGTTGGCAACTGACCCGTTGTTTTATCGCAAAATTGTGTTCAGCGATGAGGCGCATTTTTGGCTTAACGGGCTTGTTAATAAGCAAAATTGCCGCATATGGAGTGAGACCAATCCACAAGAGACCCTACATACTCCATTACATCCAGAAAAATGCACCGTTTGGTGCGGTTTTCACGCTGGTGGCATCATCGGACCTTATTTCTTCAAAAATGAGGCCGGAGCTCGCGTTACGGTCAATGGAGATCGTTACCGCACCATGATCAATGATTTTTTGTTTGAAAATATGGATGACATTGATCCGGATGAGATGAGGTTTCAACAGGATGGCCTGACGTGCCATACGGCGAACGCAACCATCGACTTATTGAAATCAAAATTTGGCGATAACTTGATTTCGAGAAATGGACCTGTCAATTGGCCTCCAAGGTCGTGCGATTTGACACCTCTCGATTATTTCCTGTGGGGCTACGTGAAGTCACTGGTTTATGCTGATAAACCAGCAACAATTGACGCCTTGGAGGCCAGCATTGTTCGTGTCATTCGTGACATACCGCCAGCAGTGCTCGAAAAAGTGGCACAAAATTGGACGTCCAGAATGCGCTTCGTCAAGAACAGCCGCGGTGCCCATATGCCCGAAATCATTTTCAAATGTTAATGTCACGTATTGATCTTTCGAATAAAAAAATTTTGATTACAATTTAATTTTTTGTGTTATTTTTTACAATTTCAAGTTATATCGGGCTTAAAAAAACACCCTTTATAACATTTTTAATTTTTACCGATAGACATTACCTACTGAATTTAAAATTTAGCAATATTTGTATAATTTATAATTTATTTATAATTTAATGTTTTACTATACTTGCGATATTTGACAAGTAAATTGGCGAGGTGGCTGAAAATAAATCTGACAACACTGGCTAAGAGTTGTTCGTAAAAAATATTTGCTCAAGAAAAAAATTTTGGTTTAAAATTAATCTCAAATTACACCGCACAACAAAATTTAAAGGCTTGTAAAACCACTATACAATTTTCATATATTGTGGTTCCAGTAGTAAAAAAATGGTAAAATTATTAAATTCTATAAATAATTTTACACAACAATCATTTCTCATATTCCGTTTCATAAAAATTTACGTTAAATAGCTGATGTTAATAATAATCTCTACCCAACTAGATAGACTAGGCTGCTGATGAAATGCGTGGCTGCACAGAAAAATATCGGTATTTCCCCCAGCTATAAAGTCTAGTTTAATTTTTTTTCTCTTCTTTAAAAACTCACATTAATTAATAAAAATATTTCATTCAATAAGAATGAACTTAAGCCCGAATAAGAAATTATTTTTGATTAAAATTCACTACAGTTCAATTCATCGAAAAATATCTCACTTATAAAAAATAAATTCAGTGAAGTGCGACTTTGACCCGCACACGAAGGGTTCCGTACGGACACGAGATATGTAATTCAATACGAACTTCAGCCAATATAAACTATAGTTTTGGCATTTTTTTCGTTTTTGGGTTTTTTCGGTTTTAAGCGTTTTTTTAGATTGGGGGATTTTTTGAATTTATTGGCGCTTTCTGAGTTTTGTCACTTTTTTTCACGTTTTGGCAATTTTTTTTGGTTTTTGAAGTTTTTTTAATTTTGGCAATTTTTATTATTTTGGCGTTTTTTTATTTTGGCGATTTTTTTATTTTAGCGATTTTTTTTAATTTTGTTGTTTTTTTAATATAGGTAATTTTTTTTATTTTAAGCTTTGGCGATTTTTTTCTTTTTGGCGATTTTTTTTAAATTTGGCGATTTTTTTAAATATGGCGATTTTTTTTTTAATTTTGGCGATTTATTTTTAATTTTTGCGATTTTTTTCACATAAACAATTATTTTGGTTTTGGCGCCTTTTTCGCGCTTTGACGATTTTTTTCCGGTTTTGGCGTTTTTTTCATTTTGGCGATTTTTCGCTTTTGTGCGATTTTTTCGAATTTCGCGATTTATTTTAGTGTTAGATTTTTTTTTTAATTTTGGCGATTTTTTTAATTTTTGGCGATTTTTTTTTTAAATTTTTGGCGATTTTTTTTGGTTTGGCGATTTTATAATTTTTGGATTTTTTAGTTTTACCGTTTTTGCAAATTTCAAGAGTTTACCTCTTACGGTCTCCAAGATATAATAGCAAGTTGTCAAAATTACATAGTCAAAATTGCATTAACTGATGGACCACCCTTTGATTTAAATTTTTTAATATTTTAATGTTTATTGTTGTAGTCTATATAAAAATACACTAATTTTACAAATTTCAAGTGTCAATATACATATGTACATACAATTGTATGTATATTACATGAGATTTTAACACTTTTCATCGCTCGTTTTGGAGCACCCTTTAATTTCTAATTCTCATGTATTTGTTGTTGTAATAGCCAAGGATCTACATACTCTGTCCAAATTTCAGGTCCGTAGCTCTTACGGTTCCTGAGAAAATACCGTGTGACGGACAGACGAACAGCGTAGCGAAAACAATAGGTTTCCTTTTTTCACCTTTGGTATACGGAACCCTAAAAAGATACATTTTTGACACGCGGAAAATAAGAAACATGCTATCATAAAATGTAAAACCACCGCCGTCACTTCGAATCGTCGCCCATTACATAAATTCTTATGTCCTTAAATGTAGTTAGACTGTGAAAATGTATTGTTTATTTTAATTTGCGAAAAATTTTGCATCATATATATAAAGTTATATAATTTTATGCTACAAAAATATAGTTTTATATAAAAATCATCTTTTAAAAAATTGTTAGTAGCCGGCGGCTTGTAGTAAAATTTTTTGCTTCGCCGCCACAGCAATTTTTTCATCAGCTTCTTTCTGTGCTAATTCGAATTTGTCAAAATTTTACATTGTCAAAAAATATATCATTTGGCACAGTAGAAAAATTAAATTTTTTTCCCACACGCAAATATTTTTTTACCATAGTACTTTTCTACCGTTTGGCTCACGCCCTAAGTAAAATTGTTAATATTTTGAGACTTAACTTACAATAAATGGCTCCACTTAACTTACAATAAATTTAAAAAAATTATTATTTGCATAACCTTTAATCCTTTTAACCTTTAATTGCTGTTTGCTTCAGTATACTGCTTAAATATATTGTTTTGGCCACGTTCAAGTCCGAATATATCCTAAATTGGATATATAGCTTGTTGCACACATAACGACACTGATGTGCGAAGCTAGATATGCCAACTGGTGAATCCCGGGATAAAATTTTGGAATTATGTGTATATAAAAATCTCGAACGCCGGGATTTTCCAAAATCAGTACCGATCGCCATCTCTAGGCGGAGCACACCAAACCGATATTTTACTGCCTTCTTAATTTTATATTGAGTTTTTTAACAAACAATTTAATTTTACTGGTATTGATTGTCCACTGGTGTAAATTAGACCACATATTCGGCTTATTAATAAGTAATTATTAATTATGCACTAAAAAGTTAAAAATAAAAACTTTTAAATAACAAATTAAACCTACTTTATGCACTAAAAAGTTAAAAATAACGAAATAATATTATACATATGCGTTAACTATTTAACTATTTTCGGTCCGTGCCAATTGTAATTGTAAGACACTTTCTAAGGCTGAGTTTACTAGAGTTGTGTAGCTCATGAACGAACTAGTTCAATTGAACGATTCACTTAACTGAGCGCTGTGAGCCGTTCAATTCACTGAGCGCTGTCAGCTCAGTACTGAGTGGTTTCTACATTTGTATCAAACACTTTCAATAGCTTGTTTTAAACACAAACCTATAATCAAACCCATTTAAATAACATGTGGACTTACTAGCAGCTCGTCTTAGACACAAACCTATGTAATTTAAGTGGGTTTGTGTATAAAACGACCTAATGAAAGAGCTCGGTACAAGTCTTGTGCTTTTTCAACAAATTTTTTGTGTCGCACAAGTACATACAAAAAAAATATACATATGTATGTAGATATGTATATTTATTAACAAATTCCACTAATTAAACTATTTTACTTTTATTTATTTTTTATACTTCACCTGCCTTGTTTTGCAATGTATGACACACACACGAACACACTCTGTATAAATCTGTCACTTTTTATGTTTCGGTTTTCGCTCTTTACTTATGCTTGAAAAAATGTTTCACTACAAATGAACTGAGCTACTGAGCTAACTGAATGAAATATTTCAGTAAAGTGAGCTGAGCTAAAAAAAGCGGTCACTCAAAAGAGCTGATAAGTACAACACTAGAGTTTACATCTGGCATTTCTTGTGTGCCCAAAAAAAGTAAACAAATTAATTACTAAATGAAAACTGTTTGATTCAGACATATATTTATTGATTTAAACAGTTTGCAATCATTTTGGATTCTATAAAATTGTCTATTAATTATGTATGGAACTATTTAACTTAATAAATACATGTCTGAATCAAACAGTTTTTCATTAGTAATTAGTTGGTTACACTTTTTTTACGCTTGTGTGGCATTTGGCCCCGGCCTAACTCGATTAAACAGGCATTATTTTTTTTCCAGCAAGAAAACAAAATATGCGTTTAGCGAAAATATACAATCAAGCTTACACAAGTATTCATAATTAGGAGTAATTTGTGAACAAATTAAAAAAGTTATTATGTGTAAAATAATTTTTAATATTCGAATATTCGAAACAAAAATTATTCGAAAAATTTTTTATTCTACGAGTAAATTTAAAATTGTTTATTGTTCAGAAAAAAAAAATTAATAAAAATTGTTGTGGCAACACTATTAACTCAAAATTTTTAAAATATCACCAAGGCGAATTCAGTATCAGGTGACCTTATCAGTACAACAATTTTACAAGACAAAAAACAACATGTAGTTTGGTATGCTAGAAAGCCAATCTGTCAAAAGATTTCTGAGCAAATTTTGACGTTTTGGTTCAAATTGCTCAATTTCGCATCAACAGCTGATAATCAGCTGGGCTGATAAGGTCACCTGATACTGAATTCGCCTTGAATATCACTTTTTCAACGTATTCTTATTATATTACTATTTTGTTGATAAAATTTGTTTTACTCGAATGTCATTCTGTTTATTATCAATTAATAAATATTTCATATGTTTTTTACCCGACTGCCAAGAAAGGTTACGTTTTTCGCGCGTTCCTTGTGTATATGTTTGTAAATGTCTATTACCTTGTATCTTCCCAACGGCTGCATGAATTTCGCGCAGTTGCTTTGGAAACAACAACAAATTTTAAAATTAGTTTTTGTTTCGAATGTAAGTGTGCGACAAGTCGAACGCTGTTGACATCGTGGAACAGGCCCTAAAAGTCACTATGTCCAGTTAAAATAAAAGCACATTCACATAGTGAAATTCAATTTGCAGCAAAGTTTACTCTGCAAGGCTTTTGAGTTATTAGGTAAGAAGGGAAAAGAGCTCCGATTCTATTTTCCCTTCTCTCCTACGCACTAAAGACTTTGCAAAAGTAAAGTTTGCATGTGAAAAATTCATCTAAATAAATAAATTTAATATGCATTAAAAATACTTAATAATTCTTAATTGATACTTAAAATATAACTATTTTCTTGTTTCATTGCAGATTATTGTAGAATAGTATGATGTGACCGACTATGGCCCATAGGCTAGGTAACATTATGAATAAATAAATAAAATGAATAGTGTATCTATCCAAAGTCATGTGATAAAAAAAGACTTTTCTAAAAAGTGTTCATATTTTCATTAATATTATTTTAAATTTTTTTTTTTTGTAAATAGCAAGAATCTTGTAGATTCATAGAACATACCGCAACTAAATCTTGTAACAAAAAAAAATTAAATTTTAATAAAACAATTTCGTAAAAATATGTTGTAAAAATATACAAATTTTAATTTTCAAAGAAAATGCAAGAAATATCATCATTAATTAAACGAGAATCAATTCTGAATATTATGTGTTTTTATTTAACAGTAATAATATTTAAAAATTAAATGCAAGAGTTAAAAGTTATTAAAATTTAGAAATGTCTTTGGATGCAAGAAATTCTCCATCAATAACGAATTCAACTATGACAACTTTGAGTGATAATAATTTAGATGTTGTAACATCAGCATCAGCGTCATCATCATCTTTGTCATCGTCATCAGCAACAACGGTAACAAATGTGAATGCGTTTGGAACTTGCACTTTTCCAGCCGCCGCCCCCACCACAGCAACAAATCTTTCAACAAGTTCTGGCTTGAGTTCTGCACAACAGCAGGAATATTTACAGCAACAGCAACAATACCAATATTTCCAGCAACAACAAAATCATCAAAGGTATAACTATTATCATCCACCTCCCGCTGTAAACAATAACAATACATTACATTATACTACAAACAAGAACAATGTCACCGATGTTGCAACAAGTGCAATTAGTACTGATGCTGCTGCTTACACAAATTCAACAACAACAGTAACGGGTTTGGCAACGCTTAACGGAAATTCTAATTTAGAAAATGGTGCTGCCGATGGCAATAGCAGCAACAGCAACAACAATAACAATGTTAATTTAAACTACAACAACGGTAACTCTAGTAATGGCTGCACAGGTACAAATGCTATTTATACTAGTATTGGTTTTAGGAATAAAATAAACTCCACGCCATCGCCTGTGGCCACATCGTTTGTCGTACCTGGAAATGCGATAATTGGCCACAAAACGGATACAGCGCATTCTAATAGTATTGAAGGCATAACTTCAACTTCCGCTTTTAAGAAACAGCAACAGCAACAGCAACGGCAACAACAAAAACAACAATTGCATGCTTCCCGTGAAGACGTCACCTCTCTGGGTGGCTCTTCGTCTGTCAATAGTCAATTATTAACAAACAATAACAATCATATTTGCAATAATAATGCAATAGCAACAACAGTTAATGGAGGTGGGGATAGTGGCAGCAACATTCATAATCCCAGCAGTATATTAAAAGGAAGTAAAGGTAAGTACTTTGTGTTATTTTATATTTTCCATGTATTAGAAAATTGTTTTTCAATAATTTTACTCGGACATATGAACATAAAAGGAATTTATTTAATTTATTCCCTTATAATTAAAGTTAGCGAACATTTCCTGATATCCCAGCAAATATTGAAAATAACTTCAATAGAAGTCCAATAAAATCAATTGCTCTTATGCAAAAAGGATTGTTAAAGTTAAAGCATGCATTAAAACCGGGTTTGACATACAAAATTCGTTTGTTAAATCAACTTTAAGTTTACCAATTGTTTTTGTGCATAAGGCGGAATGTCTTTTAAATCAATTCCAAAGTGAATTGCAATTATTCAAAACAAATTTCAATTGTATGAAGAAAATTACAAATTTTATATGACCACATCGTTTATCTGTTCTCATATGGAATTCATTGATTTGTCAAATAGTCCGGTATTTGAATGAAATAAATTTTGCAAAGCAATTTTAAAATGCATTTTTAACAAACTTTTCATCCGAGTATTATAGTATTTCGTCGCCTTAGAGTACAAACCTGCTAACTCACTTCCAACAAATTTTACAGGAGAGAAAAAATACTCTTAACGGTTTCTATACAAAGCTTAAGAAATTAGTATAATACATTAAGTTTTTTTCAAATTAAAGTAAATATTTTAACAAGTTTCGAACGGCTTTAAAATGTCATATGCTACAAAAAGTGGATTTAGCAGGTTTGCACTCTAAGCCGACGATTTGTGATAAAATATTTTTTAAAAAATGAATAAACAGACGAACATACAATACAATCATTTTTTTTAAATCGGCTAAAAAACACCTTTTAAAACCGATTCGTTTTCGAAATGGATTTCCATCACATACCTGAATTGATAGTTTGCTAAAAATCGATAAAATGAAAAACCGCGATTTCGGTTTAAAATTTAGTTAAACCGACCGGTTACGGTCTCGCTTTTTTAATCGAGACACTGACTGAGGACCATTATTATTACAACGTGGCGTTAGTTAAACGTAAGATTTTATCGGACGGATAAATACTTTTACATTATTACAAGACCCCTCTTAGACACGCGAATTTTACTTTCCAAAGTCTTAATTCAGCTGGGAGAAAGACAGCTTTTTTCTTTTTTTCCAGCTGAATTAAGACATTGCAAAGTAAACTTTGCGTGTGTAAAAGGAATCCAACTTCACTTTAACCTAAAATTGAACCATAATTTAAAGGCATGTTCACCCTACACGTAACTTTTATCGTGACATCTAGTTATTTGAAATCGCTACATTTTAATAAGTTGCCATACTTTATACTTTATAAATTACAGCCAAATTGAAGTTTATTTACATATTTGGGCAAAATATGACACAACACAAAAAATAACACAAAACCCCCTTAATTGTTGGCTATTTTTCGACGTCAAGACAAGGCAATATAAAATAGAACACTTGTTGTGGACAGCAATTGACTACATCTGACAGCCTCTTATTATTCTCCACGGCCTTGGCTGAAGTAGTTAGCACGTTGGTTACAAAACCGAAGGTCTCCGAAAGTCGTAAAATAAGAACACCAAGCATTTTTCTGTCGATCACTAGTATCCCTTTGTATCAGTTGTAGGAAAGTTCAAGTGATAAAGTCGTAGACACTGGTCACTCAACTACACCGGATTCAGCGGATACTAATCCTAATGTCAGCGCCCTCCTTCATCGGTATTGTGTAGCAGAATAATCAGCGCAATAAAAAACCAACAAAAAATTACTACCAAACACAGCTTAGAAAATCATGAACACCAGAGGCGCTGCAACACTGCATTATTAAATAAATTCAGTGAAGTGCGACTTTGACCCGCGCACGAAGGGTTCCGTGCAGGCACGAGACATGTAATTCAATACGACCAATATAAACTATAGTTTTGGCATTTTTTTCGTTTTTGGGTTTTTTCGGTTTTAAGCGTTTTTTTTAGTTTGGGTGTTTTTTGAATTTATTGGCGCTTTCTGAGTTTTGGCACTTTTTTAACGTTTTGGCGACTTTTTTTTGGTTTTTTGAAGTTTTTTAATTTTGAAAATTTCTATTATTTTGGCGTTTTTGTTTATTTTGGCGATTTTTTTATTTTGGTGATTTTTTTAATTTTGGCGTTTCATATAGGTAATTTTTTTTTGGTTTTGCCGATTTTTTAGTTTTAGCACTTTTTTTCGTTTTGAGGATTTTTTTTTCGGATTTTGGCGTTTATTTTAAATTTTGGCGATTTTTTTGGTTTTTTTTTAAATTTGGCGATTTTTTTTAATTTTGGCAATTTTTTTTCATTTTGGCGATTTTTTTTTCACATAAACAATTATTTTGGTTTTGGCGCATTTTTCGCGTTTTCGCGATTTTTTTTCGGTTTTTGGCGTTTTTTCATATTGGCGATTTTTTTTTCATGTAAACGATTTTTTCGAATTTGACGATTTATTTTAGTGCTAGAATTTTTTTTTTAATTTAGTCGATTTTTTTCGATTTGGCGATTTTTTTTAAATTTTTGACGATTTTTTTCAGGTTTTGGCGATTTTTTGCGGTTTGGCGATTTTATAAATTTCGGATTTTTTAGATTTACCGTTTTTGAAAATTTCAAGAGTTTACCTCTTACGGTCTCCAAGATATACCAAGTTGTCAAAATTACATAGTCACAATTGCATTAACTGATGGACCACCCTTTAATGTAAATTTTTTAAATGTTAGTGTTAATTGTTGTAGTCTAAATACACTAATTTTACCAATTTCAAGTCTCAATATACATATGTACATTACATGTGGTTTTAACATTTTTCGTTGCTCGTTTTGGTGCACCCTTTAATTTCTAATTCTCATGTATTTGTTGTTGTAGTGGCCAAGGTTCTACATACTCTGTCCAAATTTCAGGTCCGTAGCTCTTACGGTTCCTGAGAAAATACCGTGTGACGGACAGACGGACAGCGTAGCGAAAACAATAGGGTTCCTTTTTTCACCTTTGGTGTACGGAACCCTAAAAAACGTGAAAAATCAGATTTGTAAAAGAATGAAGCTTTTCTCTATATCTTCCTTCACCACCTATCTTCTCAATCACTATCCATTTCTCCTTAAAAAAAATTCAAAAAAGAAGCTCCTAAAATAGTCAATTGCTGCCTAATACACGACAAACAGTTAAAGAATAAAGCATTAAACACATTCACCACAGCAAGCTACCGACTACCAAATGTCAAGGATAGAATACACAGGTTTATATGAATGAGAGTGATTCTTTTGAAGACAGCAAAGCAACATGGCGGCAGGTTGTTGTCTATGCTGAATTTGTCATTGTAGTCCAATTAAACTAATTTCTATTTCTTTGATTGTAATGAGAAATTGGAATATGTGAATTGTTTTGATTATCGTATTTGAATTTGCTGAAAGGTTTGTAATGAAAGCTCAATTTTACCATCTTTAATTTGAGTATTGTTTTGCGACATTTTGCTATTTTCATATTAATTTATGCGCCAAGCAGATGTTACCTAAAGACTACTGAGAACAAATTTCTATAAAACAAAATTTAAACTAGTTTTTTTTTAGAAGACAAACTCGTATTATGCTGAATATGAATATATGTAAATACTACACCAATAAGAATCTCGTATAATCACTTTCGGAAGTGATTAATTATGCGTTAAAATGAGGTCGTCATATACATACATGCATAGTATATATGTATGTATGTATGTTATTGTATTCTTTTTCAATTGCAACATTTTAAATAATGTGATTTACATATATTTATTATGCATAAGCATAGTGTGGGTGGGTTGTTAAAATGTATCACATTTATTATTTGTATTAATTGAAGCTATTTTTTAATAATTAATTTACTTGGGGTATGCTTGCTTAACTGTCATAAAGTCAATAAAGTGCTAACATTTTAAACTAGTTTAAAATTATTTTTATTTTCTTTCATATACATATGTAAAATAATACAAATCTTCACCCTATATTGATATTTATATGTATGTTACTGACATAACTAATTATTTTGGTTTTCATTTTTCCTTTACGACAAAATGTCCAATTATGTCGTAAATTTATACAAAAAACATATATTGCAAAAAAAATATACAAAATTACAAGTTATTAAAGTAATGGAAAAAATCTCCCAAAGCTGATTAAATAGACAGCAAAAAAATCAATAACTCGAGAATAGACTTACAGCATATAAATTGTGAAAACTTGCAAAAATGCGAATATCTTTAAAAAAATGTCCATACCGCAAAACTGTAAACGAACTAACTCAATAGATTTTAAGAATCAAAAACAATTTCATGTTCATGTTCGCCTTGAAGCTACTATTGACAATTTGGTGCTAACTATAAACAACTTTACAACAAATATGACTAACATGATGCAAGAAATGCTGAGAATGCAGAATACTCTGCTTCAAGCATTAATTAACAAGCCATGAACACGTTAAAAATATGTTTCTGGAACGCAAACGGCATTCGCCAACATAAAAATGAACTTGAGCACTTCCTTACGGAAAAAAGTATTGATATAATGTTGGTCTCTGAGACACATTTGACTTCGAGAAGCTTTTTCAAAATAAATGGCTACACTATGTATGATACAAAGGACCCTAGAGGGAGAGCATGCGGTGGATCTGCAATTCTAATTAAGTCAAGACTCAAGCACTATATCCTTGACAACGTTAGTGAAGAATATATGCAAGCTACGAATATTTTTGTAGAAAATTTTTGTTCTAATTTCGTAATATCATCAATTTACTCACCTCCCAGATTTTCAGTTACCGAAGATCAGTATGAGAAGTTCTACAAATCGCTTGGATCTTGTTTCGTGGCAGCTGGAGACTACAATGCAAAGCATACGTACTGGGGATCGCGCCTTTTAACACCTAGAGGTCGAGCTTTGTTTAATACAATTTCAAAAATGGGCTTAGATGTTATTTCGAGTGGGGAGCCCACTTATTGGCCTACTGACGTACGAAAAATTCCAGATGTTATTGATTTTGGCGTAATGAAAAATATTTCTAGGGATTTAATTAGTGTTGAAACTTCTCTAGATCTCTCCTCCGATCACTCCCCCACTATCGTTACAATTTGTAACCCACTAAGAAGTGACTTACCTCACCCATATACGAAGATGACCAATCGTGTTAATTGGTTGGGATTTAAAAAATATCTTAGTAGTCATTGCACGGAAAATATTGCGTTAAGAACACCCAATGACATTGAAACTAACATTGCCAATCTTAACGAAATTATTAAACAGGCTGCTGAACATGCCACTACCTCCCATCCGCAGTCTGGGTTTAATAAAATTTATTCCAGGGATATTGAACATCTCGTATGTGAAAAAAGAAGAGCTAGAAGGGAATGGCAACAGCACAGATCACCCCAACATAAACTCAGACTTAAAGAATGTTCTAAACGACTTCAAGAGTTGCTTGCATCTGAAAAAACTGCATCTCTTAAAAATTATTTGGAAGGTCTTGATGTCACACCGACATCTAATTACTCTTTGTGGCGCGCTGCTAGAAAGCTTAAAACCCCCTTTGAGTTTAAGCCACCTCTGCGCACATCTACCGGAGATTGGGCAAGAAGCGATACGGAAAAATGCAAAATATTTGCTGAGCATTTAAAATCCGTATTTACCTCAAATACATGTACTGGTGTTGCTGATTTGCCGAATGTAGTTGCTCTACCCCCTCGATCCTTAAAGTTTAAGATGCGTGATGTACATAAAGTAATTGCTGAACTCAAGCCAAAGAAAGCTCCAGGTATTGATGGAATTAGTAACAAGATGCTGATGAACTTGCCGCATATTGCAATAAGAATCTTGCTGTTTATTTCTAATGCCATATTACGACTGGAGTATTATCCACAACTCTGGAAGCTTGCAAAAATCAAAATGATTCCAAAGCCGGGAAAAGATCTTACTAAAGCTGAGTCATATAGGCCAATAAGTTTGCTGTCAACTATGTCAAAACTCTTCGAAAAGCTGCTCATGACAAAATTGTCCCCAACCTTAACAGATAGTGGGTGCATCCCAGACCATCAATTTGGTTTTAGAAGTCAGCATAGCACCATTGAACAAACTCATAGATTGGTTCAATTTATAAGAAAAACATTTGAGGAAAAGAAGTATTGTTCTGCCCTGTTTATTGACGTTTCTCAGGCATTTGATAAAGTGTGGCATGAAGGTCTAATTCTAAAATTAAAATCATATCTACCAATAAATTTAGTGAATTTATTAGAAAGTTACATCACTACCCGGAAGTTCACGGTTGTGGAAGGAGAATTCATGAGTGTGCCCGAATCTATATCATCCGGTGTGCCACAGGGGAGCATACTGGGGCCAATTTTGTATTTGATCTATACTTGCGATATGCCTTTGAGCAGCAATATCCATACATCTACGTTTGCCGATGATACAGCCTGCCTTAGTATGCATGAAAACCCTCACGAGGCTTCCCGATATTTACAAGAACATATTACACAATTGGAAATGTGGTTGAACTTATGGAGAATTAAGGTAAATGAACAAAAGTGTGTCCATATAACATTTACCCTAAGAAGAGATACTTGTTCCCCAATTCGAATCAATAATCAAAATATTCCTCAACACTCCCAAGTGAAATACCTTGGTATACACCTTGATCGAAGGCTTACATGGAAACATCATATTGACTTTAAGCTAACTCAGATGAAAATTAAGTTATCTCAAATACACTGGTTGATTGGCAGAAATTCAACACTTAGCATGGACTGTAAACTTTTATTATACAAGTCACTTTTAAAGCCAATATGGTGTTACGGTATCCAGTTATGGGGCACTGCTTCAGCTTCCAATGTAGAGAGAATCCAACGAAGGCAAAACAAAATTTTACGGTTAATAACATCGGCTCCATGGTATATCAAAAATTCTAATATACATAGTGATTTAAATATGCCACTAGTGACTGAAGAAATTGCAAAATACGCAGGCAAATATTTAACAAAACTCGAGTCACATCCTAATCCGCTTGCTCGTAATATTTTGAACTTTACTGGACACATCCGCTTAAAAAAGAGGGACACAAGGGCTCTATTACTCAACACGCCAAATGGGATTTCTTGAAAATACTTTTTTTATACTTTTTTATAATTTTTTTTTTCTTTTTTTATTATCACTACTTATGTATTATTTATAACTATTAACAAGTTTATGTCCGACAGTGGTCGGTCCTAATAATTATATTTTAGATTTAAGATTTGAATACTTATTGTTAGTTCATATTTGAAGATACAATAAATAAATACATGTATTAAAAAAAAAAAAAAAAAAAAAAAAAAAAAAAAAAAAAAAAATGTTCAAAAAATTGCGAATAACAAATGAAAAAAAGCCTTAAAATTTATCTATACTGAGAGTTAAAACCTGGTTTTAACGTTAAAACAACAAACAGCTGATTTTGCATTCACACTGCAAGTTTGTTCTAAATTTAGGTAAATTTTATCAAAATAAAATAAACCCAGCAAAAAATTTTCAAGATTTTATAATAAGTAGTACTCTTTTAATGGCTTACAAAGTAATGAGTGATACATATTTATCTAATTATTTTATATGTACAATAATGACTATCCTGTAATGAATAAAATAACAACTTATTTATATCATTACGTGAAAATACTTATTGTAGTACTTTCCAGTTTATATCGAAATATGTATATCTACAGAAAAATTTATCGTGAAAATGAGCTTAATTTGCGTGTTGTTTAATTTTTTTTGGTCACAATTAATTGCAAGGTTGGCAAACGGTATCGTAAAAATACCGATACCGATTCAAATACCGCTAAAATTAGATACCGGTATCAATACCGATACCGAAATGCATTTCGGTTAGAAAATACCGGTATCCAGCCAGAATATCGTTTACGTCTATACCGGTACGTACCGGTATACCGATTCCCACCAAAAATAAAATTCAAAAATTTATTTCAATCAACTTTCCTTTATAAACACGTTTTTGTTCTCCTTTACACATTCTTATGCAGCCCTGTTTTTTTAATCAACCGTAAATTGAAATTATATAATAATCATCACTAGTACGAAATACTACCAAACTTTATGAGCTGCTTAAAGCCTTTAGGAACAAAATAAATCATATCTCTAGATATATAAGTAAATGTTTTAAATTTGTGAAAAGAGCAAAGCCATGTTAACCCACATTTATGTATATGAAATCGAGAAAGTTAGTATATTGGCTGTTCCAGATACACAAACTAATGTGGAGATTTAAACTTTTGAAGAGTGCTTTTTAATATGTAGTATATACACAAAGATTTTTTCTTTAATGGATTTACTATATATGTGCCCTTAATTATGAAAGTGGTCTAAGTCAGGCCTATTCAACCTGTGGCACGCGTACCACTTGGGGTACGCGAAACTTTCCCAGGTGGTACGCCAAATCTTCGCCTCCACATATTTATGTGAAACAGGGTTTTCATCAATAGTGGCAATCAAAAATAAATACCGAACAACATTGAATTTGGAGCCAAATCTTATATTTGTTAAAGTTAACAAACATTGATGCAGATATAAAATTTCTTTTTAATATTGTTGTTTTTTATTATTAATAAATGAAATGGATTAAATATTTTAAAATTGTTTGGTTATTTATTGAGCCCATACTTGTTTATACACATAAAATTTTTTGGTGTTACGCGAATTGTTGGTTGTGAGTTTTGTGGTACGCGAACCAAAAAGGTTGAATACCTTTGGTCTAAGTCGTGTGCATTTTTGCTTCGAAATATCAAATAAATTTTTGAAAAACTTCAATAAATATATAAAAAAAATTAAATAACTTTATATAAATCGACACTAGTACAACTCTAAATTAAAATGCTGCATAATATAAAAATACTTTATAATTTGTTCTAATGTAATCTACTAAATATCTAGACCAGAGAAATATACGACTTAGACCAATTTCATAATTAAGGGCACATATGTGCGCTGTCTAAAATATGATGTTTGCTGCCATTAATGCGGTCTTAATTTTTTAGCTCGATCCGACGGTACCTTCTGCTGCCTAGTGGGGCCTAAAGTACCCGATACACAGTGGTAATTTTTTTAAAAAAATTTAAATAATTCTGCAGTTTCTAAACTAGCTGTCCGATTGTTGTGAAATTTTTTATAGCATTTGAAGAGGTTTCATAGAGTTCAGAAGTAATGAAAAATTAAAATCGATGCCAAGCTCATATTTTTGATCAGATAAAAAATATTTTTTGCAAGTGGATTTTTTTTCTATTCAAGAGCTAAAACAAGTCTGCTACATTTACGGGCTTTCGTTTACATTAAGAAAATGTTCGAGAAAAAATATTAAAATTTTGGCTTTTTTACCAACCTTGGTCCACTGTTCTGCTAATGGAGAAGTCAATCTTTTTAGATTTGGGAAATGAAATTAATTATGAATAAGGGACAAAATTTGTAACATTAAAATTTCGAAAAAAGTTTATTTCCGCCGTTTTTTTGAAGAAAAAAGTAGGTTAATTATTTCGGTATTACAAAAGTATTTTGCCAATCAATATTTTCGGGTGAAAAGTCTCTCCTAGGTAGAAAATGATGCAATCAATACACAGAAAGTAATAACAAATAGAATTAGCTTTTGAGTTCTCGGCAATTCCCAAAAAAAAAAAATCCTAAAAATGGGACCTTTCAGTATTTTTGCAATATTCTTCTTACTTTTTGCCGGGCGCAGATTAGATTTTTGGAAATATTTTTTTCGACTCTTTAGAAACTCACATTAAATAATAAAAAAATACTTCGTTCAATAAGAATTGAAATTACTGAACTTAAGCCCGATTTAGAAATTATTTCTGATTAAAATTCACTGTAGTCCAACTAAAATTTAAAAAATGTCTCATTTTTGGAAATATTTAAAAACATATCTTATCTTGTCTTAAAGTGGCGTAATAAATTTTGGAATTTGATATTTAGAACAAAAATAGGTCTAATTCAAATATATGATTAATGCATTGATAAGGATGATGGAGAAAATTTTTCTAAACTTTCTTTAACTTTTTTAATATTAATTGGACAAGAAAGTCGTTTGTTTGTTTTTAAGTTGTCTACAAGAATATCGTTTATTGCTTGAATTGAAATGTTTAAATATTCGTTTCGTCTGAATTTGGCGAGTACGAATATCTAAAAACGGCAGAATAATCGAGAATTCGAATACGAATATACAATTCTACATGTATTTCATATATAATATACATACAATGTAATTTATTTATTTTTATCATTTTGGTAAATTAACCAAAATGTATACTTTATATATGCAAGGTTTCAACTGCAGTTTGCTTATTTAACTTTTTTTAATTTTAAATTTTTTTAATAAATTATTTTTTAATAAATTATTAAAATTATTATATAGAAACATATAAGTTTAAATGTTAATGTAAAAATACTCCCTTTCGAAGTAATTTAATAAAAAAAAAGATTTTTTGCTATGTCCAGTATCTGAACTAATAAATTTAGCACTAATATCGGTATACCGGTATTATAAACTCGGTAACGGTATGTACCGGTAATACCGATACCGAAATAAAAAAAATACCGATACCGTTACCGTTACCGATACCGAACCGTTATTTGTTTCGGTTTCCAACCTTGATTAATTGTATCGTCTTTTTTGAACGAATATTCTTTAATAAATAAACTTTGAATGCACAATAACACATGAAATGACATTTGATATCAATATGAATTCATCAGGTCAAGAGCTCTGATGATTATATCATAACACTGAGATAATATTAATAAACTGAGTCTATACGTGATGATTTTTCATCATGATATCAATTTGACATTCATCATGATATAAACTCATCAGGTGTGGACAGTATGTTACGGGATAATACATATATTGAATTTTTATATAAAAAAGAAACTTGCAACAATTTTCCATATAAACAAATTTATTTGTACCGACCATCATGTGACATTCATGCTCAATTGCTAATTCGATTTTATGAGACTTTTTACTGAAACTATTCTATCCACACATTGAATTTCTAATGGACGTAAGTAACTGCGGGCCCAGCTAATTTGAAATATATAATTCAAAAATGAGAAAGTCAAAAATAAATTTATTAATTATTTTTGTATATTTTTTGTACTTAATTATGCATCAATTAAGCTAATGTTGAAGTATACAAAACTATGAAATACAAAACTAAGAATGAATATTTCAATTCAACTTAATTATTTATTAAAACTGAAATAAATATGAAGCTGACGGACAAGTTAAAATGTTTGTCAATTAGATGAATACAAAACAGAAGTATATACTTGCATGCATACATATTTATCTACATACATACAGCTGTGTTCAATAAAATAGGAGTGCTGCAACCCAATATTTTTTTCACGTAAAAGTCGTTAGTCTGGAAACTTCCAAACTGCTAAAAATTATAACGGATTTTTTAATGGAATCTAAGAAGCAAAATTAATAAAAATAATTGTACGAAAAGTCTTGTGTATAATTTAATTAATTAATTTTTACATTTTCCACTCAGGCGAGCTGTTCTAAAAAATAGGAGTGTTGGGGATTTCTTTCAAATAAAAATTCATATTAGATTTTAATATAAGAAAAAGTGAAAAGTAAGTTTGGAAATGCTATGGAATATTGTATTTTGTAATTTAAAACTACAGTATTTACCGCTTATATGCAAGCTGGTTATAAGCATTTATCGTTTATATGCAGCCGAACTTGAACAATATTTCTTTTGTATATAAAATACACGCAATATTTTGTAATATACATTTCGCTTATATGCATTTCTCGTTTTTATGCACCAAAATTATATAGGATTTTGAGAAATTGCATGTAAAAAATTCTCATATATGCACTGTATAAATTTTTCATCATAAATAAAGCAAATGTAGAAAAATTGTTTCATCACAATTAAACGGCAAACTATTTCACCCCTATTGACTCATTTGTACTATTGCATATCAGATGTTCCATCTCAGTTTGAAATCAGCTGTCGTAAGTTGGAATTGTGATTTTGTGACCAGAGAAACAAGCCGCATTAATAAGTCGGCGGCGGCGGCTTAGGAACAAATAGTCGGCGGCGACTCATAAGCCGGCTTGAGCCGGCTGACATTCACAGCCGCTAGTTTTGATTGTGTGTACTACTAAATACATATATAACATCTTTTTTATATAAGCACCACCGATGCAACTAAACGAGTTTTTCTACATGCATTGCAAATGCATATAACCGAGTTTTGGTAAATGCATATCCCGCTTATAAGCACTAAATGTCGAGCAAATTACGAAGTGCATATAAGCGGTAAATACTGTATAATTATACATCTATTGGGGACGAGAAAAACATTATTCTCAAGCAAAGAGCGTTGATTAATGATCTTCGAAAAAAAGGAAAAACGTACAGAGAAATTAAAGAAATCCTTGAGTGCTCCGATAAAATGATAAAAAATGCCTTATCTTATGAAAATAAAGCAGAAACTCGAAACCGCAAACGTAAAACGGTGTGGACAACCAACTTATAGTAAGGTATAGGAAAACCAATCCTTCGGCGCACAGTGGCTGAAAATCGTTTTTCATTGGCCAAAAGTCTAATTTTTTTTTGTCACCGATTTTTAAAATTTTTACGCCTTTTTGTAGCTAATATATCCAGATTAAGGTAGCCAAAAACTTAGGTTAAACTATTGATAATTGTGGGCGTGGCATGCTGTCAAACTCAACCGTTTTTTTAATTTCAGAAAAAGGTGTTTTTCTTTTGTTTTTTATTAAAAATAAATGGTTACTACTCGCAAGCTATCATCGATAACGGCCTGCGGTCTTTTTTATAATGTTGGTAGGACTATAGTCTTTAGTTGTTGTAAGTGGTCACAGCTCTAGCGTTTAATATTACGGGCGTTATGAAATATTTATGAAACTACTATATTTTTCTCAAATTTAAATTTTAGTGGAATAGAACTTCTAGGGAACAAAAGGGAACAAGAAACGTATACCACCAGGAGAAAGGTGAAAGTGTCCTCTTTAACGCTATATATACTTTTGCACCCGTGACGACCCGTGGGTAGAACACTTTTTTCATTTTAATGAAATTACTCTAAAAAAAATTCAAATTAATTTAAACAGCCCTATAAGTACTCGTATACAATAGTGTCTTAAATTTTCACTTTTTTGCCTAAAAGTTTGTTTTTTTTTACTTTAGACTACGTAAAACGAAAAAAATTAAATATAATACCTGCGAAAGGGTTTAATGGCTTTGTTTTGATCAGCAAAAAATAAGTCATAAAATTATCACAATAGGTTCTACAGTAAACATATGATCTCTTTCTGAATTTACCTGTTATCAAATGTTAGGGTCAACCAAAGTCATAAACATTTTTATAACAATAATGGCGACATTAAACCACTAAAGATAAAAAACAACCCCATATTGGCGAGATACTAATCAGTTTTACCTGATATTAAGGTCTGAATAACATGTGCAGTTTTGTTCAATTTAAGCACTACCTGCTATGAAATTGAAGATCAATGTGTGAATAACATGTATCTAAAAATGTATAAAACTACGGATTCCATAAGGGATTACTCAGTAATAAGTTAATCCTTTAATTGTACGGATAAAATATAACAAATAAAAATATTCAGATAAATATGGAGAGCTTCAGTTATAAAGAACTGGCCCGAAGAGTATTTTAGAAACAAAAACCAGGAAGATGTTCTTAGTTACGTTAAAATAAAATTAAACTTAAATTCGTGTAGCACCGAAATGCAAGAGCAATTATCTAATTTCGTCAAAGCACTAAAAAAACGCTACAAAGAAGTTAGCTACAGTAAACAAAACTTTTATATAAAAAGTGCAAACTGGTTAGAAGGCCAACTTACTGTCGCTGCAGAAACAGCAAAGCAAGATAAGGCTGGAAGACCACGCAAATCATTAATGGGCAACTGCAGTGATAGATCTAAGAGGCGGAAACTTAAAGATTTTAACGATGCAATTGGTTGTACAAATATAAAAGAATCTTTCCTACATCAATTACGATCACAGAACCAATTATCAAAAGTGGATATCATTGAAAAAGTTGTTAAAGCTAGTCCAGTGAGAACAAAACGGATTCTTAAAAGTATACCAACTCCGAGTGATGCAATACAGTACACAAATGAGGAGGCATTAGCATTATTTCTGGATTTGAAATTAACAAAACAGCAATATATTAAGCTCAGACTGCGTGCGATTGAAAAAGGGTCAAATATGTATCCAGCATATCATTACATAACCGCTGCTAAAATAGACTGTTTGCCATCAAAGGACACTATTACAATCACACCAATTTCGGCAGAGGTACAACTACAATCTCTACTTGATCACACAGCCGAACGCTTGCTACAATCAATAACAGGAAATGAGTTAAAGAAATATGGAAACACAAAGTTAATTCTTTTTTGTAAATGGGGATGTGATGGTTCCTCGGGACAAAAACAATACAAACAAGCTGTATGTGAAAATATTTCGGACTCAGATATGTTCATGGTATCATTTGTACCATTGCGATTGAAAAAGATTTTGGAAGATTCAGAGCCTTCGACTAGTACAACGCAAACAATGGATATTTGGAAAAATGAGACACCATCTTCTACGAAATACTGCAGGCCAATTAAATTTGAATTCAAAAAAGAAACTCATGATGCCATTAACAAAGAAGTTAGTGATATCAAGGCCCAAATTGCAACACTACAGCCATTACAATTACAGTTAGATGGGCAGCAAACTGAAGTAAGCTACCAATTAGTGCTGACAATGATAGATGGAAAAGTAGGTCAGGCTTTGACTAACACGAAGGCTGCATCCAGCTGCATTATATGCCAAGCAACATCAACCCAATTAAACCAAGTCCCGACAAAATCATTAGATAATACCGATGCATATGAATTTGGATTATCACCACTACATGCAAGAATACGACTTATGGAACACATACTAAAAATCAGTTATGATTTGGATTTCGGGTCTTCAGGATCAATAAGAAACAACGAAACCAACAAAGAGTTAAGAAGTTCAAAAAAGAAACATGTTCTAGATGAATATCGCAAATTAGGATTGATTATAGATCAGCCAAAACAAGGGTCAGGCAATACAAATGATGGCAATACCGCAAGAAGATTCTTTTCAGATCCAGAAACAGCATCTGAAATAACAGGAGTGGATTTAAACCTTATTTTCAGGTTTAAAATAATCCTAGAAGTACTTGCGTGCAATGAAGAAATTGACTCTAGAAAATTTGGAGATTATGCTAAGGAAACTGCAAAAATATATACAACCAACTACCCATGGAGAAATATGTCTGCAATAGTTCATAAAATCCTTTATCATGGAGAAGATATCATTAAATATCATTTGGTGCCACTTGGAGATCTATCAGAGGAGGCTCAGGAAAAAAGAAACAAGGATTACAGATTTTATAGAGAGCACAATACTAGAAAAATTTCACGAAATTCAACAAATGAAGATCTATTTAATATATTATTGGCAACGTCAGATCCGTTCATCTCCAGTATTCGAAATCAATGGAAAGTGGAACATCGGGATTTAGATGAAGAAGCCAAAAAACTACTAAAGAACAGAAATAGCACAGAACAAAATATGGAATATTTACAATCAATATTTGAGTCAAATGAATAATAATCATAATTGCCTTTCATTGTTATTTAAGGTACGAAAAGCATACTATTAGTAAAAAATAATAATAAACAGAACCTACCATTGTTACAAATGCTATTAAAATTTATTGCAGTTTTTATTTTTAATATGTTTTTTAAAATGATCAAATTTGACAGCAAAAAATAATAAATTTTTCTGTAGTAATAGCAATATTTTTAGATAATATTATTAAAGTTTTTTTTTAAGTGTAACTATTCTTTGAGTGTAAACAAAATTGCAAATTAGATAGCAAAAAATTTTTAATTTTTCTGTAATAATAGCAAAATCGTTGATTTTACTATTTTTTTTTTAGTGTAAAATTTTTTTTGAGTGTAACATTAAATAAATTCCATTATTACAAAACATATTTATAATTATTACTAATTTCCATATATTAAATTTTTTAATAAATAAAAAAATAATAAACCCATATTTCACTCTAAAAGTTAAAAAAATTCAAAAGTTCAACTTTGAGCTAGAATTCCTTAAAAAGTCCTCAATCAATTTTAATGTAATTAAAACTGAGTCAAACTGAACTAAATATCTATCCACTAAAATAAAAATTACTTCAATATTTTGATCAGTTCAAAAGTTACAGAATTTTGGCCAATGAAAAACGATTTTCAGCCACTGTGCGGCGTCGTCCAGTTACTACGGGATCTTAACATTGATGTTAGTATCACAACTATCCGCATACACTTATTACAGAACCAACTAATTGCAAGAAGTCCAAGGAAGGTTCTTTTTTTAACAAAAAAGCAAGCAGTCGCACGCTTAAAGTTCCCTAAAGACCATGTCAAATGAAGAAATATATTTTGGACAGATATAACCAAAGTTGGTCGGACTAGCTTTAGACAGTGTGTCTCCGACGTCCGCCTAACACAGAATGCAAGGTACACTATACAAAAAAAAAATCATTTAAGCATGGTGGCGCATATGGGGACGTTTTTCGTACAGTGGTGTTGGTCCAATACAGCATATAAAAGATATAATTTATAAAAATGTTTATGTAAAAATAATAAACGAAGTGATGTTTCCACATTCAGAATGGAGTATTCCACTAAAATGGGTATTCCAATAAGATAATAACTTCAACACACGAGTAAACTAGCAACGGAGTGGTTTTCAAAGAATAAAGTGAATGCTATATCGTGGCCTGCTCAGTCTCTAGACCTTAACCCTATTGAAAATCTCTAGAAAGATGTCAAAAAATATGTTTTTAAGAAAAAACGGCAACGGTTTATGGAGCACAGTCGAAGATGCGTGGAAGAAACTCCCGTGAAAGCGAAGCATCGCGATATAAGGACCTTATTGACTTCCCCCCTTATGCAAAAAAATATTTTACTATAGCTTTAAAGTTCATATTAGTTGCCAAGCACTTTAAGGCTAACATTGCTTTCTTAAGAAATTGTATGCAAAACACAACTTTAATTATTTTGTTATTTAATAATAAATACTGGTAACACCACCGTGTTCAACAACCACTTCACAGCTTATGATGTACAAAATTTAATAAAATTTCATTCGGGTATTCAAATATTTTTTTATTTTATTAAATAAATTTTTATTTTCTTGAAGTAAAGCAACCCAATTTAAATAATATGAGCTTCTGACATGGTAGTAAAACAGATAAACATTTCTATGAAGTATACGTAAAAAATATGGGGAAGAAAGAAGTATTATCACAATTTCTTTTATTCGAATGAAATGAGTATTTGAATACCCAGCTTTTTTCGATTTGTTTTGATTGTATGTACATCACTAAAACATTTTTGTGCAATTGTATTTATATTAATATTTTGTTATGGATTTTACGATGTATTTTGAATCAGTTGGATAATTTGATGAGGTTTTCCATTACATGACAGAAATAGTAAATCTAAGCTAAGAGCTAACACTTCCAGCTTCATTTTCAGATATAACATGAATCAATATGTGTTATATTAACAAAAATATTTGAGGTACAAAATACACATTTTGAAAATATCAACTTAAAGTAGTCTTAACAAACGTGGGGACCTACTTTAGCAATTTTATATAATAATTTGTTTTTAGAATACAACTTTACTTAACATTGCTTTGCAAAGCTTTGTTAAGTTTCATGTCTAGAAGATGTGCAAAAATTATTGAAAATGGAGGTTATTCAACAACATATTGAAAATAATGAGCTTGTTTTTATATAAATGCAAACTTTACTTAAATTTTTATCTGATGTAAAAAATCTGAACAAAACCACCAATTTTTTTTTTGAACTGAAACTTATTTTGAGATTAGCACTCCTGTTTTTTTTTAACACAACTGTATGTATGTATATGGTCGATATGTTACACTTTTAGACATGGATCTACATAAGTATTTAAATACATAATTAATATGCATTACACAGATACTCTTATACATACATACACATAAGTGTTTATTTAGAAGCGTAGAAGCAGTAAATACCGCGAATGTGGATATTTATGTATGCATTTACAACATCTGTAAGTAGATCCACTGGCAACATTATTTTCTTATAAAATAAAAACAAAAAATCTATGTGAGTTACTGTGTTTATCTTTTCCGTTGCGAACAATTGAAATCTATGATTAAATATGTGAAAGTTCCTAAACACTCGTGTATAGAATTAAGCAACAAGTGAATTTTTATTTACTTGGAAGTAGGGATGCCAATCGGGATCGATTTTTGGAAATCCCGGATTTCGGGATTTCTAAATCCCGATCCCGTAAGACCCGGGATTTTCGGTATCTCGGGATTTTCGGATCTAAAATTTTTTGGTAAAATAAATTATTTCTTTTAATAAATATTACTTTAATAACAAATTTTATGCATTTTAAAAGGTTTTATGTTGATAATATATCATTACACAATTGTCTTTAAAATTAACAATTTTCAATACGAGTATGAAATAAAAATCAAAATAATTTGTGTCATCTATTTTTATGTTGCATAATTATATTTGATGTTAGAGAATTTATACTGAAAACCATAACTAAATCTGAAAATTTGTTTTTGTTTTCAATATATGTAGATTTTTTCTATAATCTTAACAAAAACGAACATACATACATATCTATGGACTTTTTGAAAAACGAAACGATAGATATTCACTGCAATTATGAATAAATTTCCGCAAGAAATTTCTCCCTTTTCCAATTATTTTTTTTATTTTTTACTATTTTTCCCATATTATTTGCTACTGTTTGCAATTATTCCCCGGAAAAACTTTCTCTTGGAATTTTATTCATAATTGCTCTCATAATATACAATAAGACGGAATAAATTTGTAAAACTTGTGAATTTTCCAAATGTTATTTCCCTTCCAAAGGTCCATAAGCTTCTTTTTGTTTTCAAAATAATTCTTAGTTGTATATTGTAGCACCTTTGATGAAAATAACAAACAATGAAAAAGTAGTTGATTTGAATTGCTTTTGTTGTTAATTTATCAGAAATATGTCACGAATAGTCATTAAATTGTTAAAACTGCACGTAAAAAATTGTATGGGACTTTTATATTTTATAAAAAAAATACCATAAAATCAACGAAAATTTTAATTTACAAATGGTTTTTATATAAAAATTGCTAAGAAATTCCGGGCTTGAATTTTAAAAATCCCGGGAATCGGGATTTGACAAATACCGAAAATCCCGGGATTCGGGATTTCCCGTTTGGCATCCCTACTTGAAAGCCACAACATTCAACCGTATGCGAATTGAGCGGCCATGCACTATGTGAGAGTTGTTTTTGTATAAAACTCTAAAAGATGGATGTTGCAAGTATCAAAGCCCACAAACAAAACAGACAGAATAATGAGCGGATGGACGGACGGACGGACGGACAGACAAAGACTAAACGCAGAAAAAACGATGTCAGAGAGTCAAAGACCTGAAAGCCCTCTGTAATGGTTGGAATTGTAAGTTATAAAGAAAAGAATAAACAACAACAAATAATACTAAAATTTTAAATATTTACAGTGGCGGAAAAATAATAAAGACACCTGAAAATTTTATAATTTGCATGAAGTTTTTTTTTTAATTTTTCTTAAAATAATGTAAACATATACATCAAATGATAAATAAACGTTCGAATATTTATGTAATTTAAAGAAAAAATAATAGGGACATTTAAACAAAATTATATTTTGCTAAAAATTGCACTCATTGCATTGAACTTTTTTTTACGCTGTAAATTTATTTATTCAATAAATGAACTAACAATAAGTATTAAAATCTTAAGAATAAATATAATTAATTAGGCCCGACCAGTGTCCGGCATTAACTTAGTAAGAGTAATTAATGGTGTCTATTCTAAAATACGCGTCGACTTGGTGAAACTTACATGGAAAACAAAAACAAAATTGTGTAAATGTACAAAATTTGTTTTTGTTTCTCATAGAAAATTAACCGTTCTTAAAAGAAAGAGTAAAGCGTTGAAATTCTCACGTTTATTTCATTTAAGAAATACATGGCAAACAAAAACAAATTTTGAAAATTTGTTTTTGTTTGAATGTAAAGTTTCACTTTTTCGACGCGTTTTCCAGAATAGACCCCAATAATTCATAAATGTCATATTAAGCACAAAAATATGTTCAAGAAGTTTCGTCTACACTACATTAGTATGGGGAAAACCCTTTCATTTGTGTGAATCTTTCAATCTCTTTCAGAAAGTTTGGGTGAAGTAATTCTTTCTTTTCTTTCATCTTTTTGAAAGTCACACACATTTCAGAATGAATTGTCAATGTATCCCTTTTTGAAAGTGTTCCAATTTGCGTGAATTGTTATTCGAAAAACAAAAATAGTTTTAATATCAACTTAAAATTACATTTTCCCTAAGTAAATCCACAGTATTGTCTAGTCTAGTCCCATCAGCTCAAAAACAGAAATATAAAAGCAAATAGGAATATGAAAGTAAACAGAAAAATTAAACCGAATGATGAATCATTCAGTTGAAGTAATTCATTCAAGAATGACACAAGTCTACATTGAAACAAAGATTTGACCCAAATAGCGCCGAAATTTTTTTTTTAATTTTTATTTCGAAAATGACATTTTAAATTTTATATACCTTTATCCTTCCTTTTAAAAGGACGGTTGTGCAAAGTGGCTTAAAATATAAAAAAATTCTATAAAGTATTAAAATATGCCCTAAAAGCGTAAATTATTATCTAAAGATTGCGTGGAAGCCTGATATATGCAAAAATACGCTTTAAAGGGTAAAATATGCACTAACAAAACGATGTCAAAATTCTTAAAAAGTTCTAAAATGGATAAATATCTTGTCCCCGCATTAATACGTCACACAACAAAAAACATGCAATTGCATATTTGCGTTTTCCCTGGTAATAAACAATGGGACATTTCGGTTCTCATGAATCGGGAGTGTTAAGTTAATTTTTTTTTTTTAAATTCATTTATTTATTTATTGTATCTTCAAATATGAACTAACAATAAGTAATCAAATCTTAAAGCTAAAATAAAATTATTAGGCCCGACCAGTGTCGGACATAAACTTAGTGATAGTTATAAATAATACATGAATAGTGATAATCAAAAAGGAAAAATAAATGTATTTTCAAGCAGTTCCATCTAGAGCATTGAGTAACAGAGCCCTTGTGTCCCTCTTTTTTAGGCGAATGTGTCCAGTAAAATACAAGATGTTACGAGCAAGGAGATTAGGATGTGACTCGAGTTTAGTTAGGTATTTGCCTGCGTATCTTGCAATTTCTTCAGTCAGTTGCAGCATATTTAAATCACGATGTAAATTTGAATTTTTGAGGTACCATGGAGCCGATGTAATTAGTCTTAAAATCTTGTTTTGTCTTCGTTGAATTCTCTCTACATTGGAAGCTGAAGCAGTGCCCCATAACTGGATACAGTAACACCATATTGGCTTCAAAAGCGACTTGTATATTAAAAGTTTACAATCTATACTGAATGTTGAATTTCTACCAATCAGCCAATGTATCTGAGTTAATTTAAGTTTCATTTGTGTTAGCTTAGAGTCAATATGTTGTTTCCATCTAAGTCTTCGATCAAAGTGTATATAAAGGTATTTCACATGTAAATGTTGAGGAACAACTTGACTGTTGATTCTAACCGGGGGACAATAATATTTTCGTAAGGTAAATGTTATCTGTACGCAGTTCTGTTCGTTTAATTTTGATCTCCATAGTTTAACCATAGCTCAAGCTGCTTTATATGTTCCTGAAGATATCTTGATGCCTCATGAGGGTTTTCGTGCATACTAAGGCAGGCTGTATCATCTGCAACTGTAGAAGTGTGTATATTACTGCTCACAGCCATATCACAAGTATTAATCAAACACAAAACTGGCCCCAATATACTCCCTTGTGGTACACCGGATGAGATAGTTTCGGGCGTACTCATAAATTCTCCTTCCATAGGAGAGAACTTTCGGCCTAAAATATAACTTCCTAAAAGTGTTATAATGTTATTTGGTAGATATGTATTTAATTTTAAAATTGGCCATCATGCCAAACCTTATCAAATTCCTGAGAAACATCAATAAACAGGGCAGAACAATACTTCTTTTCTTCAAATGTTTTTCTTATAAATTGAATCAATCTATGCGTTTGTTCAATGGTGCTATGCTGACTTCTAAAACCAAATTGATGGTCCGGTATGCACATATAATCTGTTAGAATAGGGGAAAATTTTGTCATGAGTTGCTTTTCGAAGAGTTTTGACATAGTTGACAGCAAACTTATTAACCTATATGACTCAGCTTTGGTTAGATCTTTGCCCGGCTTTGGAATCATTTTGATTTTTGCAAGCTTCCAAGAGTTGTGGATAATACTCCAGTCGTAATATGGCATTAAAAATAAACAGCATGATTCTTATTGCAATATGCTGCTAGTTACTAATTCCATCAATACCTGGAGCTTTCTTTGGCTTGAGTTCAGCAATTACTTTTTGTACATCACGCATCTTAAACTTTAAGGGTCGAGGGGATGGAGCAACTACACTCGGCGAATCAGCAATACCAGTACATGCGTTTGGCGTAAATAAGGATTTTAAGTGCTCAGCAAATATTTTATATTTTTCCGTATCGATTCTTGCCCAACCCCGGGATGGAACTTAATGTTTGAGGAAATGGAGTACCGAGCTTTGGAAATTTCATTCCACAAAATCTGTTTGTTTGCAGATTAATACGTCCCAATTTTATTTTTTTAGAACATTCCAGAGGTTTACAAATGTCACTCCATAACAGATACTTGATTTTACTCGAAATACGGTCGTACAAAAAAAAACAGCAGCGAACTCATTTAGCGGCCGTTTTTGTGTATTACGAGAGGTATACAAACCATCTCTTCTGAATCGAAGTACACAAAAAAATGCCGTTGAGCTGATTATTAATGTCCGATAATTATCCCAAACAATCCTCCCAGTTTGAGGAAAAACAAGTGTGTAATTGAGTGGTAGACTTAATCAGACTTTAATCTAATTGAACAACTCTGCATAGTTCTAAAAAATAAATTGGGACTTCTTCATTTAGAAATAATGGGGTCATGTATGAAAAATAAGTCGGAAAACTCTCACAGAGCACCTCTGGGGATTTAAAAAATAAAGTTGGGACATGTAAATCTACAAATAATCAGTTAATATAGGAATAAAATTTAAAATTCCTTTGCTCCGCGTGAGGAAATAATAAAAAAATTTTCAAGTTTCCCTATTAATTTTTCCAACACTGTTATACAGTATGTCTAGTAATCCGTTTCCAATTTTTAGTGGATACTTATATAATATAATACATATAATATTTTAAAGTTTTGTGTATTTAAGTTACATATTATCTGGATAACTATGTATTACGATTGACTAAGAGCCAGTTTTTAACATAAAGATAAGCTACAATTGTCAGTTAACTGACTACGACTTTTGCATACCGCAACGTTTGTTCTTTAATCTTCGACCAAAATTTCGTAGGCGAAGCCGAAATACGCCAACCACGATAAGGAGAATGAATAATCTAGGTTTTACCGAGTAACATTACTCAGTAAAGTAAGTTAGAAATGTCAAATATAAATTTGTTTCTTGGTTTAACTTAAAAGTATGTTAAACAAAGTTTAACTAATTAATAGCTCTAAGTCTAAAAAAAATTAAATTACTTTTTAAGGGATCTAGAAATAAGTTTACAGTTTTTAGATTTTGTTTAAATTAAGTATTTTGCACTAATTGGACATTTAAATAAAAAAAAATGTAATAAATCTGTGTCTTCAACTGGCTATATTATATCAAAATTCCTGCAAAGAAGTTAGAAGATTACCCAAGCTTTCAGAAACTCTTTTTGGACTCCGTTACAATATAAGCCGATATACAGGGTGTCAAAGTCGATCACCCCTCGTTATATAAATATTTCCAAACTGACAAAAAATTTAAAATCACATTTTATATTAATTGTTGTGTATTACATCGAAACACATGTCCCTATAGATTTTCAAATCTTTATCATAAAAATGAGATGAATTTAAAATTAAAATAAAGCAACTTTACTTCAGTCACTTGAATAATTTTGATTAGTTTTTTCTCTCTCCTATAATATTTAGAAAATGCTACTTGCGTGATTTTGCATCTGAGCTAATTTTATTTTGTAAATCCAAATTCAAATTGTTATTTTTGAACTTGACTTAATATGCTTTATTTGCTGATATCTTCTGTCATAGCTAAGAAAAAGAATATTAATACGAGTATATGTATGCTGGTTTGTGAGACAATTGTAAGATCAAGGTTTTAAAATTAAAAAATAAAAATACTATTAAAGACTTGATGAAGGCAAAAAAAGACTTTAGTATTTGCACGCTACGTCCGGCATTTAAATACCTTAAAACCTTATCGGTTAATTATATTTTCTAACGAGTTCTAACGAGTCTTCAAAATGTATGAGCAGTTACTTGATTTGGAATGAATGTAAGAGAAATCATTTATATGATACATCCTAAAATTGCAAATATGAAACTAATATTGATTTCCACTGTGGATATCAAAGAGAGTTGTCTTGATCAATGGCTCGAGCATGAATGGCAACCGAACTTAAGTTGCCGTGTCAACTGGCAACGCAACTGAAATTAAAATTGGTATTCTGCATGGTAACTTTCTATCGAAAATAAATTATAATAAATTGGCAACTAAAACTAATGTAAACATACCTCAAAAATATAAGAAATATAAGTTCTTAAAAAATTAAAAGATGAAAAGTTCTGTGGAATTATTTTTCCATCAAGAGAAGAAAGAACAAAAGTTTCAAGCTATTCACTTCAGGGACAATTAAAATCTTTTAGAATTACCAGCATAACTGTGAGTAAATGTTATTGTTTAAAAAAATTTTTAACTAAAAATTTCATTTTAAGCTTTAAAGCATATTTTCACATTCCCAAAAAATGAGCAGTTTACTTAATTTAATTTTTTTGTTGTAATTTTACCACCTTTTTGTTTTAAAAACTATGAACCAACTAAAAATGTGTTGTTGCAAATATTATTGCAATGGGGCAACTGAGATTAAGAGCAGTAGGTGACAGTTGTCATACGTAATATCATTCTGGCTACTTGCCAAGCAACTAAAGTTTGGTGGCCATCCATAATCAAGCCATAAGTTTCCTTCCATTATTATTTTTAACCTCCGACGGAAAAAAAAGAGTTATTATAAGTTTGTAGTGTGTATCTGTACAAGTCCACGTATAGACCAAACAGCTAGACCGATTTTGATTTAGTTTGAGTTTGAGAGTTTTTTGACCTATGGTTGAAGAAAATAGGTTTAGCCATTTAGATGATATCACAATTTTTTTTGTATGTGTTTTTGACGCCGTAGCTTCTAAACGCCTAGACCGATTTTAATTTCGAGGTTTTTAGTTTCGTTCCACGTAGCCTATAAATTTTTTAAATTTTAGTTGTTATACTTTTTCAATTTTAGCGATAAAAAAATAGTTTTTAAAACTCATTCCAAACTCGACTTAAGGTTACGAAAAAAGCTATAAAATAACTGAACAATCCAGTTCATTCGAGATAGATGAATACATCATATAACATTAAACATTATTTTTCTGTTTGTCAAAAGACTTTTAACATACTGTATAAGTTCGAATGTGTAATTATAAGATATTTATTCATTTCAAGAGGAATAGAATGAATTAGTACTGAATAATAAAGATAAATATTATAAACATACAGTGCATATCGTACAATCTTACTTATGTATTTACAAGTCTTCGTTTTTGTACTAAATACATAGATATGTGTGATTATCAAACAGAAGAACGATTGTATTATAATGTAGTATAACAGACACCACTATTAAAAATTTGTTTCAAGTTCTACATACAAACATACATATGTATGTATACACACAAAGCTGTGTTTACGTATACATTTTTATGGCAGATGAATTAGGCTGGTGTGTTCTACAAAGAACAAAAATTGTGCCGGCATAGAAATTAGTCTCGTGTGTGACAGGCCTATGAAAATACAATTAATTACCAGGTGGCAAAGTTAAAAGTATAAAATGCATGTCATTTTCAATGTGGCAATCAGGGCTGCCGTTTTTGGTTATTTCTAACCAAAAGTGGTTATTTTTTTCTTTAATGTGGAGATGTGAATATTTTTCTCTTTTTGGTTATTTTTTTTCCAAAATAATGATACACATGTACATATTTTTTATGTTATACTTTTTAAGCTTTTATGTTCTTCAATTTTTAGTATTGATACCAAGGCAACTGAAAATAAAACATCTGTGACTAAAATCACTAGTGCAGCCACCTGTCATGACTTCACTTGTTTACAATACTTTTCTTTTCTTTTATCTTCCAGTAATTCTGAGTTTGCACGTTTGTGGAGTACTATGTGGTGCATAATAGGTGACCACTTTTGTCCGCCCGCATCCCCTCCTTCCCAAGAAAAGTGTGTAACCCTAAGAAAATTTCAAGTTGAAAACTTGATGATATTTACTTCAAATTCATGTTTTTCAGAAATAGATTCATGGGCTTTAATAAAGGAACACCTCATTTATAAATTTGCATTAACTTTTTCCGTCTCGGTTGCATCATTTAATGAAAAAGTCCTTTCGAAGGCATAAAGTAAGGGCTTAAAAAAACAAGGTTTGTGTCAAGGGTTATAAATTTTAAAATTTAACATCACACATTCAAACTATTATACGGTGAACTGCAAGTTTTGTTTACTTTATATTTAAAAAAATTTATTTTTTATATACAAACATGTCCAACGTTAACTTATTACATACATACATATGTAGGTAAAAGAATTTCATATACATATTTGTTTAGTTGTTATTATTATTAACTGCATTCAAATCACATGCATTACATTAAAAATATGAATGCATTTTAAAACCCAGTAAAAAAAATGGAAGTCATTCTAGTGGAACTACATTTTTATTGCTTCCAAACAATCGATATTTTTAATTTTCCGAGAGTGAGCAACAAACCATGTAGAAGTTAATTTAAGTCATACAAAACTTTGTAACTCCTCCATAGTGTTAGAAAATACTCACCAGAATTAAAAAAAAATTTTTTCTTAAAGAAATTTGTGAACTAATTTTAGTCTAACATTTAAAGGTCATTTGCTTATATTTACATGAAATCACTGTTTCGGATTTAAATTCGTATAAAAAGAAACGAATTGTTGAAATAGGTAACTATTTACCATTTTTCCTATGATAGAACACAAAAAGGGAATTTTTCTTAATATCGCTTCCAATTCAGTGACCAGGCATCGAAAAAGAGAACTTCTTGCAATGACAACCCTATGTAAAAATCATTAGAACGGATCGAAATTTTCACTACTACCAGATCACAAACTCTACATTTTCATGACTTTTTTGGATTATTTTTTTTGCTGGGGTGTTATTTAATAAAAATACTACATATTGAAATTTGATAATATTTTTTTCTCATTTGGTAACTTTTAAAGCGAATTTTGGTTGTAAAATTTTTTTGGTTGTGGCAGCACTGCTGGCAATATGGTAATGTTAAAACTGTCAGTGCAGCTGTAGTTGATCAAAAATGTTCTCTCTCTCTGATACACTAATATATAAATAATACATATAAAGATGTATTTGTGTTTGCCTGACTTTGATATACACAGAATGCGTATTTATATCGTTGCCTGCTCACAATGAAAGAATTAAGATGGCGCAATATTGCCACATTAAAATTTTAATATACTCATTGTGAATTCCCTAAATATTTATAGTAGGGTGGCTTTAGTACAAATGGAATAAATCCTTGTATTTCCGTGAAAATTTTATTAAAATGGTGGAAATCAATGCTGAATGAAGTGAAATAAGTGAAATTTTTTCAAAAGTCAGTAAATTACTTATATGCAAATTAAAAAAAAAAATTGGACAAATTATATTCTAAGATAATGCAAATCACTAAAAACGAGTTTATTTTAACTTGAGTTCTCGTTGTACCTTTACATACTTAAAATACAAACAAAAAAGTATACAAAAAATATTCGTAGTACATACTCGGCCTGGCCCACGATGTCGACAAGAAATTATCTTTCGCTTAGTTATACTGAAAACAAAAACAAAATAAGAAAATTTGTTTTTGTTTTCAATAAAACTAAGCGAATCGTGGGCCAGGCCGACTGTCTTTAATAAATAAGCTAGCTTTATTTGCTTTGCTAATATTTTTTACATATTCATAAATAACGAAAACAAAAAAAAAAACCGCAAACAAAAAAAAAACAAACAAACAACGTGCCCTTGAGGAATACTCTATATGAGTACCTCAAAAACAAAAAATTGTGAAGTGTGCTCTAACGGCAGAAATGCCTATTTTACTGTGAGTTCTGAAGCTCTTGATGAAAACAACAAAAACAAAAAATCTGATTTAAGGCTTACTATGAGTTCTGAAGATCTTAATGAAGACAATAAAAATAAAAAATCTAATGATAAACTTTTTCTAACGGCAAAGCCACTACTTCACTTCGTCAGCGATCAACCTCGCTTTGTCTAATTACAAATAGTGATTCGTTAACATTACCGTTGCGTAGTACTTCTACATTTAACTCAGCGATATCATCCGCTTCGGTCTCGTGGTCATCACTTAACCCAGTTATCAACAGTAGCCCAAAACTCAACGTCCAAGTCGGAATGGACAGATATATAACTGTAATAAATCGCGGGCGAAGCCCAAATACTACTAAAATTGCATCTGCAATATCTAGGGATAACAGCGCAGCTTCTACAAATCGTCAAAACCGTTTTCAAATATTGCAAGATGACAACGACAAACCCGATGTACCCACGAACAAAACCTCCAAGCCGCTACCAATATATTTGAGAGAAAAAAATTCAAACGGTTTTATCAAAAAATGAACCTCGGTCATGGGTGAGAATAAATTTCATATTGTTCCAATAAAACGTGGCAACATCGATGAAACGAAAATTAAAATTTATGACGAAAAAGATTTCCGCAAAATGGTTTCTGAATTTGAAAAAATTAAAACAAGTTTCTACACATACCAGCTTAAGAGCGCTAAAGGCCTGCAGATCGTATTGAAGGGCATCATTTCCTATGTTGCTCCCGAAGAAATAAAAGATGCATTCGTCCTCCAGGTATTTAAGGTAAAAAATGTATCTAACATAATAAATAGGGAGAAGATTCCTCAACCTCTATTTCGCGTCGAACTTGAGTCAAACGATATAAAATTTAAAAAAAGCGAGACTCATCCAATTTACAATTTAAAATATCTCTTATACCGAAAAATAAAAGTCGAAGAACCACACAAGCGTTCTGGAGCCGTACAGTGCCATAATTGTCAAGAATATGGTCACACAAAAACTTACTGCAAGTTACCTTCAGTTTGTGTTATCTGCGGTGAATTGCACGGTACTGCTGGTTGTACTAAGCCTAAAGATCTAGCAGAAAAAAATGTAGTAATTGTGGAGGTAATCACACCGCTAACTACAGAGGATGTCCTGTCTATTCTTTCGTTAAACAGACTATGGGTCAAAAACCTAAATTAGCTCCAGCACAAACAGCAAACGCTTACTCCGCCACTTTTGCTCAAATTAGCCAACCTGTCACTTCACGTGTATCGTATGCCGATGCAGCTAAGACTAGTTCTATTCCCACACAAAATATTCCGCCTCAAAATAATTCAACGAATGCAAAGTCAAGCTTTAATTTTAGTCGCCTTGAAGCTACTATTGAGAATCTGGTGCTGACTATAAATAATTTTACAACAAATATGACTATCATGATGCAAGAAATGCTACGAATGCAGTCTACACTGCTTCAAGCATTAGTAAACAAACCATGAACATGTTAAAAATATGTTTCTGGAACGCAAACGGCATTCGCCAACAAAAAATAAACTTGAGCACTTCCTCACGGAAAAAAATATTGATATAATGTTGGTTTCTGAGACTCATTTGACTTCAAGAAGTGTATTCAAAATTAATGGGTACATTTTATGTGATTCAAAGGACCCAAGAGGAAGAGCTTGCGGGGGGTCAGCAATTTTAATAAAGTCAAGACTCAAGCATTACATTATTGACAACATTTGTAAAGAACATCTACAAGCAACGAATATTTGTATCCAAAATTTTTGCACAAATTTTGTCATATCATCATTTACTCCCCTCCTAGATTTTCAATCACTGAGAATCAGTATGAGGATTTCTTCAAATCTCTTGGACCTTGTTTCGTAGCAGCTGGCGTCTATAATGCAAAACATACGTTCTGAGGTTCGCGGCTTATTACACAAAGAAGTCGAGCATTATTCAACACAATTTCAAAAATGGGCTTGGACGTCATTTCGATTGGGGGGCCCACTTATTAGCCTACTGACATACAAAAAATTCCAGATGTTATAGATTTTGGCGTCACAAAAAATATCTCTAGGGATTTAATTCAAGTTGAAGCTTCCCTAGATCTCTCGTCCGATCAGTCTCCCACGATCGTTACAATCTGTAGCCCACTGAGAAGTGCTTTACCTCACCCATATGTCAAGATGATAAATCGTGTTAATTGGCTACGATTCAAAAAATATCTTTGTAGTCATTGCACGGAAAATATTGCGCTAAGAACACCCGAAGATATTGAAGCTAACATTGCCAACCTTAACAAAATGATTATACAGGCTGCTGAACATGCCACTAGCGTGTATTTTTTTTTGTAATTATTGTTCAATACATTTAAATTCAATACATATAAACACTTAAATTTTGCTCTACGTCACTTTTGTTTTCAACAAACCAATAAAACAAGAAGCATACCCCCTTATTACGAATGGCGTCGTCGACGTCACATCAAGACGACAGTAAATATTGTCACTTGTCTACTATTTATTGGATCTTATTGACAATCTCTTACTAATCTCTAAAGCTTTGTAAGTTAATGTAGCATGTTAATAGTAGTCAATTCTGGTTGACAAAGAGTAGACAAGTTACACCTTTTACTGTCGTCTTGATGTGACGTCGACGACGCCATTCGCAATAAGGGGGATAGTTGTGTATATATGAAAAAATGTTTTCTACACATTAAGAACAATAGTAATAGACGCTCTGTTGACAATGTCACCAAAATAGTCGACAAAAGTGGTGACTTGGGGACACTTAACCATACGTTTCCTTCAGGGTATTTATTGCAACCTATGTATACTTATAAATCAATCTTATTTTGAGTGTGTTTAAATCAGAGTAGTTGAGCTTAAACGATGTCTACGCATTTATATTTAAAATTTCATGAGTCAGTATGAATAGCGAAAAAACGATTCATTGCAGATCACTGGTGAACTTATGTACATACATACATACATATATATGTATTTATAACCAGTGTTGTCAACTTTTAAATTTCAAAAAGCACTGAAACTATGAAAAAAACGCGTAATTTAAGTAAAAAACACTAAATTTAATTATTTAATTATTTTAAAAAATTGTTATATGCACATAAATATGTATATAAGATATATAGGGATCGGTTGACCTTGTATTTTATACCTAAAACTTTTGAGGCATCCGATACACGTTTTAATTCTAATTAATTATTAGTAAAATAAAATGATAACTATTGCTTAACTAATACTTTTTGATTACATTTAATATATTATTTCTTAAAAATTTATAAAAATAAGTGCTCGCTCATCTAAGTTTATCGTGAAAGATATTAACTTAGTGCAGAAATTGGTTCGGGAAAACCAAAAACATAATAGAAAATAAAAAAAAGAATTTATTACAGCTAAACACAAAGAAGATGCTTTACAACGTACATATGTATGAAATGTATTCAAAATTGTTCACCACATGATATTATGTTGTTCACAAAACATCAATACTGATAGAGTTTACAACGAAGCAGCTGTTGTATAAAACTATTTCTTAACCAATGACGTTTGGCGGTTTAACTAATTTTAAACCAAAAGCTGTGAATCAAATATTATTGGTTAAACTATTGCTATTAGCTAACTTAATGACTGTGAATTTGGGCCTAAGAGAATAAAACGATCTAAATTTAAGAAAAAAATTCTTCAATTTAGATTGCAGAGATCTTAATATTTCAATCTTGAAATTTGGTCAGTAAGATTGACGTTCTCAAATTTAACATAAATTCTTAATTTATAGAATGAATTCTTAAAATCAAAAACTTGGTCTTAAACTTTAATAGCGCAGTCTTAAAATCAAGAATGTAATATTAATTTTAAGATTATATCCTTAAATTGTTAAGAATATGATCTTAATTTAAGATTTTTATTAAGAAAAAAATCTTGAATTTGATCTTAAAAAAATCAACATTTTATTCTTGAATCAAGAATTTTCGTATTTAACACACTATAAATATTAAAATGATTTGAGTTTTGAGCGTAAAATCTTGATTTTAGTAAAAAAGTATATTCACAAAAAGTATAAAAAAGTATATTCACAATTCAATTTTCTCGAAGTTATAACAAAGTGTAAGGATATATTGTTACGTTTGTTAGACTTAAATAAAGTCGTAGAGGTAAAAAATCCACTTCTGCGCGCTTAAACATTGAAGTGACAAAAGACTGATGGAAATGCAGTTTTTGAGAATGCCTCAAACGAGTTTATATCCATTAACTTTACATAAACTTATTAGATTTTACTTCTGCCCAAAACTCGACATTGGATTCAATGTTTCTCCATTCTCCATCCATTGTTATAGTAACTAGACAAAATGATGCTATTAAACTATATTTGTGTACCTACTTGCTTAATGTCTTCTTTACATTAATTATGCTTAAAATGTTAAAGCAAGCATTTTACAACGTTATTTGAATTTTTTGAAATGTTCTGCTTTTTGAAAAATAGCCTTCCTCGAAAAAAAAATAGATATGGAAATTTATTTTTGAATTTTGCGTCTAGTGCCACCGCCACGAAACAAAAAGCACTAAAAATTAATTTAAAAAGCACTGAGCACTAACTTCAAAATTTCTCGCGTCGAAAATTTCAAAAAGCACTAGAAACGGTGCGAAAAGCACCGACTTGACAACGCTGGTCTTAATGTCTTAATGTTCCAACAGCCATGTGAAAATTTATAGTCGCAGCTAAAACGATCTTCTCTTACAAAAGAAAATTACGGCATTGTAAATTTTGTTATAAAAAATGTAATTAATCTGCATTTGAAAATAGTTTGCATATAAGTATAAGTGGACATACAGTTATATAAAGAGCCTTCCAATAAGAAGTGGTATTTACATATTTCGATATTAAAAAAATTGTTCTTAAGCGAAATCATCGCATGTTTAATTTTAAAGAGGAGGTATGCCATTAATAATGGAAAACAAATATCAGCAAATGGCTGCCACGGGTACGCCTGCGGGACCATTTTCTGTTCATGAAATTTTCCTCGAAAACTTCACGAATTCTTCTTTGGGGGCTTGAATCGATTGTGGGCCGTTACCATATTCCTTATCTTTCACGTGATTCCAAAGAAACAAGTGTGAAGGTAATGAAACACAAGATCTCATTGGGCAGAAATCATACGGTCAAGAAACGTTTCATTTCAAAGAGCGATGGTATCGATACCCTTTTGTGGAAAATTGAAAACTTAAATTTCATTTGGAATTTTCTTAACGCTACATTTACATATGAAAGTACTTTCTTGAAATTCCTATATACGTATTATGAATAAAAATTTTAATGAAATAAATGACTTTCGTGAAAATGTCTTGTCCGTTTTCATAGGAAATTTAAAGTTCATATCAAAAATGTTCTCGAAACGTAAAATTGCAATAAATTGTTTTGTTTACTACCTACATATTTAGAGTTACCCAGAATATAACCTACACAAATATATAAGGCAATAAATTTGTAATAAGTATTATTGTTAATATTTTAATATTACTATTTTAAAACGGCATGGATTGTCTTCTTCATGTATATTTGAAGATAAGATATTATAATTCCGTAAATATTTATACAAAATTTATATCGCATCCAGAAAAATCTGATTAGACTTAAAACTGTATTCATAATAATCTTCTCCCAATCAAGAAAAATACCAAGAGCTGAAATTTTTTATCCTGTTCGCACAACTTTCTTAATTTTTTCTTTCATATTCTTGTTCTCCAGACAATAATAAATAGAACAGAAATGTAATTGGGGGTATCGGTCCAGCTTTTCACGCGTAATGTCCTGAGGGTGACGTTGGATGAAGAACCGAAAATCCTGGGTTAGAGCCCGGTCTCCAACAGTCATTAAAAATAACAACACCACGTTTTTTCTGATGTGCATTAGTGGAAAGTTCTACTTGTGAAGGCATAGACACTAGTCACTGAACTACATCGGCCTCAGCAGATGCTAGTCCTAATGTACGAGTAACATCAAAGCGCCCTCTTTCGTCGGTATTGTGTAGCAGAATCATCGTCGAAGTAAAATAACCAAAAATTCCGCTTCCATATTCTTAAAGTTAGCACAAGAGGCAAAATTTAACATGGTCTTAACGAGTTTTGCACAAAACACCAAACTAAGGTTATTTTCCTAAATTGTGTTATCTACCCTGCTCTACGGATGTGAGCAGGGAACGAAGCGGATCGGCTCAGAGCAAGCTTCGAGCCGCCGCCGTACAGTGGCTGAAAATCGTTTTTCATTGGCCAAAAGTCTAATTTTTTTTGTCACCGATTTTTTAAATTTTTTTCGCCTTTTTGTAGCTAATATATCCAGATTAAGGTAGCCAAAAACTTAGGTTAAACTATTGATAATTGTGGGCGTGGCATGCTGTCAAACTCAACCGTTTTTTTAATTTCAGAGAAAGGTGTTTTTCTTTCGTTTTTTATCAAAAATAAATGGTTACTACTCGCAAGCTATCATCGATAACGGCCTGCGGTCTTTTTTATAATGTTGGTAGGACTATAGTCTTTAGTTGTTGTAAGTGGTCACAGCTCTAGCGTTTAATATTACGGGCGTTATGAAATATTTATGAAACTACTATATTTTTCTCAAATTTAAATTTTAGTGGAATAGAACTTCTAGGGAACAAAAGGGAACAAGAAACGTATACCACCAGGAGAAAGGTGAAAGTGTCCTCTTTAACGCTATATATACTTTTGCACCCGTGACGACCCGTGGGTAGAACACTTTTTTCATTTTAATGAAATTACTCTAAAAAAAATTCAAATTAATTTAAACAGCCCTATAAGTACTCGTATACAATAGTGTCTTAAATTTTCACTTTTTTGCCTAAAAGTTTGTTTTTTTTTACTTTAGACTACGTAAAACGAAAAAAATTAAATATAATACCTGCGAAAGGGTTTAATGGCTTTGTTTTGATCAGCAAAAAATAAGTCATAAAATTATCACAATAGGTTCTACAGTAAACATATGATCTCTTTCTGAATTTACCTGTTATCAAATGTTAGGGTCAACCAAAGTCATAAACATTTTTATAACAATAATGGCGACATTAAACCACTAAAGATAAAAAACAACCCCATATTGGCGAGATACTAATCAGTTTTACCTGATATTAAGGTCTGAATAACATGTGCAGTTTTGTTCAATTTAAGCACTACCTGCTATGAAATTGAAGATCAATGTGTGAATAACATGTATCTAAAAATGTATAAAACTACGGATTCCATAAGGGATTACTCAGTAATAAGTTAATCCTTTAATTGTACGGATAAAATATAACAAATAAAAATATTCAGATAAATATGGAGAGCTTCAGTTATAAAGAACTGGCCCGAAGAGTATTTTAGAAACAAAAACCAGGAAGATGTTCTTAGTTACGTTAAAATAAAATTAAACTTAAATTCGTGTAGCACCGAAATGCAAGAGCAATTATCTAATTTCGTCAAAGCACTAAAAAAAACGCTACAAAGAAGTTAGCTACAGTAAACAAAACTTTTATATAAAAAGTGCAAACTGGTTAGAAGGCCAACTTACTGTCGCTGCAGAAACAGCAAAGCAAGATAAGGCTGGAAGACCACGCAAATCATTAATGGGCAACTGCAGTGATAGATCTAAGAGGCGGAAACTTAAAGATTTTAACGATGCAATTGGTTGTACAAATATAAAAGAATCTTTCCTACATCAATTACGATCACAGAACCAATTATCAAAAGTGGATATCATTGAAAAAGTTGTTAAAGCTAGTCCAGTGAGAACAAAACGGATTCTTAAAAGTATACCAACTCCGAGTGATGCAATACAGTACACAAATGAGGAGGCATTAGCATTATTTCTGGATTTGAAATTAACAAAACAGCAATATATTAAGCTCAGACTGCGTGCGATTGAAAAAGGGTCAAATATGTATCCAGCATATCATTACATAACCGCTGCTAAAATAGACTGTTTGCCATCAAAGGACACTATTACAATCACACCAATTTCGGCAGAGGTACAACTACAATCTCTACTTGATCACACAGCCGAACGCTTGCTACAATCAATAACAGGAAATGAGTTAAAGAAATATGGAAACACAAAGTTAATTCTTTTTTGTAAATGGGGATGTGATGGTTCCTCGGGACAAAAACAATACAAACAAGCTGTATGTGAAAATATTTCGGACTCAGATATGTTCATGGTATCATTTGTACCATTTCGATTGAAAAAGATTTTAAAAGATTCAGAGCCTTCGACTAGTACAACGCAAACAATGGATATTTGGAAAAATGAGACACCATCTTCTACGAAATACTGCAGGCCAATTAAATTTGAATTCAAAAAAGAAACTCATGATGCCATTAACAAAGAAGTTAGTGATATCAAGGCCCAAATTGCAACACTACAGCCATTACAATTACAGTTAGATGGGCAGCAAACTGAAGTAAGCTACCAATTAGTGCTGACAATGATAGATGGAAAAGTAGGTCAGGCTTTGACTAACACGAAGGCTGCATCCAGCTGCATTATATGCCAAGCAACATCAACCCAATTAAACCAAGTCCCGACAAAATCATTAGATAATACCGATGCATATGAATTTGGATTATCACCACTACATGCAAGAATACGACTTATGGAACACATACTAAAAATCAGTTATGATTTGGATTTCGGGTCTTCAGGATCAATAAGAAACAACGAAACCAACAAAGAGTTAAGAAGTTCAAAAAAGAAACATGTTCTAGATGAATATCGCAAATTAGGATTGATTATAGATCAGCCAAAACAAGGGTCAGGCAATACAAATGATGGCAATACCGCAAGAAGATTCTTTTCAGATCCAGAAACAGCATCAGAAATAACAGGAGTGGATTTAAACCTTATTTTCAGGTTTAAAATAATCCTAGAAGTACTTGCGTGCAATGAAGAAATTGACTCTAGAAAATTTGGAGATTATGCTAAGGAAACTGCAAAAATATATACAACCAACTACCCATGGAGACATATGTCTGCAACAGTTCATAAAATCCTTTATCATGGAGAAGATATCATTAAATATCATTTGGTGCCACTTGGAGATCTATCAGAGGAGGCTCAGGAAAAAAGAAACAAGGATTACAGATTTTATAGAGAGCACAATACTAGAAAAATTTCACGAAATTCAACAAATGAAGATCTATTTAATATATTATTGGCAACGTCAGATCCGTTCATCTCCAGTATTCGAAATCAATGGAAAGTGGAACATCGGGATTTAGATGAAGAAGCTAAAAAACTACTAAAGAACAGAAATAGCACAGAACAAAATATGGAATATTTACAATCAATATTTGAGTCAAATGAATAATAATCATAATTGCCTTTCATTGTTATTTAAGGTACGAAAGGCATACTATTAGTAAAAAATAATAATAAACAGAACCTACCATTGTTACAAATGCTATTAAAATTTATTGCAGTTTTTATTTTTAATATGTTTTTTAAAATGATCAAATTTGACAGCAAAAAATAATAAATTTTTCTGTAGTAATAGCAATATTTTTAGATAATATTATTAAAGTTTTTTTTTAAGTGTAACTATTCTTTGAGTGTAAACAAAATTGCAAATTAGACAGCAAAAAATTTTTAATTTTTCTGTAATAATAGCAAAATCGTTGATTTTACTATTTTTTTTTAGTGTAAAATTTTTTTTGAGTGTAACATTAAATAAATTCCATTATTACAAAACATATTTATAATTATTACTAATTTCCATATATTAAATTTTTTAATAAATAAAAAAATAATAAACCCATATTTCACTCTAAAAGTTAAAAAAATTCAAAAGTTCAACTTTGAGCTAGAATTCCTTAAAAAGTCCTCAATAAATTTTAATGTAATTAAAACTGAGTCAAACTGAACTAAATATCTATCCACTAAAATAAAAATTACTTCAATATTTTGATCAGTTCAAAAGTTACAGAATTTTGGCCAATGAAAAACGATTTTCAGCCACTGTGCGCCGATGCATAAGGCTTGCATCGACTAAAATTTTCAGTCGACGACACCGGCGAGCCGTTAGTTTTATTATAAAAAATACAATTATTTAGTCATTTCAACTTAAAAAAAAATAACAGAAAGAAAATGTATCCATTTTATTTGCTCAAAAGAAATAAATGATAAAAAAGTGCCTTTTTATCCGATTAAGCAGCCGTAGTTCTTATTTCTTAGCCGACGTTTTTCGGATTGAGTCGACTTTCTGCCGCCGCTGTAGATTTGGTCGGCTTCGTTGCCTGGATGTGAGTCTTGAAATAAATCCACGGCTTTATGTATAATCAAAAATTGGCATGAAGTTAACATGTGTGACAAAATTTAACTTCGCGTTGACGAGTTTCTCTATACAATTTGACATTAAAAATCACCGCATAATGTAGTTTTAACACACGATTACATCCTGGCATAATTTTTAATGTAAAATTGTGTGGCAAAACACTTTAAGACAATGTTCAATTTTGCCACTTGTGCTAACTTCATGCCAATTTTTGATTATACATAAGGCTGCCAAATATCAGATTAACTCACTGCATGTTTTTGGAAACAAGAAGAATCCTAAAAATTTGTTGGTCGTCAACCACATCTAACAGTGAGCTGCAATTTAGAACAAAGCAAGTACCAGTTAGAATAGAAGTAGTTAAAAGAAAATGGAACTGGCTGGTGCATATCTTAGAAGGCCTCAAAATGACATTGCAAGAATGGAAATTGACTGGAATCCGCAAGGAAGTAGACGACAGGGCACACCATCCCATACTTGGAAAAGAATGTTTAAAATGGAAATAAGCTCTTCAGGCAGAAGCTGGCGTGAATTAAAGAAGTTGGCAGAAAATTGAACTGATTTTACATAAAAAATCGCGCAAACAATATTATGCACCGATTTTTAATGTCAACTTGTATGGAGGAAGTCTTTACCATCTAGTTCAATTTCGTCTCTTATGATAACTGTATACATTAGAGTGGCCGTTAATTGTATGGAAATTTTTTTTATTTCTTTTATTCAAACCAAATCGGTTCAGTTTTATGTAAAACAAATAAGAGTGCTATATTCGGCTGTGCCGAATCTTATATACCCTTTACCAAAGTGGGTTTATGTAGTATAGAGATACATACATAAGCACAGAGATATGTAGGTACATATTCATTTTGTGAAAAAATTCATACTTTTTTTCTAGTGCAATTTTTAGGTTAATGTCAAACATTATGTTTAATTTGGTGCTTTTTAAATTTTGGGGATTTTTTTTTCATATATGCAATTTTCTTTTGGTTTTGGCGATTTTTTTCGGTTTTTGGCTTTTTTTTAATTTTGGCGATTTTTTTTCGTTCTGGCGATTTTGACGATTTTTTTCATTTAGGCGATTTTTTTATTTTTTATATATTTAATTTTTTTTTATTGTTTTGTAGCAATTTTTTTAGTTTTGACACTTTTTTCTCATTTTGGCGATTTTTTTCGGTTTTTGGCGTTTGTTTTTATTTTGGCTTTTTTTCGTTTTGGCAGATTTTTTGATTTTGCCGATTTTTTAATTTTTGGCGATTTTTTTTCACATATGCAATTTTTTTATTTTGGCGATTTTTTCCGGTTTTTGGCGTTTTATTTTTTAATTTTGGCGATTTAAGTTCGTTTTTGGCGATTTTTTTTTTGATTTTTGCGATTTTTATTTCATTAAGGCGATTTTTTTTAATTTTTGTTTATATAAGCATTTTTTTTGTTTTGGCGATGTTTGCGGATTTTTGTCATTGTGGGAATTTTTTTGTTTTGACACTTTTTTTCTCGTTTTGGCGTTTTTTCGGTTTTTGGCGTTTTTTTAATTTTGGCGATTTTTTTTCGTTTTGGCGATTTTTTTGATTTTGCCGATTTTTTTTCATATAAGCGATTTTTTTAAATTTTTGGCGATTTTTTTTCATATAGGCAATTTTTTTTTGATTTGGCGATTTTTTTCGGTTTTTTGGCGTTTTTTTTAATTTTAGGGTTTTTTTCATTTTGGCGATTTTTTTCGTTTTGGCGATTTTTTTTTAATTTTTGGCGATTTTATAATTTTTGGATTTTTTAGTTTTACCGTTTTTGAAAATTTCAACAGTTTAGCTCTTACGGTTTCCAAGATATAGCAATTTGTTAAAATTACATAGTCAAAATTGCATTAACTGATGGACCACCCTTTAATTTAATTTTTTTTAATTTTAGTGTTAATTGTTGTAGCATATATAAAAATACACTAATTTTACAAATTTCAAGTGTCAATATACATATGTACACACAAACATACAATTGTATGTATATTACATGGGATTTTAAAAGTTTTCGTCACTCATTTTGGAACACCCTTTAATGTTCAGCTTTTATATATTTGTTGTTGTAGCGACCAAAGTTCTACATACACTGTCCAAATTTCAGACCCGTAGCTTTTACCGTTCCTGAGAAAATAGCCTTCTTCCTAAAACATGAAATATGTTTAATTATTAGAAAAAAGTTAAAGTTTTCCAACCCTGGAAACGTTTTTTTAATTTTTTAAATTATTAAATTTTTTTTTTAATTATAAATACCAATTTTATTCATACCGAAGTATAAAATAAGTTAATTTAATAAAAAAGTAATAAAAACTTGTTTTCGGTAGTTATTTTCTATGGGTAAATTGAGTTTGAGTTTTCCAGCTCTGAAACCGTCTGCTCGATTTTGCTGATTTTTCAATAGCAAAATTTTTCGGAAAATTTCTGACACACCAGTCCAAGAACGAAGTCTCTAGCTCTTCTGGGAGCTTGGGAAAACCGATTTCATCGCTTGTTCGTCTTCCCTATGCATAAGGATACAGAATATATATACTTTATGTGTCTCTTATTAATATTGTAGAAATTACAAACGGAATGACAAACCTATATATACCCTTTTACAATTTTTTGGTAAAGGGTATACAAAATATAAAAAAAAATTCATAGCGATAAGTTGTGTTTTAGGGGGTGCGTCCGGCCCTCAAACAAGCCCATATATTCAATTTAATTTATATTTTTTTACTATACTTAATATATGTGCATATGTATGTGTAAAATAATTTAATAGATATAAACTCTTATTGTAAACGCTTAGTAAAGTAATTTCGATATACATAAATGCAATTTTGGTATATGTATATACTTTTTGCTATTTTGTTGGTTATTTTCTTCATTATTTTCTAAAATATTAATTTTAGCAAAAAACTTTCTTTGAGACTAATGTTGTGAACTAGAAGGGCTAAAATATTACCATATATCATATTCTTGTAAAATTATTTTTTTAAAATAGTCATATGCAAAAAATTACATTGAAAAATGGGGTTGAAGGCCAACTTTGAGGGGCGTACGCACCCTCTAAAACACAACTTACCGCTATGAAATTTTTTTGTATTTTTTTTACATAAAACAACTGATTTGTGGGGTGAGAATAAAAGAAATCGAAAAATAAATAAATAACGGCCATTCTAATATACATACATACATATATGCGAATTTTTCGTTGAGCATAACCCAGAGTTTACACGTGTAAGTGCAAGTTCGAACAACTCAATACTGAGTGTATTCTCTTTTTAACACAACTACACTTCAACTGCCAAGGAATTTTACAAGCCATTAACTTGTTTTCACTTGCAGCGAGTAAATGAAAAGTTAGTTTACAGTGTTGCCCATTTAATACTTCAGTACAAATTACCTGAATTGGAGTGTTATGTTATTTAAGTTTTTACTTATTTTAAAGTATGTTTCCAGCGGCATGATTTAGACAAATCATGATGATTTGTGCATTTTACATTTTGTATATGGACAAATCACCTCAAAGAGTCGAAAATAATATTTTTCGAACTCAATTTATGTATGTAACCCTGCGCTGCTTTTAAAATTACAAACTCCATCCCTGGATCATCCATCAATAGTGATTGACAATTTCGGAAAAAAATTACATTAAGGAATATTTAATCAATTTTAAATGTCAACTACATGTGAATAAAATTCACATTACCGCTGCTGCGCCCACCTTATAAAGCATTTGCGTAAATTGAATACAAAAATTCGAACAACAAATCACTCACAAGCTCGGTGGAAATACTTGAAGTGATTTACTTAAACCTACTTGATTTAAAGTCGGTGGAAACATACTTTAAGTACATTTAAATGCTATTTGATATTTTTTTTAAACTAAACTTTTTAATGTTATTGACAACTCTGCACTAAAAAGTAAACATGCAAGTTGCAAGACAGTCACTCATTTTTGCGAAATTTTCATTGATAATACGTACACAAAACTTAGATGCAAGTACTTGGATGTCTTAATGCAGGGTAAGTCTGTTATAGTTAAATTTTTTTCAATAATTACTTGAAATAAATAGTTGAACACCCTCGCATTTGTATATTAAAGTCAAACACCCACTCTACACATTCAAGTTGCAATGTCATCCAACCATTTGTATTGTTGTTGCTATTAACGAATATATAGTATGTAAGTTACCTTGATTTTTGCCAGATTAAAGTCTCCTTTTGTTGAACATATGAAATGAAATTTAAAGCATTGTTGTAATTGCCTTTTACCGCTTATTGCGGCATTTTATTTTTGCTCACATTAACAGAGTTATGAATCTCTTTTCTTATGGAAACAAATTAAAAAAAATGGAAATGGAAAATGCACACATAAATAACATTTAAACAACATAATGAACTATAATGATAATGATGTGTGGAGCTTATGCCTGCATTATTGCTCTGGCATAAAATAACAATACCTGCGAGAAGCGTTCTAAAAGTTGTTAAACCTTGCAAAGCGTATACACTAGGCCGCATAAATATGCGTACATAACGTTAAATAAAATTTTACATAAAATTTTTACATCAAATAATTAAAGTAAATGCTTAAGATTAATTGCTATGTCTATGTCTATACATATATGTAGACATAATATTGGGCATCTTTGTTTTGTATTTGCGAATCTTTCAAACATGTGGGAACACAAACACCTTAATATGGCAACTTTAGCTATAAGCAAAAATATGCGTACAAAAAAGTAACTGTATATTATAACAGTTTCTATTAAAATAATTTTACAAGTTATGCATGTTAAGCATTCAAAATATAAAAATAGCATCAGGCAAGCATTTTCCGTGTTTCTTTTTGTTTAAAACTACAAAAAATTGTTAAAGTAAAAGAAATAAGTGTTGCAGAAAGAAAAATTATTGTTCATCTGTGGAAACAAGGAAAAACTTTGCGAGAAATTGGTAAAATAGTGGAAAGATTTCATTCTTCTATCTAGAGAGTAGTAGACAACTTAAAAAAAATATGGTGACTCAGTGTCCAGACACCGTCCAGGTCGCCCGCCTAAGCTAACTGAGCGGGAGAAAAGAGTTGTGGTTCAATCTGTTAAAGAAAATCTGCGGTTAACTACATCAGCAATTGCTGATAACTTAAGCAGCCAATTTCAAAAGGTTGTCTCTCTCGATACTGTGCGCAGAGTTTTAAGAAAAGCGAATTATGGAAGTCATGTGACTAGAAAGAAGCCCCTTGTGTCATTACAGAATCGCCAAAAAAGAATTGCCTTTGCAAAGGAGTACATAAACAAGCCACCAGAGTTTTGGGAAAAGGTTTTGTGGTCTGATGAGAGTAAGTTTTGTATATTTGGAAAAAAAGGCCGACAACTAGTGTAGAGAAAGTCAGGTACAGCCTTAAATCCCAAAAATTTAAAACCAACAGTAAAGCATGGTGGTGGCGGTGTAATGGTATGGGGCTGTATGAGTAGCAAAGGTGTGGGAAATCTGGAATTCATTCCATCAACGATGGACCATAAGGTCTATTTGCAAATACTGAAAAGTAATCTGCAGCAAAGTGCACAAAAATTAAATATTGAGGATCATTATATCTTTCAACAAGATAATGACCCAAACACACCGCGCATAATACAAGACTTTGGTTGCTATATAACGTCAAAAGTCAGTTAAAAACCCCTCCGCAATCTCCAGATTTGAATCCCATAGAGCATTTATGGGATTTGCTAGAACGTCGTATTAGAAATCATGTCATTAATTCGAAAGAAATGCTTAAAACTGTGTTGCTGGAGGAATGGAACAATATCAGCGCTGAATATACGAAAAAACTTGTGTTGTCAATGCCAAAGCGTTTAAAGGAAGTTCTTAAGCTTCATGGGTATCCAACGTCGTATTGAAATCTTTATTATGTTTAAATTTTATCATTACTTGAATCATGTACGCATAATTTTGCATAGTTATCAAACGAATCTTGTTTATTTTTTGAATTCTCGTATGTTTTCTTATGCTGTAACTTGCTTTTTTTCTATGTATTAACACTCCTAAACAGTGTTGCCAAAATGTTGTAGGCATTTCCCACCATATAGCCCCTGAAAACCCGCTAAAAACCGTCAGCTGAATAAAAATAAACGCTAATATAACCGCTGAATTTCTTATAACCAACACATGTCTATTTTATGGTTAATTGGTAAAAAAAAGAATAAGATAAATTTATTTAAATATGTATACATATGCATAGATATATGTATGTCGAAATCTCATATTTCTCCAATATTTGTAAGCAAAACTCAGCCTACTCTTTAAGTAGGTATTTTATTTTTCCAGGAAAAATTAGAATCCAAGGGACTATTCCATCTATTAGTATTAATGTTTAAGCTGATTAAGTATCTTTTAAACATTTTCTGCGATAGGCCCTAAGTATTCTACACGTGTGGAATAATGTCTTGCCGTTTTGCTTGAAGTTTTTGTAAAATATTGTTAAAATTTCCTGGTTTTCTTACTATCAGAAATTAAGAAATAGAGTTGATAAAATAAACTCTGTGGCTCAATTCAAATTGGTTTGAAGTTTAATTTCGAAGGAAAATTATATAAAAAAAAGTCTAATCAAAAACAAATTATTCAGAAAAAGTTATTGTTTTGATAGATTTTGGTTGATATTATGTTTTCCTCATACTCACTTTTCCAATCACCCAGTTTTCGATTTGTTTTTCGTTTGTCTAACGATTTTTTTACTATTTTTTTTAATACGAAAAGAATGATTAAATTCGTTTGTTATACAATTTTAATCTCGATTTAAATTTTATTCACTAAAAATGAGATTTGTTCACTTTTATACTCGTATGTACATTCTACATAAGTATATACATAAATTTTTTTTATTTTCAACCTCTTAAAGTTTCACTTTATACTACACGACCACAATGTGAAACTTTTTTATTTGCGAAAAAAGTGACGTTAGTTTCTTTTCGATGTGCGTGTTAATATGGAAAAAAACTCAACATAAATACCAGGATACGTGTCGCATAGCTGCGTTAAAAATACTGTATTTTGATTCAATATCTTTCTTTATAAGTTTCAGAAAACGCTGAAAATCTGTCAACTAAGAAATTCTTCCGCTAAAATTCCCGCTGGTGGTTTTTTAAATAGACTTGCCGCTAATGAGAACAAAATACAGTCATGTATAGCGGGAAAACCACCGTTTTGGCAACACTGCCAAAACGGTGGTTTTTCAGAAGTTGGTCTTAAAAAACTCGAAACTCACGTAAAAACTTGAGACATTTCACAGTCGTATACATATTAACTTATTAACTTATATAACTGCCATCGCATATTTAATAACGAGGTTGTCGTTCCAACAATTTTTCTTTAGTTGCTGCAAAAATTCATACTGTGTATCAGGAAATTTTTTTCAACTGAAATTTCATTCTAATTGGTTTTGACATGAATCAGAAATGGCAAAAAGAGATTGAACTTGAATGAAACTAAAACCAATTTATTTCAGTGCAAACATAAAAAACTCGAGAACAAAAAAAAACGTATTTTAAAATTTCATAAAGGCAAAAGTAAACAATTGGCTGTTTTGTGTTAAACAATAAAGAAATAAAAACAAGCAAGCAGCTGTTAGATTTCAGGGTTATGGTCAGACTGTGCAAACTTTTTGAGGATTGAGCGCAATATCTACTTCTTGTAGTTATGAGAATTTTTCAAAAATAGTTACATACATATTTCTTATCGAACAAATTTTTATTTTAACTTCGTCTAAAGGAAATTAATTATTTAATGTCGAATTTTCGAGTAAAAGTAACGGGTTATTCATTTTTCAGTTACAAAGGTAAAGTTAAATAATACTCACATAAAGCTATGATTTCAATGAAACTTTTATTTTATTATAATGCATAGACCTTACTATTACGTACAAAATACAACGTCATTTAAATGATGACCTCTAGATTGTTTGCAGCACTCGATCCCTTTGAGGTAGTTTACGATCACGTTTTCTCATATTTCGGGCAGTATCTGGACGATAACTTGCCGAATATTTTCTTTCAAACGCTATAACGTTATGGGATTATCGCAAGGTTGGCAAACGGTATAGTAAAAATACCGATACCGATTCAAATACCGCTAAAATTAGATACCGTTATCGATACCGATACCGAAGTCCATTTCGGTTGGAAAATACCAGTATCCAGAATACCCTTTGCGTTTATACCGGTATGTACCGGTATACCGATTCCCACCAAAAATAAAATTTCAAAAATTTATTTCAATTAACTTTCTTTTATAAACACGTTTTTGTTCTCCTTTACACATTCTTATGAAGCGTATCTCTAGACATATAAATGTTTTAAATTGGTGAAAAGAGCAAAGCCACCCTAAGCGAGAGTTATTGTATATGAAATCGCGAAAATTAGTATATTGTTTGTTATCGATACACAAGCTAATGCGAAGATTTAAAGTTTCGAAGAGTGTTTTTTAATATATTGCACATTAAACTGGTCCCAAACATATTTTTCTTTAATTGATATACTACATATATATGTGCTCTGTATAAAATATGAGGGTTGCTGCGATAAATGCCTAGCGGGGCCTAAAGTACCCGATACACAGTGAGGATTTTGTAAAAAAATTGGAAATAAATTTCTAAATTAGCTGTTCTATTGTTATGAAATCTTACACAGCATTGAGGAAGGTGTCACAGAGCTTAAGTCTGGAATTTAGACTATATATCTTTAAAGGGGCGGGGCCACAAAGCACAAAAGTAGGCAACCTTGTAGGCAACCTGGGGTTAATGAAAAATTAAAATCCATGCCAAGCTCCTGGCAACCTTGGGTTAATGAAAAATTAAAATCCATGCCAAGCTCCTGTTTTTGATCAGATAAAAAAGATTTTTTGCAAGTGTTTTTTTATCCAAGAGCTAAAAAAAGTCTACTATATTTATGGGTTTTCGCAACAGTTTAGGAAATATTGCAGAAAAAATTTTGACTTTATTACCAACCTTTGTCCACTGTTCTGCTAATGGAGAAGTCAAATGTTGTTAGATTAAAAAAATTAAACTCATTATGAATAAGGGACAAAATTTGAAAATATTAAAAAAAAAAATTTGGTATCACAATTAAGTCAAAAGTTATACTCAATTTAAACTAAAATTTTGAACAAAAGTCGATTTTCGCCGTTTTTTGAAGAAACAAGTTGGTTAATTATTTCGCTATTATAAAAGAGTTTCGCCAATCAATGTTTTCGTCTGAAAAGTCTCTCTTAGGTAGAAAATTATGCAATCAATATGCAGTTTGCTTTTGAGTTCCCGGCAATTTCCAAAAATATTAAAATAAAAACTTTTCAGTACTTTTCAGTATTTTTGCAGTATTCTTCTTATTTTTCGCTGGACGCTGATTAGATTTTTGGATATACATATTTAAAAACAAATCTTGTTTTAAAGTGGCGTAATACATTTTTTGTTTACAGCTTTGGAATTTGATATTTATTACAAAAAATAGGTCTAATTCAAATATAGGGTTAATGATTTGATAGAGATAATGGAGAACATTTTTCGAATCTTTCATATCTGAAGTTAAAGATTGCCATTGTTACAACTTAAAGTTAGTTAAGAGTAGGATTTTATCGGACGTATAAAAAGTTGTCCATCAGTACAATTTTAACTTAACCTGAAGTGAGCGCTAAGTTAAAGGCAATGTAAGTTAAATTAAATTTATAATAATAGTCCGACAAAATCCTACTTTTAAACATATTTAAGTTGTAATAATGGCCCTAAATGTTAATTGTACGAGAAATTTGTTTTGTTTGTTTTTAAGTTGGCTACAAGAATATTGTTTATTGCTTGATATCATCAAATATTCAAATATTCGTTTCGTCTGAATTTGGCGAGTACGAATACGAATATTGAAAAAAGACGAATATTCGGGAATTCGAATATGAATATTCGTGCATACAATTCTACATGTACTTCGTGTATAATGTACTACATACACTGTATGTATTTATTTTTATTATTTTGTTTAATTAACCAAAATGTATACTTTATACATATATGCAAAGTTTCAACTGCAGTTTCCTTATTTTACTTTTTTAATAAATGATTTTTTAATAAAAGTATAAAAACGTATATATAAGTTTAAATGTTTTTATATGTCAATGTAAAAATAATCCCTTTTCGAAGTAATTTAATAAAAAAAAAAGATTTTTTGCTATGTCCAGTATCTGAACTAATAAATTTAGCAGTAATATCGGTATACCGGTATTATAAACTCGGTAACGGTATGTACCGGTAATACCGATACCGAAATAAAAAAATACCGATAAAGTTACCGATACCGAAATTTAAAAAATATTTGTACCGGTATCAATACCGATACCGTTATTTGTTTCGGTTTCCAACCTTGCTTTCAAATGCTATAACGTTACGGGATTATCGGCGTAGACACTATCTAAGGCGTAACCCTATAAAAAAAATCTAATGGTCCCAAATGGCATGATTTTCGGGGCCAAGGAATGTCGCCAAAACGTTAACGCGTTCTGAAAATTTCCCATGTGATAAATCCAAAATCGGTAATGTTGTGTATATTGTGTCACCGTCTTGTTGAAATCACAAATTTCAATGATGGTAACTGTTCTTCCATAGTCACTTTCGACCAAATACAGCCCAATGACACCTCCAGACCATAATGTCCACAAAAGCGTCACTTATTCCGGGTGCCATAGATTTTCCACAATAATTTCTGGGTTGTCCTAGCCCCCCCCCCCCCCCCATATACAGTAATTTTGCTTGTTGACGAAGAAAATTTTGTTAGAAAAATCTGAAATGAAAGCCTGTTGGACTGGTGATTTTCATGAATGATTTTTAATGGATAAAAAAATAATAAATGAAGGTTTTATAATGCAAACCCAATTATCGCTCCGATAAGATCCTGTTTTTAACTAAAGCTATGTACAGACGATTGTCAGATCTGGCAATGCACTGGCAATAAAAATTGCAAGCACAAGGTAGATTACCAGTTTACACGATTGTATCAAATTTGTCCGTCCCAGACGGATGTATGACAATAAATTCATCTGACAAAATCGCCAGTATAAAAATTTTTAGTTCACACGGTTGTCATATGCACAAATTTTCAGATCTTTTGTTATGCGTTACCATCAGACTCAAACAAAGCATTTGTTAGAAATTGTTAAATGCAGAAATTGAAATTATAAATTATTATGGATCATAAAGAAAAAAATTGTAATGATTTTGCCTGCATATATATCATTATACATATAGTATATATTTTTTCTTTAAAATCTAGCGTGTGCAGTGTTGCCTATAGAAAGAATTCTCTTACAATGACGCCATTATCCATCTGAGCATAAACTTCGCACATCTGACAATATTAAAATGTCTGACAAATATCAAGTAATAATTTTTCAATGTGCTGCTCACACGATTGTAAGATATCTGACAATTTGTTATCAGCTGTTAGCCTTGCAATTGACTGACAATGCTTTTTCTGGCAACGACGTCTGACAAAAATTGTCAGTTCACACAGGTGTAAGAAATTTTGAGCACATTTTACTGGCAATATTGTAAGATCTGATAACCGTATGTACGGCAAGATGTAAAAATGGCGCTTACAAATCGCCAGCACTATTTTATTTACTTTTTCTGCTCTAAAAGGTCAACCAAACCACAAATCTCTAAAACATCAACTCCAAATAAAGCAACATTTTTGCTTTAATATCAATTAAAGTACTTTTGTACATTCGACGTATGTAATTAGTTGTGAATATAAGTATACTCGTATCGTATATACATAAATGTAGTTAAATATTGTATTTTCTGTTCAGTTGCTTTCTTGTTCTAGCAAAAGTTGCGGGTATAAAATGTGTTTAAAAAACCGGAAGTAATTCCATAACAAGAAAAGGCAAATATTTCGGATTTATTACAAAATAACAAAAAGTAATAATTTTGGAAGGTATCAACACAGTTAGGTTATATAGAACTATCGTAGTTTCCGAGATATAAAGATATCGATTGTTACCATTTTTATCGAATTCCAGGTGGATCTATACATCAGAAGGGGAAGAACCTACACAAAAAATTTTTGCTCTCTAGCTATAGACGTTGGGGATTAGCGATGATATATCAGTCAGTCAGTCAATAACATTACTCTTTCATATGTTTAGATAAAAATGCTTTAAACTATAGCATCAATAGTATTTTGTTCTTAAATTTGCATATTCATAAACATCAACAATCTGACAAATGTAAACATCGGTTTTAATTAATTGTTAGTTATCCAGAGGGCACTGTATAACGAAGTTCGTTCGACTGTATAAAATGTGTAAATAGCGTTGTATTATTATATGCTAACTTGGTATCTTCGAATTAAAAACAAAACTTAAAAATAACTGAACAACCAAAAGTTTTTGTGGTGGCAGTGCGCCAATTCGGAAATTGAGAGCGGCCTTGATTTATGCAACATGCTACACAAATCAGCTGTTGAAGAAACAGACACTATTTCAGAAGTAATTAAGATAATTACCTAATATTATAAATAAACCTTATTTAAAACAATAATTTTGACAGGCATTCAGAATTAAAACGACGTGTTTTTTTTAGACTGTCACCAACTTTGAGATGGCATCGCTGCATTATTTGAGCACCATATTAACAGCTGATAGTTGATTTTTTTTAGTTTGTCTTCTAATGCGTGCAAATTTTTGAAATTTTTAATCTAAATAATTGTTCTATTCTTCAAACTCATATGCACTTCTTCCATTTTATGGCGTACATAATCGATTAAGCCAATTTCTGTTTGAATGGGTATGTAAATAAGCAGAATTATCGCATTTGGAGTGAGGAGAATCAACAAGCTTCTGTCGAAACAGCGCTTTATGGGCTGGCGGAGTCATTGGCCCGTATATCTTCAAAAACGATGTTAGTCAGAATGTTACTGTTGTACCTCAATTACGTGGCATTAATCTTGCTGATATGTGGTTTCCACAGTACGGAGACACATGCCACACAGCGGGCGCTACAATAGATTTACTCAAAAAACTTTTGATGAAAATTTTTTTTCACTTAACGGCCCAATTATTTGGCCACCAACATCGTGTGATTTAACCCCTTTGGATTATTTTCTTTGGGGTTATATTATATTAACTCACTTGTCTACGTCGATAAACCACAAAGAATTGAACATCTGCGGTTTTACTCTGTAATTCCAAACGAAAGCAAATGGTTTCGAACTGTAATGTTAATAACATACAACTTCGAAAGCATTTTTTTGTTTCGAAATACAGAGTAGACCGCCTGAAAGTCAACATTCGAAGAGTTATCGGCGAAATACGGCCGTAAATGCTTCGAAAACTTGTTGAAAATTGGTATTCCAGATTGCGTGGCGTTCACATGGCAGAAATCATATTTAGACATTAATTTCAATTTAAAATTTTCTTTCCAATAAAACCCGTTTCATTGATATTAAAAATATATTTCCTTGCTTTATTATGATGTAAACTTGTGTCACTCTGTAAAAAATAACCTTTACATATGAATTGTAATGTAAAAAACATGTCGCGTAGGCAGGTTTTATATTACAGTGTTTTCACACTGAAAGTTGAAACCTGGTTTTAACGTTAAAACCATCATTAAATAACAACACCACGAATTTTTCTGATGTGCATTAGTGCCCCTTTGTATCAGTTGTTCAGTGAAACTTCACTGAACTATACCGACTTCGGCAGATACTAATCCTAATGTAACGTCAGAGCGCCCTCCTTCGTAGGTGTTGTGTAGCAGAATCATCGGCGAAGTAAAATAACGAATGAAAATGGCTACTAAACACAGCTTCAAAAATTTAAGCGCCTCATTGAAACCAGAGGCGCTGCAACTCTGCATTATAACGTGTGAAACGTAGAGTTGTATAAGAAAAGAAGCTTTCCTCTATCTCTTCCTTCAACGCCTGTCTTCTCTATCACTATTCATTTCCTAAAGAAGATAACACTTATAAGTAGTAGTAGGCATTCATTACCTGAGTGTTACTTCTCTTAAAAAAAAAAATTGTTTTGTGTATATGAAAATCTCAGATATTTCACAACGCGCTCTAATTGGAAATTATTTTATATTTTGTAAATAAAAAATTTTTAAATTATGGAACTATGTACTTATACAAAGTAAGAAGTGCTTGGAAATCAAGTTATTAGCGAAAATCACTCTTCGTTGCATACTGCCCTTGCAAGTCCTGCAGATATTGCAAATGTAGCATACGTGCTATATTCTGCAAGACCACAACAACAAAGTACATGCAACTGAGATTTGCATCACTTGAATAAATATGCATAACCAAAATCCATTGCATATTGATAGTTGCAAAGGTTCTCAATGCTAAAATAGCTGTTTTTTCTGCAATAAAAACAAGCAAACCTCTGCGTTTAAGAAGTTTTACGGCGGCATAGCCGCCACAAAAACTATCTGTACTACACAATATTTTTGGGCAAAAATCATCCGAGTTTCAACTTCATGTTTTTGATTCTGGCACTACAACTAACATAGCTTTTAATAGTACCCTCATTTCTGAAGACACGATGGAAAATGAAAACAACTTTGACTTATGTGAAAATGTGGTTGAGCCCTCCTCAATGATGAATATGATGTTCAAGATGTAATAGAAGTTGCTGATTATACATCATCAAACTCAACAAACGCAATTAGAACTTATCCACTTATTCAGGAAATTACTTCAACACAACCTTTAAAAATGGAGCCAAAAAATAAAGCCGTGCAAGAATTTGCTACAAAACTAAAAAAATCAGCTCCAAAGAATGCCCTAGATCAGCTATCTACCGTACAAAATGAAAGAAATAACCATTTAAAAGAAAAATTAGATTTTGAAAAAGAAAAGTTCATGAAGTGCATTCAATTTCATCAAGAGCATTTTGAATTAAAAAATTTATGATTTTGTTTTTTCCAGTTTGTTTAAGCATATAGATTGTCAAAACTTTAAAGCAAATCCTTAATGGCGAAATTTTTGTAATTTTTTGTCTAAGCAATTTACCAAAACAAAATATTTCGTTTTACTTTACTCTAAAATCAGCTGTTGTCAGAGAATTAACTGAGGACTTGAAAAAGACACTCACGCTTTGTAGCAAAAAATCATGCTATGAGTGCAAAAATTGCATATGTGCAACGAAGAGTGATTTCCGCTAATGTATATAAAAATACATGCACAAATACATCACAAGATAAATCTTTTTATCTGCGAATCGATGTTATTTATATCGTCTATTTTCACTTCCCAGAGGTCAATGAAAATATTTTCGTTGTTTTCTTTCAAAAAACTTTTTTTTCATAATTTTTTGATTATTAGTCCTAATTTACACTATGCAAGTCTTATTGCTAAGCTGATTAGTTTGTTAGGATAGAGAGACGAGGGGAAAAGAAACGGTTCTTGAATAGTGTAAATTACGACTTATTGCTGCTGCATCATATTTAAGTTGAAAATCTTTCAAGCGACATCTATTGTTATTCACTGGCATAAAAATGATCAGCTGCTTTCGCTCATTTTGACTTGGAGAACAAGGTTGCATTTCATAAAACCAAATCAAAAATGGTTTTAAGTTGGTTTTAACAACAACAATTTGTATGGTAAAACCAGGTTTTAACAACAACAATTTGTATGGTAAAACCAGGTTTTAACAGTTGGTTTTAACGTTAAAACCAACTTTTATTTAAACCATGTTAGTGTGAAAACACTATTACAGTGAAAACTCCCAATAGCGGACACCTCCTATATGCGAACAATTTTCGAATAACGTTGCACCAAATTAATTTTTCAGAGCAAATTTCCCTCCCAACAACGGACGCGGACAGATGAATTGTGCATTATTTGGTCATAAAACCTCTGAAAAGAGAACAAAAATATTTCAACATAAAACAAAATATTAACAATTGCACTTTTTTACAATAGAAACCGAGGCGCTATAAAAAGCCTACGTGTAAATGTGTACATACAGACCTTTCTCACTTAAAAATATGCATGTAGTAACTATGCTGGACAATACAACATCAAAGAATTTGTAAAAACTGATTGTGCAGCTTTTACATTTGTAAAAATTTAGAAAATCACCTTCAAACTCGTTTAGCGACAGAAAAGCAAGCAAATATGAAACAAAAAACTATAAAGACTTTTTTATTTCAAAATAAGTAAAAATGCGTATAATTTATGTTCTTCTTACCATGAATTTTTTAATAAGTAAGACATTAAGACATTTTTTCGTTAAACCTTTTTTGTTAATTAGATATGAATTAAATTTTGTGTTAATGCTCTAAATAAACAATAAAAATATTTTTTTCGTCAAACTCCCATAGGCGGACACCTCCCAACAACGGACAAATTTTGGTCGACGGTGGCTGTCCGCTTATGGGAGTTTTCACTGTATTATGTACACACTGCATACATATGTGTGTGGTACAAAGTAAAAAGTGCTTAAGTAGAGATAAGTTGATTTTGAGTAGTCTACGTTTCGGAAGCACCCCTGGTCAAAATTTCAAATAATTTGTGTGATTGTTCAGGAAGTTAAAGCACTATGACTTGCGACTTATATTTTTTAGACTTCTATTCTCATTTGGAACAATAGCTTAATTAAGGTTATACTTTAGTATATTTCAACGTAAATGTGTTACTTAAAGTTAACAGAATTTCCTAATTTACCTGTAAAAGAAATAAATTTCTGAAAATCGACCTGAACGCTTAAAAAGTGCTCTCCTGCAAAACAGTAAAATGTGACACTTTTTCCTTATTGCCACAGATGTATGTCCGTGACAAAAATCATTATTTTTTTATTATTGGATCGCCCTCGTATCTAACAACGAACGGTAAGGACTGTGATGCAGAGTAGCAAGCCGGCTGGCGGCTAGCTAGTTAGCCGATTTTTTTCGACAAGCCGAACCACTCGGCTTATCGGCGGCTTGTTACTCAGCCGATATTTTGTCTTTTATTTTTTATACTTTTTCAAATTTCGTATTTAATATGATAGGGAGCGTCCCGGAACATAAAAAGAAAATGTTTATGTGAACGGTAACGTAGCTGCGACAACACCTACGTTCTCTTTTGGAGTCCCTCCTTAAATACATGCACGTTTAAATAGACTTTTTTGTTTAAGCAGTCAGGCGACGTTTTGATAATTAATTGTTCAAAGCTTTTTGTTTGTTGATCCGTAGCAGTGTTCCAATAAAGTAATTCATTTTAATTCAATCGGAAAGCTTAAATCAAATTTATGTAGAAGGCAATCATGAATAAAATTCCGCGAGAAATTTTTTCCGGGGAAAAATTCCAACTAATAACAAGTAATAGGGGAAAAAATCCAATTTGAAAAATTAAAAATTTCTCGCGAAATGTTTTTCATAATTGCCCTGATAGTCTAGAATATGTTTCTATGGTTTAACAAATAATTTACGAAGCTATTTTTTATGACATCAATTACTGCAATATTCAAACTATTTCTAAATAAATAATGTAATTGTGATTCAATAATTCACGTATTTTTCTAAAAACAGACTGGGTTAAAACTCTTTTTCAAATGCTTAAACAAATCGGCGTTAAGCCGTTAAGCCGTTCAGCCGCCGCCGCCGAAAATATTTGTCTTTCAGCCGCCGCCGAAAATTTTTGCTCGGCTTGCTACTCTGCTGTGATGGCGACAAATTGTGTTAAGGTTGATTTAGTTTTTTTTTACAGGCATTCACCCTTATTCCAGTTGTCGTCATCGACGTCACTTTAACACAATACCAAAAAATTGGGCCTTATTACTCGCTCTCGAGAACAATTTTGCGCAACTGGCAATCTAGAAAATAGCATAAACTAGGACAGGATTCAATTGTTTTCGACAACGCATATACGAGCACCAACTTTATGGTGTTGCTTTAATGTGACGACGATGGCGACAACTGGAATAAGGGTGATTATTTTTGTGTGTTGGAAATAATACTTGGTACTTAAAAAAAAAAAATTTTTTTTTAATTGGTTTAGAATTTTATATAATTATAAAAATTTGAAAACTTTGAGGGATAAAAAAAAATAATTTGAAGAAAGAGGATCGCAATTTTCAAGACTGAATTTTTTTTTTAAATTAAATTAAAATTGAAAATTTCTGGAGGGAGAAAACAAAAAGAAATATTTCATTGGAAGCATAGCTTAATTGTGTCTATTGTGCCATTGGGTCATCCGAATTTGTTGTGGATTTATATGATAATCAAATAACTTTGTTTTCTTGGAGAGTTTTGAATCATCTATCAAAATAATTGGGTGGAGGAATATCCATAAGATTCCCCAATTGGTCAAGTCTGCAAAATTTACACTGGGATCTAGATTAGTGCTACAACTATAAACTGTTGTTTGTAGTTCTTCCATACAACTTTAATTCAAAGCAAGTCGTAAGGTTCTAAAGTTTCTGCAGATGTTTCACTTATTACGAAAACCACTTCTTTTTGGGTGATCATCATCTACAGTTTGTATTGCAGAATTACAGAACTTTAATTTGTTTATACCAATTCGATAAATCTTTTTATATATACGATTTTTTTTACAAAAGTTTTTTTTAATTCAGTTTTGTTAACTTCTAAACTCTAAATGAATTTGTTTCGCGGTATCAACACAATTTAAAAAAAAGAGATTCTTGTAATATTGATTTTACTTTTACTAATTAGTCATAAAAATGGTTATTTACATCAATTTTAACTTAACTTAACAATTAATTAAATAATAACAATAAGTACATACATACACTATTCACCGCCACTAGAGATCAGAAATTTAACAGTAAAAAAATAAAAATATTTCCAATTCCGTAAGCTTCACTGGATTATAAATTTAAATTAAAGTCTAGATTAATAAACCACATATACATACAATTAACTCAAAATATATATTCAAATTAAGTTCAAATCACAACTATTCTACTGTCATCTGGCGCCTGCTGACCACGTGGGATAATGAGAACGTAAGTTGCGATAATATTTATTTATACATATATGGGTGATTCCATTCTGGCGTTACGTGACATTTGCACGACAAAATGTTGAAAATAATTATAAAATCATGCCTGAAAAAAGTTTTTTTTCTTACATTTGAGAAGCAATTAAATAGCTCTATATTGAGTAAAAAAATTATGACAATTAAACCTAAGGATTTCAAGATATACGCAAAATATGACCTGGCGTTACGTTACAAAAAATAGAAGTGGGGTTTGACTTGACTAACAAAAATGCTTAATTCTGCGAACTGGGCGGGTCTTTTTAGACAAAACTTTTTTTGATATACATTTATTTTCCAAGCATCTAAATTAAAAACTCGTTTCCCCTTTTTTTCTATTAGCCTTAGTATCTGGCGTTACGTTATATGGCGTTTCGTTACTTAAATTTCCACTTGATATTTTTTGGTTAAAAATTAAGAAAAAGATTAACAAAACTATTGTTACGTTAAAATTTTATTAAACGTGTGAGTTCTCTTGATGCTCAAAAATAAAAATAAATAACACGATTTTCTTATTTGCACCTGAACTTCCTTTTATTCTTGACTAAACAAATTATAACTTGTCTTTTATTATTTACTTCTTAACGTTATTATCCACCGCACGAGGTCTTTTACTTTCAACGATGTTCACCGGATCTAGAATGTTCGCTAATAGATGGCGTAGTAACATGCAGGTGATTCGATTGGCCGTTAGTTTGTGAATCTTCAAAATAACGACTTGTATGTTGGCAATGCGGGTTTCTACTGGTAGTACAGGGTGGTTATCATAAGTGCTCGCACTTTTATTTGTATACGTGTATGTCTGTAGCTATGTACACACCCTACAAGAAATGAATGAGTGAAACTAACACAAACAACATTTTTTTACTAACACATTTACAACAATTTTACATTCAATTCAACAGTTATTATAGTTGCTCTACTCTAACATATATGCTAGAGTGGAACATCTAATATACATATGTCAAAACAATTAAAATATTGAATTTTACTGAAAATAATTTAAATTTCGTTCGGTTTGTAAAATTCAAATTTATAAAAGTGGTAAAAAAAATAATAAATAGTGCTTGTGAAAAAGTAAGATAAAAATAATAACGAACATAAGAAATTGTATAAAGTTTAATTAAAAATATACATATGTATGTATGTATGCATTCGTTTTTTCAATATTTAGATATTTGGAAAGGGCATGATGTGTTGGTGGTTGAAGAAGGCTTTAATACAATTCATTCTGTGCAAATTAAAGTTTATAAGATTTAAAAAAGATAAGTAAAATAATGAATAAAAGAAATTCACAAAGTTTAATTTAATATGTATATTTATTTTCAAAATTTTAGATATTTGTAAAGAGCAAGGTGCGTTGGAGATGAAAAGGTGTGAAGAGGGCTGCCTACCGCTTAAGTTAGTTGGTGTTTTTGTTAATTTGTTGTATATTTGTTTTAAATATGATATTTACTTGTGTATTTTAAAAGCAAATAAAATACAAGAAAAAGTATATTTTCTGTCAGTATATCAATCATGTATGATTGCTCAATTGTGGGGGATATATTATTTAATTATGATCAGTCAAACTTGAGTAATATTTATGCTATCATTGATTATTAAAAAGTACTGGAGTGAGCAGTTCAACTATATGTTATATTCGTTAGTTAGAGACAGATGCAAGATCACACGTACACAAAAGTTTCCATCACATTTTTCATTTTGCCCTTAATAAAGTGATAGAAACTTCGTTCTACGCAATGATGAATATATCCTGCTTGACTATCGATCAAATGAGCAGTCAATTGACTGGTAGTCTTCTTGTAGGGCAATTATTGTTGTTGCTATAGTGTTTGCACGTGAATATGAGTGTACTTTTATTGCTTTAGTTAAATACTTCTAGATAGTTCTTTGCATTAACCCTTTAGGAATATTTTTACGTAACACTATATTTGTTATTTATAAATACTTATTGGCTTTATCCGCAGCTCCGCCCACGTTGTATTTTGGAAAATATAATTAAAATTTATGAATGTATTGTTAATTGTTATTCGCTGATAAAGCCGATAAAATAAAATTATAAAACAGAATAAAAATTGGTTTTAAGGCTAGTTAAACTATTCAAACCGAATCGAAAACTACCCTTACCAGCCTAAAAATGGTACAGAAAAAATCCGTACCATATACAATAAAACCGGTTCCGAACCGGGTACAAAAAATATGATTTGTTTGACGCTGGTAATGTAGCTTTCCATTGGTGAAATAATTTAAAAACCGGTTTAGCGGTTTGGTCGTCAATGCGAAGAAAACAAACGAAAAAACTCAAAACCAAAACTTCAAGTAAATTTTAAACAAACATTGTTCTAATACTCACAATCTGGCGTTACTTTACACACTTTTGAATATTAATATTATATTAAATATTTGTTATATAAATGATTTTTTTTATTATTATCACTTAAGCTAATAACAATTTGTTAACATGCAAAATTTCATGCACTTGCGCTCGTCAGCGTAGAGATAATGAAAATAATTGCTACTTTTCCTGGCGTTACGTTACATTGAAATATCATTTTAAGGAAACCTAAATTTTACGGTTAATTGATATTAATGGCTTTCTCTTCAATTGTCTATGATTAGTTGTTGTTGTACCAATAGTTTGGCAATATACATAAGTATTACAGTGCAATTGCTTCTAGAAGTATGTAAAAAGTAAAGAGAAAATGCTCATGAAATTAAGTAAAACTTACAAAAAGGAGAAGCCTAACTTTGTAGCCCATTATTTCGCCATCACAACTAAGGAAAGCTTAGAACTCTTAAAATTAGTTAATTTTAAATATTTCTAATTTATAATACAAGAAAACTAATCTGTTGGTCAACTTTAAATTTTTCCGTCATGGTGGACTTTTTTTTGGAAGTGCCCATATACATACATACATATTTGAAGTATTACTCTCTTAAAAAAAAAAGAAAAGCCCGAATTTTAAATCATTAAGAAAACGTAAAAATAATATTTCCCAGCTAAAAAATATGTATGGAGCATATATGATATCCCATATATGGTTCGGATCCGAAATATGAGGGTATATGGGCATATATGATTATACATATATATTCATAAATTTTTATACATGTATGTATGTGTGAATTCCGTCCACAGTAAGCAAAGTTCATATTCATACAATCTTGATTCACAAAAGCGCACTGCTGTGCAATAAATTCAATTACTAAAATTTAATTTTTTTAGACTTGAGAGAGAGGTTGTATTTAATGAAACATTTCTTTGGACAAATAATTCAAAACGAACTAAAAGTCATTTCATTCATCAAAAGGTGAATCAATTATTGAAAAAACACATAAATCATATTCGTACATAACATTTAGCTTAAGAAATCAGGTTAAAAACTAATGCAATTAATTGTAAAAGAAAAAATAATCCGTCTAACAACAGTTTTCAATACAGTAATATGAACTTTGTTTCTTATCTAGAGAATTTTGTTATTTTCTATAAAATTAATGACTGGACTATCCTTTTGATTATTTGATATATTAAATGGGGCCACAATGTATAAAATCATACAAGAATGATTTTTTTGTAACAAAAAGTTTTTCTTTTTTAAACGTTGAGGGTACGCGTATAAACTTTGCATACCGTATGTATTTTCTAATGGATTTCCAATTCAGCAGTGATAAAATTCCAAGCTTTTTTTGATTGCAAAATCGATCTAATGTGAGATATCATGTACATATGCATACATTCTTATATGGCTCCATATATAAAATCTCATTATATATGGATCCACATTTGAAGAGCTTCATAATTAAATGTTCATATATGAGCTCATATGTTACAATACATTTCATATATTAGTCCATATATTAGTTCATATATAATAGTTTTGCCATGTATAATCCCATGTATTTCCATACATGAATTCATACATATTCATAAATAGTTATATACATTCATATATTAAAAATATATGGACCATATATAATTTTTTTAGCTGGGTAGTTAATTTTTTTTATAACAAATGGTTACCAAACTGTCAACACTTAGTTTTAATTCAAATTTTTTTGTTAACTACTTATAAATAAAATGGTATATACGTAATGATTGCAAATATGAAATTTTAAATTAATTTATAATCACCCTTATTCCAGTTGTCAACATCGACGTCACGTCAATACAATACTAAAATATTGGGTCCTGTATACTCGCTCTCGAGAACAATTATGTGCCATTGAAAGCCTATTTATGTTCCCTAAGGTCTAGAAAATAGCATAACCCTATCAATAGCCGTCAGTTAATTTCGAAAATGGGTAGACAAGCCCCAATTTTTAGGGTTCCGTACACCAAAGGTGAAAAAAGGAATCCTATTGTTTTCGCTACGCTGTCCGTCTGTCCGTCACACGGTATTTTCTCAGGAACTGTAAGAGCTACGTACCTCAAATTTGGACAGAGTATGTAGAACCTTGGCCACTACAACAACAAATGAGAATTAGAAATTAAAGCGTGCTCCAAAACGAGCGACGAAAAATGTTAAAATCTCATGTAATATACATACAATTGTATGTACATACATATGTATATTGACACTTGAAATTTGTAAAATTAGTGTATTTTTATATAGACTACAACAATAAAAATTAAAATATTAAAAAATTTAAATTAAAGGGTGGTCCATCAGTTAATGCAATTTTGACTACGTAATTTTGACAACTTGCTATATCTTGGAGACCGTAAGAGGTAAACTCTTGTAATTTTCAAAACCGGTAAAACTAAAAGATCCGAAAATTATAAAATCGCCAAACCGAAAAAAATCGCCAAAAACCTGAAAAAAATTGCCAAACATTTAAAAAAAATCGCCAAATCGAAAAAAATCGACAAAATTAAAAAAAAATTCTAACACTAAAATAAATCGCCAAATTCGAAAAAATCGTTTAAATGAAAAAAAAATTGCCAATATGAAAAAAACGCCAAAAACCGAAAAAAACGCCAAAACGCGAAAAATGCGCCAAAACCAAGATAATTGTTTATGTCAAAAAAAAATCGCCAAAATGAAAAAAAATCGCCAAAATTAAAAAAAAACGCCAAATTTAAAAAAAAAATGCCAAAATGTAAAATAAACGCCAAAAACCGAAAAAAATCCTCTAAACGAAAAAAAAGTGCCAAAACTAAAAAAAATCGCCAAAATTAAAAAATCCCCAAAATAAAAAAACGCCAAAATAATAAAAATTGCCAAAATTAAAAAAAACTTCAAAAACAAAAAAAAAATTGCCAAAACGTGAAAAAAGTGCCAAAACTCAGAAAGCGCCAATAAATTCAAAAAACCCCCAAACTAAAAAAACGCTTAAAACCGAAAAAACCCAAAAACGAAAACAATGTCAAAACTATAGTTTATATTGTTCGTATTGAATTACATATCTCGTGCCCGTACGGAACCCTTCGTGCGCGGGTCAAAGTCGCACTTCACTGAATTTTTATTTGGTATTGTTTTGACGTGACGTTGATGTTGACAAATGGAATAAGGGTGAATATTACAAAAGGTGAAGTCAGATATGGAGTAAATTTCTTTTAAGTTACATTTGGATCGTCAACCAATGTCTTTTCTTCTCTTTACTACTGTATGATTATTTCGATTTTCTTAGCTACCTAAATTTAAAGTCTTTTGTAGCGAACTATAAGTTATTTATAAACGGTAACAAAGTACCCAACCCAACGACGAGCACAGCCGGAATATTAGGTAGCCCCGTTCCCAGGACAATATACCATAAACATGGAATCGTTACAGCACATTAAAAATTTTAATACTCTTATAACATAAAGTATTAATTAGCTGAATCATAAGACGTATTTTAGAAGAAATATTTAAAGTTTCTAAGAAAAAAAAAAATAAAACCTAACATCACTGCTTAAAGTCTCTACGAATGTACAATCAAGTAATGTACAAAATTCAATTAATTGAAATGCAGGGAAACCAAATTATTATCTTAAAAATGTCTCCAGACTTCTTTGAACATTTTATTGTTCGTCAAAATGTCAATTTGTATACCTGTAAACATTATAAGAACCTCATTCACTAATAATATTGTATTATTATTATTTATTTAGCACAAATAAGAAAAAGTGCTACTGCAGAGAAGGACCTCCCAGCGATACTGTGTATATCACATTTCAACTATTTATATTGAATTCTCTGGTAGTATTTAAAGCTTTTGTTAATTTATTTCAATAGGTCAGTATCATACAATTCACTACATTTACGGGTACTCTTACCTTGAATGAAGTACATATTATATTTTGCATACAAGTGTAGGTGCAAAAAACAGCAACAAATCTGTTCACTAATTAAATGTTTCAATTAAAAAGGATGCTCAAAACGGGCATTATTTTTATTTTTGCTTATCGTAATTTCAACCTCAGAATGCAACCAACCGTATCTTCATTCATTTAGCGTAGGTCATATCATAAGCAAATATACAAATGAAAGTACAACATCAAAGGTATTCTGACTTTATTAAATGAAAATAAAGAACAGGAGGAAACGGCTTGTTGCTGGCTTGGCCATTGAATGGAGGTGCAATTTTATTTGACCAGTGTAAAAAAAAAACTAATAAATGGCTGCTGAAACTCTTAATTAATTGTGTTCTACATTTTTAATTTGCGCAACTAAAAAGTTTAAGTTTAGTTTGTTTATTTTTTTGTTTGAACTTTGAATTTTATTTAAACTATTAATGGGTAGTTAAATTTAACTTATTAAGTTATTGGTGAGAATAGTGGGTGAGAAGCTTGCGGGGTAAAACAAAAGTCACAAAATGACAATTCGAGGGGATTTATGACATTTCTCTTTGCCTTTTTCGTACTCTCAGCATTAAGCGTGTATATAAAAGCCAAAAAGGCATAAATAAAAAAGGCCTAATGTAAATGAGCCTGACTTTTCGTAGGGGGCTTAAAAGGTAATTGTCAATACAAGGCAGGCTAAAAAGGCATAGTGTAAAATGACTCTAAATGAACTATAATGAATTTTATCAGTATTTCAATTATTTTATAAAGAAGACAAGACAAGTTAAACTACACAAAGAAAAAGCTGCCTAATAAAATCAATAAGATTTTCTCTATGAAACGTTTTTAGACAAAGGGATATCCCAGCAGAAAGAAGCGAAGATTTTTTCATAAAGATTCCTTATTGTTTTTATGTGGTAAATCTTATTAATTTTAAGAAAATTTATTTAATAAGAAGAAAACCACATAAAATCAAGAAGAAATCTTATTATTCACAACTTTTTTTTACTTAATTTCCGTTATTTTTGGCACCAAAAAAACAATCCATAGAGGAAATCTTCTTGATTCTATTAGGTTTTCTTATAAATTGTAAACTATAAGAATTTCTTATTGATTTCATTAGGTTGCCTTATTGATTTTTTCAAAAAGGGTTTCCTTATTGATTTCATTAGGTTGCCTTATTGATTTTTTAAATTGACTACTAACTACTTATTTTTCAACTACTCTGAAGTCAATTAATATCTATTATAATTAAATAAATATTTATGTAAATCTTCATACACATTTGTATATCATATACATACATACATATGTATATACTATCAGGGCAATTATAAATAAAATTCCGCGAGAAATTTTTCCGGGTGGCAATTCCAACTAATAACAAGTAATAGGGAAAACAAAAAATTCTAATTGGAAAAGGGAGAAATTTCTCGCGGAATTTTATTCATAATTGCCTTGTATATATAATGAATATATGTGTATTGATATATAGAAATATGTAATTAGTATTTTATATTTAAAACAAAAATACATACATACATTCATACGAAAGTTTGTCCTGCTCATAGAAAATATTATACATATTAAGTATTGAAATTATTTAGTTTTTTTTTTCAACACAAACATTTGGCATTTGATTTCATGGCATGATTCTTTTGATTTTTTTTATTTTCTTTTCATTTACTTATTTTTATTTCTTACGTGTGCTTCTATTCAATATGTTTGGTTGATATCTGCATGAGATTTAAACCAATTTGTAGTCGTTGCAAAATAATTAATGTATAGCTAGTGTTTTTTGTCAATCGACTATTTTATTTACTACAGGGGTAATATAATATGTATGTATGTTTGTATAAATAAATAACATATAGATATACTACATACATACATACATACATATATCGTACAGAATTTAAATGAAAATACATAAGTACAATTTTTTTCATGTTTTATTAGGTTGCCTAATAAAATCAAGAAGAAAACCTTTTTGAAAAAAATCAATAAGATAACCTAATAAAAACTATAAGATTTCTTCTTGATTTTTTCAAAAAGGTTTTCTCTATGAAATTAATAAGATTTCCTTATTGAAAAAAAACCATAGAGATATCTTATTAATTTTGTTCTATTTTATGAGGTATTTATTAGGCACTGTTTTCTCTGTATAGACTTTGGCTGAGGGAAATGTCACATTTTTCTGTGCTGTCATGCACTTCATCAGCAACCATTTCTATATAAGAACTAAATGAATTACGCTGTGTGACTAATATGAATAACATCGAAGTACCTAGGACGTGTTACTATTTTTCTTGTAGGTATTGTCGAGCATAACAACAATCTGTGTTTGAAATTTTCCAAATTCCAAAAAAATTTGATTTGGTTCAAAAAGGTCCCCCATTTGTACATTTGTATATCTGAAATTAACTGAAACAAAATATATGTGGTTCGAAAAGGTCTTAGTCTCTGCTTTCTAAACACGTTTATAAATTTAAAATCGTTTGATAATCTAGTTAGTTAGAGGTTGATAAGTGCATACGGGTACGTAAAATCGGGTTTTTACCCAATTTCAAATACAGATTGTTGTTATACTCGACAATACCTACCAGAAAAATAGTAACAAGTCACAGGAATTTTTTTTGTCACACAGTGTTATTTGTGCAATTGGGCAAATTTGCGAAACTTGTTTCATGAAGCCCCTTTTAACCTTTTGTGCAAACAACTTATGTAAATTTGTAACAAACGTCAAAAAATTAATTAAATAAAAATAAAACAATAAAATGTTAAGCAATTTTCAATTAAAAAACATATTTATAAAAATAAAAAAGTGTGTGTTTCCCAAAGTGCCTAAGGAAGTCCAAAAAAGCAAGAACTTGATGTTTACAAAATGCACAATTGTACAGCTTAAGTTTACGAGTCAAAATTATTGCGCAAACTTAACAAGTTTGTGTAAATAAATTTCTATAAAATTTTTGACATTTTATTTACGAGAGTGTAAAAATGCACAATTGCACAGTTTGCGAGACTTTTGAACAGTCTCATGAAAACCCTTAATATTTTCTTTAAAGATTAACACAACATAAAAATGAACTTGAGCACTTCCTCACGGAAAAAAATATTGATATAATGTTAGTCTCTGAGAATTTTTGCACAAATTTTGTGATATCATTAATTTACTCCTCTCCCAGATTCGCAATTACTGAGGATCAATACGAGGATTTCTACAAATCTCTTGGCCCTTGTTTCGTAGCAGCTGGCGACTATAATGCAAAACATACTTTCTGGGGTTCGCGTCTTATTACACCCAGAGGTCGAGCTTGTACGTCATTTCGAGTGGGGAGCCCACTTACTGGCCTACTGACATGCATAAAATTCCGGATGTTATAGATTTTGGCGTCTTGAAAAATATTTCTAGGGAATTAATTCACGTTGAAGCTTCCCTAGATCTCTCGTCCGATCACTCTCCCACGATCGTTACAATCTGTAGTCCACTGAGAAGTGCTTTACCTCACCCATATGTCAAGATGATAAATCGTGTTAATTGGGTGGGATTCAAAAAATATCTTAGTAGTCATTGCACGGAAAACATTGCGCTAAGAACACCCGAAGATATTGAAGCTAACATTGCCAACCTTATCAAAATGATTATACAGGCTGCTGAACATGCCACTACCTCCCATCCGCAGTCTGGGTTTAATAAAATTTATTCTACAGACGTTGAACATCTCGTACGTGAAAAAAGAAGAGCTAGAAAGGAATGGCAACAGCACAGCTCACCTTAACACAAAATCAGATTTAAAGAGTGCACTAAACGACTCCAAGAGTTGCTTGCATCTGAAAAAACTGCGCACATCTACCGGAGGTTGGGCAAGAAGCGATACGGAAAAATGTAAAATATTTGCTGAGCATTTAAAATCTGTATTTACCCCAAATACGTCCTACGCCCCTTAAAATTTACGATGTGTGATGTACAAAAACTAATTGCCTAACTCAACCCGAAAAAAGCTCCCGGTATGGATGGAATTAGTAACCAGATGCTGATTAAGTTACCTCGTACTGCAATTAAAATCCTGTTATTAATTTTTAATGCCATTTTACGACTGGAGTATTGTCCACACTGCTGGAAGCTTGCCAAGGTTAAAATGATTCCAAAGCCAGGTAAAAATCTTACCAAGGCTGAGTCATATAGACCAATAAGTTTACTGTCAACAATGTCAAAGCTTTTCGAAAAGCTACTCATGACAAAATTGTCTTCAATTTTAACTGATAATGGGTGCATCCCGGACCATCAATTTGGTTTTAGAAGCCAGCATAGCACCATTGAGCAAACGCTTAGATTGGTTCAATTTATCAGAAAAACATTTGAGGAAACGAAGTATTGTACTGCCCTGTTTATTGATGTTTCTCAGGCATTTGATAAAGTGTGGCATGAAGGCCTGATTTTGAAATTAAAGACATACTTACCAATAAACATTCTAAATCTTTTGGAAAGTTACATTCTTGCACGAAAATTTACAGTTGTGGAAGGACACTTTATGAGTATGCCTGAAACTATATCATCCGGTGTGCCACAGGGGAGTATACTGGATCCATTTTTATATTTGATTTATACTTGTGATATGCCTGTGAGCAGTACTATCCACACTTCTACATTTGCCGACGATACAGCCTGCCTTAGTATGCACGAAAACGCTGATGGGGCATCCCGAAAACTCCAGGAACACATTAGCCAGATGGAACAATGGTTAAACTTATGGAGAATTAAGGTAAATGAACAAAAGTGTGTTCAAGTAATATTTACCTTACGAAGAGATACTTCTTCCCCCATTCGTATTAATAATCAAGTTTTTCCTCAACATTCACATGTGAAACATCTTGGTATACACCTCCATCGACGGATTACATGGAAACATTACAGTGACTATAAGTTAACTCAAATGAAACTAAAACTAAGTCAGGTACATAGGCTGATTGGCAGAAAACACTCAGCCTAGACTGCAAACTTTTAATATACAAGTCGCTTTTAAAGCCAATATGGTGTTACGGTATCCAGTTATGGGGCACTGCTTGTGTCTCCAATGTAGAGAGAATTCAACGAAAACAAAACAAAATTTTAAGGTTAATAACATCTGCTCCATGGTACATTAAGAATTCAAATATACATCCTGATTTAAATATGCCACTAGTGACTGAAGAAATTGCAAAATACGCAGGCAAATATCTAACAAAACTCGAGTCACATCCTAATCCGCTTGCTCGTAATATTTTGAATTTTACTGGACACATCCGCTTAAAAAAAAAGAGATACAAGGGCTCTAATACTAAACACTCCGAATGAAGCTGCTTGAAAATACTTTTTTTGCTTATCACTACTTATGTATTATTTACAACTATCACTTAGTTATGTCTGACATTGGTCGGGCCTATTAATTATATGTTAGATTTAAGATTTGAATGAAGCTCGTGTTGTGCGTAAAAATGTTCGGGTTTCAGGAACAAGTTCCCTAATTTCATTAGAACACATTAAATTGTAGTAGCAATGAGTCAATAGAGTTGGATACCCTACTGTCACCAATGAGCTTCTTCGCCCTCTCTTGTACGCGGTCGAGCAACTCCAAAATAGACTTTGAAGCGCCGGCCCATACATGAGAGTTGTATTCCATTTTCGGTCGGATATAAGTGCTATAAATAGTAAGAAGATCAGATGGGGTGAAGTATTGCTTGCACCGTTTTAAAAAACCTAGGCACTTGAATGCTTCTTTTGAGACCTGAAAAATGTGCCCAGTCCAACGGACATCACACTGAATTTTCAAGCCAAGAACACCAAGAGCTTCCGATTCCTTAATACCTTATACCACCACCCATAGTTACAGAGGCAGCAGCATTTACGGTCATGCGTCTATGAGTAATCGTACATCATGGAGTTTTTACTAAATCGCAGTTTAATGTCTTATTCATTGTTTTTCGCATAGACTCAACCTCCGGCAGGCTAGGTGTATTGCTGAATAGAGAAAGAATGACAAATGCTGCTCTCATCCGCAAAAGAATAAATAGGGTTGAAAGTTTTGCATAAGAGGTCGTTAAGAAAGATAAGGAATAGAGTTGGTGAAAGAACGGAACCTTGCGGTACCCCTGAATTTAGCTTGAACTCATTTGACGAGATCCCATCTATAACAACTCTTATAGTGCGATCCCTGAGGAAACTCGATAAGAATCGAGAGAAGTTATCACCGACACCAAGGGGAATATTTTGACAAAAGTGCACCATGCCACACTCTATCAAACGCCTTGGAGATATCTACAGCCACCACCTTACTTTCGCCAAAATGGTGGACTGAATTTCACCATTTCTCCGAGAGGAGCGCAAGTAGGTCTCCCGTAGAGCGGCCTCTACGAAATCCATACTGGCGGTCGTTGAGTAAGCTGTTGGACTCCAGATACCTTACAAGATGGAAATTCACCATATTTTCAATCACTTTGGAAAGTGCAGAACATATTGCGATTGGGTGATAATTTTCAGGGTTATTTGCTTCTCCTTTTTTAGGGATTGGAGTAACATTAGCAACCTTCCAACACACTGGGAACTCACCAACATGGTACAATGTGCTGAAGAGGTTAGCTAATGGAGGTGATAACGTCGAGTAACACTGCTTCAAGACCAGTGCTGGAATGCCATCCGGCTCGAGAGACTTGTTTATGTTGAGTTCCGATTAAACATTTTTTACTGCCCGACCTCGAAAGAATATCTTAGGCGTAATAGTGGGTACTCTGTCTAGCACAGGCAGTGGCTGATTGCTTTACGGCAAGTAGGAATTACTTGCAAATATTTCAGCCAGTAGGTTAGCTTTATCAGCCGGGTCAGTGAATATTAGGTCATCCTTTAAGAGAGTTTGAATTGAAGAACTAGCATTATTCTTTACTCTTTTAACGAATGACCAAAAGGTCTTTCTACCCCGAGGGGCAGCAAGAACTTTAGCGCGGAGACGTTGCTCGTAAAGAGCTTTTTCACGCCTCAGTACTTTGGCACACGAAGATCTCGCCCTTTTGCGTAGCAAATCAATATCAGCGTTTTGATTATTTCGCCAAATACTGAATGCTTCATCTCTAGATCTGACTGCATTTTTGCATGTCTGATTAAACCACAGTTTCTCTCTGGGCTTAATCGGAATTTGTTTTGATGGTATGAAAACTTCCATTCCTATTACAATATTTTTGCACTTTTCTCTATAACTTGATAAATGAAAGAAAAATTAAGTGTCATATGGGCTTTACACACGCTTGATTTTACAGAAAAAATATATAATAAAATCATTGCAATTGCTTCTTTATGGTCCATAATACTTTATATTTTCACCTTTCATATTCAACACAACCACAAACGATTGATATTTAACAATTTCTAACAAAAGCATTGAGTCTGGCAGCCAGAGTAGCAAGCCGAGCAAAAAATTTCAGCGGCGGCTGAAAGACAAATATTTTCGGCGGCGGCGGCTGAACGGCTTAACGCCGATTTGTTTAGGCATTTGAAAAAAAAGAACTTTTAACCCAGTTTTTAGAAAAATACGTGAATTATTGAATCACCACGTTGTAACGTTAACGTTGTAACAAGAAAATTCTCTTTTTTCAAATTAGAACTTTTTTCCCTATTACTTGCTATTAGTTGGAATTTTTCCCCGGGATAAATTTCTCGCGGAATTATATTCATGATTGCCTTCTACATAAATTTTATTTAAGCTTTCCGATTGAATAAAAAATTAATTACTTTATTGGAACACTGCTACGGATCAGCAAACAATAAGCTTTGAACAATTAATTATCAAAAAGTCGCCTGATTGCTTAAACAAAAAAGTCTATGTAAACGTGCATGTATTTAAGAAGGGACTCCAAAAGAGAACGTAAGTGTTGTCGCAGCTACGTTACTATTCACACAAACATTTTCTTTTTATGTGGAAGTAAAAATAACTATCTTTCTGGGACGCTCGCTATCATATTAAATACGAAATTTGAAAAAGTACAAAAAATAAAAGACAAAATATCGGCTGAGTACTAAGCCGCCGATAAGCCGAGTGGTTCGGCGGCGGCTTGGCTTGTCGAAAAAAATCGGCTGACTGGCTAGCCACCAGCCGCGTTGGTACGGCTTACTACTCTGCTGGCAACACATAAACACAGAGATATGAGGAAATATCACTGCTGAATCAGTACTGGGGGTCTACTCTGTAATTCGAAACGAAAGAAAATGCTATCATATTTCTATGCTTATAACATGTAAATTCGAAAGCATTTTCTTTCGTTTCGAATTACAGAGTAGACCCCCTGATTCGCCAGTACTACTGACTAATTAGACAAACCCCACACAATGTTTTTTGCTATAGACATTTAATATGTGCGTGTCATTGAAAAGCAACTACTGACATTGGTAATACTGATTAGATTGTTTCTTAACGTCATGACACTATCATACAAAGTCGTACAATTTACGAAAAAATACAACCCTGGTGTGATGAATTGTTATTGTATATTTAAAATTTTCATAAACTCCATCCTACTAGGGTTGTATTTTTTCGTAGATCGCACGACTTTGTATGATAGTGTATCACAGCCTTTAAGGAATATATGAAGACATTGAAAACAGATAGTCACTAGCACATTTTAGAAATTCAAGTATACTATTTTGATAATAAAATTGTGTATTTTGTTCACATTTTACGGTTTTATTAAAGAAATATATTAACAGCCTTATTTAAAAAACTTGTTAAGGCTTTAAAAAGGTTTTTTAAAACAAATTTCCATAAAAATTTTTCTTAAAAAGTCTTTATAAAGTCTTAATAATATTTATAAATAAGGCAGTAAAAATTTAACTTATGATTAAAAAACATACAATAATCGGAATTAATTCATTCATTCGTTCAGCAAGTAGGGATTTTGTTTGTCTTTTATATTAAATGCATATATGTATGTATGTAAATCAAAAATTTCATGTTTAGCTGAATTAGTAAAGTCAAACACTTACGAATGAATCTGCAAGTGTGACAAATTCTTAAAATTTTCCACAGGGTAAACAAAATTTCCATAACTGGCATTTTCACTAAAAATTTTCTATTTTTATACAATATGTATGGTTATTTTATTTCTTTTATGCAAAATCTTTTCTAATTATTGTTCAATACATTTATATTCACCTTTTAAATTGATTTCTTAAACTAATTTTTATAAACACTTAGTCCTCGTCCAGACTTGAAATTTTTGTTGCAGCAATTCTCGAGTTTATTGGGGAGAAGGGGTGAGAAGATTGGGGAGGGGTACACAGTTTCATGTGCTCGGCAATTCTCTTTTGATTTGAAATTCGTAATTATTTATATTAAGTTGTTAGTTGTATTTGACGTTTTTTATTATTTTATTTATTCAGTTGTGTGAAAAATAAAAAATATAACAAAAAATAAATAGAATTGTTAATTTTTCAGGAAAATTTGTGGTGTAATAGAAATTTTTAATGATGCATAATTGCAATATCAGAATTTAATAATGTGGAGTGGACACTTATGCAATTTCAAAGCAGAATCTTAAGAAATTGCAGCAACAAAAATTTCAAGTCTGGACGAGGACTTACCTACCCTCTTATGCAAAAACAATTGGTTAACTTAAAGTTGATTTAACAAACGAATTTTGTATGGCAAGACCGGTTTTAATGCATGCTTCAACTTTAACAATCGTTTTTGCATAAGAGCATTAAATTTTGCTTCAAGTCACTTTTATTTTGTTTTTCTTATTTAGTGGTGAGAGACAATTTGCTGATGCTTTTCAACAAGTTGTGAACTATAGTATTTCCAATATCACTGATTGGGTGAGTGACAATAAACTTTTCATTAATGCTAGGAAGACAAAGGCTATGTTTTTTGGGACTCCACTCTTAGAGTTGAGACTTTACTTGGATGATATTGAAGTTGATTTTGTTGATAAATTTTATTGTGTTGGTTTATGGATTGATAGTAGGCTTAATTTTGATAGGCATATTAGTCATGTAATTTCTAAAGTAAATTACTCTCTGAGACGTTTATATATTATCAATCTCGCTCTTCCGTTGCACATAAAATCAATGCTTATCCACACTATGGTTATGCCAATTTTTCTTTATGGACTTGAAATCTATAGTGATACTACGGAGTTGGAATCAGGAGGCTTGTTGTGCTTTTTAACAGGGCTATGCGTTATCTATACTCTCTTAATATGCGATGTCATATTTCTGAGTATGTTACTAGGTTTTTGGGGTGTACTTTTCGTAACTTTGTAAAAGCAAGAGTCTTGCTGTTCTTTTATAAAATATTTAAAAATGGAAATATCTTGTTTTTGCTGTCTTTTTTTGTATTTAGTCGATCAACTCGTAATTGTCAGATTCTTATACCAAGATTAACTTCTATCTTGGAGAGATCTTTTCACGTTAGGGTGGCTCATATTTTTAATGTATTACCGAAGCCTTTAAAGACTTTTAATTTATCCTATTTTGTTTATAGAAGCAAGATAATTGAATTTCTCCTGGTAAACTAGTTCTAATTTTATATGTATTAATGCTGTTGCATTTCACTTTGGGATGGCATTGATTCGCTTTATCTATAATTTAATTTTACTTTCTAACATTTTATTGCCCTTCAAATAACACCTTTTTTGGCATTGATTGGCTGAAATTTAATTTATTTTTGTCTAACTGACTGAGATATATGATATTTATTGCATACATTCTGACATTTACATGTCTTTTTTTACATTTGTATTTTGAAATAATATACTAAATGTTATTTTTCTTCATATTTACGTAATGTATATATTATTTTGTTTTCAAAATCTATTGTTACTTTATATTTACATATATACATATAGAGATACTTTTCTTTTAATGTTTTCTTTTTTGAGTTGAATTATTAACCTTATATGGCTCTATGAGCTCGGTTATTTTGTAATTCTTAATAATAAAGTAAAGTAATAAAACAAGAAGAAGCATAGTTGTGTGTATCTGAAAAAATGTTTTCTAGACTGTCCGTTGACAATGTCACCAAATTAGTCGAAAAAAGTGTTGACTTGGCGACACTTAACCCCACGTTTCCTTCAGGGCACATACAGACTTACACAGCCACACACACGGGCATACATGCGCACATTCATAAGCATCATCGCGAAAGTAGTTAAAATTCACTCCCAGGACCTCAAAACGTTGAATTGTGATGAGAACTTGATATTTGAAAATTGGGGCAAAAATAGAAATTTCTATCACGTAACCTTTGACCGAGATCGGATCAGAATTTTAGACACTGCAGATTTACTGTAAGCTCGAAATTGCAGGGCGCAATGCAATTTGTTTGCTTCGAAAATCGCTTTAGTTCCGGAGTATAAAACATTAAAAATGTCCGACTTTACGATGTCCAAGGCTTAAGGTTTGCGCTGACTCCATATTTCAACACTTAAAAAACAACCCTTGTATTTTATACAAGAAAATGCATACATACATGTGTACATACTCGTAACATTTAATCCCTGACATGATTTAGCAATTTAACACTTTGCAACATCTTTAAAAGCTGCAAATCAATCAGCCTTGTAACAGTTAAATGATGAAAAAAGAAACTGCATTATTTACGTACGTACGTACGTACACGTATGTACATATCTATGTATGTATGTAGTGCGTCAGAAGTAGTGCTTTGGATTGACCTGACCCATCAGTGGTTGAAATGGTGTACTTAATAAAGGATCATTAAAAGTTTTTGTTTTTGTTTCTGTTTGTTCTGCCAAAGATGAAAATCTAGTTAAATATTTCGCTTTGATATACATACATACATATGTTGATAATAAAAATATTGCCCCAGATTGTAAAATATAATAGATGTACTCAAATAAGCTTAATGAACGTTATAATCAGGGAAACCAGAAATATGCTCCAAAAAAAGTGTTTTATGCGCATTCAATATGCACTAAAAACTTCGAAATATGCACTAAGAACTCAAAAAATATGCTCTTATAAATAACATAAATTGGATTATAAGGATATGAAAATCTAATTTTAATTCAGCAATTCAATAAAATTTGCATATAAAATAAGACAAAAATAAAATAAATAGAAGAAGGAAACTATAAAAAATTAATTAAGATCAAAACTTGCACTTTTACTTCAAAAGCGATCACGATATCAGAATTAAAACTTTTCAACTGTATTTTGAGGAAAAAGACAAGTATTTTATTTATAATTGTTATTACAATAAACAAAAACTATTCACTTAGCTTTTTAAATAAAGATCGCCGCATCTAAAGAAACTTTTACACATACATTAAAAATGTTCTTTTTGAACCTCAATTGATGTAATCGGGGCAGCGTTCGTCACAATTACCAAACCAAATTTTTATTGAAATTAACGTTCAGTGAGAATGTTAAAAAACATGTTACACCTGTTTAAGTTGAAATTTGGAAAATGCAAATAAATAGTATTTATTCCAGCATTAAAATTTAGTAGAAAAAAATTGAAAATGGAGGATTTAAATTTTTATTTTTTTTAATTATCTTGTTTTGTTTTTCTTTTCCAAAATTTTTTTTTTAAATATGAAACAAAAAATTGTTTAAGGTACCAAAATATGCCCTAAAAACGCCAAATATGCTCTGAAAATTCGAGAAATGCTGAAAATATGCGTTTTAGACTGAAATATGCAAAAACATGCCTGAAAGGGTAAAATATGCGAAAATATGCACTAGCAAATCGATGCCAAAACTCATAAAAAGTTTTGAAACGGATAAATATCTTAATTCCCCATTGATATATCAGACAAGAAAATACATGCAATTGCATATTTGTGGTTTCCCTGGTTATAATAAAGTAGATACTTACAACTATTTTACATATGTATGTATGTATGTATGTATGTGCATAAAATCCTTGTTGTTTAACACATATGTATGTACATACATATGTACATATGTGCATGTATATTCTACATTAAAAATTATACAAGAGGCCTTCTGCAAGACTTTTTGGTGCTGAATTAATTTGTTTGTTTTCGCCAATCATATCGTTCATTTACTCATTGAACCTAATAACTCAAAAAAAAAACTATTTTGCAGAAAACGAGTTTAGTTTTCAATTTAATTTTTTCTCTCAAAAGTTGACTAAACAAGATATTTGTATGAAATTTTTACAAAATATGAAGGCCGATATGAGGATTAATTCTGCATCACTAACTCAAAAAATTAATTTTTTGAGTTATGACTTTCTTTGAGTAAATAAGCGATATGTTGTTACTAGGGATGCCAATCGCGACTGGTTTTCACGAATCCCAGATTTCGGAATTTCAAAAAATCAAATCTTGGGATTTCGCAATCCCCACATTTTTTGAGATTCAGGGATTTTTCAGGACTATGGGTTTTTAACATTAAAAGATATATTGCACGCTTTTTATAGATATTTATTTAAAAAAATGTTAAAAGTATTAAAAAAATGTCTTTGAAAGAGGTTCACAAACAAAAGTATTACAATTCATTTTATATTACATATATATAGTTATATACGAGTATTTTAATATAACCAAAATATTTATTATTAATAAAAAAACAAAGTAACAGAATAAAAAAACGTGCCATAGCTAATCGAATTAATTGCTCTGATAGACAATTATGTTGATTTATGTAGACATAAATCACTTAACAGCTCAAAAAATGGTCGCCAGTTAAAAAAGTGTTGCCAACTTAAAATTTTATACATCTATAAAAACCACCGTAGGGTTCCATGGATGAACATAGGTCCACAACAAGATTTTCACAGAAAAAACTAATTTTCATTTTCAGTAATCAAATTCATTGAATCAGTAAATGTTTTGTATGAATACGGCCCTACAAATAATTTTGTAAATTCTGATAACAATTTTATAAAAATTTAAATTCAGCTGAGTTCGGCTGAGAGAATTTGTTGTTTAAGTGTGTTGGTGTTTATCTTGCTTGCTGATAGGTCCAACAAGCTGCTGTGCTTTTGTTGTTGTTTATTTTGATCGGGTTGTATACATGTAATTGCCGCAAGTTACCCGAGAAAACACAAATAAAATTTGTTTGTACAAACAATTTACTGGATCAATAAAAAGTATTTACTGAAACTAAATTTTATTTCAAACGAAATTTTTTTTTAAATCTTTTTTGCGTAATTTTTTCTGTGTTCCCAATCCGATCTGTCTTCTGTTATCTTCTTTAACTCACTCCAGCTTCTGCCTGATGAATTTATTTCAATTTCAAGCATAATTCTCCATGTATGAGTTGGTCTGCCTTGCCGTCAACTTCTGCTGTAGGTTTTATGGAGCCAATTACTCGTCATTACATTTCAAATATCTTTATCTTTCTCGAAAGATCCTCTGAAACTCTTCTTGAAATCGCTGACTGATCGCAGTTGCTATTGAAAATTTAAAATAACAAAAAAAATTTAATTAGGAATTATTGTTAGATAAATTGATCAAAATAACATGTGTTCTGAAAAATGCCTAAAGACAGCGAAAAATTAAATTTTTTTGTCATCAACTACAGCTGCGCTGATAGTTTTACTTAGTTTGATTTAACATTACCATATTGACATATCGAAAATGACATACTTTTTATACTCTTAAATTTCCCACCTGTTAAATAAATTTGATTTACACACAAACAAAAAACTTGCCAGCCCATATAAAAGGTATTACTTAATGTAAACTTTGCAGTATTGAGACATATTTTAAACGCTATTGTGAACTCCGTAACTTTGTTTTATTATATCGTTGCCAGCTTACAATGAAAATTTAAAGATGGCAAAATGTTGCCACATTAAAGTTTTGAGATGCGCATTGTGAATTCCCTAAGTTTTACAAGAAATGCAATTTTTTAGCAATGCATTTTCGAAAATAAAAAAATGACTTTTCTGTGTTTAAAAGTTTTTGCCACACATACATACATATAAAATTTTTCATACACATACATACATATGTAAATGTGTACAGTGGTGATCACGAATTTAAGACACGACTTTTCACTTATATATTTTTGATAATTTTTACATCTTATCCAAACAATTTTAGATCCCTGATATTTTTTCCAAGATCTTAGTAATGTTATGAAAAAAAAATTAACAAAAGTTTGTTAGCTTTATTTCCCTAGGAAATTTTATTTGAATATTGTACAGATTAATACAAGTTTTATCCTGGTCATGAATTTAAGACATAAGCAAAATAAAAGTTAATTCACTAAAGTAAGGTTCAGTTTCATAAAAAAAAAGTGGGATATCCTTTATTTTGGATCACAGCAGCGCATATCCTGGGTAAATTTTCAACTAATGCCGTACAGTGTTCCTTTGAAGTGGCATACCAAGCTTCTTGGATTTCTTCCCATAAATCGCTACAATTTATTGGTTTTACTGCTCGTACATGCTCCTCAACATCTTTCCACAAGTTCTCAATTGGATTCATGTCCGAGGATTGTGCTGACCACTTTAGCACAGTGTAATTTTTTTCCTGTAAGCATGACCAGGCTAAAACTTGTATTAATTTGTACAATATCAAATAAAATTTCCTAGGGAAATAAAGCTAACAAACTTTTGTTAATTTTTTTTTCATAACATTACTAGGATCTTGGATCTAAAATTTTTTCGATAAGATTTAAAAATGATCAGAATTATATAAGTGAAATGTCGTGTCTTAAATTCGTGACCAACACTGTATATGTACCCTCTAGTTAGCCTAGAACCATATGTCTCTATGTCAACACTTTTTTCTAACGACAGTTGCACTAGTTGAAATGTCGACAACTTTCTTTTTATGCGCGAGGAGAGATATGTTAGACAACAGTTCTAGTGTATTTCTGGTGACATTGTCAATGAACGCGTCAATAGTTTGTTTTTCATTTTTATTATGCTCTGCAATAATGGTAAAAAAAATACATACATAAGTTTTGTTTTCTGGAAAAAATATCTTAGCATTATATATGATGGTAGTTATACAAAGTATATATAGTATATATAGTTTGTTGCTCTAACCCTTATAAAATTGTAGACGAGCGTCACTAAAATGTATTACTGAATCTTTGGTTCAAATGTCTCCATATGGCCGTAAAAGAATAGTGCTAAATTCTACTGATAGATTTTCAATGACAACCCCATGTTATATGTCAATAGGCGATTACATTGGCTGGGGTACACCTAGTCAGTAGTACTATTGACACTGTCGCTAGTAAATCACTACTATTTTACTATTGACATCGAGCAAGGAAATAACGAAATGGTAGACTAGAAGCCTAAAATTTACTAGTGAATCTTTGGTGCCAATGTCTCCATGTGGTCCGAAAGGAACTTCTCAATCAGAATTGCTACATCCACTATTCACATTTCATGTAGAGTACAATGTTCCAGGTTATTGCATTTTTTCTAGCTGGCCATATTTAATAAAATTGGCACTAGAGTTTAGTTAATTTAAAATTGCACATACATATGTATTTACAGATTTACATTATTTCTGCATCAACACAGTCTTCCTTTTATTAACCTGTGTCCACAAATAACAACAATTCAATGTGTTAGCACATATCGCAGATTTACTTCAACAACGTGCTAACTCAAAAAATCTATTTGTACAGAAAACGAGTTTAAAGTTTTCAATTTATGTACATACAACAACATACTCGTAATAAAGATTTAATAAAAATATTCTTCTCTCAACAGTTGAGTGTACAAATTTTAAATCTAAAATCGCATTTTATGAATTATGTCGTTGTTGAAGTAAATAAGCGATATGTGTTTGTTATTGTATCAGAATATACCCTTAAGCGAAATATCTGCTCCAGTTTCATTGTGTAGGATGTGAATGCAAACTAGACTTTATTCAGTTGACCAAAGAGCGAATGAATGAATGGCTGGTTGGTTGGTTGGTTAAAAAACAAACAAAATTAAAGCAAAGTAAAAAAGAAGAATAATAAAACTAGTAAATATTTAACTAACTTAACCATTCAGCATTATACAACTCATATGTAAACGATGCATCTTAGATTTTATTTTGCTGCAAAATATTCAAAACAAAAGTAGAAAACGAAACTTAAACTTTGTCCGTTCAGTTCATTTGAATTTGAAATATTACATATTTTTAGTATCATTCGTACGGTGCAACAGACAAGAATGAAGTCGGTAACAATTAGAACCGCAAAAGATTTCATATGAACGGCTTAGCTTTTATTTAAGTGCGGCTTTTTTAAACAAAAAATAAAATTAAAAAAAAAACCATTATGAACTTAAAGTGTAACATATAAATTTCAGTTCTTGTAATATCTTGTAAGTTTTTATCATACATATCGCACACTAAATCATAAACAGTCACAACTCAAAAAATTTCATATGCTGAGTAGTGGCAAACAACTATTGAGACTGTACAAATGACGCAAGTATGTAACATAAAAATTATAAAAAAATTTACATATATTCTTCAAGAAGAGTGTATTGCAAAATAAATTTTTGTGGTCGTTACAGATTTGTTCAAAACTACTTTGATCATTTTGAGTTGTGACTTTTTATGATTTAGTGTGCGATATGTACATATCGCTCATTTACTCAAAAACATCATAACTCAAAAAATGGAATTTTCGAGTTAATGATGCAAAATTATTCTTCATCACAGCAAAAAATAAATGAACGCGTTCAAAAAGAAATTATATTTAATGCTTTCTTGAGCATTTGTTTCTTCGAATGCATTCTGAATATTATCGCAAATCGTAAATAAAGCTATAGGTTTTGAGCTCATTAAAAACTCATGCGATATTACTGGGTAATATACATATTGAAATAAATACTAGAGATGTGCACGTGAGCGTTTTTTGACTCACGACACGCAAGCTCACGCGGAAAAATGTTTTGCTCACACACTTTCACGCACGAATGATATTAAAAATTTTCACGATCACGCACGCTCACGAATAAAATATTCTTAATTACGGACTATCACGATCACGCACGCTCACGAAAAAGTATATAATCAAATTTGTATGGTTTTTGGGCAGAAAAATAGGTTTTTGCACATCCATATGTAGGTATGTATATATGTATGTACATGTGTATGCACGTGCATTAGTAAAATTTACATTGTACAGTGGGGACTTTTACAAAATAAATGGTTATAAATCTGGAACTTCTAAACTACTGATTAGATTTATATGAAACTTCTAACATCCGTAGAGGAGGACTTCGGCTTTATAACACATGACAGCCTTCTGGCTTGAGCTGGAGAGGAGTTACAGTTGGTCAAAGTTAACTTTAAACTTCTGATGCTTGACTTTTTAACAATTATCCGGTCTTTACCGGATAAAGGATATTGAGCTAATTTTAATTTGGAATTTATTTGCTGGTGGTTCAGCGATCTCTATATGCATTTCATTGTTGCTGTAACAAATCATCAGTACACTTCAACCAATCAATTTGAAGTCACAACCTCTTTTGTGATTTTCAAAAATATTATTTGTGAATTCTAAAATAGTTTTTGAAAGTCTGTGCAGGAATGATATTTCGTGAGAGCGTGAGAATTCGTGCGTGATTCTTAAAAATAGGTCACGCACGATAGGTCAATCACGATAAAATCACGACATTTGCACATCTCTAATAAATACCCAGGGAAAAAGGCATTCAAAAACGAAATTAAAACATCACTTTGCACAGTGGGGACTTTTGCAAAATAAATGGTAATAAATCTGGAACTTCTAAACTACTGCTCAGGCTTTATAACAAATGTCTTGACAGCCGTCTGGCTTAAGCTGGACAGGAGTAACAGTGGGCCTAAGTTGACAACATGGGACTCAAAAAACTTTCTTTATCTCATAAAAACTTTTTTATGAGATAAAGCGTTTTGATCTAAGCTCAACATTTTTATTAAATAATGTCCTTAGATGTGTTTTCGTATCTCTCATAACTTAGAAGATATTTGACTTTTAGCAAAAAAAAATTTTTTTTTTGCCTTGACTTTTTTTTAGTATTTCACCTACAACTTTTTAGACAATTGTTGGATTTTAAATTAAAAGACAGTATTAAATTTCTGATAAAATTTTAAATAAAAATAAGTTAAAAAACTTTTTAATATCTGCAGTCGTGAAAACGGGAAAAGGCAAAGAATTCAAAGTTTTAAAATTTTTCTGGAAAAGGCACGTTTTTTTAAGAAAAAGTATCTTCATTATTTTCAATTTTGCGAAAAACTTTGTTTAACACATGCACTTTTAAACCACATAGCGCTAAAAACAATCTATTCAGAATATGCTAAGAGCTAATTATTTTGTATTTTGGGCATGCACCCTACACTCAGCAGAGTCCGAAAATTGCCAATTTCAAAATTTTTTTGTGCTTATGCGCTTATAAAAAGTTATGATGGCATATCTTGAAAGTTTTAGCTATATCATATAATTATTAGGATGGTTGGCAACATGTTAAACTTAAATTTTTAACAGCCTTTTCATAAATGCGAAGGTGCGCGCAAATTTTCTGAAAAAAGTCAAAATTTTGGAAAAATTTTGTTTTGTACCATAAAAAATATATATAAAAATAATTTTCTTTTCTTATGTTGGTATTTTTAGCTTTCATGTGAGTCTTTTTACTTTGCCTGAAAAAATTATTCCAATATAATTAACCGATCTCGAGATATTCCTATTATTTGTAGATATTCCGAAATATGTAGAATGCGCTTAACTTTTTCCATTTATTCACACATCAGCTGTTTAAAACTTTTATGAATTCTGAAATTCAACCTAAATAGAAAAACAAAAATAAATTTGGAATGTTATCCAATAAATAAGTCTATGTATATTTTTCGCAATAAAAAATATTTATGGCAATTATACCATATGTTTTTCCATGTAAGTGTAGTTAATGTTAATAACAGGTAAGCATTTAACGAACAACAACACACATTTTTAATGGATTAAACCAAGGTTTTCGCGGATTTTATAACAGCAACATCGGGAGGTGCTACCTGATTATGCTACTACTACTTAATAACACTTCACAGTACTAGGTAATAAGACAAAATTAGCAAAGGTGCTTATAAATTATGCTGTATTGCATAAAAACGCAGCGTTCTTTTTTAAGAATAATCACTCTATATTGAACTGTTATGGAGATTGGTATTAAATATAACGCGGTATGTAAACTTCTATGGGAATACGTTCCTGTTAGTTTATTGCGTCAAAAAAATGTTCTAAAATCATAGATATAATTGACAACTCGTTTGGATTAAAACTAAATGAAGATGTTACTAAAAAAATAGAGAAAGAATAGAGAGTACATTAGCTCAGTGGTAGAGAGTGTGCCTTGAGAGTAAGAACAGCTCGGTTCGTATCAGTGTTGCTAACTTTTTTCCAACAAATATCGCTAATGTAGACTAGAAAATAGCTAAATTTCAAAAACATTTGAAAATTTAGCGATAAATAGCTAAAAACAAATTTATTTTTAAATTTGTGCAAACATCTTACGGTAAATTGTTAACTTTTTTCATACTTCTCAAATTTCTCTAAAAATCTTAGATATCAAATACCAAATAAAAGCACTGTTATAGGGTAATAAAAGGTTAATTTTATTGAAAAACATATACATACGTACATATCTATGTATTCAATATACACACACATATATTTATATATGTTTATAGAAAATATTATAACTATGTACTGAATTCAAGACTTTCCCAGTAAAAAAAAATTTTCAAATATAGTATAGCAGGCTTCTCCTATTATAGAGTAAAAGTAGCGCTGACAACTGCTGCTGATTTTTATATGGCGATTTCCCAGTTTAGAGTACTGCACACAAAAGCCCTTCTTTGAGTTAATAAAACATGTAAACATAGCAGTTATCTAAAGTGCTATTTAAAGGATTAATAATATAACGTTTTTGCTTATGTATGAAAGCGCTTCTCAAGATGGATATGAGTACAATAGCTAATTTTCTGGCTTTAGAACCTGCATTCTGCTGCTGCTATTCAATACACTTTTTCTATAGTTTGCCTCTTATACGTTTACTGCAACTAAAGAAACTCACATTTTAAAGCGAATTATGATGCAAAAAAAAATAGCTAGAATTCCCGCTAATAGGTAAATCACTATTTCTCCCGCAAAATGTACTTAAAAATCGCTAGATTTGACGAGAAAATAGCTGAATTGGCAACAGTGGTTCGTATCCTGCGACAAAATATTTATTTATTTGTTTGTTTTGTATTTACGTGGAAACAAATTGAATAAGAGAATTTGCATGTGTTTAAATTCATTCATTTAAATTAATATCAAAGTATTTAAATTCTCGCACAAACACATGATCTCCAATGACAAGCTAATGTAAAAATCATGCATGTTTCACCTAAATCGAAGCAATACGTCATCACTTGAACCCATGATTCATCACATGATTTGTCGTTTTTTTTGCTTGGACATCGTTCATAATATTGCTTAACCATAAAAAAAAGCCAAATTTTTAAATTGTGTATGAATTTCATACAAAATGTCTACTCAACTCTTGAAAGCAAAATAAAATTTTCTTTTTCCATTATGTTGTTTGTAAATTGAAAATTTTAATGACATTTTCTTTTCTGGAAAAAAATTTAAGACTTATTACACGTTTCAATGTAAATTCGCAATAAATTGATTTTCTGAAATATAAATTTTATTAGAAATGATTGTATCATCCCTTGTGAACCCAATTTTTTTCTTTAAACGAACGTTAAATTTATTTTTTTTAATAAAAATTTAAAAAATTTTATACTTTTTCTAGAAAAGAAAACTCCATAAACTCATTTGCTGGCAAACTAGTTTTTTTTAGGTTATGACGTTCGTTTTAGTAAGTTAGCGATATGTACAAGTTTTTTTTTTAAGAAAGCTTTTATCTTTTAAATCGATAAGACTATGGTGTCTATTACAAAAAAGTATGGGGATCCGTTGAGCTTATAGGTCATCCCTGAAGCTTCCCACTAAGCTGCAGATTTTGGCCAAATTAGCGGCATACCATACACTTTTTTTCTCAGCATGCTTTCAATGCGGAAACTTTGCTTTCGATCCATTGACCCGTTCTTATGTTATGAGATGTTAACATACATACACACACACATCCATACATACATACGAAAACAATAAGAATCTATTAACAGGACGTCGAAATATGATGAAAACTAGATTTTCGAAAATTGGGACAAAAAGCTAACTATGGGGCACAGTGGCTTGGGACCAAAATCATGACCGAGAATGTAAAAGAATTACCGTAATATCTAAGCTTTTAGAATCGTTTTGGATAATCTGTAATAGTACAAACAGACATAAAAGATGTCAAATTTCATCGCCTCGGAATATGAAAATATCTACTTCTAAGGGCCCAACTATAATATGAACAAGCTGGCTTATAGCCTTTTCACACTTACTCACATCTTTCATCAATTTGCCAAGATGATAACATCTTCCCATAAGAATTATACAGGGGTGATTGTTCAACATCTTTCAACATCTTCAGAAGATGTTCCTATCTCACTTTGTTCCATTCAACATCTTTCGATTATTTCAGTGTCATCACTAGAAAAAATTTATACAACTATGTATATACATACTATAAACATGTAATGAAATTTTTGCACATAAGAAAGTACTCGAAATATGTATTTCTTCATCGTCCGCTAGCACAATTTCTGCTAATTCTGCATATTGTAGCATTAATTCTTTCTGCTCGTCAACACGAGAAGCAATTAAATCTATTTCTACTGAATTTTTTAATTCCATTTTATTTTTTAATTTTTAGTTGCTCACACTCGTAAAAATAGTATTATAATAATGACAGATGAAAGATGAAAGATGTTGTAATGTGAACAGGTTATTTAAATTTTCAACATATTCCACGCATTCCTCAAAGATGTGAGTGAGTGTGAAAAGGCTATTAGCTTAATATTAATATTATTATTATTATTAATATTATTTCATACTAAATGTAAAATTATCAAACAAAATACATCAGAAAAAGTACAATTGTATCATGATTTCCAGTCATGGTTCTGATATGAATAAAATGTTCTTGCAAGTTTTTACAAGTAAAGCGTAGGAGAGTAATTTTGTAAATTTCTGCCTTACTCTCTCGTTGCTAGTTTCTGCTGGGAAAGTAATTGAACAGACCTACTATAATTCAAAATTAGAATTAAAATTAGATTTTTCCATTTTTCCAACAAAAAAACTGAAATGAATACCTTTATAATAATAGAAAATAAATGAATTGACAAAAATAGTTTCATTTTGCTTGTAATTTGGCAAATAAACAAAAACAAGTTACCACTAAGTATTTTTAACAATGAATATCCACAATATCCACAATATCCACAGAAATCTTGCCACCAAACAAAAATTTTATTATTTTTTTATCGGACAGTTGTAATAATGGAAAATAAATTCAGTGAAGTGCAACTTTGACCCGCGCACGAAGGCTTCCGTACGGACACGAGATATGTAATTCAATACGAACTTTAGCCTATATAAAATATAGTTTTGGCGGTTTTTTTTTTTTTTTTATTTTGACAATTTTTTAGTTTTGACACTTTTTTCTCGTTTTTGCGATTTTTTTCGGCTTTTTGAGTTTTTTCAATTTGAAGTTTTTTTCATTTTGGCGCCTTTTTCGCGTTTTGGAGATTTTTTTCGGGTTTTGGGGTTTTTTTAATATTGACGATTTTTTCGAATTTGGCAATTTATTTCAGTGTTAGAATTTTTTTTAATTTGGCGATTTTTTTTGTTTTGGCGATTTTTTTAAATTTTCGGAGATTTTTCTTTGGTTTGGCGATTTTATAATATTCGGATTTTTTAGTTTTACCGTTTTTGAAAATTTCAAGAGTTTACCTCTTACGGTTTCCAAGATATAGCAAGTTGTCAAAATTACATAGTCAAAATTGCATTAATTAAATGTTAGTGTTAATTGTTGTAGTCTATCTAAAAGTACATTAATTTTACAAATTTCAAGTGTCAATATACTAGAGTTGGGCACAGTTGTTCCTTTTGCGGATTGTTGCTTTTTGTTCCTAACAACAAAAAGAACTAGTTCGTTCTTTTCGTTCAGTTGTTCTTTTCGGTCAGTTGTTCAGTGAACAAAAGAACAGAGATTACACATACATACATACATTGAATCCTACTCAATGTTTTATTCGTTTGTTAATATTCTAAAGTAATTTCATTTCATTCGTAGCGACCTTATTTAATTAAAAATTTTTGATTGAAAATGCTTAAAATGAAGTTTGATCATTTCAAAACAAATTTTAATCACCTTATTAATACTGATTTATATTCAACACAACAAATTATTTCTTTTAATTGAGTAAACATTTTCCTTGCTTACACGTATTTTCATTGGTGCTTTGTAGTCTTATGTGTTGTATGCTTTTAGTAAGTAAAAGGTAAAAATTAATATTTTTGAAATTTTTAAAATGAAATCCGTTTTCAGTATTAAACAAATTATAATCACTTTTTTAATTTTAATATTCTTTTTCACAAACTGTTTTCAATCCTACAAATTATTTCTATTAATTTTGTAAAACTCACTTGTACAGGGTGGGCCAAAAGAAACCAAGGGGTGTAAAAGTTTAATAACTTTTTTTATTTTTTCTTTCAGATTATATAATATACAAAATGGAAATTTTTTTACACTAAGTATGAAAAATGATGTCTCTTAAATGACCAGCTTCAGAATCAGCTTCGCACTGATGGGCTCTTTTTTTAGAGCATTTTCCATAACATCTTTCAAAAATTGGCTGTAGCGTTCGAATTTCTGCAACAATCTTTGCCTTGAGTTCAAGGATTGTCTATGGCTTGTTCACATACACTCGCTCCTCCAAAAAACTCAAAAGAAAATAGTCGGGTGCTGTCAAATCTGGCGATCGCGCTGGCCAAATAATTTCCGAATTTCGAGAAATTATTCGCTCTCCAAAAATTTGACTTAAAAGTGCCAATAAAATTCTATTGTTCTGGTTCTCTGTTCAGTTGTGAACCTCTCCATTATAAATTCTCCAAGTGTTGTCTATATAATCTTAAAGAAAAAAAAAAATTAATAAACAAAAAAGTTATTAAACTTTTACACCCCTTGGTTTCTTTTGGCCCACCCTGTATATTTCACTAAGTATACATTTTCTTTTGTTTGTTTTGATTATTGTGCTAAAAATATAATAGGTACACTACATTTGTGTATTTTTAACAGTATGCAAACGGGAAACTATAATATTTTACTTGAAATCTTTTGCATGTGGATTGGTCAGGAACAGAGAATAAGATAAACAAAACAAAATAAACTCCAAAAATGAATGAACGAACCAAAAACGAACAAGACCAATATATCAAAAAGTACCAAAAGAATAAGAAAGACCAAAAGAACAAGAAAGGTTAAAATAACAACAAAGACCAAAAAGGAACAACTATAGTCTGAACTAGTTCACATCGTTCACTTATGGGAATAGTTCAATTGAACTAGTTCGTTCTTTTTGAGTCCAACCCTACAATATACATATGACATACAATTTTGTATGTATATTACATGTGACTTTAACATTTTTCGTTGCTCGTTTTGGAACACCCTTTAATTTTTAATTCTCATGTATTTGCTGTTGTAGCGGCCTCTGAACTTCAGGTTCGTAGCTCTTACGGTTCCTGAGATAATAGCGTGTGACGGACAGCGTATCGAAAACATTAGGGTTCCTTTTCACCTTGGTGTACGGAACCCGAAAAATTAAAAGTGACTATAGTTCAGCTTTGCTAAACTTCGGATTAACTATCAGGAACTTTATCGTCAAGTCATTATAATGGTCCTAATTGTGTTAGCAAAAAGTTTGAGTGTATTGAACTTAATATATGTTTTACAAGATAATCATATTAGAACACCGGATAAAACACCTTGCAAAAAAAAATTCATGTCAATAAGGAGTTAAAGCATGGATACAGCTGAGGTAAACAAATGCGCTGACGTTAAAACCAGGCGTATTAAAATCATGTTATTTTTCAGTATAACGCATGCATTGCATGACTTTTTTGCTGGTTAAATATACCATTCATATTTTTAATCTAATTGCTTTAAGTTTTTCGCTAAAAAAACTAAACTTAAATGAAGATTTTTTGTTTAATTTACGAGAAATAACTATTTTTCTTATTAAAAGCCATAAAAACGTACATATGTATGAATATAAAAATATGTATGTCACGCACTAATAATATCAATTACATACATGACTGTTAACAATTCACGTAGCTTAAAGTTTCAAATGAATGTCAAATTTCACACTACACGATTTTTATCCAGCGATATTATCTTGGAGACCTTTAATACATACGAAAATACCAACTAAACTAATTAATTACAGTAGTTAGTTTTTATCTAATTGAATTATTACACAGGGTAACAAACCTGGGCTCAAATCGTCATATCCGTGATCGTATCGGCAATCGTACGAAAACAAATTAATTGATACGTCAATCGTATAAGCTGAATGGGATTTCAGTACGTTCACGTATGTCATAATCCGAAAATGGTGTTTTTACGTGACGAGTTGTACGTTCACGGATATGATGATTTGACCCCTGTTTTGCTTACGTTCGCAAGATTGGTGATTTAAGTATTATTTAAATGTGCAGTTTAAGTGCAATTTCGTATATGTACACATAAGTAGTACTTAAAGATAACTTACATTTAGTTATTAAACAAAAGAATGTGCATTAGTCTATAATTTGAATTTTCTGAACTGGCTCTGATTTATTTAAAGCGTTACATAAAAAATGTTGAGGGTCGCACCATATACAGTGAAACTTCGATATAACGAATCCGAGGAATGTCGATGATATAATTTTTGCTGTAATGTCAACAGTAAAAAAATACATATATAATCTTTCCTTACCATGTTTTCCACCGTTGCATTTAAACACCATTGCTCGGACTGGCGCAAATCTAAAAAAAATTGTCTGCATCAAAAGTATTTTGCGACTCATATTCTGCCAACAAGCTTTTCTGTTTAGAATTCCCGCGGGATCCCAATTTGCACGAAATATATTGTACCGAGTACCAATAAGAAAAAGAGTTTAATAGTTAAAAGTTTGTAAATTTTTCAACACTATGTGGAGTAGAACTCAGATTTTTTTTTAATCTTACTAATTTTTACTATTTTCCGTTCGCGTACTTTTTTCAGTAACAGCTCTTTTTGAGAGTAAATTTTAAAATTTTCGCAGTAACTACTCATTTACTGCATTTTACTGCAGAAGTAAAAAACACACCTATTGTATATGCACACATATATGCATTGACGTTTATTTTCGTGTTAAAATTTTGGTTTTTCGCGTTCCCGTACTCTTGTGCATTTTTGTATATTATTGAGCGAAATTATAGTTTCCTCTCATTTTACCGAACTTTACCCAAAAAGTAAAGAAACAAACCTAATCCGAGCTCTAAAAAACACAAAATCTGGCATTTAAAAAAGTACTTCTTCTTAACCATCAGTTTTTAAATTTTTTTTTTGTTTTGGAAGAGTTTACTTCCAGTTTGGTCCCATAATTTTTTTCAAAAATTATCTAGCAGATATTTGTATTGAAGTCGGTTTTTTTGCAGAATTATTTCTAGACAAGTCGCTTGCTCAAATTGTAAAAACAAGACGTAACTAGATGTATGTAGAATTCGTACATAATAAAAACAAGACGTAACTAGATGTATGTAGAATTCGTACATAATAAGTGTGTTCGAGAACTCAAACATTTGTACAAATTTGTAAATTTTTTTACTGGATTGCGTTCGCGTACACAAAATCCAGTAAATGAGAGGGCGAATTGAGAGAGAAAAATTACAGTTCATTTACTGAGTAACTGCAAATTTTTACTGGACAAATTTTTGCCAGTAAAATCCAGTAAAATTAAACCATATGTTTTTAAATATAAACAAACAAAATCAAGGTTAGGTTAGCAGGCCGCTGGTAAGCAAAGAAAGTTAGAGTCCAGCTCACTTGGGTCCAGTATTGTGATCCCTTTGTGCTGCCTGTAAGTTGAGAGAAGATAGAGAGAGAGAAGACAGGGGAAGAATGAGAAGGGTAGAATTAGAGAAGAGATATAAGATTGTTCAGAAGGGGTATGAGTTGAGTAGGGAGTAAGTCAAAAAATTTGGCTAGGGGGGAGGGTCAGTGATTATACCAACCACTATTCCTAATAAAGAGGCTAATATTTTTGAGCCCAATTTCCGATAACTCGGATAAGTTTCCAAAGGATATTCTGCCAAAGAGGTGCTGACGGAAATCCTCCACGGCGGGACAAAGACATAGGAAATGCTGGATACTTTCTTCCTCTTCCTCGTCACTGCAACTATGGCAGTAGTCATTATGCGGCAGACCCATACATTTAGCATGGGTTCCGAAGGTACAGTGACCAGTCAAAGTGGCCACTATATCTCTCAAGTGCTTGCTATTGAAGTTCATGAGATCTTTCGTTCTACGAGAGTCCAGGCGAGGCCAGAGGGTTCTCGCTATTGCACAAGTGGGCTCATTTCGCCATCTAATTTGAGCTACTTCAAGAATGGTACCATCAAAGCGTCTCCAGCAGGATGAGAGCGGGAGTCCACAAAGATTGTCGATATCGACCTCTCTTAGTAGGGTTCCCCTCTTTGCTAGTTCATCCGCAACTAAGTTTCCTGAAATAGTACCGTGCCCTTGCACCCAGTTTAGCGAAATATTTGAGTGTTGCGCAAGTCCATCCAGGGCTATACGACATTCTTGGACAAGAAATGATGTGGTATACACCCCAATGAGGGACTTTATAGCAGATTTGCTGTCAGTTAAAATAAGAATATCTCTATTTGAAATCCGATTGAACCTTAGCCAGTGTGTGGCTCTTTTAATAGCAGATAACTCTGCCTGTACTATACTACATTCATTAGGGAGTCTGAAGGTAATTTTAATTCCATATTCCGGAATGAAAACTTCTCATCCAACTCTTCCCCCCTTCTTTGAGCCGTCCGTGTAGATCTGTATGGCTCCGTTCCGTGGGGAAAACCCCTCTGTCAATGAAAATTGGAAATTCCTATTGAAGTAGGGTTTCGGAATGCAATAGTCTATAAGTTCCGGTATGTTATTTACTACACCTAAAATACTTGCATGTCCCCAAAGTTGGTGGTTCCATGCGCCTATTGCGTTCAGTCTGACGGCGGTGCGTAGAGCTAGCTTTCTAGCTGTTAAGTCCACCGAAAGCCAACCCAACATAGCGAAGAGCGCTTTAGTTGGCGTTGATCTTAAAGCACCTGTTATCATAAGTGCCATTTTACGAAGTATTCCCTCTATACGGGACTGATTACTTGCTGAGTCGAGTGCTTTCCACCACTCCCTTAGGATTTATTCCCCATGTGGGACCGATTGCAATCCTACAGACGTACATTGCCGTTGTGGCTTTTATTATCCTTGCCTGAAGATTTTCTTTCCAGGAAAGTTTACTATCGAGGAAAACCCCCGAGATATTTGGCTTTATCCGACAGGGTGAGGGTAATGCCATTCAGCTTTGGGTGGGTGCAGTTGGGAATTTTGTATCTCCTGGAAAAGAGAACTAGTTTCGTTTTTTCCGGGTTGACACTGAGGCCACTCCGTGAGCACCAAGCACTAACCTCTTTTAGTGCATTTTCAAGTCTCTGTGATATAGTATCCAGGTGGAACCCTGATATTGCAATCGCCACATCATCCATCAACAAAATTAAAGGGAAACAAAAATTTGTTGTTTTTGATGAAATTTTCAAAATAACAAAAAACAAATGTAATAAGTTATAAAAAATATTACATTTATTTAAGTATATATATGCATATATATTTTTCCATATACTTTTTTAGTGCCAAAATTATCAATCAGCTGTTGTGTATATTTTACTGGATTTAATAATTTCTTTAAATTACTCAGTATTTACTCAGTTACTGGATTTTGCTGGAAAAGTACTCAAACGCACTTAATTTTAAAACATACCCACTATGATTTTATACTAATTTCATGCCTACGTATGTATGTTTCATGCCTACGTATGTATGTTTCTTCGAACAACACCGTCTTAAACATTGTCCCAAAAGTATACATACATATGTGTAATGTTTTATTTGTTTTATTTACAGAAAATCTTTTACAAAACAACTACTGCAACGGAAGTGTTGGCGAAAGTACTTCTGGTAGCGAAGGTATTTGTTCGGTGCCATTAAATATACCAGAACATGATGATCCAGGCGATGGTTTAGGTCCCTTACCGCCCAAATGGGAAACCGCCTACACTGAAAGAGGAGAATTATATTTTATAGAGTAAGTATACTTCATACAGAACCCTGTTACTAAGAGGCTTAAAACTTTCCTTCAAAGCCACAATACGGGTACCTCACACTGGCTAGATCCTAGACTTTCAAAATACCAAAAGAAATCTTTGGAAGAGTGTGGAGAAGATGAATTGCCCTATGGATGGGAAAAAATTGAAGATTCTTTGTATGGTACATACTATATTGATCATGTTAATAGGAAAACACAATATGAAAATCCTGTGTTAGAAGCTAAACGAAGAGCTGCTGAACAAAAACAACAAGAACAACAGCATCAACACCAACATCAGTTACCATCACAACGACCACAGACACCTTCGTCATCCAGTGTGCTAAATGGTATCAATGCCAGCATAGCGTTGGGCTCTATCTCCTCAGCATCCACTCTATCCACGGTGGATATATCACAGAGAGCTATGCAGCCAATGCCAGCCATTGCCCAGGAGCAAAATGCCAACAAGCCGCCTTTGTTGCCGTACAAATTCACACGTATTCCAGCTGAAATGCAAGGGGAACGTATTACTGCAACACTACAGAAGTCGGCACGTGGCTTGGGCATTACTATTGTAGGTGGTGACGATGGTGTAGAGGAATTTTTACAAATCAAATCAATTGTACCGAATGGACCGGCTTGGTTGGATGGCCAGCTGCAAATGGGTGATGTTTTGATATATGTAAATGACACATGTGTTTTGGGGTTTACACACCATGAGATGGTAAGTTTTCTCCGAAATACTCCCGATATTTTATTATAGTTGTGTAATAACTTCGGCTTAAACACTTGAAACACCTTCACCTGCCAGGTAAACGTTTTCCAGTCAATTATGCCAGGCGAAACTGTTACTTTAGAAGTGTGCCGAGGCTATCCGCTGCCCTTTGATCCCAACGATCCCAATACTGAAGTTGTAACTACGATAGCTGTTGATGGCATCTGCTCGCACGAACCCGACAAACAACGACGCATGCTTATGGATCTGAATATAGATGGGAATTATAACTTTCATGACACATTAGGTACAAATGCCAATGGGGGCGGCAATGGACATAATCTTAATGCAGGAAGTTCTATTGACACCAGTGGGTTTATACTAATGAAAAAACCCGAAATTCATACTTTTTCGATAACAAAAGGTCCCATGGGTTTTGGCTTTACCATTACCGATTCGTCGTATGGTCAGAAAGTTAAGAAAATACTTGATCGCGCTTGCTGTCATCAGTTGAAAGAAGGGGACATATTATTAGAAATCAACGAAATTGTGGTACGAAACAAATCTCATGCGGACGTGGTACAAATACTAAAAGATTGTTCCAAAACTGAGCCTACACTGCTCAAAATCCAAAGACCAGATACATCAACGACTAATTCCAATGGCACCTCTCCCAATAGTTTACACCAACAACAGCAACAACAACAACAACAGACAGCGGGAAGCAATAATACGGTGGCCAAGCTAAGAAAAAACTTTTTAGGTGCTACAACAGGTGGCATAGGTAACAATGCTCTATTTCGAAGCAAAACTCCAACGGCAGATCTATACAGTACAATGCAAAAAGAAATTCTTCCCATAAGACCAAAAACACCTCTTGTCGATACACGCAGAGCAAGGGTGAACACACCCAATATGGAGCTGAACGAAGACAGAGAAGTGGCCGAGGTAAATACTAGTGCAGAGGAACGCTCTCTAGCCGACAGCAAAACACATTTGAATGACGGTAACAAATCACAAAATTCTTTATCAGAAATTGATGGCATCAATAATGACATACCATTTATGGATCCATATCCAAAAATGGTTGCCAGCTTAAGTGAGCGTTTGGCTGGTGTCTCCATGCCCTCTGATGCACTACTCAATAATGGAGTACTAGGGCCAGCAACAGTGAGTGGCTATTTGCGTACAACCGCCTCTGGTGTGCCCAACTACGAGAATCAGGGAGATTATGTTAGTGCGAGTAGTGGTAACTACAGTTCAATTTATGGTTTAGCACAAATGCCTCCAGTTATGAGTCCACTTAGTGGTGGCCTCTATGGACCACCTGCGACATCTTCAGCCAATACGACAAGTCTAATGCCGCCAGCCACTGGCTCTTATCACCATCACCACGAATCATGTTTTTGTTACGAGTGTCAAGATTTTCGTAATAACCGTTTAAGGAATTCTGCTACTATGCACAATTTTCAACCGCCCATGCATCAGCAGCAACAACCCTCTCCTAGAAACTATTACCCAGTATATCATACAACACAACATGGCCATTCACAATATTCACCCGCCTCGTCCGCCAGTTTGCAGGCAGCTCATATACAAAACGAGCGCATGCAAAAGAGAGTCAACGAGTTGTTAAACGACAGACGACGTGTGGGTTTCTCTCCTTTAGATCATCAGCATCAGCATCATAATCAAATTCAAATCAATACAAGTATCGGTAGTTCTGCTGGCGGCAGCGGTGACAGCTATTCACCTTCCCAGCAACAATATTTGCATCAATATCCAAGTCATGGTATAATAAATCAACCCACACAACATTCTCTAGAACAGCAACAGTTGGGTAATTGGCCAAGTAGTAATGGTGGCGTTAACTTTAATACTTTACAAGCGTCTGGCGGCTTAATGCGCAACGGCTTCCCAGATACGGGTGATATTTTAGATGTATCCGGTGAACAGTTTGTTCTCTCAGAAGTGACTTTACAACGTCAAGCTTTGGGGTTTGGCTTTAGAATTGTTGGCGGCACAGAAGAAGGATCTCAAGTTACAGTAGGTCACATTGTACCTGGTGGAGCGGCAGACAATGACCACCGCATAACAACCGGCGATGAAATATTAAGTATTGATGGCATTAATGTGGTAAGTTTTAGATAGTTTTAAATAATATAACACATTTAGCAACTTGAATTTTATTATTTATTTATTAAACATATTTATGCAAAGTAAATTTGCACAATATGGTGTTGCACAATTATGGGCGGAGTAACGTATACCATATGCCCAATATGTTATTAACAGTATTTTAAAAAGTTTTGTGACTGACTGTACACGACCTATGCCTTCTCATAGGAAGTAGCAACGTGGTTGTTAAAGAAATTCCACAAAATACCGCAAGATTATACGGTAATCCGTGGCAGATCAGTCAACCAGTGCGAGTGAGACGAAAAACTCTTGAAGGCCAAACAACAAACACAAGCCTGACCGCACTTAAGAAATAATAACGATGACGCGAGAGATGTTCCCCAACCCAGAGCTGCTTAACGACTGAATTTTATTGTATTGAACCTTATCGGGAATAAAAGGCTAACAGTTTTTTCAACATGAAATTTAACTTTTTGTATGTTAATATCTCAAAGTTCCACATGCAAATAAGTTTCGCCTTTTCTTCGCGATAAGGAAGAGGGATTTTTGACGATTTTGTTTGATTATCATGTGATCATGTGATTTCAAACAATTGAAAAAACCTAAATCATTGCTTTTGTAAATTGCACGATTTATAGCATTGGAATAAACTAAAAAGTAAATAACCAGTCAGCTATTAATAGTTTGTTTTTGGAATCAAGTGATTTTAAATCGTCATTAATTGCGTTCGCGTACTCAAAAGTTTTTAAAATTTTTTACTGAATTTACTGCGTTTTACTAAATTGCGTTCGCGTACCCAAAATACAGTAAATGAGAACATAAATTGAGAGAGTATAGTGACAGTTATCGACTAAATGTTTTGCAAATTTTTACTGCAGAAATTTGTCGTAAGGTCTGTTCAATTACTTTCCCAACAGAAACTTGCAACGAGAGAGTAAGGCAGAAATTTACAAAATTACTCTCCTAAATATGAAAAAGTAAATGAACGCTTTATACTAGGAACACAATTGGGACGAACGACGAATTTCGTCCACGTCGACGAATTCGTCGATAAGCGTAAATTCGTCGTGAGAAGCACTATAACGACGAATTTACTCACCGAATTCCTCCCTCATATTTGATAAAGTTGGTTGTTGTGTCACACAACCGATGACATTTTTCAAAAAGTGGCACCAAAAAGGGGATTTATCAAAAAAAAGGGGCAAAATTAAAAAAAAACGAGAAAACTACCTAAAATTTTTTATTTTTAATGTATTTTTACATAATTCTCTCTAAAAAAAGGGAGTCAAAAAGTGGCAAAAGCACTCGAAAAAGTGGCAAGGCAGTCGAAAAAGTGGCAATTTGCCACTTTAGTCGGTCAAACGGTCACGCTGGTTTTGCGTACAAAAACCGAGAGAGAGAGAATTTTCTCTAATTTTGTTTTTTCGTCGTTCGTCGGCGTACAAAATAGAAATAAATCTATCTCAGAGTTCGTCACGCACGACGGACGAATTTCGTTGTACGGCGGTGTTGTGTTCATTTTCATATGCACAAATGTGTTCTATTTTTTATGACGAAAGTTCGCACCGAAAAATTCATCATTCGTCCCAGTTGTGTTCCTAGCATTACTTGTAAAAACTTGCAAAAATCGATTGCATATATATTCACACCAAAAAAATTATGATTATGTACTTGCAATAAAAATAAATGAAAAAAATCCATATCAAGTCTTGAACTTGATTAAAAATCGAATAAATCATATGTCGAGAAAATGTTGAAAATTCGAAATATTGGATAATAAGTCATTACTAGCCGTCCACACGAGCAATAATCTTGGCAATTATTGCCTTGGTAATTGTCAAATTCGATTGCTTACACAAGATATTAGCGTGTAGACCGTATAAATATATTTATGTTCGTGGAGACAGGTGGTGAAGGAAGAGATAGAGGAAAACTTCATTCTTTTACAACTCTGTTTTTAATAATGCAATGTTGCAGAGCATCTAGTATTAAAAGAGAAGTACATATTAAATTTTTTTAAGCTGTGGTTAGTAGCCACGACGATGATTCGGCTACACAACGAAAGAGGGCGCTCTAATGTTACATTAGGATTAGTATCTGCTGAAGTCGGTATAGTTCAGCGACCAGTGACTATGCCTTCATCACGTGAACTTTCCTTGCCGCTGTGCTGCCACTCGTAAAATTAATACGCATCGTTTAGACGCGTATTTCATATTCTAGCTTTGATTGTCCAGACAAAATGTTCACCTTTACGGAACCCTTTAGCTAATAGCAGATTTTTCTCTATATATTTTAGCAACACCTCCTCTTATTGCGGTTTTTTCTTTTTACGCCTTTAAAACACAAAATCGTTGAAAAAAAAATGTATATAAAAATGTTATTTATTTGCTTATATTTTCGTATTTTTGCAATAAGTTAATTTATTTAATTTAATTTTTGTTAAAAAGTATTTTCTTTCACAATGTTGTTTGCTGCCGAATTTAAATTGCTTTTTTTGTAGTGAATTGGATTCAATTTCGTTTGTAACTAACTGAAAATGAAATGTTACTGTTTGAATCACTTTTACGAAATTGAGAACACAAAACAGGAGAAAACTTCACTTTCATTTCATTTTACGAATGTAGAACGTAGGCGACAGTCGTACTATAAACAAATAAAGTTGAGATGGGCGCGTGTTGAATTTTTAAAACACGCACACGATAACAAAAAATTATTTTTTTATATGTACTCAAATAAATACATATTTTTGTTTAAATTTAGGGGGTCTACTCTGTATTTCGAAACGAAAGAAAATTCTTTAGAATTTGTATGTTATTAACATTACAATTCGAAAACATTTGCTTTCGTTTCAAATTACAGAGTATACCGCCAGAACTTTAAGCTTAAGAAATCCACACACTATAAACAAATTTGGTGGCGCTGCGTGCTTGACAATGCCAAATATTCCATTTTTTCTTTACTTGAAATTCATGCACACATATCGCATTTGATTAACGCAAAATTTTTAAATTTTAATTTTTTGCAAGAAAACAACTAACAACATCAATATCTATCTACTGTACGAATTTCAACGTATTCAGATTACTCTTTCTTTCTTTGAACCTACATATAGTTTTTCAGCTCTACTGAAAATTTTAAAATTTCGAGTTAATACCCTCATTGATTAAGTGCGATATTTTAAACCTAAGATCGTTTCGTGTTTTATCGTGTCAAGTTTGCTCACCACGGCCCTAAAGCGACCCACCCACTTGCCATATAATTGTGCAATTTTCCCTATTGTACAATAATATCGCTAATGTTTATTTCATATTCGGAGGTGGCACAATATATTTTGCAAATATCAAAAGACTTTTTATTTTTATTGTACAATTAAGACAATTTTCTAATGTGGTGGCAAGATTGTTCAATGTTGTTTACTATTTCACTATAAATAGAATTGGGCAATATTTTCTTTGGAAATATTGTACTAAAATAATATATAAAACAATATTGTAAATATTGTAATATTGCATAGTATAGGTCAAAACGACAATAATATATACAACGGCAATAATATTGTATAATGGATGGGCCGCTTAACAAGCATGAAATCAGATTTTCTGTCATGATCAATTTGTGTTGCGTCGTGCGTGTTCGTGTCATGAAAAAAGCACAACACGCGCCCATCTCCAATATGATTTAATTTTAAGCTTATTTCAAAGACTTTTTGTTTGAAGCCTACTGATGAGTTCCTTAAGCAAGAACAAAATACATAAAGACATACGTTTGCATAACCAAAACAGCCAAATTCCTAAAACAAAACATACTTGGGTTACCATAAAAAATTTGTAATAATAGATTTTTTAAAGGGAATGTTATCTTTTGCTTCAGGTGAATTCATCACACCACAAAGTGGTTTCCTTAATGGGAGAAGCAGCTTTGCGTGGTCAAGTGACAATGATTTTGAGACGACGAATGCGGCCCGGTTTGTCACAATCTCAATTACCACAGCACACAATGCCATCGCAAATAATGGTACCGCAGTCTGGTGGCGCAGGTATGCTGCAACATCCATCCCCTTTGCTACCGTTGCTACACAACAACGTCCTCCGTTACCCCTACGATGTCATTGTGACAAGACACGAGAACGAAGGTTTCGGTTTTGTAATCATTTCGTCATCAAATCAATATTATGGATCCACAATAGGTAGGATTTAATATGGACATGGGGAAGAAAAATTGTTTTGAATTCAATTTATTTTATCTTTCTTTTTTATTTGCAAATGAAGGCAAACTTATTCCCGGCAGTCCAGCAGACCGTTGTGGCGAACTTAAGGTTGGAGATCGTATTGTTGCTGTAAATCGAATAGATATAGCCGGCATGTCACACGGTGATGTTGTTAATCTAATTAAAGAATCTGGCTTGCATGTGCGACTGACTATTGGTTGTCCCAAAGAAGGAGCTATAATAAATGCTGCTCCAACTATGCCAGCGGGAGGTGGCATTAATGCAGCATCTGGTGTCAGCATTGCTAGCAGTGGCCTCCTGTTAAATTCAGCCCAAGCATCACCTGGACAAGTATCGCAAGCTCTTACTCCAACACTTCAAACAAACATGGATCCATCAACTCAATATTTTGAAAGACCCTTACTTAGCGGTGGTTCAAATGCGGGGTCCGCTACATCATCAACATCTCACCATCAGCAATCAGCTCAACAATCACCAAATCCTCTTCCAGCACCGCCACAATTATGACTTTGAGATTTGCGCATAAAACTGTTGAAGAGTTTTCTATAGTAAAAATTCAAATTCAGCACACACAACCAATCCCAAGCCCACCCATCACGATTAAGCCTTATGTAATTTCTACCTTAAAATCTTACCTTATCAAAAGCCACTGACATTCACTAGTTTTAAGTTGCATGTACATATCCATACCTACATATATGTAGATATATACTTTCGTGTTATAAGCATATTTATTAAGGACTACTCCAGTAATTCTAAATATTTAAGAATAGTTTATTATACATAATGTATTTTTAATGTATCGAATCCAATCCCTTACCCAAAGACTGATGATTACTTAAATAGAACGGCTCAATTAATTTAACACATAAAGTAAACTTCCATTTTGTTTACAAATTACATTTAAATATTTTTTTTAATTATTGTTGTACTTAGTGAAACAAATCACTGTTTATACATATCAAACGAAATTTTAAATGTTTCCAAATACTTTTTACAAAATTATGTAACATTTATTAAAATGATAGATAAACACTTAGTTATATAGTTATATATTTATATTGATACTTACATCTACTTAATATTTATAATTATGTTGTTCTTTAATTAAATTTAAATAACCCTATATTTAAGTGTTAAATTTTAGTGATCATTTACTTGTGCATTTTGAAAATCAAATTATTTTTTACATGAAAATGTTAACAAAAAACACACACACTTTACGAAATATACGTACATAGTTTAAATTAAAAAAAAAACAATCTTTATTTCATCTTCTTTAACTGAATTAGACATAAAAAATTAGTTTTCGGAAAATGTTCTTAATTATTAAATTTTAGAAGTAATCAAAGAACATATCTTATATAGAAAATATATTTGTTAATTAATTGTTTTAATTAATTCAAGTTTGAGCATTTAATTAATTTTTTCAGATGCAAATTCAATTAACTTTTTGCTTGATATTATTACAAAAATTTAATTAATGCTATAAAACTTATACATGTATGTAGTTGTCTTCAATTTTTAAAGTTTAACAGCCTGTTTGTGTAAGACGTTGTCAATGGAAATCTTGACGTTTCTGTAATAGATTAAGGAAAAGTTGTACAAGTTTTCTTTAATCTCTTAAAAACGCGCCAAGATTTTTAACGTCAACGTCTTACACAAACAAGAGGTAAGATCTTTTGTTTTTATATAAAATATTGATATAAATGCAGTTAATATATTTATTATGTCTGTTATGCTCAGAGTTGGGCAAAATACATTACTTGCTGTAATTAAAATACAAAATACAGAATACTTGCTGGTCATGTATTTAAAATACAAAATACTTACACGTCATGTATGTATTTAAAATACAAAATACTTTAATTTTTTGTACGTATTTTAAATACAAAAAAATAGAGACGAATTGTTAACCTCCTTTTTTTGAAGTCGGTTAAAAATACTTCCACATCATTTATACATGTACATATCGAGCCTTGAGCGCAACATTATCGTAAGCGACATCCGGCTTATTTTATCGTAAGTAGATGTTTACATTTACAAAAATTAAAAATTATCGTAAGCTACCCATATTACACTATGCAACAAAAAAAAATTAACCCCTAAAATGATATATTTTCTTAGCTAATTGAGGGTCGCTGAACACGAATATGGCACTCATTTATTTTTCTTAAGAAGCTTTTTCGAGATATTCGCGAAAACCCTGTTTTTTTAGTTTGCAAGGATATTTCCAAAAATCTTGGGAACTGTTTATTAAAATTTTGGAAAATGTAACACCATTGCAAAGATTTATTCCTCATTTATCAGCCCATATTTTTAATAAGTTCACCGGATAAAAATTCATTGAGTTACGGCCCTTTAGATTAAAAAAATTTTAAAGTTTTTGAGTTTATTTTTTTTTAATCTCAATATTTAAAGTTGCTAACAGTGCCAAAAAAATTCTAAAATTTATCTTAAGCCTGTATCTAAAATAAAATCTTCTAGCCAACTTAGTAAGCGTAAAATTGTTATCATCGGACAAAAAATTAAAAAGTTACGACATATTTACTGAATATATCTGATTTTGAATTTTCGTATATTTTAACTTAATTAATTTTATTTAATTGTTATTTATTTATTTAATTCTTTGTAACTCAGTGAATTTTTATCCTTTCGATACACTATAAATATGAGCTGATAAAATAAAAACATATCTTTTCAGAAGTGTAAAATTAGCGTAATTTAAGTAAACAGTTCTCAAGATTTTTCGAATTATCCTTACAAACTGCAAAATAAACTCGTTTTTGCGAATATCTCGAAAACGCTTTTCAAGAAAACTTTAAATAGGACTATATCCGTTTTCAGCAGCCCCAATTTAGTTAAAAAATATTTAATTTTATAGGTTAATTTTTTTGTGGCATCCAGCTTTAAAGTCTTCTCACCAACAAACATTAACCCTGTCATTATTTATGTTCTGCAAGATATTTAAAAACAAAAAAGGCAAATGAAATATTTGCGAAAAATATAAAAATATAAATAGAAATCACGTAACAAATTAAAAGATTCCGATATTTACAAAAACAACTAAATATCTAACATAATTATTATTAAAACACTTTATAATATTTAAATAATACTGTTTCTAATAATAATACGAGTACCTATTTATTACAAAAATAATATTGTTGCTTTTGCTTTTGGTAACCTAATTGTAATCAGATAAAAAAAAACAATATGTACCAATTTCTTTTTCTATTACATAAAAAAAACACAAAAAGAAAAATATCGTAGGCGACAACATTTTTTAAATTCCTCCATTAATATGAAAAAAAATTATCTTAAGCGCCATAACTAGTGCGAAATATGAAAATACAAAATTCATGTTGCTCCCAATCACTGGCCAGAACAAAATTATAACAAACCTTTTTTAATTTTATCCATACATTTGCAAATAATCGAAAAAAAACGCTCTCCTGTAAAGTTTGGTTTTTGTCGCTTACGATAATGTTGCGCTCAATGCTCGATATGTATTTAATAGGGTATTAAATTAATCTGGTTTTTATTTTAAACGGTTATTCACTCGATTAATTAATCCAGGGGGCAAATAGCGGCACTCGTTATCGAACCAAATTACGTAATTGCCGCGATTTGCCCTCAGGATTTAATTTAATGGGTTAATAAGTGGTTAACTTGTGATTAATCGGTTCGCGGATTAAAAACAATTAAAAAATTAAAAATACATAAATTATTCATTATTTTCAGATTTTATTAATGAAAAAAGGATAATATAACAAAAATAAAAATTTTCGATTTAGTTTAGTTTAGACGAGGAAAAATGTATATACATATACATATGTATTAATACAAAAACAAATACATAAGTGAGTTTTTTAAATTGTTTAATAGATTATATAATCATTATCGCATAAATCAAAATATTTTTTGGTTCTTTATTTAATTTTATTATAAAATTAAATGGAAGAAAAAACTGTTGACTTGTTAAATAAAATGCAGCTGACTGAAAATACTTCTTTGTTTGCATGAAAATCAATTTCACAGAACAAATTTTTTGCTTCATAAAAAATATATCGCCGGTTTAACATGCAAAGGCTCTAAGTCCACTTTTGTTAGAAATTGAGATTTTAATGCAGTAATGCACAATGTGATGATGCCAACTCTTAAGAGTTTGTATAGTTATATTTTTTAGCGTTTCTAATATTTTGTTATTGGTTTGCCGAATAATACGTTATAAATTTATCAAAATGAAAACAGCAACAATTTAATGTATTTTGTATATGTATTTTGTAAACTATGTATGTATTTAAAATAAAAAATACAAAATACTTGAATGTCATGTATTTAAAATACAAAATACTTCTACTTCATGTATTTAAAATACAAATTCAAAATACTTATTTTTATTTTAAATACGTATTTGAAATACATGTACTTCAAATACTGCCCAACCCTGGTTATGCTTGAGGTCAAACTGTTAACGAAACATCGAAAATAAATAGTAACAAAAATTAAAAATTTTTAAAAACCCCCGATTTATTCAGAAAAGATGTGATATCATCTAAGCGGCTGGACAAAATTTTTTCAAACATAGCTAAGAACAAGTCACCTTTCAAACAGAAAAAACTAAATCAAAATCGGTCCAGCCGTTTGGTCTGTACAAATACAAACTTATAACACCCCTTTTTTTGATCGGGGGTGAAAAATCAATTACAATTCAATAATAACAAAAACTAAACATTTTAAAAACCCCCGAATGTATCTAGAGAAGATGTGATATCTTCTAAACAGCTGGACCGATTTTCTTAAAACATAGCTAAGAACCAACCATCTCGATTAAGTCACCTTTCAAAAAAAAGCTAAAAAAAATCGGTCCAGCCGTTTGGTCTGTACATGGACACGGACAGACACACTGCCAAATTTCTTTTAGTCGGGGGCCAAAAATGAACTTAAGCTTTACAAACTAACAGTACTTTAGTGTGCTAAATAAAACAATTTATTTAGATTATTTATGACTAATTTATTTTGTACTTTTCACGTCGGCGTTCTAACACACTAAACTTTTTACATGTCAAAAGTATTCGCTTTCAAATAAATTCATACCAGGGTAGTATTTCTTGTTCTAAATCGGAGATGCCAGATTGACAACCGCAGTGCACTACAGTATTATAAATTAAAAGGTAAATAACTATGTATAAAAGCGAAGATTCAAAAGTCGTAACAATCGACCTACAGTGCATGAAATTGGAATAAATTAAAAGAAACAGGAAGCGGTCACGTCAGGTCAGATGTGGTCAGTTGTGTGCATCATCGTTATGTGCGCACTGTCAAAAATATCGCCTCTGTTATTGAGGGTGTGCGGAAGCTTCCTTCCTCCTTCCTGCAATTGAAGATTATGAACTGGATGAAATGTGGAGTTAACAAAACGGTGCCACGAGCCACACAACACAACCGATTTTGCCTTTATTGCATTAAATGATTAAATTTTTTTCATAAAAATTTTTTTGCATTAAAAATGGATGATGTAAATTTCATTAAATTCTTTGTACGAAATATAGACGACGTATATAGTCCATTTAAGTTTTTGTATATGAAATAGACAATTTATAGCCCATTCATGTTTTTCATAAAAATTTAAAAAATGAACCATGTATAGCCCATTATATTTTGTATCTATAGCCCATTTAATTTTTTTGCATGAAAAATAGACGATGTATAGTGTTTTTAGTTTCTTGCATATGAAATGGACGATTTATAGTTCATTAAATTTTTTCATTACAATTTTAAAAATTGACGATGTATAGTCCATTATGCATTAAAAATGGATGATGTATATTTCATTAAATTCTTTGTACGAAATATAGACGACGTATATAGTCCATTTAAGTTTTTGTATATGAAATAGACAATTTATAGCCCATTAATGTTTTTCATAAAAATTTAAAAAATGAAGCTGTATAGCCCATTATATTTTGTACCTATAGCCCATTTAATTTTTTTGCATGAAAAATAGACGATGTATAGTGTTTTTAGTTTCTTGCATATGAAATTGACAATTTATAGTTCATTAAATTTTTTCATTAAAATTTTAAAAATTGACGATAGTCCATTAAATTTTTTTCATAAAAAATTTTTTTGCATTAAAAATGGATGATGTATATTTCATTAAATTCTTTGTACGAAATATAGACGACGTATATAGTCCATTTAAGTTTTTGTATATGAAATAGACAATTTATAGCCCATTAATGTTTTTCGTAAAAATTTAAAAAAAGAACCTGTATAGCCCATTATATTTTGTACCTATAGCCCATTTAATTTTTTTGCATGAAAAATAGACGATGTATAGTGTTTTTAGTTTCTTGCATATGAAATGGACGATTTATAGTTCATTAAATTTTTTCATTAAAATTTGAAAAATTGACGATGTATAGTCCATTAAATTTTTTTCATAAAAATTTTTTTTGCATTAAAAATGGATGATGTATATTTCATTAAATTCTTTGTACGAAATATAGACGACGTATATAGTCCATTTAAGTGTTTGTATATGAAATAGACAATTTATAGCCCATTAATGTTTTTCATAAAAATTTAAAAAATGAACCATGTATAGCCCATTATATTTTGTATCTATAGCCTATTTAATTTTTTTGCATGAAAAATAGACGATGTATAGTGTTTTTAGTTTCTTGCATATGAAATTGACGATTTATAGTTCATTAAATTTTTTCATTAAAATTTGAAAAATTGACGATGTATAGTCCATTAAATTTTTTTCATAAAATTTTTTTTTGCATTAAAAATGGATGATGTATATTTCATTAAATTCTTTGTACGAAATATAGACGACGTATATAGTCCATTTAAGTTTTTGTATATGAAATAGACAATTTATAGCCCATTAATGTTTTTCATAAAAATTTAAAAAATGAACCATGTATAGCCCATTATATTTTGTATCTATAGCCCATTTAATTTTTTTGCATGAAAAATAGACGATGTATAGAGTTTTTAGTTTCATTATATTTTGTATCTATAGCCCATTTAATTTTTTTGCATGAAAAATAGACGATGTATAGTGTTTTTAACTTCTTGCATATGAAATGGTCGATTTATAGTTCATTAAATTTTTTCATTAAAATTTTAAAAATTGACGATGTATAGTCAATTAAATTTTTTTCATAAAAAATTTTTTTTCATAAAAAATTTTTTTGCATTAAAAATGGATGATGTATATTTCAATAAATTCTTTGTAAGAAATATAGACGACGTATATAGTCCATTTAAGTTTTTGTATATGAAATAGACAATTTATAGCCCATTAATGTTTTTCATAAAAATTTAAAAAATGAACCAAATATAGCCCATTATATGTTGTATCTATAGCCCATTTAATTTTTTTGCATGAAAAATAGACGATGTATAGTGTTTTTAGTTTCTTGCATATGAAATGGACGATTTATAGTTCATTAAATTTTTTCATTAAAATTTGAAAAATTGACGATGTATAGTCAATTAAATTTTTTTCATAAAAAATTTTTTTGCATTAAAAATGGATGATGTATATTTCATTAAATTCTTTGTACGAAATATAGACGACGTATATAGTCCATTTAAGTTTTTGTATATGAAATAGACAATTTATAGCCCATTAATGTTTTTCATAAAAATTTAAAAAATGAACCATGTATAGCCCATTATATTTTGTACCTATAGCCCATTTAATTTTTTTGCATGAAAAATAGACGATGTATAGTGTTTTTAGTTTCTTGCATATGAAATGGACGATTAATAGTTCATTAAATTTTTTCATTAAAATTTTAAAAATTGACGATGTATAATAGTCCATTAAATTTTTTTCATAAAAAATTTTTTTGCATTAAAAATGGATGATGTATATTTCATTAAATTCTTTGTATAGCCCATTATATTTTGTACCTATAGCCCATTTAATTTTTTTGCATGAAAAATAGACGATGTATAGTGTTTTTAGTTTCTTGCATATGAAATGGACGATTTATAGTTCATTAAATTTTTTCATTAAAATTTTAAAAATTGACGATGTATAATAGTCCATTAAATTTTTTTCATAAAAATTTTTTTTGCATTAAAAATGGATGATGTATATTTCATTAAATTCTTTGTACGAAATATAGACGACGTATATAGTCCATTTAAGTTTTTGTATATGAAATAGACAATTTATAGCAATTTAATGTTTTTCGTAAAAATTTAAAAAATGAACCTGTATAGCCCATTATATTTTGTATCTATAGCCCATTTAATTTTTTTGCATGAAAAATGGACGATGTATAGTGTTTTTAGTTTCTTGCATATGAAATTGACGATTTATAGTTCATTAAATTTTTTCATTAAAATTTGAAAAATTGACGATGTATAGTCCATTAAATTTTTTTCATAAAATTTTTTTTTGCATTAAAAATGGATGATGTATATTTCATTAAATTCTTTGTACGAAATATAGACGACGTATATAGTCCATTTAAGTTTTTGTATATGAAATAGACAATTTATAGCCCATTAATGTTTTTCATAAAAATTTAAAAAATGAACCATGTATAGCCCATTATATTTTGTATCTATAGCCCATTTAATTTTTTTGCATGAAAAATAGACGATGTATAGTGTTTTTAGTTTCTTGCATATGAAATGGACGATTTATAGTTCATTAAATTTTTTCATTAAAATTTGAAAAATTGACGATGTATAGTCCATTTAAGTTTTTGTATATGAAATAGACAATTTGTTTTTCATAAAAATTTAAAAAATGAACCATGTATAGCCCATTATATTTTGTATCTATAGCCCATTTAATTTTTTTGCATGAAAAATAGACGATGTATAGAGTTTTTAGTTTCATTATATTTTGTATCTATAGCCCATTTAATTTTTTTGCATGAAAAATAGACGATGTATAGTGTTTTTAGTTTCTTGCATATGAAATGGTCGATTTATAGTTCATTAAATTTTTTCATTAAAATTTTAAAAATTGACAATGTATAGTCCATTAAATTTTTTTCATAAAAAATTTTTTTTCATAAAAAATTTTTTTGCATTAAAAATGGATGATGTATATTTCAATAAATTCTTTGTAAGAAATATAGACGACGTATATAGTCCATTTAAGTTTTTGTATATGAAATAGACAATTTATAGCCCATTAATGTTTTTCATAAAAATTTTAAAAATGAACCATGTATAGCCCATTATATTTTGTACCTATAGCCCATTTAATTTTTTTGCATGAAAAATATACGATGTATAGTGTTTTTAGTTTCTTGCATATGAAATGGACGATTTATAGTTCATAAAATTTTTTCATTAAAATTTTAAAAATTGACGATGTATATATAGTCCATTAAATTTTTTTCATAAAAATTTTTTTTGCATTAAAAATGGATGATGTATATTTCATTAAATTCTTTGTACGAAATATAGACGACGTATATAGTCCATTTAAGTTTTTGTATATGAAATAGACAATTTATAGCAATTTAATGTTTTTCGTAAAAATTTAAAAAATGAACCTGTATAGCCCATTATATTTTGTATCTATAGCCCATTTAATTTTTTTGCATGAAAAATGGACGATGTATAGTGTTTTTAGTTTCTTGCATATGAAATTGACGATTTATAGTTCATTAAATTTTTTCATTAAAATTTGAAAAATTGACGATGTATAGTCCATTAAATTTTTTTCATAAAATTTTTTTTTTGCATTAAAAATGGATGATGTATATTTCATTAAATTCTTTGTACGAAATATAGACGACGTATATAGTCCATTTAAGTTTTTGTATATGAAATAGACAATTTATAGCCCATTAATGTTTTTCATAAAAATTTAAAAAATGAACCATGTATAGCCCATTATATTTTGTATCTATAGCCCATTTAATTTTTTTGCATGAAAAATAGACGATGAATAGAGTTTTTAGTTTCTTGCATATGAAATGGACGATTTATAGTCCATTAAATTTTTTTCATAAAAATTTTTTTTGCATTAAAAATGGATGATGTATATTTCATTAAATTCTTTGTACGAAATATAGACGACGTATATAGTCCATTTAAGTTTTTGTATATGAAATAGACAATTTATAGCAATTTAATGTTTTTCGTAAAAATTTAAAAAATGAACCTGTATAGCCCATTATATTTTGTATCTATAGCCCATTTAATTTTTTTGCATGAAAAATAGACGATGTATAGTGTTTTTAGTTTCTTGCATATGAAATGGACGATTTATAGTTCATTAAATTTTTTCATTAAAATTTGAAAAATTGACGATGTATAGTCCATTAAATTTTTTTCATAAAAATTTTTTTTGCATTAAAAATGGATGATGTATATTTCATTAAATTCTTTGTACGAAATATAGACGACGTATATAGTCCATTTAAGTTTTTGTATATGAAATAGACAATTTATAGCAATTTAATGTTTTTCGTAAAAATTTAAAAAATGAACCTGTATAGCCCTTATATTTTGTATCTATAGCCCATTTAATTTTTTTGCATGAAAAATGGACGATGTATAGTGTTTTTAGTTTCTTGCATATGAAATTGACGATTTATAGTTCATTAAATTTTTTCATTAAAATTTGAAAAATTGACGATGTATAGTCCATTAAATTTTTTTCATAAAAAATTTTTTTTCATAAAAAATTTTTTTGCATTAAAAATGGATGATGTATATTTCAATAAATTCTTTGTAAGAAATATAGACGACGTATATAGTCCATTTAAGTTTTTGTATATGAAATAGACAATTTATAGCCCATTAATGTTTTTCATAAAAATTTAAAAAATGAACCAAATATAGCCCATTATATGTTGTATCTATAGCCCATTTAATTTTTTTGCATGAAAAATAGACGATGTATAGTGTTTTTAGTTTCTTGCATATGAAATGGACGATTTATAGTTCATTAAATTTTTTCATTAAAATTTGAAAAATTGACGATGTATAGTCAATTAAATTTTTTTCATAAAAAATTTTTTTGCATTAAAAATGGATGATGTATATTTCATTAAATTCTTTGTACGAAATATAGACGACGTATATAGTCCATTTAAGTTTTTGTATATGAAATAGACAATTTATAGCCCATTAATGTTTTTCATAAAAATTTAAAAAATGAACCATGTATAGCCCATTATATTTTGTATCTATAGCCCATTTAATTTTTTTGCATGAAAAATAGACGATGTATAGAGTTTTTAGTTTCATTATATTTTGTATCTATAGCCCATTTAATTTTTTTGCATGAAAAATAGACGATGTATAGTGTTTTTAGTTTCTTGCATATGAAATGGTCGATTTATAGTTCATTAAATTTTTTCATTAAAATTTTAAAAATTGACAATGTATAGTCCATTAAATTTTTTTCATAAAAAATTTTTTTTCATAAAAAATTTTTTTGCATTAAAAATGGATGATGTATATTTCAATAAATTCTTTGTAAGAAATATAGACGACGTATATAGTCCATTTAAGTTTTTGTATATGAAATAGACAATTTATAGCCCATTAATGTTTTTCATAAAAATTTAAAAAATGAACCAAATATAGCCCATTATATGTTGTATCTATAGCCCATTTAATTTTTTTGCATGAAAAATAGACGATGTATAGTGTTTTTAGTTTCTTGCATATGAAATGGACGATTTATAGTTCATTAAATTTTTTCATTTAAATTTGAAAAATTGACGATGTATAGTCAATTAAATTTTTTTCATAAAAAATTTTTTTGCATTAAAAATGGATGATGTATATTTCATTAAATTCTTTGTACGAAATATAGACGACGTATATAGTCCATTTAAGTTTTTGTATATGAAATAGACAATTTATAGCCCATTAATGTTTTTCATAAAAATTTAAAAAATGAACCATGTATAGCCCATTATATTTTGTACCTATAGCCCATTTAATTTTTTTGCATGAAAAATAGACGATGTATAGTGTTTTTAGTTTCTTGCATATGAAATGGACGATTAATAGTTCATTAAATTTTTTCATTAAAATTTTAAAAATTGACGATGTATAATAGTCCATTAAATTTTTTTTATAAAAAATTTTTTTGCATTAAAAATGGATGATGTATATTTCATTAAATTCTTTGTATAGCCCATTATATTTTGTACCTATAGCCCATTTAATTTTTTTGCATGAAAAATAGACGATGTATAGTGTTTTTAGTTTCTTGCATATGAAATGGACGATTTATAGTTCATTAAATTTTTTCATTAAAATTTTAAAAATTGACGATGTATAGTCCATTAAATTTTTTTCATACAAAATTTTTTTACATTAAAAATGGATGATGTATATTTCATTAAATTCTTTGTACGAAATATAGACGACGTATATAGTCCATTTAAGTTTTTGTTTATGAAATAGACAATTTATAGCCCATTAATGTTTTTCATAAAAATTTAAAAAATGAACCATGTATAGCCCATTATATTTTGTATCTATAGCCCATTTAATTTTTTTGCATGAAAAATAGACGATGTATAGTGTTTTTAGTTTCTTGCATATGAAATGGACGATTTATAGTTCATTAAATTTTTTCATTAAAATTTTAAAAATTGACGATGTATAGTCCATTAAATTTTTTTCATAAAAAATTTTTTTACATTAAAAATGGATTATGTATATTTCATTAAATTCTTTGTACGAAATATAGACGACGTATATAGTCCATTTAAGTTTTTGTATATGAAATAGACAATTTATAGCCCATTAATGTTTTTCATAAAAATTTAAAAAATGAACCATGTATAGCCCATTATATTTTGTATCTATAGCCCATTTAATTTTTTTGCATGAAAAATAGACGATGTATAGTGTTTTTAGTTTCTTGCATATGAAATGGACGATTTATAGTTCATAAAATTTTTTCATTAAAATTTTAAAAATTGACGATGTATAGTCCATTAAATTTTTTTCATAAAAAATTTTTTTGCATTAAAAATGGATGATGTATATTTCATTAAATTCTTTGTACGAAATATAGACGACGTATATAGTCCATTTAAGTTTTTGTATATGAAATAGACAATTTATAGCCCATTAATGTTTTTCATAAAAATTTAAAAAATGAACCATGTATAGCCCATTATATTTTGTATCTATAGCCCATTTAATTTTTTTGCATGAAAAATAGACGATGTATAGTGTTTTTAGTTTCTTGCATATGAAATGGACGATTTATAGTTCATTAAAATTTGAAAAATTGACGATGTATAGTCCATTAAATTTTTTTCATAAAAAATTTTTTTGCATTAAAAATGGATGATGTATATTTCATTAAATTCTTTGTACGAAATATAGACGACGTATATAGTCCATTTAAGTTTTTGTATATGAAATAGACAATTTATAGCCCATTAATGTTTTTCATAAAAATTTAAAAAATGAACCATGTATAGCCCATTATATTTTGTATCTATAGCCCATTTAATTTTTTTGCATGAAAAATAGACGATGTATAGTGTTTTTAGTTTCTTGCATATGAAATGGACGATTTATAGTTCATTAAATTTTTTCATTAAAATTTTAAAAATTGACGATGTATAGTCCATTAAATTTTTTTCATAAAAAATTTTTTTGCATTAAAAATGGATGATGTATATTTCATTAAATTCTTTGTACGAAATATAGACGACGTATATAGTCCATTTAAGTTTTTGTATATGAAATAGACAATTTATAGCCCATTAATGTTTTTCATAAAAATTTAAAAAATGAACCATGTATAGCCCATTATATTTTGTATCTATAGCCCATTTAATTTTTTTGCATGAAAAATAGACGATGTATAGAGTTTTTAGTTTCTTGCATATGAAATTTTAATTTTAAATTTTTTCATTCAAATTTTAAAAATTGACGATGTATATATAGTCCATTAAATTTTTTTCATAAAAAATTTTTTTGCATTAAAAATGGATGATGTATATTTCATTAAATTCTTTGTACGAAATATAGACGACGTATATAGTCCATTTAAGTTTTTGTATATGAAATAGACAATTTATAGCCCATTAATGTTTTTCATAAAAATTTAAAAAATTAACCATGTGTAGCCCATTATATTTTGTACCTATAGCCCATTTAATTTTTTTGCATGAAAAATATACGATGTATAGTGTTTTTAGTTTCTTGCATATGAAATGGACGATTTATAGTTCATTAAATTTTTTCATTAAAATTTTAAAAATTGACGATGTATAGTCCATTAAATTTTTTTCATAAAAAATTTTTTTGCATTAAAAATGGATGATGTATATTTCATTAAATTCTTTGTACGAAATATAGACGACGTATATAGTCCATTTAAGTTTTTGTATATGAAATAGACAATTTATAGCCCATTAATGTTTTTCATAAAAATTTAAAAAATGAACCATGTATAGCCCATTATATTTTGTATCTATAGCCCATTTAATTTTTTTGCATGAAAAATAGTTTCTTGCATATGAAATGGACGATTTATAGTTCATTAAATTTTTTCATTAAAATTTTAAAAATTGACGATAGTCCATTAAATTTTTTTCATAAAAAATTTGTTTGCATTAAAAATGGATGATGTATATTTCATTAAATTCTTTGTACGAAATATAGACGACGTATATAGTCCATTTAAGTTTTTGTATATGAAATAGACAATTTATAGCCCATTAATGTTTTTCATAAAAATTTTAAAAATGAACCATGTATAGCCTATTATATTTTGTATCTATAGCCCATTTAATTTTTTTGCATGAAAAATAGACGATGTATAGTGTTTTTAGTTTCTTGCATATGAAATGGATGATTTATAGTTCATTAAATTTTTTCATTAAAATTTGAAAAATTGACGATGTATAGTCCATTAAATTTTTTTCATAAAAAATTTTTTTGCATTAAAAATGGATGATGTATATTTCATTAAATTCTGTGTACGAAATATAGACGACGTATATAGTCCATTTAAGTTTTTGTATATGAAATAGACAATTTATAGCCCATTAATGTTTTTCATAAAAATTTAAAAAATGAACCATGTATAGCCCATTATATTTTGTATCTATAGCCCATTTAATTTTTTTGCATGAAAAATAGACGATGTATAGTGTTTTTAGTTTCTTGCATATGAAATGGACGATTTATAGTTCATTAAATTTTTTCATTAAAATTTTAAAAATTGACGATGTATAATAGTCCATTAAATTTTTTTCATAAAAAATTTTTTTGCATTAAAAATGGATGATGTATATTTCATTAAATTCTGTGTACGAAATATAGACGACGTATATAGTCCATTTAAGTTTTTGTATATGAAATAGACAATTTATAGCCCATTAATGTTTTTCATAAAAATTTTAAAAATGAACCATGTATAGCCCATTATATTTTGTACCTATAGCCCATTTAATTTTTTTGCATGAAAAATATACGATGTATAGTGTTTTTAGTTTCTTGCATATGAAATGGACGATTTATAGTTCATAAAATTTTTTCATTAAAATTTTAAAAATTGACGATGTATATATAGTCCATTAAATTTTTTTCATAAAAAATTTTTTTGCATTAAAAATGGATGATGTATATTTCATTAAATTCTGTGTACGAAATATAGACGACGTATATAGTCCATTTAAGTTTTTGTATATGAAATAGACAATTTATAGCCCATTAATGTTTTTCATAAAAATTTAAAAAATGAACCATGTATAGCCATGTATTTTGTATCTATAGCCCATTTAATTTTTTTGCATGAAAAATAGACGATGTATAGTGTTTTTAGTTTCTTGCATATGAAATGGACGATTTATAGTTCATTAAATTTTTTCATTAAAATTTTAAAAATTGACGATGTATAATAGTCCATTAAATTTTTTTCATAAAAAATTTTTTTGCATTAAAAATGGATGATGTATATTTCATTAAATTCTGTGTACGAAATATAGACGACGTATATAGTCCATTTAAGTTTTTGTATATGAAATAGACAATTTATAGCCCATTAATGTTTTTCATAAAAATTTAAAAAATTAACCATGTGTAGCCCATTATATTTTGTACCTATAGCCCATTTAATTTTTTTGCATGAAAAATATACGATGTATAGTGTTTTTAGTTTCTTGCATATGAAATGGACGATTTATAGTTCATTAAATTTTTTCATTAAAATTTTAAAAATTGACGATGTATAGTCCATTAAATTTTTTTCATAAAAAATTTTTTTGCATTAAAAATGGATGATGTATATTTCATTAAATTCTTTGTACGAAATATAGACGACGTATATAGTCCATTTAAGTTTTTGTATATGAAATAGACAATTTATAGCCCATTAATGTTTTTCATAAAAATTTAAAAAATGAACCATGTATAGCCCATTATATTTTGTATCTATAGCCCATTTAATTTTTTTGCATGAAAAATAGTTTCTTGCATATGAAATGGACGATTTATAGTTCATTAAATTTTTTCATTAAAATTTTAAAAATTGACGATGTATAGTCCATTAAATTTTTTTCATAAAAAATTTTTTTGCATTAAAAATGGATGATGTATATTTCATTAAATTCTTTGTACGAAATATAGACGACGTATATAGTCCATTTAAGTTTTTGTATATGAAATAGACAATTTATAGCCCATTAATGTTTTTCATAAAAATTTAAAAAATGAACCATGTATAGCCCATTATATTTTGTATCTATAGCCCATTTAATTTTTTTGCATGAAAAATAGACGATGTATAGTGTTTTTAGTTTCTTGCATATGAAATGGACGATTTATAGTTCATTAAATTTTTTCATTAAAATTTGAAAAATTGACGATGTATAGTCAATTAAATTTTTTTCATAAAAAATTTTTTTGCATTAAAAATGGATGATGTATATTTCATTAAATTCTTTGTACGAAATATAGACGACGTATATAGTCCATTTAAGTTTTTGTATATGAAATAGACAATTTATAGCCCATTAATGTTTTTCATAAAAATTTAAAAAATGAACCATGTATAGCCCATTATATTTTGTACCTATAGCCCATTTAATTTTTTTGCATGAAAAATAGACGATGTATAGTGTTTTTAGTTTCTTGCATATGAAATGGACGATTAATAGTTCATTAAATTTTTTCATTAAAATTTTAAAAATTGACGATGTATAATAGTCCATTAAATTTTTTTCATAAAAAATTTTTTTGCATTAAAAATGGATGATGTATATTTCATTAAATTCTTTGTATAGCCCATTATATTTTGTACCTATAGCCCATTTAATTTTTTTGCATGAAAAATAGACGATGTATAGTGTTTTTAGTTTCTTGCATATGAAATGGACGATTTATAGTTCATTAAATTTTTTCATTAAAATTTTAAAAATTGACGATGTATAGTCCATTAAATTTTTTTCATAAAAAATTTTTTTACATTAAAAATGGATGATGTATATTTCATTAAATTCTTTGTACGAAATATAGACGACGTATATAGTCCATTTAAGTTTTTGTTTATGAAATAGACAATTTATAGCCCATTAATGTTTTTCATAAAAATTTAAAAAATGAACCATGTATAGCCCATTATATTTTGTATCTATAGCCCATTTAATTTTTTTGCATGAAAAATAGACGATGTATAGTGTTTTTAGTTTCTTGCATATGAAATGGACGATTTATAGTTCATTAAATTTTTTCATTAAAATTTTAAAAATTGACGATGTATAGTCCATTAAATTTTTTTCATAAAAAATTTTTTTACATTAAAAATGGATTATGTATATTTCATTAAATTCTTTGTACGAAATATAGACGACGTATATAGTCCATTTAAGTTTTTGTATATGAAATAGACAATTTATAGCCCATTAATGTTTTTCATAAAAATTTAAAAAATGAACCATGTATAGCCCATTATATTTTGTATCTATAGCCCATTTAATTTTTTTGCATGAAAAATAGACGATGTATAGTGTTTTTAGTTTCTTGCATATGAAATGGACGATTTATAGTTCATAAAATTTTTTCATTAAAATTTTAAAAATTGACAATGTATAGTCCATTAAATTTTTTTCATAAAAAATTTTTTTGCATTAAAAATGGATGATGTATATTTCATTAAATTCTTTGTACGAAATATAGACGACGTATATAGTCCATTTAAGTTTTTGTATATGAAATAGACAATTTATAGCCCATTAATGTTTTTCATAAAAATTTAAAAAATGAACCATGTATAGCCCATTATATTTTGTATCTATAGCCCATTTAATTTTTTTGCATGAAAAATAGACGATGTATAGTGTTTTTAGTTTCTTGCATATGAAATGGACGATTTATAGTTCATTAAAATTTGAAAAATTGACGATGTATAGTCCATTAAATTTTTTTCATAAAAAATTTTTTTGCATTAAAAATGGATGATGTATATTTCATTAAATTCTTTGTACGAAATATAGACGACGTATATAGTCCATTTAAGTGTTTGTATATGAAATAGACAATTTATAGCCCATTAATGTTTTTCATAAAAATTTAAAAAATGAACCATGTATAGCCCATTATATTTTGTATCTATAGCCCATTTAATTTTTTTGCATGAAAAATAGACGATGTATAGAGTTTTTAGTTTCTTGCATATGAAATTTTAATTTTAAATTTTTTCATTCAAATTTTAAAAATTGACGATGTATATATAGTCCATTAAATTTTTTTCATAAAAAATTTTTTTGCATTAAAAATGGATGATGTATATTTCATTAAATTCTTTGTACGAAATATAGACGACGTATATAGTCCATTTAAGTTTTTGTATATGAAATAGACAATTTATAGCCCATTAATGTTTTTCATAAAAATTTAAAAAATTAACCATGTGTAGCCCATTATATTTTGTACCTATAGCCCATTTAATTTTTTTGCATGAAAAATATACGATGTATAGTGTTTTAGTTTCTTGCATATGAAATGGACGATTTATAGTTCATTAAATTTTTTCATTAAAATTTTAAAAATTGACGATGTATAGTCCATTAAATTTTTTTCATAAAAAATTTTTTGCATTAAAAATGGATGATGTATATTTCATTAAATTCTTTGTACGAAATATAGACGACGTATATAGTCCATTTAAGTTTTTGTATATGAAATAGACAATTTATAGCCCATTAATGTTTTTCATAAAAATTTAAAAAATGAACCATGTATAGCCCATTATATTTTGTATCTATAGCCCATTTAATTTTTTGGCATGAAAAATAGTTTCTTGCATATGAAATGGACGATTTATAGTTCATTAAATTTTTTCATTAAAATTTTAAAAATTGACGATAGTCCATTAAATTTTTTTCATAAAAAATTTGTTTGCATTAAAAATGGATGATGTATATTTCATTAAATTCTTTGTACGAAATATAGACGACGTATATAGTCCATTTAAGTTTTTGTATATGAAATAGACAATTTATAGCCCATTAATGTTTTTCATAAAAATTTTAAAAATGAACCATGTATAGCCTATTATATTTTGTATCTATAGCCCATTTAATTTTTTTGCATGAAAAATAGACGATGTATAGTGTTTTTAGTTTCTTGCATATGAAATGGATGATTTATAGTTCATTAAATTTTTTCATTAAAATTTGAAAAATTGACGATGTATATATAGTCCATTAAATTTTTTTCATAAAAAATTTTTTTGCATTAAAAATGGATGATGTATATTTCATTAAATTCTGTGTACGAAATATAGACGACGTATATAGTCCATTTAAGTTTTTGTATATGAAATAGACAATTTATAGCCCATTAATGTTTTTCATAAAAATTTAAAAAATGAACCATGTATAGCCCATTATATTTTGTATCTATAGCCCATTTAATTTTTTTGCATGAAAAATAGTTTCTTGCATATGAAATGGACGATTTATAGTTCATTAAATTTTTTCATTAAAATTTTAAAAATTGACGATAGTCCATTAAATTTTTTTCATAAAAAATTTGTTTGCATTAAAAATGGATGATGTATATTTCATTAAATTCTTTGTACGAAATATAGACGACGTATATAGTCCATTTAAGTTTTTGTATATGAAATAGACAATTTATAGCCCATTAATGTTTTTCATAAAAATTTTAAAAATGAACCATGTATAGCCTATTATATTTTGTATCTATAGCCCATTTAATTTTTTTGCATGAAAAATAGACGATGTATAGTGTTTTTAGTTTCTTGCATATGAAATGGATGATTTATAGTTCATTAAATTTTTTCATTAAAATTTGAAAAATTGACGATGTATAGTCCATTAAATTTTTTTCATAAAAAATTTTTTTGCATTAAAAATGGATGATGTATATTTCATTAAATTCTGTGTACGAAATATAGACGACGTATATAGTCCATTTAAGTTTTTGTATATGAAATAGACAATTTATAGCCCATTAATGTTTTTCATAAAAATTTAAAAAATGAACCATGTATAGCCATGTATTTTGTATCTATAGCCCATTTAATTTTTTTGCATGAAAAATAGACGATGTATAGTGTTTTTAGTTTCTTGCATATGAAATGGACGATTTATAGTTCATTAAATTTTTTCATTAAAATTTTAAAAATTGACGATGTATAATAGTCCATTAAATTTTTTTCATAAAAAATTTTTTTGCATTAAAAATGCATGATGTATATTTCATTAAATTCTGTGTACGAAATATAGACGACGTATATAGTCCATTTAAGTTTTTGTATATGAAATAGACAATTTATAGCCCATTAATGTTTTTCATAAAAATTTAAAAAATTAACCATGTGTAGCCCATTATATTTTGTACCTATAGCCCATTTAATTTTTTTGCATGAAAAATATACGATGTATAGTGTTTTTAGTTTCTTGCATATGAAATGGACGATTTATAGTTCATTAAATTTTTTCATTAAAATTTTAAAAATTGACGATGTATAGTCCATTAAATTTTTTTCATAAAAAATTTTTTTGCATTAAAAATGGATGATGTATATTTCATTAAATTCTTTGTACGAAATATAGACGACGTATATAGTCCATTTAAGTTTTTGTATATGAAATAGACAATTTATAGCCCATTAATGTTTTTCATAAAAATTTAAAAAATGAACCATGTATAGCCCATTATATTTTGTATCTATAGCCCATTTAATTTTTTTGCATGAAAAATAGTTTCTTGCATATGAAATGGACGATTTATACTTCATTAAATTTTTTCATTAAAATTTTAAAAATTGACGATGTATAGTCCATTAAATTTTTTTCATAAAAAATTTTTTTGCATTAAAAATGGATGATGTATATTTCATTAAATTCTTTGTACGAAATATAGACGACGTATATAGTCCATTTAAGTTTTTGTATATGAAATAGACAATTTATAGCCCATTAATGTTTTTCATAAAAATTTAAAAAATGAACCATGTATAGCCCATTATATTTTGTATCTATAGCCCATTTAATTTTTTTGCATGAAAAATAGACGATGTATAGTGTTTTTAGTTTCTTGCATATGAAATGGACGATTTATAGTTCATTAAAATTTGAAAAATTTACGATGTATAGTCCATTAAATTTTTTTCATAAAAAATTTTTTTGCATTAAAAATGGATGATGTATATTTCATTAAATTCTTTGTACGAAATATAGACGACGTATATAGTCCATTTAAGTTTTTGTATATGAAATAGACAATTTATAGCCCATTAATGTTTTTCATAAAAATTTAAAAAATGAACCATGTATAGCCCATTATATTTTGTACCTATAATTTAATTTTTTTGCATGAAAAATAGACGATGTATAGTGTTTTTAGTTTCTTGCATATGAAATAGACGATTTATAGTTCATTAAATTTTTTCATTAAAATTTGAAAAATTGACGATGTATAGTCCATTAAATTTTTTTCATAAAAAATTTTTTTGCATTAAAAATGGATGATGTATATTTCATTAAATTCTTTGTACGAAATATAGACGACGTATATAGTCCATTTAAGTTTTTGTATATGAAATAGACAATTTATAGCCCATTAATGTTTTTCATAAAAATTTAAAAAATTAACCATGTATAGCCCATTATATTTTGTATCTATAGCCCATTTAATTTTTTTGCATGAAAAATAAACGATGTATAGTGTTTTTAGTTTCTTGCATATGAAATGGACGATTTATAGTTCATTAAATTTTTTTCATAAAAAATTTTTTTGCATTAAAAATGGATGATGTATATTTCATTAAATTCTTTGTACGAAATATAGACGACGTATATAGTCCATTTAAGTGTTTGTATATGAAATAGACAATTTATAGCCCATTAATGTTTTTCATAAAAATTTAAAAAATGAACCATGTATAGCCCATTATATTTTGTATCTATAGCCCATTTAATTTTTTTGCATGAAAAATAGACGATGTATAGTGTTTTTAGTTTCTTGCATATGAAATGGACGATTTATAGTTCATTAAATTTTTTCATTAAAATTTTAAAAATTGACGATGTATAGTCCATTAAATTTTTTTCATAAAAAATTTTTTTGCATTAAAAATGGATGATGTATATTTCATTAAATTCTTTGTACGAAATATAGACGACGTATATAGTCCATTTAAGTTTTTGTATATGAAATAGACAATTTATAGCCCATTAATGTTTTTCATAAAAATTTAAAAAATTAACCTGTATAGCCCATTATATTTTGTACCTGTAGCCCATTTAATTTTTTTGCATGAAAAATAGACGATGTATAGTGTTTTTAGTTTCTTGCATATGAAATGGACGATTTATAGTTCACTAAATTTTTTCATTAAAATTTTAAAAATTGACGATAGTCCATTAAATTTTTTTCATAAAAATTTTTTTGCATTAAAAATGGATGATGTATATTTCATTAAATTCTTTGTACGAAATATAGACGATGTATATAGTCCATTTAAGTTTTTGTATATGAAATAGACAATTTATAGCCCATTAATGTTTTTCATAAAAATTTAAAAAATGAACCATGTATAGCCCATTATATTTTGTATCTATAGCCCATTTAATTTTTTTGCATGAAAAATAGACGATGTATAGTGTTTTTAGTTTTTTGCATATGAAATGGACGATTTATAGTTCATTAAATTTTTTCATTCAAATTTTAAAAATTGACGATGTATAGTCCATTAAATTTTTTTCATAAAATTTTTTTTTGCATTAAAAATGGATGATGTATATTTTATTAAATTCTTTGTACGAAATATAGACGACGTATATAGTCCATTTAAGTGTTTGTATATGAAATAGACAATTTATAGCCCATTAATGTTTTTCATAAAAATTTAAAAAATGAACCATGTATAGCCCATTATATTTTGTATCTATAGCCCATTTATTTTTTTTGCATGAAAAATAGACGATGTATAGTGTTTTTAGTTTCTTGCATATGAAATGGACGATAGTTCATTAAATTTTTTTATTAAAATTTTAAAAATTGACGATGTATAGTCCATTAAATTTTTTTCATAAAAAATTTTTTTACATTAAAAATGGATGATGTATATTTTATTAAATTCTTTGTACGAAATATAGACGACGTATATAGTCCATTTAAGTTTTTGTATATAAAATAGACAATTTATAGCCCATTAATGTTTTTCATAAAAATTTAAAAAATGAACCATGTATAGCCCATTATATTTTGTATCTATAGCCCATTTAATTTTTTTGCATGAAAAATAGACGATGTATAGTGTTTTTAGTTTCTTGCATATGAAATGGACGATTTATAGTCCATTAAATTTTTTTCATAAAAAATTTTTTTACATTAAAAATGGATGATGTATATTTCATTAAATTCTTTGTACGAAATATAGACGACGTATATAGTCCATTTAAGTTTTTGTTTATGAAATAGACAATTTATAGCCCATTAATGTTTTTCATAAAAATTTAAAAAACGAACCATGTATAGCCCATTATATTTTGTATCTATAGCCCATTTAATTTTTTTGCATGAAAAATAGACGATGTATAGTGTTTTTAGTTTCTTGCATATGAAATGGACGATAGTTCATTAAATTTTTTCATTAAAATTTTAAAAATTGACGATGTATAGTCCATTAAATTTTTTTCATAAAAAATTTTTTTACATTAAAAATGGATGATGTATATTTTATTAAATTCTTTGTACGAAATATAGACGACGTATATAGTCCATTTAAGTTTTTGTATATGAAATAGACAATTTATAGCGCATTAATGTTTTTCATAAAAATTTAAAAAATTAACCATGTATAGCCCATTATATTTTGTACCTATAGCCCATTTAATTTTTTTGCATGAAAAATAGACGATGTATAGTGTTTTTAGTTTCTTGCATATGAAATGGACGATTTATAGTTCATTAAATTTTTTCATTAAAATTTTAAAAATTGACGATATATAGTCCATTAAATTTTTTTCATAAAAAATTTTTTTGCATTAAAAATGGATGATGTATATTTTATTAAATTCTTTGTACGAAATATAGACGACGTATATAGTCCATTTAAGTGTTTGTATATGAAATAGACAATTTATAGCCCATTAATGTTTTTCATAAAAATTTAAAAAATGAACCATGTATAGCCCATTATATTTTGTATCTATAGCCCATTTAATTTTTTTGCATGAAAAATAGACGATGTATAGTGTTTTTAGTTTCTTGCGTATGAAATGGACGATTTATAGTTCATTAAATTTTTTCACTAAATTTTTTAAAATTGACGATGTATAAATTTTTAAATTTTTTTCATAAAAAATTTTTTGCATTAAAAATGGATGATGTATATTTCATTAAATTCTTTGTACGAAATATAGACGACGTATATAGTCCATTTAAGTTTTTGTTTATGAAATATACAATTTATAGCCCATTAATGTTTTTCATAAAAATTTAAAAAATGAACCATGTATAGCCCATTATATTTTGTATCTATAGCCCATTTCATTTTTTTGCATGAAAAATAGACGATGTATAGTGTTTTTAGTTTCTTGCATATGAAATGGACGATTTATAGTTCATTAAATTTTTTCACTAAATTTTTTAAAATTGACGATGTATAAATTTTTAAATTTTTTTCATAAAAAATTTTTTTGCATTAAAAATGGATGATGTATATTTCATTAAATTCTTTGTACGAAATATAGACGACGTATATAGTCCATTTAAGTTTTTGTATATGAAATAGACAATTTATAGCCCACTAATGTTTTTCATAAAAATTAAAAAAATGAACCATGTATAGCCCATTATATTTTGTATCTATAGACCATTTAATTTTTTTGCATGAAAAATAGACGATGTATAGTGTTTTTAGTTTCTTGCATATGAAATGGACGATAGGTCATTAAATTTTTTCATTAAAATTTTAAAAATTGACGATGTATAGTCCATTAAATTTTTTTCATAAAAAATTTTTTTACATTAAAAATGGATGATGTATATTTTATTAAATTCTTTGTACGAAATATAGACGACGTATATAGTCCATTTAAGTTTTTGTATATGAAATAGACAATTTATAGCGCATTAATGTTTTTCATAAAAATTTAAAAAATTAACCATGTATAGCCCATTATATTTTGTATCTATAGCCCATTTAATTTTTTTGCATGAAAAATAGACGATGTATAGTGTTTTTAGTTTCTTGCATATGAAATGGACGATTTATAGTTCATTAAATTTTTTCATTAAAATTTTAAAAATTGACGATATATTATAGTCCATTAAATTTTTTTCATAAAAATTTTTTTGCATTAAAAATGGATGATGTATATTTCAATAAATTCTTTGTATATCCCATTATATTTTGTATCTATAGCCCATTTAATTTTTTTGCATGAAAAATAGACGATGTATAGTGTTTTTAGTTTCTTGCATATGAAATGGACGATAGTTCATTAAATTTTTTCATTAAAATTTTAAAAATTGACGATATATAGTCCATTAAATTTTTTTCATAAAAAATTTTTTTGCATTAAAAATGGATGATGTATATTTTATTAAATTCTTTGTACGAAATATAGACGACGTATATAGTCCATTTAAGTTTTTGTATATGAAATAGACAATTTATAGCCCATTAATGTTTTTCATAAAAATTTAAAAAATGAACCATGTATAGCCCATTATATTTTGTATCTATAGCCCATTTAATTTTTTTGCATGAAAAATAGACGATGTATAGTGTTTTTAGTTTCTTGCATATGAAATGGACGATTTATAGTTCATTAAATTTTTTCATTAACATTTTAAAAATTGACGATGTATATATAGTCCATTAAATTTTTTTCATAAAAATTTTTTTTGCATTAAAAATGGATGATGTATATTTCATTAAATTCTTTGTACGAAATATAGACGACGTATATAGTCCATTTAAGTTTTTGTATATGAAATAGACAATTTATAGCCCATTAATGTTTTTCATAAAAATTTAAAAAATGAACCATGTATAGCCCATTATATTTTGTATCTATAGCCCATTTCATTTTTTTGCATGAAAAATAGACGATGTATAGTGTTTTTAGTTTCTTGCATATGAAATGGACGATTTATAGTTCATTAAATTTTTTCACTAAATTTTTTAAAATTGACGATGTATAAATTTTAAAATTTTTTTCATAAAAAATTTTTTTGCATTAAAAATGGATGATGTATATTTCATTAAATTCTTTGTACGAAATATAGACGACGTATATAGTCCATTTAAGTTTTTGTATATGAAATAGACAATTTATAGCCCACTAATGTTTTTCATAAAAATTAAAAAAATGAACCATGTATAGCCCATTATATTTTGTATCTATAGACCATTTAATTTTTTTGCATGAAAAATAGACGATGTATAGTGTTTTTAGTTTCTTGCATATGAAATGGACGATAGTTCATTAAATTTTTTCATTAAAATTTTAAAAATTGACGATATATTATAGTCCATTAAATTTTTTTTCATAAAAAATTTTTTTGCATTAAAAATGGATGATGTATATTTCATTAAATTCTTTGTATAGCCCATTATATTTTGTACCTATAGCCCATTTAATTTTTTTGCATGAAAAATAGACGATGTATAGTGTTTTTAGTTTCTTGCATATGAAATGGACGATTTATAGTTCATTAAATTTTTTCATTAAAATTTTAAAAATTGACGATGTATAGTCTATTAAATTTTTTTCATAAAAAATTTTTTTGCATTAAAAATGGATTATGTATATTTTATTAAATTCTTTGTACGAAATATAGACGACGTATATAGTCCATTTAAGTTTTTGTATATGAAATAGACAATTTATAGCGCATTAATGTTTTTCATAAAAATTTAAAAAATTAACCATGTATAGCCCATTATATTTTGTATCTATAGCCCATTTAATTTTTTTGCATGAAAAATAGACGATGTATAGTGTTTTTAGTTTCTTGCATATGAAATGGACGATTTATAGTTCATTAAATTTTTTCATTAAAATTTTAAAAATTGACGATATATTATAGTCCATTAAATTTTTTTCATAAAAAATTTTTTTGCATTAAAAATTGATGATGTATATTTCATTAAATTCTTTGTATAGCCCATTATATTTTGTACCTATAGCCCATTTAATTTTTTTGCATGAAAAATAGACGATGTATAGTGTTTTTAGTTTCTTGCATATGAAATGGACGATTTATAGTTCATTAAATTTTTTCATTAAAATTTTAAAAATTGACGATGTATAGTCCATTAAATTTTTTTCATAAAAAATTTTTTTACATTAAAAATGGATGATGTATATTTCATTAAATTCTTTGTACGAAATATAGACGACGTATATAGTCCATTTAAGTTTTGGTTTATGAAATAGACAATTTATAGCCCATTAATGTTTTTCATAAAAATTTAAAAAATGAACCATGTATAGCCCATTATATTTTGTATCTATAGCCCATTTAATTTTTTTGCATGAAAAATAGACGATGTATAATGTTTTTAGTTTCTTGCATATGAAATGGACGATAGTTCATTAAATTTTTTCATTAAAATTTTAAAAATTGACGATGTATAGTCCATTAAATTTTTTTCATAAAAATTTTTTTTACATTAAAAATGGATTATGTATATTTTATTAAATTCTTTGTACGAAATATAGACGACGTATATAGTCCATTTAAGTTTTGGTTTATGAAATAGACAATTTATAGCCCATTAATGTTTTTCATAAAAATTTAAAAAATGAACCATGTATAGCCCATTATATTTTGTATCTATAGCCCATTTAATTTTTTTGCATGAAAAATAGACGATGTATAGTGTTTTTAGTTTCTTGCATATGAAATGGACGATTTATAGTTCATTAAATTTTTTCATTAACATTTTAAAAATTGACGATGTATATATAGTCCATTAAATTTTTTTCATAAAAATTTTTTTTGCATTAAAAATGGATGATGTATATTTCATTAAATTCTTTGTACGAAATATAGACGACGTATATAGTCCATTTAAGTTTTTGTATATGAAATAGACAATTTATAGCCCATTAATGTTTTTCATAAAAATTTAAAAAATGAACCATGTATAGCCCATTATATTTTGTATCTATAGCCCATTTAATTTTTTTGCATGAAAAATAGACGATGTATAGTGTTTTTAGTTTCTTGCGTATGAAATGGACGATTTATAGTTCATTAAATTTTTTCACTAAATTTTTTAAAATTGACGATGTATAAATTTTTAAATTTTATTCATAAAAAATTTTTTTGCATTAAAAATGGATGATGTATATTTCATTAAATTCTTTGTACGAAATATAGACGACGTATATAGTCCATTTAAGTTTTTGTATATGAAATAGACAATTTATAGCCCACTAATGTTTTTCATAAAAATTTAAAAAATGAACCATGTATAGCCCAATATATTTTGTATCTATAGACCATTTAATTTTTTTGCATGAAAAATAGACGATGTATAGTATTTTTAGTTTCTTGCATATGAAATGGACAATTTATAATTCATTAAATTTTTTCATTAAAATTTTAAAAATTGACGATGTATAGTCCATTAAATTTTTTTCATAAAAAATTTTTTTGCATTAAAAATGGACGATGTAAATTTCATTAAATTCTTTGTACGAAATATAGACGACGTATATAGTCCATTTAAGTTTTTGTATATGAAATAGACAATTTATAGCCCATTAATGTTTTTCATAAAAATTTAACAAATTAACCATGTATAGCCCATTATATTTTGTACCTATAGCCCATTTAATTTTTTTGCATGAAAAATAGACGATGTATAGTGTTTTTAGTTTCTTGCATATGAAATGGACGATTTATAGTTCATTAAATTTTTTCATTAAAATTTTAAAAATTGACGATATATAGTCCATTAAATTTTTTTCATAAAAAATTTTTTTGCATTAAAAATGGATGATGTATATTTTATTAAATTCTTTGTACGAAATATAGACGACGTATATAGTCCATTTAAGTGTTTGTATATGAAATAGACAATTTATAGCCCATTAATGTTTTTCATAAAAATTTAAAAAATTAACCATGTATAGCCCATTATATTTTGTATCTATAGCCCATTTAATTTTTTTGCATGAAAAATAGACGATGTATAGTGTTTTTAGTTTCTTGCATATGAAATGGACGATTTATAGTTCATTAAATTTTTTCATTAAAATTTCAAAAATTGACGATGTATAGTCCATTAAATTTTTTTCATAAAAAATTTTTTTACATTAAAAATGGATGATGTATATTTCATTAAATTCTTTGTACGAAATATAGACGACGTATATAGTCCATTTAAGTTTTTGTATATGAAATAGACAATTTATAGCCCATTAATGTTTTTCATAAAAATTTAAAAAATGAACCATGTATAGCCCATTATATTTTGTATCTATAGCCCATTTAATTTTTTTGCATGAAAAATAGACGATGTATAGTGTTTTTAGTTTCTTGCATATGAAATGGACGATTTATAGTTCATTAAATTTTTTCATTAAAATTTTAAAAATTGACGATATATAGTCCATTAAATTTTTTTCATAAAAAATTTTTTTGCATTAAAAATGGATGATGTATATTTTATTAAATTCTTTGTACGAAATATAGACGACGTATATAGTCCATTTAAGTGTTTGTATATGAAATAGACAATTTATAGCCCATTAATGTTTTTCATAAAAATTTAAAAAATGAACCATGTATAGCCCATTATATTTTGTATCTATAGCCCATTTAATTTTTTTGCATAAAAAATAGACGATGTATAGTGTTTTTAGTTTCTTGCGTATGAAATGGACGATTTATAGTTCATTAAATTTTTTCATTAAAATTTTAAAAATTGAAAAATTTTTTCATAAAAAATTTTTTTACATTAAAAATGGATGATGTATATTTCATTAAATTCTTTGTACGAAATATAGACGACGTATATAGTCCATTTAAGTTTTTGTATATGAAATAGACAATTTATAGCCCATTAATATTTTTCATAAAAATTTAAAAAATGAACCACGTACAGCCCATTATATTTTGTATCTATAGCCCATTTAATTTTTTTGCATGAAAAATAGACGATGTATAGTGTTTTTAGTTTCTTGCATATGAAATGGACGATTTATAGTTCATTAAATTTTTTCATTAAAATTTTAAAAATTGACGATATATAGTCCATTAAATTTTTTTCATAAAAAATTTTTTTGCATTAAAAATGGATGATGTATATTTTATTAAATTCTTTGTACGAAATATAGACGACGTATATAGTCCATTTAAGTGTTTGTATATGAAATAGACAATTTATAGCCCATTAATGTTTTTCATAAAAATTTAAAAAATGAACCATGTATAGCCCATTATATTTTGTATCTATAGCCCATTTAATTTTTTTGCATGAAAAATAGACGATGTATAGTGTTTTTAGTTTCTTGCATATGAAATGGACGATTTATAGTTCATTAAATTTTTTCATTAAAATTTTAAAAATTGACGATGTATATATAGTCCATTAAATTTTTTTCATAAAAATTTTTTTTGCATTAAAAATGGATGATGTATATTTCATTAAATTCTTTGTACGAAATATAGACGACGTATATAGTCCATTTAAGTTTTTGTATATGAAATAGACAATTTATAGCCCACTAATGTTTTTCATAAAAATTAAAAAAATGAACCATGTATAGCCCATTATATTTTGTATCTATAGACCATTTAATTTTTTTGCATGAAAAATAGACGATGTATAGTGTTTTTAGTTTCTTGCATATGAAATGGACGATAGTTCATTAAATTTTTTCATTAAAATTTTAAAAATTGACGATGTATAGTCCATTAAATTTTTTTCATAAAAAATTTTTTTACATTAAAAATGGATTATGTATATTTTATTAAATTCTTTGTACGAAATATAGACGACGTATATAGTCCATTTAAGTTTTTGTATATGAAATAGACAATTTATTTTTTTTTTTTTTTTTTATAATACATTTATTTATTTATTGTATCTTCAATTATGAACTAACAATAAGTATTCAAATCTTAAATCTAAAATATAAGTATTAGGCGCGACCACTGTCGGACATAAACTTAGTGATAGTTATAAATAATACATAAGTAGTGATAATAAAAAAAAAGAGAAAAAAAATATTTTCAAGCAATCCCATCTGGAGTGTTGAGTAAAAGAGCCCTTGTGTCCTTCTTTTTCAAGCGAATGTGGCCAGTAAAATTCAAGATGTTACGAGCAAGCGGATTAGGATGTGACTCGAGTTTTGTTAAATATTTGCCTGCGTATTTTGCTATTTCTTCAATCACTAGTGGCATATTCAAATCACGATGTATATTTGAGTTTTTTATGTACCATGGAGCCGATGTTATCAAACGTAAAATTTTATTTTGCCTTCGTTGGATTCTCTCAACGTTAGAAGCTGAAGCAGTGCCCCATAACTGAATTCCGTAGCACCATATTGCCTTCAAGAGCGACTTGTATAATAAAAGTTTGCAGTCTAGGCTGAGTGTTGAGTTTCTACCAATCAGCCAATATATCTGAGTTAGTTTAAGTTTCATTTGTACTAGCTTTGAGTCAATATGGTGTTTCCATGTAAGTCGTCGATCAAGGTGTATACCAAGGTATTTTACATGTGAATGCTGAGGAACAACTTGATTGTTGATTCGAATTGGGGAACAAGTATCTCTTCGCAGGGTAAATGTTACCTGAACACATTTTTGCTCGTTTACCTTAATTCTCCATAATTTTAACCATAGTTCCAGTTGTGTTATATGTTCTTGTAGATATCGGGAAGCCTCATGAGGATTTTCGTGCATACTTAGGCAGGCTGTATCATCGGCAAACGTAGATGTATGGATATTGCTGCTCAAAGGCATATCACATGTATAAATTAAATACAAAACTGGCCCCAGTATGCTCCCCTGTGGCACACCGGATGATATAGTTTCGGGCACACTCATGAATTCTCCTTCCACAACCGTGAACTTCCGGGAAGTAATGTAACTTTCTAATAAATTCACCAAATTTATTGGTAGATATGATTTTAATTTTAAAATTAGGCCTTCATGCCACACTTTATCAAATGCCTGCGAAACGTCAATAAAGAGTGCAGAACAGTACTTCTTTTCTTCAAATGTTCTTCTTATACATTGAACCAATCTATGCGTTTGTTCAATAGTGCTATGCTGACTTCTAAAACCAAACTGATGGTCTGGGATACACCCACTACCAATTAGAATTGGGGACAACTTTGACATGAGCAGTTTTTCGAAAAGTTTTGACATTGTTGATAGCAGACTTATTGGCCTGTATGATTCTGCCTTGGTAAGATCTTTGCCCGGCTTTGGAATCATTTTAACTTTGGCAAGCTTCCAGCTGTGGGGATAATACTCCAGTCGTAAAATGGCATTAAAAATGAATAACATGATTCTAATTACAATACGAGGCAATTTTATTAGCATTTGGTTACTAATTCCATCATTACCCGGTGCTTTCTTCGGGTTGAGTTCAGCAATTACATTTTGTACATCACACATTTTAAATTTTATGGGTCGAGGGGGTAGCGCAACTACACTCGGGAAATCAACAACACCAGTACATGTGTTTGGGGTAAATACGGATTTTAAATGCTTTGCAAACAAGTTACCTTTTTCAATATCACTCCTGGCCCAAACTCCGGTAGAAGTGCGCAGAGGTGGTTTAAACTCAACCGGTGTTTTAATTTTTTTCGCAGCGCGCCACAAGGAGTAATTAGATGCTGGCGTTACGTCGAGATTTTCCAGATAGTTTTTAAGAGATGCAGTTTTTTCATATGCAAGCAGTTCTTGGAGTCTTTTAGTGCACTCTTTTAATTTAATTTTATTTTGGGGTGATCTGTGCTGTTGCCATTCTCTTCTAGCTCTTCTTTTTGCACATACGAGATGTTCAATATCTGTAGAATATATTCTGTTAAACCCAGTCTGCGGATGGGAGGAAGTTGCATGTTCAGCTGCCTGCTTAATATTTTCGTTAAGATTAGCAATATTAGATTCAATATCATCATGAGTTCTTAGCTTAATGTTTTCAGTGCAATGACTACTAAGATATTTTTTGAATCGCAGCCAATTAACACGACTGACCATTTTCACATATGGGTGAGGTAGAGCACTTCTCAGTGGGCTACAGATTGTAACGATCGTGGGAGAGTGATCGGACGATAGATCTAGGGAAGCTTCGACGTGAATTAATTCCCTAGAAATATTTTTCATGACGCCAAAATCTATAATATCCGGAATTTTATGTATGTCAGTAGGCCAGTAAGTGGGCTCCCCACTCGAAATGACGTCCAAGCCCATTTTTGAAATTGTGTTGAACAACGCTCGTCCTCTAGGTGTGATAAGACGCGAACCCCAGAAAGTATGTTTTGCATTATAGTCTCCAGCTGCTACGAAACAAGGGCCAAGAGATTTGTAGAAATCCTCGTATTGATCCTCAGTAATTGCGAATCTAGGAGGGGAGTAAATTGATGATATGACAAAATTTGTGCAAAAATTTTCGATACAAATATTCGTTGCTTGTAGATGTTCTTCACAAATGTTGTCAAGAATATAATGCTTGAGTCTTGACTTTATTAAAATTGCTGATCCCCCGCAAGCTCTTCCTCTTGGGTCCTTTGAATCATATAAAATGTAGCCATTAATTTTGAATAGGCTTCTTGAAGTCAAATGAGTCTCAGAAACCAACATTATATCAATATTTTTTTCCGTGAGGAAGTGCTCAAGTTCATTTTTATGTTGGCGAATGCCGTTTGCGTTCCAGAAACTTATCTTTAACGTGTTCATGGCTTGTTAACTAATGCTTGAAGCAGTGTAGACTGCATTCGTAGCATTTCTTGCATCATGCTAGTCATATTTGTTGTAAAATTATTTATAGTCAGCACTAGATTCTCAATAGTAGCTTCAAGGCGACTAAAATTAAAGCTTGAGTTTGCATTCATTGAATTATTTTGAGGCGGAATATTTTGTGTGGGAATATAACTAGTCTTAGCTGCATCGGCATACGATACACGTGAAGTGACAGGTTGGCTCATTTGAGCAAAAGTGGCGGAGTAAGCGTTTGCTGTTTGTGCTGGAGCTAATTTAGGTTTTTGCCCCATAGTCTGTTTAACGAAAGAATAGACAGGACATCCTCTGTAGTTAGCGGTGTGATTACCTCCACAATTACTACATTTTTTTTCTGCTAGATCTTTAGGCTTAGTACAACCAGCAGTACCGTGCAATTCACCGCAGATAACACAAACGGAAGGTAACTTGCAGTAAGTTTTTGTGTGACCATATTCTTGACAATTATGGCACTGTACGGGTCCAGAACGCTTGTGTGGTTCTTCAACTGTTATTTTTCGATATAAGAGATATTTCAAATTATAAATTGGATGAGTCTCGCTTTTTTTCAATTTTATATCGTTTGGCTCAAGTTCGACGCGAAATAGAGGTTGAGGAATCTTCTCCCTATTTATTATGTTAGATACATTTTTTACCTTAAATCCCTGGAGGACGAGTGCATCTTTTATTTCTTCGGGAGGAACATAGGAATCGATGCCCTTCAATACGATCTGCAGGCCTTTAGCACTTTTAAGCTGATATGTGTAGAAACTTTTCTTACTTTTTTCAAATTCAGTAATCAGTTTGCGAAAATCTTTTTCTTCATAAATTTGAATTTTGGTTTCATCAATCTTACCACGTTTTATTGGAACGATGTGAAATTTATTCTCACCAATGACTGAAATTAAATTTTTTATAAGGGCGTTTGAATTTTTTTCTCTCAAATAGATTGGAGGCGGCTTGGATGTTTTGTTCGTAGATACATCGGGTTCGTTGTTGTCAACTTGTAATATTTGAAAACGATTTTGGCGGTTAATAGAGGATGCGCTGTTATCCCTAGACATTTTTGGAGCAGATGAAATTTTCGAAGACTTTGGGCTTCGTCCGCGCTTTACCACTGTAATATATCTGTCCATTCCCACCTGAACCTTGGGTTTTGGGCTGCTCTTAACTTCAGTAAAAACTTGGTTAAGTGATGACCACGAGCCCGAGGCGGATGATATCGCTGAGTTAAATGTAGAAGTACTAGGCAACGGTAATGTTAACGAATCACTAGTTGGTATTGGACAAAGCGAAGTTGATCGCTGACGAAAAAGTGGCCTCGCCGTTAAAAAAAGTCTAATATCAGATTTCTTATTTAATTTATTATCATTAAGAGCTTCAGAGCTCGCAGTAAGTCTATCATTAGATTTTTTATTTTTATTATTTTCATTAAGAGCTTCAGAACTCACAGTAAAATAGGCATTTCTGCCATTAGAACTCACTTCACAGTTATTTGTTTTTGAGGTACTCATATAGAGTATTCCTCAAGGGCACTTTTGTTTGTTTGTTTGTTTTTTTTTTTTGATTACGGTTTTTTTGTTTTTGTTAATTATGACTATGTAAAAAATATTAGCAATGCAAATAAAGCTAACAATAACAATATGTATTCCGAATATTTTTTCGTACAATTTTTTTTTTGTTTAGTATGAAATAAAAACTCCGCTAAATTGACTGTTCACTATGAATGTACAACGAGAACTTGACAATTTATAGCGCATTAATGTTTTTCATAAAAATTTAAAAAATTAACCATGTATAGCCCATTATATTTTGTATCTATAGCCCATTTAATTTTTTTGCATGAAAAATAGACGATGTATAGTGTTTTTAGTTTCTTGCATATGAAATGGACGATTTATAGTTCATTAAATTTTTTCATTAAAATTTTAAAAATTGACGATATATTATAGTCCATTAAATTTTTTTTCATAAAAAATTTTTTTGCATTAAAAATGGATGATGTATATTTCATTAAATTCTTTGTATAGCCCATTATATTTTGTACCTATAGCCCATTTAATTTGTTTGCATGAAAAATAGACGATGTATAGTGTTTTTAGTTTCTTGCATATGAAATGGACGATTTATAGTTCATTAAATTTTTTCATTAAAATTTTAAAAATTGACGATGTATAGTCTATTAAATTTTTTTCATAAAAAATTTTTTTGCATTAAAAATGGATGATGTATATTTTATTAAATTCTTTGTACGAAATATAGACGACGTATATAGTCCATTTAAGTGTTTGTATATGAAATAGACAATTTATAGCCTATTAATGTTTTTCATAAAAATTTAAAAAATGAACCATGTATAGCCCATTATATTTTGTATCTATAGCCCATTTAATTTTTTGCATGAAAAATAGACGATGTATAGTGTTTTTAGTTTCTTGCATATGAAATGGACGATTTATAGTTCATTAAATTTTTTCATTAAAATTTTAAAAATTGACGATATATTATAGTCCATTAAATTTTTTTCATAAAAAATTTTTTTGCATTAAAAATTGATGATGTATATTTCATTAAATTCTTTGTATAGCCCATTATATTTTGTACCTATAGCCCATTTAATTTTTTTGCATGAAAAATAGACGATGTATAGTGTTTTTAGTTTCTTGCATATGAAATGGACGATTTATAGTTCATTAAATTTTTTCATTAAAATTTTAAAAATTGACGATGTATAGTCCATTAAATTTTTTTCATAAAAAATTTTTTTACATTAAAAATGGATGATGTATATTTCATTAAATTCTTTGTACGAAATATAGACGACGTATATAGTCCATTTAAGTTTTTGTTTATGAAATAGACAATTTATAGCCCATTAATGTGTTTCATAAAAATTTAAAAAATGAACCATGTATAGCCCATTATATTTTGTATCTATAGCCCATTTAATTTTTTTGCATGAAAAATAGACGATGTATAATGTTTTTAGTTTCTTGCATATGAAATGGACGATAGTTCATTAAATTTTTTCATTAAAATTTTAAAAATTGACGATGTATAGTCCATTAAATTTTTTTCATAAAAATTTTTTTTACATTAAAAATGGATTATGTATATTTTATTAAATTCTTTGTACGAAATATAGACGACGTATATAGTCCATTTAAGTTTTTGTATATGAAATAGACAATTTATAGCCCATTAATGTTTTTCATAAAAATTTAAAAAATGAACCATGTATAGCCCATTATATTTTGTATCTATAGCCCATTTAATTTTTTTGCATGAAAAATAGACGATGTATAGTGTTTTTAGTTTCTTGCGTATGAAATGGACGATTTATAGTTCATTAAATTTTTTCACTAAATTTTTTAAAATTGACGATGTATAAATTTTTAAATTTTTTTCATAAAAAATTTTTTTGCATTAAAAATGGATGATGTATATTTCATTAAATTCTTTGTACGAAATATAGACGACGTATATAGTCCATTTAAGTTTTTGTATATGAAATAGACAATTTATAGCCCACTAATGTTTTTCATAAAAATTTAAAAAATGAACCATGTATAGCCCAATATATTTTGTATCTATAGACCATTTAATTTTTTTGCATGAAAAATAGACGATGTATAGTATTTTTAGTTTCTTGCATATGAAATGGACAATTTATAATTCATTAAATTTTTTCATTAAAATTTTAAAAATTGACGATGTATAGTCCATTAAATTTTTTTCATAAAAAATTTTTTTGCATTAAAAATGGACGATGTAAATTTCATTAAATTCTTTGTACGAAATATAGACGACGTATATAGTCCATTTAAGTTTTTGTATATGAAATAGACAATTTATAGCCCATTAATGTTTTTCATAAAAATTTAAAAAATGAACCTGTATAGCCCATTATATTTTGTACCTATAGCCCATTTAATTTTTTTGCATGAAAAATAGACGATGTATAGTGTTTTTAGTTTCTTGCATATGAAATGGACGATTTATAGTTCATTAAATTTTTTCATTAAAATTTTAAAAATTTACGATATATAGTCCATTAAATTTTTTTCATAAAAAATTTTTTTACATTAAAAATGGATGATGTATATTTCATTAAATTCTTTGTACGAAATATAGACGACGTATATAGTCCATTTAAGTTTTTGTATATGAAATAGACAATTTATAGCCCATTAATGTTTTTCATAAAAATTTAAAAAATGAACCATGTATAGCCCATTAATTTTTTTGCATGAAAAATAGACGATGTATAGTGTTTTTAGTTTCTTGCATATGAAATGGACGATTTATAGTTCATTAAATTTTTTCATTAAAATTTTAAAAATTGACGATATATAGTCCATTAAATTTTTTTCATAAAAAATTTTTTTGCATTAAAAATGGATGATGTATATTTTATTAAATTCTTTGTACGAAATATAGACGACGTATATAGTCCATTTAAGTGTTTGTATATGAAATAGACAATTTATAGCCCATTAATGTTTTTCATAAAAATTTAAAAAATGAACCATGTATAGCCCATTATATTTTGTATCTATAGCCCATTTAATTTTTTTGCATAAAAAAAAGACGATGTATAGTGTTTTTAGTTTCTTGCGTATGAAATGGACGATTTATAGTTCATTAAATTTTTTCATTAAAATTTTAAAAATTGAAAAATTTTTTCATAAAAAATTTTTTTACATTAAAAATGGATGATGTATATTTCATTAAATTCTTTGTACGAAATATAGACGACGTATATAGTCCATTTAAGTTTTTGTATATGAAATAGACAATTTATAGCCCATTAATGTTTTTCATAAAAATTTAAAAAATGAACCATGTATAGCCCATTATATTTTGTATCTATAGCCCATTTAATTTTTTTGCATGAAAAATAGACGATGTATAGTGTTTTTAGTTTCTTGCATATGAAATGGACGATTTATATTTCATTAAATTTTTTCACTAAATTTTTTAAAATTGACGATGTATAAATTTTTAAATTTTTTTCATAAAAAATTTTTTTGCATTAAAAATGGATGATGTATATTTCATTAAATTCTTTGTACGAAATATAGACGACGTATATAGTCCATTTAAGTTTTTGTATATGAAATAGACAATTTATAGCCCACTAATGTTTTTCATAAAAATTTAAAAAATGAACCATGTATAGCCCATTATATTTTGTATCTATAGACCATTTAATTTTTTTGCATGAAAAATAGACGATGTATAGTGTTTTCAGTTTCTTGCATATGAAATGGACGATTTATAGTTCATTAAATTTTTTCATTAAAATTTTAAAAATTGACGATATAGTCGATTAAATTTTTTTCATAAAAAATTTTTTTGCATTAAAAATGGATGATGTATATTTCATTAAATTCTTTGTACGAAATATAGACGACGTATATAGTCCATTTAAGTTTTTGTATATGAAATAGACAATTTATAGCCCATTAATGTTTTTCATAAAAATTTAAAAAATTAACCATGTATAGCCCATTATATTTTGTATCTATAGCCCATTTAATTATTTTGCATGAAAAATAGACGATGTATAGTGTTTTTAGTTTCTTGCATATGAAACGGACGAATTATAGTTCATTAAATTTTTTTCATTAAAATTTAAAAAATTGACGATGTACAGACCATTAAATTTTTTTCATAAAAAATTTTTTTGCATTAAAAATGGATGATGTATATTTCATTAAATTCTTTGTACGAAATATAGACGACGTATATAGTCCATTTAAGTGTTTGTATATGAAATAGACAATTTATAGCCCATTAATGTTTTTCATAAAAATTTAAAATATGAACCATGTATAGCCCATTATATTTTGTATCTATAGCCCATTTAATTTTTTTGCATGAAAAATAGACGATGTATAGTGTTTTTAGTTTCTTGCGTATGAAATGGACGATTTATAGTTCATTAAATTTTTTCATTAAAATTTTAAAAATTGACGATGTATAGTCCATTAAATTTTTTTCATAAAAAATTTTTTGCATTAAAAATGGATGATGTATATTTCATTAAATTCTTTGTACGAAATATAGACGACGTATATAGTTCATTTAAGTTTTTGTATATGAAATAGACAATTTATAGCCCATTAATGTTTTTCATAAAAATTTAAAAAATGAACCATGTATAGCCCATTATATTTTGTATCTATAGCCCATTTAATTTTTTTGCATGAAAAATAGACGATGTATAGTGTTTTTAGTTTCTTGCGTATGAAATGGACGATTTATAGTTCATTAAATTTTTTCACTAAATTTTTTAAAATTGACGATGTATAAATTTTTAAATTTTTTTCATAAAAAATTTTTTTGCATTAAAAATGGACGATGTAAATTTCATTAAATTCTTTGTACGAAATATAGACGACGTATATAGTCCATTTAAGTTTTTGTATATGAAATAGACAATTTATAGCCCATTAATGTTTTTCATAAAAATTTAACAAATTAACCATGTATAGCCCATTATATTTTGTATCTATAGCCCATTTAATTTTTTTGCATGAAAAATAGACGATGTATAGTGTTTTTAGTTTCTTGCATATGAAATGGACGATTTATAGCTCATTAAATTTTTTCATTAAAATTTTAAAAATTGACGATATATAGTCCATTAAATTTTTTTCATAAAAAATTTTTTTGCATTAAAAATGGATGATGTATATTTTATTAAATTCTTTGTACGAAATATAGACGACGTATATAGTCCATTTAAGTGTTTGTATATGAAATAGACAATTTATAGCCCATTAATGTTTTTCATAAAAATTTAAAAAATTAACCATGTATAGCCCATTATATTTTGTATCTATAGCCCATTTAATTTTTTTGCATGAAAAATAGACGATGTATAGTGTTTTTAGTTTCTTGCATATGAAATGGACGATTTATAGTTCATTAAATTTTTTCATTAAAATTTCAAAAATTGACGATGTATAGTCCATTAAATTTTTTTCATAAAAAATTTTTTTACATTAAAAATGGATGATGTATATTTCATTAAATTCTTTGTACGAAATATAGACGACGTATATAGTCCATTTAAGTTTTTGTATATGAAATAGACAATTTATAGCCCATTAATGTTTTTCATAAAAATTTAAAAAATGAACCATGTATAGCCCATTATATTTTGTATCTATAGCCCATTTATTTTTTTGCATGAAAAATAGACGATGTATAGTGTTTTTAGTTTCTTGCATATGAAATGGACGATTTATAGTTCATTAAATTTTTTCATTAAAATTTTAAAAATTGACGATATATAGTCCATTAAATTTTTTTCATAAAAAATTTTTTTGCATTAAAAATGGATGATGTATATTTTATTAAATTCTTTGTACGAAATATAGACGACGTATATAGTCCATTTAAGTGTTTGTATATGAAATAGACAATTTATAGCCCATTAATGTTTTTCATAAAAATTTAAAAAATGAACCATGTATAGCCCATTATATTTTGTATCTATAGCCCATTTAATTTTTTTGCATAAAAAATAGACGATGTATAGTGTTTTTAGTTTCTTGCGTATGAAATGGACGATTTATAGTTCATTAAATTTTTTCATTAAAATTTTAAAAATTGAAAAATTTTTTCATAAAAAATTTTTTTACATTAAAAATGGATGATGTATATTTCATTAAATTCTTTGTACGAAATATAGACGACGTATATAGTCCATTTAAGTTTTTGTATATGAAATAGACAATTTATAGCCCATTAATATTTTTCATAAAAATTTAAAAAATGAACCACGTACAGCCCATTATATTTTGTATCTATAGCCCATTTAATTTTTTTGCATGAAAAATAGACGATGTATAGTGTTTTTAGTTTCTTGCATATGAAATGGACGATTTATAGTTCATTAAATTTTTTCACTAAATTTTTTAAAATTGACGATGTATAAATTTTTAAATTTTTTTCATAAAAAATTTTTTTGCATTAAAAATGGATGATGTATATTTCATTAAATTCTTTGTACGAAATATAGACGACGTATATAGTCCATTTAAGTTTTTGTATATGAAATAGACAATTTATAGCCCACTAATGTTTTTCATAAAAATTTAAAAAATGAACCATGTATAGCCCATTATATTTTGTATCTATAGACCATTTAATTTTTTTGCATGAAAAATAGACGATGTATAGTGTTTTTAGTTTCTTGCATATGAAATGGACGATTTATAGTTCATTAAATTTTTTCATTAAAATTTTAAAAATTGACGACTTATAGTTCATTAAATTTTTTTCATAAAAAATGTTTTTGCATTAAAAATGGATGATGTATATTTCATTAAATTCTTTGTACGAAATATAGACGACGTATATAGTCCATTTAAGTTTTTGTATATGAAATAAACAGTTTATAGCCCATTAATGTTTTTTATAAAAATTTAAAAAATGAACCATGTATAGCCCATTATATTTTGTATCTATAGCCCATTTAATTTTTTTGCATGAAAAATAGACGATGTATAGTGTTTTTAGTTTCTTGCATATGAAATGGACGATTTATAGTTCATTAAATTTTTTCATTAAAATTTAAAAAATTGACGATTTTTTTCATAAAAATTTTTTTGCATTAAAAATGGATGATGTATATTTCATTAAATTCTTTGTACGAAATATAGACGACGTATATAGTCCATTTAAGTTTTTGTATATGAAATAGACAATTTATAGCCCATTAATGTTTTTCATAAAAATTTAAAAAATGAACCATGTATAGCCCATTATATTTTGTATCTATAGCCCATTTAATTTTTTTGCATGAAAAATAGACGATGTATAGTGTTTTTAGTTTCTTGCATATGAAATGGACAATTTAGAGTTCATTAAATTTTTTCATTAAAATTTAAAAAATTGACGATTTTTTTCATAAAAATTTTTTTGCATTAAAAATGGATGATGTATATTTCATTAAATTCTTTGTACGAAATATAGACGACGTATATAGTCCATTTAAGTTTTTTTATATGAAATAGACAATTTATAGCCCATTAATGTTTTTCATAAAAATTTAAAAAATGAACCATGTATAGCCCATTATATTTTGTATCTATAGCCCCATTTAATTTTTTTGCATGAAAAATAGACGATGTATAGTGTTTTTAGTTTCTTGCATATGAAATGGACAATTTATAGTTCATTAAATTTTTTCATTAAAATTTGAAAAATTGACGATGTATATATAGTCCATTAAATTTTTTTCATAAAAAATTTTTTTGCATTAAAAATGGATGATGTATATTTTATTAAATTCTTTGTACGAAATATAGACGACGTATATAGTCCATTTAAGTTTTTGTATATGAAATAGACAATTTATAGCCCATTAATGTTTTTCATAAAAATTTAAAAAATGAACCATGTATAGCCCATTATATTTTGAATCTATAGCCCATTTAATTTTTTTGCATGAAAAATAGACGATGTATAGTGTTTTTAGTTTTTTGCATATGAAATTATAGAGGTGTATTAATTAAAACGAATGTTTTATATAAAAGTTTTTACAAGAACTTAATTTTTATTATAAAAATTTGTTGATAAAAAAATATTGGAAAAAGTGATTAAAATATTATTTTTTGAATATATAATAATGTCAATTATTAACAAGTATTTTAAAAGTTGTTGCTAATCTCACTACACTACCCCCTTTCCAGTTTGAGAGGTATGAAACGAAACATATATTTTATTTATTGTAGATAAAATTTTATTCGATGTCTCGAAAAAGGCTGGTTTTAGGCGATCTATTGAAACGTTATCTGTGCGAGAACCAATTTGAATTTTAAAATATTTCTCATATCGATCCAATACTTTAAACGGTCCCCTATATTTACAATCCAAAGGTTTTCTTACTTCATTTCTTAGCCAAACATGAGTACAGGTACGAAGATCCTTGTGAATAAAAGTTATTTCTTTGCGATGATTACTTCCTGGCTGAGGCCGAATTGAGTTCATTGATTGATATAAATTTGAAAGGAATTCCGAAAAGTTTTCTAATTTTTTAGATTTATTGAAGAATTCTCCAGGTAAGCGAAGTGTGTCTCCATACACAAGTTCAGCAGGTGATGTTTTTATATCTTCCTTAAAAACCGTTCGCAGACCAAGAAGAACTGTTGGCAATGATTTAGTCCATTGTTTATTTTTATGTGCTATAATAGATGCTTTTAAAGTGCGGTGAAACCTTTCAACCATCCCGTTTGACTGTGGATGATAAGAAGTTGTTTGATTCAATTTTGCTCCAACAAGATTTGATAAATCTTTGAACAACTTAGAGCAAAACTACCTGCCTCTGTCTGTAATAATTGTTTGAGGACATCCAAAACGACAAATCCAGTTTTCATAAAAACATCTAGAGACTTTTTCTGCTGTGATGCCATCTAGTGGTACAACTTCGACCCATCTAGTGACACGATCAATCATCGTAAGTAAATAACGAAAACCTTCCGACGGTGGCAGCGGTCCTACTATATCTAAGTGGATATTTGAAAATCGCTGAGTATCACCTTGAAAACAAGTAATAGGTGATTTAGTATGTCGAAATATTTTTGCAGTCTGGCACTCTTGGCATTCTTTTACCCATTGGATGCAGTCTTTATTTATTGAAGGCCATACAAATCGGTGAGTAATTAAACGCTGTGTTGCCCGAATACCAGGATGAGATAACTTGTGAATATTATTAAATATTGCTTTTCGGAATCCTAATGGAATGAAAGGTCTTATTCTTTTCGATGAAACATCACAATATACTTCTATTTTACTGTTTGGAATTTGCATAAGTTTTAGGTTAAGTCCAGTTGATTTCATTGACAAAAATCTTGCTAGGTCTCTATCTTCTTTTTGAGCTAATGCGATTTCTTCATAATTGATAACTGAAATTTTTTCAACTCTAGACAGTGCAGCAGCAACAGTATTTTCTTTTCCCGATATGTGACGTATATCAGTTGTAAACTGTGCTATATAATTTAGTTGACGAAGTTGGCGTGGACTGGCTTTTTCTGGCTTTTGTCTGAACGCAAAAATAAGCGGTTTATGATCAGTAAACAGCACAAAGTTATGGCCTTCTAACATATGTCTAAAAAATTTTATGGCGTTGTATGCTGCCAAAAGTTCACGATCATATGTACTATAATTGCGTTCCGTTGCAGACAATTTTCTGGAATAAAATCCCAAAGGGCGCCAAACTGTTCCTTCATGTTGTTCGAGTACTGCGCCTAATTCAACGTCTGAAGCATCCACTTTCAAGCATATATTTGCATTTGAAATAGGGTGTGCTAATATAGCAGCATTAGCTAGACTTGTTTTGCAACAATTAAAATCATTCTCGCATTCAGATGTCCACTTAATTATTCTCTTATCATTCTTAGTAGCGCCTTTAGTCAGATCGTTAAGTTTTACTTGAATTTGGGCTGCATTTGGCAAAAATTTTCTATAAAAATTAAGCATTCCTAAGAAACGTCGCAACTCCATAATATTTTTCGGTTTTTTAAAATCGAGTATTGCTTCAAATTTTTGTTTCATTGGCGATATACCATTATTAGATATTTGAAATCCCACAAAATCAATTTTTTTACACCAAATGTACATTTGCCTGGATTTATTAAAATACCGTATTCACTAAATCTTTTTAGTAATAAGCGCAGATGAGAAACATGCTCTTCCTCATTCTTTGATGCGATAAGGACATCATCTATATATACGAATGCGAAACTTAAGCCTCTGCATACCTCATACATATAGCGCTGGAAGGTTTGAGCAGAATTTCGCAGTCCAAAAGGCATTTTAAGGAACTCAAAAAGTCCAAACGGTGTTATGATAGCTGTCTTCGGAACATCTGCAGGATTAACGCGTATTTGATGGTACGCACGAAGTAGATCTAACTTGGAAAAACTTGTGCATCCTTCCAAGTTGTAATTAAATCTGAAATGAATGGAATCGAATACTTATCTGGCACTGTTTTATTATTAAGAAAACGATAATCGCCGCACGGGCGCCAATCTCCATTACTTTTTAGTACCATATGTAGAGGATTTGACCACTCACTTTTCGATGGTTGGATTATTCCTTGATCCAACATAAACTGAAATTCTGTTTTTGCGATTTCCAAGCCTTTAGGATCCAGTCTTCGTGCTTTTGCAGTAACTGGTCTTCCTGTAGTTTCAATAAAATGAAAATCTTTTGTATATTTAACTGTGGCAAGGGAAGAATTTATGCTTACAACATCAGGAAACTGTTGTAGAAGTTTCTCATATACTGAATTTTTGTTGTTTATATAAGAAATTGTAGTAGATGATGATTGTGTAAGTTGTGCTGGTGCTGTAATAAGCGTTCTACCATCTATCAAAGTGCGGTTATGCAAATCAGGCAGAAGATGATGAAACTTTAGAAAGTCAGATCCAATAATAGGACGAGTAACGTTTGCAATGACGAAAATCCAACGAAAAGATCGCCTTAATCCAAAATTTAGTTCAATTAATTTAGTACCATACGTTTGAATTTCAGTACCGTTCGCAGCATAGAGTTTCAGTGGGCAAATGGAATTTGATTTCATAGCCTTATCTAGACATGGAATCATAGATACATCTGCTCCAGTGTCTATAAGGTAATTCAATTTTGAGATACGGTCCTTGACTAATAGGCGGCTTGCTATAGATAATATTGTTTCGGTAGCCGCTATGTCCGAAACAGTTTTCAGTTTTTTGCTTGTGCAGAATAAGAACATGGATGTACATATTTTGTTGCATTGGAATCAAAGCGATTGTGGTACCAACACCAATCATTTCTTCTATTACGACTTTTGGTATGACGTTGTCGTTGATAGCCTTCACGTGAAATGCTTCTTCCTCTTCTGTTGGACGTCTCCATTTTTCTTTCCAATGCTTCAATTTTCGCCGAAAGCTGTTGAAAAATATTGTCTGAAGATGATAAAGAAGATACCTGTGGAAATGCAATATCCATTATTTTATCTGCTTGTGTTGCCATTGTCATTAGATCTGCATTACTGTTTATAAGTATTGATCGTATGTTGTCTGGAAGTTGATCCAGAAATAAAGTTTTGAGGACATTTTCTCCTATATTGTTTCCAACTGCAAGAGCCTTCATTGACTGCAAAAAATGTGATGGTTTCTGATCGCCTATTACTAATCCACTAAATAGCTTTTTGAGTTTAGCTTCTTCTGAAATAGCAAATGAAGATATTAGTCGTTCCTTGATTGCGTTATATTTTCCATCCTGAGGTGGAGAAATTAATATATCGCCCACGAATTTTAGATATATTGCATCTAAGTTTGCAATTACATGAGAAAATTTAGTTTCATCCCTTGTTATATGAGCAAGGGAAAAAATGCTCTCTATTTGAATAAACCATAAATGGGGTTGTTCCGACCAAAAATGTGGTAATTTGTGTAATGTTGCAGATGCTGCAGCAACTTCCGGATTGTTAACAGAAATACGTTGTGGAGGCAAAGATGCTCCATCTCCAATATGCTCACGAGTAGGTGAATGTGTTGTCGGCATTTCGGGGTCACCAAATTATAGAGGTGTATTAATTAAAACGAATGTTTTATATAAAAGTTTTTAGAAGAACTTAATTTTTATTATAAAAATTTGTTGATAAAAAAATATTGGAAAAAGTGATTAAAAATATTATTTTTTGAATATATAATAATGTCAGTGTTTAAAATTATTAACAAGTATTTTAAAAGTTGTTGCTAATCTCACTACAAAATGGACGATTTATAGTTCGTTAAATTTTTTCATTAAAATTTGAAAAATTGAAATTTTTTTTCATAAAAAATTTTTTTGCATTAAAAATGGATGATGTATATTTCACTAAATTCTTTGTACGAAATATAGACGACGAATATAGTGCATTTAAGTTTTTGTATATGAAATAGACAATTTATAGCCCATTAATGTTTTTCATAAAACTTTAAAAAATGAACCATGTATAGCTCATTATATTTTGTATCTATAGCCCATTTAATTTTTTTGCATGAAAAATAGACGATGTATAGTGTTTTTAGTTTCTTGCATATGAAATGGACGATTTATAGTTCATTAAATTTTTTCATTGAAATTTGAAAAATTGACGATGTCCATTAAATTTTTTTCATGAAAATTTTTTTTGCATTAAAAATGAATGATGTATATTTCACTAAATTCTTTGTACGAAATATAGACGACGTATATAGTCCATTTAAGTTTTTGTATATGAAATAGACAATTTATAGCACATTAATGTTTTTCATAAAACTTTAAAAAATTAACCATGTATAGCCCATTATATTTTGTATCTATAGCCCATTTAATTTTTTTGCATTAAAAATGGATGATGTATGTATATTTCATTAAATTCTTTCTACGAAATATAGACGACGTATATAGTCCATTTAAGTTTTTGTATATGAAATAGACAATTTATAGCCCATTAATGTTTTTCATAAAAATTTAAAAAATGAACCATGTATAGCCCATTATATTTTGTATCTATAGCCCATTTAATTTTTTTGCATGAAAAATAGACGATGTATAGTGTTTTTAGTTTCTTGCATATGAAATGGACGATTTATAGTTCATTAAATTTTTTCATTAAAATTTGAAAAGGCCATTAAATTTTTTGATAAAAATTTTTTTGCATTAAAAATCGATGATGTATATTTCATTAAATTCCTTGTACGAAATATAGACGACGTATATAGTCCATTTAAGTTTTTGTATATGAAATAGACAATTCATAGCGCATTAATATTTTTCATAAAAATTTAAAAAATGAACCATGTATAGCCCATTATATTTTGTATCTATAGCCCATTTAATTTTTTTGCATGAAAAATAGACGATGTATAGTGTTTTTAGTTTCTTGCATATGAAATATAGTTCATTAAATTTTTTCATTGAAATTTGAAAAATTGACGATGTCCATTAAATTTTTTTCATGAAAATTTTTTTTGCATTAAAAATGGATGATGTATTTTTCATTAAATTCTTTGTACGAAATATAGACGACGTATATAGTCCATTTAAGTTTTTGTATATGAAATAGACAATTCATAGCCCATTAATGTTTTTCATAAAAATTTAAAAAATGAACCATGTATAGCCCATTATATTTTGTATCTATAGCCCATTTAATTTTTTTGCATGAAAAATAGACGATGTATAGTGTTTTTAGTTTCTTGCATATGAAATGGACGATTTATAGTTCATTAAATTTTTTCATTAAAATTTAAAAAGGCCATTAAATTTTTTGATAAAAAATTTTTTTGCATTAAAAATCGATGATGTATATTTCATTAAATTCCTTGTACGAAATATAGACGACGTATATAGTCCATTTAAGTTTTTGTATATGAAATAGACAATTCATAGCGCATTAATATTTTTCATAAAAATTTAAAAAATGAACCATGTATAGCCCATTATATTTTGTATCTATAGCCCATTTAATTTTTTTGCATGAAAAATAGACGATGTATAGTGTTTTTAGTTTCTTGCATATGAAATGGACGATTTATAGTTCATTAAATTTTTTCATTGAAATTTGAAAAATTGACGATGTCCATTAAATTTTTTTCATGAAAATTTTTTTTGCATTAAAAATGGATGATGTATTTTTCATTAAATTCTTTGTACGAAATATAGACGACGTATATAGTCCATTTAAGTTTTTGTATATGAAATAGACAATTTATAGCCCATTAATGTTTTTCATAAAAATTTAAAAAATGAACCATGTATAGCCCATTATATTTTGTATCTATAGCCCATTTAATTTTTTTGCATGAAAAATAGACGATGTATAGTGTTTTTAGTTTCTTGCATATGAAATGGACAATTTAGAGTTCATTAAATTTTTTCATTAAAATTTAAAAAATTGACGATTTTTTTCATAAAAATTTTTTTGCATTAAAAATGGATGATGTATATTTCATTAAATTCTTTGTACGAAATATAGACGACGTATATAGTCCATTTAAGTTTTTTTATATGAAATAGACAATTTATAGCCCATTAATGTTTTTCATAAAAATTTAAAAAATGAACCATGTATAGCCCATTATATTTTGTATCTATAGCCCCATTTAATTTTTTTGCATGAAAAATAGACGATGTATAGTGTTTTTAGTTTCTTGCATATGAAATGGACAATTTATAGTTCATTAAATTTTTTCATTAAAATTTGAAAAATTGACGATGTATATATAGTCCATTAAATTTTTTTCATAAAAATTTTTTTGCATTAAAAATGGATGATGTATATTTTATTAAATTCTTTGTACGAAATATAGACGACGTATATAGTCCATTTAAGTTTTTGTATATGAAATAGACAATTTATAGCCCATTAATGTTTTTCATAAAAATTTAAAAAATGAACCATGTATAGCCCATTATATTTTGAATCTATAGCCCATTTAATTTTTTTGCATGAAAAATAGACGATGTATAGTGTTTTTAGTTTTTTGCATATGAAATTATAGAGGTGTATTAATTAAAACGAATGTTTTATATAAAAGTTTTTACAAGAACTTAATTTTTATTATAAAAATTTGTTGATAAAAAAATATTGGAAAAAGTGATTAAAATATTATTTTTTGAATATATAATAATGTCAATTATTAACAAGTATTTTAAAAGTTGTTGCTAATCTCACTACACTACCCCCTTTCCAGTTTGAGAGGTATGAAACGAAACATATATTTTATTTATTGTAGATAAAATTTTATTCGATGTCTCGAAAAAGGCTGGTTTTAGGCGATCTATTGAAACGTTATCTGTGCGAGAACCAATTTGAATTTTAAAATATTTCTCATATCGATCCAATACTTTAAACGGTCCCCTATATTTACAATCCAAAGGTTTTCTTACTTCATTTCTTAGCCAAACATGAGTACAGGTACGAAGATCCTTGTGAATAAAAGTTATTTCTTTGCGATGATTACTTCCTGGCTGAGGCCGAATTGAGTTCATTGATTGATATAAATTTGAAAGGAATTCCGAAAAGTTTTCTAATTTTTTAGATTTATTGAAGAATTCTCCAGGTAAGCGAAGTGTGTCTCCATACACAAGTTCAGCAGGTGATGTTTTTATATCTTCCTTAAAAACCGTTCGCAGACCAAGAAGAACTGTTGGCAATGATTTAGTCCATTGTTTATTTTTATGTGCTATAATAGATGCTTTTAAAGTGCGGTGAAACCTTTCAACCATCCCGTTTGACTGTGGATGATAAGAAGTTGTTTGATTCAATTTTGCTCCAACAAGATTTGATAAATCTTTGAACAACTTAGAGCAAAACTACCTGCCTCTGTCTGTAATAATTGTTTGAGGACATCCAAAACGACAAATCCAGTTTTCATAAAAACATCTAGAGACTTTTTCTGCTGTGATGCCATCTAGTGGTACAACTTCGACCCATCTAGTGACACGATCAATCATCGTAAGTAAATAACGAAAACCTTCCGACGGTGGCAGCGGTCCTACTATATCTAAGTGGATATTTGAAAATCGCTGAGTATCACCTTGAAAACAAGTAATAGGTGATTTAGTATGTCGAAATATTTTTGCAGTCTGGCACTCTTGGCATTCTTTTACCCATTGGATGCAGTCTTTATTTATTGAAGGCCATACAAATCGGTGAGTAATTAAACGCTGTGTTGCCCGAATACCAGGATGAGATAACTTGTGAATATTATTAAATATTGCTTTTCGGAATCCTAATGGAATGAAAGGTCTTATTCTTTTCGATGAAACATCACAATATACTTCTATTTTACTGTTTGGAATTTGCATAAGTTTTAGGTTAAGTCCAGTTGATTTCATTGACAAAAATCTTGCTAGGTCTCTATCTTCTTTTTGAGCTAATGCGATTTCTTCATAATTGATAACTGAAATTTTTTCAACTCTAGACAGTGCATCAGCAACAGTATTTTCTTTTCCCGATATGTGACGTATATCAGTTGTAAACTGTGCTATATAATTTAGTTGACGAAGTTGGCGTGGACTGGCTTTTTCTGGCTTTTGTCTGAACGCAAAAATAAGCGGTTTATGATCAGTAAACAGCACAAAGTTATGGCCTTCTAACATATGTCTAAAAAAATTTATGGCGTTGTATGCTGCCAAAAGTTCACGATCATATGTACTATAATTGCGTTCCGTTGCAGACAATTTTCTGGAATAAAATCCCAAAGGGCGCCAAACTGTTCCTTCATGTTGTTCGAGTACTGCGCCTAATTCAACGTCTGAAGCATCCACTTTCAAGCATATATTTGCATTTGAAATAGGGTGTGCTAATATAGCAGCATTAGCTAGACTTGTTTTGCAACAATTAAAATCATTCTCGCATTCAGATGTCCACTTAATTATTCTCTTATCATTCTTAGTAGCGCCTTTAGTCAGATCGTTAAGTTTTACTTGAATTTGGGCTGCATTTGGCAAAAATTTTCTATAAAAATTAAGCATTCCTAAGAAACGTCGCAACTCCATAATATTTTTCGGTTTTTTAAAATCGAGTATTGCTTCAAATTTTTGTTTCATTGGCGATATACCATTATTAGATATTTGAAATCCCACAAAATCAATTTTTTTACACCAAATGTACATTTGCCTGGATTTATTAAAATACCGTATTCACTAAATCTTTTTAGTAATAAGCGCAGATGAGAAACATGCTCTTCCTCATTCTTTGATGCGATAAGGACATCATCTATATATACGAATGCGAAACTTAAGCCTCTGCATACCTCATACATATAGCGCTGGAAGGTTTGAGCAGAATTTCGCAGTCCAAAAGGCATTTTAAGGAACTCAAAAAGTCCAAACGGTGTTATGATAGCTGTCTTCGGAACATCTGCAGGATTAACGCGTATTTGATGGTACGCACGAAGTAGATCTAACTTGGAAAAACTTGTGCATCCTTCCAAGTTGTAATTAAATCTGAAATGAATGGAATCGAATACTTATCTGGCACTGTTTTATTATTAAGAAAACGATAATCGCCGCACGGGCGCCAATCTCCATTACTTTTTAGTACCATATGTAGAGGATTTGACCACTCACTTTTCGATGGTTGGATTATTCCTTGATCCAACATAAACTGAAATTCTGTTTTTGCGATTTCCAAGCCTTTAGGATCCAGTCTTCGTGCTTTTGCAGTAACTGGTCTTCCTGTAGTTTCAATAAAATGAAAATCTTTTGTATATTTAACTGTGGCAAGGGAAGAATTTATGCTTACAACATCAGGAAACTGTTGTAGAAGTTTCTCATATACTGAATTTTTGTTGTTTATATAAGAAATTGTAGTAGATGATGATTGTGTAAGTTGTGCTGGTGCTGTAATAAGCGTTCTACCATCTATCAAAGTGCGGTTATGCAAATCAGGCAGAAGATGATGAAACTTTAGAAAGTCAGATCCAATAATAGGACGAGTAACGTTTGCAATGACGAAAATCCAACGAAAAGATCGCCTTAATCCAAAATTTAGTTCAATTAATTTAGTACCATACGTTTGAATTTCAGTACCGTTCGCAGCATAGAGTTTCAGTGGGCAAATGGAATTTGATTTCATAGCCTTATCTAGACATGGAATCACAGATACATCTGCTCCAGTGTCTATAAGGTAATTCAATTTTGAGATACGGTCCTTGACTAATAGGCGGCTTGCTATAGATAATATTGTTTCGGTAGCCGCTATGTCCGAAACAGTTTTCAGTTTTTTGCTTGTGCAGAATAAGAACATGGATGTACATATTTTGTTGCTTTGGAATCAAAGCGATTGTGGTACCAACACCAATCATTTCTTCTATTACGACTTTTGGTATGACGTTGTCGTTGATAGCCTTCACGTGAAATGCTTCTTCCTCTTCTGTTGGACGTCTCCATTTTTCTTTCCAATGCTTCAATTTTCGCCGAAAGCTGTTGAAAAATATTGTCTGAAGATGATAAAGAAGATACCTGTGGAAATGCAATATCCATTATTTTATCTGCTTGTGTTGCCGTTGTCATTAGATCTGCATTACTGTTTATAAGTATTGATCGTATGTTGTCTGGAAGTTGATCCAGAAATAAAGTTTTGAGGACATTTTCTCCTATATTGTTTCCAACTGCAAGAGCCTTCATTGACTGCAAAAAATGTGATGGTTTCTGATCGCCTATTACTAATCCACTAAATAGCTTTTTGAGTTTAGCTTCTTCTGAAATAGCAAATGAAGATATTAGTCGTTCCTTGATTGCGTTATATTTTCCATCCTGAGGTGGAGAAATTAATATATCGCCCACGAATTTTAGATATATTGCATCTAAGTTTGCAATTACATGAGAAAATTTAGTTTCATCCCTTGTTATATGAGCAAGGGAAAAAATGCTCTCTATTTGAATAAACCATAAATGGGGTTGTTCCGACCAAAAATGTGGTAATTTGTGTAATGTTGCAGATGCTGCAGCAACTTCCGGATTGTTAACAGAAATACGTTGTGGAGGCAAAGATGCTCCATCTCCAATATGCTCACGAGTAGGTGAATGTGTTGTCGGCATTTCGGGGTCACCAAATTATAGAGGTGTATTAATTAAAACGAATGTTTTATATAAAAGTTTTTAGAAGAACTTAATTTTTATTATAAAAATTTGTTGATAAAAAAATATTGGAAAAAGTGATTAAAAATATTATTTTTTGAATATATAATAATGTCAGTGTTTAAAATTATTAACAAGTATTTTAAAAGTTGTTGCTAATCTCACTACAAAATGGACGATTTATAGTTCATTAAATTTTTTCATTAAAATTTGAAAAATTGAAATTTTTTTTCATAAAAAATTTTTTTGCATTAAAAATGGATGATGTATTTTTCATTAAATTCTTTGTACGAAATATAGACGACGTATATAGTCCATTTAAGTTTTTGTATATGAAATAGACAATTTATAGCCCATTAATGTTTTTCATAAAAATTTAAAAAATGAACCATGTATAGCCCATTATATTTTGTATCTATAGCCCATTTAATTTTTTTGCATGAAAAATAGACGATGTATAGTGTTTTTAGTTTCTTGCATATGAAATGGACGATTTATAGTTCATTAAATTTTTTCATTGAAATTTGAAAAATTGACGATGTCCATTAAATTTTTTTCATGAAAATTTTTTTTGCATTAAAAATGGATGATGTATTTTTCACTAAATTCTTTGTACGAAATATAGACGACATATATAGTCCATTTAAGTTTTTGTATATGAAATAGACAATGTATAGCCCATTAATGTTTTTCATAAAACTAAAAAATGAACCATGTATAGCCCATTATATTTTGTATCTATAGCCCATTTAATTTTTTTGCATTAAAAATGGATGATGTATGTATATTTCATTAAATTCTTTCTACGAAATATAGACGACGTATATAGTCCATTTAAGTTTTTGTATATGAAATAGACAATTTATAGCCCATTAATGTTTTTCATAAAAATTTAAAAAATTAACCATGTATAGCCCATTATATTTTGTATCTATAGCCCATTTAATTTTTTTGCATGAAAAATAGACGATGTATAGTGTTTTTAGTTTCTTGCATATGAAATGGACGATTTATAGTTCATTAAATTTTTTCATTGAAATTTGAAAAATTGACGATGTCCATTAAATTTTTTTCATGAAAATTTTTTTTTGCATTAAAAATGGATGATGTATATTTCACTAAATTCTTTGTACGAAATATAGACGACATATATAGTCCATTTAAGTTTTTGTATATGAAATAGACAATTTATAGCCCATTAATGTTTTTCATAAAACTTTAAAAAATGAACCATGTATAGCCCATTATATTTTGTATCTATAGCCCATTTAATTTTTTTGCATGAAAAATAGACGATGTATAGTGTTTTTAGTTTCTTGCATATGAAATGGACGATTTATAGTTCATTAAATTTTTTCATTAAAATTTGAAAAATTGAAATTTTTTTCATAAAAAATTTTTTTGCATTAAAAATGGATGATGTATGTATATTTCATTAAATTCTTTCTACGAAATATAGACGACGTATATAGTCCATTTAAGTTTTTGTATATGAAATAGACAATTTATAGCCCATTAATGTTTTTCATAAAAATTTAAAAAATGAACCATGTATAGCCCATTATATTTTGTATCTATAGCCCATTTAATTTTTTTGCATGAAAAATAGACGATGTATAGTGTTTTTAGTTTCTTGCATATGAAATGGACGATTTATAGTTCATTAAATTTTTTCATTAAAATTTGAAAAGGCCATTAAATTTTTTGATAAAAAATTTATTTGCATTAAAAATCGATGATGTATATTTCATTAAATTCCTTGTACGAAATATAGACGACGTATATAGTCCATTTAAGTTTTTGTATATGAAATAGACAATTTATAGCGCATTAATATTTTTCATAAAAATTTAAAAAATGAACCATGTATAGCCCATTATATTTTGTATCTATAGCCCATTTAATTTTTTGCATGAAAAATAGACGATGTATAGTGTTTTTAGTTTCTTGCATATGAAATGGACGATTTATAGTTCATTAAATTGTTTCATTAAAATTTGAAAAATTGAAATTTTTTTCATAAAAAATTTTTTTGCATTAAAAATGGATGATGTATGTATATTTCATTAAATTCTTTCTACGAAATATAGACGACGTATATAGTTAATTTAAGTTTTTGTATATGAAATAGACAATTTATAGCCCATTAATGTTTTTCATAAAAATTTAAAAAATGAACCATGTATAGCCCATTATATTTTGTATCTATAGCCCATTTAATTTTTTTGCATGAAAAATAGACGATGTATAGTGTTTTTAGTTTCTTGCATATGAAATGGACGATTTATAGTTCATTAAATTTTTTCATTAAAATTTGAAAAGGCCATTAAATTTTTTGATAAAAAATTTTTTTGCATTAAAAATCGATGATGTATATTTCATTAAATTCCTTGTACGAAATATAGACGACGTATATAGTCCATTTAAGTTTTTGTATATGAAATAGACAATTTATAGCGCATTAATATTTTTCATAAAAATTTAAAAAATGAACCATGTATAGCCCATTATATTTTGTATCTATAGCCCATTTAATTTTTTTGCATGAAAAATAGACGATGTATAGTGTTTTTAGTTTCTTGCATATGAAATGGACGATTTATAGTTCATTAAATTTTTTCATTAAAATTTGAAAAATTGAAATTTTTTTCATAAAAAATTTTTTTGCATTAAAAATGGATGATGTATGTATATTTCATTAAATTCCTTGTACGAAATATAGACGACGTATATAGTCCATTTAAGTTTTTGTATATGAAATAGACAATTTATAGCCCATTAATGTTTTTCATAAAAATTTAAAAAATGAACCATGTATAGCCCATTATATTTTGTATCTATAGCCCATTTAATTTTTTTGCATGAAAAATAGACGATGTATAGTGTTTTTAGTTTCTTGCATATGAAATGGACGATTTATAGTTCATTAAATTTTTTCATTGAAATTTGAAAAATTGACGATGTCCATTAAATTTTTTTCATGAAAATTTTTTTTGCATTAAAAATGGATGATGTATTTTTCATTAAATTCTTTGTACGAAATATAGACGACGTATATAGTCCATTTAAGTTTTTGTATATGAAATAGACAATTTATAGCCCATTAATGTTTTTCATAAAAATTTAAAAAATGAACATGTATAGCCCATTATATTTTGTATCTATAGCCCATTTAATTTTTTTGCATGAAAAATAGACGATGTATAGTGTTTTTAGTTTCTTGCATATGAAATGGACGATTTATAGTTCATTAAATTTTTTCATTAAAATTTGAAAAATTGAAATTTTTTTCATAAAAAATTTTTTTGCATTAAAAATGGATGATGTATGTATATTTCATTAAATTCCTTGTACGAAATATAGACGACGTATATAGTCCATTTAAGTTTTTGTATATGAAATAGACAATTTATAGCCCATTAATGTTTTTCATAAAAATTTAAAAAATGAACCATGTATAGCCCATTATATTTTGTATCTATAGCCCATTTAATTTTTTTGCATGAAAAATAGACGATGTATAGTGTTTTTAGTTTCTTGCATATGAAATGGACGATTTATAGTTCATTAAATTTTTTCATTGAAATTTGAAAAATTGACGATGTCCATTAAATTTTTTTCATGAAAATTTTTTTTGCATTAAAAATGGATGATGTATTTTTCATTAAATTCTTTGTACGAAATATAGACGACGTATATAGTCCATTTAAGTTTTTGTATATGAAATAGACAATTTATAGCCCATTAATGTTTTTCATAAAAATTTTAAAAATGAACCATGTATTTGAAAAATTGACGATGTCCATTAAATTTTTTTCATGAAAATTTTTTTTGCATTAAAAATGGATGATGTATTTTTCATTAAATTCTTTGTACGAAATATAGACGACATATATAGTCCATTTAAGTTTTTGTATATGAAATAGACAATTCATAGCCCATTAATGTTTTTCATAAAAATTTAAAAAATGAACCATGTATAGCCCATTATATTTTGTATCTATAGCCCATTTAATTTTTTTGCATGAAAAATAGACGATGTATAGTGTTTTTAGTTTCTTGCATATGAAATGGACGATTTATAGTTCATTAAATTTTTTCATTAAAATTTAAAAAGGCCATTAAATTTTTTGATAAAAAATTTTTTTGCATTAAAAATCGATGATGTATATTTCATTAAATTCCTTGTACGAAATATAGACGACGTATATAGTCCATTTAAGTTTTTGTATATGAAATAGACAATTTATAGCGCATTAATATTTTTCATAAAAATTTAAAAAATGAACCATGTATAGCCCATTATATTTTGTATCTATAGCCCATTTAATTTTTTTGCATGAAAAATAGACGATGTATAATGTTTTTAGTTTCTTGCATATGAAATGGACGATTTATAGTTCATTAAATTTTTTCATTGAAATTTAAAAAATTGACGATGTCCATTAAATTTTTTTCATGAAAATTTTTTTTGCATTAAAAATGGATGATGTATTTTTCATTAAATTCTTTGTACGAAATATAGACGACGTATATAGTCCATTTAAGTTTTTGTATATGAAATAGACAATTTATAGCCCATTAATGTTTTTCATAAAAATTTAAAAAATGAACCATGTATAGCCCATTATATTTTGTATCTATAGCCCATTTAATTTTTTTGCATGAAAAATAGACGATGTATAGTGTTTTTAGTTTCTTGCATATGAAATGGACAATTTAGAGTTCATTAAATTTTTTCATTAAAATTTAAAAAATTGACGATTTTTTTCATAAAAATTTTTTTGCATTAAAAATGGATGATGTATATTTCATTAAATTCTTTGTACGAAATATAGACGACGTATATAGTCCATTTAAGTTTTTTTATATGAAATAGACAATTTATAGCCCATTAATGTTTTTCATAAAAATTTAAAAAATGAACCATGTATAGCCCATTATATTTTGTATCTATAGCCCCATTTAATTTTTTTGCATGAAAAATAGACGATGTATAGTGTTTTTAGTTTCTTGCATATGAAATGGACAATTTATAGTTCATTAAATTTTTTCATTAAAATTTGAAAAATTGACGATGTATATATAGTCCATTAAATTTTTTTCATAAAAAATTTTTTTGCATTAAAAATGGATGATGTATATTTTATTAAATTCTTTGTACGAAATATAGACGACGTATATAGTCCATTTAAGTTTTTGTATATGAAATAGACAATTTATAGCCCATTAATGTTTTTCATAAAAATTTAAAAAATGAACCATGTATAGCCCATTATATTTTGAATCTATAGCCCATTTAATTTTTTTGCATGAAAAATAGACGATGTATAGTGTTTTTAGTTTTTTGCATATGAAATTATAGAGGTGTATTAATTAAAACGAATGTTTTATATAAAAGTTTTTACAAGAACTTAATTTTTATTATAAAAATTTGTTGATAAAAAAATATTGGAAAAAGTGATTAAAATATTATTTTTTGAATATATAATAATGTCAATTATTAACAAGTATTTTAAAAGTTGTTGCTAATCTCACTACACTACCCCCTTTCCAGTTTGAGAGGTATGAAACGAAACATATATTTTATTTATTGTAGATAAAATTTTATTCGATGTCTCGAAAAAGGCTGGTTTTAGGCGATCTATTGAAACGTTATCTGTGCGAGAACCAATTTGAATTTTAAAATATTTCTCATATCGATCCAATACTTTAAACGGTCCCCTATATTTACAATCCAAAGGTTTTCTTACTTCATTTCTTAGCCAAACATGAGTACAGGTACGAAGATCCTTGTGAATAAAAGTTATTTCTTTGCGATGATTACTTCCTGGCTGAGGCCGAATTGAGTTCATTGATTGATATAAATTTGAAAGGAATTCCGAAAAGTTTTCTAATTTTTTAGATTTATTGAAGAATTCTCCAGGTAAGCGAAGTGTGTCTCCATACACAAGTTCAGCAGGTGATGTTTTTATATCTTCCTTAAAAACCGTTCGCAGACCAAGAAGAACTGTTGGCAATGATTTAGTCCATTGTTTATTTTTATGTGCTATAATAGATGCTTTTAAAGTGCGGTGAAACCTTTCAACCATCCCGTTTGACTGTGGATGATAAGAAGTTGTTTGATTCAATTTTGCTCCAACAAGATTTGATAAATCTTTGAACAACTTAGAGCAAAACTACCTGCCTCTGTCTGTAATAATTGTTTGAGGACATCCAAAACGACAAATCCAGTTTTCATAAAAACATCTAGAGACTTTTTCTGCTGTGATGCCATCTAGTGGTACAACTTCGACCCATCTAGTGACACGATCAATCATCGTAAGTAAATAACGAAAACCTTCCGACGGTGGCAGCGGTCCTACTATATCTAAGTGGATATTTGAAAATCGCTGAGTATCACCTTGAAAACAAGTAATAGGTGATTTAGTATGTCGAAATATTTTTGCAGTCTGGCACTCTTGGCATTCTTTTACCCATTGGATGCAGTCTTTATTTATTGAAGGCCATACAAATCGGTGAGTAATTAAACGCTGTGTTGCCCGAATACCAGGATGAGATAACTTGTGAATATTATTAAATATTGCTTTTCGGAATCCTAATGGAATGAAAGGTCTTATTCTTTTCGATGAAACATCACAATATACTTCTATTTTACTGTTTGGAATTTGCATAAGTTTTAGGTTAAGTCCAGTTGATTTCATTGACAAAAATCTTGCTAGGTCTCTATCTTCTTTTTGAGCTAATGCGATTTCTTCATAATTGATAACTGAAATTTTTTCAACTCTAGACAGTGCATCAGCAACAGTATTTTCTTTTCCCGATATGTGACGTATATCAGTTGTAAACTGTGCTATATAATTTAGTTGACGAAGTTGGCGTGGACTGGCTTTTTCTGGCTTTTGTCTGAACGCAAAAATAAGCGGTTTATGATCAGTAAACAGCACAAAGTTATGGCCTTCTAACATATGTCTAAAAAAATTTATGGCGTTGTATGCTGCCAAAAGTTCACGATCATATGTACTATAATTGCGTTCCGTTGCAGACAATTTTCTGGAATAAAATCCCAAAGGGCGCCAAACTGTTCCTTCATGTTGTTCGAGTACTGCGCCTAATTCAACGTCTGAAGCATCCACTTTCAAGCATATATTTGCATTTGAAATAGGGTGTGCTAATATAGCAGCATTAGCTAGACTTGTTTTGCAACAATTAAAATCATTCTCGCATTCAGATGTCCACTTAATTATTCTCTTATCATTCTTAGTAGCGCCTTTAGTCAGATCGTTAAGTTTTACTTGAATTTGGGCTGCATTTGGCAAAAATTTTCTATAAAAATTAAGCATTCCTAAGAAACGTCGCAACTCCATAATATTTTTCGGTTTTTTAAAATCGAGTATTGCTTCAAATTTTTGTTTCATTGGCGATATACCATTATTAGATATTTGAAATCCCACAAAATCAATTTTTTTACACCAAATGTACATTTGCCTGGATTTATTAAAATACCGTATTCACTAAATCTTTTTAGTAATAAGCGCAGATGAGAAACATGCTCTTCCTCATTCTTTGATGCGATAAGGACATCATCTATATATACGAATGCGAAACTTAAGCCTCTGCATACCTCATACATATAGCGCTGGAAGGTTTGAGCAGAATTTCGCAGTCCAAAAGGCATTTTAAGGAACTCAAAAAGTCCAAACGGTGTTATGATAGCTGTCTTCGGAACATCTGCAGGATTAACGCGTATTTGATGGTACGCACGAAGTAGATCTAACTTGGAAAAACTTGTGCATCCTTCCAAGTTGTAATTAAATCTGAAATGAATGGAATCGAATACTTATCTGGCACTGTTTTATTATTAAGAAAACGATAATCGCCGCACGGGCGCCAATCTCCATTACTTTTTAGTACCATATGTAGAGGATTTGACCACTCACTTTTCGATGGTTGGATTATTCCTTGATCCAACATAAACTGAAATTCTGTTTTTGCGATTTCCAAGCCTTTAGGATCCAGTCTTCGTGCTTTTGCAGTAACTGGTCTTCCTGTAGTTTCAATAAAATGAAAATCTTTTGTATATTTAACTGTGGCAAGGGAAGAATTTATGCTTACAACATCAGGAAACTGTTGTAGAAGTTTCTCATATACTGAATTTTTGTTGTTTATATAAGAAATTGTAGTAGATGATGATTGTGTAAGTTGTGCTGGTGCTGTAATAAGCGTTCTACCATCTATCAAAGTGCGGTTATGCAAATCAGGCAGAAGATGATGAAACTTTAGAAAGTCAGATCCAATAATAGGACGAGTAACGTTTGCAATGACGAAAATCCAACGAAAAGATCGCCTTAATCCAAAATTTAGTTCAATTAATTTAGTACCATACGTTTGAATTTCAGTACCGTTCGCAGCATAGAGTTTCAGTGGGCAAATGGAATTTGATTTCATAGCCTTATCTAGACATGGAATCACAGATACATCTGCTCCAGTGTCTATAAGGTAATTCAATTTTGAGATACGGTCCTTGACTAATAGGCGGCTTGCTATAGATAATATTGTTTCGGTAGCCGCTATGTCCGAAACAGTTTTCAGTTTTTTGCTTGTGCAGAATAAGAACATGGATGTACATATTTTGTTGCTTTGAAATCAAAGCGATTGTGGTACCAACACCAATCATTTCTTCTATTACGACTTTTGGTATGACGTTGTCGTTGATAGCCTTCACGTGAAATGCTTCTTCCTCTTCTGTTGGACGTCTCCATTTTTCTTTCCAATGCTTCAATTTTCGCCGAAAGCTGTTGAAAAATATTGTCTGAAGATGATAAAGAAGATACCTGTGGAAATGCAATATCCATTATTTTATCTGCTTGTGTTGCCGTTGTCATTAGATCTGCATTACTGTTTATAAGTATTGATCGTATGTTGTCTGGAAGTTGATCCAGAAATAAAGTTTTGAGGACATTTTCTCCTATATTGTTTCCAACTGCAAGAGCCTTCATTGCCTGCAAAAAATGTGATGGTTTCTGATCGCCTATTACTAATCCACTAAATAGCTTTTTGAGTTTAGCTTCTTCTGAAATAGCAAATGAAGATATTAGTCGTTCCTTGATTGCGTTATATTTTCCATCCTGAGGTGGAGAAATTAATATATCGCCCACGAATTTTAGATATATTGCATCTAAGTTTGCAATTACATGAGAAAATTTAGTTTCATCCCTTGTTATATGAGCAAGGGAAAAAATGCTCTCTATTTGAATAAACCATAAATGGGGTTGTTCCGACCAAAAATGTGGTAATTTGTGTAATGTTGCAGATGCTGCAGCAACTTCCGGATTGTTAACAGAAATACGTTGTGGAGGCAAAGATGCTCCATCTCCAATATGCTCACGAGTAGGTGAATGTGTTGTCGGCATTTCGGGGTCACCAAATTATAGAGGTGTATTAATTAAAACGAATGTTTTATATAAAAGTTTTTAGAAGAACTTAATTTTTATTATAAAAATTTGTTGATAAAAAAATATTGGAAAAAGTGATTAAAAATATTATTTTTTGAATATATAATAATGTCAGTGTTTAAAATTATTAACAAGTATTTTAAAAGTTGTTGCTAATCTCACTACAAAATGGACGATTTATAGTTCATTAAATTTTTTCATTAAAATTTGAAAAATTGAAATTTTTTTTCATAAAAAATTTTTTTGCATTAAAAATGGATGATGTATTTTTCATTAAATTCTTTGTACGAAATATAGACGACGTATATAGTCCATTTAAGTTTTTGTATATGAAATAGACAATTTATAGCCCATTAATGTTTTTCATAAAAATTTAAAAAATGAACCATGTATAGCCCATTATATTTTGTATCTATAGCCCATTTAATTTTTTTGCATGAAAAATAGACGATGTATAGTGTTTTTAGTTTCTTGCATATGAAATGGACGATTTATAGTTCATTAAATTTTTTCATTGAAATTTGAAAAATTGACGATGTCCATTAAATTTTTTTCATGAAAATTTTTTTTGCATTAAAAATGGATGATGTATTTTTCACTAAATTCTTTGTACGAAATATAGACGACATATATAGTCCATTTAAGTTTTTGTATATGAAATAGACAATGTATAGCCCATTAATGTTTTTCATAAAACTAAAAAATGAACCATGTATAGCCCATTATATTTTGTATCTATAGCCCATTTAATTTTTTTGCATTAAAAATGGATGATGTATGTATATTTCATTAAATTCTTTCTACGAAATATAGACGACGTATATAGTCCATTTAAGTTTTTGTATATGAAATAGACAATTTATAGCCCATTAATGTTTTTCATAAAAATTTAAAAAATGAACCATGTATAGCCCATTATATTTTGTATCTATAGCCCATTTAATTTTTTTGCATGAAAAATAGACGATGTATAGTGTTTTTAGTTTCTTGCATATGAAATGGACGATTTATAGTTCATTAAATTTTTTCATTGAAATTTGAAAAATTGACGATGTCCATTAAATTTTTTTCATGAAAATTTTTTTTTGCATTAAAAATGGATGATGTATATTTCACTAAATTCTTTGTACGAAATATAGACGACATATATAGTCCATTTAAGTTTTTGTATATGAAATAGACAATTTATAGCCCATTAATGTTTTTCATAAAACTTTAAAAAATGAACAATGTATAGCCCATTATATTTTGTATCTATAGCCCATTTAATTTTTTTGCATGAAAAATAGACGATGTATAGTGTTTTTAGTTTCTTGCATATGAAATGGACGATTTATAGTTCATTAAATTTTTTCATTAAAATTTGAAAAATTGAAATTTTTTTCATAAAAAATTTTTTTGCATTAAAAATGGATGATGTATGTATATTTCATTAAATTCTTTCTACGAAATATAGACGACGTATATAGTCCATTTAAGTTTTTGTATATGAAATAGACAATTTATAGCCCATTAATGTTTTTCATAAAAATTTAAAAAATGAACCATGTATAGCCCATTATATTTTGTATCTATAGCCCATTTAATTTTTTTGCATGAAAAATAGACGATGTATAGTGTTTTTAGTTTCTTGCATATGAAATGGACGATTTATAGTTCATTAAATTTTTTCATTAAAATTTGAAAAGGCCATTAAATTTTTTGATAAAAAATTTTTTTGCATTAAAAATCGATGATGTATATTTCATTAAATTCCTTGTACGAAATATAGACGACGTATATAGTCCATTTAAGTTTTTGTATATGAAATAGACAATTTATAGCGCATTAATATTTTTCATAAAAATTTAAAAAATGAACCATGTATAGCCCATTATATTTTGTATCTATAGCCCATTTAATTTTTTGCATGAAAAATAGACGATGTATAGTGTTTTTAGTTTCTTGCATATGAAATGGACGATTTATAGTTCATTAAATTGTTTCATTAAAATTTGAAAAATTGAAATTTTTTTCATAAAAAATTTTTTTGCATTAAAAATGGATGATGTATGTATATTTCATTAAATTCTTTCTACGAAATATAGACGACGTATATAGTTAATTTAAGTTTTTGTATATGAAATAGACAATTTATAGCCCATTAATGTTTTTCATAAAAATTTAAAAAATGAATCATGTATAGCCCATTATATTTTGTATCTATAGCCCATTTAATTTTTTTGCATGAAAAATAGACGATGTATAGTGTTTTTAGTTTCTTGCATATGAAATGGACGATTTATAGTTCATTAAATTTTTTCATTAAAATTTGAAAAGGCCATTAAATTTTTTGATAAAAAATTTTTTTGCATTAAAAATCGATGATGTATATTTCATTAAATTCCTTGTACGAAATATAGACGACGTATATAGTCCATTTAAGTTTTTGTATATGAAATAGACAATTTATAGCGCATTAATATTTTTCATAAAAATTTAAAAAATGAACCATGTATAGCCCATTATATTTTGTATCTATAGCCCATTTAATTTTTTTGCATGAAAAATAGACGATGTATAGTGTTTTTAGTTTCTTGCATATGAAGTGGACGATTTATAGTTCATTAAATTTTTTCATTGAAATTTGAAAAATTGACGATGTCCATTAAATTTTTTTCATGAAAATTTTTTTTGCATTAAAAATGGATGATGTATTTTTCATTAAATTCTTTGTACGAAATATAGACGACGTATATAGTCCATTTAAGTTTTTGTATATGAAATAGACAATTTATAGCCCATTAATGTTTTTCATAAAAATTTAAAAAATGAACATGTATAGCCCATTATATTTTGTATCTATAGCCCATTTAATTTTTTTGCATGAAAAATAGACGATGTATAGTGTTTTTAGTTTCTTGCATATGAAATGGACGATTTATAGTTCATTAAATTTTTTCATTAAAATTTGAAAAATTGAAATTTTTTTCATAAAAAATTTTTTTGCATTAAAAATGGATGATGTATGTATATTTCATTAAATTCCTTGTACGAAATATAGACGACGTATATAGTCCATTTAAGTTTTTGTATATGAAATAGACAATTTATAGCCCATTAATGTTTTTCATAAAAATTTAAAAAATGAACCATGTATAGCCCATTATATTTTGTATCTATAGCCCATTTAATTTTTTTGCATGAAAAATAGACGATGTATAGTGTTTTTAGTTTCTTGCATATGAAATGGACGATTTATAGTTCATTAAATTTTTTCATTGAAATTTGAAAAATTGACGATGTCCATTAAATTTTTTTCATGAAAATTTTTTTTGCATTAAAAATGGATGATGTATTTTTCATTAAATTCTTTGTACGAAATATAGACGACGTATATAGTCCATTTAAGTTTTTGTATATGAAATAGACAATTTATAGCCCATTAATGTTTTTCATAAAAATTTAAAAAATGAACCATGTATAGCCCATTATATTTTGTATCTATAGCCCATTTAACTTTTTTGCATGAAAAATAGACGATGTAAAGTGTTTTTAGTTTCTTGCATATGAAATGGACGATTTATAGTTCATTAGATTTTTTCATTAAAATTTGAAAAATTTACGATGTATAGTCCATTAAATTTTTTTCATAAAAAATTTTTTTGCATAAAAAATGGATGATGTATATTTCATTAAATTCTTTGTACGAAATATAGACGACGTATATAGTCCATTTAAGCTTTTGTATATGAAATAGACAATTTATAGCCCATTAATGTTTTTTATAAAAATTTAAAAAATGAACCATGTATAGCCCATTATATTTTGAATCTATAGCCCATTTAATTTTTTTGCATGAAAAATAGACGATGTATAGTGTTTTTAGTTTCTTGCATATCAAATGGACGATTTATAGTTCATTAAATTTTTTCATTAAAATTTGAAAAATTTACGATGTCCATTAAATTTTTTTCATAAAAAATTTTTTTGCATAAAAAATGGATGATGTATATTTCATTAAATTCTTTGTACGAAATATAGACGACATATATAGTCCATTTAAGTTTTTGTATATGAAATAGACAATTTATAGCCCATTAATGTTTTTCATAAAAATTTAAAAAATGAACCATGTATAGCCCATTATATTTTGTATCTATAGCCCATTTAATTTTTTTGCATGAAAAATAGACGATGTATAGTGTTTTTAGTTTCTTGCATATGAAATGGACGATTTATAGTTCATTAAATTTTTTCATTGAAATTTGAAAAATTGACGATGTCCATTAAATTTTTTTCATGAAAATTTTTTTTGCATTAAAAATGGATGATGTATTTTTCATTAAATTCTTTGTACGAAATATAGACGACATATATAGTCCATTTAAGTTTTTGTATATGAAATAGACAATTTATAGCCCATTAATGTTTTTCATAAAAATTTAAAAAATGAACCATGTATAGCCCATTATATTTTGAATCTATAGCCCATTTAATTTTTTTGCATGAAAAATAGACGATGTATAGTGTTTTTAGTTTCTTGCATATCAAATGGACGATTTATAGTTCATTAAATTTTTTCATTGAAATTTGAAAAATTGACGATGTCCATTAAATTTTTTTCATAAAAAATTTTTTTGCATTAAAAATGGATGATGTATTTTTCATTAAATTCTTTGTACGAAATATAGACGACATATATAGTCCATTTAAGTTTTTGTATATGAAATAGACAATTTATAGCCCATTAATGTTTTTCATAAAAATTTAAAAAATGAACCATGTATAGCCCATTATATTTTGAATCTATAGCCCATTTAATTTTTTTGCATGAAAAATAGACGATGTATAGTGTTTTTAGTTTCTTGCATATCAAATGGACGATTTATAGTTCATTAAATTTTTTCATTGAAATTTGAAAAATTGACGATGTCCATTAAATTTTTTTCATGAAAATTTTTTTTGCATTAAAAATGGATGATGTATTTTTCATTAAATTCTTTGTACGAAATATAGACGACATATATAGTCCATTTAAGTTTTTGTATATGAAATAGACAATTTATAGCCCATTAATGTTTTTCATAAAAATTTAAAAAATGAACCATGTATAGCCCATTATATTTTGAATCTATAGCCCATTTAATTTTTTTGCATGAAAAATAGACGATGTATAGTGTTTTTAGTTTCTTGCATATCAAATGGACGATTTATAGTTCATTAAATTTTTTCATTAAAATTTGAAAAATTGATTTAAAAATATTACATCTAAATCTATTCCCGTTACATGTGGTATTCCAGAAGGAAGTCATCTTGGACCACTTCTTTATTTTTATTTACCTATTGTAATCAAGAATTCGTTCATATTAATGTACGCTGATGATGTAAAAATATTCCTTAGCTACAATGACTACAAAGATCATATAAAAATTCCTTTTATTCCTGGTGTGATATGAACTCTATGCAATTGAATTTTAAAAAATTTGAGCATATGTGTTTCTACCGAAGGAACCATTTGACCGTTAGATACTTGTTAGGCACCTATGAGCTGGAAACTGTTTGCGCTTTTACAGATCTTGGAATATTACTGGATCCTAAACTTAATTCTATTCAACATATTATATTGATTATAAATAAAGCGAGATGTCTCCTCGGTTTCATCAAACGTTGGGCTAAGGAATTTGAAGACCCCTATCATGAAAAATAGACGATGTATAGTGTTTTTAGTTTGTTGCATATGAAATGGACGATTTATAGTTCATTAAATTTTTTCATTAAAATTTGAAAAATTGACGATGTATAATAGTCCATTAAATTTTTTTCATTAAAAATTTTTTTTGCATTAAAAATGAATGATGTATATTTCATTAAATTCTTTGCACGAAATATAGACGACCTATATAGTCCATTTGAGTTTTTGTATACGAAATAGACAATTTATAGCCCATTAATGTTTTTTCCGGAATGTGCAACCACATTTTGAAGAAGTCAACAATTGACGACCAGGATCATGCGATTTGACACTGTTAGATTTTCTTTGTGGGCTACGCTAAAACCGTGTCTCCACGGATAATCGCCTAAAGTTGGAACATTTGCAAACTAACATTCCAAAGCACCGACGGGTGCAAACCCATCTAGATAGGGTTATTTAAATGACGTTGTATTTAATACGTAATAGCAAGGTCCAATGATTATAATGAAATAAGTTTCATCGAAATCATAACTTTGTTTTATTTAGAAAATTTCCACAAACATATCTGTGGGTTTTCACTAATAACAGTCCAAAAATCAAATTTCAGTAGAGCCAGAAAATTTTCCCTTTCAAGGTTATTTATAAATAGTTAGATGCTGTGCTGTTGTTTTAGGAAAAATAATCTACATGCGTCTATATTTCAAAAATTTCTTAGAACTTTCTAAAAATCATTTAAAATATAAAATATATTTGAGTTTATATCATAAACTCAAATATATCGTTGTTATTAACGAAAACAACAGATGTAAATTCAATCTGTTGTAAGTAAAGCCTATTTGCAGACATTTGATTAATTAATCATTTTGAATACATTTAAATAACGGTAGAATAGTTCTCAGAACACAAGAATATATTAACTTCTTAATTTTGCAACCCTGTTAGGCACATTATTTTCCGACACTACCAAATTGTGCTAATGTTAATCCTATTAAATAAAAATAAAATATACATATAAAATAAATTTATTTGAATTGTACATTGATTAGAGTGTAGTCAAATGATATCTAAATTAAGAAGAAAATGGGTAGAGATAATATAATTTATCCATATACAATTTATATTGGCTTAATCTTAAAATGCAAGCCAATGAGTGAAAAAACCAAACATTTAAGATCCTGAACTAAATAATAAAAACAACGCAAGCCCTCGGGATCTTTTGAACGGTTGACATCAACAAGAGAACCGGTTTTGGAGGTGGTAAATGAAATGTGCTCATCGCCTATGACGATTTCCAGTTCCTAATATAGAAGTTTTTTTTATATATACATACATATGCCAATAAAATTAGAATGGATTTGTACCTGTCTGCCGACACGATCTGGTGGTGGCCAAGGCGAATCGTCTTCAGCCATTATTTCTGAATCTAAGATGATACGTTTCAGTTCTTCCATTACTGACTGGTGGACAAAAGCCTCCTTCCGAATCATGGTATCATTTTTATAATTAGAGTTGTTGGCATACCGCAACTTGCCATCGGGGCGAAACTCGAACTCTAGAAATTCATGACCGAACTTTCCCTTGTGCCCGACGTAGTAACGTAAGTAGAAATCTTCTGTAGACATGGTTTTAAGTAATATAATAGAATATAAATGTGATTTGTTCACTAGCTTTCTCCTTAATTTACAAAAAGGTGTTTATTTTGTGGATATTTCTGCAAAATGTGTTTTCTTATTAAAAATGTCAAAAAGTTGTTGTTGGCAGTGGTGTAAAAATATTGCAGCAAAAACGTGCTGCCAAGTTGAATATAAGTGTGTGGTATACTTACCAAAGTAGAATAACACTGAAATTACTCATCAGCTGATTGTTAATCAGTTGTTGTTTTATTTACATGTTTTTAACGAAGAATTTACTTCACAATTACTTTTATGCCAAGGCACATTTAATGCAGGTACATGCATTAGGCAAAATGTAATTGTCAAATGAATTCTACCTTATAAACTTGTAAACAAAAAATCAGCGGATGAGCAATATGCCTGATACGTGTACCTGTTTGATATGCCTTGTTTTATGCCTTGCTTAATGCATCAACTTTCTGCCCAAGGCATATCAAATAGTAGTAGTAGTTAATATGTCTTGTTTCTGCCAATTACTTTGTGAGAAGCGCGGCGTTGCACCTAATACGTATACCTACATATAATGTGCATGCACATATAATAAACCTGCTAAGTCCAAATTTTTTTATATATGACATTTTAATGCCATTCGAAAGAGAAAGATATGACTAATCGACTGGTTAAAATATTTATTTCAATTTGAAACTCTATACGTCAGAAAAACTTAATGTATTAATTAATTTAATTAATTAATTTCTTCATCTACATGTGTATGCATAGAAAATGCTAGCAGTATTTTGTCTCTCCAGTAATATATGATTGGGCGCATTCATAAGAAGTAGCTGTTGAGCTCAACAGTTGTGAAACTGCTGGCAACTGTTGGCCCCAACAGCTACTTCTTAGAAACGGCTTGATGTATATAATGTAATTGTATATCTTTATTTCGTTCCTTCGTCGCATTTGTAATGTAAAACTTAATAAACATTTGTTGCTGCCACCTAACAAAGCATATAAAAGAAATAGCTCTATTTGACCAGCTGTTCAGGCTGAGCACAACGTGTTGACTATAGGTAGCGAAAAAATTTTATGATGGAAAATTACTCAACTGTTGAGTGGAGCGGAGATACTCAACTATACGTATCTAAGACAAACACTCAACGGTTGCGCAACTGTTACGTCTTATGAATGCGACCATTGATGTGAGTTAGCTTGTTTACACTTTAAGCCGACGATCTGCGGTACTCCTAATACATCCCAGCGCGAAAAAGGAGCCAAGATACGTTCTGTGCTCCTTTTTTACGATGGGCCTGCTCGCTCCAATCCATAGTCATATATTTTACGAAATATTTTGTGTTGTAGAAAAAATTCCTTAAAAAATATTCATACTCTTAACATTAACATACATTATTTATTGAAATCGTAAAAATATAGCGAAAAATATTGGCAAGGAGTTCAAATATCGCGAAGTAAATCTTATACACGTTGCTACAAATCGTACGATAAATCGTACAAGTATGAAATTAGTATTGTGTATCATGCTGTTGTACAGCAAATTTGTTTTATGATTTAGAAAACGCAGTGTTTCTGCGGCTCAATTTTGAAATTAGCTTAACATAGCGGATATTTTAATTTAAAAAAGAACAATAATAAGAAAATAATGTTTATTTTAACCATTCTCTACAACATGTCCCGTTTCTTTTTTAATTATTTTTTATTCTTTTGAACTGCAGTTCACTTATTATTAATAAATCCACCACATTATTCATTTATCCGCGTGTGTATTACCTTAAAAATGTTCCTTCAAATGAATTAGTATGATTTGTAGCAACGTGTATCTGAAAACCCGAAATACAACTCATACTACGCTAAGTTCGAAACTAAGCGGTCCGACAAAATCCTACCTTTAGCTAACGGCAAGTTGTGAAAAAGGGCAATTTTCACAATACATACTACATAATACTACAAAATATGAAAAAATTTGTTACGTCGCTTAATCGGCTGAAATTAACCGGTTTAATCGTTATTCGAAAAGAGCTAATTTCAAATTAACCGATCTTTAACGGTTAACCGATTAACCCTAGTAGTGGTAGATACAGACATAGCAACGTGCTTATGTAACCAGGCAGATTGCCTTGTCGGTCGCATAGTCTGTAGTCATGTTTATGGTTGCGTTCGAAGTTACATTCGAGGTTTCGAAAACATCAAAATGTTTTGATGTTTATGGGTTGCGTTGACGATTGCATTGTAGGTTGCAGTGTCTGTATCAAAGTATTCGAAAACGTGTTGCGTAAGCAAGTTGCAAAGTCTGTACCTACCAAAAACAACCAAATAGTATACAAGTAGAGGTCCATAGCTCGCTTTTTGCGAGTTACGCTTTCTATGCATCTGTCAAAAAAGTAGAATCAATATAATAGTATGTGACAAGTTACATTGGAAAAAGCGCATAACGCGTATTCGCGTTCAAAGCAAAAAGTAGGTATACTTTCTACTTTTGTACGCCTTACAAGCACCATGAAAGAAAGTCAGCTGTTCTTGAAAGCTAAACATCTTAAATAACACTTTATTTCTTACGTTATGGATAAATATTATTTTGCCGTAAATATTTTTTTCTTTTTTTTTATTAAAAAAAATTTCTTAGTAAAAAAAAAACGAAACAAAAATAAAACGGCGCATGAAAATCAGTGCATGTAACTCAACGCGAACAAAGTATAGAATGAAACAAGAGGATGAAACGCGTGTAAAGGCCGGGGCACAATTAATCCGTCATACGTTAAACTTCGTCTTTTTCAACTGACAGCTAAGTTGAAATACATGGTTTCTTATGAGGTCTGTTACAGTCAGTACGTATCCGTCAACGCAAAGTACAAAATTTGTTCAACTTTTAACTTTTTGCGTACGTTGAGTAGTTTGACAGATATTGGTGGGTTTTTTTGGTATGTGTTTGTGTTTTGTGGTAGTAAACATAAAGTTAAACAAAAGAAATAAACGAAATAAATAAAAAAAGTTGAATTTAATAAATAAAATGGAGAATCAACCTACAAATGCTTGCGCACATAAAGTACTCATTGTGCCAACCTTCTCCGTCGCTGCGCTAATGTCAGTTGAAAAAGGCGAAGTTTAACGTATGACGGCTTCATTGTGTCTCGGCCTTAAAGGATAACGTGCAAAAAGCGAGCTATGGACCTCTACCTTAACAGTGATGTCATTGCGGATGTTTTCCATTTTCAGTGTTGCTGTAATTTTGAGCGGAACTCCTGTAATTTTGGGGACTTAAACTTAGTTTTTGAAATCCCCAATATGATTTGTGCCTTTCCTGACAGGCTCCTGACTTGGATAAGTGGTTTGTGGAAGTGATATCTGAAGATGTCTCTGATAACTAATATGCTAAACTAAATTTATTATTTGTTTGTTGCGCTTTAACATCTAAACCACGTAGCCGATTTTCATGAAATTTATAACATAGATAAATCTAAGTCTAGATGGACACACAGGCTATAATTTTTTTTAAACTAGATATTTCTACCTCTAAGAAACTATCTAACCGATTTTCATGAACTTCACAACATAGAGAGATTTGAACTCAAAAAGAGACAAAAACTATATATTCCTTTAAATAGGATCACAAGGGAGAGTTATCTTCCTCTTTGAAACTAACTATCTGATTTTGATGAATTTCAAAGCATAAATAGATCTGAGTATAAAAGAAGACAAATGCTGTAGAGTTTTTCAAAATAGGACCAAGAAGGTGGTAAGGTGAAATTTCATCCTCTTTGAAACTAACTATACGATTCTTTAAAACTATCGGTTTTGATAAAATTCTTAACATAAATAGATCTGAGTGTAAAATAAGACATATGCTGTAGGGAAAAAGGTCTGCTTTTGTGAACTATCTTTCTGACCTTGATGAAATTCAAAACATAGATAGATCTGGATCTAAAAGAAGACACAGGCGTATGACCAAGAGAGGATTTTAGGGGGAAATTGCATCCTCTTTAAAGCTATCTATCCAATTCTTTGAAACTGTCTAGCCAATTTTGATAAAATTCGAAACATAAATAGATCTCAGTCTAAAAGCAAACATAGTCTGTAGAGTTTTTCAAAAATAGGACCAAGAGGGGAGGTAAGGAAGAATGTTTTCCTCCTTAAAAATATCTATCTAATTTTGATGAAATTCAAAACGTAGACCAATCTGAGTCTAAGATAAGACATAGGGAATGGAGTTTTTCAAAAATAGGACCACGAGGGGAGTTAAAGTGTAATGTCTTTCTCTTTATAACTATCTATGCGATTGGAAGTAAAGGGACATTTCTACCCCCGTTGAAACCTTTTGATTTTGATGAGATTTAAAACATGGATAGATTTGAATCTGGGCACAAACGCTATAAATTTCACCAAAAATAAGCCTACTGGGTGGTAAGAGCCATTTTATAAGGTAAGTAAAACGTAATGAACTACGTTCCTACGTGACACTGTGCGTTCTTTTTTTAGGTCCAAAATTTGCAATAAGCAAATTTTTTAATTGAAAGTAATTTCTTTAAATTACTCCCTATTTATTCAGTTACTGGATTTTACTGGAAAAGTACTCAAAGGCACCTAATAACACTGGCGCATACAGCTGCGATATTTTCCTCTGTCTGCACTCTAAGTATGCGTATTGGAGGTTTAATGTTCAATAATGTAATTTTGGTGCGAAATTCAATCACAAGATTCCGAATAGCCGCCTCAGGTCGCCCAAACTGGCCATAAAATGGAAGAAGTGCCAGGATGCACTTTCTTAACCGAGCATGAGTTTTGATAATAAAATTTAGTAATCTGCAAGTGTTGTTCATTTGTAAGTTGATTCATGGGTAAATTATAGACCAAACTGAACATGTTTAACAGTAACATAATACACGAAATCAGCTGTTTGCCAACAAAGTGTTGTCAAAAAGAAAGTTGCTAAAAAATCACCCTTTACATATGTATGAATAATACGATTATTGTTTGGTAGAACAAAGTATGTTTTGTGGTTTCCACAGAAACTTATTTACGCGGTTAGCCCAATAACCTGCATACATACATACATACATATGTTCTTAAATACATATAGACATTTCGACATGTACGCATTTGATGTACAAAAAATATAGAAAACAAAACTTTTGCAAGCAATTTTTTGCGATTATATAGCATTTTGGAAGCTCTATGTTTATTGCAAAAGATGGATTACATCGAGTTTAAGTTTTCATATTAATAGTAATAAACATGTGGTCACGATCGTACGCAAAATAGAAGTCAACTTGTGCTGACAGTAGTGAAATGTAAAAATCTGCGAAATGGAACAGAATAATGAAAAGTGATTAATTTATTTTAAAAGTGTATTAATGTAGGTCTCTATCAAGTATTTACACAATAAAATATCTCTACTGGTTTTTGTTTAATTGGCTTAATTGCAGATTGCGAACGTACGGGTCGCGAACATGCGATTTTTACACGTTTTTTATTATTATCACATGCCTCCTTCCCATTTTCGAACTTTTTGTTGTTTTCCTTACACTTTTCTTACTATTTGGTAATAGAGAGATTTTGAAGAAAGAGTGCAAACATAACATATTTTTTGCATGTAAAATAATTATACTTATGTATATAAAAATGTCTTTACAAGTAAAATTTTCCAGCTTCCAGCCCAATTTCCTCAAGTAAAAGAGCTGAAATATGTTATTAAACCATTCCATTATATAAACATAAACTTATAATTATAATTATAAACAATAAAACACGAAGATAATTAACACTTAATTTTTCCATCCTGGTAGACCATTCGGGGGAAATGCCCATGCGTACATATCTATATATCGTTACCTTAATATAGAGAGGCCCTAACTCATTTATTTTGATCTCAAGTTTTTTGTTTGAGTTATTAGGTCTGTCTGCGTACTTTTCCAGTAGCAAATACTCAGTAAACTTTTTTGGGAGAGTAAGACCAATTTTACTCTGTCGGCTGAAAATATCTCAAAAAGTACGCAGACAGTATCCATTGAAATCTTGCAAGAAAAGAGCTGAACGGTGTGTAAACAATTGAAATAACAAAGCAAAGGAATTTTAGCCAGAAAAATAGCATTATTGGAATCATTGGTTCTGCTATTACGCCACGGTCGCACTGTATATTTGGACGTTTCTAGAATGAAATAAAATGTTTTGTTTATTATAATTGATTATAAACGTTGAAAATCAACACAATTCCAACTATTTACTTCTGCAATTGTTAAATTTAAATTTGTATTTTCATTTCACAAAAATTATTTCATTCAAAAAGTAAATAAAAACAGCTGTTCAAACTAGTAGCAAAATCTTGCAAGCGGCAATTTCTCCAGCAACATTTTGCAAGTTCTCAACTACCAACTGTCAAAAAAATCTCTTTTTGACTCTCTCGCTACAAGAGATTTGGAGTACGCAGACAACATTTTGCAAGATTTTGTAACATTTTGCACAAAATTATGCAAAATATGTGTACGCAGACAGACCTATTGATTGTTTATTCATATATAATCAATCAATAACTCAATTTTATTAAAAATGTCCCATACATCAAAACAGAAACAAACCGACGATATGTACATATATGAACATAAAAGTTCCTAATTTTCCAGAATTTTTCAAACTTGAAGTAATAAAAATATTTTTTAACGCTAAAAAATGTCAAGCCCAATAGAGAATCAGGTAAAAGCGATTGATGTACTTTCTTTGTTTGTTAATTTATGTTGTATATCTATACTTATTATAGAACAAACGTACTCGTTCCTACGTGGAGGAAGTGTTCCGTCAAATTGAAGAAAAGCCAGATATCATAGATATAATGATTTTAAACAACAGGGGTAATCCAGTGAAAACCAGTATGGACAAGATGAAATCCATCCAGTATTCTGGTCTTTACGAAATATTACGCAATAAAGTTTCACTCGGCTTACAGAAAATTGACTCGCAGGATGAATTGTTTATGCTCAGGTTAAGAACTTCAAAAAACGAGACGTTAATAGTCCCCGATGGAAAAATTACTGCAGTCGTGATACAAAATGCGAAAGATCGTTTCCAAAGTTCTTAAGGAGTGTGTATCTAATATACATAAGTAGTTTAAATAAAATATTAAAAATGCAGTTTTAGTTAAAAATATAATAAAATCGAAAAATATATTTGTAAAATTATTGAACTACTACAATGGTAAACTCCTCCTCGGGAGCTACTAAATATTCAAATTTTCTTGTAGCAATACGTAAAAATTTCAAATCGTTTGTGCTATCAATATCACGCACTGCGCTTCTTGCTGCCGAAACCAACATTTTGCAAATAAGATTAATGATACCCACAGACGCCGTGTTATCATAGGTAGATACAGCTATAGTGCCATAGGTGTTGTCACAAACCATATAACCTAAAGCGTTCCTCATAATGCGTTCTGTATTGTCCGTATTTCGTCTTATAACGCTCTCCAAAATGTTCTGTAAGAAAATTAAAATACATTCAGTAAAATTTAGCTTTTAATTTATTATTATAACTTTATGTTACCATTTTGGTTTCGATTATTATTTTGATGATTTGATTTGAAAATAAATGACAATAATTCAAAATAAAATTACACTAATTCAAAAGCAACTACATAATATAGACATATGTAGTTACTAGGGGTTTTCCCCGGTTTTTCCCGTCCCGGGAATTCCCGGGAATTCGTTTAAAAATTTCCCGACTTCCCGGGATTTTTGCTGCGGGATCCCGGGAAGTAATAAAACAAAGAGTTGACAACTTTACATATAGAAAACAACTGGGGGCAAATTACGGCATTCGATTCGTTTCGAAATTTTAAAATATTTCCATATAAACCCTATCGAAATATTTCGTAATTTCGTTCATTACTGAACGGGGGAAATGACGCAATTTGCCCCCTGCTTTCACTTTGGTATTTGTGAAAATTTATTTCGAGCAGCGGTTTTTTCTAACAAATTTTTTATTTAATGATATATCTCGTCACATACCTTGATGTTTTAAGCAGGAACATAACAGTTATAGAGAAATGGCGAAAGTTTTTATTACCATTTATTGATTTTAATCGTAACCAAGATAAGTGAGAAATATTTTTTTATAAATAACTATTACAGCAACCAAAAAAGTTTTTTGGTTACGAATGACCATTGTCGAAAGTAATTTTATTTTTGGGTTATCGCTACAAGAATACACATCGTATTTTAGATGTACTGCATTCATTTCTAGGGTAAGATATTGAAATGTCTTTGGAAAAGTTAACAAAACGGTATAATAATACATGAATATCTCACAATAATGGTTAATAATAACCCAAAGTAGATAATGGTTATTTTCAAGTTACCTTCTCTTCCGAAAAAAGGAAATAACAATTATTTTCGGTCCCTGGTTTTAAAGCAATTTGTTGAAATCATTATAGCCCATTCAGGCTGACTCCAAATTAAGCAGTTTCGTGATTTCGGTCGAAAACAAGTTGAAATTAATTAATTTCCCATATATTTTGACATATTCTAAATTAAGCTATTTTACTTAATTTCGATGAAATGAACAAGAAATTACAATATACACCTCTGTTTTTGTACTAAAAGTACTTTTATTTCCAAACATGAGTAAATTTGCAACTATGAGAAACAACAATGAAAAGAAATAAAAATTTTGACATTCAATATTAAATTTAAAAAACATTGAAAATGATTAAATTTATGAAAATTTGTTAAAAAAAATGTGTATAAGTGTAACAAAGAATTTATTCAATTGAAAAAACTACTTTAATGTCTGCCGCAGTGAATAATATGTTTGCGAAATCAACTCAAATGTCATTCAGTGCCTGCATAAACACCTTTCATTTCGTTCGTAATTTGAGCTGGAAATTACTTAATTTCGTGTCAGCCTGAATGCGCTATTATTCTCTTTTGTTTGTTTTTAATAAAATTGTTTTACATTTAAAAGTCACTTGTATGGACGTTTTTTAAGAACAAATCTACTGATCTGTTTTGGATCTCAAACCTCGAGTATCTTTTATTTTGTTTGTTTTTATTAACTTTTATGTTATTACTTATATTTGAAAGTTTACTTTTTTGATCTCATATAAAAAAAATTTTCGTGTTGGAAAAAACCTAAACCTAATTTAAAAGCTAAATAAATATAAAGTTCTTGTGCTAAAACCCAATTTGAATTAACATTCGAGTGTTTATGTATATAAGATGTGTTTTAGTGAGTGTTTTAAGCTCTCTAATCAAATTTGTGTTAATGCCTGTAAAATTTAATATTTATTATTTCTATGGAGCGGTATCCCGGGATCCCAGAATATGTAAAAAAAATCCCGCTTTCCCGGGAAATGAAAAAGTGCGGGAATAAAAAAACCCTAGTAGTTACAGAAAACGCAAGCTGTTACTCTAACAAAAAAATTTAAATTTAAATTTTTTAACCCCCGACCAAAAAAGGGGCAGCGTGACTGTTTGACCGACTAAAGTGGCAAATTGCCACTTTTTCGACTGCCTTGCCACTTTTTCGAGTGCTTTTGCCACTTTTTATCTCCATTTTTTTTAGAGTGAATTGTATAAAAATACATTAAAAATTAAAAAGTTAAGTATAGTTTTCTCATTTTTTTAATTTTGCCCCTTTTTTTTTTGATAAATCCCCTTTTTGTTGCCACTTTTTGAAAAATGTTATCGGTCACCCTGAAAGGGGGTGTTATAAGTTTGTAGTGTGCAAGGCCTATTTATCAGGTCAACGCAATCGTCCTGATGATATTCTGTGTTTTCTTGTTTAAACTGTCAAAAGCTGCTTGCACCATATACTTTAGTTCATGTTTGTGTGTGTTTCTGACAACTTAAACACAAAGTTGTTTTTTGTATTGCTGTGTTTTTGTAGAGTTGCATAGACCTAATAAATGGGCCTTGGTAGTGTGTGTCTGTGTTTCTGTACGTACAGACCAAACAGCTGGACCGATTTTGATTTAGTTTTTTTTTTGTTTGAAAGGTGACTTAATTGAGGGTGTTCTTAGCTATGTTTGAAGAAAATCGGTCGTTTAGAAGATATCGCATCTTTTTTATATATATTCGGAGGTTTTTAAAATTTTTAATTTTTGTTATATTAATTTATAAGTCTTTCAATATCGCAAAATTTCCATCTCTCCCATAAATAAGGATATGATTTGCATAATAATAAAAAATCGCTGTGCACCGATGTGGTTATTTTTCAATAAAGCTTCTTTAACATAAATACAATTTATTTCTTGTCCATCTAGGTACAATTTACAATACAAAAACTATTTGTCTTTTAAAGAAGAGTTAGAAAGAAAATATTTTGAAGATTTGATATTGAATACAAAGGACCAAGCTTTTTCAAATGAGTATCAGTCACTAACTGTAAGAAATATAGTTAGAAGAAGCATGTTTTTTTGGCATTATAAGATCTCCAATTGGATTAGAAGTGACATGAATGGCATAAATTAAAAAATTGCATGTACTCCTAGTATGACAATTTGAATTGGAGTTCCCCTTAAAAACTTAAAGCTGAATGCTCCTCTGCTATACCTGTATTTTTAAGCACATATTGGAGTACATTTTCTGTTCAATAAAGTTGTTGTAACTTATAAATAAATTGTGTTCACAAATTAATTTAATTTATGTAAGAAATACCGAAGTATAGCTATTTCACAATTATGGTCCGTTTCACATTAACGAAAGAAAATATGAAAATTTGTTTTTGTTTTCAATATAAATTGTAAGACGAAAGTTTTCTTTAATTATTGTAAAACATATCATTAGTCTTTAATCTGTATAATCAATAGGCAAACATGTTTTTTGTAATCCCTTTTACGCTGGTACTACTGCACCGATTTTAAAAAGATTTATATGGTTTTAAAGGGTTTTCGGTACAGATGTGCAGAATCTATATTTTATTGAAATCGGTTTAGTATTTTGGGAGGTATAACCGTTTAAAGTTGCTACTACTACATGCAAACATATTACACACGCATTTATTAGCTTACAAGTAAACAATAAACAAAACATGAGATTGTGTGTGTGTTTGCAGTATTTCTCTTGATCTAAAAATTTTTTTTCTTATTTTTTATTGTATGAAAGCCATAATACTTAAAGGAAGAGAGTTCAATAAATGGAATTAGCTTAGTTAAAGCGATTTCGTTTGTGTTTTTAATATCATGCATTATGTAATTATGCATATGTAAGTATGTGGGTGGCTGTGTTTTAATGCATTTTTTATCACGTTTAGATAAATTTTCTTTGAATCTTAATAATATTATTTACATTTCGATTCTAGAATACGGACAATTGTGTCGTCCGTTGGTATATCTAGTGTATTAAGAAAGTTCGTTTGTTTTATTAGTTAAGCATCACCTATACGTATTTCGTTTCTGCTTACTTAAAAAATTCTAAATTAATTTTTTTTAAATTGGAAATTACTTTATTTCAAGTTGATTCATCAGAAATCTTTTGAATTCGCTAAAACAAAATAAATTAACTCATTTACTCAATAATTTTTCCTACAATTTCGAAAAGTAAAACATCAAAGTTGAATCGTGTTTCGATAAAAAAATTAAAATTGGGTAAAATGCCAGCATAGATTGAATTTAATTCAAATATAGAAAACGCAACACAATAAGGTCTGTTCTGTAAACCGAATCGTTTTTCAAAACGAGAAATTATCAAACACGAGTAAATGTTTATTTGGTGTTCTACAAAATAATTGGTTTGGTGACATTCGATATTAAGTGGAATAAAATATTTTAACGTCAAAATCAGTTGTTAGTACAAGAAATCACGTTTTAAATCAAAAATAAGCATTTAAAATGCCCGGCTCTAAATATTTGGCAATAAAGTATTTTTATTCATACAAATAATTTTTCTTCATTCTTGGAGTAAAACTTTAAACAAACGTTGTAGCGATTTTAAAACCAATTTTGTACATTTAAATGTATCAAACTGCTTGTAATTTGGTTCTAATTTAGTATTAAAGACCTCAAATTGTTAGTGCTTATTGATTTTTTTATGTTTCATCAGTGATTTATTGGAATAATACCACATTCGATTTACTTTCGACAAAAACGAGTAAAACTATGTGAATTTGGTTTAGAGAGCATCAAAACTTTTTTTCGTTTTAAAATCGAGAAATTTGCTCGGGTTCGGTTTATAGAACAGGGCCGAATGTATGTAATCAATTCAAATATATTACATCTTAGAGTGAATACCCCATATAATGTATTTTAAATAATATTCGTTATTTTACTCACCTGGCAATGCCATTACATTAGCAAAGAGCTTTCTTGTCTCTCTTTTCGAATAGGACATGTGCATGAAAATGACAGATTAAAAAGAAAAGCAAAAAAACTCCAAAAAAGTAATGACATTTCTCGCGCGCTTGTACACACAATTACAACAATCAAGCATTTAGCTACAAAGTAAGAAGGCAAAACAAAAAAGGAGGTAGAAAAAGTTAAAACTACTGTACGGTTTGGTCCACAAGAAAATTGAGTTTACGAATTATTTCCTTATTTCAAAGTTATAATCAAAGCCTAAGGAAGTCTGAAAAAACATGGAAAAATGTGTTGAAATACATTAGTAAAAAGTAAGTGTATCGTTTAATATTGTTTGTCATAAAGTGCAACATTGTAAAATCTTTACTTTGCAACTAAGTAAGTACAAAAATATGCAAGAGGTGTGTATGTGTGTGCTAATTATAACTGTTCCAAGACTAATAATAAAAATAAAATGTATATTGTCTTCTGTGTGTTTGTTTTAATAATCATATATTGTAAAAAGTCCCAATATTTACATCCATACATATGTATGTATGTATATTTATTTTAACTTTTAATTCTTGTATTATTTTGTTCCAAATTCGAGGAGGGGTTTGTTAAAATTAATGACACAAAAAATGTCGACCCGCTTGCAAATATTGAAGTGGAATTTTTGTTACATATGTATGAATATTGTATGTGTCTAATTCCTATAGATTTAGGAAATGTAGCAACGTAGGCATTTCTTTACTTTGTGCAAGGTTTTATTTTCATCTTATAAATTTTTCCCCAAATACACAAAAGAGTATTACAACAAGAGAATAAAAGGATGTTTATTCTAATTGGATTTGTGCAGAGAAGAGCAGGAAATCTCGGTCAAAGTAATTTTACAAATCGACTGTTCCGCAATCACATGTATGTATGTATGGATGTACATATATACTTCTGCATATGCATACATTCACACATACATATCATACATATGTATGATATTGGTATTAACCACAACAATGTTGTACTAAGTAGGTTTATTCCCAGCCGGTAACCACAACTACGTCACATCATCACGTAAATTCTATAAAATAATTTAATACTGACATGCGCTTTTCCTAAGGAGCAAACCGGGCGCTAACACATTTTGCATAAATAAGTTAACTAATGGAAAGAGCGGTTGTTTTGTTCGAGAAGGAGAATAAGAGATAGTCATACACTGGCAGTATCCTTGCAAGTTGCAACAATGTTTATTTGACATCTTTACAGATTCTGCAAATAAAATATGTAATAAAGTGAAAGTTGAAGTAAAATGTAAAGCGAAAACAATAACATTATCAAGAATACAGTGTTGCCAATCTATCTTTTATTTAAAGGATTGGTTGGTTGTTGTTGGTATGTAGTAATGTCCCCAATGACAATACGAATATTTGAAACGATATTCGCGAATACGAATAATATACATACAGTTGTCAGCCCAGGGGGCAGAGTAGCAAGCCGTACCGGCGCGGCTGCCGGCTAGCCAGCCAGCCGATTTTTTTCAACAAGCCGAGCCGCCGCCGAACCACACGGCTTATCGGCGGCTTGTACTCAGCCGATATTTTGTCTTTTATTTTTTATATTTTTTCAAATTTCGTATTTAATATGATAGCGAGCGTACCGGAAAGATAGTTGTTTTTGCTTCCATATAAAAAGAAAATGTTTATGAGAACGGTAACGTAGCTGCAACAACACTTACATGCATACATGCACGTTTACATAGACTTCTTTGTTTAAGCATTCAGGCGACTTTTTGATAATTAATTGTTCAAAGCTTTTTGTTTGTTGATCCGTAGCAGTGTTCCAATAAAGTAATTAATTTTTAATTCAATCGGAAAGCTTAAATCAAATTTATGTAGAAGGCAATCAAGAATAAAATTCATCGAGAAATTTTTCCCGGGGAAAAATTCCAACTAATAGCAAGTAATAGGGAAAAAAATTCTAATATAAAAAATGAGAAATTTCTCGCGAAATTTTATTCATAATTGCCCTGATAGTCTAGAATATGTTTCTATGGTTTAACAAATAATTTACGAAGCTAGCTATTTTTTAGGACATCAATTACTGCAATATTCAAACTATTGCAAAATAAATAATGTTACAACGTGGTGATTCAATAATTCACACATTTTTCTAAAAACAGACGTGTTAAAATTTTTTCAAATGCTTAAACAAATCGGCGTTAAGCCGTTCAGCCGCCGCCGCCGAAAATATTTGTCTTTCAGCCGCCGCCGAAATCCTTGGTTTATAACATGTAAATTCGAAACCATTTAAAAATTAAATTGAAAAATGTGTTGAAAAATTCGTTAAACAGAGTACTTTTAATGACAAAGTTTGTTTACTCAAAAAATATGGAAGTAACAACGCTAACATTTTTGAAGAATGTGTTTATTATTATTTTCATTGTAAACAGAGTAATAAATAAAATAAATGCAATTCATATGAATTTGTATTAAGATCTTGCATCAGAATCGTGTTAACAAAGAATAACTAACAAAAAGTTCATTTTATAACAAAAAAAAATAATAATTTTGTAAGCTTGTTTATTTGAGAACTACTTCTAATACAAATCTATTTTAAATGGCTTCAACGGAAAAAATTGTTTACTTTTGTTTGTATTTTAGGAGCTTGTAGTCTTTATTGTATCGCCTCATTCTATACTTAAGACTCTAATTTTGTATTTGTTCGTTATATCGAGTACAAAATATAACGGACAATGACACAGGAGATGCAGGATACTTTCCTCCTCTTCCTCGGCTTGCAACTGTAGCAGTAGTCATTATACGGGAGACCCATACGTTTGGCATGGGCTGCGAAGGTATAGTGACCGGTCAACGTGGCCACGATGTTCCTTAAGTAGGTACTTCCTATTGAAGTTCATGAAATATAATTCACTTCACAAAAGTTGTTAAAGAAGTGCTATTTATTCAGCAATTAAAATCACTTGTAACTTGTTTGAAACGAAAAGATGGTTAAATAATTTAATTTTTTGTTTTATTTCATTGTTATTCTTAATAATATTTTTTTTTGATTTGAAAAGACTTAAATGTAATAAAAAAGTGGTCTTGAGTCAAAATAGTAATGAATTTGTTGAACACAAAGTACACAGCAAAAATTTTTTGATTGGTACTTATTTATCTAATTATTCCATGTGTATAATAATCACTCTCCTGTAAATAATAAAATAGCTTCTTTATGTCGTTACGTGAAAGTACTTATTGTAGTACTTTCCAGTTGATAATGAAATATATATATACATATGTATACATATTATCTTGATCGTGAAAATCAGCTTCGAAAACAATAAAATAACTTTGGTTTTCTTTAATTTTTATTACAAAATTTAAGTATTTTCGCATATTCTTCAATATATGTGCCCTTAATTACGAAAGTGGTCTAAGTCATATATTTGGTCGAGATATTTGGTAGATTACATTTAAATAAATCAAAAAATATTTTTATATCATGCAACATTTTAATTTAGACTGTTACTAGTACCTATTATAAATTTATTAAATATTTATTCAACATTTTTTAAAGTATTTTCAAGATTTAGTTAATATTTTGAAGCAAAAATGCATATGGCTTAGACCACTTTCATAATTAAGAACACATATCTATATATTTACATATTTTCTTGGTAAAATTATGATTTTTACAAGGTACAAGTTTTATAATTTTGTTACAAAACTCTATTTATTTTTATTAGAAAAGTATGCGCGTGCATACTGTTGTAGTGTATGCGGCGCTTAAGACAGTGCTTAGAAAAAAATTAAATCATCCGCCTATTCTCCAGATTTAGCCCCTAGTGAATACTTCCTATTTCCAAACCTATAGAAATGGCTCGGTGGAAAGAGATTTAGCTCCAGCGATGAAATTATTGACCAACCAAACGCCGAAATTAAAAAAAAATCGCCCGGGAATTATAAATTAAACTTCGGTTTAATTTATTTATTGTTGTTCTCTTAAGAGAAACAACTTTTATTTATGATACCTTTCTTAAGAATGATATAAAAATTTTTATTTATATAAACTTAAAGTATATTTATATTACTTAGAATTAAATAAGCAAGGTAAACATAAATGCTGACGATGCTGTCTGGCAAAATGTGGTAACGAAATTTAAAAATGTAATTGGAACTATTAGGTTCCCTACACTTGACCAGCCAATACTATTTGTTTAGGGGATGGGTATGTAACTCGGGCGAAAAAAGCGGCAAAACTAAAATAAATCGCCAAAACCGAAAAAAAGCCAAAACTAATAAAATGCCAAAACTATATATCTATTATATTGGCTAAACTTCGTTTAGTAATACATATCTAGTGTCCGATGTGTGCGAGTCATGCGAGAGTTAATGCCGACGTCGTTGACGGCGTCTTAACGCTGAAATTGTGATGTTTGTCGTAAAATTTAATTTTGCTGTTAATGTAAACGCCGTCGACGACGTTAACACAGCTGTGTACTACTGCATTGAATATCCAACAACATTGAAAATACAACAACATTGAATATACAAAAACATTGAGCAACACCGCAACGACGCCGAAAAATTGAAACAGATTGGACTTTTTCGCCGTCGAATTTCTTACGGCGTTGAGATTAACTGCTCTCATACAATTTCATACGATTCAACTTTTTTTGACATTTGACGCCGTCAACGACGTCGACATTAACTCTAGAATTGTTTGCAATTGTGGAATTTTTAGAGGGAATTTGCGATAAAATTGATTTGAACGATGTTATATGAAACTAATGGCTCGTTTCCGATTTTTCGCGAATTTTAATAAATTGAATTACAAATTTTTAAAATAAATTTACGATAAAAACTTGTCAGAATGCCAATTTTCTATCAGCCCAATCATGAAAAAGAATTCCGTGCGAGTTTTTCCCTTTTCTCCTATCATGAATTTGTTTTTTCCCTGTTTTTACCAAATGCGGGAATAAAAAAACTCCCCGGGAAAAAAGTAGGTATTACATAGGGTCTACACCTAACATAATATGTAAGATAAGATCGTCAAATTCAATCGCAGAGCGAATTATCTTACGTGTAGACTTCAAATTAGTGTTATCTCAATCTTATAAGATTTTTTATGAGAGCGTTATTATAAGAAATCCTATAACAATATTATGCGATTAATTGTGAAAAAACACACGTACATTAAAATAAATTAGTATGCATGTGTGAGTGTTTATTAAAATAAATGAAAAACTGGGTTTTGGAAAAATTTTCTGGGATTTTATATGTTTAACGGCCCTTTTCACAATGTACAATTAAAAGCTAACAGGGGCTTTAACGGCAAGTTTTGTATGAAGAACTGTCAGTTAAAGTTCACGTTAACTCTTAATCATACATTGTGAAAAGGGACGTAAATGTATTTAATTGATTTATAAATTAAAGTTTGTGTGAAAAAGTGGAAATAAAATAAATAATTATGCAAAAATAAAACAGAATTTCCATAAAATGAAATGTTAAATTACGTTGTCCCCTTGTATAAGATGAAGAGAAATATCGGCATTTTATTTTTGCTATTCTGCCGACGTTTTCTCACATATTATGTCAGAGTTAATGATCAAATAGAATAAGTCTGCAATTTCAGGAAAAATCGTTGTCAAATTAACAAAGCCCATAAAAGCTACGTCAGTATCTTCAAATGTTCTCTAATTTTTATTTCATTTTCATTTGTGCTTATATTTCTTTTTATTTTTGTTCACAAAATGTATGAAATTTATTGAATGTGTGTTAGCATTATTGAGAGAATGAGGATTTATATGTGAGAGCATTAGAAAAAACGTTATCAAAATAAAATAGATTCTATCAATAGACTGCTCTCCGGTTCTTCTTTTTTGTGTCAATTTGTATGGGAAATGTGTTTATGCCGGAATTCTGTTTAATCATTTAATCGCAGTTGTAGACGCTATGTTATGAACGCAATTGAACTTGCTTTTTCACTAAAAATCTTTCCCTTGCAAAACAGAAGGGAGTTTACATAAAAACATATTTAATACACCATTAAAATAAAATTTAAATACATAAACTTGTAGTTTATAGTTCTTTTATGTGGAAAATCACAAATAATGCCCAAATAAATCATTTATAAACTTATTTTTACATATTTTTTCAAGTTGGTGGATTTTAATAATTTTAAAAGGGAGAAACAAAATACGGTGATGCCACGTATTACTCTTTTTTGTTCCCAAAGAATTTATGATTCCTGGAATGTTTTCCGTGAGAAATAAATTCCGATGGAATACTCATGATTGGGCTGTATTTGTATTTATAACTATGGTTGCAAATTATAATCAGTCACCAGTTTTAAAGGGTGGCGTTGGCTGAAGTAGTTAGCACGTTGACTACAAAACTGAAGGTTCTCGGTTCAAGTCCTGTCTCCGACAGTCTTCAAAATAACGACACAAAGCATTTTTCTGATGTGCTGTGTATCAGTTGTTCTGGGAAAAGTTCAAGTGATGAAGGCCTGCTTCAGCGGTAACTAATCCTAATGTAACATTAGAGAGACCTCCTTCGTCGGTATTGTGTAGCAGAATCATTGGAGAAGTAAAACAACCAATAGAATAAAATGGCTAATAAAGACAGTTTTGAAAATTTAAGACGCCTCATTGACAACAAAGGCGCTGCAACAGTGCATTATTAAAAACGTGCGGAAATCAGAGTTGTAAAAGAATGAAGCTTTCCTCTATCTCTTTACCATCTGTCTTCTCTATCACTATCCCTTGCCTATCACCTTCTCTCACTATATTCCCTTCCTTAGCAGCAGCCTGCTAATCTAACCTAACCTATGGTGACTATTTTTACGGTGTCAGAATTGTCCTGTTTTTCTAAGTCCTAATTTACACTATACTATGCAAGACAATATGTCGAATAATAAATTTCTTAAATATACTATGCAAGTCTTATTGCTTACCTGATTAGTTTATTAGGTGAGAGACGAGGAGAAAAGAAAAGATTCTGTTCCCCTCGTCTCTCTTTCCCATAAACTAATCAGCTTAGGTTTAAGAATTGAATTGTGTACATTAGGACTAGTTTTTCGTTATGAAATAAATCTGTTGGGAACGCTGGTCTCAACTACGGTCTCCGTATTCACAGCTGTTTTATTTACTTTGCATTTTTAAAAGAGAAATTGCGGCAAAGTATTAAAAAATAAATACAGAAAAGTAATGAGCATTAAGGCAATGTTGCTCAATATTAAAAAAATATATAAAAAATATTACACTTCCTCTCTCCAGGTTTTTATTGTAATTTGGTTCTTGCTGCAACGTTGCAGTTCTGTATACGAGTAGATGATACTCTTATTTTTTGTAAAAATGTTTTCCCACATACTTGTGTTTTGGATTATCATGTCATTTTCATCGCACTCGTGGCAAATACGATCTAACATGTGGTTGATGTAACCAAAACATTAAAATCGATGACATTGAGCGCAACAATGTTGCATATCCACAATAAATATGTTGCTGCACTGCTTTTTGCACTCTTTAATTCATTTGTGTGCTCTGTGTATGCGTTGTAAATGTCGAGGTTAACGGCCACAAAGCAGTTTCAATTCTTAATTTTTATTTCGCATTTTTCCAGTGTTTCGTACATGCATATGTTTTTGTTGTAAATATTACAACTCTCAATTTTGAATACATGCAACTTTACATGATTTGTGCTACGTTGGTATGTACATATGTATTTTCATTTAAGTAGATATCTGTATGTTATGACGACTGAGTGAATAAACGACATGCACATAGTATAACATTTATTCTCCTTAGAGGACTACTCCCTTTTCTTCTTTTTTTATATATTTCGGCAGTGAAATTCAATTTAATTTATTTTTACATACATATTATTTAAAGCACTCATATTCCATCAGTAAATACTTGCTTTTGTATTCATTAAAATTTAAAAATGTGCAGTATTTTTGTATTTTTTTTCACTATTTCCGTTTTGCTTTGCTTTCTCTATATTGTTTATTTTTTTACTTGGTAAGTCCTGAAACGACTGTATCATGTAAACACCCTCTTGAAGCAATGAGAATTCATAAATCGGACCCGTTTTTCTTTTACTCCCATTACACAGTAAAAACATACATACATATTTGTACATACATATGTACATGCATATGTATGTACATGCATATATATGTATGTATGTATGTACATACATATGTATGTGTAAATTTTCCCGGTTGATGGTATACAGATATAACAATACCATTTCCATTTCAATCCCTAGTCCTTCCTCACATATTCGCAAGTTTTTATGTTTATTCGCATATGTGTGTGTGTGTGTGGATAAATGTCTCATCATATCATGCCCCAACCAACAAACCATCCACCCGTTCCTTTATACGCGTTTGCACTACTGTGTTTGCTATTACATTTATACAACATTTACTTACTGCAATGTTGTCTATAAATGCTTTGGAAGTAGCAAGCTGCCAGTAAGTGTTTTCATATATTTTTTAAATGCAAAATTCAGTTGGAGTTTGTTTCCCTATTTACTTTGTTGCATTTCATAAAAATTTCTTCAAAGTTTAAAAGTAGTAATCAAAAAATTATTTTAAATGAATGGGTGGTAGGTCAAAAATTAAAAAAAAAAAATAATAAATAAATAAATTACAAAAATATTAAATTTTTGCTGCAATTTTGATAACCTGTTTGCTGTTCTGTTGGTGCGATTTTATTTAACTCAAAGTGTATTTCGTTTGAACAAAATTATTGATTTAAGTTTTAAGGTTTCATTACTGTGAAAATTGTACTCACTTATTTGAAAAGTTTTTTAAAAATAGTATACCCAAATATCTGACGGCCCTATGTATAAGCAAAAATTGGCATGAAGTTAGCATAAGTGGCAAAATTTAACATGATCTTAAAGAGTTTTGCGATGAAACTTTACATTAAAAATTATGCTAGGACTTAGAGGTGGGTTAAAATTAGGTAATGCTACCGTTTTTAATGTCAAATTGTATGGAGGAACTCGTTAACACATAATTCAATTTCGTCACTTATGCTAACTTCATGATAATGCAATATATTCACCCTTATTCCAGTTGTCGACATCGACACAACACCAAAAAAGTTGGGGCTTGTTTACTCGCTCTCGAGAACAATTTTGCGCAACTGGCAATTTATTTCCGTTCCCTAAGGTCTAGAAAATAGCATACACCTGGAAACAGGAGCCAATTGTTTTCGATAACGGATACACGAGCACCAATTTTTTTGTGTTGTGTTAATTGTGACGTCGATGACAACAACTGGAATAAGGGTGATTATATATAGTCGCTCGTAACGAAATCTAACTGACATATTATTGGAAGAAATAATTCTAAATTTTGCACTCTTCATATATTGGAACGCATTATTCAATAAGTTATATTGGAAGAAATGATCTGGTCCGCGAAGACAAGTAAATAATTCGCAAGAATTCAAGGTGCAGAAAAAACGAGCGTACAGGAACTTCTGTGCTTCTATATAAGGTACAGTTTAACGGAAATAATATTCTTATAGAAATGCCGAAGTACATATACATATTTATTTGACATAAAGTCTTTATTCAATTTTAAAATTTTACTTGCTTTTTTGGTTAAGCAACTCGTCAGTATGCTTTAAAACAAAAGACTTTGAAATTAGCTTGGAACAGACTCAGGCTGAGTTTACAGCTGGCATTTCTTGTGTGCCATGTGCACAAAAGAGCGTAACCACTAATTACTAATGAAAAAACTGTTTGATGCAGACATGTATGTTTTAGCGGTTTTTAATTCATATTATGGCTTGTTTAAAATTTTGCCAATTTTCGCGAATTCTTGCAAACTTCGTAATAAAAGCGGCCTTTTGTGTGTTTTTTTTATACCAGTTTTGAAGAGTTTAAAACATTTTTAGACTTTGACATCCTGCTGTTGAGGCTTTTTGCCAATTCCCGTCATTTCGCAAATTCCTTTTTAATTATATGTACATAGATAATTGCAAAATAATAAATTTTTTCACTAAAAGAAATATACACAGATAAATTAATAATAAAGAAAGAGAATTGTAATTTTTTATTTTTAAGCAAATGCTCACATGACAACATATATATCAGAATACGAAATTCAACATGATGTGTAGACACAAAAATTGTATGCTAACTGATATGTTGTATTATCATTTGCTGACATATGTTCACTTTAAAAGATTTGGTACTTTCAGCATACTGTGTAGACGACTAACATATATGTATATATGTATGCTGACAGCAGGATTTGTTGTTATTTTTAAGCATATGAATGTAAGCTTATATTTGCTGATTCAACATATCGTCTAGACTAAGCCTTTTTTTGTTTAAAAAATAGCGATTTGTAGATATTTTTCTAAATTAAAGATGCATTGTTTTTTTATTTCATAAAAATAATAGTTGAAAACAAAACAAAAAAATGATTACTATCTTATGTAGTAATTTAAAACTTAGAAATAAGCAAAGTGAAACACATCACATTTATTTTGAGATCATTTTTTGAGTAGGTTCAAAACTTGGTCCACCATTTTCTATGTACTCCTTCTTTAGCAAACATAATCGATGAAATCCTATCAGATGACAGCTTATTTCTTAAGTCTGTATTAAAATTGCTAAATATTCTTTCTGCAGCAGATTGCTTGTAACAAAAACCGGGGAAACACATAAGAATTTTATAAATCTGTGATTCTTCCTTATTCTTCTTTATGCTGGATGGCACAACTATAGTTGTACCATATTTGTAATGCAAAATATCACAATGTATATTCAAATGCAAGTGTTGAAAACTGCTGAAAAAATTATTAAAAAGTAGTGCTCAAACAGGATAAATTACACATGAGTTACACCAGAGAACAGATTGAATGCTTCATTTTGTTGTTTTGAATGCAATCACAAAAAACCTGCATGTTGTTGTGTATCCACAACATTTGAGAGAAACAACGCATTGCACAATCGAAAGAGATGAGTGCCGCGAATTTTATTGTTTTATATAAATATTCACTGGTCTTGCCAAAAGCAACGAATACTCAGTGAATGGTGCGAATGGTTTTTACTGTGATTGACCACAACGCAGTGCTTGTATAAAACTTTTATATTAGTATTCATAAAAACGATATAGATTTGAAATATATTTTATGTCAAATTTTATACGAAACAGTTACTTGAAATACATTTCAGATCAATTTTACATTTTCCAAATTTTACTTTTTGTGTTTTCTTTTTCTCTAACACCGTAAATATCGGCATTTTTTTTTTTTAATTTCCTCCCTCACACTGAATTTTTATTTATTTATAACCATTAAAATCACTTAAAATAAACATGTTATTTAAACGTAATATACAAAAGATCAGAGAATACTGAGTGAATGGTATGAAAGAAATATATTCTTTCATGCTGCATCATTTCATTTCGCTGCTTGTGTTATATCTTCATTGTAATAATAGAGTGCGTATGAGCAATCAGCAAATCGCAATGAATTGTATCATAGCAGGTACATTTGTTAGTTTTGCCGAATATGGCTCTATGAGCTCGGTTATTTTGTAATTCTTAATAATAATAAAGTAAACAAAAATGACTATAAATGCATGGCAAAAGCAACGAATTTATGAATTGTTAGCAAATGCGAATGGTCCCATTCTTTTCTCTGAGTTACACATGCAGCCAATTACACATGAGCTACACATGACAAAGAAAATTACACATGATGTTTGTAATTGGCCACTAAGCACAGCTTTAACATTTAATACAGCGTATTGACACCAGAGGCGCTGCAAAACTGCATTATTAAAAAAAACGAGAAAAAGCAGAGTTGTAAAAAATGAAGCTTTCCTCCATTCTCTTCTTCCACCACCTGTCTTCTCTATCACTATCCTTTCCCTATCACCCTCTCTCACTACTTTCTTTTCAACTCGCAGGTAGAATGAAGGGATAATTGTATTGGATCCAAGTGAGCTGGACTCGTAAATTTCACACTTCCTTACCAGCAGTCTGCTGCTTTTTTTTTACTAAGAGCACAGGTTAGCATATAGGTTAGATAAAGTTAGAAAGGGCGCTGCTACAACGCACCTTGACTCGGAGACCTAGTTGGGTAAATTTTGACTCCATTCTATTTACTCATTAATAGTAATATTAATTACCCATTGTACCCAAAGTGACCCTATGTCATTAAGCCACCGAATTCCCATGATGAAGCCCCTAATATTCTTCAGTTTGCACTTACCGATATCACTAATGCTCTCATGGAAAAGTGCTCACCCATGTAAGCCTATGACGTTGCAGCTTCGGGCAATGGCAGATAATATGTTCTTCAATCCTCCATATTTCGCCATAAACTGTTGGTACTGCTCTCTAGCCAATTTCTGAGTTCCCTGTAGTAATGACCTATCGGTAATTTCACCGACTTTCTTCCGCAATGCCTCCCATCATACCACACAACCATAGAAAATAACTGGTCTGACAACCGATGTGTAAATCGATGTACGATCTTCGCTGGCAGACCACAGTTTCTTTCTATGGCGTTGCTGCGTGGGTGGTAGGTATTGTGTAATCCGGTACGGATTGGGTCAAAATTGATTGCCCCTCTTATCAACCTTACTTAATCTAACCCACCTCAGACTTTCAAAATAACAAAAATGTGTGCAAATTCAACAAAAATGTAACGGTATATAAAAAATAGAATTTTCTCTCTTTAGAGGCCATTCACATATTCAGGACAATCATGAATAAAATTCCGCGTGACATTTTTCCCTTTTTCAAATAGAGTTTTTTGTTTTCCCTATTACTTGCTATTAGTTGGAATTGTTCCACGGGAAAAATTTCACGCGGAATTTTATAAAATAAATATAAATATAATAAAAAGAAGTTCTTTTTAGTTAATTTTAATTATTATATTTCGAACTTAATTTGTTTCTATATTTATGATTTGAACGGGCTAAAGTTCTTATCGCTTTTTAATCTAAATTATATGTGATAATTATTAATGGGGGCGCAAAATCGTGGCTTATGCTGATGATGTAGCAATAGCTGTCAGAGGAAAATTCCTCACTTCTATAAGGGATATCCTACAGCATGGTATTTTATAGTTAACAAGAAGGGTCGGAGAAACGGGGGCTTGCCGTTAATCCAATTATTTATTTCTTTGTTTTCCAAAAATTCAGTTATTAAAGTTTTTTTAAATAAATTTAAAGCATTGTCACATCGCTTTTTAAAGTGTTACCTTATTTACGTAAAATATTTTCAAGAATGCCGCATCTATGTACATATATTGAAAACAAAGTATGGAATTTGTAGCTAAATTGACAACTGTTAATACAGCGTGCGCGGTTAAACGCCGTTTAAATTTGTTTCCTGGTTAACTCAAAAATATCTTAAACTAAGTTTAACTAATTAGTAAGAAACTAGCCCTTATAGTCAACTTTTCTTATATTAAGCTCACACTCACGTGTTTACCTCACGCCTTATTCGTGTTTAAGAGCGTAAAAACTACGATTTTGAAATGTTTTACCATACATTACAAAAATGGTGTTTTGAATTTAAACGCTTTGTTAACTCTGGCAACTTTGTGTTGTTATTAAATGGTGGTACTTGAAAAAAATTATTTAATACACAACAATTACTCAAAAAAATTTAATTATTTAAAAAAAAAGTTGTTTAAAAATAAAAAAGCAAATATAAAACATTTCTTAGAAACACAATAATTTATTGACATAACGTCAACCTAAAACATCTCAAGTATAATGTGAACGGTTGTGTTTAGTTTTTAGAAAACTCGTCTTAAAAACATAAGTGTGAACATAGTATTAGAGTAACTAAAAGTTAACTACAATGTTATCCAGAACTGACCCAAAATTAATTCTTAAGTTGAGTACGTATGTATGTAAGTGGATTTAGTAACAGCCAACGAATTCACTCTCACCTACTTTGAAACTAATTTCAATTTTATAATTAACATTTTGCTGTTACTCGTATTATTTTAGATAGTACATTAGCTGGATAGTAGCGCGTTGACTGTACAAAGTGTGATAACACATAAATATGTACATAGTATGTAGTTCGAAGCCCAGAAAAAAAATTTAAATATACTGACTAAATAAATAAAATCAACGTAATGCAGACTGAGACAATGGACTACCGCCTAGGACATTGCAATTTTCAAATAGTTAGTGGTTTCCATTGGAAAGTAATCCAAGTGTAAGTCAGTACTAGTTGTTAAATAGTTATCTTAAAGTTAGTTTAAAGTTAACGTAGTTTCTGACATTGTACATCAATAAATTTTTGATTAATTTTTTACCATAGTGCCGAACCTCAATCGGTTTTTTATACAAACGATCACACATACACGAATAAATTTCCTTTCGGTGGCCAGCAGCAGGGTTGTCAGAAATGGGTATTTTTCAACTTGTTTGGCGTCTAAATTTTTGATTTGGCGACAGGGCTATAACTTAATTTGTTGGTGATTTGTATAGCTATTTTTTAAACAAAATTTAACTTGAAAATTTTTGTAATTCAGGAAAATTAGTTTGTTGAAGGAGTAGTTTCCCAAATAAATTCTTCGTGATTTTTGTTATACTAATTATATAAATTAATGCATTTTGAATTTGGATGAGAAAAATTTTCAAAAAAATAAATTTTAGCGATTTTATTTCTACTTTTGGCGATTTTCTGCTAAACTTTTATACGATTATTTTATAAAAATTTATATTAAATATGTATATGTTTATTAAGAAAAAACTACATAAAATTGATTTTGGCGGCTTTTGGCGATTTTTAAAACCAATTTGACGAAATAGGTCGGAAAAAATCTGACAACCCTAGCAAGCACTGATATAGATTCTCAAATATCACATTTTAAAAAATTGTATATGACTTTAAGCACATCGGCAGGAGCAATTTTGCAAATCGTACAATTTCAAAGCGATTCGATTTACAAAACAGGGCCGTATAATTTAAACCGCTGAATATAGTATGTACGAAAATTAAACCTTACATTTATTTACTGTGTACCTAAAATTCAAGCAGAAATAGGTAATAGTTATTAAATTAAGGTTTCTTGTTCTTTTATAATTAAAAATTACTGTAAATGAATTGTTTAAATTATTTCTATTGAATATAGTATGTATGTATGAATGTATGATAACTTATTAGACTTAAACAATTTATTTTGTTAATTAATTTTGTTGCAGAATCGCAAGAAATGTTCCGTTATATAAGATGTAAGACTGAACATTAAAGAAAGTGAATTTAAATGACGGCCTTCGGATAAAGCAAAAAAAAAAGGAAATAAATAAATAATTAATAGCAATAATAATGCCACCAAGAAATAAATGAAATAATATTTGAAACTTCTAAGGCTTTGAAAGCAAATACACCTACATAAACGAATTTTTTTTAGAAATATTAAATTCGCAACTCTAAAACAACACCTGAACAAACGCCTTTAAAAGGAGTTTATAACTTGTCTAAAAATGTAATAGAAAAGAACATTTCTCAGGATTAAAAAAAAAGAAAAATAAAAAATAAAACATTCCATCTTTATGAAAGAACATTATAAATAAAGCATTTATTATTACCTGATAAAAAGAAAACAAGAATCTCAAGCAACTCAATTTTTAAAATTAAAACCTAAAAGGTCTCAAACTTAAAGCCTCATAAAATTATTGTTAAATAGAAAAAAAGCTATAAAGTAAAAGGTTTCACTACAAAAATCAAGTCACAACTAGAACATCTTAGAAGAAATCTCAAACGCCATCACACACATGCAGCAACCATACATTGTACTTTAACATGAAAGAATGTACTCGTATTTAAACAAAATTTTAAAAAGTGAAAGAAATCTTATATGTATCTCTTTGAAGGTCAATACAAAAACATTTTATAAATGAATTAAAATTTTGTTAACAACATACAAAATAACAATAAACTTGAAATTAAGCCAACTTAAATAATTTTCCGAATTTCCGTATACAGAAAATGAGCAAATGAGGGAAGTCGTGTATGTATGTATGTAAGTATGTATACGGCAAAATAAGTAATCATGTCAAAAGTTCAATATGGAAACAAAGTAATAAGATATAAACACGAAAAAGTAACAAATAATTGCTGCAACTAAAAAAAAAACGTAGAAAAAATACATATAATCGAAAAAAGTCTGTACCCTAAAATATGATGGCGGCTACAGTTATACATACCAATGGCATAAACAATAACAATGGCAAAGCTAACGGAAGCAATGGTAACAACAATAATAACAGCGCCACAGGCGGCAGCAGCAGTAATGCAATGTCCTTTACTACGGCTCGTGATGTGCACACCTCATTCTCTTCCGTTTCTACAGCCTCTTCAAATATTGCCAACAACACCTCTAACAACTATAAAACCTCAAACAAGTTAAAAAATGTCTACTCCGCAGGCTCGTCTGGCACCTCTTCGTCATTCACTTCAACAAATCTCTTTCAATTACTTTCCATCGTTTGTCTATGCTTGCTGTCCTATTACAATTCAACACAGTGCGGTCTAGTGTTTGATGATATCAGCGCCATACGAGACAACAAGGATTTGAGACCTACAACTCCGCTTAAAAACATTTTTCTCAATGACTTTTGGGGAACGCCAATGCGCAAGGAACACTCTCACAAATCATATCGACCTCTAACCGTACTCACATTCCGCTTTAATTACTGGCTGCATGAATTGCAATCATATGGCTATCACTTTGTGAATGTAATGCTGCACATTTCAGTCTGTCTATTGTGGAAACGTGTCAGCCGTCTTTTGGTTCTGCAATGCACTCAACGCGAACATATGGCTGCAAGGTGTTCATTTCTTAGCACACTTCTCTTTGCAGTGCATCCCATACACACAGAAGCTGTGACAGGAATTGTTGGACGTGCTGAATTGTTGTCTTCACTCTTTTTTCTCTGTGCATTTCTCGCATACTCGCGTGCTGTTAGTAGCAGTGTATACGCTGCCAAAAAATCCCAAAAACTGAAAACACAATGGTTTCAAATGTGCATCCACTTTAGTGTGTCTTTATTAGCATCGATGCTGTGCAAAGAACAAGGTATTACAATCGCTGGGATTTGCATGGCTTACGAGTTGTTCGTGGTACAAGCTATACATCCTTTGCAGTTGTGGCACACGTTGCTAAATCTCTTTGAGGAAAGACCAGCATCATCAAACCAAACTTCATCACCGACAAATAAATCAGCCATTACAAAATTATTGCAATCCAGTTCCTCATCGACAGTCGTAGGCATAACTGCACCATCGGGCGCTTATTCATCTGCCGGTTGCTTTACAGCACCAATAAAATGGTCATCAACGCTCCTAAAACGTTTAGGATTTTTGGTATTCATCACTACCTGCTTGTTAGTTGGTCGAGTTTATGTTATGGGCTCTCAGTTGCCGGTATTTACGCGTTTCGATAATCCAGCATCTGCCGCAGAATCACCGGCGCGTCAGCTCACCTACTGCTATCTGATATTTTTAAATGCTTGGCTTCTTTTATTTCCCTGTGATTTATGTTGCGATTGGACTATGGGTGAGTAAAAGAATATGCATGCCTAATTTTATGTGTGTTAAATTTTGTTTAAATCATTTTATTTACCAGTGACTTTAAAAAGTGTTCGTTAAAGCATAAAATGTTAAATATTTGTCAATAAGTTTTTATAAAAAAAAAATATGGGATACGATTGACCTTGCAGGCCATTCTTTGAATTTTCCACTCATCTCAAACTCAAAATGCTGGAAACTTCATAAACTTTTGCAGTAAAAAAAATTTCAAAACTTTCGTCGAACCACTTAATCGATTATCAAGTAAAAAAATAAAAGAACTATTGGAGTTATTACAATAAAGCGTATTTTTTCGAAATTTTTTCCTCAACGATATCTCTTGGACGAATCAATCGATTTTAATCCCCTTGCGACATTGTTTTTGGAATTTAAGATCTGTTTAGATTTTGGATTCGACAGGATTAGAGTTTCAAATTTATTTGATTTTTTTTTCTAAAAGTTTATTTTTGAAAATGCTTAAAATTTACTGAATCGAATCGTTTCATTATGAGTGCAATGTCTTTAACAAACGCCTTAATGACAATCTACGTCTATAGGAACGTAATTCGCGCTACTTGGGTATAAGCCCTAAAGGAGTCCATTGGATATTAGAAATGGCCATAAACTGAAGTTATTTTCAGTTTGATAGAAAGCACTAGACTCAGCGAGCAATCAGTCCCGTATAGGAGCGCTTTTCCGGAAAATGCACTAATGATAACCGGTGCTCTTAGATCCACGCCGACAAAGACGATCTTCGCTATGCTGTGTTCGTTTTCAAGGACTTATTGGCTAGGAAGGTAGCACTACGTTCCGCATGGAACCACAGTCCATGGGGACATACTAGCATTCTGGATACAGTAAATAACATTCCTTATCTCATAGACACTTGTACTCCGAAACCTTACTTCAATAGGAATTTTCAAATTTCATTGACAGGAGCATTTTTCCCACTGGATGGAGTCGTACAGGTGTTCGCGGACATATAACTTACAGCCAGTCTGTCTCTCATAGGTGTGTATACTACATCTCTAATTGTCCAAAAACATCGCAACACCTTTGAGAGGCGGATGACCTGGCAAAGAAAGGAACTCTACTCAGACAAGTCGATATCGGTAATCTCTGTGGTATCCCACTCTCATCCTGTTGGAGCCGCTTCGATATTGCTTTTTGAACCGGCTCAAGACAGATGGCGCATTGAGCCTACCTGCGCAATAGCGATAATCCTCTGACCTCGCCTAAACCCCTAACAGAACTAAAAATCTCTTGAACTTCACTAGGAAGCACTTGAGGAATATGTTGGCCACACTAACCGGCCACTGCACCGTAAAACATGCTCAACGTATGGATCTCCCGTCCAACGAATACTGCTTGTTATGTTGCAATGATTAAGAGGAACGCAGTTTACATCTTCCTGCACTTCCTTCACAGATTTTCCTTTAGCAGATTATCCGAGTTATCGGAAATGAGACTAAAAATGTTGACTTTGTATTAGGAGAAGCGGCTGGTACGGCTGCTAACTTCCCCTATGGCGTGAGCATGAGCAGTATCTCTACACTACACACAACTACATAGCTTTTCACCTCTCCCACCCCCTCTACGCAATCTCTTACCTATTTTCTTCCTACTTTACAGGTAGCACACAAAGGGATCATAATATTGAACCCAAGTGAGCTGGAGTCTTAATTTTTCAATCTTACAAGCAACCTGAAAACCCTACCTAACATCTATATTCATTTCGATTCTATAAATTTAAATGTGAAAATATTATTTCATTGTACTGAAAATACGTACCCTGCTGTTAAAGCAACGCTTCCGCTCTTATTTAGGTATGAGGGTAAGAAACTCATCAGTGGACTTCAACTCAAAAGTTATTGAAATAATACTAAAAACTTCATATTTTTATAGTAATACTCTTAATATTTCCTAATTTACACTATGCAAGTCTTATTGCTAAGCTGATTAGTGTCTTGGTGGAGAGAGACGAGGGGAATAGAAACGGTTCTGTTCCCCTCGTCCCTCTTTCCCACAAACTAATCAGCTTAGCAATAAGACTTGGATAGTGTAAATTAGGACTTAGTTATTGAGAACCACAATATACAAACATAATAGAAGCATTCGCTTCTTCAATTCGTCGTGTGCAGCACAATAACAACGAATTTTCTAACAAAATTCCTCTCTCATATGTGATAAAGTTTGTTGTTGTGTGTACAAAGACTGAGAGAGAAATTTTTGTTTTTCGTCGCTCGTCGGCGTACAAAATAAAAATAAATCTATCTCAGAATTCGTCACGCACGACGAATTTCGTTCGACGGGGGTGTTGTGTTCATTTTCATATGCACAATTAGAATAAAAAAACATTTTATGACGAAAGTTCGCACCGAAAAATTCGTCGTTCGTTCCAGATCTGTTCCTAGCATAATTCAATCTATTTGCCCAATGGCTGTTTGGATCTGTTTGAAACGCTTCATTGTGACTTATTTTCTAGGTATACAGATATCATCATCGTTGTTTGTAATTTCAACTGTAATTTATTCTCGTCCTCTAAGTCTGCTTTAGTTCGTTCCTTCTGTCAGAGGTATAACCTTTCCTTAATTCATAATTCTATGCCGACACATTTTGATTTGAGAGCTAAAACCAAATCGCTTTTAGATTTCTTCTTGGTCAGCAATCTTTTAACAAACTCCTTTAGTTACCAGGTACAATGTCCCTCTATTTCCGACCATTCACTTATTCTTGCGTCATTTGCTTTCAATGCTGGCTCCCTCCAAGAATTTCTGGAATACCGTGATTATAATGATATAAATTGGGGCGAGCTGTTTGCTTTTCTTTCTATGTATGACTCTTCGCAAATCTTCAATGCTTTATCCACTAATGTTAAATGTTCACTTGTTAGTTCCCTCCTGAACGATCTCTTCCGTTTTGTCCCTACCGTTAGAATTAGGCTGCGTAGAACTGGTGATCCTTGGATGAAATTGAATAATGTCATCCTTGCCAGGTCCTTGCGTGACCTCGCATTCTCTGAATTTTCTACTGAGCCTTCTAACCTTAACTGGCAATCATACTGTAAGCTCCGTAATAAAGCCAATAATATTATCCGCAGTGAACGGAGAAAATATTTTTCTAAACTTTTTGGTACTTTGGATTCTAGGGGTTTTTGGAGATTTATCAGATCGTCGGGCAATACAGGCAAGGATGATCAGATCTATGAACTTGATCCAAATGGTATTAATGAATTTTTCGCCGGCTCCAACGACCTTAGTTCTAGTTCTAGTAGTACAGTTGTAGATAGACTTGATAGCCCTCATAACTTTAACTTAATACAAGAAAAAGCTTCTTGTATTACTGCTGCTGAGCTATTCGAAGCTTTACTTAAAGTCAAGTCAAAGTCTATTGGTGTTGATGGAATATCATGCAAATCTCTGAAGATTGTTTTCCCTTTTATTTCTGATATTCTTTTGGACTTTACTAATTCCATCCTGACTTTTTCTGTCTTTCCCCTCTGATTGGAAAATTGCCCGTATTGTTCCCATCCCGAAGTCTAGAGTAGTACGTTGTCCCGATGATCTAAGACCTATTTCCATACTTCCTGAATTTTCTAAAGAACCAGATGCTTCGCTTTGTTGCTAACATGATTTCAAATTCACAATTTGCTTTCCGTAATGGTTTAAATACTACGTCCCTCCTTCTTAGTCTTACTGACTTAATAAGGAGTAACATTAATGAGGACAATTATAGTGTCTTAATATCGTTAGACCTTTCTAAGGCGTTTAATTCGATTAATTTTGATCGTATGATTTCTAAACTCTACCGAATTTAAATTTTCTCGAACAACGTGTAGACTCTTAATGTCTTATTTAACTGGTAGATACCGATTTGTTACTGTGAATGGTGAGATATCAGATACACTTCCCCTTTCCTCAGGTTTCCCTCAAGGATCGGTTCTGGGTCCTCTTCTGTTCATCCTGTATATTAATGACCTGCCTAGTAACATTTGATCTACCATTTGTACACCTTTTCTTTATGCGGAAGATGTTTTTCTTTTGTTCAGTTTGTAACTCTTGAGTGTAACATTAATTCATGCTTAGATAATGTTTTGCATTGGACTCATTGTGAATTCCTTAACTATTAATACATCTAAGACAAAGGCTATACTGTTCGGTCCGACTTCTCGTTTTTTTCATGGACCTGACGGTCTCACTCGGTGAAGATAGAATTAAATTTTTAGATTGTCATAAATGTCTTGGATTAGTCCTAAATAACAGGCTGTCATTTAATAACCATATTGACTTATTATCTGGTAGAATTTTTTGTTCGCTAAAGGTACCAATACACTACATGTTTTTGCTTGTGTTTTTTCAAGTTTACAATTCACATGTTTTTTTGTGCCTGTCAAACTTGATTAATTTACATACGGTTTTTAATTTTTGGTCACCAACTTGTATGTACAATTACACGTGACATCGGCCATGCTTGCTTACAACAGCTGATATGTTCAAATATTAAAGCCGCTGGATTTTTCTAGTAGTCTATGCTTTTAAGCTTAAATTGCTTAAGCATTTATCCTCTCCTTGATTAATATTTATATTTCTCCCCTCTTTTTTTTCTTCTTTTTTTTCTCTCTTTGCTTATTCAACTTGTTATTTAGATTTATGAACCCGCCCCAATAGGACTCTCGAATTTTAAATTTCTTTTTTTTTTCTATTATATCACACTTATTTGTTTTTAACAATTTGCTATTTTTATTGAGATTGTTCATTGTTTTTTTTTCCAACACCTGTTTCCAATTAATTATTACTTTTTACCATTCTATCCTTTTTTAGTTTTTAAGTTATTTCAGTACAAAACTTATGAAGTTTATATTTTGTTTGTATTCTATTATTGAAATACTTGGGTATTTTTACGATTTGTAATACTTTATTGGCCTTGTAGGCTTATTATTACAAAAACTAAATAAATAAATTACTAATAACAATATCAATATTAATAATATTGGTATTATTTAACAAAGATCTAATGACAATTTGAGCAATAGGTCTTTGAAAATACAAAAAATTATGTATCCATTTGTTATCTTAAAATCGAATTTGAAGATTACTTTATGACTTCTAGCCTTGAATTTTTACAAGTTTTTTAATTTTATAATTTAAGAAATTTATTATTCGACATATTGTCATAATTATATTTTAATTTGAAATTTATTTGCTGGTGGTTTAGCTTGGTCTATATACGTATTTCATTGGCGCTTGAACCAAATCATCAGTAGACTTCAACCACAAATTTTTAACAGTCACAAACCTCTTACTTTATGCACAGACTTTCAAAAACTATATGAGAATTCTTCAAATAATAATATTTTTGAAAATCACAAAGACAAAATAAGCTTAGTAGGCTTTGTAACTCGTACAAAACCCAGCAAATAATTTATATTCGATATGAATCTATTTTATTTTTCTAAACCTTTTTAAAATTCGCGAAAACTGTTAAGAAGCAGAATACTTGCAAAAACTCGCTACGCGAACAATTCCAAAATTCGCAGAGAAGTTGCAAAATTGCGTACAACCTTTGAAACTCATTAGAAATCGCCAAAACTGTTAAAAAATAAAATAAACCCGGAAAAACGCGAACAAATCGCAAGCTCGCTAAAAAAATTCTAAACGCATTAGAGAAATCACTAATACTAATTCCGGATTTTTATCCATATATTTTAGCAAGTTTTTTGTGCTTACCCCTTTGAAGCATGAATAACAACTATTTATTACAAAAATTTTATTTTTTACTAAAAAGTATTTATTTTCACAATGTTGTTTGCTGCCGATTTCAAATGACTTTTTGTAGTGAAATTGGATTGCACAACACTTTAATTTCGTTTGAAACTAACTGAAAATGATATGTTACTGTTTGAATCACTTTTACGAAATTGAGAACACAAACCAAGAGAATATTTCACTTTCATTTCATTTTACGAATGTAGAACCTAGGCGATAGAGTTTATTCCTTAAGAGTAAGTAAGCGGTAGAAACGTTCTTTTCGACATTATGGGCGGCTAGACCGTAAATGTGCCACAAACTGAAAACAATTGAATTTTGTCGGCCTGAAAATAGACGTCTAATTAATAGAGTTAAGTATCGTCAAATAAACAATAAATAATGTTCTTTCAAAAGAGTTTTCGAAGCCTCTTTCAATACCAACTTAAAATTAGAATATATCTCAATTTTGAGCTAGTCTTTTAAAACAGAGTATGCCACTATGGTCTACCAAAAATTAAGTTGGGGTGTTTCATCGTTTTTCTCCATTATTTTGACGTACTTGCAGTGTTATAAATGCATAAATACATCTATACATATGTACATATAGATAATTTTGGTTTCTCCTTTTTTAGGTACTGTGCCGGTAATTGATGATTTGATCGATATCCGCAATTTAGCAACATTAATAACATTTGGAACACTGGCCGCTCTAGTGGTGAAAGCATGCCTCAGTCAAAGTCTCCAGCACTCGCGTATGCTTATTATGTGTTTAACCTGGATAGTATTTCCGTTTTTGCCAGCCTCAAATCTTTTTTTCCCAGTGGGCTTCGTAGTTGCCGAACGCATACTATACATGCCCTCGATGGGCTTCTGCCTGCTCATTGCATATGGCTATGAAAAAAGTAAGGAGTTCCTTCATGGCAATAACGAAAAGCTAACTTATATTTTGAAAGTCTGTCTGCTATTATTGCTACTGACACACGTCAGGAAAAGCTATCAACGTAATAAGGACTGGAAGAACGAGTATACATTGTATATGAGCGGAGTTCATGTGAATGATCGCAACGCCAAATTGTTCAATAATGTTGGGCATACTTTAGAAAATGAGGGCCGCTTCGAGGAGGCCTTAGCATACTTCCAACAAGCAGTCAAAATACAATCGGATGACATAGGAGCTCATATAAATGTGGGCAGAACATATAATAATTTAAAAATGTACGCCGAAGCGGAAAAGGCGTACTTAAATGCAAAGGCTTTGTTTCCACGCGTCAAACCTGGCGAAAGTTATCAAGCACGTATTGCGCCAAATCACCTAAATGTTTTTATTAATTTAGCTAATTTAATTGCTCGTAACCAGACGCGCTTGGAGGAAGCCGACTTTCTCTACAGACAGGCCATTAGCATGAGAGCCGATTATGTGCAGGCCTATATAAATCGAGGCGACATACTGATGAAACTAAATCGCACTGCCCAGGCTCAAGAGGTTTATGAGAAGGCCCTGCTTTACGACAGTGAAAATGCCGATATCTATTACAATTTAGGCGTAGTATTTCTAGAACAGGGAAAAAGCGCCCAAGCAAATGTATACTTTGATAAAGCCTTGCAACTTTATCCGGATCATGAGCAAGCTTTATTGAATTCTGCCATACTCCTGCAGGAGATGGGAGGAGAGGAGGCTAGAAAACTTTCGCGGCAACGTTTACACAAGATCTTAGCTAAGAACAGTGACAATGAAAAGGTTTTCTTTAATCTGGGTATGCTATCCATGGATGAGCTAGATTTTGAGGCAGCAGAACAGTATTTCAAACGTGCCATTCATATTAAGGAGAATTTTCGAAGTGCTCTCTTCAACTTGGCTCTTTTACTGGCCGATGCAAATCGCCCACTTGACGCAGTACCATTTCTTAACCAGCTGATACGCCATCATCCCAATCATATCAAAGGACTTATTCTTCTAGGCGATATTTACATAAATCACATGAAAGACCTGGATGCAGCAGAAGCGTGCTATCGCTCAATACTCAAATACGAATCCCACAATATACAAGGTCTGCACAATTTATGCGTGGTCTTTGTTGAGCGAAAACATTTGGCTAGAGCTCAATTGTGCTTACGCTTTGCTTATTATTTAGCCCCAGCTGAAGACTATATATTGCGGCACTTACAGATTGTGGAACAACGTTTGCAAAAAATTTACAAGTTACCTGATATATCACCTGAGAAACAACTGGCCTTGGTCGATTTCAATCCAAATGAATTTCCATTGCCTGTAAAAACGTCAGCATCATCATCATCATCGTCATCAGTTCCAATGAAAACTCAGTCACATTTGCAAGAGGACTTAAACAATGAATCCCTTGACAACCATAAACCATCTAAAGTATCATCATCATCATCGTCATCTTCAAGCGCCGCAGCACCAGCCCCAATTCATCGTTCATAGCATCCATATTGAAATAATGATTAACCACTTAAATTATTGAATAATTCTTAACACTTATTGCGAGATGATTTATATTATTCTAATCCATACTATCAAATATGTCAAAAGGCTGTGTGTGGTAAGTGTTAATATATTTTAGTTTTATAAAATAATTTAAACTTAAATTTTGTGAAAAATGCTGTAAATTTGAATACGTTAACCAGTCATTTTTATATTTTAAATGCTGCAAAACATACTTTAAGTTGGAAATGGATAGATAAGAGTCTGTCTGTGAATATGTTTATAGTTTTCATTTGTTAGATGGATATAGAAACACTAAAAATCCTCGTACTGAAAGTAATTCCACAATGTTAACTTCGTGGTGTTTTCATCTCGTAAATATGTATATATAAAAAAATGCAATTTATTTATTTTTTATATACATACATATAAATGTATGTATCACATTAAATATGTTTTTATGTTTCTGTGTAAACTGACAGCTTTGTGAAGTCCAAACTGTTAGTTAAATATATTCGAATCCTTAGCATCAAACATGTCACATAAAACTTTATTGGGTGTTCGAATGCAATATTTGTTCTACAACCGAATCCTTAGCGCCAAACATGTCTTACAAAAAAGGTTTTTGTTGTAAAAGTTTCCTTGGGCTTTGACGAATCCTTAGCGCCAAACATGACGTTTGGATTTCACAAAAAACTTTTTGTTGAAAATGTTTCCTTGGGTCTTCGAAAGCAATCAATCTATGTAAAACGATGGTGTCTATTCTGAAATACGCGTCGACTTGGTGAAACTTACATGGAAAACAAAAACAAAATTGTTTAAATGCAAAAAAATTTGTTTTTGTTTCTCATACAAAATTAACCGTTTTTAAAAGAAAGAGAAACGCGTTGAAATTCTCACGTTTATTTCATTTAAGAAAAGCATGGCAAACAAAAACAATTTATGAAAATTTGTTTTTGTTTTAATGTAAAGTTTCACTTCTTCGACGCGTTTTCCAGAATAGCCCCGATATCTTTATCTTTAAGTTACTGAAAAAATTTCCTATTCGGCCGGCAAAAATTTTCTGTATTAAAGTGATAATTATATTAATAAACCTCTTTTAAAGTTTTGATTTTACACATGATTTATAGACATCAGTTTTCCTTGAAGCAAGTCTGAATTTATGGTATTATTTTATATTTTAATAACAAAAACTTAAAAAAATTAAGAGAGGCAGGCATCTTAGGTTACCAGAGAGAGCTATACTGCGTAGCTATGTATATAAAAAAAATTTCATGTGTGAAATAAAATTATATTATATGATGATGTAAAATTCGCCGCAAATATTTCCAAACGACTCTATTTATTTCCCATTATTTTCTTTTCTAAGTGCGTATGATTGATTAACTCTATTGTTTGTAGCCGGCTGCGGCTGTTGGCTGTTATCCGGCTGACAGCTGATCGGCTTCGTTCTCTGGTTTGAGCTCATGTGCAAAAACAATACAAAAATAAATTGAACAATCTTTATCATTGTTTCTGTTTCACTCACTTCAGAGAACGAAACGAAACAAATTCAAAAATTTGGTTTCGTTTATATTCATACTCTGCTTTTAAGTACAAATAAATCAAAACAAAAACAAATTTATAACTGAAATAGTGTCGATTATTTTTGTTACCAAAAATCAGGTATTAGCTCCTGTGTCGTGGCATAAAGAGCATATGTAGCTCCAAAAATGAAACCGTCTTTATGCGGCTGTGCAATTCCCATGCGATCTTCCGTCTTGCTGTTGCACGTGGGTACTTATTGTTTGGCGTATTACAGCTGCCGCACGAACTAGTCAACCGAATTTGATGGATCCAACTGTTTTGGGAAGTAGAAGTGTTGAAATTTTTAGAAAGCATATTTTGAGGCACACTGTTGTAAGACAGGGTAGCTCCAAAGAGCCTCAAAGTGGGAAAGTGCGGGCATCGAAATTCTTTCGGAGCTTGAAACTTTTGTAAATAGGGACCGATTTCAATAATTTTTTCAGCGGGACAATCCACGTTAAGAAATAAAAATAAAACATGCTTAGAGTACAATTTTGTATCTTTCAGTTTCCAAGTTATTTTACTTGAAAAATTTATATTACACGTACATAACTTCTTTATTACTTGGCAAAAATCAGTTTGTTTAATTGTTTTTGAAAGAAAACTTCATTACAATTCATATGAATTGATTGCTATTCATATGAATTGATTGAGATATCAAAAATTGTAGCAAGGAATAATTTTGCAATTTGGATTTTTAAAAATTATGAGAAAATTTTGTGTATTTTGTGAAAAAAGTATTCTTAATTTTTTGGAATATTTAAAAAAATTATTAAGTATTTGATAAAAACTTTGGTCGAAAACTAGCAATTTTTTTTTAAATCCGATTTTCGGATGTGGCAAAAAAAATTCACGGTCGTTTTTGTAAATTTTTTGGTTTTTTATTATAAATAAACTTGTTATAAGTAACCTGTAAGAAACTCTTGACATCCTACACATAAATGTAGGCAGGAGAAGGGGAGATTTTCTAAAAATGCTAAAATTTTTCTGACACAATTTTTCCCAATAAGAAAAAAGTATTATAAAATTATAAATTGGGAATCATTTTAATTTTTATCAATAGTATACATTTAGCTTTGCAAACTGAAAAAAATTATTCTCCTACCTTCAATACTTTTTGAAATATTCAAAATCCAATTTTGATTAAAAATTTTAATTTTCTACATTTTTTATTTTTGTCTAAATTATTAAACTTATTTTCTTTACTGCAAATGTTTCTTAATTTTTTCTATGTTATTACAATAGTAGATATAATTGTCTATTCAACGGTATATAATATGTATTCCTTTGCCGTTATATCCCACTTTGATTCTCTTTGGAGCTACCCTGTCTTACAACAGTGTGCTTCAAAATATGCTTTCTTAAAATTTCAACACTTCTACTTTCCAAAACAGTTAGCTTCATCGAAATCGGTTGACTAGTTCAAAAGTTGCGGACTTTTTACCACTTTTTTTTTTAATCACGCCACTGTGTATCGTTAGGAGGTGCCCAATAGCTCTTCCTTTTTTTTACTATTTTATCTCTAACTACAATATTGTCATATCCATAAATAACATCGTCTCTAAGGCCGTGTTTACATCTGTGTGCCATGTGACGCACAAGCGTAAAAAAACGTAACCAACTAATTACTAATGAAAAACTGTTTGATTCAGACATGTATTTATTAATTTAAACAGTTTGATACATAATTAATAGACAATTTTATGGAATCCAACGTGATTGCAAACTGTTTAAATCACATTTGAGATATGTACATATATGTAACTGTGTATGAGTAAACTGTATGTACATATGTGCATTCCATTCCATTAATACTCACTATCATTGAATTGAGGCTATGGTACCCTTTACGATTAAAGAACATATGCTCATTTTCTGGGGGCTTTTGCAATCCGAAATGAGTACCATCTACACATCCGACCACTATCATGCGTATGAAACAAGTATTTAAAATTTTTTACTTGATCATAATATATACTTATGTATATGTATGTATGTCATAAACTTACCTCCCGGGAGTTTAAATTTTTGCATGAATGATTCCATACACGAAGCAGATTCATTAGGCAAAAATTTTATAAATCTTGTGCATATTTTGTCTTCGATTTCATTTATAATTTTGTTAACTGTTTTACAGACCGAGCTTTGGCACATTCCCATTAAATAGTCATTTCCAACTGTATGCTGAAAACCTCCGCTAGCCAGAAGCGATACAGCTACAGCCAGTTGCAGCTTTGGTGGCAGTGCAGTAGACATATGTCCTTCGAAAGATAGCTCGGTCAGAAGAAAATTGAAGGCCTCTTTCAAAAGCCTAAAACGCTTAATAAATCTTCAATAAGACAAATAAAGCTTATTCAAACACAATTGAATTATGAAATTTACTTACGCATTATTCGGCAATGACATTGGATCACTTTTATCTCGCATTTGTTTTCTCACACGTACTGTATCTGTATAATAATCTTCAGAATCTGAAGACGATAAGGACAAGAAAAGAAATGTAGCCATTGTTTTTTATACAAAATCTTTCAAAAAAAATTAATTTTCACAAATTTTTATATTCTTTTATGTTTGTTTACAAATAAAAATATGACAATTTCGGTAAACATATGTTTTTATTCTTTTCCAATGTAAAATGAATCTAGTACATTTTGTACAAATATCGATACGTCAGCTTTCGAACGCAGTAATCCATCCATTCAAAACGTGACGAAATTTTGTTCGTTACAATAGCATACTCGATCACGAATGCGATAATTCGGCCCCTGCTTTTTTGAGTTGTGCCACTATTGAAGTAAATGAGCGATATGTATATTGTTGTGCTTTTATGTTAATAAAAGAACACCTTTGGTTTAATAAAACTTAACTTTTATTGACTTTTAATTTTGTAAATGATATTATGTCTTCTTACTCAGACGGTTGACAAAAAAGTGTGAAAATATTCAAAATAGTGTTGCATCTTGTGGTAGTGATGCTTCTTGTGTAGTGTTGTATCTTGTGTTAGAGTTGCAGTTAAGGGTTACCCCCAATATCTCCCTCCTTAAGACAATTGCGGTGACCTAGAAATTGTTTCGACAGGTTGTATTCGGCTGGTTATACGTTGTGGAGTCCAATGAGGAGAAGCTGTTGGAGTCGAAAAGTTTTCCTCTCGTGCTGAAGATCTTATTTTAAATTCCTCTAGTAGTATATCAAGAGGCAGTTCTGTTGGTTCTGACGAAGACCCATTTCCAGTAAGTCCTGGCCTCAGTTGATTCGTGTGTGCTCGTATCAGTATTTTTCTATTGCCTACATATATCAGCGTATTGTAGATTACGTTGCCAATTTTTTCGATTATTTCTCCTGGCACCCATTGTTGTTTGTTTCCTTTAAAGATTAAAGCATAAACTTGTTCGCCGTGATAAAATGATCTTTTCCGTGCTCCATGTTTGGTGTTATACTGTTCTTCCATTTTCGAATTTGTTTCGTTCAAGACAATTTTAGGTTTAGTAATGATGTCGAAGACTGTTCTCATTTTTCGACCGATAAATGATTCAGCGGGTGTGTTACCGTTTGGTGAGTTCGGGTTGGGTGTTGATCTATATACTTCTAAGAAAGTTTGAAGTGATGCTGTAGGCGTATCTTCCCCGTCAGATTTTTTTAGAGCTCGCTTCAGGGTGTCTATAAACCTCTCGGCTTGTCCGTTTGAGCTGGGGTGAAAACGTACTGTTCTGGTGTGTTCTATATCCCTTTCTTTGCACCAAGTTTGGAATTGTGCTGAACAGAATTGTGTCCCATTGTCTGAAACTATTTGTACCGGATTCCCAAATTGTGCACAGTATTCGTTCATGATTTTTATCGTTGCAACCGATGTCATTGTATTTGTTTCGTAAATAGCAGGGTATTTAGAAAATGAATCTATTACTACGAGATAGTACTTATTCCTTATGGGTCCAGCGTAATCAATATGAATCCTTTCAAGTGGTTTTGATGTTATTGGCCAGGAGCAAAGGTTAGTTTTGATCGGATTCTTTGCGGCTAGTTGACAATTTTGACATTTTCGGACGTAGTCTTCAATTTGCTTATCGAGACTAGGCCAGTAGACGTAGCTTCGAGCTATGGATTTACTTCGTTCTGCTGATAGATGTCCTGATGTGCTGATAGATGTCCTCCATGTAGTTGCTTGAGAATTATTTGACGGTATATGTCTGGTATAACGATACAACTTTTACGAAGTTTTTGGAACTTTAGTTGGTTTGTCGAATAAACTGCGTTTGTGTGAAATTTTTTGTTTTTCTTAAAATTGTTTCTATTACTGTTTTGCGCTGATGTAGTTTTGTTGCTGGGCCTAACACTAGAGCAATAATTGTCTTTATGTCCAACTTGATGACATTTGGTGCATTTGTGTTTAGCATACTGACAGAATTTTACATAGTGCAAATCTCCACAGAGCCAGCATGGTGTTTTTGGCAGCTTTAGTTTTTGGTTGTTGCTGTTTTTACAGTTGTTGATGTTTGCTTTGTTGACAGAGTAAGTAAGTTTTTGTTGGTGCTCAATCATTGTATTATCTGATTTCAAATCTAGTATGCGCTGTATTTCATCCACCGGCTTGTCCAGATTTGCGGTATCAGAGCAGTCGTCTAGAATTTTTAACAATCGGACTCGAATGTCAGTGTCCATTTGACATGGTCAATTGGACAATTGAATTGGTCAATTCATAACTCGGACATTTTAAATAATTCGCATTGGAGGTTTACTCGGCTAGCATATTCTTTAAAATCTTCGTTTTCTGCTTTTGCCATCTGTAAGCACTTATATCGTTGTGAAACTTGTGTTTCCACTTTGCCAAAAAGTCTGTTTAACTTGTCAATAGTTTCCGTGAGGGTCGTGTCTGCTGGTTTGTTAGACAATATGTAATTTGAAAATCTCTCGTAGACTTGACCAGGCATTTTTCGCCAAAGTAATGCTACTTTGTCGTGATCTTCTAAGGTGTTAACTTCTTTCTCAAAAACATGTACATACCTGTTATACCACGCTTGGAATATCAGACCGCTTTCAGGTTCATAAATGAAGTTTGTCATCGAGAGCGCTAGTGACTCCATTAGAGCAGCTTTTGATATGCTGGGCATTTGCGGCGTGCTTGTTGAAGAAGTGCCATGGGCTTGTTGCATCTGTGCCATTTGTTGCATGATGTCTATTTGCTGGCGCATCGCGTTTTGATGGTCGTCAAGAATTTGTATGAGTTTGTCGTCAGCCATTGTTTTTAATTGTATAGCACGAATTAACTTTTTTTTGTTCACCTCGTCGCCACTTTTGTTGTGCTTTTATGTTAATAAAAGAAAACCTGTGGTTTAATAAAACTTAACTTTTATTGACTTTTAATTCTGTAAATGATATTGGGCCTTATCGTGATTGGCGTTTTTCGACTTCAAATTCGACTATTTGTAGTTGATTAAAGAAAACAAGCTACATTTTTCTTTAATCTAGTACAATACGCCTGTCTTTCGCCGCAAAATCGCCAATCACAATAAGGGGGAATATGTCTTCTTACTCAGATGGTTGACAAAAAAGTGTGAAAATATTCAAAATAGTGTTGCATCTTGTGGTATTGATGCTTTTTGTGTAGTGTTGTATCTTATGGTAGTTTTGTATCTTGTGTTAGAGTTGCAGTTAAGGGTTACCCCCAACATATATTATATTGAAAACGATTGCAGTATAGAATCATATGCGATTTTATGTTTTGAATTGAAAGTGTTTTTCGTCTTTCTGTAAGAAATTTAAATTTTAAGAGTTCACTTGAAGATAATCTACTAACATATTCATTGTCAGATCCACAACAGAGTTTATTTCTAAAAAAATTTGATATTCCGGACTTCTTTTAAATACTGTATCAAATTTGGGAATACTATTTTTTATCTTTAAATTTATCAAGATTTTCTCTTACGTTAGCCAAAATTTTTTTTGCTTTATTGGATGTTCAACACAAAAGTTTGTAATTTTTTCAATGAATATTGAAATATGTATTATGGAAAAACTTTGTTTTTATAAATGTGAGCTGTGGACTTAATGTTTGCAAATGGTAAATCTACTTGGCACATTTTATTGACTCAGACTTTTCACTATTTAATTTTTATATTACTGCTTAAAACTTTTATTTTTGATGTTTTCTTTATAGAAAAAAAAACAACTTATTCTTTTTGAGTTCTTTATACAACTGATTTTATTTTCTTCTTTTGTTTCTTACAATACTTAATTTGTTAAAGTTAAATTTATTGAAAATGCTTAATTTTATTTACTCTAGTTGAAAACTAGACATTTTCCAGGAATTAGTTTTTTTCTTTAGTTGCACAATAATCGCATTTTCGTTTTGGGAACGGAAATGCGATTCTCTTATAAAAAATTAAATTTATTGTTGAAGTATGCAGAAATGTTGATTTTATAAAAAGATATGTTTTAGAGATATTTTATTTAAGCTAAAAAACAAAATAAACTTTCCCAGAAATTTGGTTGGTTGCAATTGTATGAAATGCTGATCTTAATATTTATTTATTTATTTAATTTAATTTATTAAAATATGTTTTTGTTGATAGGGGTTACTATAACTCCCCCATCGTTGGATTGAGGCCCCGCCGAAATATGCAAAGACCAACCCTTTGATTTTAACATAAAAATGATTATTATACTAACAATGCAAAACATACAAAATGTACTGAAATTTATTACATATAATAATACATAGAAGTTTAGTATTCAAAATTGTTATTTTCGATTTACTACAAAAATTATAAATTGGTACTGTAACTTTCGTTTTGATATAGGATAAATGATAATTTCAAGTGATAAGTGATAAGTGATTTAGCGAAAAACAATTATTTTTGGCAGAAAATCGAAAATAAAATGTTTGAAAAATAAACTTTTTACTTTTACTAATTAGTATACTCTTCCATTTGAATTTGTAGTCTATTCTTTTCTAATTTATACTCAACTTCTTTGACTCTAAGCTTCTCCATAAACGCATTGTAGCGCCGCATTTCTTGACGTTTCATTGTTTCCATTTCTTAAAAATGTTTTTTATTCTGTATATTTTTCTTGAGGTCAATTCCTGTTCCTTTTTATTAGCAACAACTTCTTTTATACTTGACAACAGCTCCCTTTGTATTTTGAGTTCAGCTTCCAATAAATTGACTGAACTTTTAGGTAAACATTTTTGCTCGTCCATCTCTTGGCGAATTGTTTTCTTTACATTGGTTGCCACTGATATTTTAGAATATTTTAAAGGTGTTGTGTCTTTATTTTCGTCTGAGTGCTCTAATATATCAGGTAAATCATCCAAAGAAACAAAATCAGAAATTGGTGGTAGTACAACTGTTTTATGTGGAGAGGTGAGCCCTATAGGTTTTACTGACACACCTTCAACAGAAGCTTTCATCCCTATTAAATTATAAATTGCTTCTTCTATGGGAGAAAACTTTTGTTCTTTGCATGGACCACCTCCAGTGCATTTTTTGTCCCTCAAGTTCTGCGAAGCTTTCTGACGTACATATTTTTTCTGATCAGCCCACACCTACATATATATAAGAGATAGACTTGTGCCATTTAGTTCATTTAAGTGACCGATCAGTATAGTTCATTATTTATAAATGAACTAGTTCGTTCATTTAGTTCAATCGCTCTTTTTAGTTGAATGAACTAGTTAGGTCTTTTAGTTCAATTATTGTACCTTTACAACAGCGTTGTCAACTCGGTGCTTTTCGCACCGTTTCTAGTGCTTTTTGAAATTTTCGACGCGAGAAATTTTGAAGTTAGTGCTCAGTGCTTTTTAAATTAACTTTTAGTGCTTTTTGTTTCGTGGCGGTGGCACTAGACGCAAAATTCAAAAATAAATTTCCATATCTATTTTTTTTCGAGGCTATCGTTCAAAAAGCAGAACATTTCAAAAAATTCGAATAAGGTTGTAAAATGCTTGCTTTTAAGCATAATTAATGTAAAGAAGACATTAAGCAAGTAGGTACCCAAATATAGTTTAATAGCATCATTTTATCTAGTTACTATAATAATGGATGGAAAATGGAGAAACTTTAAATCCAATGTCGAGTTTTGGGCAGAAGTAAAATTCAATAAGTTTATGTAAAGTTAATGGATATAAACTCGTTTGAGGCATTATCAAAAACTGCATTTGTCACTTCAATGTTTATGCGCGCAGAAGTAGATTTTTTAACTCTACGATTTTATTTAATTCTAACAAACGTAACAATATATCCTTACACTTTGTTATAAATTCGCTTCATAATAAAAAAGGTCTGAAACGAGAAAATTTAATTGTGAATATACTTTTTTATACACTAAGGGGAAAAACGTGCTAAAATCAAGATTTTACGCTCAAAACTCAAATCATTTTAATATTTATAGTCTGTTAAATCAGATCAGATCAAATTCAAGATTTTTTTCTTAATAAAAATCTTAAATTAAGATCATATTCTTAACAATTTAAGGATATAATCTTAAAATTAATATTACGTTCTTGATTTTAAGACTGCGCTATTAAAGTTTACGACCACGTTTTTGATTTTAAGAATTCATTCTATAAATTAAGAATTTATGTTAAATTTGAGAACGTCAATCTTACTGACCAAATTTCAAGATTGAAATATGAAGATCTCTGCAATCTAAATTGAAGAATTTTGTTCTTAAATTTAGTTCGATTTATTCTCTTAGGCCAAAATTCACAGTCATTAAGTTAGCTAATAGCAATAGTTTAACCAATAATATTTGATTCACAGCTTTTGGTTTAACATTAGTTAAACCGCCAAACGTCACTGGTTAAGAAATAGTTTTATACAACAGCTGCTTCGTTGTAAACTTTATCAGTATTGATGTTTTGTGAACAACATAATATCCTGTGGTGAACAATTTTGGATACATTTTCCAAACCAATTTCTGCACTAAATAATATCTTTCACGATAAACTTAGATGAGCGAGCACTTATTTGTATAAATTTTTAAGAAAGAATATAATAAATGTAATCAAAAAGTATTAGTTAAACAATAGTTATCATTTTATTTTACTAATAATTAATTAGAATTAAAACGTGTATCGGATGCCTCAAATTTTAAGTTTTAGGTATAAAATGCAAGGTCAACCGATCCCTATATATCTTATATACATATTTATGTATAACAATTTTTTAATATAATAAAATAATTAAATTTAGTGCTTTTTTACTTAAATTACGCGTTTTTTTTTCATAGTTTCAGTGCTTTTTGAAATTTAAAAGTTGACAACACTGCTCTACAATTCTACATACATATGTATGTATGTTGTGGTCCTTATAATAATATTAAAAGCACGGATTCTGTGATTAAAAAAGTTTACAAAAACTAAAATTAATTAATTAATAAATTTGCTTTATAAAGGGTTTATAATATAAACTTTATATGCAAAACAAATTTAGTGTGAATTTTTTTTAGAAATCTCATAAATCCAAAATATTTTGGGTGTGTTTGTGTGTTTTCTTGTTTATTATTGCATTTGGGGTAGTAGTAGCCAGCAACGAAATCGTTCAGAGTTCATAACGACTTTCTGCACAAGCTGCCGATTTCGGGGCTGATTTCGTCTCGAAGTCGACACGAAAAATATATGAAGTGGTTGACACGAGTTCTTTAAGAATTGTCGGGGGAAATTCCCTTAACTTCACAGATAGATCTGTATGATATCTAAACGATGTCTGATGTTATTTCCTAGGGAAATTATGGATTTCCTTCCGATATTACCAATCGATGTCTGACAGAAATCGGACTTTTAGTCGTTTAAAATTCGCATAGTTTTTGGGACAGTTTTTTATTACTATTAATTTATATATTATTATTCAATTTAATTATTATTACCACATTTATTACTAAACACTTTATGTTTTTAGCACGTCTTCTCTTTCCAAATTCACTTGATACACTGCTGTGAACGACGATTATTAACATGTTTTCTTTTCTTCAAATTGGATAATCCCGTTAGACACATTAAACTGTTGTAAACAATGATCAAGCAAAGAATTGAAAAAAAAACTTCGAACTTCTGATCCGAGTTCTTTACGAAATCTTGCAGATTTTTCTGCACAAGCAAAACATAAAAACCATTGTAAAATCTATCAGCAGTCTGCAAGCTTTCGTGCAGATATTTCTTAACAAATGAATATGAAAAATTCCTCCGAAGTTTCTATCTGAAGACTGAGCGAAATCCTGCAGACATTTCTGCATAAGCAAAATATGAAATCCCTCGAAATTTCGTTAACAATTTTCAACGAACTCTGTACGATATGTCGAAAGACTTACGAATTTGTACAGAATTGTCTTATATCAGAGAAAATCTGTAAGTTTGGTTGGCTGGGAAAGCACACAAACAATAAAAAGGGAAAGCAAAACGTTGAAAACATTTAGTTCATTTTGTGTCTTAGTTCTTAGTTCAAAAATTTAACTAGTTCAAAAATTTAACTATTGAGCGTAAAATTATTGAACTAGTTCACTTAGTTCAAAGTACTGAATCGTTCATTTGAACTAGTTCGTTCATGAACTACACAAGACTAATAAGAGATATCCATAAAAAATTTAGAAAATCACATAACTAAATAAACAAACCAACCTTTTTCCATTCAGCAATGCACTTGATTGGAGGACCCATAGCATTGAGTTCAACCTCAGCTTTGTTCCAAAATCGACCGAGTATCTCCTTGCCTCCTTTAAAAAACCCACATGCAATGTCCGGGTTGGCTTCCATTAATGACAGCAAATGTTGACTTTGTTGCTTATTTGTGCTTTTCGACCTTCCAAGAATAATTTTTATTTATTTTATTTATATTTCAATAAAAATACTTACATGTTTTTACAAGCTCCCTTTAATATTGCAGGTGAAATTTTTTTTGAGGAAAAACAAAGAACATATGTATGTTTTTAGAATAAGTATATTTTTCCCGCCGAATATTTTTCCCTTTCGTAGTTGATAAAACGGTAAAACAAAATTTCTTACGGAATATTTGATTAAAATAGGAGTAAAAGGAAAAGTGAGAAATTTCATAAGGAAATTGCGTTTATGATCGGGCTGATAATTTATAACATTATTACTTTTAGAGTCCTTTTATTATATTTTCATTTTTAATTTGATTTAAATAAATATTTTCTATTTTTAATTCGTCAATAGTGTAGTTTTCTTTAAGTTCGGTAATTAGGTGTGGTAAGATTATTTGCTCATGTATTTTTATTATTTCGTTGGTATAATTTTTGTTATCTACTTTTAAAATACAATTTTCAAATTTAATTATAAAATGTCCGGACAATTTCGGTTGTTTTTTCATACAGTTTGAGCTTATTTTTATTCACTCTTATTCTATTTGGCGTCGGCAACATAACACGACGCCGTTTTTAATGTTTTTTGGCACATCGGTATTCCCGTAGATAGTATTGCCATTTATCGATGACTGTCAGCATATGTCTGGCATTCTGTACGAAAAATTGATGTTGATGTTGCCGTTCATTTTGTCGTCAGTGTTTTTGATGTCGTGTTCTGTTGTGTGCATACCTCAATGAATTTGAAAAATAATTTAAATAGTAAAAATGTGAAAATATAACAAATAAAAAAGTATATATACATACATACATACGTACATACATATTTATTTAAAAAAATTAAAAAAAGGGAAAAATTTTAATATGGACAAAATTAAAATTACCAAACCCAATTAATTTGAAAAGCTTGTTTAGCAGTTGAAAAAAGTCCTTCTTTAAGTTAGAGGATTCCGCAGGGGCAGTGTTCCTAATTCTTTCAAGATACAGTGGGAAATTGTTGTGACTGCACTAAATTCGCTCGGCGCACCATTAGAACTAGTGGTAAATGGCAAAATTTAAAGTAAATAGGGTGTTGGGAAAGTATACTGTATGAATGAAATATTTTTACAGATCTGACGGGACTTGAGCTTTAAATTAAAAAAGGTTGCAAACAATGCTGAGCGTTAAGCAACAAGAGGCAGCGTATATAAACAATTAGCAATAAGCCCTTGGAGGAAGCTGCAATCTCCAATAAACGTTGATCTGATCCCTCTTGTTTCCAAAATCAGGTTCAATTGTATCCAATACATGCTTAAATGATGTTTTATTCAGCCGAAAATAAATTTAAAATATTAAAACGATGAACATTTCTCATTATTTCACAAAAATATATCGAAATTTATCACTTACTTTTCATTGGGTAAATTACAAATGCAATGACTTTTGTCTGAGAAATCTTCTTTTCACTAATAAATTTTTTATTTTCTTCGTCCCGATACGAAAGAAAAACATTTTATTTTAATTTATGTACAAACCTTTTACTTATTCAAAAACACTTCTACCAAAAATAGTAAACAAAATGAATCAGCTGTCTCAAATATTGGATATGTGTATTGCATTTATCGATAAACAGGCAACGTCGTCGTAACATTGTTAGTGAATACAAAGTTCGCATTGATGTTGTGTTAAATTGATGTTGTTTAAAAATTGACGACGATGTTGCCGACGCCAAATAGAATAAGGGTGATTTTTATTGTAGAAGTTTTTAAATATAAGTAATCCTGGATAAATTTCTTTAATAACTTCTTCATTGTCATTCTTAAAAACACAGTTTGCTGCTTCTTTGTGAATAATATTATGAATACATTCATCTTTAATTTTTTTCAGATTACTAAATAGATTATCTCTTACATTTGCTTCGTAAGCATTATTTTCCTCGTCTAATAAAATTTCATTATCTTCTAAATATTTTTATTTCGACTGTTTCGTACAGGCTCTAGTGTAATCCTTGTAAATGCTTTCTTTAAGAATTTGGGAATAGATAAAGTAAGTAATATATTATTATCGTGGAATGCAACAGATGCTTTAACGTTAATATAGGTTTCGTAGGCATTCATGTACTATTTCGAGTTCTTTTTCAGTAAGTATGTCTGTTGGTGCGATTCCTAGCTTACTTGTAAATATCACTTGTTCGATGTCGTCTACATGGTCTTTAAGAAGTAAAAAGTCATTCTGTATCCTATACATATGTTCTAAAAATTGTATTTCGTCTTCTATGTCGTTTATTTTATTTTATATCTCGGATTTGAATTTGTTTATGTAATTTTTAATTACGTTTTGTTGTGTATTTATATGGGTAGTTATATTATCTATTCTTGATATGAGTGAGTTGCTAATATATGTTATTGAAAAGAGTTGCGCTATTGTTTGTTAATTGGTTTAAAGCATCTCTTATGTCTTTTTCGTCGTCGCTGTCCATGGTACCAGCTATAATTTTTAATCCTTTTCCTACAAAATTCATTAATCCTCGTTTTTGTCTAAACTTAGGTATCATGTTGTCTATTTTTGCTTTAAGAAGTATAAAATTTTTGTTGATTGAATATAGCAATGAGTTCTTATCGAACAAAGAGTTAGATAATACATCTATATTTTCCGATATTATTATTATTATTATTCTTTTATTTACTCTAAAAATTAATTTTTAGACTAAATATATTTAATGAGCATCAGCTACAAAGGCCATCAGCTACATACATACATAAGTATGAAGATACTAATTACATATTTTTATAATGTGAGAAATTTTTTAGATATTTTTAATTGAACTGTAGTGAATTTTAATCAGAAATAATTCATAGTTAGGCTTAAGTTCAGTAATTTCAATTCTTATTGAATGAAATATTTTTATTAATTAATGTGAGTTTCTAAAGAAGAGAAGAAAAATTAAACTTAGACTTTAAGCTGGGGGAAATACCGATACTTTTCTGTGCAGCCACGCACTTCATCAGCACCCTAGTCTATCTACTTGGGTAGAGATTCTTATTAACATCAGCTATTTAACTTAAATGTACAATGAACGGAATATGAGAAACGATTGTTGTGTATACAATTGATTTACCTTTGGTAAACACATTTATAAGTATCACTATTAATTTTCTGTTTTTTCCAATTTTTCATTTTTCTATTTAGGTTAGCACGAAATTATTTTACTCTACCTCAGTATGTTTAACTATTCTTACTTATCTTTTTACAATCATCACATTAATTATTTTTACTTATTCGATGTACCATCGGTACATGCATGTAAGTATTATTGTAGTGGTCTATGTTACTTGTTGTTGCATTCTACAGTTTTTACTTGGATTTCCAGCATTCTAAAACTGTGATGGCCAAGTGAACAGTGATTGCCAAGTATAAACGCTACAATGAAAAAACACAAAAATAACTTTTAATATTTAATTTATTTAGTATGCAAGAGATCAAATCGTTGTGGCACGGCCGGTGGTTAATTGACGACTAAAAAATCATTTCATGCAAAACCATACTCTCACAGTCGGCCATCCTTTCAATACAATCGACCTCGATTGTCCCTGGATTGTCTGCATCAATATCGTCATCGTCTGTTCCGTCTTCATCACTTGAAAATTCGACTGCTGGTAAGCTGCACCAAGGTTTCATCTTATCTGAAGCGTATATCGACTTATAGTGACGCTGTGTTCGACTAGAACTCGGCAGGTCCTCAATTACATATCTATCTTTGTCGAGGACGGTGGTTATTATGAATGGGCCCTTGTATCGTGGCTCCAACTTTCGTGACGTGCCAGTTGCTGTTGGTTCATTTTCTACCAGCACTAAATCACCCACTTCGTACCGTCTTGGCTGGACATGTTGATTGTCATAACGTCTCTTAGCTATTTCGCGCTGGATGTCAATCCTTTTGGCTGTCTCCTTACGTACTGTCTGCAGTTCTTCGGTGCTCAACACTTCGCTGCTATGAAGGGCAAGAACGAGCTTGTTCTGCAGGATATCTCTTGGCTCGAACCCAAACAGAAGTTCTTGTGGTGTTTTACTTGTTGTCTTATTCACCATGCTGTTGATTGACCACTGTATTCTTCGGAGTTGATCGTCCCACCGTTTGTCCTCCTTGGTCGTTGGCAAAAGCATTCCTACAATGGTGCGATTAGTGCGTTCAGCATGTCCGTTTGCTCGAGGTGTGCGGACAGCATTCAGTACATGCTTTACATCGTTGGCCTTGCAGTAGCGTTCAAATTCGTGCGATGTGAATGATGATCCGCGATCTGTGATAATTCTTGCTGGCATTCCGAAGTACTCGCTGACTTCATTAAGAACGTTTAAGACGTGTTTTGTCGCTGTACTTTTCACTGCTTTTATGATACTAAACTTAGTAAAAGCGTCAACGATGACTAGTATGTGCTCATTACGTTTCGTGGTTTTTGGGAATGGGCCCAAATGGTCCATGTGTACAGTATGAAAAGGGATGGGGTTAATATTTTCGTAGTGATTCAACACACACATTCAACACACGATTTGATATGAGATTTCACGGCGTTTCTCATTCGGGGGAACCAGAAATGTCTTTGAAGGCCATGTAACGTTTTTTCTATTCCAAGGTGTCCCGCGTTATCATGCTGCCCTTGAATTACGCGCCATCTTATACCTTTTGGGACTACCCAGAGGCAATCGTTGTTGACCTTGCGAAACAATCTGTCATTTTTGAGAAGATAGTCCTTGCAAGTTTCTTTATCACTCAACTGCACTTTCTTCATAGTTTCGCGTATCTGTTCATCTTGTAGTTGCATTGAGAACAGAAAATCATTTTCATTAACAGTCGTTTTAGCGATCCGTAACGACGCCGTCTCCATGTCACGTGATACTTCGTATGGTGCTCGGCTCAGTGCGTCGACATGTTGCATCCGTTGACCTGATCGATGTTCTATTTCTATATCGAAATCTTGAATCCGGAGCCACCACCTGGCTATTCGGGGTATAAGCTCCTTTTTTTGCATTGTTGTTTTTATTGCGTTGCAATCGGTAATGACGGTTACACTTTTGCCGTATACGTAGTAACGAAAGCGTTCGAGGGTTTCAACAACAGCTAGGGCTTCAAGCTCATAGCTATGATAGTTGCGTTCGTCATTGGTTGTCGATCGACTGAAAAATGCTACGGGCTTCCAACTATGGTTTTCGCTCTGCAACAAGACGCCGGCTAAACCTATGGTACTAGCGTCTGTGTGTATCTGATGTTGTGCTGTCGTTTTATAACCGACCATCACGGGACTCTTGATAAGACTAGCCTTAAGTGACAGAAATGCTTCGTGCTGCTCGTTTGTCCACTGGAATTGTGCATCCTTTTTTAATATACTACGTAAAGGTTCAGATATCAAAGAGTATCCTGGTACGAACTTGCGAAAATAACCGCTTAAGCCTAGAAATTGTCTTACTTCTCTTACAGTTGTTGGTGTTGGGAATTCGGCGATCGCATTCGTCTTTGCTGTACCTGGACTCATACCTCCTTTATGGATTTGATGACCCAGGAACTCGATGTTTTGTTCAATAAACTGGCATTTATTCACGCTTATTGTCAGGTTAAATTGGCGTAATACATTAAAGACTCGCCGTAATTTCTGAAACATTTCAGTTATATTGTTGCTACCGACCACAATGTCATCCATGTAGTGGATGACGTCACCATCTTGCGTTTTATCGCGTATTAATGACATCAAACGCTGGAAAACCGCTGGCGCATTCTTAAGTCCGAACGGCATACGTTTGAATTCGTACATCCCATCGGGGGTTACGAACGCCGTATACTTCTGGCTATTTTCCTCTATTGGTATCTGATAATATCCACTATTCAGATCCAGGACGGTAAAATAGGTAAATTGCATTACTTCTTGCAGTCGTTCTTCGATGTTTGGCGTAGGAAATATTTCCTTCACCATGTTTTGATTTAAACGGCGATAATCGATACATAAACGGTCGTTACCGTTTTTCTTTTTGACAAGTACGATAGGGCTCGCGTATTCCGACTTTGATTTTCTTATTATATTATTCGTAAGTAGTTCGTTGATCAATTTACGTAGCGACTCTTTTTTCATCTCGGGGATTCTGTAAGGTTTCGTCGCGATGGGCTCGTTTGTTTTTAATTCTATTCTCATTGATATTACGTCTGTTAGGCCGATTTCACTTAATTCCTTACCGAAGACATCACGATATTCATCAATTAGCCCGAATAAATTTGATCTGGTTCTATCATCGATATTGCCGTGCTTAATGTTCGTTATTTTAGTACGCGATTGTTCGTTAATTTCGGTTCTGTAAACGTTAAAATATTCAAAGTATTGACCGTTATCATTACATATAAGACGTACATCATTGTTGTAAAATATTTCGTTGCCGATTATAACGTCCGACGAAAATGCATTGTCATCAGCTATGTACAAATTGACCAAAAGTTCGACGTTGTCAATATTTAGTTTAACATTGATTTTTTCGTTTAGCACTGTTGTTCCGCCACACACCCCACTAATCCGTATGCTACATTTTTCTCTTTTACCGACGATCAGATGAGCTTTCGATTTCTTCACAAGACTACATTCGCTACCCGTGTCAATTAATGCAAACATTGCGACACCGTTGATGATTACCTCCTTTTCTGCAGAATATTTTTTTACATTGTTCATATTACGGATATTTGGTTGTCCGCAGTTTACTGGTGTACCCTTAGGGTGAACCCGTTGGCAGTTGGTACATCGCGGTCTTCTTTGTGGCTTTGGGCATGCGCTAGATATATGGCCCGTCTCCGAACAATTAAAACAGATAATCGGCTTTCGCTCAGGCTGTGGCTTTATGTTATTATCGTTGGGTTTGTTAAAGTTTTTACTAGTGTAGTCATTGCGCCTAGGTGCTGCTGCTACTTTTGCGTTGTGAGAACAACCTGCCATGTTTGCGAAATACTCGTCGAGTGTAGTACGCATTTCCTTCATTGACTTTAAGCGCACCGTAGCAATGGCAACTTGTAGCTCTCGATGGTTTAGTCCCTCTCGTGTATATTTAATAATGGCTGATTCGCTCAGATGATTTCTTTTGCCTAAAGCACTCATACGGAAGCAATATTCGTTTATGGACTCACCTGGTTTCCGAGTCGCGTTTGACATTCTAAAGTGGACATCAGCTTCGTCTGGCTCGACTCCAAACTCTTCTCGTAGCGCTGCTGCCAAATCTATCCACTTACCGTATAAATCGGAAGATGCGTCTAGCCACAACCTTGCAGGACCCTTCAGTTTAGTAAAAACGGCAAGCATTAAGCATTTCTCGTCCCACTCGTATGCCTCTATCGATTTATCTATACGATCAATAAACTGATCAACACTAAAAATCTGATCCTTGGTTGGATCGTAATCGGGTAACGTATCGGCGATTTCCTTAACACTATATGCATTACGCGGTCGCGGTTCTCCCCGGTTCAATGACAACGGTTCATTGATTTGTTCGTTTGCGTTATCGCGCGCCCGGTTTTGCGAATTATTGTTTGTCTGGTGTTGCACTAATGTCATAACGTTTTCTAGCATTCCGCGCAATTCATCGATTTGAGAATGTAGATTTTCATTTAAGTCCGTTTCTACTACTTCTATTGTTTCGGATCCGACGTCTTCTATTAAACGACTAACCAGTTCTGCCTTACTACCGGCCGTTGGCAGATTTCTCTCTCGAAGAAGATCTTTTATCGTGACCACTTTTAATGAAGATATCAAAGGCATTTTTTACTTTTTAAACCACTGTCTTTCGTTATGTATATAGATACGTTAATTAAGCTTATTTTGCGTCTTTTTTTAATTTCTTAAAACTTTACACTTATTCGTTTGTGCGTCGTTTTTTTATATAATGATTTTTCCGTTTCACAAAATTTACGCTTTTGCTTGAACGGTTTTTATTTACTTTTTCGTAGACATACATATGCATTTCTATATATAATACGTTTAAAATTCTACCACTTTTCATGTCTTTTCATTTGCATCCCAGCTAGCATTTTGTATCATAATCGAATCTTTTCCGAATCAGCTTGACGGGAAAAATAACCGCATATGAGCTCATTTTTCAATCATAAATGATACTCCCGTTGTGAGAAAATGGTACCCTACAGATGAATCATCCCAGAGAATCATTTCTGATACGATTTGCTGATTCATTTTTGATCAGTTTTCTGGTAATATTTAAATCATTGTGGAGACTTTTTCGTCTCATTTTTCAATCGCATATTTTATAGTTCTTGTATCATAATCGAATCTTTTCCGAATCAGCTTGAGGGCGAAAATAACCGCATATGAGTTCATTTTTCGATCATAAATGATACTCCCGTTGTGAGAAAATGGTACCCTACAGATGAATCATCCCAGAGAATCATTTCTGATACGATTTTTTGATTCATTTTTGATCAGTTTTCTGGTAATATTTAAATCATTGGGGAGACTTTTTCGTCTCATTTTTCAATCGTAAATTAAATATTTCTATGTGGGAAATAAACTACCTCAAGTCACATGTTCTTCTAAATACGTTTTTTATTAAAAAATTAAGTACATATTTAAATTATTTTATTTAAAAATTTTTATTAATAATTAATTGTAATTGATTATCATTAATTTAAAATAAAAGTAAAAAGTCCATTGTCTCTTATAAAAAAATTAAATTAACTTCATTAGAAATTAAAAAGACTTATTTTAGACGTTGATGTCGCTTTATTCGGTCTGTTGCATGCATAAAATACTTTTGAAGCACAGCATTCATGTCTTTATCAGTGCAGTTAAACTTGAGATGACAAACATCTAAGAAGAAAACAATTATATTTGTCAATAAGGATAATACTTCCTCCATACTTACTCTTTATTGTTGCAACAGAAAAAGATTTTTCGGCGCTTGGTTTGCTACTAGTCCCCTTCCAAGTATACAAGGAAGCTAGTTCATCGGTAAAAACTTTTCGTACAGCTGATCTAATGAACTCTGCGGGCCCATCACCACCTGTCCTCGCAATGAAATGTTTCTGAAAATGTTTTGTTTTATATACATATGTACATATATATAAACAATATATAGATATACATATATATATGTATATACATATATATTTATACAATATGTAAATATATATCTATGTATTTATACAAATACTTACAAATTGCATAAGCTTTTCTTCCTCCTTTTGTAGTTGCACATCAAAAGCTTTAAAATCATTTATATCGGCTAGGGGTAGATGCTCCATGTCCTTATATTGGTCGGCTGATATTTTGTCTTTGTATTGTTTTCTACCTTCCAACTTAATAGCGATAACCTCCTCTGTCAATTTAGTAAATGACAGCTTAAATTCATTCGCCAATTCTTTAATACCGTTTTTAATTGCTGAAATTTCCGTTTTCAGGAACTTAAGCTCCTCTCGCATTTCAAGTATTATTTGCGCACTATCAGATTGAGGAACATGAACGTTTTGCACTAGAAAATTAAATTCATTGTCTACATTTCAATATACCAAAGGCCAGCAGAAAGTTATTTTTAAGCTATAAGCATGCTTGCATGAAAGGGCATGCATAATACATCTTGAGGGAATTCTCATGACCAGGGGGCAAATCACCGCATTCGAAATCGAGTACTTTGTCATCAAAATGTTGTTAACGGTTGTTAAAAATGTTAGATCGTCGTAATCGTTAGTAGTGGGTAACATGAATTACGATCGAATACCGTGATCCAACAATTTTAGTCATCGAAATATTTTTCTACACGAACGTAACTTGATTTCGAATGCCGTGATTTGCCCCAAAGCAAGTTTTTTGTGGCACGAAGAATGATTCAAAATGACTGGCCAAAAAATCTGTCGCCAATAAAGTTTTTCTATATTGCAAAAAAGGTATTTTATGCCAAAGTAAACTAAAAATGGCTTTTTGTGTCAGTAACTGCAGAAATAATTAAAATTGCAAAAATTGCATATGCCACAAAAAACTGGCCCTGCTCATGACATAGTTTTTTTTTTAAACACCTTTACATGGTCGACAAGTTATAATTAATACCTAATTCTCATAATTGTAATTAGTGAGATAATTTGTAAATAATATAGGACCTATTCATAAAAAATAGTTTTGCTTTATAAAAGTTTTGTGAAACTGATTTCCATTAAAAATTTTTTTTATTAACCCATAATAAGACAGAATCATTTTTTATGAATAAGGCTGTAAGTATTTTCAACATTCCACCAAAACGTCTTGTGTAAGTTCCTAATTACGCATGCAGCAAAAACGGTTTCAGTTTTGAATTAGATACAAAAGAATTGTTAGTAAATATTAATTAACTTTCTTACTTACAAGCAGTTAAATTATTGGATGGTGTGTACTGAAAGTCTCCAGAGGAAAATAAATTATTCTGCGACATCTTGAATTAAAGGTGTGAAGAAATAGCTGTTGTCTACAGAATCACGTAAACATATGAATTTTTTATTTATTTCATTAAGATTAAATTTGATTTTATTATCAAAAGTGAGCTCAGCCGTCCAATAAATGTTAAAATTAGTAGAGTCTATAGGTTTAAGAAAAAGTGTCGTCAAGTTTTTAATTTCTTCTCCGATAAAAGCAGCGCCGTTATGGTCTTTGACTATATCTGTTATTTTCACAACTTTATTTTGAACCAAACAAAAGTTATCTGGTTCTCGTAAGGAAAAGAAGAAACCATTCGCACTTACATTTGAAATTTTCCCACTTATAATTTTACCAAATAATGTATGTCGCTTATCTGGATCTTTTATTTTTATATGATAGCTACTTTCCACATATCTTTTAAAAATCTGTGCGGCAACATTTCGCCCCATTTTAACTTTACGTTTAATTTTTTGCATATTATTTTCAAATTTGAATGCACTTATTCCATCTAAAGGTCCATATAGCTTTGCATCTTCATGCATATGTAACAAAGTGTGAAAATTATATGTCAGAAAGGACAAATCATATAAAATTGGAATGTCATGCACAAACGATTTCAAAAGATTTTCAGCACATAAGTTGTTGTTATTGCAATCATTTTTATCTAAAAGTATTCGTAAAGCTAAAGATAGTTTTAGGAAGTGTTCATATCTATCTGAGCTTAATATTTTTTTCAATATAAACGGGCCAGTATAGAGCAAGAATTGTCTTAGCTCTGTTGCCTTCCATCTATCTAAGTCTTTCACGCTCCTAGGCTTTCTCTGAAACTCCTTCGTTATGTTATTTCTATTTAAAATTAGCTCCTGTGAAATGGATTCAATTTTCCAGGAAGATAATGAAAATTGTTCCCCCTTTTTTTTAATCCACGCACTTAACAGGGTACGCACTACGCCTAAACAGACCACATGCATGTAATCCAAAGAGCACTGTGATACGATATCTATGTTAAGGCTTTCTATTGGCGAAATACACTGTTTTAAATGATGCTCTGGCTGAAGGCGGTTCCGAAATGAATTATTGGTTCTTATTGTAAAAGTGCCTGCTATTGGAAAAACAAGACGATGTTTCACCATTTCCCCTCTTTGAGTGCACCGTACACAAGAAAAGTACCCACTATGACCTTTAGTTCCTAAAATAAAAGACTTAGCTGGCGCATCCATAACAAAACAGCGCACAATGATATAAAAAAAGCGATCTGCAAAGACTAATCCGTCTTGCATTAAGCATTTCAGTTCTGTTATAAACTCCTTTAAAAAATTATTTGGACAGTTTGGTTTTGTAGTGCCTTCATATATTCCAATAAGAAAAGTATAACTAGATCCCACCACGTTGGCAAGTATTGGCCAAACTTGTTTGCTGCTGCTTTTAAATAATGGTAAACCATCAATGCCAAAATCTAACGTTATATTAGATAATTTCCAGTCATTGCTTATCAGAAAATCAGTTAAACCGCTTTTCAACCCATAATGAATGTATTTACCTTCACCAACTCTTCTCTCTATAACAGTGGAAGGAGTTTTCAAAAGGGTTCTGGCATCTCTGGGCACTTTAATGTTGCATTTTAATAACAAAATTAAAAGCGCATTTATTGCAACAAAACTTACTTCAAAGTTAATGGCCCATTTAGCCAGCTCCTCACACAAGTTAAATTCGTCTTCTTCACTTTCACTTTTGATTTCACAACTGTCACTTTCACTTTTGCTTTCGAAACTGGCATTTTCACAATTGTCATGTTCACACCTATAATTTTCAGAACTGTCAAACATGTCTTCACAATTGTTCTGTAATTTAATTTTTTTATTTTCAGTAATTGATAATAATTTTTGGGCTTCTTTTTTAGCCAATCTTTTTATTTGTTTTGCTGACATCACTTTCGTTTCTATTTAATTATTATTTTTAATTTTTAGTTTACTTACACAAAATTTTCACTTTTTAAAAAAAGTAGTTATGTTCTCTCCGCGACTTTAACGAGACGAATAAACAAAAATTCAAAACATTTAAATGCTGAAGCTAATGCTTCATTGAACGTAAAAAAATTTACCGTTATAAACAAAAGCAACAGCATAGCAAAGAATTCTTTATCTTCAAGCTGAGCAATATGTGATTTAAAAATGATGCTAAAAAAACATCAACAATTTTTTTTTGCGATTTCTTTGAATTTTGTTCCTCTACTTTCAAGAAATCATTATTTGATCATATCGATGAATCATAAATGAATCCTTTTTCAATCACCCCACCGATAAATCGGTTTTTAATCATCAAAAGTGATCTGAGGAGAATCATAGAAGAGATTTCTGCAAAAAATTATCAGCCAAATGCTAGCTGGGATATAATACGTTTCAAATTATACCAGTATAATAAAATTTCTGTGTGTGTTAGTACACAAGCAAATATAATCATCGAGTTAGGATGGTCGTTATTAGTTTTTTATGTTCACGTGCTTGTGTCCATTCCGTTTTGTTTCATTAGAGAGCAATTCGCGTTTAATCTCACTCTTTTGATTGTTCGGTTGCGCAAAACCAGATTTATGTTAGCACTCATGATACAATTATACTAGGTACATGCAGAACTACAACAAAATTACAACACCAAAAAACACATGTATTTTGTTGGTATAAACAAACCCCAAATTGTCGGAAACAACTGTCTTTTGTTTATAAAAATAACAATTACAGGGTAACTAAAGTACAATTGCAGACGCGGCATTCCTGCATGATTATAGTTATTCAGTGTTGCCAGTATGGGTGTAGTTAGACAGTGTGTAATTTCTACTCACATGTGTAGTCTATGTAATTGAATTCTTGTATAATATGTGTGTAATTCTACTTTGGGTTCTATTTTTATTTATTATTGTTTTAATTTTAACCTACAAAAAAGATGTGTAGTGTAATTTTCTTCAATGTGTAATTGGAGACACAGCCATGTGTAAATTCATTGGCAACACTGTAATCATTTTGTTTACACACATACATTAACATTTTTGCAGCTTGTAAACAAAGTTTGACAACTAGGTGCAATGTATACAGTGACAGGCTGGGCTTGTGCATGTACCTAGTATAATTGTATCATGTTAGCACTCACAATTCTCTATGTACTTAAATACATATGTACCTTCACACACATCACTTCCCTTAAGACTCTAAAGTTCTTATATACAGCATATTTTTACAATAGCTTCACTTTTTTTTAACGTATTTTGGTGAGCTTCAATCCCACTTCTGAACTATAAACGCTACAATGAAAAAAACACAAAAATAACTTTTAATATTTAATTTATTTAGTATGCAAGAGATCAAATCGTTGTGGCACGGCCGGTGGTTAATTGACGACTAAAAAATCATTTCATGCAAAACCATACTCTCACACAAGTGAACATATTTTTGTCACGTGCCCATGATGTATTAAGTGAGAAATTTTTTTAGATATTTTTAATTGAACTGTAGTGAATTTTAATCAGAAATAATTCATAGTTAGGCTTAAGTTCAGTAATTTCAATTCTTATTGAATGAAATATTTTTTATTAATTAATGTGAGTTTCTAAAGAACTTGGCAATCACTGTTCACTTGGTTATCACAGTTTCAGAACGCTGGAATAACCAAAATAAAACTGTAGAATGCAACAACAAGTAACATAAGAATCTCTACCCAAGTAGATAGACTAGGGTGCTGATGAAGTGCGTGGCTGCACAGAAAAATATTGGTATTTCCCCCAGCTTAAAGTCTAAGTTTAATTTTTCTTCTCTTCTTTAGAAACTCACATTAATTAATAAAAATATTTCATTCAATAAGAATTGAAATTACTGAACTTAAGCCGAACTATGAATTATTTCTGATATTTTTATAATATAAAAATAAATACATTTTTTTCTCTTTGCTGTTATATTCTCAGTCTGGTCATCTCTATGAAATTGTTTATTGTTTGTTTGTTTGTTGAATGCCCTTTGGAATAATATTATGGAGAGGGGTGAACCTTGAGGGATGCCATTTTGAAGTTCGAAGATCCTTGAAGTTTTTCCGTTAATCCTAACCCTGAATTGTCTTTTTGATAGAAAAGATTTCACAAAATTGAAGACGTTTGGGCCAACTGACCAGGATTTTAAAATGCGTAGAATGACATGGGGGCCAATTCTATCAAAAGCTTTCTCGAAATCTATTGACAGGATGGTTACATGGTTTTTTGCTGACAGTGCTTTAGTTACATAATAATCCATGTGCAGTAATGCATCGTCACAACCTTTGTTGGCTTTAAAGGCGACCTGTTCAGGCGCAATCAGTTTTTTTTTGTCATAAACCAGGATAACCTGGATGCTATTATTCGTTCGATGATTTTAGTCACACACAAAAAAAAAGACTGTAATGCCAAGATAATTTGATTTTGATTCAAATAGAATTTACATTCGGATTGTGCCCAACAACATTTTGCATTTGTACGAACAAGTCTGTTTCTGTTGTCCCAAAGTGTAAATTCATTTTTGAGGCAAAGTTAAATATGTTGCCTAAAATGTCATATTTGTTGCCCCGACGGTTCAGTTGCTGTTGTCGCAACTGCAAAAATTGTTGCCTCAACAGTTCAATATTCTTTGCCTCAATTGAAAAAATTGTTGCCTCAACAGCTCAATATACTTTTGCCGCAAATGCAGAAATTGTTGCCTCAACAGTTCAATATACTTTTGTCGCAAATGCAGAAATTGTTCAATATACTTTCATCGCAAATGCAGAAATTGTTGCCTCAACAGTTCAATATACTTTCATCGCAAATGCAGAAATTGTTGCCTCAACAGTTCAATATACTTTTGTCGCAAATGTAAATATTGGTAAGGTATATAATATAAATGAAAACAACATTTTAAGTTTGAGAATTTTTATTTTAAAATCGTGCAATCTTAAGACTATTGTTCAAAACATTTATTTTTCGGGGTTTTGAACTTAAAAATAATTAATTTTTTTTTAAATAATATGCATTCATTTCTTGCAATATAACAAAGCCTTGAAATTTTTCAAAAAATTCAGTTTTACTTCCTGAAGTATTAAGTATATTTCATTTTCCATTTTATAAAATATATTTAGGATAATTGCGTTAACATTTCTAAAGTGTAAAAATTCTCCTTTTGTAAAAACAATTCCTTTAAAAATAATTTTTTCAATTTCAAAGCCAGTGGTTAAATCTGTACATAAATTTTTGTAAAAAGTAAGTTTTGTCAAATCAATAGTTTTAGTTCTTTTAAACTCAAAGTCATCTTTAAAAAAGTTTTTTCAACTAAATGTAGCGAAAAATTAAGACAATGTTTTACACACAATGTATATGGTATATTCTTACGAGATCCGATAATATGGGTATACTGTTTGAAAGCAGTGTGCTTTCCTACAAATCTGAAGCACCAGAGATGCTTAAGAGGACCTATCTTTTTTATGGTTGTGGGGTAATGAGTAAGAAAATGATATTTTGGTTTCAATTGTTCCTCAAATATTGTTACAAACGATTTGTTATGTTCGAAAATCAAATCTTGTAATAATTTTAAAATGTCATTATCAAATTCATCTAATAAAATTAGATGAACAATTTTTATGAAATTAATAAGAAACTTATAAACGACAAAGTAGTTTTCATCTACCAAATCGCCAATTAAAAGTAAAATAGTCTCTAAAAATAGTTTCATTTGGACGGCATTCATTTTAATATTAATATTTTTGATTTGAGTTTTTGTTATGGGAGAACTTATATTCTGCAAATCTGTAGACCCGTAATCAAATAACTGTTTTCGACAATTAAAAGCATCTAATGTAAAAATTTGTTTAACATATATAAAATAATTTAAAATTTTTGGAATATTATATTTTGCAATACCCAAAAAAATATCGTGCATGATATCGTAACATGTGTTGTCAGTGACATGGAAATAAGATAATTTATTCCATACAGAATTTTCCTTTACTGCTGACACAATGTGCCCTTGTGAGCTAGCTTTTTCAATTTCTTCTAAGTACACATTTTTATCACGAATTTTTTGTTCTATTTCAAAAAAAAATTTTTTACATTCTTCTTTCGACATTGTACAACTCCTACAAAAATAATTGCTGTTAAAACTTGTTTGGAAGCTCAAAACTTCATTGAGTCCCAAATTATCACCCAATATTTGTCCAAGAACGAAGTATATAGTTATCGATTGTTCATTAATTTCAAAATTTAATCCGTTGATGCTCAAATCTTCCAAAACATCTATGAGAGGTTTGAGTGAGGCCTCATTGCCAAAATAAGCCATATCTTTTGCATTAATAAAACCAGCAACAAAAATATTTCTTAAGTAACTTAACTGGTGCTGAGGAACCACTGGTATAGAAAAGTAAATACCGCAAATAGAATTTTTACGGGGTCCAAGTGCATCGTTTATCTGGAAGTCGTCAAAGTAAACAAATATTGGAAAAACTATTTTATCTCCAAAATTTTCCATCTTTGATTTCCACAAATGACCCATAATAAAGTGGTTTAATTTACCGTTTCCTTTTATTTGCTCAATATTTTTCAGCGTATAATCTAGAACATTGGAACTTTCGAAATATTTTTGTAGTTGGTGTTTTATATCGCAAAAGCAGCACTCAGTATTATTGGCTTCCAATGTTGGCTGTCCACGAACAAATATTTCATCTAAATCTCTTGATATTAAAAACTGTTTTGGAAACTTGAAAAGGTCTAATTGTTCTAACTGTTTGAAAAATTTATATTCTGAATCGATATCTTTAAACGGGTTTCTGGCAATATTAATTAATTCGGAGAATGAAGATTGAGCATTTTCAGGAAGAAATGGAATATATAATTCAAGAGTGTTTATCAAAGGAGTAATAACACATGTTACATCTTTTTGCACTTCCGGCACATTATTTCTAGCAACATTTGATCGTGAATGCAATCTCAAACTCATTGATATGGTATTTTTCAAAATAGATGCTTTTAAGTTATTAATATCCGGAATATTTAGTTGAAATATTGGTTGTTCAGTTGATTTTGTACAGGTTCTAAGACTTGTTGTTGGAAGATTTTTATTCCTGTTGCAATAATATTGAAAGGTATTTGGAGTCATATGCACATCCTTTAAATGAGAAAGTAACAAATAAGCATTGTCAAAAACGTCGGAGCAAATAGAGCAAATATGTGTGGGCATTTTTTGATAAAATTTTTTGATAACGTTTAAAGTTTTTTAAGTTTGTTTAATATTGTTTCTAATTTTGCAATTTTATCTTGTGAAGGAATGTTATAAACGTAATTTTGTAAAAATATCCACACATATTTGCTCTTTTTGGAGTATTCTAAATCCATGACAAAACATATTTTAATTATCAAATCGGCAGCACGAAGTAAGGTTTCGACCTTATATCGTACGCCACTAAAAAGAACGTAAAATTCGCTTAACTTATCTAATGATTCACCAACCACTAGTATTTTAGGCTGTAATGTAAGCCTTTCTTTCGCAGCAAGGGATGTGGCATCATCTTCCCACTGGACCAAATTGTTTATATTTATTATGTGGCCAATCATATCCTTTTGTGCATCAGATATAGATGGTTTCGCTTCCTTGTTGATGCGTGGAGGAGTTATAACCGCATGTAATAAATAAAAAAAATAAAGATGTCGCGAATCTGTAAAAATATTTTTCATACAATAAATTAAAGACGAGAATATATCTCATCAACTTACCACGATTTTCTGCCGATTTATATTTTTCAAAATTCTGCAAATTGAGTTTGTCTTTGATACTTGTTGCGAATATTTCGGAAACGTTTTTCTCAAGGACATCAATTTTTTCTAGCAATAAAGATTTTTTTCTGGATGCATTGTTTCGAAATCGACATCAATGAGTTCAAATCCGTTAGGGTCTTTGAATCTGGGCCAAGCTTTTAAAAATTCGTCCAGTGATGTTTTATTTTCTTTTAGCCGATTTTCAGATGTTTGCTGCCATAATTGTTTTAAATTTGTAGGAATATTGTGTACTAGCCAATTTTTATTAGAAATGAAGTCATTATATGCTGTTAAATTCAACTCAGGCATTTCTACAGTGCTTTGCTCAGCAGATTTAAATTTTTTTAACGAATTTGCATCCATGGCCTTGCGCCTGTGTTTTTCATTATAGTATCTGTCATATAGTTTTCCAGATGCATTTCTTTTGCCACTACGTGGAATGAAATAAGTGCATTCATTTTCGTTTGGGAAAACGAAAGTAATTGCTTGTGCCACTGCCGTCATGACTCTTACATCCATTTTAATACCATTCATGATAATATTATCAATTACAATGCGAACCACATTATTTTGCTCATTGTCAGTTAACATATTATTTTTTTCATAATTTTTCAGAATGTCTATTCCTGTAACTGTTTTACTTAGAATGTTTTTTATATCATAATTATGAGAGTATGATTGATTGGTATTAACACAATTGTTCACTTCGTTTGAAGGTTGGTTTGAATTTGTGATTGTTATGTCCGATCCGCAGCAAGATAGTAATGGAAGCTGTCCATGTTCATAAATATAAAACATAAAATAATTATAATAATTTTTTCATAATTGTACAATAGTATGTATTAGCATTTATTGTCTATTCTTATAACAGCACGGTAACACTATTTTTTTGTTTACATTTTTCTTTATTCGTAATTTTATGATTATTCAATACTACGTGCATGCAAAAGGGGAAATCCCTGAATGATAAAAAGCCTGTTGTATTTAATGTAGCAAATATATACAAACATTTTAAGATTCTCATTGTACGTACATTTGAATTACAGCACAAGAATATTAATTAAAATTCTGTCTATTTTGTCTTATTTTCATATGTATGTATTATGCTATGGAAATATGTATGTAAGAGTCTTTAAAGATTTTTAATATAGTACATAGTTTATGTATAGTAACTTTTGTTACAAGCGTGCTAAAAGTTCATAAGAATTTACAAATAAATAAACAAATTAACACTACGTACCTTATTTTGATTCCGCCACTTTTGCAATTCATGGCGAAAAATGATTTTTTCTCCGATAAACTCCCTTCCTAATTTTGAGAATACTTCATCGATGTCTTTTGAATGCATAATTTTCAATATATCGACTTTGTTGATGCCGCATTCTATGAATGTAGAAATTGTTTCTATTGAAACATTCATTGTTGAAAGCAATGCAACCACTTCATTTGATAAATCAACCGTACAAATTGTTTCTTCAAAAATATCTTCCGACATTGTTGTTTGTTTATTTCCAAAACTTTAATTTTTATTTTTATTATTTTAAAACTTAAATTTCACTTTTTTCACTCCTTTCACACCGACAAACTACTTGATACTGATCGCAATGATAATAAAGTGCCATTCAATGACTGGTCATGTCATTGCCAAATGCACATTTTTTTACCACAACAGTAATATTATTTGATTCAAAAATAAAATATTTTATGGCAACAATAATAGTAATTTCCTGCAAATGCAAATCATTTACGTCAACAGCAATTTTCAATGTGCCGTTATTTCAGAGGAAAACCTTTAGCGACAAAAATTATTCTATTTGCAACAAATAATTTTGCTGTTAAAAAACTTCAAATACTTTCATGTTGTTGCGGTGAAAAAAATATTGTTGCAAAATTTCTTGCGACAACAGGTTTTCATTTACTCCAACAAGTTTTTATTCAGCCTAAAAGCAAAATCATCAAATGCTAAAATTACACTGGAAAACAGCATGTCTGTTGCATGACATTTTTTACATGAATCTGAATAGTTTTTCCACGCTGATTTCAAAAATATATGCCGTTTTCATGTAGCAGCTCTAGTTTTGGAGTTATGATGTGACAGGATTTTTCATTGAAAATGCACATAGTTTAAGTTTAAAAAATTTATTAAATATATTTATTCTGAATAAAATTTCCTTTTTTGGATTTTCTAGAGTGAGATGTTATATGCGTACTATTTTGAATGCTCCAACAATAATCAGCCATCATATGTTCATTCCAGTGCCCCTGATACCTCTCCTCCATAGTACGAATATCCTGGTGAAAGCGCTCTCCTTGTTCCTCGCTTAGGTCACCGAGATTTTCAGGAAAATAGTCTAGATGGCTGTGAAGGTAGTGAAGCTTAATACTCATGTTGCATCCAAGCTGCTGGAAGTGTATCAGCAACTGTTCAACGTGCTGAATGTAGCCGTCACATTTCCTATTGCCCAAAAAATTCCTCACTACCCAAACAAACTCTTCCCATGCACATTTCTCGACAGCTGTCATATGGTTGATGAAAATTTTATCATCTATCAACTTCCTGATTTGTGGGCCATCGAAAATACCACCTTTGATTTTCTCACTACTCAATTTTGGAAACACTTTCACAATGTATTTGAAACATTCGCCATCTTTGTTAAGAGCTTTTACGAACTGTTTTATCAACCCCAGTTTTATATGCAAAGGAGGCAATATAATTCGGTCTCTGGATACTAGTGGAACATTAATTACATTTTGCTTACCGGGAATTAAAGCCTCCCTAGAAGGCCAGTCTCTTTTTGTCCAGTGCTCAGCCTTAGCTCGGCTGTTCCATAAGCATAGGAAACGGGTATTTTGTGTAGCCACTTTGTTGGCCCAGAAGAAAATTTACCATTTTCAAATCAACACATAGAACCCAGTTATGTTCCTTGTACTTGATTTTGTCGAGAACTAAAGATATTGTAGGATATTCTTCTTTAACCTTTGTAGAATGAGCAATAGGTAAGGAACCAAGTTTGTTACCATTATGTAAAAGTACACATTTCAAACTTCGTTTTGACGAATCAATGAACAACCGCCACTGATTTGGATTATACTCTTTTATTCCCATTGCATTAATTAGGCCCGGAATATCAGTACAAAACACAAAATTATCTTTTTGAGTAAAGAAATGAAGTAAATCCTTTTCCCTGTTACGGTAGTACGATATCTTCGTTCTTCTGGTCAACAAATTTCTTTTTTTCAATCGGGAAGCTAAAATTTCTGATGCCGTTTTAGAAAGTCTAAGGTCCCTGATCCAGTCATTTAGATCATCTTGATTTAGTAGTCGGGGACTACCGTAGCAATCAAAATCACTGTCGCTACCACTGTCGTCGTTTCGGTTTGTCCGCTGCACTGGTCTGAATTTCGCGAAGATGTACATGGGTGCTGTGGTGCTGATGTGTCACTAATACTCAAGACTGGTCTTATGGCAGATTTTAAGTTTTGATATATCCACTTAGAGCAATTTTTGTGGTTTATTCCTATGATTTTCGTTACACAGAAATAACAGTCGTCATGATGGTTGGATGGTTCACGCCAAATCATAGGAGCTTTGTACTTAAAAGTGGGTCTTTTTTTGTTTGCCCACAGTCGCAAAGATTCAACACATGTTTTACATACCAAACTTGGCATCCAAGGCTTAGCGTTTGACGGCAACGGAAACCCAAAGTAGTCCAAGTATGCCTTTTTCACAAAGTCCGACACATTTAAACGAAATTTTTGGAACATATATTCTCCACAAATAACACAAAAACAATCAGGATTATTTAAACACGTCCTTCTTGAGGAAGACATACTGAAATTTATAGAGGAACTAGTTAAGTTACACCTCTATTGATAGAAACTATCGACTATTTATGTAAATTTAAGACGGTACCTGTATCTCACTAACTAGAGCTGCTGCAAAAAATCTGAGGGTAGATTTGAAATCAGCGCACCCAAATTAGTAAACAACAGTAGAAAAACTTTATGCAACAAAAAAAAGTGTTATTTTGTTTTTCTGTGTTATTTGCCATCACAATATTTATTTTTTTGTGTGTAGTCTTTAGTGGCTTTGTATTCAGTGAACATTGCAGATATTGTAAAAGTTTTATTTCCAATTATTGCGCTTTTTTCACCATTAGTATTTCCTTCTCTAATTTCTCTTAGATACTTGTCCTTGAAGAGTTTTAATTCATAAGCAAGAGTTGTTGGGTTTGTTGAGTATGTCGAACCTCTTGTTTCTTTATCAAGATAATCCAAAAAAGCTTGAGTATAAGTTCTTTTACGTTTGCCTGAGAAGATTATTCTAGAGTATAATTGAGGCTGTAACGTCCCTACATTATTCAACATATTAGCACTAGCTAATTTTGAAATATACAAGACTCTAATTGGAGTAAATAGTTTAGCTGGAGAAGCACTTTGTTTTTCAAATACTGAATTTAGATCACTTCGTTTTTTCCAAGAAATACAATTTGTAATTTGACGTAATATAGATAAGTTATCAATAGATGTACCAAAAATAGAATGAAACACAACCTGTGCCAAGTCTTCAGAAATACCTTTTGTTTTCTTCATCCACTTCAATGAGGTGCAGTTGTCATTATACAATCTTAAACCCTTTATTCCTGAAAAATTTAATTTCTCTAAATCCGTAGGTTTAAGATCATTCATTGCCACAATATAATAAAGGGAAAATGCATTTTATTATGAGTTTTTGAACCTAGAACTGCTAATGCCATGCCCAATGACTTAAATAGTCCACCTCCTTCATTAGCACTTTTCATTGACTTTAAGCAATCAATTATTGCTTGTGACATAGGGAACATCTTGAGGGATTCTTTCAAAGCATTTTCCAACTTGTCTGTATATCTAGTTTCATTTGCCAACAACAAAGATAATGTGAAGGGCCTCATTGTCTGTATTAACCCTGTTCTCCTCTCAGGTTTAAACGTGACTCCCGTCAAATATGGTGCATCTGTATTGTCTAGACCGAAATCACTTACTTTCTTTTCTTTTTTCTAATTATTTTGTTTGACTTCTGCTCCCATAACCTATTGTTAGTAATATTTTTATTGAAGTGAAGGAAAAATAGTTGACAAGTTTTTAATTTTTTTTTTTTTTAATTTTTTTATTATCTGTATAAATGTATTTATATTTTTGAATCATGTTAAATTGTTACAAAAGAAACTGTGGATATCTAAACAAAAATAAATTCCGAAATTTGTAAACTAAAAACAAAATTAGAATATATACTAATATAATTAATTAACATCTTTTAAATAACTTTGATTTTTGATAATGACAATTAAACATTTTATTCAAAAACAAATAAATATTCATTTACTAATGCCATCAAAGTCTAAAATTGTTTTAGTTGCGAACATTCTTCCTTCTTAAATGCATTTTTATTTTTCCAGTTTAGATTTTTAGGGATCGAATAAAGTTTTGGAACAGCTATTTCTTTCAGATTCTTCTGGGTTTTCTTGTTGACGTTCACATATGTAAAAAAAAATAAAGTAAAATAAAAATATTTGTGTTATTAAAATTTTATATTTAGATATAAAGCAAAAATTATATCTCTTGAAAAATATTCTGCAGCTATAGGGCTTTTCATTTATTGCAAAGTTATTTATTCTGCGTATCAAATACTTGTACAATAGGACACAGAACGACTTATTAACTTGTGGTATTGAACATTGGATATAACCATCATCGTTCTTTCTTTGCAATTCACTTTATATGTATGCATGCACACATTTGTCATTCACACTTTGATTCCATTTGATCGGAACACTACTTTTTTAAGCGATTTGTTAACCAACGTATTTGTACATTGGACAAGAACGTCACTTATCCTTCCAATGCACAAAATTCCACAGAAACAATTCGCTTTGCGTAGATAGAAATTACTTATTTTTGTTGAGAAGTTGCAAAAAACACAAAAGGAACAAAACACTTGGAATCCAAAAGATCTGAACACTACATTTTTATACGACTTGTTAACCTGTGTTGTTGTTCATTGAACTGGGACATCATTGTCCCTTCCAATGTGCTAGATTCCACAAATACACTTAACTTTGTCTGTACACATAGCCATATAAACTACTTGTTTGCGTAAGGCACTTGCAAAAAGCGAACAAATTTGGATTTCAATTGATCAAAGCACTTCATTTCACGACAAAATGTTAACCACGGGGTTGGTAAATTGGACAATTTATTCTTTTCTTCGCGACATGTTAACCTAAGAATTTGTACATTGGACCAGAACATCATTGTCCCTTCCAATGTACAAAACTCCACACTTAAATTTCACCTTAAAATTCACTTTGCAAAGAAGTTTTCATGTAAATTACTTACTTAGTTGGCTCTGTCGGGAACAAATTTATATTTTATCTTGCAGCACAACCAATAGAATATCTGCGGCTCCTGGAAAATAAGAATATATTATTAAAATCTTATAGAAAAAATAAATATGTATGTAGCTACGTTTTCGCTTTTGTTGTGTGACGCTCCCAGTAATCCATGTTTTTTCACCATCACTTTTGTTATGTTCACTTTTCTCACTGTTGGTAATATGTGGACAAGATAATCTACCAAATTTTGTCCACAAATTACCAACTTTGGCAAGGATTTTGGCGCAAAATCAATTTTTATCCAATTTGCGACAATTCCTGCCAAGAAAATATTTATTTTGTAAATACCTAAATAAAATAAATAAATATTCGAATTATCTGACAGAGAAAGGCATAGAAAATACTCATATTTGCTATCTCTACCGCAAAATTCAGATAAAGCGAATTATCTTGAATTCGCCGGTGTCGTGTCTAATTTAGTAGTCTATGATCATAATCTTGAAATCGTACCACTTGGAAAGCTTTATTAAAGCTGAATTAAAATGTTATAGAAATTTAAACAATTCAACACCCATGTTTAGAATGAAAGTAATAATGTTTTATTAGTATGAATCAATTCAAACACAAATTTGAACTGTACTAATTTTCTTTGTTTTCTTTTGTCTTCAAGCACTTGGAACTTGAAGATTAGAGATTTTTACTTTCAAGCACTTGAAACTTGAACGTAATGTGATCAATAAATAAAAGCGAGTTTTTTACTACTGATACAAACATAATTTTTATTGGAATATTAATACTACAATTATTAACAATTAATTGTTGAGTCAACAAATATGCTTAAAACAAAATTTACGTTAAATTGACCAATCAGATTAAAGTGACAATATTTTCAGTTAATTCGGTGTGTAATATGATATCTTTTTATTAACAATTTTTGTTTATCAGCTAATTGAGTGCAAGTAAACAGTATTAATAGTATTCACTAACTTTTGTATTATCATTAATAATTATTAAGTGGATTCACGGGTTTTTGAACATTCTTCCCCGCGTTGAACGACTGTTCAAAATTGAAGAAAGTTCGAAGTCGTCATGGTCAGGTTAATTTGATTGGTCAGGTTAATTTGATAAAAAAAAATTAATAAATTTTAAAATATATTGGAACATAGTGTTGTTATTAAAACTACGTTAGTAAGTGAATTAATTTATTGAGTCTCGTCATCTGCTGCTAAAACATCAATGGTAAATTTGGAATGCTGGCGTGGCATTGGTATAGGGGTCATCTTGTGTTCTTCGGCGTATTGTTGGAGCTCAATGTCCTTTTCAGTGGATTCGATTGATGTAGTTGGATGTGGGTTTTTTGCATTTTTTCTTGATTTGCATGTTGACAGCAAAATGATTAGTGCTATGATGCTTACTACGAGTGCTAGGTATCCAATTATATAACTGTGAGTCTGGTGGGTTTTCAATTTATTAGGTAACTCAGCAATTTCATGTTGTTCCAGCGACCTTTGTAGAGTTGTTAGGTCCTTAATATTCTTGGCATATACACTCTCTAAATTTGTTGAGGTTGATTCGTTATTATTTATGAAGACTGCAGTGTTTTTTGGTAGTGATAAGTCTGAAATTTTGCCAAGACTTGTGTATGATGACCTTACTGTGCTTGATATAGTTCTCAGTCCATTCATATTGACAAAATCTTGCTTGAGTATACATTCTGGATCAAGCGTCAGCACCGGAGCCCTTTAGTGATATAGGAATGATTTCACTGTTGCAAACAGCTGTGGCCCTTGAAAATAATGACGCTACATATATCCATTGATTGCCTTTGCTGAGGGGTACCCATCTGATATCAGTTTTCTCCAGCACACAATTTGGTTTTGTTTTATTGTGGAATAAATTTATTTCACATGTACAGACATCTGAACCATAGTTGTAACGGATTTTTTTTTAAGTACAAACACTTCACAAAGCGATTAGCTTGTGTGCGGAAAACACCCAAGGTCTGTGGTGGGAATCGAACCCACGACCTCTGGACTGAGAGTCTGGCATTGCTACAACTCAGCCACAGGGGCGCCTTGTTCAATTGTTTCGCAAGCACTTAACTCAGAATTTGTAAAAGGAATGTATTGTTCCCGCAAAGTAGATATAGCCAAGAAAACAGTACATGGTTTAATGGCTACCACGGTATTGTTCATTATATTGGGTACAGGAATCAAATGAAACAGCTTGAGTATTTCATGTTCAACCAATGGTAAGGTTATTTTGAAAACAGCGTGGTGGTGTGTTAGTCTGCCCTTAACCTTCATGAGTCTGAATAATTGTAACAAGTCAGTTTTTTCTGTCACTGGAAGTTTCACTGATGGTGGTGAATGGATGATGATCTGATTAATTTCACTTTGTAACTGTTCTGGAGTAAGTAGCCATGGACTGATTTTTCCATGATGAGTATCTATTAGGGTGTCAAGGATTGATGATTGTATCTTTCTTATATTGTTTGCGATTAGAGTTAATTCCAGAACTGCTGAATGAAATAGTTGATTTAGTTGTACTTGTATTAATGCATTGTTGATGCTATTTATATCATCTGAATAGATTTTAATTTCTTTCTCCAATCGTTCAAATCTTGACTTAGCTGTTATTCTGCCGGATGATATTAATTGTAGAATCAACAATTGATGTTTGATTCTTCAATAATTTTAGCAAATATGATTAATTGTCGTTGACTTGTTTTATTGTTTCTGACATCTGTTCTGCGTATTCAGAGTCCAGGACGCCAAATAATGAATGGGCAACGTTACCAATGATATCCAGCGCCCCTCTTTTACCTCGTAATAGTCGGTTATCTAGTTGTAACGCACTTTCCATGTGTTGAAAGTGGTCAAAGATACTGAGACAAGATGAATTTGTTTCTAAAACTTTACACAACGTTTGTAATGACCGTGTACCATTGACAAGAATTGATGTTTCTGACCAATAAGGAGCTAAATCATATACAAATAGATTCCATTCCGTAGTTGAAATAGCTGTAGTTCCAATTTGTTAAAAATGGATTCCTACCTTTGATCCAAACTTCTTATTCTCGACTGGAGTTCCAAGAGCAAGTGGTACCAGCAATAATAACGTGATTAATGCCATGGTTAGATAATTTGTTGGTATTTTGACCTTTTTCTGCCTTTTAGCCTCAGGCTCTTCACTTGACGTAGATGTGAAATCACTTGTTGCCTTACTATTGTCATCAATTATTGCTTTAGAGTCTTGGTCAATAGGTAGTAACGCGATTCGATGTATTGGACGTTTGAACTGCCCATTAGCTGTTTTTACTTCGACGACCCTGACAATACCATCGTCACCAGGATGAGTGTTTATTACTCTCGCCAATGGCCATTTAATGACTGGCAGGTTGTCCTCTTTTGTAATTACCATGTCCCAATTTTAAGGTTAGGGGATTGCTTGTTCCACTTATGACGTTGCTGAAGTTGATTTAGATATTCAGAAGACCATCTTTTCCAAAATTCTTGTTTGAGGTGTGCTACAAGTTTCCAATGCTGAAGTCTCGAATTATTGATTGGAATAGCCCTACTATCTATTTGTGAAACAAGGGGTTCGCCTATGACAAAGTGGCCAGGAGTCAGTGCTTCAAAACTGTTTGGATCATTTGACATAGGGGTGAGTGGGCGTGAATTCAGTATTGCTTCAATTTCTATTATGACTGTTTCCAATTCTTCTTGTGTCAAAGATGCCGTTGCAACACTACGGAGTAGCAAATACTTTGCTGATTTTACAGCAGCTTCCCAGAGTCCTCCAAAGTGCGGTGCTATTGGTGGAATAAAATGGAATTGTATTCCTCTTGCGCTGGCAGTGGAGATAACCAATTCTCGTCCTTTATCAGAGTAAATGGTGTCAGCTAGTTCTGACAACTGATTCCTAGCTCCTACGAAATTAGTAGCGTTATCTGAATAGATATTTTGACACCGACCGCGACGACCTATAAAGCGCTTTAATGCACCAATAAAAGCTTCGGTTGTTAAATCGGAGACCAGTTCAAGATGGATAGCCTTCGTTGCAAAACAACAAAATACCGCTATATATGCCTTTGTCTGTTTTTTGCCGCGGACCCTGTAATGAATCCAGAATGGTCCACAATAGTCGACTCCGACTCGACTTGCCATTATTTTGCCTTTTATTGGCCAAAATCTTTGTCTTATTATATTAAATAATGCTTGCGGTCCGCAATGATTATTTTCTTCATGGACCATCTTAAATAGAAGCTTTATAAGATGATCATTATATGGAATCAGCATTGGATGTTTCACGTCGTACGGCAACGTGGAGGCCTCCAATCGTCCTCCAACTCTCAGAACACCTTGCTGGTCAAGAAATGACGTCAAACTAATAATTGAACTTTTCCTTTCAATCTCCTTACTCTTCTTAAGTTGTTCAATTTCTGGTAAAAAATCAGATTTCTGAATGGCCTTTACAATCACACACAAGGAATTATGCAGTTCGCTTGGAGTAAGTGCTCTATGTGTTGCTCGCTCTTCGTTTTTCATTCTTGCATGTTGGATGAATCTGAGACCATAACCTATTATCTTCTGTAATCTTCCGAAGGAATTTTTGTGTTGAATTTTATATATGTAATCGTCAGAGGCAACTGTATTAAGTGCAACTGAACGTGCTTTCTTCATTTCGATATCGCTGCTGATTGTAACCGATGAGAGAAATTAGGTGGCCAAATTTCTTCTTTTCCATGTAGAAACAGTGGTCCGTAGAACCACAACATGGATGAGCGAAGTTTTGGTGCTGGCAAGCCCCTGGATAATATGTCAGCTGGATTATCTTTTGAAGACACGTGACGCCATTGATTTGCCAGTGTTAATGACTGAATTGTGGCTACTCGGTTGGCCACAAACGTTTGATACAAAGTCGACTGTGTATTTATCCAGGACAGCACAATTTCGGAATCAGTCCATAGGAATATTGGTAGGTTCTTAGTCTGCAGATCTGCTTTAATTCTATCAGCGAATTGTGCAGCCATAACTGCAGCGCATAGTTCAAGCCGTGGCAACGTTTGTTGTTTCAATGGAGCAACCCGACTTTTTGCGCAGAGCAATTGTACTATGATTCGTCCATCTTTTAGCTTCGCACGCACGTATGCGACTGCACCAAATGCATCTGCGAATATATGTAATTGATGACCTGTTGGCAATTCACCCTTGAAGATATGTCTCTCTTGATATTGTCGAATTTTACCTTGATGAAAATCCATCAGATTTAGGTAGCCACATTGATCCAAGCGTTTTTACTGTATTGGCCTTCTTATTGTTAAAGTCCAAGTCCACCTCTTGATCTCCTACTGGAATATTCTTAAGTAGCTGAGGATGGTTTGCACACCATTTTTTTTAAATGAAGCCATGGGCTCTCAAAAGTGTAATCAATTGCCTTTGTGTCTCAATCGCAATATTTAAATTATCCGAACCACCCAGGCCGTCATCGACATACAAATTATGTTTCAACATTTGGGAACCTTCTGGAAAGTCCACCATATTTTCATCGGCAATCCTCTGTAAGCATTTTGTTGCCAGGTACGGTGCTGCCCGTGTTCCATATGTTACAGTGTTGAACTTGTAATAATTTATGGGTGTCGCTGGGTTCTCCCTCCACATAATTAATTGGTATTGTTGTTGACCCATAGGGTCAACATAACTATAATTTTTTTTTTATCAATATACATAAAAGTAAAATGATGCAATCTTAAGACTGGAATGATAATAATTTCATTTATATCGAATAAATGTTTAAAATTTATTACATTATTCTTAAACAATATGGCTTCACCTTCTTCGCATGTAGTAATTCCCACGTTTGATATGTTGTGTTCTGCTAATATGCAGTAAATATATACTTCCAATACGTTATTGTATATACAGTGCTAGCTCGCTTATCCGAATTAATGATTGCAGACCCTGATTCGGATTAACGAGAAATTCGGATTACTAGATGTGCTGTTTTTATGTATTATAATTCACTATATTCGAAACTAAAACACATGCCAAGATTTCAAAACAAATTTATTTTATTTTTATTACTCAACAAACAATAAAATAATTTTTTTTTAATACATATGTATATACATTTTCTTAATGCACATAATTTGTGATGTAGGTTTGCTTCTCTTTCATTGCACATGCTTCCAAAGCCTTGTTTCGCAATTCTTTTAGCATCAATATATGTTGTGTTTGCATACCTCGTTCCTTTGCCCAATCTATTGAAGTATTTAAGGCCTGTACAGCTTCACGATTTTTAACGTGTTTCGTAATTATGGGCTCTGATTCTTCATTTTCTGGTTCCGACTCTGAACTACTACAGGAATTACTGTCAGAGTTGATAATCCAGCTAAGAATTTCATCTTCAGAAAATTGCACGTCATTATTGCGGTGAAATAAATTGGTTATTGTGCGAAATTCTTCTGTTTCTTCAACACAATTATTCTCAGCCATTTCTTGTTGTAATAGTGATAGTGGAATGCTATCCTCTGCAGCCCACCTTTGAGAATGAATATGCTTCCAACAAGACTTTATAGAAGAATTGGCCACTCTGTCCCAAGACCGTTTAAGCAATTCACAAGCGTCCTTTAAACTGAATTGTTTCAAAAAAATGTCTGTGTTGTCCGCTTCAGAGCTTACCAATTCACACAAGAGGTCTTTTTTGTAAAACAGCTTTGTAAGTCGTATCGCGTTTTGATCCATGGGTTGGATAATACTTGTACAATTTGGGGGTAAAAACATAGTTTTATATTGCCCACATTCAGATACCAGCGGCTCTCCATGACATTTTGCATTATCCAGTAACAATAAAGCTTTTTTGGGCAAATTATTTTTAGTTTGATAGTCTTTTATCTGTGGAATAAAAGATTTAAAAAACCATTCTGTAAAAATATGTGTTGTCATCCATGCATTCTTCGATGCGTAATATTCAACAATATGTTGTTTTTTAAACGAGCGTGGGTTTTTTGATTTCCCAACCACAGCAATGTTTAGCTTGTGAGTTCCAGATTTATTAGCACAGCACAAGAAGGTGATTCTCTCTTTACTCATTTTTGTACCCGGAGCGGACTTTTCTTTACAATGAACTAAAGTTTTGTCTGGAAACATTTTCCAAAAAAGTCCAGATTCATCAGCGTTGTAAATTTGGTCGTCACTCAGATTTTCAGTCTCGATAACATCAAAGAGCTTATTTTGAAAATCAGGTACAAGATCAGGTCTAGCAGATAAGGATTCGCCGCATATTTTTAAAGTTCGCACAGAAAATCGCTTCTTAAAATTTTGCAACCATCCATCACTAGCCTTAAATTATTGATTTGGATACATTTTTTGAAAAAGCGATTTAGCTTTTTGTCGTAAAATTTCTGATGAAATGTTTTGATGCCGTGACCGCTTCTCTTCAAACCAAGCAGCTCAAGTTCTTCATTCTCTCCCGATTTAAGTGTCTTGCGCTGTTTTAAAAGTTTGCCATCAGAATTTTCAGCAAATCTAATAAAAGAATAAATATTAATGTACATTAAGTTTCGCAGAATACATTTTTACGCAGGTTTTTTACCTTTTAATATTTTCAGCATTTTTTTTAATGTCACAAATTGTTGAAGCTCCTACACCAAATTTCGTTGCTAACATTTTTCCTGATTGTCCGCGATTTACTTCTTCTATAATTTTGAGCTTATCAGCTAATGACAGCGTTTTATGTGCACGTTTTTTTGCCATATTTAAATTAATGTTTTCGTGACTAATACCATTCAACAACTAAATTATTTCCAACAAGATGTACACATAAATAAATATTTACACACAAGCCTCTGCACCTCAATGTCCCGTTAGTTTTCAAATTTCACACTTGGTTTGTAAAAAAACAGACAATAATAAAAAAGCAGAAAATTAAAAATTCGGTTTAGCGAGCTTGTAATCAATGCGGACTATAGAGTATGTAATACGTCATAAATTCAATTCGGATTACTGGATAATTCGGATTACACGACTTCGGACTAGCGAGCTAGCACTGTATGTTGAAATGAATTCAAAGACTCGAACTCCTTAAGATTAATGGAAGTTGTTTGGAACGGATTTCTGGTTGAAAATTTATTTATTATATCCGTGTACACCCCTATTACAAATTTTACATTTCTTAATTTTTTTGGGAGCCATTCCTGACGTAAATCAAAGTCGGATTTAAAAAATTTCTCACCATGAAAATTTCTCTTCCATATACATATGAAAATGCATTATTACACATTTTTCAAAGTCATATTTCTCAAAAGCTATACTGATTCTGAATATAAGCTATATAGTTTTGAAATATCTGAAGCCTTGGCTTTCGACCCCAATTGGCCGTATTACCCCACCATTTCGATTTTGGCCAAAATTATGACCACCAAAAATAGCTTCCATATACATATGAAAATGCATTATTACACATTTTTCAAAGTCATATTTCTCAAAAGCTATACTGATTCTGAATATAAGCCATATAGTTCTGAAATATTTGAAGCCTTGGCTTTCGACCCCAATTGGCCGTATTACCCCACCATTTCGATTTTGGCCAAAATTATGACCACCCAAAATAGCTTCCATATACATATGAAAATGCATTATTACACATTTTTCAAAGTCATATTTCTCAAAAGCTATACTGATTCTGAATATAAGCTATATAGTTCTGAAATATTTGAAGCCTTGGCTTTCCACCACAATTGGCCGTATTACCCCACCATTTCGATTTTGGCCAAAATTTTGACCACCAAAAATAGCTTCCATATACATATGAAAATGCATTATTACACATTTTTCAAAGTCATATTTCTCAAAAGCTATACTGATTCTGAATATAAGCTATATAGTTCTGAAATATTTGAAGCCTTGGCTTTCGACCCCAATTGGCCGTATAACCCCACCATGTCGATTTTGGCCAAAATTTTGACCACCAAAATAAGTTACAATTTGTACATTAATATTTTTGCTTGAAAATATTATAAAATATCTGCTCTGTTAAGTTAACAGTGTACAAGTGAGAGATTTTTTCTTACCTCACAGTGTTTGAGCGAGATATATGTAAAGTAATACAGGGATGCTAAAAACGAAGCTAACTGACGGAGCTAACTTCACACACATCAATTTCTATAGGTATATTTTTTTTAACTTTGTTTGATCATATTTCTGTATTTAAAATTTGAATTTTAAATGTTTTAAAATATGTTTTATTACAAATATACATGTTCTAAATTTATAAATTTTTGATCAAAACAAGTTTTTATAAAAATAGGATTAATATATACATATAAATTTATATGTAGATATACAGTATGTCAAGTAATTGTTTTCACATAGTTAAAATCGTTGTAAATTTTGACTTTTATCGTAAATATTTTTCTCCCTTTTTGCATTATGAAATTTTTTGTAGTTGACTTCATTTTATATACATTTAAGTGCACATATAGTCGTAAGTTATAAGCAAAATTAAGATTGAGAGCATAAAAATTACATGAAAACCAAAAAAACTCAAAAATTTCTTTGTCAAGAAAATGTTTTTACATCCTTGTATTATATAGTAAGCAAATGGGAAAGATTTTAAGGTGTACAAAAATGAATATTGGTTTTGGTCGCCATTGGCATCAAATAGGTCTGTAAGACGACTTCTCATAAAAAAAAAATTGTTTCCATATATTGCGCTGAAATTTCTCACTTTCCCCTCGTATTACTGTTCTTAACTCCATTTAGTTCTTGAAATATAATTTGGAAACACTATTTTTCAGTTAAACCCATAAATTTTGAATAGGATATAGATCTGGACCTTGAGATGGAGTATTCACAACTTTACCGCAATTGAAAAGACACCATGTTCTTACCCAAAGTGCCTCATGTTTGAGGTCAATACATTAATAAAAATCTAAAACGTCCATACATATCAGCAATAAAGCCAACCTTACTCGCGCTGTCAACCAAAAACCATTTCAACGTATTGAAGTACCGCTCAGTAACACTCTCCCATGAGACAAAGGCAATTGCTAAAAAGATAAATAAATAAATAGATTGTACTTCAAGAACTGCACGCAAATCCCCTCCTCTTAGAGTGCAGCACAAAGAACAACAATTGCCTTTTGCGATAACGCATACTTCCAAGCTTGATGGCTACTACGATAATGTGATCTAACAAAGTATGGAAGAAAAAAATTTTTAAAATATTGGGAAGTGAAACCTTTAACCCAACTATAAAATTTAAAATAATTTGGTTGATGGATTGGAGGTATATATAGTATGTATACGTATATATGTTTATGCTGTAAAAGGAGGAATAAATTTGCTTTATTGAAAATATTATGGATGCGGGGCAGTAGCTCAATATATTGAAGTATTTTTTGGATGAGAGCTTGAGTAAGGTTGGCGTTATTGCTGGTAAACGTGGAAGTTTTAAATTTGTATTAATGTATTGACCTGAAATGTAGGGCACTTTGGGTAAGAACATGGTGTCTTTTCAATTGCGGTAAAGTTGTGGATACTCCATCTCAAGGTCCAGATCTATATCCTATTCAAAATTTATGGGTTTAACTGAAAAATAGTGTTTCCAAATTATATTTCAAGAACTAAATGGAGTTAAGAACAGTAATACGAGGGGAAAGTGAGAAATTTCAGCGGAATATATGGAAACAATTTTTTTTATGAGAAGTCGTCTTACAGACCTATTTGATGCCAATGGCGGCCAAAACCAATATTCATTTTTGTACACCTTAAAATCTTTCCCATTTGCTTACTATATAATACAAGGATGTAAAAACATTTTCTTGACAAAGAAATGTTTGAGTTTTTTTGGTTTTCATGTAATTTTTATGCTCTCAATCTTAATTTTGCTTATAACTTACGACTATATGTGCACTTAAATGTATATAAAATGAAGTCAACTACAAAAAAATTTCATAATGCAAAAAGGGAGAAAAATATTTACGATAAAAGTCAAAATTTACAACGATTTTAACTATGTAAAAACAATTATTTGATAGAGGTGGAGAAACATCGATGTTTGCTACCATCGATGTTTTCGATGTTTTTAAGCGAAACATCGATGTAACATCGATGTTTCTGAAGAAAATATACATACATATTATTATAAAGTATGCAAAATGAACGTGCAAATGATAAAAATACTAATAATTAAAATAAATAAAATAATAAATTTAAAATTTTATTTATTGAATAAAATAAAAGAAGCATTTTAATTCAAAGGTTAAAATAATAAAACGTTTCACAAACGTATTTAAAAATGAGAGATCGTGTATAAAAAATAGAGATCGAAGATTTCTTTACAAATGTTCAAAAATTGACTGGTTTTTGTTAATAAACATAAGTTTATCGACCACGAGCGGCTTGAGGCGCGTTCGCCGATCGGAAATAATTTGGCCAGCCTTGCTGAACATTCGTTCCGACTCGCAGGAAGTTGCCGGCACGCATAAATATTTTTTTGCTACCTCTTTGACAGCCACCATACTTCCTGCATTCGTCTAAAAAAGGTTCATTAATTTCAGAATATTAAGTATAATTACATTTATTAAATTTACCTTCCAAAACGAAAGAGGGTCGCATTCTTCTGGTTCATTTATATTTTCCAGGTGCTGTCTCAAAATTACAATGGCATCCGCTCGCGATGATTTTATTTTTGACTTAATTTTGTTTTGCAAAAAAGAAAAATTAGATTTTTGAGAAGATTCGGGTGGTATTGGCTGCTCCCGTGGAGTTTTTGACAAAACGGTATAAATCTCCTGCTCCAAAGCCTTAACTGCCTGATCTGCATTTGAAACCGACTTAAAACCATCCTTTTTAAATCGAGGATCTATTAGGGTTGATATGCGGGGAACAGTCCTTGTTTCATAGTGTGCAAATCTATCATTTAAACGGCTACTTAACATTTCGAAGGCACAGACAACTTCTGCAGTTTTAAGATTAGGTCTTAAGTTTTGCAATTTTTGATGCAGCTCGCATCTTAGAGGAATGACCAGAGAAATTGTTGCATTTTTGCTGCCAGAAATAGCCAGAGTTGCATCTTGGAATGGAGTAAGAAGTTCCGCAAGCTCCTTCAAAGTATCGATTTCCTCTGCGGAAAATGGAACCGGAGCCTTAGATGTAAATAATAAAACAGATGATAGTGCTTCCTTCGTTTCTAAAAGTCTTTTTATCATTTGGAAGGCACTGTTCCATCGAGTTGGCACTTCCTGAATCAGGCCAAGTGGGGTTTCAATAGTCTGGGCCTGCTTAAATTTGGCCATTGTAATGGTGCTACGTTTCATAAAGGAAACAATGGACTTACATTTAGCCAAAATGGGCACAAGTACTTCAAGTTTAAGGACATCTTGAACTAGCAAGTTTATGGTGTGTGCGAAACATGGAAAATGCTTAATCTCCAGAAGCTCGCATGCTTTCTTCATAGTGAAGTCGTTGTCGGTCACTATAGAAACAACTTTTTGCATCAGACACCACTCCGTCAAAACCTCGCGAATTGAGGCTGCAATATTCGAAGCAGTGTGGTTGGTGGGCGTTAAAAAGGTAGTTGTTGACAAAACGGCTGAGTTTAGCTTGAATTCGGAATTAATAAAATGACAAGTTATAGTCAAATAGCCCTCATTTGCTTTTGAAGTCCAACCGTCTTGTGAGTGCGACATATTCCACACATTCCAATGCAGACCGAAGTTGGTCTTTTAAAGTCTCGTAAACTTTGTGAAGCGATACATCTCGTAGGTACGTTTTACTAGGTAATTTATACCGGGGATCCATTTTCTGCATCAACGCACGAAATCCATTGTCATTGACAATACTAAATGGTTGCACGTCTAGTGCAATCATACGCATTACATATTCATCTAGTTCTACCTTACGCTTTGAATCAGCTGGATACTGCACATCTCTGACTAAAAATTCATCCAATTTCGTTGGTGCAGGAGAATTTTTTGAATTTAGATAATTAGGATGCATGCGTTTCAGATGATCCATAAGGTTCGTCGTGTTGCCAGCAGTTTTTAACACTTTCCCGCAATGAGTGCATGTAGCTTTTGTCCTTTCCTTCGTTCTTTGAAAATGTTGCCAAACATACGAACCTTCCCGACTGCGTTTTGAGGACTCAGCCTTACTGACTTCCTCTGACGTTCCTGTAAAGAAGAAAAAATAGCATTATAGCCGTATAATGTCGGACGTAAGTGTGCGCTGGAATTTGACGGCCTAAAAAGTAAATTTCCGCGCACCAATCTGCAGCACACACGTTTGCTTTAACTTTTACTTACTTTTAAGATGTTTCTCCATTTTTGATAGATAACCCCACGGTTGCCACCAACGCCTTATATCATAAACCACGAAACAAATTTCCTATATGTTAAGTAAAAGAAATAAACTAGATATATATAAAATTTCAGTTAATCCTCACCTTTTGCGTGTTTTCTTTCAACTTGTCGATTTTTTTAGAGATTACAAAGAAAACATCGATATTCGTCATTAAACATCGATGTTTAACTAAAATTCAAAAACATCGATACATCGATAGTACCATCGATGCTTTCTCCACCTCTATTATTTGACATACAGTATATTAAAATACAATTTAAATGAAATATATCTAATTATGTATTTCAAGTTACGATAATTAGGTACAAAATAAACATATTTTTGATAATATCATGGGTTCTCCTGTTGTTGATTTCGCTGTGTTTATGTCTTAGATGTCATCGTGGTTGTGTTGTTTTCTGGATTCATCGTTTTTTTTTTGTTTCAGATATCGTGGTTGTGTTGTTTTCTGCATTCATCGTTTTTTGTTTTAGATGTCATCGTGGTTGTCTTGTTTTTCTTTTTGCTTTATTTGTCTCCTTCTTTTTTTGTTTTGTCTAAAGTATGGATTGTTTCTTTTTCTGCTGTTTTTTCACTCTTTTTGTTAAGTTTTTGTTTGTTTTCACGTTGTTGTATCGTTCTGTTTTTTTTTCATATTCTTTAATTATTATTTCTCTCTTTTTTGTCACTGTTAAGCAATGCGCTATTTTTATTTCTTTGTAGGTATCATGATGATTTGCTGATCGCAACATCCCGTTACTTTTTCTGGAATTTTCTTTGACGAGTTTTGGCTTCTTTTTTTTTGATTTATTTCTTTATACTGTTCGCAGGGTGACCGATGACATTTTTCAAAAAGTGGCACCAAAAAGGGGATTTATCAAAAAAAAAGGAGCAAACTTAAAAAAAACGAGAAAACTACGCTAAACTTTTTATTTTTAATGTAATTTTACATAATTCACTCTAAAAAAAGGGAGATAAAAAGTGGCGAAAGCACTCGAAAAAGTGGCAAGGCAGTCGAAAAAGTGTCAATTTGCCACTTTAGTCGGTCAAACGGTCACGCTGACTGTTCGGCACAACGGGAATCTTTAATTTTCGTTATGTGTAACTACGCACGCTTCAACGTTTTTGACTAGTGAACCTAGCGTGACTGTACTTATTTTTTTCTCTGAGTTTTCTTTTACTGTTTCTTAACGGCTTTTTTTTCATCATCTTTTTGCACGCCACACTTTTAATGGAACTGTACTTTAAGCGAATTATGCAAAATTTATGTAATGAGTTGTATTTTCTATTTTTTTCTCAGTGTTTAGTTTTTTTTCAGGAATTTATTTTAACTGTTTCTTATTTTTTTGTCAAAGATGTGAAACTGTACTTTAACACATTTTTTCAATTTTTGTATTTTTTGTAAATACTTAGTTTTTATTTCACTTAAAACGAAAATGAAGATATTTATAGGGTTTTTATATTTACATGGCTTTTATCAATATTATATATTAGTGATTTGTTAAAACGACACGAAAAAAATTGAAACCTTTTGTTGTTAGGAAACAAAATGTTGATTTTAATGAAAATTATTGTTTGCTTTTTTTTAAATTTATATTAGTCTTTTGTTTATTGCGTTGTGTTACTTACTTTTTTGTATTTTTACGAAACAATCTGTTGAACTGATTAAAACACTATTATTAATGAATTCCCTTACAATTTTCAATATTGGGAAGTTAGCAACAGAACAAATGATGGATTTAGTCTTGGTTTTCTTTCTTTTCACTAATTAAAATATTTGCATAAATGTTTGCCGTCCGACGCTGTAGATCTAAGTGTATTTGATCAAACTGTATTTTTTTTTATAAACTACACCAATAATGCTGTCTCTTCCCTGTCGGCAATTCAGTTAACTTAAAGCTAACTATTTCTCAAGTAGTGGTGGTCGATACTTGGATTACTTTGCAATGTAAATAACTAACTATTTTAACATTGCGATCAGGGTTGCCGTTGAAAATTTTTAAAAAGTGTCATAAAAAGGGTATTTAAGAAAAAAAAGGGTCAAAAAAAGGGTATTTTAAAGTAAAATAGGGTCAAGTTTTTTATGAACAAAAAAATAACATTTATTTCAATTTAAAAAACAAAAACGAGTTCTAAAAATTAATTAAATACATTAAAACTAAATAAAAGTAATTATACATACTTGAATGAATCAATATTAAAACTAAAAAACATTTCACAATTCATATAAAAAGAGAAGTAACTTTTACAAAAACTTTTGATAATATTTATCACTTTTTAGGAATACTTAATCTATATTTGGAAATGAGTTCTTCACTTGGAGTCCATTCTTCCAGCTCCGACTCGGGCAAATTGAGAGAGGAAAGCATCGACTCACAAGTTTCTATATTAAGTTTGTTTGTAAGTTTATTTTTAATTAGTGACAGTTTTGAAAAAATTCTTTCAGCGGAAGCGCTACTATGAGGCAAAGTAAATATATATGTAATGAATTCATATAAATTTGAATATATTTTTTCATTAAATCTATTTCTTAAATTTCCTATTTCGAACCAAAACTTTTCTGCGTTAGTTATTTTACGTAAATCTTCATACGTTTTGCTGTTTATATTAGTTTCTAGTAATTTAAACTCATTGATAAAATTTTGTGGTTCGACAATTATGTCTTTAAACTCAGAAACAATTTCAAAATGATTTATGTCTTGTTTGGAACTTACAAAAACCGGGTCAAAATATCTCAAAATATTAAGTCTTTTATTTGTTATATCTATTCTTGATGTGATATCAAGACACAATTTTTTATAAAAATTCAAAATGTTAGTTTTTATTTCTATAACATCACATCTTGGATACAAATTAACACATATTTCCGCCTCTGCATCATGACCAATATATATATCAAATGTGTCCTTTGCATATAAAATATTTTCAAAATCAATATCCTCTATTTCTTTCTCTATATAGTATTCTTTTTTCAAAAAGTTTGTAAACATTATTAATAAAATTTCTTTGGTCGAAGGAAGTAGATAAATTATTTGTGAGGTTTCGCTTTGAAAATTTAGATTCAGTTTATTTATAATTTGAAGTATATACGCTAAAAATTTTAAATAAATTTTATTTGTTACCGATAATCCTTGTTGTATTATTTGGATTTTTTCTTTATTTATTGTAGTTTTTTCTTCAAGTTGTGCCAACAGAAAAAAATGTTGCAATACCGACCACTGCTCCAATACTCTTTTAGCGACGGACTCAAATGACAGCCATCTGGTGTCACTCAGTCTCAAAAGTTTGTGCTCGGGCACATCAAATATATTTTGAAGACAATTATATTCACTTTGCCTTTTTGCGCTTTTAAAATATTTAAAAATATTTCTAAGCAGGCACTCTACATCTGGTGGAATACATGTAAGAGCTGAACTGCTGACTAAGTTTATTGTGTGACAAACACAACCAATATGGAACAAATGTGGTATTTTTCTTTTTAGAATAGTAGCTACCCCTTTATTTTTACCGACCATTGTAGAAGCATTATCTGTAGCGAATCCAATGAAATTCGAAAAAGCTATTTGGTTTTCTTCTAACATTTCAAGTATAGTATTGGCAATAGCTTCACCAGTTCCATTTTCCGGCTTTAATAATCTAAAGAATTTGTCAACAGTTTTTCCTTTATTTCTGTCGAATTGCCTTACCACCATAACCAAACACTTTTCAGTTGATATATCTGTAGTTTCATCTATTATGAGACTGAAACTCTGTGCTTTCATATTTTTTACCAGATGTAGTATACCTTCTTTTCCTAGAAATTGAACAATTTGTTTTGCTTTCGTGCGGCAACATGTTACCTATTAATAAAATGTGTGTACAAAATATAGCATTTACATTAGTAAGTACATATATATATATACATATATAATATTTGTTCAAAAATTACTTTAAGCAGAAATACTTACCGCCTTTGCTATAGCAGAATCCGGATATATGCTTGAATTAAATTTTGCCAGCTTGTTCATTGAATTAAATGAATGGTTGGAAATTACCATTCTCAAGACAAGTTTTATTTCAGCTACTGCAACTTGCTTTCGAAAGCAAGTGTTATTTTTTTTGGCAAAAATGAAGCTATTTTCATTGTATTCGCTTCATGAGCTTGTTTGAAATTGGTCATATGCTTCGCAGTTTTCGAATGACGATCTAAGTGGGTTTTTTGGTTATTTAGCAACTGTTTACAGGCAATACAGAAAGGTTTCTTTGCGTTTGGGTCCAACTTGAGCCACTTGTACTCTCTCTCCCACTCCTTGCAATACTTCCGAACAATACTTTTATTTTTTCCTAATGTTTTAGTACCACTTGACGATGAATTTATTTCGACGTCCGAAATTTCTTCGTACTCCACTTCCACTTGATCCATATTGCTGGATGAAGCCTGCTGCTCATCTATTCTTTTTGATTTAACCACAAACCTATTGTTAACATATATTTTCGTACATAAGTTAATATAATTAAATATTTAAGAATATAATACTTACTTGTCCATTTGCATTTATTTTGTTGGCTATATAAACATATGTGAATATGAATGGCACGCTAAACTACAAAATTAAATGGAAATCTAACGAAAAAAAAAACAGTCAACTCATATTTAATATATATAAGAGCTTCTCACTGCCAAAACTTAAAATGAAACACATACATAAATCAGTGCATACTCACCGTTGAACATCAGTTTATTTTACACAATTGTCAAACTTTATATGAAAAAATAGGTATCCATTTAATATGACAGTTGCATAAAAGTCAGTTGTTATAATAATAATATCGCATACAATTTTTATATGAACGTTCACAGAACGCATGTATGCATATACATAACATACAAAAGTATACAAAAGCTAATTGTACTGAGAACTTTCGTGAGGAGTATTGGAACAGTCGAAATACGCCAACCACAAAAAGGGGGCAAATTCATTTTCAAAAAGGGTGAAAAAGTGGCATACATATTGTTAAAATGATACAAAGGGATAAATTAAAAAAAGGGTCATAAATAGTGTCATTGGCACGAAAAAGGGTCAAAAGTGATACTTTAGTGTCTCAGCGGCAACGCTGATTGCGATGTCCTAGGAAGTAGTCAATTTTCCGCCTCTGCATTACTTTCAACTAACTTTAAAGTTAGTTACCTAGCCATTAACTTAAAGTTAGTTGCATAGACGTTAACTTAAAGTCAACTTTCTGTAGCTAGCTTTAAATTAGGTATTTTTAGTTAGCTACAAGTTAGTTGAATTTCAGTCAACGAAAAGTTAGTTGTTTACGTTGACTGAAAACTCAATATTTTTAACTTGCAACAAACTTAGCTATCATACCTAGTGATTATTTAAAATAAAACAGTTTTGAAAAATTTACATTGTAATATGTAACAAGCTTTTATTCAAACGTTTAAAACGAAAAGATAAGCTTAAATAAAATTAATTAATTTAAAAAATTCACTTTTTAAGATTTGTACTTTAAATCAATGTTTTGGTTTTATATCTGCAAATAAAAGAAAATCGTACACATATAAAAAAAGTAGAAAATTCATCACGTACATTTGTACATTTGTTGTTTTTGTTGAAAAAGGTTTAAAAAAAATTAACAGGCATGTGCTGGAAATCGTAATCGCAAAACTTAAAATTTTCAATGTTCTTTTTGATACACTTTTAATCCAGTTTTTATAATTTTTGTTAAAAATTCAGTTTTAATATAGGAATATTTACATAATAAATATTGTAAAATTATAAAAACTAAATTTAAAGTGTATCAAAAAGGCACATGCCTGTAAAATACATTTTCAAATGTTTCTATTTTAAATTAATTTTTTGGTTTTATGTTTTTATTTTTAACACACTGAGCGTGAATAACACGTTTTTTTATTATTTTTAAGGCGATACGTAATTCACTTTCTACATCCTGAAAGCCAAGTGATCGACAGGCATCTGTATAAAAGATATATGCGTAAATTTGTACATGTTTTTAGATTTGGTTACATACATACAAATTAAAACTTTATATGTTTATTTTAATTAAAAAAATATTTTTTTGGGAGCTTATGCTCCTTTATTTTCTGAATGTTGAATTAACACTAACTTAAAACTAAAACTGCATTATATTTTTATTATAATTTAATTTATCGTTGCACCACATCACCTGATGTTTTTCCTGGAATTGCACAAAAGTATGTTGCATCATAGCCATGGTGTCAGCGAATTCCTTGTTGTTTGTGGGAAGATTTTGCGCGCGTGTTCTTTGTCAGCAGTAGCGCAGTTTAAATGGGAAATGTGTTAACTTACATATATCTTCAGATTAGGACTTACCTGTTAAGGCGTCATAAAAAGCAGCAAAGTCTTTTAATCGCTTTTTACCATGAACTCCCTCTAGGTTTACGTCCATGCATACATTTGTCGACATAACTTCTGTAAGCGTTTTTGGCAAGCGTCCCTTCAATATGGATTTCATTAAATTTATCTGTATAGAGTAGGAAATGATTATATAAATAGATATATAAACATATTCAAGTATTTCAAGAGAAAACTTACGTAGTCTTTACGATTGTGTTCATTTATGGTTTTATTTATTTCGCTTAATCCATTTATAGAGTCTAAAGGGAATGTAGAAGCCAAATTGTTTTGTGTTACCTCTTGGTACAAAATTCGTTCGGTCAACACTTTGTGTTCATAATAATGTCATTTTGGTTTCCAATCGTTTTGTAAATAAAGAATTCTAATCATATAGAATGCCAAAAAGAATGAAAAAATGATGGAAGCAAATATTTATTCGCTTTAAGAGCAATACATTTTCAAAAAGACTGTTTGCTACTAGTTCTAGTTGAAAATTCGGCATTACGAGTACAATTAAGTTCAAGAACTAAATGACTATCATAAAACAAAATTATCAAAAATATTTCTTCAAAAGTAACAAACATAGTAGTAAAAAATTCGAAACATTTCTACACAACTAGAAACAAACATCATTTTTGAAAATGGATTTGAATGGTTTTAAAAGTCAATTACCTTGAAGATTTTGTATTGTATCTGAAAGAGAATATACACATGCATAAATATATTGGTCATTGAAATTTATTTTTTGTTTATTCACTCTTACGATTTAGTTGCTTAAAATATTTCGCACAGTTCTGGCACGGCTCCGTCTTTTTCTGATCTGTAACAAAATTGATTAAAACAAGTTATTAACAAAAAATTTTCTGCGTGATTATACTTATACGTGATTTATACTTATGTACATGTAGCTACGGGCTTCAATCCAAGTGTATGCCGGTTGATTTGGGGATGAGACATCTATGTAGATTTGTTATTGTTAAAAAATGTTCTTGTTAAAATTAAAAATTTGCTATTTGAATGCGGTTGTTGGAAATTTTTACATGCAACCATGCAAAAGTGGTACTAGAAGGTATTTGTTTTCAAATGGAAACCCTGAGAATTTCAACTCAATATTTTCAATGCTGAAAAATTCTTCATCTTCCAAATCATTTTGAACAAAACTACACAAGTACCCAAAACGTCAGCTGAATTAAATGGGTCCTGAAAAAAGCTCTCAATATTTCGAAATCGGCGACCCACTACTGAGACTGGGCAAGTTGATGAGAAACCAGTAATTTGAATTGGTGTAAAAGGCTTGATGGCGCAAAAATTGTTAGGGCAAACAGCAGAGAAAAAGTAGTAATGAGTTTGAACGCTTACAATAACCCCATTTTTTTTACTGATTTTTAGTTTTTTCTCTTCAGTAAGCATTTCTTCATTTTGCAAGCGAATGTGAATTTGTTGTAAAATTTTGAAGGACTTTTAACTTTTTTTAATTTTTGGAGATAATTTTCAAATGGGTAACAAGAAAAACTTTGTATTGGCCCAAATACTTTCGCACATTCACTTATGTGCAAAATACTATGCACATTGTAAGATACACTATCTTCACCAAAAATCAAAGGGAAGTTCTCCACGAATAGTTCAAACAAAACTTGAGCATTTTCCACATTTTTTGCATATGTTCTCGGGCAAGATAACATTCGGGTAGCACAATGAAGCAGAAGGAATTCATAATAGAAGTCTTCATGAACTCTGCCCTTTAAGACCAGTATACCCGTATAAAATAAAAATTCCCGGAACTCAGTAGCTTTCCAATTAGACAGCTCTGGCAATTCTCTCGGGTATCTTGCAAATTCTTTTGGAGTATATTTTTTTAAGGCCTTTAGATGTGTAGAAATATCCTCTTTAACTTGTTTACAGATTTTAAAGTTAGTTTTATCTGTATTTAATCGCACTAACATTTTCTTTACAACTCCGAGATCTATCAGATGCATCGGATCAAGGGGAACCTGAGTTTTCATACCAACCCCAAGCTCTTCAAACGGTGATTGGTTTGAACGAAAGTTTATTTGGTGATGCTTAGGGTACCTTCTTGATGTAAAATCGCTATCAGATATAAGTTCACCTGAAACTGAAGAGTACGTCAGTACATTCCCGATCTTCTTGCCGATTTGAGTACATTTCGTGCAACCGTATGATGAAGTGTGGCCAACGGTTCCACAAGCGAAAGCTTTAGCTGGGGTATCACAAATCAGCCCCCGTATTTCGAACGTTACTACTTTATTATTGATATGCAACCCATTATTAATTAATTCTTTAATTTCTGTAACAAAATCACTTAGGAAAGAAGTTATGTCATTGGGTTTACTCTTCCCGACATATATACCAATAGGAAAAACAGAAATGTCTGGAATATTTCAGATTTTCCCTAATATTGGCCATAATTGCGTTCTCGAGCATTGAAACAACGGTAGGCCATCAATATTTACATCTATGATTATTTTTTGGCAATCACTTATAATGCTTGAGGCTCTTAATATCTGGTTTTTTACACCAAAATGACAATAAAAACCTGGAGACACATTTCTTAAACATACTTGTTCACGTTGTTTAATAAAAGAGTTTGCACTTAAAGGCACTTCTATGTTCTCTTCAACCAAAATTTTTAGCAAATCTTGAAAACAGTCGCGAAGTGGCCTGTGTTTGAAATACCATTTACCAAGCTTTGTTCTTAATGTTTCTTTTACTACATGTTTTTCACTGCAAATATTATCGGCACTATCAATCTGACTTGGCAAATCAAGGGACGGGCTTATAGATTTTAAATCTGCAACATCGCACGGTCTAAGTTTTGTCGAATACAAAATTCGTTCTTTTTTAAAAAGTCTCCGAATATGCCTTTTACTGGAACCTTTCATGTTTGGATTGCAATATGTATGTAAGTATTTAAACAACCACACAAAAATATTAAATTTCAATTAAAAAACACTACAAACCTTTTCAATACAAAATTTTATGTTTTTTGTACAAATTTTAACAAATAACACAGTTTTAGGCACCGAATGAGGTAGTTTACACGAGAACAATTTTTAAGCCGCACAATTTTAGTTCTTTTCCAAATTACACGAGACTAATTAATCTTGCATAAAATGTATACGTATACACAGCTTTGTGTGTGTTAGTGTTTTACTTAATCATTTGAAGTTTGGTTTTCGTTATAAGCGTATCGGAACATACTTGCAGGAAAAATGGTAATAAATGAGCAATTGTTTATTATTGGCAATATTTACTAAAAAATTAAATGAAAAAATTGTTTTCATTATCTTTTATGAATTAATGCGAAAATGTATTCATATTTCTAAATAGTTACATTATCCAGAAGTACTTATTGTAACTTTTTTTAAAAGAATTAAAGAAAAATCTCGTTCATTTTATTTTCATACAGCCTTATTTATAAAACTTGTTAAGCCTTTAAAAAGGTTTTTTAAAACAAATTTTCATACAAAATTTTGTTAAAAAGTCTTAATAATTTGTATAAATAAGACTGATATAATTTATTTAACACGAAAAAACAATAAATTCAATTATTAGTTTTAAAGTTTGTTGACGTGACCAACCCCTTTCTTCTTTTAAGTTCATGTTTCCACGACGATAACCAACGAAAGACTAAATACGCTCTGTAAAATAAAACAACACCGAACCTGTTGTTTCGCAAGTGTGTATGTATTGGTTTTGTGCTGCTAATGCGGGGTTGAAGCTGGTTGAAAAATTACGCAAACCAAAAAACCACTCTCTTCACCGAATTTGCCAACAAACTGGCATATTGTGCCAGCCTAATTAATCCCGTGTAAACTACCTCAATGAACACAATTTTAAGAAATAATTTGTATGAACAAATTTTCACAAGATAAAATGTGGGTTTGTTTACTAATCAAACTTCTAAGACATTAACTAAAGTTGACGGCGTTCAAAATTTGACGGCGATGGTGGCCGTTGGCTGAATCAATTTGAATGAAGCCGATATTAATTGACATAATTAAAAATAATTTTATTAAAAGAATACAAAAGTAAATAAATAAATAAATAAATAAAATAATTTTTTAATTATATTATAATCTGGCAGATACCCGTTACCAATAAATTATAATTGTAATAATTGCCCTATTTGTGGGTCTTGGAGCCGTTTGTTTTCCAATCGACTTGGCAAAAACTGGAAAGTTTTGTATACACTTTGGTCAATGTAAATTTTGCATTGTGTAGTAGTTGGCTTCAAGTTAGTCTATACAAGCTAACTTAAAGTTAGCTTTTTTTGTAGTTAGCTACTCATTTGACGGCAGGGTACATAAAGAAATAGTCTGTTGAAAGAACCAATGCGTTGGCTTGTGTGTATGTATGTATATGTTCATGTGTAGTATGGTAACAATTTAAAAGAGATGTGTAGTGAGATTATGAGAATAGCTTGTCATAAATATTATGTACATAAATAGAGTGAGAATCTATGCAAAGAAACAATTCAGTAACCATGCTATGTATGTATAAATTAAACACGGTGTATTAATTTTATTATTACAGTAAAATCTCGGAAAAGTTAATCAAAATGTCCCAAGGGTAATTAACTTTTTCGAATTATTAACTTTTCCGAAGGTTTTTTAAATTTATCGAAATAAAGCTTAAAGCATATATTTCTGTAAATAATATTTTTATTTCATTTATTTTTAATATTATACATATGTATGTACATACTTATGATTAATTAAAAAATTTCAGTTATGTATTAGGTTTTGTGAAATAACTTTTTAAAGTTGTTTGTTTCTTGCTTTTGTTGTGGTAGGCTGCTACTAATTTAGTGCGTTTGAGAATCAAGTCTTCCACCTCTTTTACATCATTTTTGAAGTATTTTATTAAATTATTTATGCTTTGGAGTGCTAAATTATAACTAACTTCCTTTTGTGGGCTACTTTGCTCGATATCTGAATCAGAGCTATCAGAAGACAATTCGCATTCTACATCCTCTGTTGCTTGATCTTCATTCCAGCCTTCTACGTCATCTATGTTGATCTCCACATTATCGGCCACCTTCGAAAGTAAAACTTGAACTTCGTTAATTGAATTGTTGTATTCGCTGTTCAGTGCAATAAGCGCAGACAGTGGAATGTTGTCTTCGTCTTGATATTCATCATCATCCCACTTGTTTATTTTATTCCATGAGTTGCTGAGAACACTTGGCAACAATTCATCCCAAGCTGCCTTAAGCATCAATATGGCTTGTCGAATTGTATGTAACTTCAACATACGGTCAATTGAAATGTTTTCCTCTGCAAGCATGTTGCATAAAAGTTTATTTCGATAACCCAATTTGACCAATCTTATTGGATTTTAATCCATTGGCTGTAAAACAGGTGTGACGTTGGGCGGAAAAAGCATTGCTATAATATTGCCGTCCTCAGTTTTCAGTAAATCAATAGGCTTGTGTGCCGTGCAGTTGTCTATGAGCAACAAAGCCTTTGGTGGCAAATTATTTTCATGAGAAAATTTGCGGACCTGTAAAATTTTAAAGTTATTAGCTCTTATAGAAATGCACATGTATTTAACGAATTGCTGAATTTACCTGTTTGACAAATGAGTTATGAAACCAGTTATAAAAAAGTTTTGCATTCATCCATGCCTTTTGTGAACTAACGCACTCCAATGGGTTTTCAAATCCCTTAAAACAACGTGGATTAGCTGCTTTTCCTATCACCAACGGAGTCAATTTGTGCGAACCGTCCGCATTTGCGCACAACAAAAATGTTATTCTCTCCTTGGCTATTTTCCTCCCTGGTGCGGTTTTTTCCGTAGCTGCGACGAAAGTTTTATCGGGTAATAAACGGTAGAAAAGTCCAGACTCGTCAGCGTTGTATATTTGTGATTCAGTGATCTTCATTTGGGCACATTTTGCCCGTAAATTATCAATAAAAGGTGTTATTCCTGCGGTATCGCTAGATAGAATTTCACCACATACTTTAAGAAAGCGAATACCGTGCCTTTTCTTAAAATTTGCTAGCCACCCATCACTCGCATTAAATTGTTTATTTGGATAAAGCTTTTGGAAATCGACTCTAGCTCTAGCTTTTATCAATGGTCCAGTTACTGCACAATTACGGTCTCTTTGTTTTAAAAACCATTCATAAACACTTTTATCCAACTCAACATATTCTGCTTTATGTAGAGTTTTCCTTGGTACCTGTTCATATGAGTTACTCAAAGCTTCCAATATTTCATTTTTCTTTTTTTTAATTTTTGAGATAGCTGCTTCTGTTACTCCATAATCTAATGCCAATCTTTTACCACTAACACCTTGGACAATCTTTTTCAAAATTTCTGATTTTTGTAGAACAGTCAGTCTTTGCTGCTTTTTATTTTTTGTTGACATTTTATTCACACACTTTACTACGCACTTTAAATAATTTTTGTGCTTTTCACAACAAAGGCTAAAAATATTGTGAGACAAGAATTGCATTTTTACATAAAACAAATGTGCAATACGTATGTATGTATTCGTGAAGTACCGTAACTGAAAATATTTCTCTTTACTCAGAATTTTTCGTTTTTTTATTATGCACGCTCTAAAAAGTTAATTAAAAATTAACTTTTTAGAGCGGCACGTGAAGACAGCCGCTCGATTAACTTTTCCGCGAGATTAACTTTTTCGAGACTTAACTTTTCCGAGATTTTAATGTACTTTATTTAAACATGGTGTATTAAATTTTATTATTTATTTATTAATGTTACAATTATAATAATATTGTTCTATCTCCTATGGAGATCTGTTAAGAACTGCCGAAATGTAATTTTGGCCAACAATACGTAACTTCGTATTGCGCTGTAACTTGCTCAAGGTAAGCAGTAAAAGCAAAGCAAGAAAAAAATTAATTAAAAGAAATTATGCTGATTCACATTTGAACCAACAAAAATAATAAATTTAAATTGCGAAATATTGAATTTGTCGCTTAACAATTAATTCAATAAATTATTTTTATTAATTCAGCACAATAAAAGATTTTAGTCAATCAAGTCATTCAACAAAGAATTAATTTCAAAGCAAGCAAAAAAGTTAGTCAAAAGAAAAAAAGATTTTTAAATTTAATACCGCTGACTATTGTGTTGAACCCATTGCATGCTCTTCCCCCCTTTAAACGCGAACGTCCTCGGTTGCATTTGGAGTTTTCTTCGCTTCAATTTCCAGAAACTTACTTATTTCATGCGATCGCTTCCTCCTTGCCCAAAGTTTAGTGGTAAAAGCTACTACCGCGAGGAGAGTAACACCCATAGTTCCTAGGCTCAAAAAAGAATTTGTTCTGTTGTCTTTTTTTAAGGATTCTATGTAGCGTTTGTTATTTAGGTGCAATTCTTTTATTAATTGTAGCGATAGCGGTTCCTCAAAGATATGAGTAGAGTTTGTGGACGCTAGAATAGCCGGTAATGGTTTGTATTCCATTTCTTCATAGAACTCGTATCTAGTGTTATTGATGAATACTGAGGTGTTATGGTAAGTTATTATGAACGTTCCGATTATAGCTAGTGGGTTATTATTTATAACGATTTCTCCGTTGTAGGAGTTAAAAAATAAAATGCCGGGTTGTATAATTTCAAATGAAGGAATATGAGAATTATTACTTTTCTTACATACTGCTGGCTTACTCTTGAGGAGAGTAGGAATGCATTTTGTCTTCGATATATCTTTTATGCTATTCCGTTTGCATATACTTAAATCATCATAAGACTTACACGTATTTTTAACCTCATACATTTCACCTTGACATAAAATTATATTTGAACTATCCAATTTTACAATTTCGTTGTTCTTTTTTACAGGTTTTATTAGTATTGATTGACAATGGTTTGGTTTGACAATAGGTAAACTAGTCATATACAGTATAATGGAGCTGTTAGTAGCAATCTTTAAATCAGCAAATTTGAGACATTGTTCAAGGTTGGAATATGGAAAACTTTGCTGTTTTATAGAGTTTCTTAACAAACTGACTTCTTTTTCTGAGAAAAGAAATGTGTTAATAATATTACTTTTAGCCCACATTAAGGCCTGTTCTACTCTAGTTACTTCTTCTTTCAGTACTTCCAACTCAAATTTAAACCTTACAGCTTCTGCCTTTTGTACGTCTCCGTTTCTGTGAAGGTATCTTATAATCTCGTTCGTTCTGTTCGCTACTTCATTGAGTTTCGTTTCTATCAAATGGTTAATAATAATTTGGTTTTCTGTTTGTCTTATACTGTTGTTAATTCTTTCATTTATTAGCTGAAAATCGTCTCTGTCGGGTGTTCCAGCTATCCACTTCCAAACTGTTCCTATCGCATCTATTGATCTTTTTATCTTTCGGAAGGGCTTCACCCTATCTATTGCATCTTTAATGCCATTTATCTCATGTTTTAGGAATGGAAATAGAGCGTTATGAGTCTGTATTTTATATTTGATATGTTCGTATAATGAAATGTCTATTATGTGGTTCAGTCTAAAGTCTCCATCTTGTATCAGCGTATGTCCGGTCCCAAGAGTCACTATTTCCGAGTTGGAGTAGTCTAATATTTGTACTTCACATGTTGTTAAAGAGTACAGCAACCTGAAAGAACAAGGTTTATCTAATATTATCTTTATGGACTATTTTGTCGTCTATCAAAACTTTGGACCCATGGTCTTTCTGCAACAAGCAATATTGTACATTTTTCAACGGTCAATTTGGACGATATAGGATACGAAGAGCAAATGAAAAAAACAGGCGATATCTCAAGGGCCATAACATAATTAACATAACTAAAATCACATGAATCAAATTTAACCTCTCATGTCCCTTTTTGTGGCAAAAACTACATGGGGATGCTTCCAACACTGTGTTGACTGTGCCTTGGTTTTCTCCAAACAACTCCTCCGTTTCTTCTACTATGGCTACGAGGGATCTCAGTTCCTGTCTTTCCTGTCCAATAAATCTTGCTCTGAGAGCTTGATCTCTAAGCCCTTTAATGAAACTCTTCACAGCTATCCTTTTGAAGTCCTTTATCATAACCTCAATACTGTCTGCTGACCACTCTTCCTTAATTGTGTTGATTGCGTCATTGAGCAGGACCTCAAAACGGTCCCCGAATCCACTGGCTGATTCTCTGATGCTCTGCCTGCATCCTAATATCTGCTCCCTAATCTGATCCAGGTTTTTCTTCTTCAAATATGCTTTCTTGATGGCGTTACACAATGCATCCACGGATTCAAATTTCTGTTGCGAGATTCTAGTATATGCCATACCCATAAAGCGTAATTTTAGGCATTCGATGACATTATCCCGTGTGCTACTATCCCCTCCCGACAAAATTTCTCTTTCCACCATTTTACATCCCTGGATGTATCTGAAGACCTCAGACGATAAATCAGGTCCATCAGTGCCAAAGAATGTTGGCACTTTGTTGTTTACTACTTTAGTAATTTCCGATAAAGTTGGCATCCTGATTGTTTGTTGTACTATATTTTCCCTATTTAATACTTGTCTAGGTGGGGCTGTTTGTGTTTGCAAATAATTCTTTGTATCTGATATTAATTTATAAAATTCCCCAATAATATCAACATCGGATATTTTTGTCTTTTCCAATCTATTAAATTCCGCTTTGTTCCGTTCAAGCTCTTCTAATTTTCTTGCTCTAGTTTCGGCCGTGTAGCCTCTGCTGCCTGCCTTTTTTGCGTTACTCCAAATTATTTTAGTTTTTTCTAACAACTCTAGAGCAACTGCCTGTTCCCTATAAGTTTCTATTTCGTCTACCACTCCTTTTTGCTCCTGAGTTATAATTATTGTCGGAATTTCTTTATCTCCTGCTTCTGATAACTCCTCGTGCAACGATGGTATAGGTGACCTAGACCTATGTATTGTATTTAATTCGTGTCGGGCATTTTCTAGTGCTATTCGAAGTCTTTGAAACGTGTTATCCTGTGTTTCTATTAGTTGTTGTTTTTTTTTGCTGTTTCTTAAACTCCTTTTCACTTAACTCCTTTTGTTTTAACTGATTAACTAGTTCTGTATTTTCCCTGACTGCATCCTCGAGTAAGCTTTCTGTGTAGCTTAGTTGCTCACGTATTTTCCTGCTATGATTTTCAAGTAATATCTTTGTTTCTTCTAATTCTGATTGTTCCTCATTAATGTCTGACAACACTTGTAATATGTATCCCACTTCTTCTAACTTCGTCAATTTCCTTTCCCGTACAATCTCCCTATGTATGTTAGTAGAATTCTCGTCTGACTTCCAATTGGTGAGTTCTGACCATGCTAGAACTCGTAAACTGTCTACCTCAAAATTATATGCATCCAACCTTGCAACTAAATCGTCTGTTCTTCCTTGTGGATCGTCCATTCATATGATAAAAAGCTATTAAAATATACCTACCATTTGCAGGCTTAACTGTTGCATCTCCTTTTCACTTGTTTTTTAGTGTAGCCTCTGCTGCCTGCCTTTTTTGCGTTACTCAATTATTTTAGTTTTCTCTAATAACTCTAGAACAACTGCCTGTTCCCTATAAGATGATCTACTTTAGATTATTTTGCTCCCATTATATTGTCCTAAAAAAAATTTACCAATCTAGATATTTTCTCATTAAAAGCACTGTTTCTAATTCCACTTTTCGTCTGTTAATTACATCATCCCTAGTAGGGGTTCCTTCTATTCCTAAATCCTTCCACAGTTCAGTTAAAAATCCCACGGGACCCTCCAGGATTATAACAAGCCATTTTCCCCTCTCATGTACTTGGTTAGGGGTTTTACTATAGCCGAGTAATCCTTTACAAATCTCCTATAATACCCTGCCAATCCTAGAAATGAACGCAGACCTCGTAAGGTCTTCGGTATTTCATACCTCATAATATCTTTAATCTTATCCGGACAAGTCTTTATGCCTTCTTTCGAAACGACAAATCCCAAGTACTCCACCTCATCTAAAGGAACCTCGATTTCTCTCTAGATACCCTCATATTTGCACTATATAACCTACAGAGTATTCGGTTAATATCTTCGATGTGTTGTTCTACTAAGCTCGAGAAAATAATAACATCATCAATGTAGACATAGCAGCATCTACCTATTTCCTCCCGCAGCACATCATCAATCGCCTTCTGGAATATGCTAGGGGCATTCTTCAACCCAAAAGGGAGCCTACAAAATTTTCCATGATTTATTGAAAAAGCTGTCTTCTGTCGGTCTTGTTCCCCAAGTTTTATCTGATGGAATCCTGACTTAAGATCCAGGGTTGAAAATACTGAAGCCTTCCCTAGACTTGCCAAAATCACTGAGATATCTGGAATTGGATACCTTTCACTATGTGTCTTCTCATTAAGCTTTCTGAAGTCGATGACCATGCGATGCTTTGCTTTTCCATTTTCATCTATTCCTTTCTTATTTACAATCCATATGGGATTGTTATAGGGAGAACGGGATGGTTGAATGATTTTGTTTTTTAACAATTCATTAATTTCTTTGTCTACAAATTCTGTTAAAGCAACAGGGTATGGATATGGCCTTGAATATACTGGTTGATCGTCAGTAGTTTTAATCGTGGCTACTATTGAAGTGTTGTAAGGTAAAGCTTCGTCCGGATCGGCAAAAACCTTTCGGCGTGTCTTTAGTAATTGGTCTATCTTTTGTCATGTGCTTAAATTTTCGTGATATTCTGATATTTTATTTACGTCCCTGCAGTGGATATACAGTAGCTTTTCGTTTCCTCCATCATATCTAAGGGTATATTCTCTAAAATCTATGTTAGCATTTACTTCATTCAAAAGGTCGACTCCTACTATTGCATCAAAGGTCTTCAGTTCTGGTAAAAGGAAAAAATTTGTATTCCTTCCAAATATTCCAACCACACATTTGTTAGTAATTTTCGAATGGCCGTGTACGGATTTCACGAGAAAAGGATTTGTAATTTGCTTAACACCTTTTAGAATATTTGTTGGCTTAATATAATTTTTTGAAGTGCCAGTGTCTAACAGAATTTTAATTTTTCTCCCTCCTATTTCCCGTTCTACATACGGAAGGAGGGAACGTCCCCTAAAAAATTTACTGCGTCCACCGAATAGCATTCAGAATCATTTTCATGTTCGTCATAAACTGAGTTAATATCTAAATTATCCTCTTCACAACTTACATTCTCCTCCCATTCGTGAGTAATTTGATTTACTCTCTGAGCTTTTGCAGCCGGAAGGTACTGTCTAGATGATTCAATTGGTCTTTTGACGGCCTGCGGGTTATTTTTGTTCATTTCCCTTTGTATGCTTCTCATGCTTCTATCGATTTCCATGGACTCCTGTCTTTGTATCCTGTTACTGCGCCTTCCAAAATTATAGTTATAAATGTCATGTTCTTGCGGACCAGTTTGGTTTCTAGTTGTGTCACGCTGGTAACCCATTTGGGCCATGGGTCGTAGGTGTGTGTGATTTCTAGCATGTTGATATTGGTTAGATGCTGGGTTCTGCTTTGAGTTATTCCAATACGTTGTAGCAAAATTATATCTCACGTGATTTGTCTCTAATTCTTGGGCTAAAGCTAGCGCTGATGGCATGTCCTGCGGCTTACACGAGAAAAGAATGTCGCACATAGGGCGACGTAATCCTGATATAAAAACTCTTAGAGCATCCTGCCTTTATTTCTGATTCAACGATTCGATCAGAGACGCATTTCCTTCGTTAGTCATGATGACTTTATTTATGATAAGCGTAAGCCTTTTCTCTACTACGTCATAAAAATCAACTATTGCTCTCGGGCCTTGTTTCAAGGTGGATAGTTCCTGCTCTAAAGTGAACAGTGTTCTTTTATCCCCGTATGAAAAGTCCAGTCTAGCCAATATAGCTTTGAAATTCAGTACTGTGTTATAAGAACTCAATACTGTATCTGCCGCGCCTATCACTTTGTTTCTTATTATTGCTACGGCCTGATAATAACGACTACTACCTTCAAATTTTTCAAACAGCCTGTGTGCAGTGGTAGCTGCTTGTCTCCAGGAAACATACTTGGCATTATTACCATCGAATTCTGGGAGTGACTTAACAATTTCTAGTGATTCATTGCACTCCACATTGGGTAGAATTTGCACTTCCTTGTATTCCTCGACTCTTGTTGGTGCTTCCAAGGAAGCAAGCCTACTAGTGAGATCATCTATCTGGTTCTGAATGACTGTCCTTGCCTGTTCTGTTGCTCGGCTTATAGCTGTATCTAATAGTGTTATGGTTTATTTTATTTTTACAACCTGGAGGGTCCCTTGGGAATCGCAGGTTTCTTTATTTTAGTTAAAACGCTTACAACTGTCATTGCGAACTGACCCCTACTTTTATTTTCTATAAGCTGTTTATATAAAATATATACACTTACAATTCTTTTTCTTATGCTAACTAGACAATAACTTATTTCATAAATATTATTTAGCTTTTGACCCAATTACAACATATCGATATTGCACAATTTGTCAGCGGAAAGAAACCAAGTGAATGAACTGGCTACTGCTGCCTCAACAAATTAGTGCAATGCATGGGTACGAGGGCTGTTTAAAAATGATTCACAACATCCCCCCCCTTGGCGGAAGATAACATATAGACATAGATGTTTCCTAAGTATAGTAATTGGATCAAAATGCTTTGTCTTATTCTATATAATATAAAATATTTAAGTAATTGAAATGTAGATGATCTATTCTATGAAATACATAAGTAAGTGCCTTCGACTCCTAACATACCTCCCCACTTGGCGGAAAGCAAATGCGCCGCATTTTCTGTTGATGTTTTGATTCTTGACATCTAAGCTAGGTTGACGTGGTTTTGTTTATCCTTATGTGTTGAAATTTGTGGCACCTTTATGTATTCAGTTAAATCACAACCATCACGAACTAATGTCTTCGGCTGAGTAAGGGTGTATCAAGAAACCAGCATCGCCAATAAAGGTGTTCTCACTTGAGCAGAGATGTATTAATGGTCAAAGACTACGACTTGTGTAATAGATGGCCAGTTCATATGTAAAATGACGGCCATCGGTATCACAACGTGAACACCCATCGTGGAACGAATACAATACACTTTTTACAATTTTTGGATAACAGTACGAAGAACTATCTCATTTAGTTTATTGGATTACAAATCCGCATGTAAGCTGTTAAGCTGTACTCAAACCGTGTATAGTATTGATGATAGCAACGGAACCAGTATCATCCCACTTCGTGTGGATTGATAGAGAAATGTCAATGCGGTATAGTTGATTTCAAAGGTTTGTAATCTATACAAAGATTTTTTTTAAGTGTTGCTGGGCCTTGACTTCCCGGAATAATCTGATCGTGCATATTATTGGGAGTCCTGTTGTGGCTACAATAATTCATCTCAATGTACTACACTCGTTAGATAAGAGTATTACTTGATGTTTAAGCTGTTGTTTTGTGGTGTATGCTGTAGATCTTTCTTCTGATTTGGTTGTTGGAAATTCAAGTGGTTGTCAGTTGTTGTTATTGCTGGGGTAAAGTTATCGCTTCAGATATTACTTAACTTTTGGCTGCAAGAGACTATACGCCTTGTGTTGTTAAATTTAGATGATGGTTGTAATTTCTCTTGTTGTTTTGATGTTGTTGTTACGTTTGTTGTCTTCACTGTATGCCAACTTTCTAGTTCTGGGGATCGTAGTTGAGCCGCGGTTGCACTTATCTTGGTTTAGTATTAGCATACAATAAAATTACTTATTTATTTAATTTATATTAATTTACTGAAAACTTCTTGAAAACTTTCTTTATTTTGTATTCTTTCTTTTCTCTTGCAATTACAAGAACCAATATCATAACTGTAAGCCAAAGTTATCATTCGTAGAAAAGTTTTCTAGTCTTTTAATTTATCTGGTAATGAACTAGAGACACCATCTATAACTCCCCTGATAGGGAGATCAACTTCTACTGTGTAAAGTAGAAATAAACCATGTTTTAAATCAGAAGTACCTTTCAAAAATAACGTTGCAAGAATTGTCAAAAAACATCTTACATTTGAAAAAATTCCTCCTTTCCTAATTATAGGGTAAAGATCGTTTTCAGAATGATTAAACTCATGCAGACGTACCATAAGATCTATTTGATCATAGCAATTTTTACGACAAAAATATCCACAATAGAGGTTAGGAAGGACAGTAAAGATGTCTTGTTCTTCGGGTTTTGAGAGAGATTGAAATATTTTCCCAATAATATTATAATCTATATTATTATTATATTTCTTTTTTGGCAATAATTTATATAATAATTGAATGCTCTTTTTGAACTCAATCTATTTTTATGTAAGATCTGTTAACTTCTTAGAGTAATTTGATTCAGATCTGATGCCTGTTGTTCACTAATATATTGTTTCATCACTATAATAAGGTAAAATTCAGTATTATTCGGATTACTACAAATAGGTTTTAGTAAATAATATCCGTAGTTCTCATATTACTATTTAATTTTAATAATTTGGGGACATTGTCTTCTGTGACAAATATTTTATAGAAAGCCAACTGGACTTGATATTTTTCAATCAATGACTTGTGTTTTAAAAAGATGCTTGATTATTTGATATCTCATTTGATTCAGCATCCATTGTTATAATATCAGGAGAATAATTCATGAAAGGAAATTCTAATTTCTCTAAAAATTTCTTAGTTGTTATATCTGTTTCTCCTTTAGACAGATTGTACTGAGAAAGTACTCTGTCTTTCGATACAAATTTTGAACTTAAGAGAGCAGGAGCATAATCCTGGTCTGATCCTTGTCTCATATCAACTTCAGGAGTAAGTAGTCAATTATGAAACAAATTACTTTCTGGATATATGCTCCCTAGTCCCTCTAATATACTGCCAGATCCTTCTGCGAGACAGTAGATGTTTTTTACTTTAAATTTAAACCAATTTATCAGGAGAAGAAGTTCTAAGATTTTATTAATAGCAGTACTTATTATCCCATTAGGTCGTCCTATTTGATGGAAATCTTTGAATGAATAATTATTAGGAACTAATGCTTCTAACCCATGATAATAATCTAACATCACTTGTGTGAAAGTTAAGGATAACATAGGGTTATTAATAGTTGTTGCTAAAGTTATCTTTTTCTCTATTTTATTATAAATTATATCACCCAGATTCAATCTAGTTCGGAGATGAAATACCGCTCTTTCTTTGTCCATTCTCCTATTAATTCTATAAATCATAGGTGATTTTAATTTAGATTGAAATAGAGCTCGGTTTCTAGATATAGCAGTTGTCGACAATTGAATTTGTTCTATATCTGATTGTTTAATTAATAAATATTTGTATAAAAATGATTTAAACCAGTATTATTGTAAACAAAATGGTCTGAATCATTTATAAAGACGCTGTCAATAAAACTAACTTGTTTATAATATTTTAAGAACCATTGGAAAATACCAAATAACAAAGTTGATGAAATAATAACTGGATCTAAAGCTTGATTGTGTTTTAATACTTTCACATCCAGATAGTTAATATATGATTCTAATAAATTCCCATTCACTAAAAACACACATAATGTTTCAAAATATTTTGCCCTTTGGAAGAAAAGCTTACTTGGAGTACAATTAAGTAAAAAATCTTTTAAAACTCTTGAAGAAGAAATCAAAGCTGCTGTAAAATAATCAAAGTTTATGAATCTTAAATCATTGAGACTTACACTAGGAGCTTCTCTAGAAATTTTTGAGGTATGTATTACTTTATCCATAACGTATTGTTGCACAAAGGATAGATCGCAAGCTTTTCCGAACGTCCTACCCAAGTGAATTGATACTGCATATTTCAGTTCGCTATTAGAAAAATAAGGATCATGTATTGAAATTTTTTCTTTACTAGAAATGTCATCTCTGCTCGGGCTTGGTAACCTATTGTTGTCTATTAAATCTAATTTAATAGTTGTAACTTCTTTTGTACAACCAGGACAACTAAGGATAGATGCAAATTGTTTGACATTCAAGTAATCATACTCTTTGATTAAACTTATTAAGATTATATTGTAGATCAATATCAATTGGAAATGAATTGTAAAATCCTTCCCACCGGACGTAATGGAAGCCAAGTTATTAGTGGATTGTTTCATGTGTGTTGCCTGGGTTGAGAGAAAATTAATAACTGCAGCATTCTTTTCAATCATTGATTTGAATCTATGTAATATATTTCCACCCCACACCATAGCACACCAATCATTTGTGTCTAATTCCTCTAATTCCTCTGGTACGATATGACTCTTTTCTCTAATTAATTCATCGACCAGAGATATTAAATTGAAGGCATCTAATCTATTACACCAAGATCTAATTAAATGAAGTTGTTGGAGAGACTTTGTGAAGCTTGTCTTTGCTACAATATCTAAGGATGGTTTCTTTACTTTTTCTTTTGTAGCAGACCCTAAATAAGCAATGAATGGTCCATCTTTAAGGTAATTAACAGATTGTCTCATAGAAAACTCTCTACTTAAAATGATAGTTATCGACTTATTTAATTCTTCCTCTGTTGTGCTATCTACATCCAACACTCTGAATTGACACGGTGGATAAGACTTAGAAGAACCTACAATATTAAGTTTCCAATGCTCTACTCTTAAAGAATTTGCCGCTTCAGTGGGACAGTCAAAATTTAAATAAAATTCAAAATAGTTATTTTCAAAATTTTTGATCCTATTTTTAAGTATTTTAATCACTTTTGTATTGTTGATATCTGCAATCTCTAAGAAGTCGAAAGCTTTATTGTCATTATTAATAATTATATTTATATAAGATATATCCTTTGTGATTCCTTGTAATTCAGAGGGTGTCATTTCTTGGACTATTTTATTAATTGTTAAATTAGAAAATTGATTTCTTAAAGCTAATAATATACCTGAATTGGAATTTCTTAGTAATTCATGAGCAATGGAAGGAATAAAAGGTTCCATCTTAATAAGTTCAGTTATTATTTCTTGTCTAGGTTTAGTGGATGCACTATTAAATATGTTAGTCACTTCAGGATTTGTAACATTATCTGATGTTATATAAGCTAAAGCAAGATTTTTCATTTTATTTTCTACTGAAGGTAAATTCCTAATATTTAGACTAAAGATATCTTCAATTAATTTTGAGTGGTCAATAGCTCCAGGTATAGGTTCAACATTATTCAATCTTCTAGTTATTCTATAGATTTCAGGATAATCTTTTCTCAAGAGCTGTAGTAAGGAGATCCACAAAGTCAATTTGCCATCATATCCTCGAATAGTATGAGTATGGGAGATTCCTCCAAAATCGGTAGGATGGAATAAATACGCTATTCTTTCTTGTTTAGTACTATAATTAAGGATTACACTTTTACGAGATAAATAATTCAATACCATTAACTGATTTATCAAAAAAAAGTATTATCAGGCAAATAGTCACTTTTTGCAGTTGCTTCGGTTATAGTGTTTATTGTAGACAATGATGACATGAATGGACAAACTCCATCATTTATATCAGGAATACATCGATTGATTTTCTTGTCTCCATTTGAAATGGCTTCTCCATCAAAATATCTAACTTTACCAAATTCACACAACCTGATAGAAAACCAAGTCTCTTTTTTTTCAAGAATTAAGTTTACAGAATTGAATGTTGTTGATAAGAAGTCTAAAAATTCATTCCGTCTTATTGTTTTTTGTTCTTCTGTTAAAAAAGGATAATTAACCATCACTACCTGATTATCTCCCTGACACATGATATTGATGTTTAGATTAGATTTTTCAGCTGAATACTTAATAAGATTGATAGTTATGACTGTCCACAGTTTCTGCCTCATACCTTCCATTCCTCCTAAGTGGTTGTTATAGAAGTAATCACCTAAAATGGGATTCAAATGATCATCATAATCAGGGGGAGCTAGTCGTGAATTACAGAAAACATTTGATTTAATAAACCATAAGTGATTGTTTTTATAAAGATCACCTGTATCGAACAATTCGTCTAATACTTCCCCATAGTGATATACTAATGCATGCCTCAATCTCATATTCCATTTGCTCAGGTCTAAATTTAATATTTCCAAGTTTGAGTTCCTCTGACCTTTAGCAGTATCGGCCAGACGTCGCATTAATTGTATTTCACCATCAGTCATAGTTTGCTCTGGAACATACTTCATATATTGATGAGCAATGTTCGATTCCATTGAGGTTTGAGCTAATCTTTGTATATAAGGCTGTTTGACAAAAAGTCTTCCATCTGGTTTTAATTCTTGTTCTTTTCTGCATAGACAAGCAGTTGAGTCATTAGGATCGAAATAATTTTGCTTTAGTTCTTCGATTTTCTTTTCTAAATCATAAGTATTTCCTTGTAAATATCTCTGTATTACTCGAGTTGGTTTTCTTCCCAATCTAGCAGGTGGTTTATTTTTGTTATGCAGAAGCTTAAAAGCACAAGAGTCATAATCCGAATACCAATCTTGAAACTCATCTGCAGCAGATGAATCTTTAATTAACTCAGAAGTATCAGGACTCAAATCATAATCAAACGTTTTTGCAAATCTAATTTCACTCCATAAGTCATATCTTTTTTCATATTTAGGGGGTATTCATTTCTTCTATAAAACATAGCCAGATCTTCTGGAACAATTTTGCAAGGTGGCCATTTTTGACGTTTTAATAAATAATTTTTTACAAAATCTCTTCTCATAATAGAAACGCCTACTTTTGCGATGTCTTGATCTATAATGACAGATTCAGTTCCATATTTTCTTACATTTTCAAACCCACTTTTAATTTCTAAACAAGGATGACCAAAATGTTTTGTGTTGCCCAACATTTCAATGTACATCTTTATACAATCAACATTTCGACTAGCTGGCAATAATTTATTTAGATCATAGTTAACATTATAGTTTGTTAAAATTTCTTGCATACCTTCACGACTGGTTTCATAAAGATCCTGAAATCCTAAATCTTCTTCATTATCATTTATTACAAATCCTAAAACTAAAGATTCCCAAGTTGCAATAAATTTGAAAAAATCATTTTTTAGCAATCGTCTTAGACTTTCAAATTCTTTGATTAATGTCAAACCTGTTGTATACATACTCAAAGGATATTTTCTAGATATGTCTGACAGAATCCAATAAACTTTCTTTACAAATCGTGATTGGTAAATATCTAATACGCGTAAAAATAATGTAGTAGGGCCTATAGTACATTTGTCGTCTTTTAAATTTATTAAAAAGATATATCTTTCAATTAGCAATCTATTTTTGTAAGTAATAAATTTCCCGAATGGTATCCTTTTCGCACAAATTTCATCTTTAATGATTTCAACCCTTTTCATCATATTGAAATCCCATCTAGCTTCAGATATTTTGGTTTTAAAAAGAGTTTTAATATTATTTATATGATTTTTTATTGAATCTGTTAAAAAACCTGTATTACTTCTTCCGATAAAATTGAACTTATGTATTTCTAAAGATAGATACGCTGCATCAACATTCCTCAAAAAATCATTGAACAGTATATTTTCATCTATTTTTGTTGTCTCTTCTATAAATAATGTCAAAAAGTCATAAGGATCTATTGAATTTAAATTATAAATATCAGTATGAATTTTAAGTTCATTCATTTTATCTTTTATTATTTTATGTCTAGGACAATAAAACTGGTTATGTTCTAGTAAAAAGTTAAGATCATCATTAGTTATAGGCATAGCTAAATGAGAAGGAATAAAAAAACCTCTATTTGTTGTTTTCTTATTTTCTACAATATCTGGATCTTCATCTTCAGAATCAAATATAATTTCATATTCTGTTGATTCTTCATGCCTCAAAGATTCTAGCATATGATTTAAAACAAAATCATTTTCATACACTTTGGTCAATGTAAATTTTGCATTGTGTAGTAGTTGGCTTCAAGTTAAGGCTTCATTAGTCTTTACTTTCTGTTGCTGTTCTGTGCCGTTCTTTTCCGTATAAAATATTTTGCAATTACTTTTTCTGTGAAAAAAAAAATCAGCTGGCAACCTATAGAATAAATTACACTTGTATAAAAAGTATCACAACACACTAATACATACACACTTTTGGCTCTCACTTAACGTTGAATTCTATTTTCTACAGATCTGTCCGCAACAGAACAGAACGAAAAATGAAAAACTAACCACACATACAGATTTTCAACTAAACACAAACAAAACAGCTGATTCAGAACAAAACAGCACGTACAAACTAATTCTGCCTTTAGTCTATATAAGCTAACTTAAAGTTGGCTTTTTTGTAGTTAGCTACTCATTTGACGGCAGGGTTGTGATGTTGCCTGTTAATGGCATTTAACATCCACTAAAATGTTTAACTTTTACTACTTTTATTAAGTTATTTTCTTTTTATATTTATATTCGTTTATATTTTTTCTAATTTTTATTTTTAAATTTCCACGTTTGTATTTTGTGTAGTTTAATTAAATTTTTATTATATTATATTTTATTTACTTTATATACATGTATGTACATGCATACATATATGTATGTATTTCACGGTCGCCATTTAACGTCGTTTGTTATAAAATGAGAAAGTATAACCCGAACACGTTTATAGTTGTACAAAGAATGCCTAAAAGCTTTATTTTATTTTATTACTTAACCTGTGTATGTTAGTATTTGTTCGTGCTTACATTAAAAGATACAATCGTATTATAAATCTATTACAAAAGATAGGGTGTCCCATTACTTTTCAGGGATGGCACTATAACATTGTTCTGGTACTCCTGATCCCAAAAACTGATAATTCCATAATTAGGCATAACGTATTGCTGATAACTCATTGGTTGTTGATATTGGGCGTACTGCAGATGTTGATGATGATGATGAAAAGTGTTTAGCTGCTGTTGCTGATTTTGTAGAGGTGTCTGGGGTTGGTCTCGTTTAGGGCCTCGGCTTATTACCACTTTATCATATACACTATGATTTTGGAGGTGACCCAAAACGGACTTTTGATATTTATATACCTTATTACACATATTACACTGATATACAGAAGAACTAATTTTTGAATAGTTTAATGAGTCACTATTTTAAGAAAACAACAAATTTATATAAATTGCTTCAAACTTATAAAAGCAAAAGTATTAAAAAATACTGCTTATGATGCTTGTAAATACAATAAAGTACTAATGCGTAGATTAGAAAAGTTTGTGTTGTCTCCATAGATAATGAAAAGAGAAACCCTGGGGATGGCACACATCCATTACGAGGTTGTCTTACAGCCTCACTAAATGACCTAACGCCAATATTGCTGTTAGATTTAGGCCACTTAGGCAATGGTTTGTCGTCGGGCGTTCGCAGTCTTTTACGAGAAGGTTTTGGCGACGTGCTAGAAACGCTACTACTGGATGCAGGAGTGTCATTGTTTTCAAAGACTACTTTTGCCCATTTAAGAGAGGATTTATGTTCCTTGGACAGTCTTGGTGGGTCTTGAGTGCCCAACGAGCTTTACAATTCGGAAGCATAACCTTTTTTGGTTATCCCTCATTTTTGAGGGTCTGATATGTTTGCTGCAAAAACCGACTATATGCCTGGTGTTCACGGCAGTCTTCGTCTGCACGAGTTTTCACGTACCAGAGGGGCCAGCCGTAGCAGCTGGCTGGGTGAAACCGGTCCTCTGTCTTTCTGCTCTAGAAAGCACTGTCAGTCCATCAGTTGCAGTCTTGTTTTTTTTTGTTTTTGATTTTTTTTTGGAAATTTTTATTCATTTTTGGTCCCACGGGTATGGAGGACTTGAAGTCCACCACGTCATAGCCCCCGTTAAGGCTTCTTGCTTAGGTGTCCAGGTATCAACAAGGCTCCGTTCTAATACAGCCTTTTAACACTGACTGCTAAAATCCGATGGGAACGAGTCGCATGACACCCCGGTTTAGGGTTGGATAACCTTTCGTCCACAGACCTTTAGAGTCAGTTATATTCACCCATTGCCAAAGCTGTGGTATTGTGTTGAAGACATAGACCACGTTCTGTAATTAAGCCAGCACACCACGTCCACGTCGTCATCCCGAAAGGGTCAATCTTGAATTAAAAATTATGCATCTTTCTCTTTATATACTCTTTAACTTATCTAACTTATTGTTATGGAGACACTTAATATAATAACTAAAAGCACAAGGAGTGTACTTCTTAATGAAATTAGTTTTACGACTTACACTATCATTTATCTCTTCTAATATGCACTCGAAATCTGCATATACAGCGAAGGGGACATCAATTTTCCTTTGATGTTTCCTGTGATGAAGAATAGCATTTCGACATGATGTCATAGTGGTCACTATTTTTCCACACTGTGCTTTATGGCTACTCATAATATTCTCACTATGAGTATACTGCAGACAGCTTTTACAGAAAATAAGCTTATAAGAGTACATAGCTACTCTGATTCCATAAAAGTCTGAAAAATAACAAATAAATAAATAAAAGTTTATAAATAAAATGTGTTATATAATTTTTTTAGCTTACCTTGATATGTACTTTATTAAAACGTAGTGATGACCTTCAGCATAGCATTCTCCAAAAGTAGCAACTTGACACGGCTCATTTTCTCAGCCTTTGTCACGTAATAAGGACCAATGATCTGATCAGCTGCCTCGTCGTACCCAAATACGTGTACACTTATTTTAGGATTGTTCACCTCAAACTCCTTGAATTTATTTACTGATACTGGAAAGCTTAAATTTTTAAAATTGAGCGCTACACCACTTTGCGTAAAAATTATCTCAGCAGCAGGGAACGAAGCCGATACTGATTTGTAGGCGGCGGCTGCTAAACACAAATGTCATCGGCGGCGGCTAAGAAATAAAACAGTCGGCGGCTAGTACAAATCGGCTGAGAGTCTGCTAATGTCTGTGAATACAACATCGTATAGAAATGCAAAATAAATGAATTTTTTATAAACAAAGGATATTGTAAGAGAAAGTATAACAATATTATACTTTTTATTATAGAGATTCGACTACAAACTATTGACAATGATGCTATAAAATAAGATGAAGTGGTTAAGGAAGAAATGTGTAAATATAGAACACTGAATATTGTACATAGCCGACACCGGTCTGTTTAATACCAAAAAAAAAGAAACAAAAACGTTTGGTTCTAAACGTATCAATATATATTTGGTTTATGGCTGGTACATTTAAATAAAGAAGGGTGTGTTCTATTTTTAATTTAATTCACTTTATTTAAATTACTAATAACCAATTAAAAAAATAAAAATAATTTTAAGTTGTACTAATAAAATGTTTGCGTGTTGCTTTTTACAAAAGGTAAGAACGAATGGGGTAGAGAAACGTTTGTCTCTTAATGTTGTAGAAAACTATATAGTCGCAGTACTGAGTACTTGGGTATTTGGTACTAAACAAGGATGCCACAGGATTCCCCCGCCGGAGGAGGCTCACCTGAACCTTAAGGGAAGGTTAATTCGTCTACCACTTGTCGTTGTCTTGGGCTGATGTAGTTCTGGTGCGAGATTGACCGAGGTGCTGCTAGATGTTGTTTCTGCCGTGTTACTATTTTGATTTAAACTATGAGATAAATCGTAAGGTAGGGTATTAGTTTCATTTGATGGAACAGGTACTTGTATAGCTGATGAATATTCGTTGAGATCCTTTTTTGATATGAATGCTGGTTTTAGCCGGTCTATACTAATGTTGGTTTTTCGTCCTCGAATTTGAACATTGAAAAATTTGTTTGATCGCTTTAATATTGCGAATGGACCATCGTAAGGATGAGTGAGGGATGGTCTCACGGAGTCGTTGCGAACGAAGACATGTGTTGAGCTGTGGAGGTCTTTTTGGACGAACTGTTGTGGGATCGTATGATGAGCTGTGTCGGTCGGCTTAAGTTTCTGCATACTTGTTCGAAATTCGGAAATGAAGTCATTCGTTGAAACAGGTATCTTGGCTTGTTGAAAAAATTCACCGGGGACTGTTAGCGTTGTGCCGTAAACTAGTTCGGCTGCTGAGTCGTTGAGGTCTGGTTTGAACACAACTCGAAGTCCTAGCAGAATCATTGGTAGGTTTGCTGTGTTGTGGCATAAAATGGCTGTTTTTTAGTGTGCGGTGCCACCTCTCAATAATGCCGTTTGACTGCGGGTGGTATGAGGTCGTACGAAGGTGTGTTGCGCCAATTGTTTTGGTCAATTCTGCAAAGACTGATGATTCGAATTGACGACCACGATCAGATGTTATTGTAGTAGGGACGCCAAATCTCGAAATCCATTGTGCGAGTAGAGCCTTGACGACTGTTTCGGCTGATGTCAGGTATGGGGATAGCCTCCGGCCAGCGAGTAAAACGGTCGATAATTGTAAGACAATATTGTTGTCCCTCACATAATGGAAATGGACCAACAATGTCTATGTTTATATGCGTGAAGCGTTCTCTAGGAGGCTCGTACTTGGCAGGTATAGAGCGAGTATGCCGATGGATTTTGGACCTTTGGCACTGAAGACAATTTCGCACAAATATTGCGGTGTCCTTTCTTACGCCTTGCCAATAAAATCTACTCGTAACCATCTTAGTTGTAGCTCGAACACCGGGGTGACCTAAGTTCTGTATAACTGTAAGCACCTTGTGTCGGAACGCTACTGGTACGTAAGGCCGGATACGTGACGTCATTGTATCGCACACTAGTTGGTAGTCACAACCTGGAATTGAAAAATTTTTCAGTTTCAGTGAATTATTCGGCTTATCTGGATTTTTGAGCATTTCTTGCAATTTTTCGTCATTCTTTTGAGCTGCTGCTATAAGGGAATAGTCCACGACAGTGTTGATGGAATCGATGCGAGAAAGTGCGTCAGCTGTTGCGTTTTCTGAGCCGGGCACATGACGAATGTCGGTTGTAAATTGGCTTATGAAGTCAAGTTGTCGGATCCTTCGTGGCGAAGCTTTTTCGAGCTTTTGTTGGAATGCAAAAATTAGTGGTCGATGGTCTGTAACAATGTAGCATTTACGTCCTTCAATCATATATCGAAAGTGGCTCACAGCTTGATAGATGGCTGTAAGCTCCCGATCATATGTGGAGTATTTTTGTTGGGTACTCGTTAATTTTTTTGAGTAGAACGCTAATGGCTGTAAGTAGCGGTGATGCTGCTGGAGCGAAGACGATGCGACGCAGATATCATCTATGTACGGGAAAACAAAATTCAAACCACGTAGCACTTCGTCGATAAGTCGTTGAAACGTTTGTGCAGCGTCGCACAGGCCGAAGGTCATGAATTTAAATTCGTACAAGCCGAATGGGGTGCTAATGGCCGTTTTGGGGATATCATCAGCGTGTATCGGTACCTGGTGAAAAGCTTTTTGCAGGTCAATTTTAGAAAATATTTTCTTACCTTGCAGAATGGCTGTAAAATCTGTCAAATACGGCAAGGGGTACCTATCGGGTAGCGTCTGTGCGTTTAGGGCTCGATAATCGCCACATGGCCTCCAGGTTCCATCGCTTTTCTTGACCAGGTGCAGTGGGCTGGACCAGTTGCTATCAGATGGTTGACAAATTCCAGTTTTTATCAAAAAGTCAAATTCGGTTTTAGCAGCTGCCAGCTTTTCCGGTGAAAGGCGACGAGGTCGGCAAAAAACAGGCTGACCCGTGGTCTCGATTCGATGTGTGATAGAAGATTGAGTCTTTGAGCCTTGTGGTGAAAGTTTGGTAATTTCTGGAAATTGTTTTATTATATCGGCAAAAGTGTCCTTTTCGTCAAAAGTTTTAATAACGGCTGCTGTGCTATATGTCGATGGCGAGAGGCGTGTTGTGAGGCCCGAGGCGTTATCAATAGGACGATTACGGCGTAAATCGATTAGTGGGTCGTAGTGTTTTATGAAGTCGGAGCCTATTATTGGTGAAGTCACATCCGCAATCACAAAAGACCAGTAGAAGTCTCGTTGCAGCCCAAAGTCTAACTTTATGCGTTTCTCCCCTATTACTTTAATAGGAGAGCCGTTTGCGGCGTATAGCGTTACTGCGGTGGGACGGACGTCAAGAGATCGTAAAGTTAACGGCAGGACGGAAACATCAGCTCCACTGTCGATTAAAAAAGTTTTTGCTGTATACTTGTCTTCAACTTGCAAGCGAAAAATTTGGCACTCGGTGGTGAATGTTTCGCTTTCATCCTCCACCGGCCTGTCGAGTCAATTTGAAGATTGTGTATTTGAAGTAAGTGCGTTCACACGACGTTGTCTGTGTCTACAAGGACTGCGACATTTTTGCGCATTTCGACCATATTTCTTGTGGTACCAGCACTCAAAACCAGTTGATTCAATATTGTAAGTTGGACGACTTTTTGAACGATTACGTTGTGCAGTTCGAGCACGTGATCGTGAACGCATGGACAATTTTTCGAATTTTTTACCTAAATCACTGACAGCAGCTCGTAGTTCGTTTATTTCCTGCGTAGGTTGTGAGTGAACTCGATGAATTTGAGTCGGAGTCATGGCGTCAAGAACTGAATCAGCGATTTTGGTAAATTCAGTAGGAGAACCTGTCGAGGCAGCTACCACCGGTTGCACCAGCTCGGGCAAGCGTTTCGTCCAAAGGCCTTTTAAGGCCGCGTCTCCAATCGTGCTTCCGGCAACACGCTTCATTTCGAAGTACAATTCGGATGGTTTTTTATCTCCTAGGGGAAGTTCCGACAAGAGACGATTGAGGCGACGCTGTTCACTGTCTGCAAAATGTTCTGTAATCTTCACCTTAATGTAATCGTACTTTCCTGACTGGTAGCGTTGCGATTACATCAGACAATTGTGAAATCACGTTTGGGTCCAATGCCGCTTGTACAGTTGCCGTTTTTTGTCTATCCGCTTTATGCCCGATGCGGTAAACCAAAAGTCCATGGTCGTGAACCATGCCTCAATATTGCAGCTGGACATCTGAGGGACTGGCAATCTTGCGTACACGGCGGAAACGTGCGGTTTTTTCGTCGGTAGCCATCTTTTGCGAATGAATTGTTATGCGCTTCTTGCTCTAATTAAAGAAAAGATGGCGGAAAACTGCGCTTGCACTTTTTTTGTGCTGTAATACAAAATGGCCGAAGTTATATTTTTTTGCAGAAAATTAAGCACGCTATTCTATGCCACTATTGACGAAATATTTTTAATACACGGGGTCACCAATTTGGTTTATGGCTGGTACAGGGTGGCCCAGAAAGACCGAAGTGGTGTGAATTGCTTATAACTTTTTATTTAAGAGATATTTTTTTAATTTTTTTTTTTAAAATACATTAAATTTATGGGGAATATTTTTGGATTAGTTATTAAAAATGATATCCCGCAAGTGGTGGCCATATTCTGCTTCGCACAAATGTGCTCTTTCCAACACATTTTCCATGACCTTTCGCAAAACTTCCGGTGGTATGTTGTTAATTTCTTCTCGAATATTGGTTTTTAACTCCTCAATAGTCCTAGGCTTATTAACATAAACTTTTCCTTTTAAATAGCCCCAAAGAAAACAGTCTGGAGCGGTTAAATCCGGGGAACGCGGAGGCCAATTAAAATTGCTGTTACGAGAAATTATTCTTTCACCAAAGATGTCGCGTAAAAGAGTCATTGTGGCCCTCGCAGTGTGCGCTGTGGCTCCATCCTGTTGGAACCATATTTGCGGATGGTTTTCCACGGCTGGCCTTACAAAATTTTGCAACATGGCCCGATATCGATCACCATTGACGGAAATGGCGACACCTTGTTCATTTTCAAAAAAAAAATGGGCCAATGATCCTTTCTGAAGAAACACCGCACCAAACGGTACACTTAACTGGGTGCAATTGTCGTTGATGAAGTACTCTCGGGTTTTCCGTAGCCCATATCCTACAGTTTTGCTTGTTAACGAACCCATTTAATTGAAAATGGGCTTCGTCACTCATTATTAAGTTATGAATAAAATTTGGATTCTCTTGTGCTTTTTGCTGGAAATAAATTGCATAGTCAAGTCGTTGCTTTGTGTATTGTGTATTGCTCCATTATAAATTATCCAAGTCTTCTTTACAAAATACTGAAAAGAAAAGAAGAAAAAAAATTATAATAAAAAAGTTATAAGGAATTCACACCACTTCGGTCTTTCTGGGCCACCCTGTACATTTAAATAAAGAAGGGCGTGTTCTATTTTTAATTTAATTCACTTTATTTAAATTAGTAATAACCAATTAAAAAAATAAAAATAATTTTAAGTTGTACTAATAAAATGTTTGCGTGTTGCTTTTTACAAAAGGTAAGAACGAATGGGGTAGAGAAACGTTTGTCTCTTAGACCATATTTACACCTTGCAATAAACGCCGCTTTTTTTTTCTATTCTCATTAAAAGTTGCTTCGAAACTCTTTTCGCTTTTATATTAGAATTTTTTTTAAAGCATTTATTTTTGACAGTTTGCTTTTGTATGTTTTTCTGTGTTGTTTAAAACGTATGTACAAATTTTTATTGTATCAAAGTTTTAATTGTGCTAAAATTAAAAATGAGTAATTCCAAGGAGGAAATTATAAAAGATATTATCGATACCACCCATTTAGCCATAGAAAATATGGACATTAGTAACGATACAGACGTTAAAATTATTTTAGAATTGTTGGACTGTTGCGAAACAGCTATAAACCTACCAAATAAAAGGCGAAAGAGGGAGTGGGTCAAACCGTGGAGGCAAGAGCGGCCAAGCATGGGATCGTTTTCCTTTCTTACAAAAGAACTATCAAATGATACGTCTTCTTTTTTTGGTTACATTCGTATGAATGAAGCTACATTTAATTACATCCTTGCGGCAATAAAAGACGACATTGTCAAGAAAAATACTATTCTGAGGCAATCTATATCACCGGAAGAAAAATTAGCAGCTGCACTACGATTCTTGGCAACTGGTGAATCGTACACTAGTACAAATTTTCAAACAAGGCTTTCTTCATCATTCCTTTGTTATGCGGTTCCAGAAGTTTGCCGAGCAATCTGGAGCAAATTTAAAGACGAATTTTTAAAAGTATGTACATGTTATGTATGTATATAGATATTTATACATAAATACGATAAAATTTCAATTCAATTAAGGAAATACATACATATATATTTATTTTATATTTATGCAGTTTCCAACAACAAAAAATGATTGGGAACTGATTTCAGAACAATTTGCATTGAAGTGGCAATTTCCTCATTGCTTAGGAGCATTAGATGGGAAACATATCAGTTTCCAAGCCAAACGTCTTGATGGTTCTTTCTATTTTAACTACAAGGGAACAAATAGCATTGTATTATTAGCCCTTGTAGATGCTGATTGCCGTTTCATATATATCAACGTCGGATGCAATGGACGTTGCCATGACGCTGGCGTCTTGTTTCAAAGTGACCTCAAAGATGTTATCAATAATGCAGAAAACCATTTTCCGGATGATAAAATTATTGGTAATGGACGATATTTGCCCTATGTTATAGTCGCCGACGATGCATTTCCTCTTCAAAAACACATCATGAAACAAATTTTCAATATTCGGCTTTCACGTGCCAGACATGTTGTTGAACATGCGTTTGGGATTCTATCTAATAGATTCCGCATATTCCAACAAAAGATCAATTTGTCCGTCGAAAATGTTGAGTTAGTCACAAAGACGTGTTGTGTTCTCCACAATTTGCTAAGCAAAAAAAATTCAGCATATTTACAATTAACATCGTCTGAAAGCTACGAGGGGAGAGAAATATCGTCATCAGAAAGTACTACAAACTTAAGAGGCGCTGCGGAACGTATTAGACAGGGATTTGAGGACTACTTTTGCAATGAGGGAAAAGTTGATTGGCAAGAAAGCAAATTGTAAAACTACATGTTTTTAATTAATGAAAAACACAAAATATTTATTCTGTAATAAAGAGAACTAATAACAATAACAAATTAAAATTCAACTCGTAAGGTTTCTTGAAGGTAAAAGAAAATAATATTGAAAATTACATTTTGTAAATTGGCTAATTAATCGAATAGTAATAAAAACTACAAATTAACATTTAAGCAAATAAATTAATTATGTGTGCCAATCTAATTGGGCCTGATGTTTCAATGTGAATAAAAAACCATTTATTTACAGTGTTTCCCGACGTTCCGTAGCCTTTTTGTCTACTTTTTCAATGGATCGTCTATTTAAATAATAAAAACAATTATAAAATTAAATTTTACTTGAGTAATTTTGTCTTGCAAGTCATGAAATAATTAATTGCATATACATATTGAACATAAAAATATATGTACATAAGTATGTATGTATATAAGCAAATATAATATTTTTAAACACAGCTTAACATAATATCACAGAAATTTAAAGCCACTTTGTGTGTTTTGTACCTATGTATGTAATTAAATATTGAATATTTTTGTTATTTAAATAAACAATCTCTTAAAAAGCAAACGAAAAATCTACGAAACGTCGGTAATACTGTAACTAAATTGATTTCTATTCACATTGAAACATTAGGCATAATTAGCTTGACACACAATTAACTTAAACCTTAGTACTGGCCATGATCAGTAAATAATGTGTTTTTTATGGTGTATGTACTCGTAACGTAGAATTCTTTTGTTAACATCTGCTAACACAGCTTCCTGTAAAACGCTCTGTATTTTCCAAGCGGTTTCCCGACGTATTCCTTCGTCCTGTATCGACTTAAATTCGAAATCTACCTGCTTGCTAAGCCATTCGTATTCACTTCTTTCTTCCATACGTTTGCATATTAGTTTTTTAACACCATTAATTTGGTCACTCAAAATTGATTTCTGTAATGGAAAAAACATTATTTGTTAAGTAAACAATTTTTAGCATATAGTATTAAAGGTTGTAAGTAGTTTACTCTCTTTTTAGCCGAAGTAGGTAATCGAGGTGCACATGACTCCGGCATATTTGGTTTTGGAGTTGATGGCATAGACGTAGACGATTCAGATGTTTCTACTTCAATTGGTATAGGTGAAGAATACGGTCCTGGGATAGAGCAGTCGTCGTAGACATCTATTTCTATATCTGTGCTGTCACTCTTGCTTGTTTCTTAAAAAATATATGTATACAAAATATGTACATAAATATATAAAATCTCCTCTTTTTGCTTTTTCTCTTTAATAAACTTAATACCTTTATCAGTCCTGTTTGAAGTAGACGGTCTCGAACAAAGGTGTGTCTTTAAAAACTTTAGTTGGTCGTAACACCATAATTTTGGCACATATACGTCTTCCTGTCCAATACCGCTTCTTTTACTTTCTCCAACCTTTCTTAATTCTTTTAGATATTGCGTCCGTAAGCTATGAAGTTTTAGTTTAATTGAATCTAAGGTCACATTTGCATCCACATCTTTTAAGCACTCCTAAATTTCAAAAAGCGACTTTGAGCGCTTAACGCGATCTTGATAGTCTGGATGTCGGACATTATATAAATTTTCCTTTTGGCCATACTGCACAAGGAGAAGCTCAACTACTTTTCTATTCCACATTTTTTATTTTTAAATTTATATCTTTTTAAATTCTTTTTTAGTTTTTAATATTTTACAATTTCATGACCCGCAAGCAAATGTAAACAATAAAACGGTGACGTCAACTAAGCGTTTTCTATCATTATAAAGCGATTAAAAATTCTTTGATACACAAGCCAAACACCCCTACAAGAACACTGCCAGTCAATTGACTGCTCATTTGATCGATAGTCATGTAGGATATATTCATCATTGCGTAGAACACAGTTTCTATCACATTATTAAAGGCAAAATTAAAAATGTACAATAGCGAGCGAAACTTTTATCCAGGCTTATGCTTTTTTACTTTTAGAAAATGTACATTTCGGAAATGGCACTTTAAAAAAAAAGGGATTTTTCGAAGTTATTCTGCATTAAATATAAATACATACAACATAAGTTATATATATTATGTAATTAAGTATATATATATATATATATATATATGTATATACTTATTGTTATTACTAAAATGTACTTTTTTGTAATTTTTAGAAAACGGTGCTCTTTCGAAAAGGTATTTTGCCAAAGGTGTACAATAAGTACTTTTTGAAAATGATACTTTTTGAGTAAAGAGCCTTTTGGGAAAAATCTCTTGCTTTGAAATAGTATTTTTTAAAAAGTACGTTTTAGGATTGCACTTTTCAAAGATACTCAAATACATATATATGAAAACAAATTGTAAAGTTTGAACAACTTACTCTTTTAAACAAGTAGTTTTAAAAAGGGGCATTTCCAAAAAAGCTTTTAAGATAAATAAAACCTGTTTGGAAGAGAAATCTTGGTACCTCATACAAATTATTTACTATGCTATATATGCACAGTAATGAGCTAGCAAAATAAGCGGGATCTTGCTAGTATACTTATATTTATAATTTAAAATTTTACGATACACTACAGTTTTCGTATTAATAAAACTTTACAGTTTTGCTTCAATAAAAAAAGTTAACAACACTTAGAACAGAATCAATTTTGACACTTTGCTAATGCCATATTAAAAAGCGAATATAAAACAAAAAAAGTATTAAAACAACTTATGTGTTGGTTTTCCTTCCACCAATCGAGCGGTTCCGTTTCGTGTACATCGGTCATGATATACTTTCTGACTTCTTCCCCTAAACTATTTGTAGTGGTGTTAACTTTTAGTATATCTAGCATCTTTTACCGTCCGAAAGACATCTTCTGTTAATGAAATATAAATAAATATATGTACATTTCTGTTTACAATCTTTTCGTAAACATATTCTATTTTAACGAAATTTTAACTGTTTCTTCTCTATGGGTTCTACCCGTTGAGTACATTGTTGACTAGTGGATGCCTTACAGCTTTCCAAACAAATAATTTTCTCCACTTCCTCCATTGGGATTTCTTCTTTCGTAACGCAAGGGTTGATGTCTTCAGCGAGCGCAAAAGAATGTTCTGCTTTTGGAGGAACTTTTTTTAAATAGTTTTCTAGCGCTAGCCCATTTTTTTGACAAGGATCCATCAATGCAGCAATCAAGTGTATTTTTAATATTTTAAATCTATTTCCAAAATTTGCTTTTGCAAAGTCACATAATTTTATTGTAAGTTCAAAACATGACTGTGCTTCGGTTGTTTCTATGGAGCTCAATATGGTTTCAAAAAAGAATATGCATGATGAGATTGTTGGATAATATTGTCCTTGCAAAAATTGGGTTGCACTTTCAAAAATTTGTCATGTCCTTCAATCATTTCTTTTTCCATTTCCGGTATTAACAGTGGATTTTGTTTCACTTTTATGAGGGCTATGTTGACAATATTCATATTTTTACAAAGCTTTCAATCATCACCAGAGTTGAGTTCCACCGAGTGGGAACCGAGTTCTTGATAGAGCAATAAGCAGATATTTTTTGCTTTCAAAAGCAGCGGCAAAGTTATCATCCCCAGACGAAAATTCATTGTTTACTTCAATGTCCTTCAAAATTGTTTCCGTTTCCAATATTATTATGACCAGACAAGTCTGCTCTTCCAAATTCTGTAGTTTCATTATTTCATCCGAACTGTAAATTAAGCTTCGATAGATTTGCTTCAACTTCGACAAAATTGTATTTAAATGAGAAAAGAGTTCATTGTTGAGCACATCATCAGACAAAAATCTGTGTATCGCATGTGCAATACATCCGAAACGTACAACGTTTTTCCTTTTAAGTGCTGCCACAATATTTGTACCGCCATCAGTAACAGCACAAATATTTTTATTTTGCAGGTTGAACTCGTGCAAAGCTTCATTTATTTTTCCCATACGGCTAGAGCAGTTATGTATAACAAGTGCTTGTAGTTATATGGCCACATATCCGTCACCAGTGTAATATGCCTTGGAGAATTTTCTAAGATTCTCTTAACATGGTCGAAATAAAAATTATAAACGTCATTTAAAGCAGTGTTGGAAATTGTTTTGGCTGAAGGCAACTCCGTTTTTGGTTTCAAGAACCTTACAAACTTTGTGAAACCATGCTTTTCTACAATATTAAAGGGCTGTAGGTCCCAACAGCACATTTCCGCTATACGACGACCATTTTGGAACTTGCAGTTATTCTTAGATGATTTTTCTAATGCGCTTTGCGTTAAGAAAGAAGTTTTCTTTTCATTTGCGGATTTGACTTGCAAGTTGTGTACCGTTCTAAGATGGCTTAGATAGTTTGATAGTAAGTGAGATAGTTTGATAGTGAGTACGAACCGGCTAGACTAGAATATGACGTGATAGTAAAAATCATACAGAGCCATGAGCACCAGTATACAAAACGTTATGATCAGACTAAAAATGGCCACACAGTGAACAAAATACTAAAACGGTGGTATTTGTAAGCGTGACAGAAATATAAAAAAAATATTTTTGGAATTGTTTTTAAATTATCTTTGATCATATGGGGCTCACTGGCACAAAAATTTGTTTTTCGTATCATTCTAATGTCCCTACATAATAATTAACACAGTTTGAGGGCCACAAGTTGTAAATCACTGTTATACTAAATTTAAGTTACAGTGGCATCAAAAATTTGAAAAACGAAATTATATCATGTAAAAATACTGTAACTTTTCATAATTTTGCAGAATATTAAGGTTGGTGCATGTGAAAAATTTGGCAATCAAGAAAAAAGTTTGGCGACCACTGTTGTACCAACTTTTTACAAGTCCCCAGGTAATTCAATTTCATTAATTTTGGTCACTCAATTTAATAACTTACCCCTTTATAGTACCGTCAGCATTGAAACAAAAATATTGCAAAATTTGTAGCGGGCTAAAATTAATTTGTTATTTAAATATAAATTTCCAAAATGCTGCCAGCATTCGGAATTTCCCATTTCTTGAACTTTTATTTTAGCCAGCTTACGCACTTCCTCCTTCTTTTTAAATAAATCCTCGTATAATGCCATATCCTTTGAGGGATTTGTGGTTTCCAAATCTGAGCCTTCAGATTCACATTCAATAATGTGCTCACCACCACTTTTAAAAAAGCTTTTAATGCAGTGTCTGTATCAAAATATTCGAAAAAGTGTTGCTTAATCAAATTGCAAAGTCTGTACCTACCATTATGACACTTCAGCTTTTCTTCATTGATTTGATATTGAATTTATAGAAAGAAACAATAAATATTAGAAAGAACTAATTACATATATAAAACGGACACAAAATGTTTAAATGTTTGTCAAATTTTTGTAATTGTGTTTCAAGCTTGAACTGTCAATTTTAAAATTGCAAGCCTGGATCAGGACGTAGTTTACCTCCCACCTAAATAGAAACAATAAAAAATATACTTTATCCGAATCATTGCCGGCGGCGGCTGTTAGCCGACTAACAGCTCATCGTCTTCGTTCCCTGCTCAGCAGTAATGTCTCCGATGTTATAAGAACTACAACGTTTTGCATTATCCTATGTCGTTGTATCCATTGCAGCAATTAGGCACCACTTGAAACAGTATTTGTAATTTTTTTGTATATTGATACAAGCAAATCTTCTTACTAATTTTTCAGGTTTAGATATCCAAATTAAAATCTTTAACAAGAGAATATCTATTGATATTTTTTTCTGCTCGAATTATACGCATTAAAGTCCAACCTTCAAATTCAAACATTTTGTTTAAAATTCTCTCAGTCTGTTGACCGAACACTTCTTGTATATTATGTCCCTTAGTCAGTAAACACATTTTAGTTGTGTGTTATAATGCACGACTCCAATTCTTCTGCAATAATTTTAGTGTATTCCGCTATAATGCTTACATCAAATTTAGTTATTGCATGGTTAGTGAAATTGATTTGAAGCCTGTCAATAAAAATATTTTTATTTTCCTCCAAGAGCGGTTGATCTTTTTATTGTTAATTCCATATGTAATGATATTATTTTTAAATGCTTTTGATATTTCGTAATATCTCAAATTATCTTCGACTCCTTTTATTCTAGCATGTGAAGTACTCATTGGAGTTGTCAAAGTTTGTTCGCCTTTGCATATGTTCTACTACTTCTTTATCGCTATTAGGTAAACTTATATCCATAGCATAATTCAATAAAGTCACTCCAAGGATATCTGCTCCATGTTGTTGTTATTGCTGCTGTTGTAGAATACTGCTGCAAATGGTTATATCCTTTTGTGGGATTATAAGTATAGCTTGGATACTCATATTGCTGACATTGTTCTGGTACTCCTGATCACAAAAACTGATATTCCATGAGATTGGCATAGGCTAACATTTAGGTATAACGTATTGCTGATAACTAAGGAAACCAGAAATATGCACCAAAACAAGTGTTTTACGCGCATTCAATATGCACTAAAAACTTCGAAATATGCACTAAAAATTTAAAAATATGCTCTTAAAAATAACAAATTGGATTATTTGGAAATGAAAATCTAATTTTAATTCAGCAATTCAATAAAATTTGCATATAAAACAAGACAAAAAAGAAACAAACAGAAGAAGGAAACAATAAAAAAATTAATTAACAACAACAAAAATTTAACTAAATTAAAATTTAAAACTTTGGAACTGTATTTTGAAGAATAAGACAAGCTTTTTATTTATAATTGTTATTGCAATAAACAAAAACTATTCATTTAGCTTTTTAAATAAAAATCGCTGCCGGTCACATTTAAATAAACTTTTATACATTGAAAATGTTCTTTTTCAAACTAATAATTAGTATATTCTAAATTTCAAATTAAACACGTTTAGCATGTGTTTTAACATCAGAACTTACAAGAAAACGTGTGAAATCGATTCGGAAGCCTTTTTTAAAGTCTAACTTCATAATGGTAGCAAAATTTTGCTTCCTCATACTACTGTTTCTTTCACTACAATATGAAATTTTGACGAAAAAAAAAGGTAGAAATTTTTACAAAAAAAAATTATTTAATATTAAAATAATTTTTTTTAAAAGTACCAAAATATGCCTTAAAAACGGCAAACATGCTCTAAAAATTCGAAAAATGCTCAAAATATGCGTATTAGACTGAAGTATGCAAAAAGATGCTTTAAAGGCTAAAATATGCAAAAATCTGCACTAACAAATCGATGCCAGAATTCATTAAAAGTTCTGAAACGGATAAAAATCTTAATTCCGCATTGATATATCAGACAAGTAAAAACATGCAATTGCATGTTTGTGGTTTCCCTGCTGATAACTCATTGGTTGTTGATATTGGGGGTACTGTAGAGAAGGTTTTTGATGATGATGTTGAAAAGTGTTAGCTGCTGTTGCTGATTTTATAGAGATGTCTGGGGTTGGTCTTGCTTAGGGCCTCGGCTTATTACCAATTTATCATGTACACTATGATTTTGGATGTGATTCAAAACGGACTTTTCTTATTTGTATACCTTATTACCCATATTGCACTGATATCCAGAAGAACTAATTTTTGATTAGTTTAATGAATCACTATCTTAAGAACACCAATATATTTTGCCAATATATATATTGCTTCAAACTTATAAAAGCAAAAGTATTCAAAAATACTGCTTATGATGCTTGTAAATACAATAAAGTACTAATGCGTAGATTAGACAAGCTGGTGTATTTATATGAATATTAGTAGTAATAATTTTATGGCATTCATAATTTTTACTTGTTGTTTCTCTGCTTATTATTTTACTTAGTTAAAAATCAATCGCCTTAAACATATCTGTAGCCAAAGAATTGTCTACATTGAAAAATATATTATACAGCCCAATCATGAATAACAATTCCGTGCGAGTTTTTTCACTTTTCCCTTTTCTCCAATCATGAATTTGTTTTTTCCCTTTTTTTTACCAAATGCGGGAATAAAAAAACTCCCCGGGGAAAAAAGTAGGTACCATGAACGCCGTTGAACTTGCTTTTTTCATCAAAAATCTTTCCCTTGCAAAACAGAAGGGAGTTTACATAAAAACATAGTTGACACACCATTAAAACGCAATTTATATACATAAACTTGTATTTTATAGATCTTATATGTAAAAAATACAAATAATGCACAAATAAATCATTTATAAACTTTTTTTTTACATATTTTTTCAAGTTGTTGAATTTTAGTCATTTTGTTTACTCTCTCACTCAAAAAAAAAAAAAAAAAGGGAGAAACAAAATGACAACAAACAAGCAAAACAACGAGGTTCGTAATGTGGTGATGCCACGTATTACTCTTTTTTGTTTCCAAGAAATTTATGATTGGAGGACTGTTTTCTCGAGAAAATTATAATCCGTGAGAAAGAAATTCCGAGGGAATATTCATGATTGGGCTGATAAACAAACATTACGTTTGTATAGAGACAGACACATATTCCCACAGCCACAGACACACCCACACTAAAATTCCCTGCCACGGTTGCATCGCAGTCGGTGTAGCTAGCGAATGTGTAGCTATTTCGTTAACTACCAATCGTTACCATTAACTACCAGTCTAACTACTAGCAATGCACATGACTGACGATTTTAATATGGGAATGACATTGACGGTAGTCAATTTCCATCATCTGCATAACCCTTCGTCAGTGATTTCCCTAATCAATACAATTAATTTTTCTATTGATAAAACAATTACTCCCCATATTAATAAAATTTAAAATGAGTTTGAAATGTGCTTTATTTAAAATTTTTCATAAAAAATTTCTTAAAATGGATTTCAAACACATTTTTTTTTATAAATATGGGGGTTAATTACTAATACACTTTTTAATTAATTGTACTTTTTTGATGCAACGTTTTAACTGACTTCTGCTGCTCATTTTCTCTAAAAATTAAACGTTCACTGACCACGAACTTCCAAGAATGTAATGGAATGTAGAATGTAAGTATGCGACAAGTTGAACGTTGTGTTGAACACGAATTACACGTGTGCTTCCACGAATTACACGTGTGGTTCCAAATTAAGGTACCGTAGGCTAAGCCCGCATACCGCGCCTTTAAGAATGCTATCCGCATTTCGTAATCACAAATTTCTTTTTTAGTTCATTATTCTTATTACAAAATACGTACAATAAAATGTTTGTAATAGCAAAATGCTTTGCGGTTAAAGTACATATGCTGCTCTTCTTTATTTGGAGTAATAATTTTTATTCGTGTCTTTTCAAAAAATTTAAATTTTTCATAATTTTTTTCAATATTCGTAATTTTGAATTTAATTCATTGCCAAGGCAATCAGTGTTTCCGACAAAATCTTAGAAAATATTGATTGCGTTAGTCCTAAGTTGAAATCGTTACTAACATTTAGTTGAGGTGATCCTTGTGTCAAAAACGTTAACGTAGCCGCCAACTTCGTTGTTTTGGAAATTTATATTGACCTTACCCCGCTTTTCAAATTAGGTGTTATTGTTTCTAAGACATATTTCAAAGCAGTCTTGTTTATTCTAAAGTAACTTTTAAAAACAGCTTCCACGTAAGGAAAAAGTGTGTCTGTAAAATTTTAGCACGAAAACTTCTCACTTCAAACTGTCAAACAAACTCACAAAAAAGGACGCGAAAAAAACCAAATTTTGCAATAAAAATTCGGAAAAGGTAATCATTTTGTATTTTATATAAACTATACTTACATATGTATGTACATATATTGGCGTCCATTGCAGCACCTTCGCCAAACATAGCCATAGTTTTGTTATTGAGGCGTCTTAATTTATTTTTTATTTCGTTAAAGAATTCTATACTGTTTGTTTTAAAAGTCGTTGCCCTTAACTCGTCAAATAATTCATCTGAAGATAACCGTTCTTCCTTTATTTCTTCCCAAGTAATTGCTTGGCAATTAATTTCTATTATTTCTCTTGCTTTACCTTTAAGTTTACTTTTGATTAAATCGGCAAAAATATGTTGGGATAGATGGTCATATCCTTGCAAAAGTGGTTGAAATCTGTCTATCAAATTTATAAAGGTATATAGATCCTTATAATTTCCAGTGAAGTCTGGTAGGTTTGAAAGATAATAGGTTAATTGGTTCTATATTAATTTGTACCAACTCAGCCATTTTAAGATTTTCTATTTAACTTATGTGTATTAATTTTTATTAAAAATGTTAAAGGTTTACAGTGTTATATATATATATATATATATATAATTAAACACATCGGTCAATTATTTTAGAAATATTTATTTATTTTAGTCTTAAGATTATTTTAGCCACAATTTTATTTCGTTTTTAATATTCACAATTTATATTAATGATAATTAATATTTATCTGATTTATATTAATGATTAGGTTTCAAATCTTATTTTAAATTTGCTAAAGATTTTTAATTATAACTTCTATGAAGTCCTTTTTATTTACAAAACTACTTTGTTGCAATTTGTTACACTTTGTCTAGGTAAATTGTTATATTCCTTGTTCAATAATTTACTGTTCAATTTTAATACAAATATTTTAATACTTCTATGAAGTCCTTTTTATACAACTATGTCGGCTCAGTGTTACTCACGAATGACTTAATAAGTGTAGTTAAAAATACGTAAGAAGTCTATATTTTCAACTAGCAGCGCTCTCTGCTCTCAAAGAGGGGAATATTTATAAATATTTATTAAAAAAGCAATACAAAAACATCGGCACTGACGGCAATAGATGTTGCGCTATAAGTGTTATCTTAACTTATATATATATATATATATGTATATATGTATGTGTATATATTTTCTGATTTATCTCTTCCTCTATTTTTTTTTATTTTGAAATAAACTTAGCGGTATGTCATTTGTAATCAAAGGAGATTTTAGTGATATCTCATAATTATAATTAGATAACATAATATATTACTCGATATTGATGATTCCCTTGTTGATGGTCGTTTACGCAATGGTTCCTTCTTCCTCAATAATAAAGCCTCTTTTTTTCTTTTGAATTCTCAGGAAAGTTCACTGTTGTCTTTAAAAAATTTTGTTTCCACTGTTCTGTATCTTATTTATGTAGTTGCTTTCAAAAAAAAATTCACAGGTAATGTTCAATTTGTTGAATGTAGAGCTTGCAGAGATTATAATATATTTATTTTTTATTTTTAAAAATTGCACTTGCTATAAGTTCGAATAGTGTTGCTCTCCCTCTTTTTATAAGCTTTATTTTTCTCTTTAAAAGGAGTTTAATAAATTTTGATAGGAATATGTCTTTCCTTAAATGAAATTTTCTTTCTTTTTTTCACAAACGTTCACTTGTGTAAGAATAGGTCTTTCTTAAAAGAAATTCACTTGTTTAAAAAGTTATATTTTTGTAAGAATAAGTCTTTCTTTTAAATAAAACTTTCGTTTTTTTTTCTTTAAAAAGGAAAAAAAAAAAATTGGGAATTGGTCTTTCCGATTTCCTTTTTTTTGCACTTATTTCTTTAATTCGCGTTGATGACATTAATATGCCATCCCATCCTCGTCGCCACTTTTATTTCTGATGTTTTCTTATAGAAAAAAAACAACAACTTATTCTTTTTGAGTTCTTTATACAACTAATTTTATTTTCTTCTTTTGTTTCTTACAATACTTAATTTGTTAAAATTAAATTTGTTGAAAATGCTTAATTTTATTTACTCTAGTTGCAAACCAGACATTTTCCAGGAATTAACCTTTTTCTTTAGTTGCACAATAATCGCATTTTCGTGTTGGGAACGGAAATGCGATTTTGTTATAAAAAATTAAATTTATTGTTGAAGTATGCAGAAATGTTGATTTTATAAAAAAATATGTTTTTACAGATTTTTTATTTAAGATAAAAAACAAAATAAACTTTTTACAGAAATTTGTTTGGTTGCAATTGTATGAAATGCTGATCTTAATATTTATTTATTTATTTAATTTTGTTTTTTTTATGTTTTTGTTGATAGGGGTTACTATAACTTTTAATCTCACCCTTTTAATCGTTCGTTTGCGCAAAAGCAGATTTACGTTAGAACTCACAATTACCTATGTACTTAAATACAAGTTAATTTATTTATTCAAAAAAGTTTTTAAAAAAAATTTATTTTTATTTTTATTCTTCATTGTTCTGCGCTTAATTGTATGCTTAAGACTAACTTAAAACTACTGCATTTTTCATGAGAAAACAATTTGCGAAACCCAACACCTTTATTTTGCTGGACACGTCGTCAGCATAAACGGTGGGAAAGGTATGAATATAGTTAATTTAAAATAAGACAAAAATCAAATGGCGCCGTGTTGCAATCCCATATACCGTAACCCCATATTGGCTTTATAGCACTTTTTCCTATGCTATAAACCCATAATTTGGGTTTGGGGTTATCGCACAAAATAAAATGCAATAAAGCCAATATGGGGTTATAGCACAAATTTTAAATTTTAAATATGGTATTATCTCACTTATTTGAAGGGAATAAACTCATATTGTATTATTAGACATTTGTATACAAATGAAACCAAATGATTTTGTAGGGTGTACGAATTAGCCCCCACGAACAGTTATAAATTAAAAATTTTATTTAATTTCTTTGTTTTCTTACGCCATATTTTCGTAAATCTCCGTTACAAAATATTACTTGATTAAGTTCGACATTATAGCTATAGTACTTGTGAGCGTTCGGAGAATATGCCAACCATAAGAGTAATTCTGTTATTTTTTTTTCGTGAGTTTTTGTGAAAGGTATCCATCGTATGAGTTGAAGGATTTGCGACTCGCTGATTCCATTAACAAAAGCAAAAGCACAAGCTATTAGTTGCGCTTTATAAGTTCTTTTTCCGAAAAAAGAATCAATTATAAATCCGGGAACATTAGAAAAATTTATAATATCGCTTTTATTTAGTAAGATCTTCCTTGCGTTTAAACGATTACTCTCCATTCTTTTAAAATTTTCCATATTTATTTTTAAGCAGCATACGCAAAACTGTTTTTAATATTCGCTTTTTATGTGATAACATAGTTATTAGGCAATTCAATGCAAAACAGGTTTAACAGTTAGTTCACTCTCTATTATTGATTGCAAAAAAAAACCCAGCAGAAAATTCAGTATGCCATGAAAAAATAGTTGTAAGGGATTGATTTCGATTATTTTCAAAATATATGAAAAGTTTAAATCATTTATATTCCGCATTTCGTAAAAGGGGAAACCATAATTTTGCAAAAAAATATTATAATAGAAGGGAATTTTCCCTTGTACGAAAAGTTAAAATCAGTCATACTATGTTATTTCTATAAAAAGGAAACCAAATTATTTCGTCTTTTACAAAAACATAACAAAATATATTTATTCAACAAAGAGTATAATATTCAACGCAATAAATTAAACTCAATACAAAATTCACCAACAAATAATCAACAAAGAAAGAATTATACGTTTAACAAAATATAACTACGGCATCAATAATAACGGAGCGACAAACTGGGCACAATGGTTTAATTTTCTTTACTTCAGCATCTTCCTTCATGGTATCGTAACAGGTTTTACAAACTTTAAAATGTTTACATGGCTGAAACATAAGTTGACGTTCCCTATCACAACATATAACACATTGCAAATAATTTTGGTACAGTGCTTCGGTCTCAATTTGTTCATCTGCATCTGATTCATCATCATTACTGTCAATTGTGTTAATGAAATCGGCTTCTAGCTTGCAGTTTTTAATATTCGAAAACTGAGCGAGAGCTGTTTGAAATGTACATATATACAAATGTAACTGTAAATTTGATAAACAATTTGATAATATATTACATTAGAGTTAGAAGAGCACAACAGGACGTTCATAACAACAAGTTCAATTTATAATATATTTACTCCATAAAAAGAAATTCACAATAGGTTTATTTTGTAAAAGGAACAATATTTTGTTTTAAATAGTTTTTGTTGTTTATGTACAGTTATGTACAAAACATATTATTATTCCTAACAAATGAATATGGAACATAATTCATAAGATAATGCATGTGATACAAAATTTTTTAATTATGAGGTTATCGCACAGAAAAAAGTGCAATAAAGCCAATATGGGGTTATAGCATAAATTTTAAATTTTTAATATGGTACTATCGCACTTATTTGAAGGAAATAAACCCATATGGGACTATAACACATCGCTGGTGTTATAAAGCCAATATGGGGTTATGGTGTATGGGATTGCAACACGGCGCCAAATCAAATACCTTAACTTACATATGTACATACATTCTTCACACACATCACTTCTTAATTTTTTTTAATGTACAAAGTAAACTTTACATCCAAAACTTTTAAGACTCTAAAGTTCTTATATACAGCCCATTTTTACAATAGCTTCACTTTTTTTTTTTATTTAAAACGTGTTTTGGTGAGCTTCAATCCTACTTGTGAACTATTAACGACTTAATAAACAAACACACATTCAATAATTTTTAAGATTAAATTTTATTATTGTCTAAGCGAGTAAATTGTTGTGGCACGGCCGGTGATTAATTGACGACTAAAAGTTCAAAACGTTTCATGCAAAACCATACTCTCACACAAACCATAAAATTTATTTCACCTTCAGTGAAATATGGCTATCTTTTATTCAAATCTTTTTTAAAAATTTTTACCACATAAAATAAAATATTTTGTATCACTTTTTGATTTTCAATATGTGACGGCTTTTGTATATTATTTTTTAAACTACACATAAGGTATGGTTCACTGATTTCCTCCTCTTGAGTTTAAACTACATATAAATTTGAGTTTAGTTTAAGTAAGCCAGCGTTTAAACTTTGACTCATTTATTAGCCATTAGTCCACTAATTATGAACACTTACATATACATACATATTTCTATTGTAGAGCACTTCACTTTATGGCTTTGAGTTTGAAAGTGATTATCAAAGAATTTGTGATCGTTATTTCGAGCAATTATCAGCTGAAAATTTTTGAGTGTTTCATTTCCTTTCATTTAAACTATTTCTTTTAAATCAAACATTTGCCAAAAAAACCGTAACCAACAAACATTACTGAAAAAGTTTTTATCCAGACACTTGTTGATCAAATTAAAAAGTTTCGACCACAACTAATAGATAAAGAATACAACATTATTAGCTACTCTTTAACTTGACAAACTTTTCTCTGAATTGAAAGATTTTTCATTAGCATTTAGTGGTTACGCTTTTTTGGGCAAATGTTTGACAAGTGTGACCGTACCTTTAGTTTTAAAACGTACGTACATATGTATGTATGTATATGTTACACTTAAGCACAGATCACCAAACAGTGCTGCAAGGGAAAAATACCTACAGCACAATAAATACAGTCGGGCCTCGATTATCCGTGATGGTCGGGACCAGAAGCATTACGGATAACCGATTTTCACGGTTAATCGAATAACAATCCCAGCAAACCAAATGCAACGAAATCGTTCAGAGTTCATAACGAGTTTCTGCAGAAGTTGCCGCTTTCGGGACTGATTTCGCCTCGAAGAATTGTCGGGGGGGACATTCCCTAAACTTCACTGATATCTGAACGATGTCTGATGTTATTTCCTAGGGAAATTCTGGATTTCCTTCCGATATTTCCAATCGATGTCTGACAGAAATCGTACTTGTAGTCGTTTAAAATTCACATAGTTTTTGGGACAGTTTGTTCAGATATATGCCAGAAATCTGACAATAAATCGTTTTTATTTCTGAAATTATTACCGACAAATCGTGCAGATTTGTGGAAGATATCTAGACAAAAATCGTTGAAAACTCTGAAACTTTTGACGATTTACCGTAGAAAAGTCTGACAGAAATCTGACATTAAATCTTACACATTTGAAAATATTGAAAAATGCGTGTTGTATGTTTAAAAGTTTTATATATTTATATTTCGGAAAATTATTATTTCATTTGCTGCACAAATATATTTTTCAAACTTATTGAAAAAACAAACATAAATATCTTAATTCGAATTGAAAAAAATTCAGAGTCCAATAAGTTTTATCAATTGAATTCAAGTTGTCTGTTAACATCTCCCGGCTCATTTGCAGCTGCAAGTCTTCTGTTGGTTTTGTTGGTTCGGTCTTTGGTCATACTAAAATATTTTTTAATAAGCCGCTCAACATATTGATTATTTTTTTTTTGGGTATACTATTTACAGTCACATCCAAATAAGTAAAAATAAAAAACATGTAACAAAGAAATTGTATTTAAAAATGTTAAAAATTATTACCTGAAGGGGTTTTTATGACGGTTAAGTGTCGTACACTAATATTTTCATTAGCATTTGTCCATGAAAATATTAAAAAAGTTACATCATCGCCAAAAATTAATTTTATATTTTCAAATACAAATTGACGAAGATCTTTGTAAGGTTGTTTTTTATATCTCGATATCTGAAAGGAAACCAAAGTAAAATAGAAAATAAGATGTTGATTAGTTTCTGTTTTCTATTTGCATTTTTTCATTTAAAATTAAGGACTAATAGCGTACCAGTTCAAATTTGATATCTTCATTTTTTGCAAGTTTCTTGTCTTAAAACTTAAAACACTTGTCTTTGTTTTTTATAATGTCATAATCGTTTGTCTGTATCCCAAATTCGTATTTTTGAGCTAGCATTTTAACATTCACATTATTTTTTGAATGCTGGTAAACTATTTTAACTTTATCTTCAATATTTAAAACGTTTCTTTGTCTTTTTACCACTGGTAACGATTGCATTCTAAATATATTTGTAAATTCTTCTGATTCATCTTAAGAAAACAAGTTAGTTCAACGTTTTCATGTTTATAATATTGTATGTACATATGAATTCGAAGTTAGTAGATATTAGAGGTAATCACTCTTAATCGAAGTAAACAATTTGAAAACATTGCAAACAAAAAACAATATATGTACTGATCTTTGGCCATTACGGTTAATCAGTGTTACCGGTTAACTAGATCAAGGATAATTGAGGCGCGACTGTATGTATAAAATACGTTGTTCACTCAAGAGAGTATATAGTGCCCATTGGAATTTCTATCGCATACAGCCGAAGAATTACGATTTTCAATTTGTAAGAACCAGTGGACTGCTGGGTAGAAACAATTAACGTTGGTTACTTTTTTTATTGAATCTTGCAAAAACAGTTGTTCCAATATTGCCACGTGCTCGTCTAACAGATATGTACATATGTGTATTTAATAGGAGTAAATACTTTTTCTACGCCTTCAGTTTGTTTAATTAATACGTCCTTCAGTTCACTTCTTTTTTTCACAACAGATTTGTAGTAATCTGGGGCAAGACGACGATCCAAACATTTAATGGAACACCACCTGCGCTATATCTTCTGACAATCACTTTCCACATGACATCCTCTCTTCCGAATACATGCATTTAAATGATGTCAGCATATCCACCAACGGAGTAGCTATCATGTAATCAAACTTGAATTCCTTATCAGAGTCATGACTTCAAATGCCATGCCACCAATTGTAAAGCTCTTCTGACAATCACTTTGACTTTTTTACCCATGTGAACGAATGACAGTAGTCTCATACAACCTAAACCTTTTGATTCCACAAAAGTTTAAGGTCATCAACGATTCAGGACTTAGATCAAGAATCATTAAAGCAATGCTTAATGACTCGAATAAACCTCTACTCTCTAAAGCACTCTTCATATTCTTCAAATTTTCAACTATGGCCTGTGCCATTGGAAACATTTTAAGAGATTCAAGCAATTCTCTCTCCAGTTGATCGGCGTATCTCTTTTCGTTAGCAAGAAGCAAAGCTAGAGTAAGAGGTCCCATTGTTTGTATTAATCCCGTCCTACGCTCAAGTTTAAATGTGATTCCCGTTAAGAATGGTGCATCAGTATTATCTAATCCAAAATCGCTTACTTTTTTCTCTCTTTCATTTGCATTTCGTACTTTCCACATGACATCCTCTCTTCCGAATACATGCATTTAAATGATGTCAGCATATCCACCAACGGAGTAGCTATCATGTAATCAAACTTGAATTCCTTATCAGAGTCATGACTTCAAATGCCATGCCACCAATTGTAAAGCTCTTCTGACAATCACTTTGACTTTTTTACCCATGTGAACGAATGACAGTAGTCTCATACAACCTAAACCTTTTGATTCCACAAAAGTTTAAGGTCATCAACGATTCAGGACTTAGATCAAGAATCATTAAAGCAATGCTTAATGACTCGAATAAACCTCTACTCTCTAAAGCACTCTTCATATTCTTCAAATTTTCAACTATGACCTGTGCCATTGGAAACATTTTAAGAGATTCAAGCAATTCTCTCTCCAGTTGATCGGCGTATCTCTTTTCGTTAGCAAGAAGCAAAGCTAGAGTAAGAGGTCCCATTGTTTGTATTAATCCCGTCCTACGCTCAAGTTTAAATGTGATTCCCGTTAAGAATGGTGCATCAGTATTATCTAATCCAAAATCGCTTACTTTTTTCTCTCTTTCATTTGCATTTCGTACTTTCCACATGACATCCTCTCTTCCGAATACATGCATTTAAATGATGTCAGCATATCCACCAACGGAGTAGCTATCATGTAATCAAACTTGAATTCCTTATCAGAGTCATGACTTCAAATGCCATGCCACCAATTGTAAAGCTCTTCTGACAATCACTTTGACTTTTTTACCCATGTGAACGAATGACAGTAGTCTCATACAACCTAAACCTTTTGATTCCACAAAAGTTTAAGGTCATCAACGATTCAGGACTTAGATCAAGAATCATTAAAGCAATGCTTAATGACTCGAATAAACCTCTACTCTCTAAAGCACTCTTCATATTCTTCAAATTTTCAACTATGACCTGTGCCATTGGAAACATTTTAAGAGATTCAAGCAATTCTCTCTCCAGTTGATCGGCGTATCTCTTTTCGTTAGCAAGAAGCAAAGCTAGAGTAAGAGGTCCCATTGTTTGTATTAATCCCGTCCTACGCTCAAGTTTAAATGTGATTCCCGTTAAGAATGGTGCATCAGTATTATCTAATCCAAAATCGCTTACTTTTTTCTCTCTTTCATTTGCATTTCGTACTTTCCACATGACATCCTCTCTTCCGAATACATGCATTTAAATGATGTCAGCATATCCACCAACGGAGTAGCTATCATGTAATCAAACTTGAATTCCTTATCAGAGTCATGACTTCAAATGCCATGCCACCAATTGTAAAGCTCTTCTGACAATCACTTTGACTTTTTTACCCATGTGAACGAATGACAGTAGTCTCATACAACCTAAACCTTTTGATTCCACAAAAGTTTAAGGTCATCAACGATTCAGGACTTAGATCAAGAATCATTAAAGCAATGCTTAATGACTCGAATAAACCTCTACTCTCTAAAGCACTCTTCATATTCTTCAAATTTTCAACTATGGCCTGTGCCATTGGAAACATTTTAAGAGCTTCAAGCAATTCTCTCTCCAGTTGATCGGCGTATCTCTTTTCGTTAGCAAGAAGCAAAGCTAGAGTAAGAGGTCCCATTGTTTGTATTAATCCCGTCCTACGCTCAAGTTTAAATGTGATTCCCGTTAAGAATGATGCATCAGTATTATCTAATCCAAAATCGCTTACTTTTTTCTCTCTTTCATTTGCATTTCGTACTTTCCACATGACATCCTCTCTTCCGAATACATGCATTTAAATGATGTCAGCATATCCACCAACGGAGTAGCTATCATGTAATCAAACTTGAATTCCTTATCAGAGTCATGACTTCAAATGCCATGCCACCAATTGTAAAGCTCTTCTGACAAACAACTTTGACTTTTTTACCCATGTGAACGAATGACAGTAGTCTCATACAACCTAAACCTTTTGATTCCACAAAAGTTTAAGGTCATCAACGATTCAGGACTTAGATCAAGAATCATTAAAGCAATGCTTAATGACTCGAATAAACCTCTACTCTCTAAAGCACTCTTCATATTCTTCAAATTTTCAACTATGGCCTGTGCCATTGGAAACATTTTAAGAGATTCAAGCAATTCTCTCTCCAGTTGATCGGCGTATCTCTTTTCGTTAGCAAGAAGCAAAGCTAGAGTAAGAGGTCCCATTGTTTGTATTAATCCCGTCCTACGCTCAAGTTTAAATGTGATTCCCGTTAAGAATGGTGCATCAGTATTATCTAATCCAAAATCGCTTACTTTTTTCTCTCTTTCATTTGCATTTCGTACTTTCCACATGACATCCTCTCTTCCGAATACATGCATTTAAATGATGTCAGCATATCCACCAACGGAGTAGCTATCATGTAATCAAACTTGAATTCCTTATCAGAGTCATGACTTCAAATGCCATGCCACCAATTGTAAAGCTCTTCTGTCCTATTTGGCCTTCCTTAACTGCATTAGTATTACCCCGTGCCATTTCGTTCGGGTTGTTAATTTTTCATTATATTAAGGAATATATAAAACACTTTAATTAGTCAATACACTTAATTGAATTTGAATTTGGTTAAATATGCAATTTGATGTAACAATTCATGTGGTAAAATTTGAAGTCGATCAGAGTGTGCCAACCCGTGCCACAATGAGGTCAAAATTCAAAATATATAGAAAACAATAGTTTTTTCATTGATTACAAGTTATTTATTATAAAAAACATGCAATTCATATAATATATTCTTAATTTGCAATTTTTTATATTCAAACATTTCATTAAAAAAAAGAAGAGAATTAATATTATTTAATTATTATAAGAGCGACGATTTAGTATATGATGGGAATTCCTTTCGGTAGTTCTCAACATCATGAAGCAAGTACTGCTCGTCTTCTTCGCTATGTGTTAAGGACTGGTTAAAATATGTAATAAGTTTGACTTTTCTCTCATTAATATTTTTCAGAATTTCGTACCAATTTTAGGAATCAAAGTTTAAAAAATTGGTGTCTATTTCCAAACGTGCAAAAAAAGTTTTAGTTTTATGTATTACAAAGCAACTCAAATTCTTTTAATTCTTCATAACTAGCGCAAACTTTTTTAGGCAGTGAAATTACATTGTCTTCCTCAGTTTCGATCTCAGTTGCAAGTGCCGCAACCATTTTTCTTCTTACGTCAAAGAGTACGTTGCCATCAAAAAACGCAAGAGCAACTAACTCTTCTGAGAAATACCATGGTTTCGGACTTTTGTAAATAATGGTATTGATATGTTTGGGTCAATATAACTTGCAATCTTTATAACCAGCTGTAAATCGTTATTTGCTGCTTCGACAGCATAAGTGGTTCTGAACCAGTACGGAACATACAGGCGTACCAGAAATAAACAAATATTTCACAAACCATTCATCTGGCTGGAAGACATTTAAAACTGTTTTTGTAAAGCATATATTTTTAAAACATGTATGGCTTTCAACATGAATCTTGCATGGGACGTTGCCCCAGGTGCATGAATTGCGAAATTTGGGATGCTGCCACCAAGAAAAATATACGTAACTTGTAATAACTCTTTATAATCTTGTCGAATATGTTTTTTTTTTTCTAAATGTTTAATACAAAACTCTGCTAGAGTTACATTCTTCGACACTTACAGCACGTTGCACTTCTTCATCCATAATACCAACTTTGAAATCTTCCAACTTAAAAGTGTTCCATTCCTGTGAAAAACGTTCAAATATACCAACTTCTGGACCACTAGATTTTCCAAAATATACCTCAAAAACAGCTCGCAGTAAGATTTCTGCAATATGATGCCTGCACGGTAACCACATCAAACTGCGATCTAATTTTTTCTCCAGCGACATTGCTGCCCCATTATGTTGACCAGTGTTGGTAGAAGTTGTGTCAAAGCACACTAGTTCTAATCAATTTATCATGTTCATTTTCGTTAAATAATCATATATTGATTGTGCGATTGCTGCTCCAGATCCAACTTCAATAATTGGAATGGCAATTAACTTTTAAATTTTTTCTGCAGTTAAAACAATAGCTAGGCGGTCAACTTTTTCTTTTCCAGCCAATGCAGGAAGTAGTTTACCATCCCAATGTAGAACGAATGTTTCAGGAATCTGAAAAATGTTAATTCTGTGAAATATTCATAACAATTTTAAAATAAATTTTATTACCTTGAAATTCTCAATAATTTCTTTGCCATGACGTTGACGATATTCCTTGCGTTCTCTCTTCTCAAACTTGTAGAATTAAGAACCAAATCTTCAATATTGTGACCTATAAAGCTTTCGATGTCGCAAAAATAAAATGCATTGCGAGTGGAGTCGATATATTACCAGTCATCTATGAATTTTTTCTTAACACGATTCTCTGTCGGGTTAATGTTTTTTGGTTCAATTGTCGACGAATCTGCAGACTTTTCAGATTCACATTCACTTTCATTACTTGCATCAAATTGTACAGTCAAGACTAAAGTAAAAATGATTGAACAAAATAAGTTAAAAGAAAAGAATTAATCATGCTGACTTTAATATAACCTTCAGAGCTTTCAATTCTTTGATGCTTTTCTTTGTGTCGATTTTCCTTTTCTTCTCTTTCCGCCTTACGCTTTTCTTTATTTGTTAGTTTTTGATCTATTGAAGTCATTATGCCAACACGACCTTGTTCCCTTTGTTTAATTGAGAAATCTCTATCCTCCTGAATAGAAATTATTTCTAAGTCATCAACATGTGCAATATCGAATAAATTTTTCAAATGTTCTTTGAAACCTTCTTCCATTTTTCTATGACTTGCAAATTTAGATTTAGAAACTTTTTGCACCTTTCTCCACTCACCATATAATTTGTTTAATTTTAACACAGAACTCTCTTTATTTGTCTTTTTTTTCACACCGCACATAATAAAAAAGCATTGTAACACTTGTAGTTTTGAAGGTAATTTGTATTCAACTATTTTTTTTTTCGCATTTTCCTATCAAATGCACGTATATCGTCGCTGTTTTATCTAACTGACCTACCTATCATTTGTAACATTTTACAGGAGTGCAGCTTTTATGATTGTTTTCACATGCATTCTTATGGAAACGTCTGAAATAGTTTTACTTTTATAGGTTCAAAAGTAATTTTTACAGTCATAAAAATTTTAGGCAAGGTCTATTATGACCCATAAAGTGTCTAGTAGTGGACTTAACTCATTTTTCAAAAAAAGTTTCAGTTAGGTCGGTTAGTTACAACAGCGACGATATGTCAGCAGATCTAAGATTAAGATATTTATTTAGCGCCATAATAAAAATTCTGTACTGATTGTACTCTTTTTAATTCTTTTAATAAACAACTTTTCACAACCGCACTCTATTTTGCAATGGAAAAATACTAAAATCAAAATATAAAAGCTAAACGAAATTGGTGGCAGAATGTCACAATGTACTATACCGTTAGTTTTCTTAGAATATGAGAACGTGGAATTTAACTTCGATGTGTTGTGTTGTGTTGTGACTCATTCAAGTTGTGAGAGTTGTTTTACATGTAGATAAGAAAAAAATTGTACATATGTATATGTATATACTCGTGTGTGGAGAATTCCCGACACATTGTTGCTCACGTCAATATCTAATTTCCCATTTCGAACAAATTTGAGATCTTCCTCATAAAACATCTTGTGTATGTACTATGTTAATGCAATAATATTCTGAAACTCTGCATTACGTAATCTGGGGTTATAAGCCTCACTAGTATCCATGTCTTGAGTAGCCATTTTTCCCACTCTAAGCGGTGGATAACTTGGTTCATTAGTCGTTGACAAACGCAGCAAGCTGTGCGTCATCGTTTGAACTGATTGACATATGAACATCAACATTTTGATCGCATATCGCAGTCCATTCTGGGGTTGTCACAGTTCTTTACTTATGTATGTATTTATTAATAAATATAATAAGTCGCTTATATTTAAGGCGCAGGCATTTTTGATCCAATTGGTATTCTTCGTAAATATCTAGAGCTGGATGTTTTCTTCCGCAAAGGGACGAGGGATGTTGTGAATCGTAAACAATCCTTCTACCCGTGCATTATACTAATTTGCGAACGCAGCAGCGCAGCAACGCTTTGCCGAAACGTCTAGTTTTCTGCTTCTGTTTTGTTAAGTCAACTGCCGTTCTATTTCGCGACTTTTATTGGCGCTGGCGATAGTCTTCGATCGTAATTATCTTCGTTGTGGGCTTGTAAACGGGAGGATTTTGGTTGCTTTGTTGTCCCACGGGTTCTGGGATATACGGATTCAAATAAAACTATCTTCAACGTTCTTTTCCATTCAGAATAAAAATATCAAAACTATCAATTAAACTAATTTCTATTTCTTTGGCTGCAATTAGAAAATTCAGTGTTGCTAGGACAATACAAAATATTGAATGAATGATATCACACAATTGTTTCATATTATTTAACTGAAACAATATCCAAAAATTGATGTAAAGCATAAATTGGTTAATTTTTTACTTTTACGTCATATAAGTACATTTTGAAAGAGTATTTTAATTTTTATAAATCCGAAATATTTTAAGGTGGCAATACGAGACTGTATTTATACTTACATATGAGGTGCTGATGGTGCTGCTGCCGTCTATGAAATAATTAAGTAGTTGGCTACGAGGAGACAAATGCTGCTAGCAGCATTTGAAGTCGTGTGTTCGTCTAGCCTGCTGTACAGAATGTGTTTAATGCATATAAGTATGCAATTCAGCAGCAGCATAATCACCAAAAACATCGCATTGGTCTTTTTCTTTTGGTTTGTCAGCTATGGTCTGTCTCTTGAGGAATTTGTATGTTATTAACATTCAAATTCGAACACTTTACCGTTCGATTCGGATTACATAATAACCCCTTGGATTTGCTTAAATTAGTTTTAAAAGTTACACGCAAAATAGACCATTTAGCTTTGTACTCATCAGCTGTTCGTTCTCCTTGGAAGTCCGATATTTCCTGCCATGCCGATATTTTAATTTATATTGGGGAGAACTCACGTCCCAAAGCGTCGGGCGTGAATCAATTTTAATGTGTCTTCGTGTCACCACTCGCACACCACTTTTGGCCTTATTTGTGTGTCTGTTTCAGCTACAACACGGTATGTATTGGGTGTTTTTTATTGAAGTATAGAACTTTAAGATGGCATCACTTTTTTAACTGGCGGCCATTTTGTCAGCTGTCAAGTGATTAATATTTTACTTGGTTTGCCATTTCATCATGAACAGGTTGACAAAAGAACAACGCTTGCAAATCGTGCAAATTTATTTCGAAAATAATGGTTCAGTTCGGGAAGTTTACCGCAAGCTCCGTCCATTTTATGGTCGACATAACCGTCCATCAGAGCAATTAGTTCGGTTAACCATGGATCGTTTCCGCACTACGTTTACTCTATGTGATAATACGCATCCGCAGAGACGTCGAACAGTGCGCACCGAAGAAACAATTGCCGCTGTAGAGCAAAGTGTTGAAGAGGACCCGAATGAATCGATTCGCCACCGAAGACCGGTATAGAGCCATGATAACCGAATATTTTGTTCCCGAATTGGATGGCATGAATGTGAATGAGTTGTGGTTCCAACAAGACGGCGCTACATGCCACACAGCGCACGTCACAATCGATTTATTGAAGGAAACATTCGATGAGCGCATAATTTCGCGGAATGGACCTGTCAATTGGCCACCAAGATCGTGTGATTTGACACCATTGGATTATTTTCTATGGGGATATGTGAAGTCGCTCGTCTACGCCAACAAACCAGAAACGTTAGGGGACTTGGAAGCCAACATTCGTGGCGTTATTGCCAACATACGGCCCCATATGCTCGAAAAAGTGGTTGAAAATTGGACCTGTAGAATTGGCTTTATTCGAGCCAGCCGCGGCGGCCACATGCCCGAAATCATATTTAAACATTAATGGCATTAAATTATCCTTCCAATAAAGCCAAATTGATGGACATTAAAGCGATTTTCTTGTGTTTTATTTCAATTCGAAGTTCTATACCTCTAAAAAAACACCCTGTACTTGTGGAAAATACATTTATTGAATACATATATATGTAAGTCTTTGTCTGTGGTATTTGTTTCGCTCAGCCTTTTGATCACACTGAGGTACTGAGGGTGTCTACTCTGTAATTCGAAACCAAGGAAAATACTTTCGAATTTGTAAATTAATTACATGCAAATTCGAAAGCATTTTCTTTCGATTCGAATTATAGATTAGACCCCCTTATGTTGGTTTTAATGAAGCACACATATGTATATGCATACATATTTTATGGATGTGAGGCTAGGATGACAAAGAAGTGGTGTAGCGACTTTTACCATTGTAACATTTCACTCAGATTTGATCGAGCTATTTATGGTTCTCTTTTGTTTTTTCTGTTATTCGAAACTAAAGAAAATGCTTCTGAATTTACATGTTATAAACATAAATATATGTATATACTGGCAAGTTAAAAAATCACATTTTTAAAATCACAAGTGATTTTAGCATATCTGCATGCCTATTTATTTTATTTTAATTTATTTTAAATAGGCATGCAGCCCCAATTTTTTGGGATTGTGTTAAAGTGACGTCGATGACGACAACTGGAATAAGGGTGAATGTTCCTTGGATTATTCCAACCACACGGGATACATTTCAATACATTTTCCCTTCTTGGAAATTAGTTACTTGCTTACAATAGATAGAGTTACACAACCAAGCTTTCCTTTCAAGTGTTTTACACATACACAGTGTTATAACAAATTTGTCAGCCTGATGTGTTAGACAACTATGTTTTGATAAAATACCTCAATTGTCATTTTGATATTGACGAATAGTAATAATATTTATTTATTTATTTATTTATTTATTTCATGAAAGTAATATGGAAGCCTATCGGCCAATTAAAGTATATTACAAAGATAATTCCTGAATTTAAATGCAATATAATTACGCTATACTTAATAATAATAAAAAAATTAACTATTTAATTCATTAATAAAAAATCAAAACAAAAATGAAAAAAAAGCATGAGAAATATTCGAACAAAGAAAAAGAAGAAAGTTGCAACAGTGGCTCCCCAGCCAGAAAAAATCAACTTAGAAATAATTTGGAAAAAAAAACAGAATCCCAAAAAGGTGAAACAGTACCAAGAAAAAAAAGAAAACAGAATAAAGAAAAAGTAAAATAAAATAAGATGAATCAATGAAATCTATCCCTAAAATCTCTCAATCAATCAATGTAGGTAGCTGGACAAGTTCAAGGGAATGACAAGTCACGATGGAGGTAATCTGAAAAATATTTAAATATTTTCACACGAAAAGCATTATTAGAGCAAGAGAATAAACGAAGGTCAATAGGCAAGTAGTTCCAACATCTAGCAACCCTAATCAGAAACGAACGCTCAAATAACCCACAACGTATTCTAGGAATAATTAATTGAGGATTTCTAGTAGAACGAGAAAAAACAAAACTCGAGCAAAGTTGAACGGGCTGTCTACTCTTAACAACTCTAAAAAGTTGAAATAAAATCCGATAACTTATGTAATTATGGAAAGAGCAACCAAGAAGCAATTTCACATACCCAGATATATGCATCCTTCTACCTACATTATATACGAAGCGAGCTATAGAATTTACCAAACGTTTTAACATATCAAGGGTGTACCCAAAACAACCAGATACAACCTCTAAACCATAGCATAAATGCGGTATTAGTAATGCATGAGCTATCCTAGCTTTTACAAAGGATGAAAGAAAGATATTGTTAGAATAGATCCTACGAAGTGTCCCAAAAACTCTACCATAAACATGATTCACATGAGTCTCAAACATCAGCCCCTCATCGATATAGATGCCTAGACATTTCATGCTATCAACGAATGAAAACTTGTTTCTACCGATAGAAATATCAAGTAGTTAAACAATTTAAGGATGCCCAACGCGAAAAAAATTCAAGAGAACGGTTTATACCCATCATAAATGTTTCAATAGTACAACATCCAGCATTAAACAAAACTGATCCTTGGGGCACACCCAAGTTCAATGAAAGATCACCCGAGCGGACATTATTAATTTCAACAAACTGTCGCCTCCCCGATAGGTACGAGTAGATAAGTCTAGAAGCAGACGAAGAGAAACCAAAAATTTGTGCCAGTTTTTTAATTAAAACACCGTAATGAATTGAGATAAATGCTTTGCTCAAATCCAGGGACACTAAGACAGACTCTATGTTATCATTAATATTATTGCGTATAACATCCGTCAAACCGATAAGTAATGATACAGTACTGTGACCCTTACGGCGTATTGAGAGGGAGAAATACATACGGTTGGAGACAAAAGAATCTGATCTTTCAAGATATGCTCAAAAATCTTAGAAAGTGCAGGAAGGATAGAGATAGGCCTCAAATCGTCAGTGCTGTTTACACTACTGGTCTTCGGAATAGGGACGATACGAGCCAGTTTCCAAATAGAGGGAAAGTTGGATGTGGTTAATATCGTACTAAAATGGTGTAGAATAAGATGCGATATATGGCTATATATAATTTTGATAAAATTGATAGGAATATTATCCACACCAACAGCTTTAGACTTTACTTTACAAATTGCTAAAAATAATTCATCTTCAGTAATATTGCGAAAAGAAAAGGGGCCAGACATCGTATCAAAATCAATAACTTCCTCATTGCAAGATTGAGACATCAGCAAAATATTTATTAATATCGTCAACATTAAGGCCATCCATCAGTGTGGCCTCACCCAATAAACCACATTTTCTCAATACCCTCCACATACCTGCCAAGTCAAGTCTAGAAAAAATTCTCGAAAAGTAGTTTCTTCTTTCACTACGAATAATATTTTTTGCCCTATTACGGTGACAGCAGTATATTCTCCAATTCTCATCCGTAGGAGCAGCTTTAAAAGCAGTAAAATATAGATCTCTCAAAGAAATAGCTAGTAACACAGACCTTGATTTCATCCACCTATCCTCTCCACCTTTAATTTTCTTACGAACAACTGGGACGAAAGTAAAAAGTCTAGCGATTAAAGAATTTAGGTAAGATGACTGGATATCAACACAATTTGAACGAAAGAAAGGTAGATGATGAGCATTATCTAAACAGAAAAGAAGACCATTCTAAAAAACGAACTAATAAATCAGAGTGCCTCTCTTCAAAGAATGTAAGATTACCACTCGGTAGGTATACAACACCAAACAGAACACTGTTATTCCTGAACTACTTTATGATGTAATTTATCAGACACAAACAAGGCAACACCATCACCACGTCTATCTATCATTCCTTACCAGAGTAAAACCATGTATTTTAAGAGATAGATTTGAAACATGAGGCTTTAACCAGGTCTCTGATAATGCAAAAATGTAAAAATTTCTACTTATAATGACTTTTAGCTCATCAAATTTGACAGAACTACCACTTGGTCTTATACTTTGACATTTAATGTGACCTGTTCTTAACTGAGAAGATATTCACCATTCACCACGGGACCAATGTTTTCATCACCTGTAGTCATAAAAACAAGTTAAGACAGGGAGCCAACAGTGCAACAGTATGTTGTATAAATGCATTAATTGATTTAAATTTATGCGTTATATTATAAAATATTATAAGATATGCTCAGCCATCATAAAAATAAATATTTAGACAAAAAATAAATGTAGAAATATATAAAGTTTACGAAGTTTGGCAAATGCACCTTACATGCTAAGTGGAACTAGTCAACAGTTATTCATTAGTTACTTCAAAAATGTATACATATGTATAACGTTGTCTTATGAATTAGAAATACAAGAGTTAAATTTCAAATGTGGTTTATAGAAATACAGAAGACAACCAATATGTACACACAATTTAAAGAAAAGAAGACTAGTTGAAAATAAAAATTAAAGAATTATATAATGTGCATGTACAAGTTAACAATTAAGTTAATTAATTCACAGTTCGGAAGCTTAAAAATTAAAATTAGAATCTTGTCTGTATGTACAATGTTTGAGATCATATTGATATTTGATATCACATTACTGAAGAAATACATTATTTAAATATAAAAAATATAAAAAGTAAGCAAATGAGTTAATTACGTGGATTTGAATTCTGATTTTGATTATACAATAATGAGCATTGTTCATATGAGTTGACAACTTCACTACCATCTGCTAAGGTAAGCCTGGCTTGCATTCTATCAGAGTTTAAAATTTTAAACTTAAGTATCACTTTCAGTCGCTTTAATTTTATGCATAAAGCGTTGAGTCTTGAGGCTGCAGGAGAGTAGTGATCATTAAAGTACACTCGGCTATTTGTGTCACCACCAAGAATATCCTTAATGCTTAAAGTTTTCCTCTTGAAGTACTCTTTCATAATCTTATCCCGCATAAAAACACAGTTGAATTTTATTAGAATAGCCTTACCATTATTAATATAACAGGCACAGTTGATGTCACGTTCAGATATATTTATGCCAAAAAGGGAGCCAAGAGTGTTCACAATTGTTGCAAATTCAGTCAGGCCAGAAGGCAATCCACTCAACACAATATCATTTCTATATAGTCTGCGATAGAGAATATGGTCTTATTGATTCCCTCTGTGTGGGAAGAATCCAAGTTATTTATCATAGTTCGGCACGTAGCAACATCTTCTTTAATTATATTGTTGGATGATAAGATTTCAGAGAGAATTTCAGCAAGAGATCTTCTATATTCTTCACGATCTTCTTGATTACTCTTTATAAATTCATCCAATGTTTTCTTAATGTCCCGAACTTCATCACGAAGCGTGCCACTTTCCGGAGAGGAATCAGAGCAAACAGCACAAGTGAATGAAAAGCAAGCTTGTTTCTCGATAAATAACGCAAGGTGCTTCTCAGCAACTTTAGCACATGAAAGGTGTAACCATATGCACATACACATGTATATACATGCATAAACATACATATACACACCCCTCCATGATCATATACACATACATGTCCACCACATCCTACTACATATGCAAAACATACACAATCCTGAATATACATACACGAACACATATCTATGCAAATAAATATTTCAACATATATACATGTATGGATAGGCGCCGTGTTGCAATCCCATATACCGTAACCCCATATTGGCTTTATAGCACTTTTTCCTATGCTATAAACCCATAATTTGGGTTTGGGGTTATCGCACAAAATAAAATGCAATAAAGCCAATATGGGGTTATAGCACAAATTTTAAATTTTAAATATGGTATTATCTCACTTATTTGAAGGGAATAAACTCATATTGTATTATTAGACATTTGTATACAAATGAAACCAAATGATTTTGTAGGGTGTACGAATTAGCCCCCACGAACAGTTATAAATTAAAAATTTTATTTAATTTCTTTGTTTTCTTACGCCATATTTTCGTAAATCTCCGTTACAAAATATTACTTGATTAAGTTCGACATTATAGCTATAGTACTTGTGAGCGTTCGGAGAATATGCCAACCATAAGAGTAATTCTGTTATTATTTTTTCGTGAGTTTTTGTGAAAGGTATCCATCGTATGAGTTGAAGGATTTGCGACTCGCTGATTCCATTAACAAAAGCAAAAGCACAAGCTATTAGTTGCGCTTTATAAGTTCTTTTTCCGAAAAAAGAATCAATTATAAATCCGGGAACATTAGAAAAATTTATAATATCGCTTTTATTTAGTAAGATCTTCCTTGCGTTTAAACGATTACTCTCCATTCTTTTAAAATTTTCCATATTTATTTTTAAGCAGCATACGCAAAACTGTTTTTAATATTCGCTTTTTATGTGATAACATAGTTATTAGGCAATTCAATGCAAAACAGGTTTAACAGTTAGTTCACTCTCTATTATTGATTGCAAAAAAAACCCAGCAGAAAATTCAGTATGCCATGAAAAAATAGTTGTAAGGGATTGATTTCGATTATTTTCAAAATATATGAAAAGTTTAAATCACTTATATTCCGCATTTCGTAAAAGGGGAAACCATAATTTTGCAAAAAAATATTATAATAGAAGGGAATTTTCCCTTGTACGAAAAGTTAAAATCAGTCATACTATGTTATTTCTATAAAAAGGAAACCAAATTATTTCGACTTTTACAAAAACATAACAAAATATATTTATTCAACAAAGAGTATAATATTCAACGCAATAAATTAAACTCAATACAAAATTCACCAACAAATAATCAACAAAGAAAGAATTATACGTTTAACAAAATATAACTACGGCATCAATAATAACGGAGCGACAAACTTGGCACAATGGTTTAATTTTCTTTACTTCAGCATCTTCCTTCATGGTATCGTAACAGGTTTTACAAACTTTAAAATGTTTACATGGCTGAAACATAAGTTGACGTTCCCTATCACAACATATAACACATTGCAAATAATTTTGGTACAGTGCTTCGGTCTCAATTTGTTCATCTGCATCTGATTCATCATCATTACTGTCAATTGTGTTAATGAAATCGGCTTCTAGCTTGCAGTTTTTAATATTCGAAAACTGAGCGAGAGCTGTTTGAAATGATATTTTATTTTCTTTTAATAAGTCATATGTTTTTTTTAAAAATGTATCCCTATTTTCAATAGTTAATTTTTTTTTCGTATACAATGATGTACATCCAGAAATAGATTTTAAAAAATCACATGACTTAGCGGCATCAATTTCACATAAAGCATCGACAAATTTATAAAAAATTTCCATGTTTTCTAAGTTTCATATTGAGTTGGCTATGAAAATTTTCTGCACCATTGCTTGTTCTATACGGCTCCTTATAAACCGAAAAATTTGCCACTTTTTCCTTAAAAAAATAAATAATAATGTGTATAAATAATTATTCGGTAAACAAAGAGGGAATCATACCTTTTTAAGCCAATAAAATTCATAATATTTAAAAAACTGTTGAAATTTTTTTCCACATTCATCATTTGTTATATCAGTCTTTAAGCATTGGTATGCTGCTTCTATATCACTTGCCTTTAACAATGGAAGGTATAAAAACTTATTAAAAAAGTTTTTAGCGTTTTTATAACGATTTAGATGCTGTATAAAGCCAGTTATTTTTGATGCCTTTCTCCGTAATGCATTGGTGTAATGGAACCAACAACCAACCATTTTCACCGTAGGATATATTATTTTATTAGCATTACGTAATGCATTTTCATAATCGGTTATAATGGTTGTTGGTCGCAAATCAAAGACATTAGATTTTATATATTGAAACATGTAAATACGCTTCTTCTGTTTTATTAGACATCAACGCATAAATAAATGGAAACACCTGAAAAGAAGAATAAATGAAATTATTTTTAACAAAGTACATATAAATACGTATATCTAGTACTTACATGATCTGCGTGAATGAAATGAATTATCAATAATTGCTTAAGAGTTTTCGATCTTGGTAGAACGTTGAAGGTTGCATCCATTATATAATTTCGTGGCTCAGATGAGCTCAGTGATTGTATACTTTTTGATATTGTCGGTGATACGAATAAGGTATATGAGAAGTCATTTGTTATCACAGAATCCAAATAAAACGATTTGTCTTTCTCATACCTCGACATACCAAATTCTTTCAAAATTTCTTCGTTTTTAAAGTTGTCAATAATATCAACTACATCATTTGGATTTTTCGGCATCTTATCTTGTCTTATTTTGAACAATTGCCTACGCATATTTCCGTAATTAATGGTATGAGCCGCGTCTTTGAATTTTTTGCATTGCTCGTCAAAAATCTCACGAACGTTTGATCTTTTTAGTGGAGCTTTACGAACTTCACATTTCACTGAATTCATAATTTTAAATTTTTTAATTATTTCGATTTGAGATCCATGATTATGCACTTTATTTTTACCACATCGACGGCAATACATTGTGCTGTTAAAATCAATCGCGACTCCATCGTTACAATTTTTATTGTAGCAGTAATAATATGCTGTATTCATTTTTTTATATTTAAATGCAAAAATTTGTTCTTGTGCTTCTATATATAATAAATTACTGTTTGTCCGAAATCCAGGGATAAATTTAAATTCAAATATTTCTTCTTCCATTTCTAATGTTATTCATCTATTAATATTAGTTTCTTTTAAACACTTCTAGCACACGTTGGACACTGAACTAATTGATTGCAAAATGCGATAAAACACTGCATGCTGATATAAACTAATAAGAAATAGATGAGTGTACATATATACAAATGTAACTGTAAATTTGATAAACAATTTGATAATATATTACATTAGAGTTAGAAGAGCACAACAGGACGTTCATAACAACAAGTTCAATTTATAATATATTTACTCCATAAAAAGAAATTCAACAGTCGTTAAGCAGCTCTGGGTCGGGTAACATTTCTCGCGTCATCGTAATTATTTCTTAAGTGCGGTCAGGCTTGTGTGTGTTGTTTGGCCTTCGAGAGTTTTTCGTCTCACTCGCACTGGTTGACTGATCTGCCACGGATAACCGTATAATCTTGCGGTTTTTTGTGGAATTTCTTTAACAACCACGTTGCCTACTTCCTATGTGAAGGCATAGGTCGTGTACAGTCAGTCACAAAACCTTATAAAATACTGTTAATACCATCTTGGGCATATGGTCTACGTTACTCCGCCCATATTTGTGCAACACCATATTATGCAAATTTACTTTGCATTAATATGTTTAATAAATAAATAAATAAATAAATAAGAAATTCACAATAGGTTTATTTTGTAAAAGGAACAATATTTTGTTTTAAATAGTTTTTGTTGTTTATGTACAGTTATGTACAAAACATATTATTATTCCTAACAAATGAATATGGAACATAATTCATAAGATAATGCATGTGATACAAAATTTTTTAATTATGAGGTTATCGCACAGAAAAAAGTGCAATAAAGCCAATATGGGGTTATAGCATAAATTTTAAATTTTTAATATGGTACTATCGCACTTATTTGAAGGAAATAAACCCATATGGGACTATAACACATCGCTGGTGTTATAAAGCCAATATGGGGTTATGGTGTATGGGATTGCAACACGGCGCCGTATGGATATACATCTGTACATGGACACAAAGCCACATGCATGGATAAACATATTCATTAAAAGATAATCATATACTTAAAGGTACATTTATACATGCATACACACCTATACATATACACGAGCTAACATATATATACGTAAATACATATATACATTAACAGGTACATATAATCAACTTTTAAATCTTTTTAAAAAATATTATAAACTTAAACATTTTTTTATCGTTTTATGTTTTTATATAACAAATATCTGTAGGAATGAGCAAGATTAGCTGTATCTACTCTAAAATTTATTCTTTTATCTGTTTTAACATTATTAATTTGTAACATCTCTAACATATAACGTCTTCTGCAATTACTTTCTGTATTTAGTACTGATACGTTATCAAAATCAGGATTATGATTTAAATTGGCACAATGAGATGATAATGCTGTTCTTTGTGAATTAATGTTCCTATATTTTTGATCAGATTTATGACCAGCTATTCTTGTTTTTAATTTATTCTTGGTTGTACCTATATACACCTATCACAGTTTTCGTTATTATTTCCATTATACGGTATCTTATAAACTAAGTTCGACTTATCTAGTTTATGTATTTTATCCTTAGGTTTGCTAATAATTGACCGACTATGTTATAAATTTTATGTGCCATTCTATATTTATTTTTATCATATATATTTGAATTTTCTAATCTTTCTGAAATTTCTGGTACATACGTTAATGATTTATATATTTCTGGTTCAGACACTACATTTGAGGTTCTGTTAATATGTTTGTTCTTATACTGTCCTATTAATTTACTAATTATGTTAGCGGGGAACCCGTTATTAATCAAAATATTTCTGATTAAATTTCTATTTTTTTCATGAAATACATTATCACTTATTGTTAATACTCTTTCTATTAGATTTTTTGCAGTATTAATAATAATTCTTTTTGGATGTTTTGAGTAATAATTAATTATTCTACCTGAAGATGTTGGTTTTTGATACCAATCAATTAATAAGTTGTTATTCCTTCTTACTACTAGTGTATCTAGATAAGAAATCTTTGAATTACATTCCTTTTCTATTGTAAATTTTATATCCTGGTGAAAAGAGTTGAAAGTTGATAACATATTTTCAATTTCATTCTCTGAAATAATACAAAATAAGTCATCAACATATTTAGTTAAAATTTTTAATTGTAAAACTCTGTAAGGCAAAACAAATAAAGTAAAAAAGGCAAATATACAATCACCCCTTTTCTGGGTTTTGATTACGTTACCGCATTCAGTTACATACGGATCGAAAATCGCCTACTGTTTATTAAGTTATTAGGATGTTTTTTCAGCTACTGACTTTTCCTGGAATATTAACCAAATGCAACTAATGAAATACTCCTTACCCTCTCTTCGTATCTCATTTGATTGTCGATCCATGATTTCAGTTGCTTGGGTGTCCTAGTACTTAAAGCCGTTTGGTTGTTAATAGCATCAATGCAATTGCATCATACTTGGCAGGTTTTCTAGTTTTTTTAAGTCACCAAAAGTGGAATAGACGGCATCTTTCTCCAGTTTTGTCCACTTACGTCGCGTTGTTTTGCCAAGAAAAGGAGAAGCTTGGATAATGAATTTGATTAGTATTTTTATCAGTGAGACCAAAAATATTTTACAATCCCTTTTTATTTTGTAACGTTGAGTAAGTTAGCAAAATATATCGTCATATAAGTTAAAAAAATCAAACTATTTCATAAGTTTTAGTGCATTTAGTTCTTAGTAGTACTTTAACAATCGTTAATACATTCGATATTCTTGAGCGTATAGGGATAAAAATGCAGTGGGTATATAGATTTTATTTGATTACAACTTAATCAATGAGAAAGTCGATTTTGAACTTTTTGTAAGTTACGCCCTATTTGAATTTATATGACGATATGTCGCATTCAACAGCATAAAAGTCATAAGCTAATAGTTTTTAGTAAAGAATTATACTTACTGCTTCGTTTTTTTATTGAAGATGAACCTGACTCGTTACCAATGTGAACATCAATCTGCAGTTCGTTATCTTCTTCATTTATGTTATGTAGTACATTTTCTGGCTTCTCTGTATTAAGTTCTTCGTTATTTGCTTCATCTGTGTCCCCTACCGCTGACATTAAAAGCTTAGATACACAAGTTACCTCCGCTACCGGAATCGAAACTCGGTAAATTGACTTATGTATCTCCTTATGGTGCCCCATAAAGTTGGCAAGTGTGTCTATCGTCGATTCTTCCACATTTAAGGTTGATGTATACGTCGCAATGTGTTTTCTCAATGAAGTTCTTCTTAAACTATCAGGCATTTGTGCACCGCACTCTACAGAAAATTGTTTTAGAAGAGGACAAGCCCTGTAATAGGGCTTATGATTACAAGACTTTTTATGCAAAATTATTTTTTACCTTTGAAAGAGTTCCGCCAGTTTTGGAGCAGTTTGACCCTGGACTGGTGGCAGCCGTTTCATTGCGCTTCCACCATTCCCCCACTTTGGAGGGCACTGACATTGTTTCATCATCAATTCCGTGCAATGAATATAGTCATACTGTAATACTGTATTTATAAACATTATAAGATAATACCTCTGTTTTTTTTTAGGCAAAGAGCTTTTCTCTGAATTCTACACGTAGCCCTAATGGTGGGACTGCTTCCTTCAAATCTTCTTTTTTTAAATATGGCAAGCTACGAAATGTTACTTTTGATGCTTAAACATTAAAAAACCGGCACATATAATTATTTTTGTACATACAATGTTTGATTTAATTACCTTTTAAATATTCAAGAATGGATTCCATATATATGCTTTTTAAAAATTCCTTAAGTTTATTATCATCTTCAGTGTCTTCAGCATCGGTGCTGGGAATACACGTGTCACTGATCACCATGAAATCACCATTAACTTCTACAAGCTCCAACAAATTACTTTCTTGTAAATTATTCATTTTTTCACTAGTTTACCAAAACACGCGTCCTTTTACCTTCGGTAACAAACAAATAATAAAAAAAGCATAGCCGACAACAAACGGGTAAGAATTGACAACAAAGCGTTGTCAATTTGAACACGTTCGTTTACAAATTGACACCCGCGTTGTTAAAAACTAAAATTTGACAACAAATCGTTGTCAATTTGAACACGTTCGTTTTCAAATTGACACCCGCGTTGTTAAAAACTAAAATTTGACAACAAATCGTTGTCAATTTGAACACGTTCGTTTACAAATTGACACCTGCGTTGTTAAAACCTAAAATTTGACAACAATGTGTTGTCAGTTTGAACACGTTCGTTAACAAATTGACAACCAGCGTGGTTAAAAAAAATCGACAACGTAGGGTGCCAGTGTAGTGTATATATATATATATTTTTCATTTCATTTCATTTCATTTATTTATTCATTTGCAATACATATAGCCTATTGGCCAATTACATTTGTATTACTAGTAAAAGTATGTAGTATTCTATGGTAAGTAAACATAGCACACATCAACATCACTACGCTTATACACACAACCCGCCCAAGGTAAAAGAAACATTATTGTGATAAAAGAAAGGCGATAGGGGGTAGCCTTGTTATTGGTGCGTCGAGTTTAGATCATTAAAATATTCTATAAGTTTGCGTAGGATATTCCAAAATCTAGCAGCTTGAACAAGAAAGGATCTATCATAGATAGCATTGTTTATTCGTGATATAATGATTTGTGGATTTCTAATAGTTCTAGTGAAACTAATCATACGTATAATACGTTCAGGCTTTTGAAGCTTTATAATTCTATATAGGTAAATTAGTAAACGAAATTTGAGGTAGTCATCGAACTTGATTAGAAGAAAGTTATTTACATGATGAGATATATGATCTCTCATTCTAAGTCCATAAGCGTATCTAATAATTCTATGCAATATGCTTTTTATTTTAATTTTGTTACCCATATTACAGCCGGAGTAAACTTCAATACAGTAGTTGACTCTAGTCATCAGTAGGGCGTGGGCAACAGATTTTTTAACATGTAAAGGTAGCGTCAGGTTTAAATGGTATAGCCTTCGTAGAGTCATGCAAACTTTTGAGCAAATGTTGTTTATATGTGGTTCGAAAGACAGTTTTTCATCAATAACTATGCCGAGACATCTCATTTGGCTTACCATTTTAATTTGAGAATCAGCAATTTTCAAGTTTAAGTTAATTTGTGATGTATCAATCCTATTTGAACCAAAAAACATTGTCATAGTCTTGCTAGGGTTAACATGAAGATAGTTTGAAATCATCCAATTACTTAGAACAGTCAAATCAGTATTAATATTTTCTGTGCATAGGTCAGGTGTGATTGTATCAAAGGACCACAGTAATTGTATGTCATCAGCGAAAGCAAATGATTTACAGTTACCAAGGCTTAAGCAGTGAAATAAATCGTTTAAATAGAGCACAAACAAGATGGGACCAATAACAGAACCCTGTGGAACCCCAGATCTGACATCCATAAGGACTGAGGTGGTGCCACTGACAAATACAAATTGTTTACGTCCACTTAAATACGTACTGATAAGACGGCAAGACGATATCGAGAATCTGAAGTAGTTATTTAATTTATTGACCAAAACAGTGTGATTTACTTTATCAAATGCTTTTGACAGATCTATCGAGACTAGCACACTGTTTAAATCATTGTTGGAGTTATTTCTGATCGATTCAACCAATTCAGTTAGGAGAAAACTAGTACTGTGGCCATCACGAAAACCATATTGATTGGCATTAAGCATATTGTTAGATTGTATCCATTTAACTATTTGTTCTTTCAGTATATTTTCAACAACTTTAGACATAACAGGCAATATACTAATGGGCCGCATGTTATCAATAGAAAAATTGCCTATTTTTTGGGAATTGGTATAATACGCGAAGTCTTCCAATCTTTTGGAAATTTTGAGGTCATATATCAGTATAGTATTAACAAAATATAATATGTGTCTACTTATATAGGGAAAAGTCAACCTAAGTAGCATTATAGACATGTTATCGGCCCCAACAGAAGTCGATTTAATTTTTGACAATGCAAGAGTTAGGTCTGTTTCTGTTATGCTAGAAAAAGAAAAATTATCAACATGGTTATTAAAAAGGTTGTAGTTTGGTAATTCATTATCAATATTTAGTTGATTACTAATGAAATGGTTGTTAACGTCATTAGCATCAGCATCGGCCTGTATTTCCGTATTAGATATAGCTCCCGAATTACGTTTACGTAATCTATTCCACATCTGCCTGGTATCATCTATTTGAAAAAAAACGCATACTAATTTTCCTCTTTAATTTTCTTATCTTGTGCTTTGTCCGATTCCGATATGTCCGATATATATCCCAATTTCTGTCACATCTATCATTGAAGTAATTCCTTAGGGCAATACCCGTCAATGATCTCAGGTAATTAATTTCATTAGAGAATTTAATAGGTTTATTGTACGTTTTATGCAATGACTTTTTTAATGGAACAAAGGTCAAGAGATCGGCAAAAAAAGAATTAAAAAAGCTAAGTTGTACATTTGAGTCACTGGTTGTATAAAGATGCGAAAAGTCTGTTGAAAGTGCATACCTTTCAATGGCCAAAGTATCAGCGTTTTTAAAATCCCTATAATAGGCAGTCTGAGATGTAGTAACAGGCTTAATATTGAAAGCAGCAAATATTAATGAGTGTTTTGTGATGAGGGGGATCTGAAATTGTGCTGAGGCAGCGATGTTCATTCCTTGGCTGACCAAAAAATAATCAATAATTAATTGGAATTGAGTTGTGTAAGCGGACCAATCCCAATCTACTGCAACAGGAGCTAACAATATTAGCTTTGTAAGGGTTAAAAAGATCGTTATTAAAGTCGCCTACAACGGTAACGGTCAAAAAGGTCACTGAAAGATTGTTCAAATGTAGCCATATCTCCCCTAGGAAGGTAGATGACACCAAGTAACAAAGTATTTGAGCCGAGGCTAATTTCTAGAAACAGTCCCTCGCAAGTTAAATATTCGTTACTTCTGAAAACACACTTAAATTTAATTTCCTTTTGCAATGTATATGGCAACTCCACCACCTCTGCACCCCAGTGGACGATCACTTCTGCAAATGGAATACCCTGTAAGACCAACTGCCTGATCAAAAACGGTCTCATTCAACCATGTTTCCGACACACAAACAACATTTAACTTTGATTTTTTAATAAAATAATGTAGTTCATCCAGTTTGCATGATCCGTATGATGGACAGATACTCTGTGCATTAATATGAGCAACACTGAAGTTATTAGCGTTTTGTAAAAATACGATATCACTGCCCGATTCACCAATAACAGGACCCAAATTTACCCTAACGTTCATGTGATGTTAAGCAGATTATGTGCAGAAGTTGTAATGATGTGTGACTAATACAATGAATATAACAAAAAAAATAATACGTAACAATATTTATAGATATATAACTATAGATAGCACAGTGAATCAGACTAAAAAATATATATTATACATTACTGTAGGCAATTAGCAAAAGCAAAAAGCGATAAAGGAAGCCCTTTAATAGTTGAGATCTTACAATGTGTTGTTTGACATACATATATACATTAGAGTTGTGATATATATACATACAATTATTAATGCGAAGAGGGAGGTAGTGTATTTCGTAATTCCAATCCTTGTGTGTAGTTAATCGTGCGTTCACGTCCATCAGTAAATTTGATTTTAGCCAGGGGATCATCGCGATTGAGTAGCTTAAACCAGCTAATAGTATTTGATTTACGTAGAGTAGGCATAATAATTGAAGCTTATGAGCTGCAGGTGTGAGGTTATCGCTTAGATAAACCCTAGTAGCAATATCCTCATTCAATATTTCGCTTAACTTTAAATTGGGAGCTTTAAAGTATTCCTTCATAAGTTTGTCTCTCATAGTAACATTATTAAATTTGGCAAGGACTGATTTGCCCCCTTGTGTATACATGCAATGGTTAATGTCTTTGTGTTCAGCTGATATATTGTAACGTATACAAATGGCTAGCAAAGGATCCAGTAATTACGATATCAGCACGGTTAATGATGCGATGCAGTTTGTTATTTGTAATTTCCAAACGTTAAATTTTTGAAAGAGTTGTCGTTTCAACCATCTGTACACGGTCCGAACATTGTTGTAGGCCACATCTTAAGCTTTCCATAGTGGATGATAATTCCGATCGTATCTCCGAAATTGATGTTTCAATTATGTTTTTAACAGCTTGTTGTTCTTGTTTCATTTCTACAGCAAGTGCACTGAATTGGTTTACTAAATTACTCTCAAGGTCAGCAAAACATTGTTTCAAGGTTAAATTATCATTCTTTGACACCTGTTTAGAGCAGCCATCGGTACATGTAAACCTGATGCAATCGTAGAAACCAATTTGTTCATAAAGGCCAGTTGGAATGTTGACACAGGCAATATGAGACCAGGTATCGCATATATCACATTTTACTGCCTGGTCAGCTTTTACTACACTTTTACCACAAACTTTGCATTTAGGTGCGGGCGCCATTTTCTTCTTTACGACAAAGTTAATGAGGAATTTAATATATTAGAAACCTCAGCATTCAAATTAAGTTGGCACACAAGGATAAATTATAATTGCAAGGCACACCACCAAGATTTAATTTAGAAGACCCACAGAAAATATTAATTTATACAATATGTAATATATTTTGTCTTAACTTCATTGAAAACACGTCTACTCGCTCATAGAGTTGCCAGATATGCATTATACAAAAAGTTGACAGTCCTGTGGAAATGCATATATATATATATATATATATATATATATATGTATACATTGGGGGATATTTGAGGTCAAAAAAAATTTTGAGTTTTATTGTGTAATTTTAAAGTTTTGGTGCTAAATAGATATATAACTCGATATTGGGCTCTAATTTTTAATCTTAATGTAAAAAAAACCTTTTTTTTTAATTGGGTTTACATTGAGGACTGTAATAGAGGTTGCAATCTATTTGAGTCCATGACCTGAACAAATACTGTATATTTTTGTTGCCAGATTTTGCTTCTTTCCCCATTTATTTTCTGACGGCGTCAAAAACTTTCTCCGACTTTTTATATTGTACGACAACTATGGCAGTGATGCTAAGCTGTTATGTATTGTAATTGAGCATGTGTTGGACTGTTTAAAACGTTAATAAGCTGCAAAATCGTCAAAAGTTTAATTAAAATGTTTAATGAAGCAACATTGAGCAACATAGTTGTATTATTCTTGTTTTTTTTAATGCTCTATACATAATTTAATGTAAATAAGTATGTAATACATATGGGCTATTCCATATCAGCGTACGTGACATTTGTACGCCTTCAAAGTGGAATAGATTCTGAAAAAATAGAAGTAACTCAAAAAACTTTTGTTGTTATGTTCCACTCAGAGCAAACTATATGTGAAAAAAAATTATTACATTTGGAAGCCTGTTGTTCAAAATATCGAGGGAAATAAGGACATAAAACGGAACTGATATCAAGGTGCATGTAAAAGTATACGAAAATCTGCGAATTGTGAATTTTTTTTATTTGTTTTAAATTTCTTTCACGAAGCCAACTATTTTTCTTCTATTATCCGTAATTTTTAAATAAAAAAACTTTTGGATGATTTTATAATGAATGAAGTTTAATAGCGTACGTGACGGATTTTTCTCTTATAATATTCTTAATTAAAAAAAATTTTTTTAAATATATGCATACAAAAATAAAACAAAAATATGTATTCAGTGTTAATAGCAATAAAAACAATAAAGAGTCAACTTCATTTCTTACTACATACTATGTAGTTGGGCGCTGAGTTTTCGCCGCCATCTTAGCCTACTACATACTAATTAAATTTTGATTTTTTCTTTTAATGAATACGCAGTTCGAGAAACAGTTATATGCTGACTATCATGATATATAAACGATGAAGTTTTTTATTTTTGAAATGGGCTGGACATTCTGCCATTTTTCATTAAGAATAGAAGAAAACGTTTCAATCTCTTCGGCAGCAACATACAACAAACTAACTCCTTGCACATATTTATGAGCACATTCATAAAAGCATCTGGCAAAATTAATTTATTTGCTTTCACAACTTGCCAGACCTTTCTTTTAACGGTAGCACTAATTCCATCAATTGCACCTTTACCATGGGATGTTGCGAAGAAGTTCCATTCTAAATTCTTGCAGCTGAATTCGTTTACTAAAGAAGGAATACTTTTCAAAATGAATTTGTTTTTAAATTGAGCACTACTCCCATCGGAGAATATGTAAATAGATGATATGTCATCACATTGTTCTCTTATTTCCAGCATAATTTTCGTAATGAAACAATAAAAATCAAACTTGTTGTGTGTTAATTTATCGCTAATAATAGCAAACGGTTTACTTTTTCCAAAGAGCCACGCAACGCACGTGAAAATAGTGACCTGTTGATAGCTAAAATGAGCATCTTGAATTTCATTTTGAATAATCAATCTATAGTTTTCAGCGAAATCTATTTGAAGAACCACTTCACCAGGTGAAACATTTATCTTTTTATATCTAAAATATCTTTGCTGGCATTGCTTTACAAAACTATGCAGTTTGAAAATCGGCAGTTGAGCTTCTATTTCATGAATTAGCTCCGCCATTGGAGCGATTGTATAGCCTAACGTTAAACGGTTATCAATTTTTCTCCAATACTTCCATTTCACATTTTTATCCATTTTTGTATGGAAATGTAGAGAGATTAAATCATGTTCTATGTCTCGTACGCAATTCTCACAATTTTCGGCCATACAATTTTCATCCAGTACATTGCAACAGACTGATTGTAAAAACCTTTCAAATGTACTTGGAAACGTCGGTATTACTTTAGCACACTTATTCATTCTACACATTCCATCTCGCATGAAGAAATCATTAATTATTTTAATACTTTCAACAAAGCCAAGGTGTTTTTCCTGTTCACGGTCTGTAGGTTTTACATATTTCTTATATAAAGTTGCAATTTCTTCAACTTTTTTACTTATGTCCATTGGCAAGGCCTTCTCTGACTTTCTTACAGCTTTCCCAAAAGTTTGCCGACATTTATAAGAGGATTCAGGGATAAAATTACTTAAAATTTTATTCATTTCTTTTCTCCGCCTTTGCTGTCGAATGCGGTCTTTTGTTCTTTTTTTTTTTTTTTTTTTTTGAAGAAGCTTTTTGTCATTTTTGGTTGCATCTGCCATCTTTTTTCGATACACACGCTGTCTTTCAGCTTCTTTTTTCCGATACTTTTTAATTCTTTCTTCGTTCTTTTTCAACTCCTCTCTCCATTTTTTTTTGTAGTTTCAGAGCACTTTTACCGATCTTAATAAAAAAATTATAAGTATCAAGTTAACGCTGATACATTTAATTGCAATTTTAATACTTACAATAGCGTACGTGACGAACTTTAAATGCTTATAAAATTTTTATTACACTAAACTGAGACAAAATTTCGAAAAATATTTATTTGCGACAATTATCCTGCTTTGAACTTTTATTTTGAAAAAGTTGCGACCGGCCAAATTCAAATGACATAGACAAATAATGTTTTTGCACTGCGTACGTGACATTAGAATAGCATCCAAAGCAAACCAAAAAAATCCCCGCTAATCGAACTCTATATTTTCTTTTTTCTCATGGATCTTGTTCATTGTTGTTGTAACATTAATTTTAAAGTAAAATTCCAATGTTTCAAATACCTGAATCGAGTCGCTAGTTAAGAGAAAATAGGTGATTGCAATTTTTTAACATTAATCAAAGAGATGGTCAGTTTAAACTGCTATTTTTGCTCTTAAAAAACTTTTATAAGCTATTAATACCTCTGCATAGTAAAATTTTAGTGATTGTTTCCTCTTTGACATATTTTAAAAAAACTTTCAAGGGTTTTTAATTTTTCAGTCGTAGTTGTCATTTTCATGGAAGTGCCCATATGTGAAAGTTTAAAAACTCTACATACATTAATTTGACATACATACATATCGTTGGTCATAAGTAGAAAGGCCCTATCGCAAATAAATGCAACTTCACAGGAGAAGGGGCTTTCTACTTGTGACTATCGATATGTACATATCGTTATCTTAATACGAAAAGGCCCCAACTCATAATTTTTCGAAATCGATATTTTTACATATTTCGATAGACCATTATTAGATACACCTCCTTTTAAAACTAATAACACTAAATTTGTAAAGTGTTTTTAATAAAAATTGCGTTTAAAAAAATTTTGTATGTATCAATATTGCATCTTTTTTTATTTAGTTTTTTTCCTCCTCATGTAAACTATGAAAATCATGAGTTAGGGCCTTTTCGTATTAAGTTAACGATATGAATTATTATGTATTTATTAAAAGATATGTGTAGTTGTGTGTTTGCAGGTACAAAACAAAAACAAAAACGAAATAGAAATTTGTTTTATTTCAAGCAAAATTGTAATCACTTTTTTACCACTTTTATGTTAAGAATTTTTAAATATTTAAATTATGCATATCTACACAAAATTTTTTTTCTCATTTTAACGTCATAAATCAAATTGTTATGTTTTAAATCCTTTTTGAAAGATGTAGGAAATTTTTTAAAAATATTGACGCATGTACACTCACAACACAACTTGTATCCTTTTTTAAATAAGCTTGAAAAAGAACTTGTTTTGACTCTACTGAAAAAATTTCATTTTTAGGCATACGCTGTTATTAATGAAAAGCACAGATTTATACTCGTTTGTGCATACAGTTACTCACAAATATATTTTGCTTATGCAAAATTCAATAGATTTTTACAGAAAAATACTGCATAAAAATATATTTTTTGAAAAATCAACATATATTTTATAGAATGTTAAATAATGAAAACAAAAATATTAATTCTCTTTTACAAAAATTTAAGGAACAATTATAAATATGATATTTTTAAAATTATATATACTAGTCACACGTTTTTTAATTCACAAAAGTATTTTGCTTTTTAAGGCTTTTCTATATGTGTATATAATAAAACAATGGAATTATAAATTTTAATATTTTGTATGGTATCCTTGGTTAGCTAAAACCGATTCCAGACGTCTGGGCATTGACTCCACCAAACTGCGACATTTTTCAGGAGGTATTTTGTACCATTCCTCTTCCAATATTTTTTTTAAAGTGGCTTTGGATGATATGTGATGTTCCCGGACTTTCCCATCCAAATAAGCCCAAAGATTTTCAATGGGATTCATGTCAGGACTTTGGGGTGGGGTTGGCATATGTTTGGTGTTGTATAAAAGCCATAATTTAACGTCCAATGCTGTATGTTTTGGGTCATTATCGTGTTGAAAATAATACCCATTTCTCGATAGACCCATCTGTTCAGCACTAGCATGTAGGTTTTCCTTCAAAATCGTCAAGTATACATGTTTATCCATAGTGCCATCTATAAACACCAACTTTCCAACTCCTAATGCTGACATACAGCCCCATACCATTAGTGAACCACCACCATGTTTTACTGTTGGTCTGATATTTTTTATATTTAAGGATTCATTCGGCTTCCTCCACACCATACGTCGCCCATCTGACCCAAAAATATTAAATTTGCCTTCGTCACTGAAGATTATGGTTTTCCAGAATTCGAAATTTTTACTTCTATGGAGCTCAGCAAATGATAATCGCTTCTGCCTGTTGACTTCAGAAATAAAAAGCTTTTTTCTTGCTGCACGACCGTTGATATTATTAGCTAATAAGACTCTACGAACAGTTTCGTCACTTACACTTGTTCGTAGTGTCCCCCTAATCTTTTCATTGATTTTTGGCGCAGATAAATGTGGATTTTCGCGGTTTTCCTTGAGAATTTGCCTCTCATTTCTTGCAGTCAACAATTTAGTACGACCCACACGTGGAATATTTTCGATATTACCGCGCTCTTTTGCCCGTTTAATTACATTTTCTATAGTTTGCCGACATCGATCAAACATATCACAAATATATTTTATTAGTTTACCTTGATTATGAAGGTATAAAATAATTTTTCTCTCTGAGTAATTTAATTCCTTTCCTTTAGGCATTTTTTATAAGAAACTACACGCATGCGAACAACCAGAATGAGATGAAAACTTATTATGATTAAAAATAGCATAACAAGTGGCATTGCAATCGAAAAGAATAAAAACAAAACGATACAACAACAAAATACCTTCATATATAACGGTGATCATTGCAAAGCAAAATACTTTTGTGAGTTTGAAATTGCGCAGTTGTTGAAAATAAGCAACGAAAATATTATGAATGATTTCAAAATTGGTTTCTTTTTTTTTGTAATTGTAAAACAGAGTGTGTTTTATGAGTGCGTGAAAAAAAATCTAATGTACCGAATAATTTCCATTTTATGAAAAAAATGAAGTAACATTTTTGCTAAAATAGTGTAAGCAAAATATATTTGTGATTAACTGTATATGCTTATTTTTGCGACTTTTGTTGTAATATTAAAGCCGCTGTTTATTTCTTTATAAAAATTTGATTAAAGGCAATTTTTAAATAAAGTATACCAATAATTTATGCAAACACCTTACTATTTCGATAAAAGGTTTGGAATTGGACAAGTTAATGTATTGAAAATATCATATTTATGTATATGTTTTGAAATGTGGATTTTGTGTAGATACTTACTTAGATGTCGCAAATAAAACAATTCAATGCATTTTTTATATAAAATATTTGTTTGAAACAATATGTTTTATTAAGTTAGAAATTAATTTTTAATTCAAAATATGACAATTCACATCTAACTCATTTTTGTCTAAACTTTTATAATTAATATACACAGTATGTGTTCAAAAACTATATGAGAAATAAGAAACAAAACTACCCAGGTAGAAAAAGACAATGAGCACGACGTTGCTACGATTGTCTGCGGGTACAACTAACATCAGTACAACATTCGTTGTGCAAATTAACTTTTGCGTTGGTTCTATGAACCGTCGTTTAAAAACAAAACTTGTTTTAACTTCTGTGATTCAACATAGAATGATTTTCTTTATTATTTCTTCAGCTTTCATTACAATATTGAATTTTTGTTTATTAATAGTAATTTCTTAACATACGTTTCATGTTACAATCACCTTTGGCTAAAATGCAATAAATTTTAGTTAGCAAAAATTAATTACCAAGCGTTTTTAGAACAGAAAATAATAATAATTTGCTTAAATATAGTTGTCACCTCATTTTACTTCAATTCTATTGGTTAAAATGCAATAAATTTTGATTTAACGAAATATTGATTACAAGGCATATTTTACAACTAATAAGGATATTCACTATTTTTGTTTACAAATATAATTAATAATGGTATTCACATCTGTTGCTAACTCCTCCCTCTGTTAAATGTCGGAACGTTCCTGTTTCGACGCAATCTCTTTTACAATTTTGTCAATATCCAGTGTTGCATTTCGTTTACATCTGTGCTCCTATGGCATATTCTGATGCGTCGATTGTCAACTGAAATTTTTTCGTAAAGTCTGGATAGTGAAGCATTACTTCTTCGGTGAGTGCTGCTTTTATTTTGCCAAATGCTTCCATTGCTTCGTTGTTAAATTTTATTGCTGTTCTTTTTGAAATATTTTTGGACGCTTGTCCTCCTTCCCCCCTTAATAGGTTTGTCAGGGGCTTCGCTAGCTTAGCGTAATCTGTGACAAAGCGTCTATAATAACCCGAAAGTCCAAGGAAGGATCTTAAATCTTTTAGCGTTTTTTGTACGGGGAAGTTTGTGATGGCTTTCACTTTGGTGGGGTTTGTTTTTATTCCAGTTTCAGATGCAATAAAGCCAAGAAATTCGACGCTATTTTTTAAGAATTCGCATTTATCGACTTGAACTTTCAAATTGGCGTCGCAAAGGGTTTTAAAAATAGTTTTTATGTCTTCAAGATGACTTTGTTTGTCTTTGCTGAATATGATGATGTCGTCTATGTAGACGAAACATATTTTCCCAATGTGATTCCTCAAAATATCATCCAACGTCCGTTGGAAGATTAAAGGTGCGTTTTTAAGTCCAAATGGCAGACGAGTAAACTCGTATTCGCCATTGTTTACTGAAAAAGCGGTCTTCTCAATGTCAGATTCCTTTAAAGAAATTTGATGAAATCCGCTTTTCAGATCTAGGACTGAAAAGTATTTATTCTCCCCCAATTGTGACAGTACTTCGTTTATTGCTGGTATTGGGTATCTATCTGCAATGGTGACTGAATTTAGTTTGCGATAGTGTATCACCATTCTGAATTCCTTTTCATTGGATTGGGTTAATTTTTTTGGGACAATCCACACAGAGGAATTGTATGGGGATCGTGAAGGTCTTATAATACCGTCGCTGCGCAATTTTTCTGTTTGTGAATTTATTTCGTCTTTAAGATGCATTGGATAGGGATATGATTTACTGTAAACCGGTGTATCGGAGGTCGTACGTATTTCGCCTTTTACCTTCGTGGTGTATGTCAATTTTTCGTTCGGTTCGGTGAAGAGATCTGGGAATTGACATATTACATCTGAGAGTTCTTCTGTAGTTTGAATATCAAGGTGTCGTGTTTGAATATTAATTTTATTGATATCCTGAGACTGAAATTGTTTTAGTCGGAATTTTAGATTTTGGATTCGTAAAATGTTGTGTTTGGTATCAATTATGGCTGATAATTCTTTAAGTGTGTCGTTGCCCAAAATGGCATCGAAGGACGCGAGTGAGGGGAGGATGTAAAACGTAATTGTGTTGTTAAGGCCGAAAAGGTTAGCATTTGTATAGTGTGTAATTTTTATATTGCCTGCGACAGAATTTGCAGTGAATGGTTTTTCCTTTTTTACTGGTTTTGGTACAATTTCGGATTTTATGTAATTTTTATTGGAGCCGGTGTCTAAGTATTTTAAGCGCTTTCCCGTTCCTCATTCGACATTTTAGGTACGGCAATGACGAACTCCTCATTCTAAAAAATTAATATCACTAAGGTCTGTGATTACGTCATCGTCCGTATCTATAGTTGCCATGTTGCTTTGGTATTCCAGTGAGTCTTCTTTGTATTGGTCGTTATCTTCTGTCAGGAAGTCCTCTTCTAATTGATAGTTATTTTCTTCTGGTAGATGGTCTATAGGTTGTGTTTTTATATGATAGTTGCGCTGAACTTTATTCGGTGGTCCGTATTGATTTGATAATTTGACTGCTGAGGCATTTTCTATTTTCGTCCGGCCTATTCATATAATTTTCTTGCCATGTTCTCATACTTTCCTCTTTTTCCATAGGTTCCGGGTGTGGAATTGGTTTTGGTGGTCGTGGAGGCAATATATGGCCATGTTGCTGATAATTTCTCTGATAGTTTCCTTGGTTTAATGTCGTTTGTCGTCTTTGTATGAAATGTGGTGTGAATTGGGGTTTTTGTGGATATATTACCTATCATAGGTGAGGTGCAAATTGTTTTGGTGCCTGCTGTATTGTATGTCTTTTGTGACTTGATGTCCTTGATGTCTTATGTGACTTCCTAATAATGAGTTGCAGTTTCTTTGATTGTCCAATTTTTGGCAGAGATACAACGCGTGAGGGAGATGCTTGGGCTCTCGAACGCCGAGTAATATTGGTAGATCTCCTTTCAGGCCCCTAATAAATGTATCCAATGCTTTATCTCTATACGTTTGGGTCAATAATTTGATTGATTCATTGCTCGCTTCCATGCACGAAATTTTGTTAAGGATTACAGTCAGGAGTGCATAAACTGCTTGATAAAAGTCATTTATTGATGAACTGCCCTGTGCCAATGACAACAATTGGTATTCTAAAGTCTTTAAATCAGGCTGATCACCATAATGATGAGTCAAACATGCCGCAATAGCTCGCCAATCAAGTGGTGTGTTATATGGTTCTAAAGCTGCATCTGCTTCACCTATTATTTTATTTCTAATAGCCATAATAATGGCGTAGTATTTGAGTGTGCCTCTGCAATTATCATGTAAGGATAATACCCTTTCAATACTTTTCTTCCAGGAGCTAAATTCTGTGTGTTTACCTGAGAATTCTCTTAGGATTTCGTCAATTGCTTGCTCGGGTAGATTGGCAAATGCTTCAGTAGGATTGATAACGTTATTTATAAGAATCCTGCCTTCAGTCAGAAATAACTGTCTTAGAGAACCTAACAAGTTAGTCTGTAATTGATTGAACTGTTCCTGACTCATTCCTGTTGGTTTAATACTGGTCGGATTAAATTGTTTGGGTTTGCCATTCTTTCCTTTGCTCTTTACAATAATTTGTTAAAAAAGTTGTGAAAATATAAATTTTTATTGGTACTGTAAAAAATTTATTTAGTTGGTTTTTTGTGAAAATGCAAATATTTGTAAGTACTGCAATGTACAATTTTTTACTATATTTATTTTTATTATTTATTCTTTGTTAATTATGTTCTTATTTTGCTTTTGACCTAGCTTTTTGTTTTATAAACTTTAAAATGGTGCAAACACTTTATTAAATCTCAAAATATAAAATTTTTTTTATTAATTTTTATTTTATTTAAGTCAAATAATATTAAATTTTAAAGACTGTAACTAGAATTTTTCTTATGATTTGTTCTCTTATTTTAATAATTCTACATTAACTTACATTAAGATTGCAGCTGCCTTCATGTCGTTTCTGTTGTGTGCTAATTGATTCGCTTCAGTTCCTTCTTGTATTGTTGAAGAAAATACTGTTATTGTTGATTTCCAATATCTCTGATTTTATTCCCGTTCTGGTGTGGTTTTTTTAACTTGATCTCCACTGTTCAAAGGATGTAATTTTATTCAAATTGACCTTTACTGCCTTTATCTTCACTATCTTTTATCTGGTTTTCAAAGGATGTGAAACAAATTGATCTTTACTGTCTTTATCTTCACTGCCTTTTAAAGGATGTAAAATAAATTGATCTTCACTGTCTTCTCTTAGGCTTTATTAATTTTTAATCCTATTTTTTATTTGACAGTATTTTATTTTTTTAGCTTTATCACTGCTATGAGGATTTTTTGTTGTTGTTAGTTTTAAGGGCTATTCGCTTTGTAAGGATATTATTTCAACGTTAGCTTCAAGTTTATTTTTCAATTTAACTAGTATTAGTTTATTTTTTTCACTGTGACTTTTCTCTATAAGAATTTTTTATTTCACAGTAATTGGTTATTTTTTTTTGATTATCCTCTACGAGGACTTTTTACTATTTCACCGTAGGTTTTGTTTTGTTGGGCGACAATTATTAAAAGATTTATTGTTTCATTTGAGTACTTGACTACAACTGAAGTCAAAAGTACAAAATTCTTTATTATAAAATAAATTCACATAAACAAATTTTGTTCACTGTGCAATTCTTTGAAATTTACATTTACTTTTGGTAGTTAACAGGTAAGTATTGTAGTGTCAGCAATAAGAATATTATATTTCTTAACAGCTAATTAATATTAATTTTAATTGCGAAACATATTGCAATAGCGGTTTAAATTGGGTCACAAAAAATATAAAAGAGAATTTAATAACTTCAACGAAGAAAAATAAAATTGTTTATTAAGCAGTTCATAAAAAATAAGGGAATTCAAAAAATATTTTGTCTGTTAACTTGTATGTACATACTTACAAACATATGTACGTACACAAAATATTTGCTTTGAAATATTTATTTATGCATGTACATACTTACATACGTGCTTATATAATAAAATTTTTATTTTACCTCTACATATGAGTCGCTATCAAATTTGTTTCTGTCCACAACAAATTCGTTGGGCAGCCAGACAGCAATGTCATCGCCACTAATGGGCATTTACGCAGTCTGTGTTCCGCCGCCAGTTTTTAAAATTTCTTTTCGATGGCTGGCCATTTTTTTTCTTGCATCCACCCATTGTGTTTTTAACTGGGCCATATTGCGGCTGCCTCCCATACATAACTTGTTGAAACTATAAAGATGATAATAAATTTATAATATGTTTCAAAATAGTATGTATGCATATAAAAATTGCATCTAAGTATGTACCTCTCTTCAACCAACAACCAAACCTTTTTCTTGGCATAATTTGTGTTCGTGTCAGTATTTTTATTTTCTATGTCCTTTACTCTCTTCTTGATAAGTTCCTGCAGCAGCATCTACTTGTTCAAAGTTCCGCAGGTAGATACATACATAGATATGTATGTATGTATGCACATACAAATTAAAAAAGTACATAAATATGTAAATTAATGATCAAATATGAAAAACTATGTACACATATACTTACCTTATCCTCTTCCAACCAATTTTGAGATCATTTTCTCTTTTCTTGGATTTTTTTTTTCATTTTTGATCTAATTTTAAGAAAAATCCTATTGTAGGGCACAATTTGAATGAAAAATTTTTGTATATCAATATAATGATGTGCAAAAAACACAAACATATAAAAACAAGGTTACCGAGTTCTTTTCGATTATTAAATTTTACTAAGTATGTGACAATACACATGTGTGTGTATGTTTATTTTTGTAAAAATAATTTTTACAAACTTTTTACTAAAAAAAACTTTACGCAAAATGTTCTTGTGGGCAAACATTTAATATTATTTTATAAGTAAAACAACTCACCAGTTGTGGTTACTGATAAAATGTATCCACTACTGTTCCATCATTAGAAGTAAAGTGACATGTAAATAAAATAGTGTTGCCAGTCTTAAATGAAAAAAGTTAAATTACTTAAATTACTAATTAGTTAATTAACGTTTTTTGAATACAAAATTTTAACAACAGCTTATTAAGCTTTAATCACGTATTAACTAATATGTACATGAAACCCAATTTAATGTTTTTTTTGAATAAGGCTGTATATCTTTATAAGCGATTTTAAAAAATGTGCACAACATTTTTGTACAACCACAAACTTTACTTTCAAGGCTTTTGATTTTATAGATTTTGTAGCACTTTCCAATATAATTTTGCAGATTATGAATTCCATGCTATTTATTTAGCACACGTACAATAAATAGCATTAATAGAAGCAAAACTCCAATAATTATTAATCTTATTATTATTATCTTATTTCTTATCCTCCGAATAGTGAACTAAAACTCCCTTTTCATTGAACTTTCTAATGTGCGCTACCAACGAATATAAAGCCACTCTTCCAGAGTTAGGGTAAATTTTTCGAACGACATTTCGTGTTTCGTCAAATGAAAGCTTGTTTTAAACTTTTGGTTATGAATTTGGAGAAAATTAAATTGATGGAATGAAAAAAAAAGAATTTCCTGTGGATTAGATACTTTTTGTATGAATTTATTCCAATTTTTCTCCTTTTGCATTTTATAGACATCCAGAACTACATCTTTATCACGATTTAGTGAACGAGTTTCTTCAGATATAATTTTTCTCGCAACTTCTCGTGTTAGAATAAGCTGATCATTTTCCACTTTTCTCAAAGATAAGGCTCCATATTTAATTTTTCATCTCTTCAGTTTGTTGCTTTTAAGAATTTTATTTCATACGAATATTTCGCAACTAAAGAACGAACACTGCGAAATTTTTGTTTCTTTAAAATGAGTGGGTGTACAATTCAAGATATACATGGGTATTTGAATCTATTCTTCCAGTTATTGTATTTTTTAAAAATTCAATTGAAAATTTATAACGAGCTCAACCATTGGTACTGTATATGTACATATACATTTAGCATTTTCTTCCTCCTATTAACGTCATAATAAAAACACATTAAAAGAATTCCAAATTCAATTTTATTCTTATTTAAGTGAGTATAACAAATTGATGTGACAAGGCCGATGTTAGATTGATGACTCTCCGTTCAAAAACGTTTCATTAAAAGCCATAGAATTATGTACTCTAAAACTCCATACAGTGCTGCTGGTATATTTAGGGGACCAGTTACTTACAATTTTAAATTTCTCTCGAATGAGATCTTCCAAAAAGCCCACTACATCTGCAGATTTTAAGGGTGAAACAAATTTTCCCTTAAAAATAAAATTTCTCTGGTAGAAAAAACAATGTTTCCAACGTAAATATACTTTTTATGTACTTCTTTTCGATGCTTTGTTAGACAAATGGAGAGAAGACAACATTACAACCTTTTGATTGGGACTCTGGGGTTCGATTTAACAGTGTTTCTAATTATTTTGTACTCCTCTAGCTTGCTGCATACATCTTGTTTAATATAACAATGAAAGAATTTGTGCATGCTAAAGACAATTTTATGTTATTATTAAATACGGATGAGTTCAGTTTCGATTACGCAAACACAATACAATTAATCGAATCTACATTTAAAAATATTAATTTAAACGATTCGTCAATAATGAAGTTTTATTGCTGGAAATTTGTTACCACTGTATTATTTATTATTCGCCAATACATTTATTTCTATTAATATGGGCTTATCTTCAATGATATTCGATATTGAACAATTATTATCGAGAATATAATCAAATTTTAAATCAATTTAAAACTCAAATTTTCCCAATCACTGTTGCCTTTTTTGTAATGTGCAATAGAAATACCTATTATTATTAATCTAATCTAAAAATTCCCTTTTGAGGAGCTATTTACTCACTGGGTCTGGCCTGAATAGATTATCCTGAAGAAACATTAAAAACGGGAGGGGTTTCTAATGTTACTGCTTGAGTTCTTCCCGAAGATACTAATTGAATATCCAAATCTAATAACTTTCTTTGAATTGCTCCAAGTTGCTGTGATAACTCAGGATTAGCACCTGCTCTCCGTAAAGTTGTTCCTTGTATAAACGCTACAATGAAAAAAACACAAATAATAACTTTTAATATTTAATTTATTTAGTATGCAAGAGATCAAATCGTTGTGGCACGGCCGGTGGTTAATTGACGACTAAAAATCATTTCATGCAAAACCATACTCTCACAGTCGGCCATCCTTTCAATACAATCGACCTCGATTGTCCCTGGATTGTCTGCATCAATATCGTCATCGTCTGTTCCGTCTTCATCACTTGAAAATTCGACTGCTGGTAAGCTGCACCAAGGTTTCATCTTATCTGAAGCGTATATCGACTTATAGTGACGCTGTGTTCGACTAGAACTCGGCAGGTCCTCAATTACATATCTATCTTTGTCGAGGACGGTGGTTATTATGAATGGGCCCTTGTATCGTGGCTCCAACTTTCGTGACGTGCCAGTTGCTGTTGGTTCATTTTCTACCAGCACTAAATCACCCACTTCGTACCGTCTTGGCTGGACATGTTGATTGTCATAACGTCTCTTAGCTATTTCGCGCTGGATGTCAATCCTTTTGGCTGTCTCCTTACGTACTGTCTGCAGTTCTTCGGTGCTCAACACTTTGCTGCTATGAAGGGCAAGAACGAGCTTGTTCTGCAGGATATCTCTTGGCTCGAACCCAAACAGAAGTTCTTGTGGTGTTTTACTTGTTGTCTTATTCACCATGCTGTTGATTGACCACTGTATTCTTCGGAGTTGATCGTCCCACCGTTTGTCCTCCTTGGTCGTTGGCAAAAGCATTCCTAGAATGGTGCGATTAGTGCGTTCAGCATGTCCGTTTGCTCGAGGTGTGCGGACAGCATTCAGTACATGCTTTACATCGTTGGCCTTGCAGTAGCGTTCAAATTCGTGCGATGTGAATGATGATCCGCGATCTGTGATAATTCTTGCTGGCATTCCGAAGTACTCGCTGACTTCATTAAGAACGTTTAAGACGTGTTTTGTCGCTGTACTTTTCACTGCTTTTATGATACTAAACTTAGTAAAAGCGTCAACGATGACTAGTATGTGCTCATTACGTTTCGTGGTTTTTGGGAATGGGCCCAAATGGTCCATGTGTACAGTATGAAAAGGGATGGGGTTAATATTTTCGTAGTGATACTCGCCTTCGTGTCTGCCTCCTCGTGATTTATTATACGCACATTCAACACACGATTTGATATGAGATTTCACGGCGTTTCTCATTCGGGGGAACCAGAAATGTCTTTGAAGGCCATGTAACGTTTTTTCTATTCCAAGGTGTCCTGCGTTATCGTGCTGCCCTTGAATTACGCGCCATCTTATACCTTTTGGGACTACCCAGAGGCAATCGTTGTTGACCTTGCGAAACAATCTGTCATTTTTGAGAAGATAGTCCTTGCAAGTTTCTTTATCACCCAACTGCACTTTCTTCATAGTTTCGCGTATCTGTTCATCTTGTAGTTGCATTGAGAACAGAAAATCATTTTCATTAACAGTCGTTTTAGCGATCCGTAACGACGCCGTCTCCATGTCACGTGATACTTCGTATGGTGCTCGGCTCAGTGCGTCGACATGTTGCATCCGTTGACCTGATCGATGTTCTATTTCTATATCGAAATCTTGAATCCGGAGCCACCACCTGGCTATTCGGGGTATAAGCTCCTTTTTTTGCATTGTTGTTTTTATTGCGTTGCAATCGGTAATGACGGTTACACTTTTGCCGTATACGTAGTAACGAAAGCGTTCGAGGGTTTCAACAACAGCTAGGGCTTCAAGCTCATAGCTATGATAGTTGCGTTCGTCATTGGTTGTCGATCGACTGAAAAATGCTACGGGCTTCCAACTATGGTTTTCGCTCTGCAACAAGACGCCGGCTAAACCTATGGTACTAGCGTCTGTGTGTATCTGATGTTGTGCTGTCGTTTTATAACCGACCACCACGGGACTCTTGATAAGACTAGCCTTAAGTGACAGAAATGCTTCGTGCTGCTCGTTTGTCCACTGGAATTGTGCATCCTTTTTTAATATACTACGTAAAGGTTCAGATATCAAAGAGTATCCTGGTACGAACTTGCGAAAATAACCGCTTAAGCCTAGAAATTGTCTTACTTCTCTTACAGTTGTTGGTGTTGGGAATTCGGAGATCGCATTCGTCTTTGCTGTACCTGGACTCATACCTCCTTTATGGATTTGATGACCCAGGAACTCGATGTTTTGTTCAATAAACTGGCATTTATTCACGCTTATTGTCAGGTTAAATTGGCGTAATACATTAAAGACTCGCCGTAATTTCTGAAACATTTCAGTTATATTGTTGCTACCGACCACAATGTCATCCATGTAGTGGATGACGTTACCATCTTGCGTTTTATCGCGTATTAATGACATCAAACGCTGGAAAACCGCTGGCGCATTCTTAAGTCCGAACGGCATACGTTTGAATTCGTACATCCCATCGGGGGTTACGAACGCCGTATACTTCTGGCTATTTTCCTCTATTGGTATCTGATAATATCCACTATTCAGATCCAGGACGGTAAAATAGGTAAATTGCATTACTTCTTGCAGTCGTTCTTCGATGTTTGGCGTAGGAAATATTTCCTTCACCATGTTTTGATTTAAACGGCGATAATCGATACATAAACGGTCGTTACCGTTTTTCTTTTTGACAAGTACGATAGGGCTCGCGTATTCCGACTTTGATTTTCTTATTATATTATTCGTAAGTAGTTCGTTGATCAATTTACGTAGCGACTCTTTTTTCATCTCGGGGATTCTGTAAGGTTTCGTCGCGATGGGCTCGTTTGTTTTTAATTCTATTCTCATTGATATTACGTCTGTTAGGCCGATTTCACTTAATTCCTTACCGAAGACATCACGATATTCATCAATTGGCCCGAATAAATTTGATCTGGTTCTATCATCGATATTGCCGTGCTTAATGTTCGTTATTTTAGTACGCGATTGTTCGTTAATTTCGGTTCTGTAAACGTTAAAATATTCAAAGTATTGACCGTTATCATTACATATAAGACGTACATCATTGTTGTAAAATATTTCGTTGCCGATTATAACGTCCGACGAAAATGCATTGTCATCAGCTATGTACAAATTGACCAAAAGTTCGACGTTGTCAATATTTAGTTTAACATTGATTTTTTCGTTTAGCACTGTTGTTCCGCCACACACCCCACTAATCCGTATGCTACATTTTTCTCTTTTACCGACGATCAGATGAGCTTTCGATTTCTTCACAAGACTACATTCGCTACCCGTGTCAATTAATGCAAACATTGCGACACCGTTGATGATTACCTCCTTTTCTGCAGAATATTTTTTTACATTGTTCATATTACGGATATTTGGTTGTCCGCAGTTTACTGGTGTACCCTTAGGGTGAACCCGTTGGCAGTTGGTACATCGCGGTCTTCTTTGTGGCTTTGGGCATGCGCTAGATATATGGCCCGTCTCCGAACAATTAAAACAGATAATCGGCTTTCGCTCAGGCTGTGGCTTTATGTTATTATCGTTGGGTTTGTTAAAGTTTTTACTAGTGTAGTCATTGCGCCTAGGTGCTGCTGCTACTTTTTCGTTGTGAGAACAACCTGCCATGTTTGCGAAATACTCGTCGAGTGTAGTACGCATTTCCTTCATTGACTTTAAGCGCACCGTAGCAATGGCAACTTGTAGCTCTCGATGGTTTAGTCCCTCTCGTGTATATTTAATAATGGCTGATTCGCTCAGATGATTTCTTTTGCCTAAAGCACTCATACGGAAGCAATATTCGTTTATGGACTCACCTGGTTTCCGAGTCGCGTTTGACATTCTAAAGTGGACATCAGCTTCGTCTGGCTCGACTCCAAACTCTTCTCGTAGCGCTGCTGCCAAATCTATCCACTTACCGTATAAATCGGAAGATGCGTCTAGCCACAACCTTGCAGGACCCTTCAGTTTAGTAAAAACGGCAAGCATTAAGCATTTCTCGTCCCACTCGTATGCCTCTATCGATTTATCTATACGATCAATAAACTGATCAACACTAAAAATCTGATCCTTGGTTGGATCGTAATCGGGTAACGTATCGGCGATTTCCTTAACACTATATGCATTACGCGGTCGCGGTTCTCCCCGGTTCAATGACAACGGTTCATTGATTTGTTCGTTTGCGTTATCGCGCGCCCGGTTTTGCGAATTATTGTTTGTCTGGTGTTGCACTAATGTCATAACGTTTTCTAGCATTCCGCGCAATTCATCGATTTGAGAATGTAGATTTTCACTCAAGTCCGTTTCTACTACTTCTATTGTTTCGGATCCGACGTCTTCTATTAAACGACTAACCAGTTCTGCCTTACTACCGGCCGTTGGCAGATTTCTCTCTCGAAGAAGATCTTTTATCGTGACCACTTTTAATGAAGATATCAAAGGCATTTTTTACTTTTTAAACCACTGTCTTTCGTTATGTATATAGCTACTTTAATTAAGCTTATTTTGCGTCTTTTTTTAATTTCTTAAAACTTTACACTTATTCGTTTGTGCGTCGTTTTTTTCTGTATAATGATTTTTCCGTTTCACAAAATTTACGCTTTTGCTTGAACGGTTTTTATTTACTTTTTCGTAGACATACATATGCATTTATATATATAATACGTTTAAAATTCTACCACTTTTTCATGTCTTTTCATTTGCATATAATACGTTTCAAATTATACCAGTATAATAAAATTTCTGTGTGTGTTAGTACACAAGCAAATGTAATCATCGAGTTAGGCCGAGGCCACGTTCTAAGCGTCTAAGCGGTAAGCGGCTGAGCGGTGAGCGGAAAAAAATTAAAACATATGGAATACTACTGAAGCGGCCACGTTATGAGCGAAATTTCTGAGCGGCTAAGCGGAATTTCTGAGCGGCTAAGCGGCGCCGCTCAGGAATAGAATGTGTTCTAATTTTTAGTTGATTTCTGAGCGGCAAAGTATAAACATGGCAAAATTGAATGCGGAGCTTATAATTTCATCTGTACAAAGTCGACCGCTATTATGGCAAGATAGGTTACCAAATTTTAAAAATAAAAATATTACTGATAAATTATGGAGTGAAGTTGGTGAAATTTGTGGTTGCACAGGTAAGATTTTATTTAATTTATATTAATTTAATGCGTTTTATTATAATTATGTTATTTTTATTACTAGGAGAGGCAGCGAAAACAAAGTGGAAAAATTTAAAGGACACATTCCGAAAAGCCTCGCAAAAAAATCCGCCAGCAACATCTGGCTCTAGAGCTCATACAAGCAAAACAAAATGGCAATATTTTGATATGATGACTTTCATCAAAGACACTGTTGCTCCAGATCCCACCGAAGGAAATTTGAATGAGCCAGATACTGCACCCATTGAAATAGATATTATTAACGATTTATTGAATGAGGAGGATGTTATGTTTGTAAACAATATCACCACCAGTAATGAAGAGCTGGCATTGATTGATGATATGCCCAGCGCTAGCAATACATCTGATTGCTGCACTCCATTCCCATTAAGAAAAAAAAGGAAGAGTGCAGCAATGAATGTTGATGCAGAATTTCTTAAATTGGAAAGGGAAAGGATGGAAATACTTAAAAAAGAGGTGGAGAAAAAAGAAGATAATGCCGACCTGCAGTTTTTTAAAAGTTTATTACCCTTTATGGAACAATTTGATAATTTCGAAAAATTAGAAATTCGAGGAGAAATCCAAAATTTAATACTACAAAAATTGAAATCCAAAGATAATAAATAAACTTTACCTGGAAAGATTTTATTTAATTTATGTACATACATATATATTTATTTAATACATTTCATTTATTGTCTAAAATCCCAAAAATACTGTGTTAATTCATTTCTAATATTCAACGCTCTACTGCTGCTTCTGTTGTAACGGGATTGTTCATCCGTATTTATTTCTGTTGACTCATTGTTTAACGTTGCAGTTACTTGTACATAATCAAGATCACTGTCCCCATCACATTCTCGTACAAAATTGTGCAATATACATGCACATTTTATAAGATTAATTGCAGTTTTTGGTTTTGTTTCAATATTTTTTTGTAGAAAACGCCATTTTGAGGTTAAAATTCCAAATCCAAAATCCAAAATCTGTCTGGAAATTTGCTCAGATTTGTATATAAATGGTTAAATTCGCCGTAATGTCGCCTTACTTGATTTATAGGATGAATGCCAAATCTTCTTTTTTTTCTTAAACGCATTAAATTCTTGTAAATATGAATACGATTTTCGCGTAAAAACATTAAACAAACCTCTCTTGACAAGGGCATTTTAACAATTAACTGCACTAACCGCTCAGAAATGACGCTCATTGCGTGGCCACTTGCCGCTCAAATTCGCCGCTCAGACGCTTACCGCTCAGCCGCTTACCGCTTAGACGCTTAGAACGTGGCCTCGGCCTTAGGATGGTCGTTATTAGTTTTTTATGTTCACGTGCTTGTGTCCATTCCGTTTTGTTTCATTAGAGAGCAATTCGCGTTTAATCTCACTTCCCTTAAGACTCTAAAGTTCTTATATACAGCATATTTGTACAATAGTTTCACTTTTTTTTTTAACGTATTTTGGTGAGCTTCAATCCTACTTCTGAACTATAAACGCTACAATGAAAAAAACACAAATAATAACTTTTAATATTTAATTAATTTAGTATGCAAGAGATCAAATCGTTGTGGCACGGCCGGTGGTTAATTGACGACTAAAAATCATTTCATGCAAAACCATACTCTCACACTTGAGACTTCATAACATTTACCAACTCCTCGACTATTGGACTTTTCTTACTGCTTTTGTCAAAATATTTTGATCTTAACTCGTCATAATGGGGGATAAAAATAAACTCGTCACAATAATGCCATGCCTCGTCTGGAGACATTTTTGCAACTCTTACTCTTTCTTCTCCTACTAACTTTGACGTCAGAATGCATTCTTGAAGCTTGTCTTTAAAGTTCATATATATCAATTGGAGGAGGATGTGACAAAAATGGAAATAATTCAATTAATCGTTTATTTCCCCTCTACGATGCTGAAGATTGTTTTATTTGTACTGTTTCTGTTGGAATGGGAGAAACAAAATGATCTTCATCCTCATCTGACTCCTCAGAGTCCATTATTGTTTGAGAAATGTATTTTTCTTTAATAGAGGCTGTTAGAGATTCCGAAGTTTCTTTCTTCTTTTCTTCCTTAGGAATTAAATCTGGCCTAGATTGATTTAGGCCAGCTGTGTGTTGAAATCGTCAGTGTATAAGTAAACAATGCGAAGACAAAATTAACAAAATAAAAGAACATTTTATAAATTTAAATTTTATAATAAAAATTTTGCGAAACTATTAATATTTTTGATTAAAATGAAAAGAAAACATTATAAATTTCATTAATTAACCACTTTAATTTATTTAAACTTATGTTTGGGCTAAATTCATCAGTTCACTTCAGTGTACTCTTGTGATTTGAACTCGCCAAAAGTCTTGCGATTGCGAGTTGCAGAACACCTCTCTTGCGAGTTCAAGTCACAATCGCAAATATTATGCGATTTGCGAGTGTCAGATCATGCCCGGTTATTTTTTTTTTTTGCATATGGGGGTTAATTTTTAAACAGTTTTCAAAAATTTAAAAGCAGTAACACACATGTGTATTTACGTAAATGGTATCACAAACGGCGCCGTGTTGCAATCCCATATACCGTAACCCCATATTGGCTTTATAGCACTTTTTCCTATGCTATAAACCCATAATTTGGGTTTGGGGTTATCGCACAAAATAAAATGCAATAAAGCCAATATGGGGTTATAGCACAAATTTTAAATTTTAAATATGGTATTATCTCACTTATTTGAAGGGAATAAACTCATATTGTATTATTAGACATTTGTATACAAATGAAACCAAATGATTTTGTAGGGTGTACGAATTAGCCCCCACGAACAGTTATAAATTAAAAATTTTATTTAATTTCTTTGTTTTCTTACGCCATATTTTCGTAAATCTCCGTTACAAAATATTACTTGATTAAGTTCGACATTATAGCTATAGTACTTGTGAGCGTTCGGAGAATATGCCAACCATAAGAGTAATTCTGTTATTTTTTTTTCGTGAGTTTTTGTGAAAGGTATCCATCGTATGAGTTGAAGGATTTGCGACTCGCTGATTCCATTAACAAAAGCACAAGCTATTAGTTGCGCTTTATAAGTTCTTTTTCCGAAAAAAGAATCAATTATAAATCCGGGAACATTAGAAAAATTTATAATATCGCTTTTATTTAGTAAGATCTTCCTTGCGTTTAAACGATTACTCTCCATTCTTTTAAAATTTTCCATATTTATTTTTAAGCAGCATACCCAAAACTGTTTTTAATATTCGCTTTTTATGTGATAACATAGTTATTAGGCAATTCAATGCAAAACAGGTTTAACAGTTAGTTCACTCTCTATTATTGATTGCAAAAAAAAACCCAGCAGAAAATTCAGTATGCCATGAAAAAATAGTTGTAAGGGATTGATTTCGATTATTTTCAAAATATATGAAAAGTTTAAATCACTTATATTCCGCATTTCGTAAAAGGGGAAACCATAATTTTGCAAAAAAATATTATAATAGAAGGGAATTTTCCCTTGTACGAAAAGTTAAAATCAGTCATACTATGTTATTTCTATAAAAAGGAAACCAAATTATTTCGTCTTTTACAAAAACATAACAAAATATATTTATTCAACAAAGAGTATAATATTCAACGCAATAAATTAAACTCAATACAAAATTCACCAACAAATAATCAACAAAGAAAGAATTATACGTTTAACAAAATATAACTACGGCATCAATAATAACGGAGCGACAAACTGGGCACAATGGTTTAATTTTCTTTACTTCAGCATCTTCCTTCATGGTATCGTAACAGGTTTTACAAACTTTAAAATGTTTACATGGCTGAAACATAAGTTGACGTTCCCTATCACAACATATAACACATTGCAAATAATTTTGGTACAGTGCTTCGGTCTCAATTTGTTCATCTGCATCTGATTCATCATCATTACTGTCAATTGTGTTAATGAAATCGGCTTCTAGCTTGCAGTTTTTAATATTCGAAAACTGAGCGAGAGCTGTTTGAAATGATATTTTATTTTCTTTTAATAAGTCATATGTTTTTTTTAAAAATGTATCCCTATTTTCAATAGTTAATTTTTTTTTCGTATACAATGATGTACATCCAGAAATAGATTTTAAAAAATCACATGACTTAGCGGCATCAATTTCACATAAAGCATCGACAAATTTATAAAAATTTCCATGTTTTCTAAGTTTCATATTGAGTTGGCTATGAAAATTTTCTGCACCATTGCTTGTTCTATACGGCTCCTTATAAACCGAAAAATTTGCCACTTTTTCCTTAAAAAAATAAATAATAATGTGTATAAATAATTATTCGGTAAACAAAGAGGGAATCATACCTTTTTAAGCCAATAAAATTCATAATATTTAAAAAACTGTTTAAATTTTTTTCCACATTCATCATTTGTTATATCAGTCTTTAAGCATTGGTATGCTGCTTCTATATCACTTGCCTTTAACAATGGAAGGTATAAAAACTTATTAAAAAAGTTTTTAGCGTTTTTATAACGATTTAGATGCTGTATAAAGCCAGTTATTTTTGATGCCTTTCTCCGTAATGCATTGGTGTAATGGAACCAACAACCAACCATTTTCACCGTAGGATATATTATTTTATTAGCATTACGTAATGCATTTTCATAATCGGTTATAATGGTTGTTGGTCGCAAATCAAAGACATTAGATTTTATATATTGAAACATGTAAATACGCTTCTTCTGTTTTATTAGACATCAACGCATAAATAAATGGAAACACCTGAAAAGAAGAATAAATGAAATTATTTTTAACAAAGTACATATAAATACGTATATCTAGTACTTACATGATCTGCGTGAATGAAATGAATTATCAATAATTGCTTAAGAGTTTTCGATCTTGGTAGAACGTTGAAGGTTGCATCCATTATATAATTTCGTGGCTCAGATGAGCTCAGTGATTGTATACTTTTTGATATTGTCGGTGATACGAATAAGGTATATGAGAAGTCATTTGTTATCACAGAATCCAAATAAAACGATTTGTCTTTCTCATACCTCGACATACCAAATTCTTTCAAAATTTCTTCGTTTTTAAAGTTGTCAATAATATCAACTACATCATTTGGATTTTTCGGCATCTTATCTTGTCTTATTTTGAACAATTGCCTACGCATATTTCCGTAATTAATGGTATGAGCCGCGTCTTTGAATTTTTTGCATTGCTCGTCAAAAATCTCACGAACGTTTGATCTTTTTAGTGGAGCTTTACGAACTTCACATTTCACTGAATTCATAATTTTAAATTTTTTAATTATTTCGATTTGAGATCCATGATTATGCACTTTATTTTTACCACATCGACGGCAATACATTGTGCTGTTAAAATCAATCGCGACTCCATCGTTACAATTTTTATTGTAGCAGTAATAATATGCTGTATTCATTTTTTTATATTTAAATGCAAAAATTTGTTCTTGTGCTTCTATATATAATAAATTACTGTTTGTCCGAAATCCAGGGATAAATTTAAATTCAAATATTTCTTCTTCCATTTCTAATGTTATTCATCTATTAATATTAGTTTCTTTTAAACACTTCTAGCACACGTTGGACACTGAACTAATTGATTGCAAAATGCGATAAAACACTGCATGCTGATATAAACTAATAAGAAATAGATGAGTGTACATATATACAAATGTAACTGTAAATTTGATAAACAATTTGATAATATATTACATTAGAGTTAGAAGAGCACAACAGGACGTTCATAACAACAAGTTCAATTTATAATATATTTACTCCATAAAAAGAAATTCACAATAGGTTTATTTTGTAAAAGGAACAATATTTTGTTTTAAATAGTTTTTGTTGTTTATGTACAGTTATGTACAAAACATATTATTATTCCTAACAAATGAATATGGAACATAATTCATAAGATAATGCATGTGATACAAAATTTTTTAATTATGAGGTTATCGCACAGAAAAAAGTGCAATAAAGCCAATATGGGGTTATAGCATAAATTTTAAATTTTTAATATGGTACTATCGCACTTATTTGAAGGAAATAAACCCATATGGGACTATAACACATCGCTGGTGTTATAAAGCCAATATGGGGTTATGGTGTATGGGATTGCAACACGGCGCCATCACAAACAAGTCAGTTTTAAGAATTTTTAACTCAAATACATATATATAAAAAACATCTTTTAAGAAGTACATTTGAAACAATTCATTAAATGAATCCTCTTCTCGAACAAAAAAAAAACATCACTTTTGTAAATACTTTTATCCGTTTTTGTTACTAGATCTTTTAAAGCTTTGCTAATATTTACAAATTTAATTTTTCAAACCGCATTCAATATACTTATAAAAGTGATATTTAAAGTAAATCAATTTTTAAAATTTATTTAAGTAAATTTTTCTTTGAATAAACCTTCAATTTCCGCATTATTTAAAGGCAAAACTAAATTCAAATGAACTTGTTTTGTGTGCTACAATATGAAATATCCCAGAAAAAAATTACACATTACCATCAGAACTATTTGCCATATAATGACTTACTTTTCTGATTACCAAAAACATATAAGCTAAATTTAGCTCAAATTAAGCCAATATGGTCACACTGAATATAAAACTTGCGGCTGGATGAGCGTGTGTTCTATTGTTCATTTGCTCAGCTAACATTTTGCGAGATTTCTGATCATAAATGAGTCACTTACGACTCACTTCCGCGATTAAAATGATGGAATATGCGCTCATATTCGGATCATAAATGACTCCCTTGTCGGGAGAAAACGGTACCCTAGCCGCGACTCATCTGGAAGAGTCTTTTATATTCCCCCCCCCCCCCCGCCACCCATCAAATCAATTTCGAATTGTCTTCGAGTCATTTTCGAGTAGTTTTCTGATCGTATATGCGTCTTCTATGACTTCCCTGCGCGATTAAAATGATCATTTAGGCGCTCATTTTATAATATTATATATTTATTATTAATTTATTCTGTTCAGCTTGAGGTCTGGTTTATAAAATTGAAAAAACAGGATAGAATGTCGTTTTAATTATAATTTAATTTTTGTTTTTTATTTTTCCCAATATTTCGATCAACACCGTTGATCATCTTCAGGGGATCTACAATGTATAAGTACATAAAAACACAAATAGAAATATTATAATAACAACATTAATTAATAGTATTGCACAAATTAATATATATGTAATTACATTTATAAAAACAAATGGTGTAATTATTAATTTTAAAGTTTAAAAGGCTTTACTTAAGCGTCTCGTCTCTTTTGTAAACAGAACTCTAATGATATTTTGGCCTGTGCTTTTTTATTGTGTTTCTGTAAATCTGCGCGAGTTATGTTGAGTGTCCAAGACACTGCGAAAAAATACTTCTTTACGCTTTTGTTTCTGAATTAATAATGATTTATTTATAAATTTTCTTTTTTAATGAAACTTATTTAAATACAAAAGTGCTTACGCTAATAAAGTTTTATTTCGCAATCAATAATTTTGTTCTTAATAATTTTTATGTTTAAAATAATTTTGTTTATGAAAGCTATTTCTTTATAAATTTGTTGTTAATAAATTTTATAAAAAACATGTCAATTGATTTTGTTTACTTAAGCTAAAGTTTTGTATTTCATTTTATTTCTTTTTCTTTATTTTAACAATTTAGTTTATGCTTATGCAACTACTTAATCTAGGTGGTTTTGTTGGTGTATTTGTTGTTGGTGTGTTTGTTGTTGTTTGTGTGTTTGTTGTTGTTTGTGTGTTTGTTGGTGTTTCTGTAACTCCTCCCCCCTTAGTATGGAGTGATGACCAGAAGTATTGACGGTCGAAAGTGACTATACAGGTGGTAGGGAATTCGTTTGTGGTGTATTTTGTGTTGTATTTTATTAAGAAAATTATAATTATTGCACTAATTATTGCAACTATTAGGGTATAGTTTATGTATTTGTGTAATTCTGTGTTATTCGATAATAATTCTATGGCCAATTTATTTTTTAGATGGTACTCTTTTTATTTGTGGAGATGGGTTTAGGATGAATTCGTCCCAATATATGTTTGGATTGTCTTTGTATGTAATTTCATTGATTGTCAGGTCACAATTTTTAAAATGTAATAACATGTTTCTTTCGATAATATGTTCGTTCAAATCACATGAAGTTTTAAAATTTTTGTTGGTGGTAAATTTGTTGTTAATACTAGTCCTAGTTCAAGTTGTATGACTTAAGCTATCTGGCCTACATCATTCAGTTTACATTTTGCTTCTAAGTTATGTATAATTTTTCCAAAACAAGAGGACTTTTCTATTGTTTCTTAGGAATATAAAATTAAAATATTTAATTCAAATAAACAAATGTTATTTAAAGTATTTTATGAGATCAGTGAACATAAGTGCCAGCGCCAACTTTTCTTTCGACAACCGAAGCAGGCGTTTTTAAAAGCGTCCTAGCATCTTTTGGTACTTTAAGATTGCACTTTATTAATAATAATAACAGTGCGTTAAGTGCCACAAAACTGATTTGAAATTTTAAATCCCCTTTACCCAATCCTTCGCACAAATCAAAAACGATTTCATCACTTTCACTTTCACTTTCACTACCTAAGGAACATACTTCGCATGATTCATCTACATCTGGGAAAACTATTTCATTTTGTGTTTGCATTGCCTCCTCCAGCTCTTACGATTTCATTTCTTTATTTTTTGGTTTTATGAGCCTTACGGTTTCTTTTTTAGCCAATCTTTTTATATCCTTCGCTGACATCACTTTTTTTTATTTACTTTTTTATTTGAAGGTATTTATTTATTTGAATGTATTTATTTTCTTGTATTTTAAATCTATCACTTTTAATAATATGTTTTATACTTTTTTCAACTTCACTTTAATAAGCTTCTGATCCAATTGTGTTCAAGCTTCGACTGAAAATAAGAAACCAAAACAATTCTTTTTTTTTTTTCTTCTTGATTTCTTCTTTGTTTTGTCAAAAAATTCCTCGAACTACAAATTGAATGCCAGATGTACACAGAGCAAGTTTACCCGTTATTTCCTCTTTTTCTTATTATTATATACTTTGTTGTTGTTATTTTGCTGAAATCACTTTTGAAGCCTAGACATGAATCCCTCTCGAGTCGCGTTTCACGCACGCAGTTGATTAATGCCCTTTTTTTCATCCAGCAGACTCGCGTATATGATTTTTGTCAAAACGATCATCCAAATGCTAGCAGGGTTGGCTGTTCGTTAGCTTGTGTTTGTGTGTGTGCGTGATCAATATTAATGCTGTTGTCTCATTAACCCAGCTAGCCTTTTCAAGCACAGAAACTACATATAATTTGTAGTTTCCACAATGCAAGCAAGCGACTTGTCCAGAAAATTTTTATAGGAATCACTTAAAAATTTGAGTGCTTTTCATATATTTTTCCTAGACAAGTCGCTTGTTTGAATTGTGGAAACTACACATAAAGCTTTTTAAACAAATTTAAAGTTTTCTTTTACATAATTTGTGATGTAGGTTTGCTTCTCTTTCAGTGCACATGCTTCCAAATCCTTGTTCCGCAATTATTTTAGCATCAATATGTAATCTGTTTCCATACCTCGTTCCTTTGGCCAATCTATTGAAGTATTTAATGAGGCCTGCACAGCTTAAAGATTTTTAACGTGTTTCATAATTATAGGCTCTGATTCCACATTTTCTGTGTCTGACTCTGAGCTACTACACGAAGTATTGTCAGAGTTAATAATCCCGCTAAGAATTTCATCTTTAGATATTCACATGTCATTATTGCCGTGAAATAAGTTGGCTATTGCGTTTATTTTACACAAATCTTGTGTTAACAATGATAGTGGGATGTTATCCTTTGAAGCTCACCTCTCAGAATGAATATGCTTCCAACAAGACTATAGAGAAGAATTGGGCACACTGTTCTAAAATCGTTTAAATAATTCACAAGCGTCTTTTAAATTGAATTGTTAAAAAAAATGTCTGAATCGTCTGCTACAGAGCTAACCAATTAACAAAAGAGATTTTTTTTAACAGCTTAGCGAATCATATCGCGTTCTGATCCATGGGTTGTATAACACTACTACATCCAGTACGTAGTACAATAAAGCTTTTTTGGGCAAATTATTTTCAATTTTATAGTAGTCTTTTACCTGTGATATAAAAGATTTAAAAAACCATTCGTTAAAAATATGTGTGGTCATCCATGCATTTTTCGATGCGTACGTAATATTCAACAATATGTTGTTTTTTAAACGAACGTGGGTTTTTTTTGACTTCCCAACCACATCAATATTAAGCTTCGGAGTTCCACATTTATTTATTTCAGAGTTCGCACAGAAAATATCTTCTTAAAATTTTTGCAACAATAATTCACTAGCCTTAAATTATTGATTCTGATACATTTTTTGATAAAGTGATTTAGCTTTTTATCGTAAAATTTTTTCTTAAATGGTTTGATGTCGTCACCGGTTCTCTTCAAATCAAGCATACAAATTATGCTCAAATTCTTCATTCTCTCCCGATTTAAATGTTGCGCTGCACTGTTGCCAATTCAGATATTTTCTCGTCAAATCTAGCGATTTTTAAGTATATTTTGTGGGAAAAAATATGATTTAGCTATTAGCGGGAATTCTAGCGATTTTTTGTCGATCATTTTGAAATGTAAGCTTGTCTAGAAGCGGTGAACGTATAAGAAGCAAACTATACAAAGCGCCACAATTGTGCAGGTTTAAAGGTGAGCTAATGTAATGTCCAGCCTAACATCTGTCTTGATAAGCGCTTTTATACATAAGTAAATACGTTTATATTATTAATCCTTTGAATAGAGTTTTAGATAACTATTATGTTTGCATGTTTTATTATACTTGAAAAATGTAGTACTCCAAAACGGGAACTCACAATACTAAAATTAGCAGGTTTGTCAGCACTACTTTTACTCTATAATTTGAAGAGATTTTTAACTGAGGAAGTCCCGAAGTAACAGAAATTGTGAATTACATATGTTTCTGTACATACAAGAACCGATACAAACAAAACTGGTGCAAATAGGTATATCTGTGCAGGCCTATAATATGTATATCTTTTTTAATAAAAAAACCCTTTTATTAACCTTTTACATACTACGTTTATACGCACGGCTTATTTGCAAATAAAACTGTAAGTTGTTGCCATATTATCGATTTTATTGCGACTTACTAATTCAGAAAACTATTCACGTTTAACGCACTATTTGCAAATAAATAGCTTGAAGTTGCCACACTTATAAATTTTTGCTAATAAAAAACTATAAATTGATAAAAATAATGCACAAAAAACATTGATAGAAGAAAAAATTACAATAAAAACAAATTATTATTTTTTATTTTACACATTTACACAATTTTTTTGCAAACATAAGTAACATTTCCATAGAAGTGTTGCCAAGTTTTTATACATTTAAAATGCCGTATAAACAGTGAGTTAATTTATTTGCAAATATTTTTATTTGCAAATAGTGCGCGCATAAACGTAGTAACATTACTTTTATTTGGTATTTTATAAAATTTTTAGGAAAATTTGTGAAGTACGAAAGAAGTTAACAAGTTACCATAAAATTTTTGAAACAACCTAAAACTAAATGTATTTTTTTAGCTATTTATCGCTAAATTTTCAAGTCATTTTGAAATTTAGCTATTTTCTAGCTATTTTCTTATCTACTTTAGCGATATTTCTTCGAAAAAAGTTGGCAACAGTATTGCGCTGTTTTAAAAGAATGACATCAGAACTCTCAGCAAATCTTATAACAGAATAATTATTTATGTATAGTAATTATTACCTTTTAAACTCGTATATTAAAAATTTTTCATGCCACAAATTGTTGGAGCTCCTTCTTTGCAAAAAATTTTTCCTGATTGTCGGTAATTTGAATGTTCTATCAGTGTAAGCTTTACGGTTAAAAACAGCGCTTTATGTTAATTTTTTTTTGTCATATATAAATTAATGTTTTCGCGACTAATGCCATCCAGCAACAAGGCATTAAAACATACATACAAACATACATATCAGTGATCTGCATGATTACGAATCAAACGGCATAATATTGCATTTTCTAAAATTAATATTGAGCTAGCACTTACATTATGACATACACAGTTTTATTTAGTATTATAAAATAAAATAGCTAGTCCCATTTTATTACGCCATGTTTTATTAACTTACGACTTCATCTAGCCAACAGGCTTTTGTGAGTTATTTGATTAATATACAAAACAATCAAACAACAGTAAGAATTTTAATTGATTTTTACTAACAGCACCAAAAAAAGACAGTAAAGGTATTCACGTCAAAAGTTGCACTGGTGCGAAAAAGCAAAATTGCAAAATTTTTAAAAAATATAACAACAATTTATTTATTTTTGAAGTTTTTATTTATCTTATTTTTGAAGTTTTTAGGCACGTTAAAACGACCAACAAGATTTCTTAGCTTAAAGCAAGATTTTTAAATATGTGACTTTTGGTACTTTTATTATATTATTGAGGGGACTTTTGACTAAACTACCTACATACATACATACATATGTATATAGTTTTTTCAAGTGAATTTACTTCTTTTTTTTATTATTTTATACTACGTCCCTTTTCACAATGTATGATTAAAAAAGTTAACGTGAACTTTAACTGACAGTTCTTCATAGAAAACTTGCCGTTAAAGTCCCTGTTAGCTTTTAATTGTACATTGTGAAAAGTGGCGTTAAAAGGATAAGTTTCTAGAGCACAACATGAAACATTTTGCGAAATCCCGTTACAATTTTAAGATTTGAACAGTGAATGCTAAGAATATAAGATCAATAGAGAAAAACTTATTTACCTTCAGGTGAAATGTGTTCCCTTTCCCTAAAATTGTGATCGACAATTGTTGCGTTGTTGTTGTATTTTCTAATTTAGTTCAACATTTTTTTTGTTCATGGGAATATTTCATATTAACAAATTGTTCGAGTTTTATTCCCGATAATTGTGATTTATTATAAAATACAGAATTACCAAAATTTAGATTAGAATAAAATAAATTGATCAAACGATTTCAGCATGATTTTTATACCGAACCATTTTATAAAGAAGCATTTCATTCTACGGCCCCTGTGGCTGAGTGGTAGCGATGCTATTCTCTCAGTCCAGAGGTCGTGGGTTCGATTCCCACCATAGACTCTGGGTGTTTTCTGCAGACAAGCTAAACGCTTTGCGGGTTGTGTTTGTTCTTAAAAAAAATTAGCTAATATATATATATTTCATTCTTAACTACTCGTACTAATGAAAATATTAAATACAACTGCCCAGCTAAAAAAATATGTATAGAGCATATATGATATCCCATATATGGTTCGGATCCGAAAAATGAGGGTATATGGGCATATATGATTATATATATTCATACATTTTCATACATGTATGTATGTGTAAATTCCCTCCACAGTATGCAAAGTTCATATTCATACACTCATGATTCACAAAAGCGAACTGCTGTGCAATAAATTTAATTACTAAAATTAAATTTTTTTAGACTTGAGAGAGAGATGGTATTTAATGAAACATTTGTTTGGACAAATAATTTAAAACGAACTAAAAGTCATTTCATTCATCAAAAGGTGAATCAATTATTTAAAAAACACAAATTATTCGTACATAAAATTTAGCTTAAGAAATCAGATTAAAAACTAATGCAATTAATTATAAAAGAAAAAATAACCCCTCTAACAAGAGTTTTTAATACAGTAATATGAACTTTGTTTCTTATCTAGAGAATTTTGTTATTTCCTATAAAATTAATGACTGGATTATCCTCTTGATTATTTGATATATTAAATGGGACCACAATGTATAAAATCATATCATCATTGAGGGTACGCATATAAACTTTGCATACCGTATGTATTTTCTAATCGATTTCCAATTCAGCAGTGATAAAATTCCAACCTTTTTCGATTGCAAAAACGATCTTATGTGAGATATCATGTATGTATGTATACATTCTTATATGGCTCCATATATAAAATCTTATATTTATATATGGATCCACATATGAAGAGCTTCATAATTAAATTTTCATATATGAACTCATATGTTATAATACATTTCATATATTAGTCCATATATTAGTTCATATATAATAGTTTTGCCATGTATAATCCCATATATTTCCATACATGAATTCATACATATTCATATATAGTTATATACATTCATATATTAAAAATATATGGACCATATATAATTTTTTTAGCTGGGTGATTACATTTTTGGGAAACCAAGTCTTTAATGATGATCGATACTAATCTATGTATATTATGTACATATCTATGTACATATGTTCAATCTGGGCGTTAAGAGCATCTGTTAATTGTGTGATTGCTTCTTTTATTTGATCCATATTATAGTAAAAACACCGGAATAATGTTTAGTGTTTCAGTGTAGTTATGTTAAAAATTTGACATTAAAATTCACAAACGAATTGGAATTTTCTTCTTTTATAATTTTTTCAAAAACTGATTAATGCTTAGTTATTCTTTTCCTTTTAAATGTATAACTTAGTGGCAATGCAAAAATTTATTATTAAAAATTTCTTTTTAGAAATTGATTGATTAATTGATTGATTTTTTAAATTTTAAGGACAATTTTCCTTCTCTTCACAAATAATAATAATTTCTTATCAGAAAAATTTTTTGTAAATGGAACAATTTCCTACTTTTTTTGTATACGATAAAATAAAAATAAAAAATCTCTTACATAAATGTGAGACGCAGCATTCCGGCGGTCCTTTTTGGGCTTCAGTTCCCTACTAGGGTACGGATGTCGTCACAGATGCGGTTTGTTCGTATGAAAGCTATACTTCCAACAGCACAACACGGGTTCTTATGTTACCGGTCCTTTCCTTACGGCTTTTTCTCCGCCAAAAATTCTTAATTGCAAAGGGGTTAAACAAGGGATTTTGATTTTCACCTCTTTTCACAGTTTAAATGTCCAAAGGATTTTTATTTTCCCTTTTTTCACAGTTTAAATGTCCAGAGGATTTTAATTTTCTCTTTTCACAGTTTAAATGTCCAAAGGATTTTAATTTCCTTTTTTTTCACAGTTTAAATGTCCAAAGGATTTTAATTTTCCCTTTTTTCACAGTTTGAATGTCACTTTTTTAGTTGTATAAGGGATTATATTTTTCCTTTAAATTATTATTAATAAAGGGCAATCTTCACTGATTTGTCACACTTTCACTTTTTTAACTTAAACCCTTTTACTTTGCTTGGGCGCCAGTTATGCGGATTTAAATACAAAGTCGCTGTTTGCTGTTGTACTGAAATAACTCTGAATCTTTATTAATTTCTTTCTTATTTTATACCAAATTTGTGCTTATTCTTACGGAATAAACATATTATTTAAACATACATTGATCAGTTCACTTTGACTAACTTTACACAAAAGACAATAAATTTACATTTATTCTTATTTTATATTCTTGTTGTTTGCTGAGTTTACTTTTTATATTTCTTATTAAAACAAAAATGAGTTTTTACAATAATTTGCTGATTTTGATTAATTGATTAAGTAAATGAACTTTAAAGTTTCGAAATACAAAAGTAAAAGGAAATGCAAGTATTGCAAAAATGTTTTAAATATATAAGTTTGTTTGTAATATTCTGTAGTAAGCACAAATAAAGTTCATTTACCTATTTTATTTAAAAAGTCATCAGTAGTATCTATATGTTATGTTATATGTAACTACTCCCCCCTTTAAATTAGAATTCTCCTGAATTCTGTTATTTAATTTTATTTTGATGGTTTCATGCTTTGTCCAAATTAAAGTTATGATAATTATTAGTGTGATTGCAATTAAAGTATTGTACTCATTTGTTAACTTTGTATGATATTTTAATTCTTTTATATTTTTAATATTATTTTGGTGTTCTATGTTAATTTTTTCAAGCGTTATTTTATGAGTAAAATTTTTTATGATATCGGTATTTTTATATGTAGTTTTGAAATGCATTGAACTCACCATCTGCCACAATTTTCTCTGGCCTGCCTATTTTTGGAAAATGATCCTCTAATTGTTCTATAATCGTAATGGGATTTCTGTGTGTTAAATGATAAGCTGCCCCGAATTTTGAGAATTTTTTAATTACTGTTAGGAAACGGAAATTTTTCATAACATACGTGTCGACATGTACTATTTGATTTTTAGTTGTCGGCGTTTCTGTAAGTTTAAATTTTTGTTTTATGGGATTTCTATCATATTTTACTTCTTTGCAAATCTCGCATTGATTAATTACTATCTGAATTAATTCTAATAATTTTGGATAATAAATTTTAAATTTGATTTGGTTATATGTTTCTTGTATGCCAGAGTGTATACTTTCTCTAATGTGATAAAAAGAAATTTGCTTGACTGCTTCTGTCTCGGTTTCTATGTCCTGAGCTCTTCTAGTACATTTAATAAATTTTATTTGCTTGTCATTGGAAAACATTTCTATTAGCCTTTCCTGTACTATATTGTAACTGTGTTCTGATAATTCGGAAAATATACCTATTTTTCCTTTATTAATATATCTTCTGAATATATTTCCCATTTCGCTAAAATCGGCTTCGGCTACAAAAATAATTCTTTTACCATTTATTGTTTTCATTGCTTCTACTTTATTGTTGGTTAATATAGATACATTATAATTATAATATAGATACATTATCTTCTACATTATTTATTTTGAAATTGTGTTCTTTATTTGAATTTTCTTGAAAATTTGTATTTTCATCTTCTGTTTTATATCAGTATTTTCTAGTCTACTTAAAAAATCCGCTACTCTATTCTCCTTCCCTTTTATGTAGTCTATTTCAAAATCGTATTCTCCTAATTTTAAAAGCCATCTCTGATGTCTGGGAGACATATCTATTCCTTTATATTTTGCATGTAAAAACTTAATTGGTTGATGGTCTGTCAAGATCCTAAATTTTCTTCCGTAGAGGTGCGGTCGCAAATAGTTCACACTCCATAATATTGCAAGAAATTCTTTATCCGTTGCTGAATAGTGTCTTTCGTGGTTGTTTAATGTTCTAGATGCGAAACATATCGGATGTCCTTCTTGTGATAAGACAGCACCGATTGCATAATTAGATGCATCTGTGGTTAAAGTGAATTTTTTTTCAAAATTTGGATACTTAAGAATTGGATGTGAAGTTATCAGAGTTTTTAATTTTTCGAATGCTTCTATATACATTGGATCTTTAACATTTATTTTTACACCTTTTTTCAGATACTTTGTTATGGGCTGTGCCACTTTGGCTTAATCTTTTAAAAATTTTCTGTAGTATCCCATAAGCCCTAGGAAACTTTTTATTTGTTTTTCTGTTTTGGGAATCTCTACTGCTTGAATTACTTTTATTTTCTCTGGATTTGGCTTAAATGCTTTACTTGTAAGAATGTGCCCTAAAAATTCCGTCTCTTTTTTCATAAAGTTACATTTGTCAATTTGGATTTTTAACTTGGTTTGTTCTAGCACTGTAAATATGTCTTTTATGGCTTTAACATGTTCTTTCAGGGATGTACTAAAGATGAGTATATCATCTAGATATACAACGCAAATTTTGTTAATATAGTCTCGTAGAGTTTCGTTCATTAACCGTTGGAATGTCGCAGGTGCGTTTTTCAGCCCGAACTGCATTCGTATAAATTCATAAAGTCCGTGAGGTGTTACGAAAGCTGTTTTATGTCTATCTTCTTCTTTTATTAAAATTTGGTGATACCCTTTTGCTAAATCTATTGTCGTAAAATATTGCGCTCGGCCTAGCTCGTCTAAGATAGAGTCTATATTTGGAAGTGGAAATGTTGTCGTTGATCGTCACTTCATTTAGTTTCCTATAATCCACTACAAGTCTGTATTTCTTCTGTCCTGAATTATCTAATTTCTTGGGAACCACTATTAAAGGACTCGAATACCTGGAGTTACTTTTTTGAATAATTTTCTGCTGTTCCATCTCTTTAATTTGTCTCCTTACTTCTTCCTCATGTTGTGGCGGATATCTATATAATTTAGCATTTATTTGTTGATCTGCTATTGTCTTTATCTCATGTTGAATACTTGTTGTACTGGTAAGTTGATCGCCTTCTTTAAAAAACAATTTTTGAATCTTCTTAAAATATTTTTTATTTCTTTACACTCTTCATTATTAAGATGATCTAATAAAAATCTATCCCAATCAACTTCGGTTGCTTCCAATGTACAAATCTCCAAGTTTTTATATGGGTTTATCAAAAAGTTCGTTATTCTGTCATTAATTGAAATATATCCCTCATCTATATTTATCATGGTTGTGAAACAATTTAGTGAATCAATTCCTATTATAAATTTATATTGTCTTCCTTTTAAATCGGTTACTTTCCATCTAATCTTTGAATAATGTGGTATATTAAATTCATCAGGAGCATCTGTTAAAACTTCATATTTAATTAAATCTTTCCTATTTATGGTACTAAAGGAAATTGGTTTTATCAATAAATTTTTATGAAATTCATTTATGTTATTATCTATTAGGCTAATGCTCGCTCCTGTGTCTATTAACGCAGTATATATTTTTCCTTTTATTTTTATGTTTATGATGGGTAAATAGTCAGATGCGGTTTCTGAAAAAACGTATATCCATTATTTTGATCTGACTTTCTTGTTTGTTCTACATTTTCTAATGCCTTGTTATAATTACTTTCTATATCTTTATTATCCGTTAATCTCCGCTGGTCTTGCCTTAATTGATTACAGTAATTTAGACTGCAATGTTGCTTAGGGTTTCCTACCTGTTGCGAGAGTTCGTGAACGTTATTTATTTTTATGTTCTTGCCCTTGCCTAGGTTGCGTAAAGCGATTTTGGCTAACAAAATGCCTAAGGTTTCCTGGCTGTGAAAACCTTTGGAAATTGCCTGAATTATTTTGGACCCTGTATTGTCCAGAATTGTTTTGGACTCTATATCGGCCTGAATTATTTATGTGATTGTTCCTATTATTAGGGTTGTAATTATTTTGATTATGGCTATTATTGTAATTATTATGATTATAGTTATTAAAATTTGTCAGTCCTTTATAATTTGTGTTTCTATTTGAGTTTGAGTCAGTATTTTGAGTATGTCATTTATATTTCTTTCGTCATATATTTTGTCCAAAAGAATACCTTGTGTCATCTCCTTTACTGTATTTACTAAGAGGCTGTCTACGTTTGATAGGTCAATATAATGGTCATTTTGATAATATACAGTGAGTTCGTCCGCCTTATATTTAATATTTTGTATTTCTATAATAAGCTCGCTTACCGTGTTTACTCTAAGGTTTGATAACATTCGATATATTTGATGAGGCTCCACACTAGGTCTGTACCGCAATTTTAAGGTTTCTTTTATCAATGTCCAGTCATCCGGTGCTGGTATATTTATTACTGCATCTTTTGCCTGTCCTTGTATTGTTTTATAAAATATCAGTTTTACTGCTTCTCTTCGAGAACTTTCATCTTGAATTGTTGATAACAAATATTCTGTACTGCAGAAAAAACTATTTACTGTTACATCTCCCGTTCCTGTAAATACTGGTAAATGATTGATATTCTGGAGTATGTTCTCTCTGGAACTGTTGTGTAAGGATGGATTTTGCTGTCTTTGTTGCATCTGTTGGATTTGTTGTTGTTGAATTTGTTGCAATTCTGTGTAAGCTTGTTTTAAACGCTCGAGTTGTTGATCTTTTCTGGTCACTTCTTCTGCCAGATTTAATTGTGGGTTAGAGTGTTCCTCCATTATTCGTCTTTGTTTGTCAAAGCGATGGGCTTTGTTTTGCTTTGTTGTTAGCCACGAAATTTTTCTGTTTTTGATCAATGCACTTTAAATTATACTTAATGGTGTCCAATATGCTTAAAGTTCACTGCATTAAGATTTTGTTTCTTTCCTAATTGCGTCCACTAATTTATATTTTTTAATGTTCACTGAATTAGCATTTTTTTTCGTTATTCCTTAATTACGTCCACTAATGTTTTTTTTTCACTGAATTAGGATTAATTTAATTTTTTGGTTTTATTATTTCAGAGTCCTGGAGGGTCCCGTAGGATTCGCAGGACTTCTTTTATTTTGATTTTGTTATTAGAAGTTTCGTTTGTTCGACCACTGGATCCTGTTCACTAACGTTGGATCCTACCGACTGCGCCAATTTCGTACTTATTTTCCTTATTTGAGTTTAAAAAAAAACAACAAAATTGTATTTGAAGAAAAAACAATTTATTTATGTTAAACATACATTGATCAGTTCACTTTGACTAACTTTACACAAAAGACAATAAATTTACATTTATTCTTATTTTATATTCTTGTTGTTTGCTGAGTTTACTTTTTATATTTCTTATTAAAACAAAAATGAGTTTTTACAATAATTTGCTGATTTTGATTAATTGATTAAGTAAATGAACTTTAAAGTTTCGAAATACAAAAGTAAAAAGGAAATGCAAGTATTGCAAAAATGTTTTAAATATATAAGTTTGTTTGTAATATTCTGTAGTAAGCACAAATAAAGTTCATTTACCTATTTTATTTAAAAAGTCATCAATAGTATCTATATTATTGTTATATGTAACTCGCGTGAATGACTTGACCAATACACCCCATTCCTTTTTTGGTTTGTCTGTTATTGTATGGAGAAGAAGAATATGAAAGAAAAAATTAAGAAAGTTGCGTGGAGCAGGGTAAAACGGGAAAAATTTGGGTTGTTATAAAATTGCCATAAATTCAGTTTAAAATCTATTCAGTTTCCTTCTGGAAACTGCAAACGAAGCCGCGGAAATTCTAGTTAAAAATAAAGAAGAACTTTTGAGTAGTAAAATCATTACTTTTCCTGTACATAAATAGGGCTTTAGTTGCGGAAATTTTATGCGGAAACGAAAATAAGCGATTTCTCCGGGAATTCTTTGGACGAGAATCTTTAATATAAAAATACAAAAAGTATTATCATAAATCCCTACACGCTTCTATATACATACTATTATATCGAAGATAATTAATTTGTTTGACCTATGATACCTTTGTTTGACAGTGGACTGCAAAGCAAAAAGTTTTCACAGTTTGCATTTCGTAATAAAAAAAAGAAAATAATCAAAATAGCAATCAAATAATTAGTAAAAAATTTAATTAAAAAGAAACTTATGTTAAAATATGCAGTCTTAAATTAAAATTCTGTTGAAATGTGGCATAAAACATCTGAAAAGTTTTTCAATTCAGAAGCTTGAAAAATTTATTATTATATGAGTATATAATTAAAAAAAACACGTTTTCAAATTTGCAGCATTTATTTAAAGGTTTGCCATGTATACACACTTTTTTGATTCATACAAAAATGCATTTAATAATATAATTTTAATTAAAATTTTTAGATAAAATTTTTTATATAAAAATACTTATTGTTGTTAACCAAAATAATATAACAATTTAAAAGAATTGTCATTATTACTTAAAATAGTTATTATTTTTATATTCCCTAATTGAGGATGTGGGAGCGAACGTGGCCTAAAGAATGCAGTATCGAATAAGTAAATGCAATATTTTATACGAATATTTCTCAATAATAAATATAATTGTTCAATTCACAATTGTTCAATTCAACGTAACGTCGTATGCTTTAACTAAACGTCTAATTATACAATATTTGTATTTCAGTTGTTGATAATTTTTATAAAAAAATGTTGTCCAATTCTACTATTAAATTTTATTTGTTGAATTTTACGCTCACTTTACGTGGTACCTTCATAGCGAACAGTCGATTAGCGGAATTTTTTTTTACATACCAAACTAACAAAAAATTATACAAAAAAATATTCGTAGTACATATTATTCGTAATAGGTACATAGTGACTATAATAAATAAGCTTTATTGCTTTGATAATATTTTTTACATAGTGGAAATAACAAATACAAAAAAAGCAAACAAAAAAATATAAACAGTGACATTGAGGAATACTCTATACGAGTAACTCAAAAACAGACAAACATTCATAAATTACAAAAACAAAAAAACCGTAAGCAAAAAAACACAAAACGTGCCCTTGAGGAATACTCTATATGAGTGCCTCAAATACAAAAAAATATGAAGTGAGTTCTAACGGCAGAAATGCATATTTTACTGTGAGTTCTGAAGCTCTTAATGAAAATAATAGAAATAATAAATCTAATGAAAGTGTTTTTTTAACGGCAAAACCAATTTTTCGTCAGCGATCAACTTCGCTTTGTCCAATGCCAAATAGTAGTGATTCATTAACATTACAATTGCCTAGTACTTCTTCATATAAGTCAGTAATATCATCCCCTTCGGGCTCGTATTCGTCACTTAACAAAGTTATCACTACAGATAACAGTATTTCAAAACCCAAGGTGCAAGTCGGTATGGACAGATATATAACCGTGGTAAAGCGTGGGCGAAGCCCAAATTCTTCAAAACTTTCATCCGCTCCAAAAATGTCTAGGGATAACAGCGCATCCTCAATTAATCGCCAAAACCGTTTTAAAATTTTACAAGATGAAAACGACAAACCCGATGCATCGTCGAATAAAACATCCAAGCCGCCACCAATCTACTTGAGAGAGAAAAATTCAAATGGCCTTATTAAAAAATTAATTTCGGTCATTGGTGAAAATAAATTCCACATTGTCCCAATAAAACGTGGCAACATCGATGAAACGAAAATTCAAATTTATGATGAAAAGGATTTCCGCAAAATGGTTTCTGAATTTGAAACAAATAAAACAAGCTTCTACACATACCAGCTTAAGAGCGCTAAAGGCCTACAGATAGTATTGAAGGGCATAGATTCTTATGTTGTCCCTGAAGAAATAAAAGATGCACTTGTCCTCCAGGGATTTAAGGTAAAGAATGTATCAAACATATTTAACAAAGAAAAAGTACCCCAACCCCTATTTCGTGTTGAACTGGAGCCAAATGATATAAAGTTGAAAAAAAACGAGACTCATCCTATTTATAGCCTTAAATACCTTTTATACAGAAAAATCACAGTTGAAGAGCCACATAAGCGTGCAGGTCCCGTGCAGTGTCATAATTGCCAAGAATATGGCCATACAAAAGCTTACTGCAATTTACCTACAGTGTGTGTTATCTGCGGTGAGTTGCACGGTACTGCAAGTTGTACCAAACCAAAAGATCAAGCGGAAAAAAAATGCAGTAATTGTGGAGGTAATCACACCGCTAACTACAGAGGATGTCCTGTGTACTCTTTCGTCAAGCAGGCTATGGTGCAAAAACCTAAATTAGCTACAGCTCAACCATTAAACGCGTACACCGCCTCTTTTGCTCAAGTAAGTCAACCAGTTACTTCACGTGTATCGTATGCCGATGCTGCTAAGGCTAGTTGTATTCCCATACAAAATGTTTCACCGCCAAATAATTCAACGAATGCAAATTCAAGCTTTAACTATAGTCGCCTTGAAGCTACTATTGACAATTTGGTGCAAACTATAAATAATTTTACAACAAATATGACTACCATGATGCAAGAAATGCTACGAATGCAGAATACTCTGCTTCAAGCATTAATTAACAAACCATGAACACGTTAAAAATATGTTTCTGGAACGCAAACGGCATTCGCCAACATAAAAATGAACTTGAGCACTTCCTTACGGAAAAAAATATTGATATAATGTTGGTCTCTGAGACTCATTTGACTTCGAGAAGCTTTTTCAAAATAAATGGCTATACTATGTATGATACAAAGGACCCTAGAGGGAGAGCATGCGGTGGATCAGCAATTTTAATTAAGTCACGACTCAAGCACTATATCCTTGACAATGTTAGTGAAGAATATATGCAAGCTACGAATATTTTTGTAGAAAACTTTTGTTCTAATTTCGTGATATCATCAATTTACTCACCTCCCAGATTTTCAATCACTGAGGACCAATACGAGAAGTTCTACAAATCTCTTGGACCTTGTTTCGTAGCAGCTGGCGACTACAATGCTAAGCATACGTTCTGGGGTTCGCGTCTTATTACGCCTAGAGGTAGGGCGTTGTTCAACACAATTTCAAAAATGGGTTTGGATGTTATTTCAAGTGGGGAGCCTACTTACTGGCCTACTGACGTACGAAAAATTCCAGATGTTATAGATTTCGGCGTCACAAAAAGTATTTCTAGGGAATTAATTCACGTTGAAGCTTCCCTAGATCTGTCGTCTGATCACTCTCCCACGATCGTTACAATCTGTAGTCCACTGAGAAGCGCTTTACCTCACCCATATGTCAAGATGATAAATCGTGTTAATTGGCTGGGATTCAAAAAATATCTTAGTAGTCATTGCACGGAAAATATTACGCTAAGAACACCCAATGATATTGAATCGAACATTGCAAATCTTAACGAGAATATTAAACAAGCTTCTGAACATGCCACTACCTCCCATCCGCATACTGGGTTCAATAAAATTTATTCTACAGACGTTGAACATCTCGTACGTGAAAAAAGAAGAGCTAGAAGGGAATGGCAACAGCACAGATCACCTCAACACAAAATCAGATTTAAAGAGTGCACTAAACGACTCCAAGAGTTGCTTGCATCTGAAAAAACTGCATCTTTCAAAAACTATCTGGAAAGCCTTGATGTCACACCAGCATCTAATTACTCTTTGTGGCGCGCTGCTAAAAAGTTTAAAACATCCGTTGAGTTTAAGCCACCTCTGCGCACATCTACCGGAAGTTGGGCAAGAAGCGATACTGAAAAAGGTAACATATTTGCTGAGCATTTAAAATCCGTATTTACACCAAATACATGTACCGGTGTTGCTGATTTGCCGAGTGTAGTTGCTCTACCCCCACGACCCTTAAAATTTACGATGTGTGATGTACAAAAACTAATTGCCGAACTCAACCCGAAAAAAGCTCCCGGTATGGATGGAATTAGTAACCAGATGCTGATTAAGTTACCTCGTACTGCAATTAGAATCCTGTTATTCATTTTTAATGCCATTTTACGACTGGAGTATTATCCAGACTGCTGGAAGCTTGCCAAGGTTAAAATGATTCCAAAGCCGGGTAAAGATCTTTCCAAGGCTGAGTCATATAGGCCAATAAGTTTACTGTCAACAATGTCAAAGCTTTTTGAAAAGCTACTCATGACAAAATTGTCTTCAATTTAACTGATAATGGGTGCATCCCGGACCATCAATTTGGTTTTAGAAGCCAGCATAGCACCATTGAGCAAACGCATAGATTGGTTCAATTTATCAGAAAAACATTTGAGGAAAAGAAGTATTGTTCTGCCGTGTTTATTGATGTTTCTCAGGCATTTGATAAAGTGTGGCATGAAGGCCTGATTTTGAAATTGAAGACATACTTACCAATAAACATTCTAAATCTTTTGGAAAGTTACATTGTTGCACGAAAATTTACAGTTGTGGAAGGACACTTTAAGAGTATGCCTGAAACTATCTCATCCGGTGTGCCACAGGGGAGTATACTGGGGCCATTTTTATATTTGATTTATACTTGTGATATGCCTGTGAGCAGTAGTATTCACACTTCTACATTTGCCGACGATACCGCCTGCCTTAGTATGCACGAAAACCCTGATGAGGCATCCCGAAAACTCCAGGAACACATTAGCCAGATGGAACTATGGTTGAACTTATGGAGAATTAAGGTAAATGAACAAAAGTGTGTCCATATAACATTTACCTTACGAAGAGATACTTGTTCCCCCATTCGGATTAATAATCAAGTTGTTCCTCAACATTCACATGTGAAATAGCTTGGTATACACCTCGATCGACGGCTTACATGGAAACATCACATTGACTATAAGTTAACTCAAATGAAACTAAAATTAACTCAGGTACATTGGCTGATTGGCAGAAATTCAACACTCAGCCTAGACTGCAAACTTTTAATATACAAGTCGCTTTTAAAGCCAATATGGTGTTACGGTATCCAGTTATGGGGCACTGCTTCTGCTTCCAATGTAGAGAGAATTCAACGAAGACAAAACAAAATATTAAGGTTAATAACATCTGCTCCATGGTACATTAAGAATTCAAGTTTGCATCGTGATTTAAAAATGCCACTAGTGACTGAAGAAATTGCAAGATACGCAGGCAAATACTTAAACAAACTCGAGTCACATCCTAATCCGCTTGCTCGTAATATTTTAAACTTTACTGGACACATCCGCTTAAAAAAGAGAGATACAAGGGCTCTTATACTAAACACTCCGAATGAAGTTGCTTGAAATTTTTTTGTATTTTTTTTTTGCTTATCACTACTTATGTATTATTTACAACTATCACTTAGTTAGGTCTGGCATTGGTCGGGCCTATTAATTATATGTTAGATTTAAGATTTGAATACTTATTGTTAGTTCATATATGAAGATACAATAAATAAAAAACATGCAAAAAAAAAAAAAAAAAAAAAAAAAAAAAAATTTACGCTACGTCTCTGCGTCTATATATATTTTTATCATAACAAATGTTAAACTATATTGAAAAATATTTTTTTTATGTTAGCTCTTTTCTTTTTCTTTTGTCATGATAAAAATATATAAGGTGTAAACGTGGGGTTATACATGCATATGTGTACATTACAGTGGTCGTTAGTTGTATGGAGAATTTCGTTTGTTTGATTTCTTAAGGTAGGATCACACGATTGCCGCAATGCACCAATTATTGATCCATTTTATATGGCCATCGTGTGATTTCACAATTTATTGTCCCATACGACAATCGAAAACAATATTCTGATGATTTGCCGCAATCAAATGTAACTTTGGTACGGCAATCGTGTGAACGGTTGATAGGCAACCATGACCCAATAAAAATTTAAAAATGCGCCAATATTTATTGTGTTCTCGAGCAGCCATCAAAGTAGTCAATACGCGACAATTTCTTAAATTAATTTGTTTTTTCGTGTGCGCCAAGTGCTTTGTACTCGTAGTTATAACTTATTTGAAACGTTAACATGGAGCTGTGAGCCAATCTTTAACCCATATATTTAGTTTTTATTCGTTTAAAAGAACGAAAATTGCCTCTGCTTTGAATATTTAATAAGCAAAAAATATAGAAAGCAGAGGCAATTTTATTTCTTTTAAGGGAACAAACCATTATTACGTACAAAATAAAATAGAAAAAAACGATTTCTGAAAAAAAACTATTTGTACGTAAAACAAAACAAACTACCACAACAGCTGCTTGTTTGTATTGCGCAAGTTAGAACCATCGTATGACTGGGCTGCGGCAATTATTGTCCCAAATTCATTCTTCACCAATCTGCGTCAATAAAATTTTGATAAAATGGGATAATCATGTGACTGCAAAGTATTTGATTGGGATAATTTAGTTATTGTGCATCAATTCAGTTCAATGAAAATTGGGTCAGATTGCTGTATTTGCGGCAATCGTGTGATCCTACCTTTATATTTCCCCCAAATCGCTTCAGTTTTATGTAAAAAAAAAAAAATACAAAAAAATATCAAAGCGATAAGTTGGCCCTCAAGCCCATGTTGTTTTTTATTTTTAGTTTTCTTTTGATTATATGTATATGTATGAAATAATTTAATAGATATAAGCTCTTATTGTACATGCTTAATATAAATAATTTCCATATAAATATAATATTGGTATATACAATTTTTGGCATTTTGTTGGTTATTTTCTTCATTAGTTTCTAAATATTAATTTTAGCAAAAAACTTTCTGTGACACTAATGTTGCTGACTAGGAGAGCTAAAATATTGCATATATCATATTTTTGTAAAATGATTTTTTTTAAAAGATAGTCACATGCAAAAAATTACATTGAAAAATTGGCTTGAAGGCAAAACTTTGAGGGGCGGACGCACCCGCTAAAACACAACTTATCGCTATGAAACTTTTTTGAATTTTTTTTACATAAAACTGAACTGAATTTGGGGGGGGGGCGGTGGAGCATAAGAAATAAATAACGGTCACTCTAATGTACATACTAGTGATGCACGAATATTCGTATTCGAATTGTCGAATATTCTGGCATTTTCAGGCGAATACGAATGTGTATATTTTTCCAAAGAAATTAAATAAATAAATGCATAAATCCTAAACGAAATTTAAATAAATGACTAAAAATTTTAGTTTGTAGAAATACATTAATTTTTTTATAGAAATTTGTGCTTTGTATCATTTTCAAATATTATTCAATGACGATCATTAAAATTTTGGGTACTTTTTATTAACTTGAAAGTACGCCAACAAGAGAGTAAAGTCGTTTTTCATAATTTTTTTTTAATATTTCATATTGCATATAATCAGCCATGTCACAGAGTGAAATTTTGTACGATTTTGAAAACGAAAACGTATTTTGCTTCTCTAGAAAATGTAAAACGATCAAAAAATTCATTTTAAAAACGGTTTTAAATTCTTAAGTGAAATTTATATTTTTAATAAATTAAACTCGAAAAATGTAAAAAACTGTACTTAAAATTAATTTAAATATTGTCTATATTAATTTCGCTTAAAAAAATTTTATTTAAATAATTTTAGTTTGTTTGTTTACTTTCTTTTAATTTGTCTGGAGCCGGACCGATTGTGTTGGCGCCGATTGCTGAACCAGCTGTTTTGATTTCAATGCGACCATATTTTTAACATAACTAATACGATTTAAATTTTTTCCGTTTTCATAAAAACGTACGAGAGCTGAACAAGCAAAAGTAAAACGTTACGATTTGAAAATACGAATTCAAATATACGAATATTCGTATTTGTATTCGTATTCGCGAATATCGTTTCAAATATTCGTATTCGTATTCGCGAATATCGCTTGAAACATTCGTATTAGTATTCGTATTCGCGAATATCAAAAATTGACATTCGTTACATCACTAGTACATACATATATTGACGCCAGGTCTGGGAATATTAGATTTGTTAAATTTATTTTAAAATTTTTTATGTGTGACAACTAACACCAGAAAATAACTTCTGAAAGATACATACATATGTATAGATTTAATTAATTTTAATTTAATTTTCAGGTAGTTTGAAATTAGCAAAATTGTTATATAAAAAAACTTATAACTATTTCGAATCAAACTAAAATTCCCATACATGCGGTTTAACAGCACAATAATTTTCACTGTGCGCAAGCGCATAAAAAAAAATTAAAGTTATTAAACAATAAATCCTACGACTGAGCTTGTGAGTTGGACAATTTTCTCAGTTTTTTTTTTGTTTTTTGTGGGTTAGGTCACTTTTGCTCGCATAGCTTCATTCAAAGCATAAAATAATTAAATATGACTTTCTTAAATATTTCGTAATCTTTTGATTCAAACTCTTCATATTTATATTCCTAGAAGTAACGTAATTACAGATGTATAAATGTTAATAAATTAAGTGTATAAATAATGTTGAATAAATTTACATGTAAATGTACATATATTTTTTTGTATAAAATAAATTTTGTAAGTTATAGCTTTTAATAATAAAATAAATATTATAAAAAACAATAATATAAACAACTTAATAAATATACATACACACATATTATAAAAAAAATATATAAATTAAAAGAATTTAAAAAAATATTTAATTTTTATACCTCCACAGTACTGAACTCGGTGAACTCGATGGTGAACTCGATGGTTATATATATTGTCACATTCATGATACAATAATACTGGTAACCGCGAAGCGCCAGCTGTTTTGATTGTTTCGTGATGTGATCTGCCAAATGTTGTTTATGTTTTACCAATACACCCGCACAGTGCCTATTAACACTAACAAGCTTTGCAAAGCCAAGAGAAAACGCAAGTACACGTATCTTGTTTTTTTGACAGTTGTCATCACAAAACACCAACAAAAATCACTGTTGTTTTATTTGTTGTACATTTGTTGTAGATTCGCGGCTACCTGTATTATTGTAACATGCTCACATTAATAACATAACACTGTACAACAAAATCAAAATTTGACTAAAACAATAGTGGTTACTATGGAAAATAAGTCGAAAAAGTGAAAATTTTGTGCTTTTTTTAAAAAGGCACTATATTGATTGGTGCCTTTTCACTTTTATTTGAGTACTTTTTTTTTGTTTTGCGTTTGAAAGTTCGTAACGATTTTGGCCGTATGATTCTTATCTCCATCGTGTAGATGTACGACTTCTTCCTCTGTTTAAGCACTTTGCTCCACAAAATCATGTATGTTCTCTTCTAAGATGCAAAGATATCTGATGTATCCCTTAAATGAAAATAACTAGATTTTTTCTTTTGTACCACTTCGGTTTTATGTCGTATTTGGTACGAATATATCCACAAGCGCTCGCCACTTTATATCATCGTTTAAGGGTACTTATTACATTTATTTTATAAAAGGCACACGCAACACCCAGACAGAGAAGAATTAGAAAGTTAAAATGTTTTACTAAACTGTTTCTTTTAAGATTTAACATGAAACCCCTGAAAAAATCCTATACCTAAAATGCAGGTGCGGACCATACATACATTTTCAAAAAGCCAATACATTACATATATTCTTCTTAATCTTCTTTTTTCCGTCTCACACAGTGAAATTCGATAACAACGAACGGAACCTAAAAAACATTAAATAATGTTCATTCAAAATACTAGTTAGTATGCACTGAATCAAATCGAAATCTGCTTGATTATACATGGCTACCGAACTTTCGTTGCCTTGTCAACAGGGTGGCCGATGACATTTTTCAAAAAGTAGCACCAAAAAGGGGATTTATCAAAAAAAAGGTGCAAAATTAAAAAAAAGCGAGAAAACTACACTAAACTTTTTATTTTTAATGTATTTTTATATAATTCACCCTAAAAAAAGGGAGACAAAAAGTGGCAAAAGCACTCAAAAAAGTGGCAATTTGCTACTTTAGTGGGTCAAACGGTCACGCTGCTTGTCAATTACCTAACGCAACCAAAATTAAAATAATAAATGGCAGCTTTCTCTACTCCGAAAATACGAATATTGCATTAAACACATTCATCACAGCAGGCTACACGAACACACGATTTCAAATGCCGCTAGCAGCATTTGTCTCCTTGTAGCCAACTACTTAATTATTTCATAGACGGCAGCAGCACCATCAGCACCTCATATGTAAGTATAAATACATAGTTCAGTATTGCCACCTTCAAATATTTCGCATTTATTAAAATTAAAATACTCTTTCAAAATGTACTTACATATATGACGTAAAAGTATAAAAATTAACCAATTTATGCTTTACATCAACTTTTGGATATTGTTTCAGTTAAATAATATGAAATAATTGTGCGATATCATTCATTAAATATTTTGTATTGTACTGGCAACATTGAATTTTCTAATTGCAGCCAAAGAAATAGAAATTAGTTTGATTGGACTACAACGACAAAATCAGCATAGACAACAACCTTCCGCCAAGTTGCCTTGCTGTCTTCAAAAGAATTAAGGCCGAACTATAATATGAATAAGCAACTGTGCGGTTACATATAAAACGTATGTGGCAAACTATAATGTACTTATGGAACTTTCCGTAAAGTTTCGTCAAATGTCATTTGCTTAAGCTAAGTGCCAAACTGAACGCACATTCCGTACGGTGAACACTGTTTGTGCATTTTTTTAAACTCATCAGAAAATATTCATTGATTTTAAATATTTTTTTATTGTTGCTTATTTTAAACTTAGAAAAGAAAGCAAAACTTTTATTTTCATTCTTTGCCAGTCCATGCCGTCTGCTTTAAATTTAATTCAAAACGATTTGGAAGAATGGATTACAAGTGTGAAGAACTTATTAATAAATACTAGGGTAGTCTATCGGTTAACCGTTAATCTGTTAACCGGTTAATTACTACCCGATTAACTGATCGGTTAATTTAAAATCGGGTTTTTTCTGTTTACGGTTAAACCGGTTAATTTCAGTCGATTAACCGACGTAACAAATTTTTTCATATTTTTTAGTGTTACAACTTATTTTTTGTTTGAATAATTATTTGTTTCGTCTCATTTGCAAAAGGAGAATGTTTAGAAATTATTTTTCATACAAACAAAGAAGTATATGTTCAGTGGATTCTTACTTAAGTAAAACTTCAAAATCTTAACTAGAGACTCTGGTGCTTTAACTGGAGGGAATTATTAAGTTTTTATTTAATAATTTTATAAAAGCCAATAGTACTGTTGGCATCGATTTAGTTAAGGATTAGATTTAATGAGAGACAGTACAAAAACGAAACCCAAGAAATTCAGAAATTAACTTTTTTGCAGAATATTCGTCGATGAGCTGCTCTGTCATTATGACTCAGATGATGACCCACCGACAGAAGTAACTATCGATAGTATTACAAGAAATGTTCTAAAAAAAATTAATCCAATTATTATGTGTTTTATTTATAAACTCAAATTAATAAATAATTTTTGCACTTCTATTTGTTGAAAACACTTGATTTATGGAAAAACTTTAGTAATCGGTTAACCGGTTAATATCAAAATTAACCGATTATCAACCGATTAAGCAAAAACCTTGATTAATTAATCGATCGATTAACCGATTAAAGCAAAAACCCGATTAAACTAATACCCTAATAAATACAGATGTACAATTTCAAAGGCAATATGGAAAAAGTGCTCAAGTGATATTTTTCTGTTTTGCAGGAGAGCACTTTTAGGCGTTCAAGTCGCGTTCAGAAATTTATTTTTTTTACAGTTAAAATGGAAAATTCTCTGTTAACATTTATTTTTTTTAAGTAAACATCGTTCTACACACTATAACTAATACATTAAGTTGAAATATATTAAAGTATAACCTAAATTTAGCTATTATTCCAAATAAGTTTAGAAGTCTAAAAAGATAAGTCGCAAGGCATTGTGCTACAACTTCCTGAAAAACCATAAAAATTTATTGAGATTTAGACCAGTGCCTATGCTCTGTAACTTTGGTGAGAACTTCTCCAAACGAAAAGTTTGTTGTCATTCAAAAAACTTACTTCCTTGCTCATGTTTCTTGTAAATTTATGTCCATATTTTTGTCCATATTTTTTAAATAAAATTAAAAAAATTTCATTTTTTTTCACAAAAGGAAAAATTTTAATAAAAACTCAATTTGGGGATTTTCGGGGATGACAAATCAAATTTGGGGATAAGCTCTGGAAAAAACCTGGCAACACTGGTGCGTATACAAACCTCATGCATGTACATACATACATACCTTCATAATTTGTGAATGCTCTCTTATTTTTCTGCGCACATACAAACGCACACATGCATTTACACGAGTTGTGTGCGCTTGCTTTGAAAAACCTCCCTTAAACACAAACATAATAGCTTACCATCTAAATCTTACACACACACACCCAAACGTACAATATGCAAAATAACAAGCATACATTTATAAACAGTACTTATTTTCAGTGTTTGTTTGAACAAGACGTCTTGGCGAAATCGCTTGTTAACAGTTATATACACGTACACCAATACATCCATCGTGCTTCGTTTATACTGCGACAGCATTTATTTTTGGCTTAGTATAATGCATGGCACGAGAGTACATTTAAAAAACATGACGTATTTACATTTCAAGACTGCTTACGCAGGCCACTATTATCTATGTACGTATATAAATTTTGTTTTTATGTAAACTCCCTTCTGTTTAGCGAAATTTTTAGTGAAAAAAGCAAGTTCAGTTGCGATCATAATACCTACTTTTTCCCTGCGAGGTTTTTTTTATTCCCGCATTTGGTAAAAACAGGGAAAAGCAAATTCATAATAGGAGACAAGGGTAAAAGAGAAAAACTCGCGCAGAATTTTTGTTCATGTTTAGGCTGATACTATGAGGAATTTCAGTTTAGAATAAATAGAATGCCAACTGCACTGTAGAGAATGATTTGGAAAACATCAGCTGTTTATAAAGGGCTGTTCCGGTCGCAATAGAATTTAAATATTAATAAAAAGAGGACTCCCTATATTTCTCAAGAGCGGCAACATGATGTCTCAAGTCGGTATACTCCACCATATGAAATTCTTTAACATCAATAAATACGTGTCTGAATTAAACAATTTTTCATTAGTAATTAGTTGTTATGCTTTTTTTTGGCACATGGCACACATGAAATGCCAGATGTAAACTCAGCCTGAGGGCGTTTTGTAGCCGAGTCGTTTTGCTGTTTACTTGGGTATACATACAATACAGTGTTGCCTTAACTGAAACATTCTGTAATTTGCCAAAGTAATCAAAAGCTTTAACACACAATATGAGAATAACACGAAACAGAGGCAAGTCTAAAGGATGAGGAGTCATTTTGTAATGACGATTTTCAATATGTGCTGAAGAGTCTACCTCGAAAGCTTCTGTATACCTCACCACAATAAAGAGCAGTAGCAAAATTAAATGTGATTGTCCTATTAAAATTCACCTCAGCAGTAGTCTATAAGGATTTCAATCCATAGACATAAATAAAGAAATAAACAGGTGTCAAAAATTTACTTGCAATAATACTTTACTACCGTTTCGCACAGGACATTTGTAAATAAAATGTTTGAGATTGCCAGGCTTATAAATGTTTGCTAATAAAAAAAAACAACATGTGTATAAATATTGCACAAAAAACATTGAAAGAACGAAATAATGGCAATAAGAACAAATTATTACTGCACTAGTTTACAAAATTAATTTTTTTTTCATATACATTTGATGAGAGGTGATTTTCCTCATGTGTTTTCTTCTTTCGAAAATCAAGGTTAAAACTTTTTTTATGGTACAGTTTTTGAGATATTGTAATTTTTTCACTTCTTCGACCTTTTTTCACTTGACAAGTCATATCTCGAGCTAGAAATGTCCGAGTGGGTCGTTCTTGGTATTCAAATGCAAGGTATTAAGATGGCGGATAAATATGTATAATCGAATCTTTGATTGGTAAGACAGTTAAAAATATATCACTCAAAATAGAGCACATTTTCAAAAAAATCATATTTTACAGTTATTCTATGCCGACAGAAAAGTACAAGTCGGTAAAAAAAACGTATGGTTTCTGTTCTTGTACGTAAAGATGATACTTTTACGTAAGAACTAAGACCAACCAAATTGACCGACAAAATACAAAGTTGTAAGCAATGGAGTGAAAGATGCGCGTATTTGTGGTGAATGTGACTTCCAGAATAGACCTGAATAATTTGATTTTAATATAATTATTTTCTTCCATCAATGTTTTTTTGTGCAATACATATTAATTTATTCATCCCTGTCGAGTACAGTTTTTCCCTCGAAATATTTCCAAAATTGCAATCGTGAATAATTTTTCCTCTGAAATGCGTTTTCTTTCTTGATTCCCCTTATCGTGAATAATATTTTCACATGGATTATTTCACTTTTCCCTTGGTTTTGTTCACTTTATATTTGCAGGCGAACGGAATTAATACATAGCGTATACTTGCGATTATATATTTAGGGCCAATTTCACCAACTCACTTAAATATCAATTCATATTTAAATGTCGAATTTCATTAATTTTTGTAAGGAAAAATTACTTTTAAATATGAATTGATATTTAAATAAGTTGGTGAAATTGGCCCTTAAAGTTATAAATATTATACTTGAGATTATATATTAACAGTTATAAATAATTATTTTTAGGACAAAATTAGTAAGTAATGTCCACGATTAATAACAATAATTCCCTGCAACACTGTTTTTCATTGAATATGAATCCCTTTGGTTCACATGCAGTATGTTTTATAGCTGTGGATCCTAAAGCATTTTTCCATGTCTCCTAAAATGTTTAAAAACACAACTTTACACTCAAAACCATTTCATTTGAAACCCAAAATATATGTATGTTTTTCTTATTATTAAAATAAATTTGTTTCATTTTCTATTAATTTTTAAGCTTTAAAACTCTTCTTTCTGTTTTTTACACTCACTACACATTGATAGGGGGGAACAAACGTTCCCATGAAATTATAAATTGCAAATTTTTAATTTCATGGGGAATGAAAATTTCATGGGAACTAAAATTTCACATTTTATTCACGATAGGGGTGAATGTTAAAAATTTTGTTTTGAAAGTTTCCTTTTCCAAATGGGACAAGATTTGACTTCTTCATTCGCTGAACAGTAGACCAAGGTTGGCAAAGAAGCCCAGATTTTAATTTTTTTCTGGAATATTAACTAAACTGTAAACGAAAACCCACGCATGTAACAGGTTTCATTAGCTCTTGGATAGAAAAATTTACTTGCAAAAATTTTTCTATCTGATCAAAAATATCAGCTGGCATTCGTTTTGAATTTTTCATTAACCTGAGGTTGCCCACTTTGGGCCCTTGTGGCCTTTAAAGATATATAGTCCACATTCCAGACTTAAGTTCTGAAACACCTTTTCAAATGCTGTATGAAATTTTGTAACAGTCGCACAGCCTGTTTTTTTTTTTGCCAAAATCCCCCACTGTGCTGTGTTAGAACCTCGTGTTCCGCTTTTGGCAAACCCAAGGCTCCTAAGTTTCAGAGATAACAAATAAATGCGGTTTGTGCAATATCCCTTACAGAAATGAAATGAATGAAATTATAAATTGCAAATTTTTAATTTCATGGGGAATGAAAATTTCATGGGAACTAAAATTTCACATTTTATTCACGATAGGGGTGAATGTTAAAAATTTTGTTTTGAAAGTTTCCTTTTCCAAATGGGACAAGATTTGACTTCTTCATTCGCTGAACAGTAGACCAAGGTTGGCAAAGAAGCCCAGATTTTAATTTTTTTCTGGAATATTAACTAAACTGTAAACGAAAACCCACGCATGTAACAGGTTTCATTAGCTCTTGGATAGAAAAATTTACTTGCAAAAATTTTTCTATCTGATCAAAAATATCAGCTGGCATTCGTTTTGAATTTTTCATTAACCTGAGGTTGCCCACTTTGGGCCCTTGTGGCCTTTAAAGATATATAGTCCACATTCCAGACTTAAGTTCTGAAACACCTTTTCAAATGCTGTATGAAATTTTGTAACAGTCGCACAGCCTGTTTTTTTTTTTGCCAAAATCCCCCACTGTGCTGTGTTAGAACCTCGTGTTCCGCTTTTGGCAAACCCAAGGCTCCTAAGTTTCAGAGATAACAAATAAATGCGGTTTGTGCAATATCCCTTACAGAAAAGCTCTCATTTGTGACTAGTTGAGAAATTAAGACAGTTAAATCTTCTTTCTTGTTAGAATATTTTCTCAATGTTGTGTGTTACACATGATTTTGGATTTGAATTTTTCCCAAGTGGCGAATAAAACCACTCTAGTACATTTAGCTTTACACAAAATAATTTTTGCACATAAATTACTGTTTCATTTCTTTTCGAAAATTAGTTCACAGAAGTACTTAAAACAACTACTACTGTTTTAATATTATGTTTGTACAAAGTAAATTGCTGTAATAAAGTATAAAAAATATTCCGATAATCTGCGTACACATTTCCCGGGATTTCTTTCCCGGAAAATGTGCGGGATCAAGAATGAAAAACACTAGTATATAGTAAATAAATATGTTGTAGGGCAAATAATAAAATTTTAATCGAAAATTTTCTGTCATACAAATATGCAGCCATAAATAATAAAGAGTTACGTACACATTCACAAATAGTTCCCTTGCACGCACATTTTTAAATGAATTTATACACAATATGGCAACATTTACAATTAACGAAATAACTGAATTTACAAAATTCAACTGATGCCTCGTTATCTAACGTAAAATATTATTTTTATTGTAAATATAATAAGAAAAGGCATATTAGAATATAAAAAGAAAAAATATGAAAGAAATATTAAAATAAAATATTAAAAATTAATATACGAGTAATATACATATGAATGCATGTGTATTATATATTGGTATGCAATAATAAAATTAACCATTATATAGAATATAAAATATATTATAAATATAAATAAAATTTAACAATAATAAAATTTTCGCTTTTTATTTAGATAAATATGTGTATATCGTTAGCTTAAATGAAAAATCATGTAACTAAAAAATTATCGTAATTGTGGTTTTTGCGTCTTACCGTTCCTAAAAGAATTTCAACAACAACAATCGCTTGAATACTTTATAAAGTTTTTTCCTTTGTCTTGAAATTTAAAAAAATGTAGTTACATGGTTTTTCGTTTAAAGGCCGGTAAGTATTTATAAAATTCTAGATAATTTAAAATAAAGCACGGTTGGCAAACGATATCGTAAAAATACCGATACCGATTCAAATACCTCTAAAATTAGACACCGGTATCGATACCAAAATCTTTTTCGGTTAGAAAATACCGGTATCCAGAATACCGTTTAGGCCTATACCGGTATATATTGATTTCGACAAAAAATTTAATTTCAAAAAATTTAATTTTAAAAATATATATCAATTAATTTTTTTTTATAAACACGTTTTAATTCTCCTTCACATATTCTTGTGAAGCGCTGTTTTTTTTAATCAACCGGAAAGTACAATCATATCATAATCATCACTAGTGCGAAATACTAGGGTATTCAATCAATTACTACCCTATTAACTGATCGGTTAATTTAAAATGCACTTTTTTTTGATTAACGGTTAAACCGAGTAATAATAATATATTAATACATAACTTAATATAAGCAAATAGTACTGTTGCCAGCAATTTAATTAAGGATTAGATTTAATGAGAAACAGTACAAAAACGAAAGCTAAGAAATTCAGAAATTAAGTTTTTTGCAGAATAATCGTCTCTGAGCTCTGTCATTATGAGTCAGATGATGATCCGCCAACAGAAGAAACTATCGATAGTAAAGCAATAAATGTTCTAACAAAATTAACCGAATTAGCTTAGGAATTATTGTGTGTTTTTGGTTTTACTTATGAAATCAAATTAATAAATAATTCATGCACTTTTATTTGTTGAAAACATTTGATTTATGGAAAAACTTTATTAATCGGTTAACCGGAACCGAAATTAACCGATTATTAACCGATTAAGCAAAAACATCGATTAATTAATCGAGCGATTAACCGATTAAAGCAAAAGCCCGATTAATTGAATACCCTACGAAATACTAACAAACTACGTGAGCTGCTTAATGCCTTTAGGAACGAAAAAGGTAGCTCTAGACATATAAGTATGTAAATGTTTTAAATTGGTGAAAAGAGCAAAGCCTTTGTAAGCGACACTTATGTAAATATATTAAATCGCGAAAGTTAGTATATTGGCTGTTCCAGATACACAAGGTAATGCGGAGATTTAAAGTTTTGAATAGTGCTTTTTAATGTATTCACATTAAAGATTTTTTTCTTTAATTAATATACTACATATCGTCGCTGTTTTAACTAACCGACCTAACTGACATTTTTTAGAAAAATTAGTTAAGTCCACTACAAGACTTTATGAGTCATAATAGACCTTGTCTGCAATTTTTATGACTGTAAATATTACTTTTGAACCTATAAAAGTAAAACTATTTCAGACGTTTCCCTAAGAATGCATGTAGAAAACAATCATAAAAGCTGCACTCCTGTAAAATTTTACAAATGTTAGATAGGTCAGTTAGATAAAACAGCGACGATATGTGCACTGTCTAAAATATGAGGTTTGCTGTCATAAATGCGGTCTTAATTTTATAGCTCGATCCGAAGATGCTTTCTGGTGGGGCCTAAAGTACCCGATACACAGTGGGGATTTTTTTAAAATATTTGAAATAATTCTGCAGTTTTTAAACTAGCTGTCCGATTGTTATTAAATAATTTTAAAAAACATTTTAGGAGGTGTCACAGAGCTCAAGTCTGAAATTTAGACTATATATCTTTAAAAGGGGCGGAGCCACAAAGCAACAAAATGGGTAAACTTGGCTTAATGAAAAATTAAATTCGATGCCAAGCTCATGTTTTTGGTCAGATAAAAAAGATTTTTGCAAGTGGATTTTTTTTCTATCCAAAAAAAAAGTCTGCTACATATATGTATGAGTTTTCGCTTACAGTGTTGAAAATATTCGAGAAAAAATTAAAAAAAAACTGTTCTGCTAATGGAGAAGTCAACTGTTAGATTTAGAAAACTTATTATGAATAAGGGGAAAAAATTTAACATTAAACATAACATTTGCCAATAAATATTTTCGGCTGAAAAGTCTTTCTTAGGTAGAAAATGATGCAATGAATACACAGAAAATAATAACATGGAATTTTGTTTTGAGTTCCCGGCAATTCCCAAAAAAAATTACAAAAAATTTGAATTGAAATATTCGTTTCGTCTGAATTTGGCGAGCACGAATATATCTAAAAACGCCCGAATATTCGGGAATTCGAACATAAATAAATGTATACAATTCTACATGTACTTCGTGTATAATATACATACATACATATATGTATGTATTTATTTTTATTATTTTGTTTAAGTAACCAAAATGTATTCAACTGCAGTTTTCTTATTTTGCTTTTTTAATAAATTATTTTTTAATAAGAGTATAAAAACGTATATCGAAATATATAAGTTTAAATGTTTTTATATGTTAATGCAAAAATACTCCCGTTTCGAAGTAATTTAAAAAACCAAAGATTTTTTGCTATGTCCACTGTCTGAACTAATAATTTAGCAGTGATATCGGTATTATAAACTCGGTAACGGTATCTACCGCTAATACCGGAACCGAAATAAAAAAAATACCGGTACCCATACCGAAATTTAAAAATTTGTTGTACCGGTATCAATACCGATACCGTTAGTTGTTTCGGTTGCCAACCTTACCTCTTACTCGTAATTATATATAAAATATTTTAGTAACGAATTTGACTTATTGGACACTATGAAATTGTCATACCCAATGCAAGACCAAGGTAACGAATCTGGAAAGACGCATTTTTTATAGTTTAAATTGGTAGGGACGATATGATCAGAGATGGAAAGTGTCAGTTTTGTATTTTTTAATGAATAAAATAAAAAGATTATGAAAAATTCATAAAAATAGTAATAATACATGAAACTGTGTAAAGTATTTATTTTAAATTATAAACAAATTGCAATTCAAAATATTATCAAAAAATAATACAGAAAAAGTACAATTGTGTCATGATTTCCATCCACGGTTCTGATTTCAATAAATTTTGTTTGCAAGTTTTTACAAGTAAAGCGTTCATTTACTTTATCATATTTAGGAGAGTAATTTTGTAAATTTCTGCCTTACTCTCTCGCTGGTAGTTTCTGCTGGCAAAGCAAATGAACAGACCTAACACAAGAACACCGAATCGTGCACAATACCGATATATTAATTTTAAGATCGCTACAGATCCAATGAAGCTAGATAGAAATTATAGTGCAGAGCTATAGAAAAACTTAACAGCTAAAATAATTGTTTATACATACATTCTAAATTGAATTCAGGGTCGAAAATAATGCTGGGTGATCCCTCGAATATTATGAAGGAAGTCAATTTACATAAGCATCAGCTGAAACGGTGTCAATGCTCTTTCCTTTTTTATTTTTTGCAGATAAGTGTTGTTTTGCATCATTTGTGCAACATAATTTTTTATGTGATTGTGATATTTTTTTTTAATTTTGCAATTTTGCTTTTACACAAAAGCGCAACTTTTGACGTGAGTACTTTTAATATTTAATTAATTTCGCTTTGTACCTTTGCTTTTTTATGAATAACTAGCTTAACTCGGTGTGCTTCGCTACCCCTCCCCATGGCACTAGTGGTGCAGTATAAAAAGTGGATTTTGCCACGCACCTCCGGCCGCAGACTGAAAACAAAAAATCAGACTTCACAGTGTCACCCGCCTGAATATTCTAAAGATTCCCTGAAGATTTCATCAAAATCGCCTTGCCGTTTTGTAGTCCATACGTTAGATATGTACATACATACATACACACATCCTCTTTTATATATATAGATAGATAAAGGCCGACTTCCTAAACGCAAGTTGCAATTCATATTTACAATGCATACACTTCGTTAACACATTTGTAAACTTTCTGGCAATGTCCAATGTTCCTAAATGTTTGGCAACTCATGTTAATGAGTATCAGTTGTCAAAATCGCGCATCATTTTTATTTTGTAGGCACACATATGTATGAGTTGCATAGCGATGTTCCTAAATGTCGATAAAATGCATAAAATATCTCCGCAACGCTCTTTTGCTCTTAATACATGCTTAGCATTGCACACGCATTTTTTTAAATTGTGCATTGCAACTTGCGCTTAGGAAGTCGGCCAAATATTTTTATTTGCTTAATTCACAACTATTTGAATCGTGTATTTGTGTATCAAATACACTTTTTGTTTTTTAATTGTGAACACCCTCTGCGTAGTATATTAATGTATTTTTTATTTTTAATGAAAAAAGAAGAACAAGCTACATACAAATTCTCTCAGAGTGCCTCTCTCTGAATACAACATTTTAAAAACATATGAAATAAAAGTGTAATAGTAATACAATCGATACAGAGATACAAGAGGTTTTGTGAATTAAGCAATTATATTTAAATTTGCATGTAATATGGCATTTACACCTGCACAATATCTAGAAAATTTTAATTAAAATCTTTATGAAAATCCTCACCGTTTACACCAATTTTTTTTGTTGACATATATCAAGTTTTTTTTATCCAAAACAAAGCCCATTAGCTGAAAAATTTCCAAAACTACAACCAAACAACTGCAATGTAGTCAATTCACACACATTTTTAAGCAAACTATAGCTAATTCAATAATCTTTTGTATAAATATGTTGTACAGGGTAGTAAAATGAAAATAAAAATATTACATTTTGAGTAGATTTCCTACAAATCCATTTAAAAATTTTATTTCGTTTTGTATGGGAAATCTAGTAAAAGCAGCTAGATTTAGCTCGAAATCTCTTAAGTACTAGATTTTAAGATAATGTAAATGCCCAATAGGATATGTAATATGAAATCTTATATATAAATACCGCATACATATTTTTGTCGTACACTTTTAAGTATCTTATCGTTCACCAATATTGGTGAAACATACATATGTATATGGTTTAAAATGTACTTTTGTGCACAATTCAAATTTTTTTAAATTGTTTGGCTCAAAAGTAGTAAAAAGCGATTTAAATTTGCTTGAAAATAGCAACTTTCTTCTACGTTTTTGTTTTGTACACATGTGCTTATAATAAATTAAAGAATACTAGATGACAAGTGGTTTAATTTAGACCACCTGGCGATCCTAGTGAATTATCAAAAAATCCCGAATCCCGGGATTGTAAAAATCAGTTCCGACTGGCATTCGTATCAACGATTTTTGAAATTGCTCACACGGAAGTGTGAGTGTGAGAATTTTAAAATTGTACCAACAACTGTAAAAAATAACTTTTTTGACCTTAATTGTACTAAAATATTTTTTTGGTTCAAACTACATATTTTTAATTGTTTTTATTAAAATAATTCCTTAAGATTCCTTAAATGTACTAAATTAGTCATTGGTGTACTATTGTACTTTCCTAGTTTAAATAGTACCAAAAAAGGTACAATTGTACCAACTTTGCCATCACTGGTGTGAATGTATGTAAGAGAGAAGTTGACGTAGAAATGTATTTTCTGTAGATTTCTTACATACAATTACGATACATATTAAATAAACAGCAACATGCTTTATCTAGGCGTACGGCAGTGCGCCAAGCCAAGTTCCGTCCAATGTACGCAGTGTGTATATTTACAGGAAGCCATTCGAGCTGTGTTTACCACCTCATAACTTTGTTCCCCCCAATCATAAAATTATAAAATTTAAACCATAATTAAAATAAATTCATGTAACCTTATATGCGAAGTTTGAAAGTTTTACAATGAAAGATTCCGGAAATATGGAGGTGCAAAGACCTACTGACTCACTCATCAATATTATGAAGCACTTCCGCTATAGCTAGAGATCGGAAATTTGGTACACAAGTAGATCCAGGTGAGCGATGAACTAGAAAAATTCGAAAACCCGAAATTTTTAACCAGGGGTGAAGGGCGGGGCTACGCCCATAAAAATTAAACTTTGTGCTATTGAGCTGAAATTTGGTACACAAGTAGAAATATGTGTGTAATCAGCTAGAAAAATCGGAAAATCCAAAAATTTTTAACAAGGGTCCGGGGCTACGTCCATAAAGCTCAGAATTAAAACACATATCTAAAGCGTTTAACTCAAGCGATTTTATTAAAATTCGGCACACATGTTACAAATAATACATGGCTATAAATTTTTATAAAAAAAGTGGGCGTTAACACGCCCACTTAATTTAAAACTCCTATGTCATGTACTTCCGGGCAACACATTTAAATGTACTATTTATGTAACTGCTATTATCCGTTTCCAACGAAACTAAACAGGAAAGATAAACACTAGCCAAAGAAAATTTTGGATTAAAGTAGGCGGTAAGAATAGGCCCATAAGAATAAAAAATTAAAATTTGCGCTAGTGAGCTGAAATTTGATAAACGAGTAGTTATAGATTAAAAAATTACTAGAAAAATCTGAAAACTCAAAAATTTTACCAAAATGAGCGAGGCTGCCCATAAGGCTCAGAATCTAAAATTCAAATCTAAGGACTGAAGCGATTTTATTGAAATTTGGCATGCATGTTGCAATTATGCATTAACACGCCCATACATTTTAAGCCTACTATTTAATATACATTTGAATACACTACATATTTATAAATTTATTACTATCCGTTTCCAACGAAACTCGACAAGAAAGATAACTACTGGCCAAAGAAAATCTGGAGATTGAAAAAATGGGCGGTATTACGCCCATACGAAGAAAGAATTAAAACTTGCGCTAGTAAGCTGAAATTTTATAAAGAAGTACGTATAGATTAGGAACTGGTTAAAAAATTTTAAAACCGGAAAATTATAGCCAGGGGCCGTGGCTAGCTCAGAATTAAAAAAAATCCAATGCGTTTAACTCAAGCAATTCTGTTGTAATTTGGGTTACATGTTGCAATAATACAAGGTTATAAATGTTTTTTAAACAAAATGGATTGGATCAGCACATTTAAATATACTATTTATGTATTTATTATTAAACGTTTCCAGCGAAACTCAACAGGAGTGATAAACACTCGCCAAAGAAAATCTTGAGTTTGATCACGTAAATAAAAATAAAACATTTAAATTTTCGCTCATGAGGTGAAATTTGATAGACAAGTAGGTCTAAGCTAGAAACTAACTAGAAAAATATTAAAGCCACGAAAATATAGCCATAGGGGCGGGGCTACGGCCATTAAGTTTAGAACTAAAATATAAAATTTAAATCGGCGTAAGCAGTTTTATTTAAATTTGGCATACATGTTTTAATAATGAAAAAATTTCAAAAATTGGGCGTTAACATGACAATAAAATTTAAGTTTCTTCTTTCAATTACTTTGGATCAGCAGATTTATACTACTTATATAGATATTATTGTCCTGTTCCTTCGGAACTTGACACGTATGATTGGCACTAACTAAAAAAATTTTTCTTTTAAACAAGTGGGCAGGAATACGCCATAAAAATAAAATAATTAAATTTGCGCTAGAGCTGAAATTTGATACGCCAGTAGGCCAAAATGAGAAATCAACTAGACAAATTTAAAAAGCCAAATATTTAAACCAGGAGTGCTAATATTGTACTGAAGCTTTTAACTGAAACTTTAACTTAAAACTATCATCTGAAAAAGAGGACGATGATAATTGAGCGCTGCTCATAACAAAATCTTGAGTTTAAGAAAGTGATGGAGAGTGGGGCTAGCAGCCATAGTATTTAAGGCTAGAATTTAAACTAGAAAGTTTAAATTTGATACCCCTTAAGTTAAGGAGTGAGTTGCGTACAGGAAAAAAACGAAAGCACTGGTTGTTACATTAGGGATGTGGGGCCATGTTTATAAAAACTTAGCGCAATGTTTTACGGCAGCGAACTGAAATTTGGAAAAAAAAATTTACTTATGTAAGCTACCAACTAGAATAGTTTAAAACACAAGCTACTGTATTGAAATTTTACATGCAAATTTCACTCATGCTAGCCTTTAATTTTGCAATTTCAAAAGTACTTCGTCTAAACAGACTTTAGAAAACTAGGTGGGGTCACTTCCACTAAAATGTACAAAATATTTTACATATTTCTACTCTGATGATTCTTAAAAAACTAAGTACATTAGTTGGTCCTTGTGGTGACACAATGGTGCACATATCACACTCTAACCCATTATTGTATGTATGTCTGCCCTTTCAAACTGACGCAGTCATTATAAATAGAACTGTTACAGACCAGAAATTTAAAGTTTAATAAGCTTTATTAAGAAAACCTTTCAAAAAATAGTCAGATCCTCACAAAAACATAAATGTGAAAAAAGGCCAAGTTCCTTTCCAAAATTTCGACCATCAAAAGTAGTGAGATAAAAATTTTGACCAAGATCTTGTTTGGCACAATACCTATCACTGAAATATGATAGATAAAACGCATTCAAGCACTAGAATACTAACAAATAAGTAATGACTGCGGAGTAAATGTGTCACGTAAAAGTATTTGAAACGTACTCTAGTGTTTCTTGAGAACAAAAACTCGAAACATTGAAAACTTACTGAATTTTGCTATTGAGCATATTTCATTTTATTTGGACTACTGGATTAACGTAATTTTTGTGATGAGACAAAGCTAAAGTTTTATTATCACAATGGACCACAAAAAGTTTGGCACAAGCCACTGACGGTACTAAAATAAAAATTTTAACACACATAGTAACATTTTGAAAATTATCTGTTATGGTAGAGTAGGGCTGCCAGAAGTATGAGCTCGTCAACCAGAACAATCATACAAACCACAAATGAACGTACAGCAGAAACTTATATATGTACGAAAATCGAATGTTTAACTCTTATTATGAGCATCAAAAATTTTGTTGACCAATCGAACAGAATTTAGCTTTCGATGAAAAAAATTTTTTTTAAGCGACTGTTATTCATTTTTTATGTATAGTTGAAAATTTTAAAAATCATTTTGAGTGATATTTATAATAAGGCCATTCCTTGTCGAATGCTCGTCATAATACCAAATGGAAATTTGTTCGATCAGTGTTTTCGACTGCAGTCGAAGATCGAAAGTTGCTCATAATAAGGGCCTTAAGCCTACAGTACACGGCATGTAAAAATCCACATGCGCATGTGAATATGACGTCACGAGAATTTTCAGCCTGTTGGTTGCATTTGTTTTTAATTATTTGTAGTTGCTACATGTCCTAAAATATCGATAGTATTTTTGTTCCAAAATCTAATTATGACAAATTTAACCGAGTCGGACACATTTCCAGAGAAAGCACATGAGAAGTGATGTAAATTTCTCAATTTACATGTATTGCTAGTACGCGGAACCTAGCCAATGTAGCTTCATGGTAACGTCCAAATTACGTCAGAGCCACATAGGGATGTGTATTTTTACAAGCCGTGTACTGTAGGCTTTAGTTAAAACAAAAATTAAATCAGATTGGCTCTCGTTAACATTTATTGTAGTTGCTGGTAAATTTTCCTGTACAAAAAAACCAGGACAATTTAAGAGTGGACCAGGACACCAGGACAATTCATCTAAATACAGGACAAATCCTGCAAAACCAGGACGTATGGCAGCCCTATGGTAGAGGCAGTGTTGGGCAGTATTTAAAATACCACTATATACGTCGTCTATATTTCGTGCAAAGAATTTAATAAAATATACATCATCCATTTTTTATGCAAAAAAAATTTTTTATGAAAAAAATTTAATGAACTATAAATCGTCCATTTTATATGCAAGAAACTAAAAACACTATGCATCGTGTATTTTTCATGCAAAAAAATTAAATGGGCTATAGATACAAAATAAAATGTGCTATACACGGTTAATAATTTAAATTTTTATGAAAAACATTAATGGGCTATAAATTGTCCATTTTGTATACAAAAAATTAAATGGACTATACACGTCGTCTATATTTCGTGCAAAGAATGTAATAAAATATACATCGTCCATTTTTTATGCAAAAAAAAATTTTTATGAAAAAAATTTAATGGACATCGTCAATTTTTCAAATTTTTATGAAAAAATTTAATGAACTATAAATCGTCCATTTCATATGCAAGAACCTAAAAACACTATACATCGTCTATTTTTCATGCAAAAAAATTAAATGGGCTATAGATACAAAATAAAATGGGCTATACATGGTTAATTTTTTTTAAATTTTTATGAAAAACATTAATGGGCTATAAATTGTCCATTTCGTATACAAAAAATTAAATAAACTATATACGTCGTCTATATTTCGTGCAAAGAATTTAATAAAATATGCATCATCCATTTTTTATGCAAAAAATTTTTATGAAAGAAATTTAATGGATTATACATCGTAAATTTTTAAAATTTTTATGGAAAAATTTAATGAACTATAAATCGTCCATTTCATATGCAAGAAACTAAAAACACTATACATCGTCTATTTTTCATGCAAAAAAATTAAATGGGCTATAGATACAAAATAAAATGGGCTATACATGGTTAATTTTTTAAATTTTTATGAAAAACATTAATGGGCTATAAATTGTCCATTTTGTATACAAAAAATTAAATGGACTATACACGTCGTCTATATTTCGTGCAAAGAATGTAATAAAATATACATCGTCCATTTTTTATGCAAAAAAAAATTTTTATGAAAAAAATTTAATGGACATCGTCAATTTTTCAAATTTTTATGAAAAAATTTAATGAACTATAAATCGTCCATTTCATATGCAAGAACCTAAAAACACTATACATCGTCTATTTTTCATGCAAAAAAATTAAATGGGCTATAGATACAAAATAAAATGGGCTATACATGGTTAATTTTTTTTAAATTTTTATGAAAAACATTAATGGGCTATAAATTGTCCATTTCGTATACAAAAAATTAAATGGACTATGTACGTCGTCTTTATTTCGTGCAAAGAATAAAATATACATCATCCATTTTTTATGCAAAAAAATTTTTTATGAAAAAAATTTAATGGACATCGTAAATTTTTTAAATTTTTATGAAAAAATTTAATGAACTATAATTCGTCCATTTCATATGCAAGAAACTAAAAACACTATACATCGTCTATTTTTCATGCAAAAAAATTAAATGGGCTATAGATACAAAATAAAATGGGCTATACATGCTTAATAATTTAAATTTTTATGAAAAACATTAATGGGCTATAAATTGTCCATTTCGTATACAAAAAATTAAATGGACTATGTACGTCGTCTATATTTCGTGCAAACAATTTAATAAAATATACATCATCCATTTTTTATGCAAAAAAATTTTTTATGAAAAAAAATTTAATGGACTATTATACATCGTCAATTTTTAAAATTTTTATGAAAAAATTTAATGAACTATAAATCGTCCATTTCATATGCAAGAAACTAAAAACACTACACATCGTCTATTTTTCATGCAAAAAAATTAAATGGGCTATAGATACAAAATAAAATTGGCTATACATGGTTAATTTTTTAAATTTTTATGAAAAACATTAATGAGCTATAAATTGTCCATTTCGTATATAAAAAATTAAATGGACTATATACGTCGTCTAAATTTCGTGCAAAGAATTTAATAAAATATACATCATCCATTTTTTATGCAAAAAAAATTTTTATGAAAAAAATTTAATGGACATCGTCAATTTTTCAAATTTTTATGAAAAAATTTAATGAACTATAAATCGTCCATTTCATATGCAAGAACCTAAAACACTATACATCGTCTATTTTTCATGCAAAAAAATTAAATGGGCTATAGATACAAAATAAAGTGGGCTATACATGGTTAATTTTTTAAATTTTTATGAAAAACATTAATGGGCTATAAATTGTCCATTTCATATGCAAGAAACTAAAAACACTATACATCGTCTATATACTATAAATCGTCCATTTCATATGCAAGAACCTAAAACACTATACATCGTCTATTTTTCATGCAAAAAAATTAAATGGGCTATAGATACAAAATAAAATGGGCTATACATGGTTAATTTTTTAAATTTTTATGAAAAACATTAATGGGCTATAAATTGTCCATTTCATATGCAAGAAACTAAAAACACTATACATCGTCTATTTTTCATGCAAAAAAATTAAATGGGCTATAGATACAAAATAAAATGGGCTATACATGGTTAATAATTTAAATTTTATGAAAAACATTAATGGGCTATAAATTGTACATTTCGTATACAAAAAATTAAATGGACTATGTACGTCGTCTTTATTTCGTGCAAAGAATTTAATAAAATATACATCATCCATTTTTTATGCAAAAAAATTTTTTATGAAAAAAGTTTAATGGATTTAATTCAATTTTTCAAATTTTTATGAAAAATTTTAATGAACTATAAATCGTCCATTTCATATGCAAGAAACTAAAAACAATATACATCGTCTATTTTTCATGCAAAAAAATTAAATGGGCTATAGATACAAAATAAAATGGGCTATACATGGTTAATTTTTTAAATTTTTTGTGAAAAACATTAATGGGCTATAAATTGTACATTTCGTATACAAAAAATTAAATGGACTATGTACGTCGTCTATATTTCGTGCAAAGAATTTAATAAAATATACATCATCCATTTTTTATGCAAAAAAATTTTTTATGAAAAAAATTTAATGGACATCGTCAATTTCTCAAATTTTTAAGAAAAAATTTAATGAGCTATACATCGTCCATTTCATATGCAAGAAACTAAAAACACTATACATCGTCTATTTTTCATGCAAAAAAATTAAATGGGGTATAGATACAAAATAAAATGGGCTATACATGGTTAATTTTTTAAATTTTTTGTGAAAAACATTAATGGGCTATAAATTGTCCATTTCGTATACAAAAAATTAAATGGACTATATACGTCGTCTATATTTCGTGCAAAGAATTTAATAAAATATACATCATCCATTTTTTATGCAAAAAAATTTTTTATGAAAAAAATTTAATGGACATCGTAAATTTTTTAAATTTTTATGAAAAAATTTAATGAACTATAAATCGTCCATTTCATATGCAAGAAACTAAAAACACTATACATCGTCTATTTTTCATGCAAAAAAATTAAATGGGCTATAGATACAAAATAAAATGGGCTATACATGCTTAATAATTTAAATTTTTATGAAAAACATTAATGGGCTATAAATTGTCCATTTCATATGCAAGAAACTAAAAACCATATACATCGTCTATATACTATAAATCGTCCATTTCATATGCAAGAACCTAAAACACTATACATCGTCTATTTTTCATGCAAAAAAATTAAATGGGCTATAGATACAAAATAAAGTGGGCTATACATGGTTAATTTTTTAAATTTTTATGAAAAACATTAATGGGCTATAAATTGTCCATTTCATATGCAAGAAACTAAAAACACTATACATCGTCTATATACTATAAATCGTCCATTTCATATGCAAGAACCTAAAACACTATACATCGTCTATTTTTCATGCAAAAAAATTAAATGGGCTATAGATACAAAATAAAGTGGGCTATACATGGTTAATTTTTTAAATTTTTATGAAAAACATTAATGGGCTATAAATTGTTCATTTCATATGCAAGAAACTAAAAACACTATACATCGTCTATTTTTCATGCAAAAAAATTAAATGGGCTATAGATACAAAATAAAATGGGCTATACATGGTTAATAATTTAAATTTTTATGAAAAACATTAATGGGCTATAAATTGTCCATTTCGTATACAAAAAATTAAATGGACTATATACGTCGTCTATATTTCGTGCAAAGAATTTAATAAAATATACATCATCCATTTTTTATGCAAAAAAATTTTTTATGAAAAAAATTTAATGGACTATATATACATCGTCAGTTTTTCAAATTTTTATGAAAAAAATTAATGAACTATAAATCGTCCATTTCATATGCAAGAAACTAAAAACATTATACATCGTCTATTTTTCATGCAAAAAAATTAAATGGGCTATAGATACAAAATAAAATGGGCTATACATGGTTAATTTTTTAAATTTTTTGTGAAAAACATTAATGGGCTATAAATTGTTCATTTCGTATACAACAAATTAAATGGACTATATACGTCGTCTATATTTCGTGCAAAGAATTTAATAAAATATACATCATCCATTTTTTATGCAAAAAAATTTTTTATGAAAAAAATTTAATGGACTATATATACATCGTCAGTTTTTCAAATTTTTATGAAAAAATTTAGTGAACTATAAATCGTCCATTTTATATGCAAGAAACTAAAAACACTATACATCGTCTATTTTTCATGCAAAAAAAATTAAATGGGCTATAGATACAAAATAAAATGGGCTATACATGGTTAATAATTTAAATTTTTATGAAAAACATTAATGGGCTATAAATTGTCCATTTCGTATACAAAAAATTAAATGGACTATGTACGTCGTCTATATTTCGTGCAAAGAATTTAATAAAATATACATCATCCATTTTTTATGCAAAAAAATTTTTTATGAAAAAAATTTAATGGACTATACATCGTCAATTTTTCAAATTTTTATGAAAAAATTTAATGAACTATAAATCGTCCATTTCATATGCAAGAAACTAAAAACACTACACATCGTCTATTTTTCATGCAAAAAAAATAAATGGGCTATAGATACAAAATAAAATGGGCTATACATGGTTAATTTTTTAAATTTTTATGAAAAACATTAATGGGCTATAAATTGTCCATTTCGTATATAAAAAATTAAATGGACTAAGTACGTCGTCTATATTTCGTGCAAAGAATTTAATAAAATATACATCATCCATTTTTTATGCAAAAAAAATTTTTATGAAAAAAATTTAATGGACATCGTCAATTTTTCAAATTTTTATGAAAAAATTTAATGAACTATAAATCGTCCATTTCATATGCAAGAACCTAAAACACTATACATCGTCTATTTTTCATGCAAAAAAATTAAATGGGCTATAGATACAAAATAAAGTGGGCTATACATGGTTAATTTTTTAAATTTTTATGAAAAACATTAATGGGCTATAAATTGTCCATTTCATATGCAAGAAACTAAAAACACTATACATCGTCTATATACTATAAATCGTCCATTTCATATGCAAGAACCTAAAACACTATACATCGTCTATTTTTCATGCAAAAAAATTAAATGGGCTATAGATACAAAATAAAGTGGGCTATACATGGTTAATTTTTTAAATTTTTATGAAAAACATTAATGGGCTATAAATTGTCCATTTCATATGCAAGAAACTAAAAACACTATACATCGTCTATTTTTCATGCAAAAAAATTAAATGGGCTATAGATACAAAATAAAATGGGCTATACATGGTTAATAATTTAAATTTTATGAAAAACATTAATGGGCTATAAATTGTACATTTCGTATACAAAAAATTAAATGGACTATGTACGTCGTGTTTATTTCGTGCAAAGAATTTAATAAAATATACATCATCCATTTTTTATGCAAAAAAATTTTTTATGAAAAAAATTTAATGGATTTAATTCAATTTTTCAAATTTTTATGAAAAAATTTAATGAACTATAAATCGTCCATTTCATATGCAAGAAACTAAAAACAATATACATCGTCTATTTTTCATGCAAAAAAATTAAATGGGCTATAGATACAAAATAAAATGGGCTATACATGGTTAATTTTTTAAATTTTTTGTGAAAAACATTAATGGGCTATAAATTGTACATTTCGTATACAAAAAATTAAATGGACTATGTACGTCGTCTATATTTCGTGCAAAGAATTTAATAAAATATACATCATCCATTTTTTATGCAAAAAAATTTTTTATGAAAAAAATTTAATGGACTATATATACATCGTCAATTTCTCAAATTTTTAAGAAAAAATTTAATGAACTATAAATCGTCCATTTCATATGCAAGAAACTAAAAACACTATACATCGTCTATTTTTCATGCAAAAAAATTAAATGGGCTATAGATACAAAATAAAATGGGCTATACATGGTTAATTTTTTAAATTTTTTGTGAAAAACATTAATGGGCTATAAATTGTCCATTTCGTATACAAAAAATTAAATGGACTATATACGTCGTCTATATTTCGTGCAAAGAATTTAATAAAATATACATCATCCATTTTTTATGCAAAAAAATTTTTTATGAAAAAAATTTAATGGACATCGTAAATTTTTCAAATTTTTATGAAAAAATTTAATGAACTATAAATCGTCCATTTCATATGCAAGAAACTAAAAACACTATACATCTTCTATTTTTCATGCAAAAAAATTAAATGGGCTATAGATACAAAATAAAATGGGCTATACATGCTTAATAATTTAAATTTTTATGAAAAACATTAATGGGCTATAAATTGTCCATTTCGTATACAAAAAATTAAATGGACTATATACGTCGTCTAAATTTCGTGCAAAGACTTTAATAAAATATACATCATCCATTTTTTATGCAAAAAAATTTTTTATAAAAAAAATTTAATGGACTATATATACATCGTCAGTTTTTCAAATTTTTATGAAAAAATTTAATGAACTATAAATCGTCCATTTCATATGCAAGAAACTAAAAACACTATACATCGTCTATTTTTCATGCAAAAAAAATTAAATGGGCTATAGATACAAAATAAAATGGGCTATACATGGTTAATAATTTAAATTTTTATGAAAAACATTAATGGGCTATAAATTGTCCATTTCGTATACAAAAAATTAAATGGACTATGTACGTCGTCTATATTTCGTGCAAAGAATTTAATAAAATATACATCATCCATTTTTTATGCACAAAAATTTTTTATGAAAAAAATTTAATGGACTATACATCGTCAATTTTTCAAATTTTTATGAAAAAATTTAATGAACTATAAATCGTCCATTTCATATGCAAGAAACTAAAAACACTATACATCGTCTATTTTTCATGCAAAAAAATTAAATGTGCTATAGATACAAAATAAAATGGGCTATACATGGTTAATTTTTTAAATTTTTTGTGAAAAACATTAATGGGCTATAAATTGTCCATTTCGTATACAAAAAATTAAATGGACTATATACGTCGTCTATATTTCGTGCAAAGAATTTAATAAAATATACATCATCCATTTTTTATGCAAAAAAATTTTTTATGAAAAAAATTTAATGGACTATAAATCGTCCGTTTCATATGCAAGAACCTAAAAACACTATACATCGTCTATTTTTCATGCAAAAAAATTAAATGGGCTATAGATACAAAATAAAATGGGCTATACATGGTTAATTTTTTAAATTTTTTGTGAAAAACATTAATGGGCTATAAATTGTCCATTTCGTATACAACAAATTAAATGGACTATATACGTCGTCTATATTTCGTGCAAAGAATTTAATAAAATATACATCATCCATTTTTTATGCAAAAAAATTTTTTATGAAAAAAATTTAATGGACTATATATACATCGTCAGTTTTTCAAATTTTTATGAAAAAATTTAGTGAACTATAAATCGTCCATTTTATATGCAAGAAACTAAAAACACTATACATCGTCTATTTTTCATGCAAAAAAATTAAATGGGCTATAGATACAAAATAAAATGGGCTATACATGGTTAATTTTTTAAATTTTTTGTGAAAAACATTAATGGGCTATAAATTGTCCATTTCGTATACAAAAAATTAAATGGACTATATACGTCGTCTATATTTCGTGCAAAGAATTTAATAAAATATACATCATCCATTTTTTATGCAAAAAAATTTTTTATGAAAAAAATTTAATGGACTATACATCGTCAATTTCTCAAATTTTTAAGAAAAAATTTAATGAACTATAAATCGTCCATTTCATATGCAAGAAACTAAAAACACTATACATCGTCTATTTTTCATGCAAAAAAATTAAATGGGCTATAGATACAAAATAAAATGGGCTATACATGGTTAATTTTTTAAATTTTTTGTGAAAAACATTAATGGGCTATAAATTGTCCATTTCGTATACAAAAAATTAAATGGACTATATACGTCGTCTATATTTCGTGCAAAGAATTTAATAAAATATACATCATCCATTTTTTATGTAAAAAAATTTTTTATGAAAAAAATTTAATGGACATCGTAAATTTTTTAAATTTTTATGAAAAAATTTAATGAACTATAAATCGTCCATTTCATATGCAAGAAACTAAAAACACTATACATCGTCTATTTTTCATGCAAAAAAATTAAATGGGCTATAGATACAAAATAAAATGGGCTATACATGCTTAATAATTTAAATTTTTATGAAAAACATTAATGGGCTATAAATTGTCCATTTCATATGCAAGAAACTAAAAACACTATACATCGTCTATATACTATAAATCGTCCATTTCATATGCAAGAACCTAAAACACTATACATCGTCTATTTTTCATGCAAAAAAATTAAATGGGCTATAGATACAAAATAAAGTGGGCTATACATGGTTAATTTTTTAAATTTTTATGAAAAACATTAATGGGCTATAAATTGTTCATTTCATATGCAAGAAACTAAAAACACTATACATCGTCTATTTTTCATGCAAAAAAATTAAATGGGCTATAGATACAAAATAAAATGGGCTATACATGGTTAATAATTTAAATTTTTATGAAAAACATTAATGGGCTATAAATTGTCCATTTCGTATACAAAAAATTAAATGGACTATATACGTCGTCTAAATTTCGTGCAAAGAATTTAATAAAATATACATCATCCATTTTTTATGCAAAAAAATTTTTTATGAAAAAAATTTAATGGACTATATATACATCGTCAGTTTTTCAAATTTTTATGAAAAAATTTAATGAACTATAAATCGTCCATTTCATATAAAAGAAACTAAAAACACTATACATCGTCTATTTTTCATGCAAAAAAAATTAAATGGGCTATAGATACAAAATAAAATGGGCTATACATGGTTAATAATTTAAATTTTTATGAAAAACATTAATGGGATATAAATTGTCCATTTCGTATACAAAAAATTAAATGGACTATGTACGTCGTCTATATTTCGTGCAAAGAATTTTATACATCGTCAATTTTTCAAATTTTTATGAAAAAATTTAATGAACTATAAATCGTCCATTTCATATGCAAGAAACTAAAAACACTATACATCGTCTATTTTTCATGCAAAAAAATTAAATGGGCTATAGATACAAAATAAAATGGGCTATACATGGTTAATTTTTTAAATTTTTTGTGAAAAACATTAATGGGCTATAAATTGTCCATTTCGTATACAAAAAATTAAATGGACTATATACGTCGTCTATATTTCGTGCAAAGAATTTAATAAAATATACATCATCCATTTTTTATGCAAAAAAATTTTATATGAAAAAAATTTAATGGACTATAAATCGTCCATTTCATATGCAAGAACCTAAAAACACTATACATCGTCTATTTTTCATGCAAAAAAATTAAATGGGCTATAGATACAAAATAAAATGGGCTATACATGGTTAATTTTTTAAATTTTTATGAAAAATATTAATGGGCTATAAATTGTCCATTTCGTATACAAAAAATTAAATGGACTATATATGTCGTCTATATTTCGTGCAAAGAATTTAATGAAATATACATCATCCATTTTTTATGCAAAAAAATTTTTTATGAAAAAAATTTAATGGACTATATATACATCGTCAGTTTTTCAAATTTTTATGAAAAATTTAATGAACTATAAATCGTCCATTTCATATGCAAGAAACTAAAAACACTATACATCGTCTATTTTTCATGCAAAAAAAATTAAATGGGCTATAGATACAAAATAAAATGGGCTATACATGGTTAATAATTTAAATTTTTATGAAAAACATTAATGGGCTATAAATTGTCCATTTCGTATACAAAAAATTAAATGGACTATATACGTCGTCTATATTTCGTGCAAAGAATTTAATGAAATATACATCATCCATTTTTAATGCAAAAAAATTTTTTATGAAAAAAATTTAATGGACTATACATCGTCAATTTTTCAAATTTTTAAGAAAAAATTTAATGAACTATAAATCGTCCATTTCATATGCAAGAAACTAAAAACAATATACATCGTCTATTTTTCATGCAAAAAAATTAAATGGGCTATAGATACAAAATAAAATGGGCTATACATGGTTAATTTTTTAAATTTTTATGAAAAACATTAATGGGCTATAAGTTGTCCATTTCGTATACAAAAAATTAAATGGACTATGTACGTCGTCTTTATTTCGTGCAAAGAATTTAATAAAATATACATCATCCATTTTTTATGCAAAAAAATTTTTTATGAAAAAAATTTAATGGACTATACATCGTCAATTTTTCAAATTTTTATGAAAAAATTTAATGAACTATAAATCGTCCATTTCATATGCAAGAAACTAAAAACACTATACATCGTCTATTTTTCATGCAAAAAAATTAAATGGGCTATAGATACAAAATTTTTTGTGAAAAACATTAATGGGCTATAAATTGTCCATTTCGTATACATAAAATTAAATGGACTATATACGTCGTCTATATTACGTGCAAAGAATTTAATAAAATATACATCATCCATTTTTTATGCAAAAAAATTTTTTATGAAAAAAATTTAATGGAATTTTTCAAATTTTTATGAAAAAATTTAATGAACTATAAATCGTCCATTTCATATGCAAGAAACTAAAAACACTATACATCGTCTATTTTTCATGCAAAAAAAATTAAATGGGCTATAGATACAAAATAAAATGGGCTATACATGGTTAATAATTTAAATTTTTATGAAAAACATTAATGGGCTATAAATTGTCCATTTCGTATACAAAAAATTAAATGGACTATGTACGTCGTCTATATTTCGTGCAAAGAATTTAATAAAATATACATCATCCATTTTTTATGCAAAAAATTTTTTATGAAAAAAATTTAATGGATTTAATTCAATTTTTCAAATTTTTATGAAAAAATTTAATGAACTATAAATCGTCCATTTCATATGCAAGAAACTAAAAACACTATACATCGTCTATTTTTCATGCAAAAAAATTAAATGGGCTATAGATACAAAATAAAATGGGCTATACATGGTTAATTTTTTAAATTTTTTGTGAAAAACATTAATGGGCTATAAATTGTCCATTTCGTATACAAAAAATTAAATGGACTATATACGTCGTCTATATTTCGTGCAAAGAATTTAATAAAATATACATCATCCATTTTTTATGCAAAAAAATTTTATATGAAAAAAATTTAATGGACTATAAATCGTCCATTTCATATGCAAGAACCTAAAAACACTATACATCGTCTATTTTTCATGCAAAAAAATTAAATGGGCTATAGATACAAAATAAAATGGGCTATACATGGTTAATTTTTTAAATTTTTATGAAAAATATTAATGGGCTATAAATTGTCCATTTCGTATACAAAAAATTAAATGGACTATATATGTCGTCTATATTTCGTGCAAAGAATTTAATGAAATATACATCATCCATTTTTTATGCAAAAAAATTTTTTATGAAAAAAATTTAATGGACTATATATACATCGTCAGTTTTTCAAATTTTTATGAAAAATTTAATGAACTATAAATCGTCCATTTCATATGCAAGAAACTAAAAACACTATACATCGTCTATTTTTCATGCAAAAAAAATTAAATGGGCTATAGATACAAAATAAAATGGGCTATACATGGTTAATAATTTAAATTTTTATGAAAAACATTAATGGGCTATAAATTGTCCATTTCGTATACAAAAAATTAAATGGACTATATACGTCGTCTATATTTCGTGCAAAGAATTTAATGAAATATACATCATCCATTTTTAATGCAAAAAAATTTTTTATGAAAAAAATTTAATGGACTATACATCGTCAATTTTTCAAATTTTTAAGAAAAAATTTAATGAACTATAAATCGTCCATTTCATATGCAAGAAACTAAAAACAATATACATCGTCTATTTTTCATGCAAAAAAATTAAATGGGCTATAGATACAAAATAAAATGGGCTATACATGGTTAATTTTTTAAATTTTTATGAAAAACATTAATGGGCTATAAGTTGTCCATTTCGTATACAAAAAATTAAATGGACTATGTACGTCGTCTTTATTTCGTGCAAAGAATTTAATAAAATATACATCATCCATTTTTTATGCAAAAAAATTTTTTATGAAAAAAATTTAATGGACTATACATCGTCAATTTTTCAAATTTTTATGAAAAAATTTAATGAACTATAAATCGTCCATTTCATATGCAAGAAACTAAAAACACTATACATCGTCTATTTTTCATGCAAAAAAATTAAATGGGCTATAGATACAAAATTTTTTGTGAAAAACATTAATGGGCTATAAATTGTCCATTTCGTATACATAAAATTAAATGGACTATATACGTCGTCTATATTACGTGCAAAGAATTTAATAAAATATACATCATCCATTTTTTATGCAAAAAAATTTTTTATGAAAAAAATTTAATGGAATTTTTCAAATTTTTATGAAAAAATTTAATGAACTATAAATCGTCCATTTCATATGCAAGAAACTAAAAACACTATACATCGTCTATTTTTCATGCAAAAAAAATTAAATGGGCTATAGATACAAAATAAAATGGGCTATACATGGTTAATAATTTAAATTTTTATGAAAAACATTAATGGGCTATAAATTGTCCATTTCGTATACAAAAAATTAAATGGACTATGTACGTCGTCTATATTTCGTGCAAAGAATTTAATAAAATATACATCATCCATTTTTTATGCAAAAAATTTTTTATGAAAAAAATTTAATGGATTATAAATCGTAATTTTTTCAAATTTTTATGAAAAAATTTAATGAACTATAAATCGTCCATTTCATATGCAAGAACCTAAAAACACTATACATCGTCTATTTTTCATGCAAAAAAATTAAATGGGCTATAGATACAAAATAAAATGGGCTATACATGGTTAATTTTTTAAATTTTTATGAAAAATATTAATGGGCTATAAATTGTCCATTTCGTATACAAAAAATTAAATGGACTATATATGTCGTCTATATTTCGTGCAAAGAATTTAATGAAATATACATCATCCATTTTTTATGCAAAAAAATTTTTTATGAAAAAAATTTAATGGACTATATATACATCGTCAGTTTTTCAAATTTTTATGAAAAATTTAATGAACTATAAATCGTCCATTTCATATGCAAGAAACTAAAAACACTATACATCGTCTATTTTTCATGCAAAAAAAATTAAATGGGCTATAGATACAAAATAAAATGGGCTATACATGGTTAATAATTTAAATTTTTATGAAAAACTGATGAAACTTACGAGTTGAATAAAAAGAGTTTTGGTAAATTAAAGAAATTATATTTATTTATATAAAAATATATATATATAAAATTTATGACTTCAAAGTCAGAAAGTTGAAATGAGAATGACATAAGAAATAATATTAAAACAATTTACACATTGCAAAGCCTACTATGATTTCAAATTCATACACATAGAATTTATACATTGTATAAGCCTACTATGATTTCCAATGTGTGTATGTATAAAATACACATACAATTTGCACATAGTATAAGCCTACTATGATTTCCAATACTCCGCCTCAATGTGAATATTGTTTTCGCAAATACAGTTGTTTATTTCAAATTCAATAAGTCAACTAATTTATAATGTTTAACTTTTGGTAGATTCTTTGTTAAGATATCGGCTACCATTTCTGCCGTTGGACAATAAGTTAGTTCCACTTCCTTATTTTTTACCAGTTCTCTTATGTGGTGAAACTTTATATCTATATGTTTACTCCTCTTGTGAAAAATAGGATTTTCCGCCAGCTTTTGAGCACCTTGGTTGTCAATATGTAATTCAACAGAATCTTCCTTATATATCTCGTCTACCTCCATTAAAAGTCGTTTTAAATAAACAGCTTCCTTTGCAGCGTCAGAAGCTGCCATATATTCAGCCTCCGTACTGCTGAGTGCCACTGAGGACTGTTTTCTTGATTCCCAGGTAATTGGGCAACCATTGTAGTAAAATACGAATCCTGTGTAGGATTTTCTATTCCATGCATCTCCGCCCCAATCAGCATCCACATATCCCTCCAGACCCTTACCGTTAATCTTATATATCAGCTTCAAATTCTTTGTACCACTCAAGTATCGCAATATATGTTTCAACTTTACCATATGCTCTATATAGGGATCAGAATTACGTTGTGCCAACTTCGACACAGAATGCAAGATATCTGGTCTAGTAGAAATTGCCAGGTACATCAGCGTACCAACAAGTGACTGATAGACTTGTTGATCAATTTTTTCACAATTGCCATCACAGTTTACTTGGTAACCAGCTTCTAATGGCACTATTACTTGTTTGCATTTATCCATACCAAATTCTTCCAAAATATCCAGAATATATTGGGTTTGGCTCAACTTGATTGAACCTGTGTTGCCCTCGCGCTCTATCTTCATCCCAAGAAAATGATTGAGTATGCCTTTATCTTTTACTTCAAAATTATAGGAAATTTGTGTCTTGACTTCTTCAACAACTGATATGTCACTGCATGCTACAATTAAATCGTCCACATACACTCCTATCAGCACTACCTTTACCTTTCCTTTTACCTTTATACAAGCATGGCTCATTGTTACATGGAACAAAATTTAGTTTTCGTAAAACTCCATCAAGTTTGCAGTTCCATTCTTTACCGCTTTGCTTCAGACCATAAATCGCCTTATGCAAACGTAAAACTTTTGTCGGTGACTTTTCATTTAAAAAATGTGTTGGTTGCTTCAGATAAATTTCATCATGTAAGTCGCTGTTTAAGTATGCTGTACATACGTCCATTTGGTGCAAATGCATTTTGTTTTTTACAGCCAATGCTAAAAGCAATCGTATCGACGAGTACCTTATGACTGGAGAGAACGTTTCTTTAAAATCGATACCGAATCTTTGATTACAGCCCTTGGCAACTAGGCGTGCCTTGTATCGTACAATTTCTCCATTCATGTTTCGTTTTAAAGCGAAAACCCATTTGCATGGTATTACTTTGCGTCCCTCTGGTAAATCGGTCAAGGTCCAAGTTTTGTTTCTCTCTAAAGCAAGAAACTCTTCTACCATGGCTTTCTTCCAGAAATATTTACATTTACTTGAAAGAGCTTCCTCAACTGTTTGTGGAACAGTGTCATTTACTGCTGTACATATATTATTCTCAGGTTGAATGACGTTATATTGTTTTTTCGGCCTGCCTCTCATTCCATTTCGAATTATTCTTGGCCTTCCACGTCCAATAATCAAGTCTTGTTCCTCACTTTGGCTTTCTGAACCACTATCTTCACCTGCAGTGTCAAATCTCTCATCATGATTATCCACATATACAGAAGGTTGGCAATTGCTGTCAAGTACTTCTCCACTGTAATCATGATTATCGAGACACATTGTTAAATAATCATCTGCTTTGAGAACATTTCCAACGTTGTTGCTGTCATTTGTACCATCATTAAATATAGTTTCATCAAATAGAACATCGCGTTGTTCTACAATACTAAGTGTTGTTGTATGAAATAGTCGATAAGCTTTCGACGTCATCGAATATCCAACCATTATGTACGAACTGCCTTTCTTTTCAAACTTCGATTTATTTCCAGATTTGTTCAAGCTTACAGCGTATGCCCCAAACGTTTTAAAATGCTGCACACTCGGCTTTCTACCGAACCATAGTTCATACGGAGTTTTGTTTTTCAATTGTTTTGTGGGACATCTATTTCTTATGTATGCTGCTGTATTAACAGCTTCCGCCCACAAATATTCTTTTGCGCCAGCATGCACCATCATCGACCTTGCCATTTCAATGAGTGTACGGTTGGCTCTTTCTGCCACACCGTTCTGCTGCGGGGTGTATGGCACTGTTAATTGCCTGCTAATACCTTCTGCTGACAAAAACGAATCAAACTGTGAGTTCAAATATTCACGTCCATTATCTGTTCGCAATGTTTTTATTTTGCAGCCTGTTTGCTTCTCAACATGTGCCTTGAAAATTTTAAACTTTTCAAAGACTTCGCCTTTTCGTTTAATAAAATAAACAAAAACCCTTTTTGACTTGTCATCAATAAACGTCACAAAGTATTTTGCACCACTAACAGACTGTACTCTGAACGGTCCGCAAACATCCGAATGGACAACTTCAAGCAATTCACTGGATTTTGTAAAACTTTCCTTGGGAAATGGTAAAACATGTATTTTGCTTAACATACAAGTTTTGCATTTAAAAGAATTATCAATGTTGTTAACATTCATTCCCATCACCATTCTTTCTTTACATAAATCATGTAAATTTTTGAAATTCAAATGGCCGTACCTATTGTGCCATATTGTATTCATGTTATTTGCAACACAAACCCTTTGAGTTACATGATCATTAGACGTAACAAACATGTTCTGTTTATGCTCGGCTTTCAATACAATCGTTCCATCAGCTCTCTTGATAACTGCTCCCGTCCGACTAAAAACTACAGACAACCCACAGTCAACAGGTTTGTTGACAGAAATAAAATTTGCCTGCAACTCAGATGAAAATAAAACGTTTTGAAGCAAAATTTCAAAATCGTTGTTGTATATTAAAACATCACCTTTTCCACTGGCATTAATGTATTTGTTGCCAGCTAACGCAATTACTTCATGATGTTCTTCAAAACGGATAAACATAGCTTTACTATTACACATGTGTGATGTTGCTCCACTGTCCATATACCAATTTTCAACATTTAAAGACCCTGTGTCCGCTGCAGCCAACATTGTCATTGCTTGTGAACTGTTGCTCTTTTGCTTCCTGTCACACTTATTAGCGTAATGACCAGCCATACCACACGAAAAACATTTACCTTTCAAACTCTTCTGATTCTGCTTTTTATTTTTGCTTACGTGCGAAGATTTTGCTACGAATGCTTGTTGTGTTGAACTTAATTCTGCACTTTCGCTTCCAATTTTTTCTTTTCTACGTTTACCTTCTTCAAGAAGTTTCTGTTTTAGCAATGAAAACGTCGGCAAATCATCTCTCGTTTCCATTGCAATTACAAAATTATCGAAATCTTCTGGCAAACTAGACAAAAGCATTATGACCAATAGTTCCTCCTGAATTTCTATCCCAATCTCTGTTAATTTTTCAGACACCTCAGAAAATTCATTCAAATGTTGAGTAACATCTCCATCTACAGGCATTGACAAATTTACCAATCTCTTATACAACGAAACCTTTTGTAATGGTCCTCTCGGCATGTATACTTGCTGTAATTTTGTCCAGGCTTCATTGGAAGACTTGCAATTCTTTATATAATTCAACTGTGTTGATTTTACTCCCAAATAAATGGACGCTAGTGCTTTCTCATCGTCTGACTCCCATTTCACTTTTCCGTCACCTTCAGGCTTCTGCGAATCTCCATTCACAATTTTCCAGAAACCAGCATGGATAAGAACGCTTCTCATGTGTATGAACCAGCTGTCATAATTCTTGCTATCCAATTTTTCAATTTGTATCAGCGGTGCACTCATCTTTATTCCTTCTTTTTATTTAAAATACCAATCTAAACTCTTATTGTAGGCGACTGGGCCCATAACCTGATGAAACTTACGAGTTGAATAAAAAGAGTTTTGGTAAATTAAAGAAATTATATTTATTTATATAAAAATATATATATATAAAATTTATGACTTCAAAGTCAGAAAGTTGAAATGAGAATGACATAAGAAATAATATTAAAACAATTTACACATTGCAAAGCCTACTATGATTTCAAATTCATACACATAGAATTTATACATTGTATAAGCCTACTATGATTTCCAATGTGTGTATGTATAAAATACACATACAATTTGCACATAGTATAAGCCTACTATGATTTCCAATAAAAACATTAATGGGCTATAAATTGTCCATTTCGTATACAAAAAATTAAATGGACTATGTATCGTCAATTTTTCAAATTTTTAAGAAAAAATTTAATGAACTATAAATCGTCCATTTCATATGCAAGAAACTAAAAACAATATACATCGTCTATTTTTCATGCAAAAAAATTAAATGGGCTATAGATACAAAATAAAATGGGCTATACATGGTTAATTTTTTAAATTTTTATGAAAAACATTAATGGGGTATAAGTTGTCCATTTCGTATACAAAAAATTAAATGGACTATGTACGTCGTCTTTATTTCGTGCAAAGAATTTAATAAAATATACATCATCCATTTTTTATGCAAAAAAATTTTTTATGAAAAAAATTTAATGGACTATAAATCGTCAATTTTTCAAATTTTTATGAAAAAATTTAATGAACTATAAATCGTCCATTTCATATGCAAGAAACTAAAAACACTATACATCGTCTATTTTTCATGCAAAAAAATTAAATGGGCTATAGATACAAAATTTTTTGTGAAAAACATTAATGGGCTATAAATTGTCCATTTCGTATACAAAAAATTAAATGGACTATATACGTCGTCTATATTTCGTGCAAAGAATTTAATAAAATATACATCATCCATTTTTTATGCAAAAAAATTTTTTATGAAAAAAATTTAATGGAATTTTTCAAATTTTTATGAAAAAATTTAATGAACTATAAATCGTCCATTTCATATGCAAGAAACTAAAAACACTATACATCGTCTATTTTTCATGCAAAAAAAATTAAATTGGCTATAGATACAAAATAAAATGGGCTATACATGGTTAATAATTTAAATTTTTATGAAAAACATTAATGGGCTATAAATTGTCCATTTCGTATACAAAAAATTAAATGGACTATGTACGTCGTCTATATTTCGTGCAAAGAATTTAATAAAATATACATCATCCATTTTTTATGCAAAAAATTTTTTTTGAAAAAAATTTAATAAATTATAAATCGTAATTTTTTCAAATTTTTATGAAAAAATTTAATGAACTATAAATCGTCCATTTCATATGCAAGAACCTAAAAACACTATACATCGTCTATTTTTCATGCAAAAAAATTAAATGGGCTATAGATACAAAATAAAATGGGCTATACATGGTTAATTTTTTAAATTTTTATGAAAAATATTAATGGGCTATAAATTGTCCATTTCGTATACAAAAAATTAAATGGACTATATATGTCGTCTATATTTCGTGCAAAGAATTTAATGAAATATACATCATCCATTTTTTATGCAAAAAAATTTTTTATGAAAAAAATTTAATGGACTATATATACATCGTCAGTTTTTCTAATTTTTATGAAAAATTTAATGAACTATAAATCGTCCATTTCATATGCAAGAAACTAAAAACACTATACATCGTCTATTTTTCATGCAAAAAAAATTAAATGGGCTATAGATACAAAATAAAATGGGCTAAACATGGTTAATAATTTAAATTTTTATGAAAAACATTAATGGGCTATAAATTGTCCATTTCGTATACAAAAAATTAAATGGACTATGTACGTCGTCTATATTTCGTGCAAAGAATTTAATAAAATATACATCATCCATTTTTTATGCAAAAAATTTTTTATGAAAAAAATTTAATGGACTATACATCGTCAATTTTTCAAATTTTTAAGAAAAAATTTAATGAACTATAAATCGTCCATTTCATATGCAAGAAACTAAAAACAATATACATCGTCTATTTTTCATGCAAAAAATTAAATGGGCTATAGATACAAAATAAAATGGGCTATACATGGTTAATTTTTTAAATTTTTATAAAAAACATTAATGGGCTATAAGTTGTCCATTTCGTATACAAAAAATTAAATGGACTATGTACGTCGTCTTTATTTCGTGCAAAGAATTTAATAAAATATACATCATCCATTTTTTATGCAAAAAAATTTTTTATGAAAAAAATTTAATTCGTCAATTTTTCAAATTTTTATGAAAAAATTTAATGAACTATAAATCGTCCATTTCATATGCAAGAAACTAAAAACACTATACATCGTCTATTTTTCATGCAAAAAAATTAAATGGGCTATAGATACAAAATTTTTTGTGAAAAACATTAATGGGCTATAAATTGTCCATTTCGTATACACAAAATTAAATGGACTATATACGTCGTCTATATTTCGTGCAAAGAATTTAATAAAATATACATCATCCATTTTTTATGCAAAAAAATTTTTTATGAAAAAAATTTAATGGAATTTTTCAAATTTTTATGAAAAAATTTAATGAACTATAAATCGTCCATTTCATATGCAAGAAACTAAAAACACTATACATCGTCTATTTTTCATGCAAAAAAATTAAATGGGCTATAGATACAAAATAAAATGGGCTATACATGGTTAATAATTTAAATTTTTATGAAAAACATTAATGGGCTATAAATTGTCCATTTCGTATACAAAAAATTAAATGGACTATGTACGTCGTCTATATTTCGTGCAAAGAATTTAATAAAATATACATCATCCATTTTTTATGCAAAAAATTTTTTATGAAAAAAATTTAATGGATTATAAATCGTAATTTTTTCAAATTTTTATGAAAAAATTTAATGAACTATAAATCGTCCATTTCATATGCAAGAACCTAAAAACACTATACATCGTCTATTTTTCATGCAAAAAAATTAAATGGGCTATAGATACAAAATAAAATGGGCTATACATGGTTAATTTTTTAAATTTTTATGAAAAATATTAATGGGCTATAAATTGTCCATTTCGTATACAAAAAATTAAATGGACTATATATGTCGTCTATATTTCGTGCAAAGAATTTAATGAAATATACATCATCCATTTTTTATGCAAAAAAATTTTTTATGAAAAAAATTTAATGGACTATACATCGTCAATTTTTCAAATTTTTAAGAAAAAATTTAATGAACTATAAATCGTCCATTTCATATGCAAGAAACTAAAAACAATATACATCGTCTATTTTTCATGCAAAAAAATTAAATGGGCTATAGATACAAAATAAAATGGGCTATACATGGTTAATTTTTTAAATTTTTATGAAAAACATTAATGGGCTATAAGTTGTCCATTTCGTATACAAAAAATTAAATGGACTATGTACGTCGTCTTTATTTCGTGCAAAGAATTTAATAAAATATACATCATCCATTTTTTATGCAAAAAAATTTTTTATGAAAAAAATTTAATGGACTATACATCGTCAATTTTTCAAATTTTTATGAAAAAATTTAATGAACTATAAATCGTCCATTTCATATGCAAGAAACTAAAAACACTATACATCGTCTATTTTTCATGCAAAAAAATTAAATGGGCTATAGATACAAAATTTTTTGTGAAAAACATTAATGGGCTATAAATTGTCCATTTCGTATACAAAAAATTAAATGGACTATATACGTCGTCTATATTTCGTGCAAAGAATTTAATAAAATATACATCATCCATTTTTTATGCAAAAAAATTTTTTATGAAAAAAATTTAATGGAATTTTTCAAATTTTTATGAAAAAATTTAATGAACTATAAATCGTCCATTTCATATGCAAGAAACTAAAAACACTATACATCGTCTATTTTTCATGCAAAAAAATTAAATGGGCTATAGATACAAAATAAAATGGGCTATACATGGTTAATAATTTAAATTTTTATGAAAAACATTAATGGGCTATAAATTGTCCATTTCGTATACAAAAAATTAAACGGACTATGTACGTCGTCTATATTTCGTGCAAAGAATTTAATAAAATATACATCATCCATTTTTTATGCAAAAAATTTTTTATGAAAAAAATTTAATGGATTATAAATCGTAATTTTTTCAAATTTTTATGAAAAAATTTAATGAACTATAAATCGTCCATTTCATATGCAAGAACCTAAAAACACTATACATCGTCTATTTTTCATGCAAAAAAATTAAATGGGCTATAGATACAAAATAAAATGGGCTATACATGGTTAATTTTTTAAATTTTTTGTGAAAAACATTAATGGGCTATAAATTGTCCACTTCGTATACAAAAAATTAAATGGACTATATATGTCGTCTATATTTCGTGCAAAGAATTTAATAAAATATACATCATCCATTTTTTATGCAAAAAAATTTTTTATGAAAAAAATTTAATGGACGTCAATCGTCAATTTTTTAAATTTTTATGAAAAAATTTAATGAACTATAAATCGTCCATTTGATATGCAAGAAACTAAAAACACTATACATCGTCTATTTTTCATACAAAAAAATAAATGGGCTATAGATACAAAATAAAATGGGCTATACATGGTTAATAATTTAAATTTTTATGAAAAACATTAATGGGCTATAAATTGTCCATTTCGTATACAAAAAATTAAATGGACTATATACGTCGTCTATATTTCGTGCAAAGAATTTAATAAAATATACATCATCCATTTTTTATGCAAAAAAATTTAATGGACTATACATCGTCAATTTTTCAAATTTTTATGAAAAAATTTAATGAACTATAAATCGTCCATTTCATAGGCAAGAAACTAAAAACACTATACATCGTCTATTTTTCATGCAAAAAATTAAATGGGCTATAGATACAAAATAAAATGGGCTATACATGGTTAATTTTTTAAATTTTTTAAATTTTTATGAAAAACATTAATGGGCTATAAATTGTCCATTTCGTATACAAAAAATTAAATGGACTATGTACGTCGTCTATATTTCGTGCAAAGAATTTAATAAAATATACATTATCCATTTTTTATGCAAAAAAATTTTTTATGAAAAAAATTTAATGGACTATATATACATCGTCAATTTTTCAAATTTTTATGAAAAAATTTAATGAACTATAAATCGTCCATTTCATATGCAAGAAACTAAAAACACTATACATCTTCTATTTTTCATGCAAAAAAATTAAATGGGCTATAGATACAAAATAAAATGGGCTATACATGGTTAATTTTTTAAATTTTTATGAAAAACATTAATGGGCTATAAATTGTCCATTTCGTATACAAAAAATTAAATGGACTATGTACGTCGTCTATATTTCGTGCAAAGAATTTAATAAAATATACATCATCCATTTTTTATGTAAAAAATTTTTTATGAAAAAAATTTAAAGGACTATACATCGTCAATTTTTCAAATTTTTATGAAAAAATTTAATGAACTATAAATCGTCCATTTCATAGGCAAGAAACTAAAAACACTATACATCGTCTATTTTTCATGCAAAAAAATTAAATGGGCTATAGATACAAAATAAAATGGGCTATACATGGTTAATAATTTAAATTTTTATGAAAAACATTAATGGGCTATAAATTGTCCATTTCGTATACAAAAAATTAAATGGACTATGTACGTCGTCTACATTTCGTGCAAAGAATTTAATAAAATATACATCATCCATTTTTTATGCAAACAAATTTTTTATGAAAAAAATTTAATGGACTATACATCGTCAACTTTTAAAATTTTTATGAAAAAATTTAATGAACTATAAATCGTCCATTTCATATGCAAGAAACTAAAAACACTATACATCGTCTATTTTTCATGCAAAACAATTCAATGGGCTATAGATACAAAATAAAATGGGCTATACATGGTTAATTTTTTAAATTTTTATGAAAAACATTAATGGGCTATAAATTGTCCATTTCGTATACAAAAAATTAAATGGACTATGTACGTCGTCTATATTTCGTGCAAAGAATTTAATAAAATATACATCATCCATTTTTTATGTAAAAAATTTTTTATGAAAAAAATTTAATGAACTATAAATCGTCCATTTTATATGCAAGAAACTAAAAACACTATGCATCGTCTATTTTTCATGCAAAAAAATTAAATGGGCTATAGATACAAAATAAAATGGGCTATACATGGTTAATTTTTTAAATTTTTATGAAAAACATTAATGGGCTATAAATTGTCCATTTCGTATACAAAAAATTAAATGGACTATGTACGTCGTCTATATTTCGTGCAAAGAATTTAATAAAATATACATCATCCATTTTTTATGCCAAAAAATTTTTTATGAAAAAAATTTAATGGACTATACATCGTCAATTTTTCAAATTTTTATGAAAAAATTTAATGAACTATAAATCGTCCATTTCATATGCAAGAAACTAAAAACACTAAACATCGTTTTTTTTCATGCAAAAAAATTAAATGGGCTATAGATACAAAATAAAATGGGCTATACATGGTTAATAATTTAAATTTTTATGAAAAACATTAATGGGCTATAAATTGTCCATTTCGTATACAAAAAATTAAATGGACTATGTACGTCGTCTATATTTCGTGCAAAGAATTTAATAAAGTATACATCATCCATTTTTTATGCAAAAAAATTTAATGGACTATACATCGTAAATTTTTCAAATTTTAATGAAAAAATTTAATAAACTATAAATAGTCCATTTCATATGCAAGAAACTAAAAACACTATACATCTTCTATTTTTCATGCAAAAAAATTAAATGGGCTATAGATACAAAATAAAATGGGCTATACATGGTTAATTTTTTAAATTTTTATGAAAAACATTAATGGGCTATAAATTGTCCATTTCGTATACAAAAAATTAAATGGACTATGTACGTCGTCTATATTTCGTGCAAAGAATTTAATAAAATATACATCATCCATTTTTTATGCCAAAAAATTTTTTATGAAAAAAATTTAATGGACTATACATCGTCAATTTTTCAAATTTTTATGAAAAAATTTAATGAACTATAAATCGTCCATTTCATATGCAAGAAACTAAAAACACTAAACATCGTTTTTTTTTCATGCAAAAAAATTAAATGGGCTATAGATACAAAATAAAATGGGCTATACATGGTTAATAATTTAAATTTTTATGAAAAACATTAATGGGCTATAAATTGTCCATTTCGTATACAAAAAATTAAATGGACTATGTACGTCGTCTATATTTCGTGCAAAGAATTTAATAAAGTATACATCATCCATTTTTTATGCAAAAAAATTTAATGGACTATACATCGTAAATTTTTCAAATTTTAATGAAAAAATTTAATAAACTATAAATCGTCCATTTCATATGCAAGAAACTAAAAACACTATACATCGTCTATTTTTCATACAAAAAAATTAAATGGGCTATAGATACAAAATAAAATGGGCTAGACATGGTTAATTTTTTAAATTTTTATGAAAAACATCAATGGGCTATAAATTTTCCATTTCGTATACAAAAAATTAAATGGACTATGTACGTCGTCTATATTTCGTGCAAAGAATTTAATAAAATATACATCATCCATTTTTTATGCAAAAAAATTTTTTATGAAAAAAATTTAATGGACTATACATCGTCAATTTTTAAAATTTTTATGAAAAAAGTTTATGAACTATAAATCGTCCATTTCATATGCAAGAAACTAAAAACACTATTTATTTTTCATGCAAAAAAATTAAATGGGCTACAGATACAAAATAAAATGGGCTATACATGGTTAATTTTTTTAATTTTTATGAAAAACATTAATGGGCTATAAATTGTCCATTTCGTATACAAAAAATTAAATGGACTATGTACGTCGTCTATATTTCGTGCAAAGAATTTAATAAAATATACATCATCCATTTTTTATGGAAAAAAATTTTTTATGAAAAAAATTTAATGGACTATATATACATCGTCAATTTTTCAAATTTTTATGAAAAAATTTAATGAACTATAAATCGTCCATTTCATAGGCAAGAAACTAAAAACACTATACATCGTCTATTTTTCATGCAAAAAAATTAAATGGGCTATAGATACAAAATAAAATGGGCTATACATGGTTAATAATTTAAATTTTTATGAAAAACATTAATGGGCTATAAATTGTCCATTTCGTATACAAAAAATTAAATGGACTATGTACGTCGTCTATATTTCGTGCAAAGAATTTAATAAAATATACATCATCCATTTTTTATGCAAACAAATTTTTTATGAAAAAAATTTAATGGACTATACATCGTCAATTTTTTAAATTTTTATGAAAAAATTTTATGAACTATAAATCGTCCATTTCATATGCAAGAAACTAAAAACACTATTTATTTTTCATGCAAAAAAATTAAATGGGCTATAGATACAAAATAAAATGGGCTATACATGGTTAATTTTTTTAATTTTTATGAAAAACATTAATGGGCTATAAATTGTCCATTTCGTATACAAAAAATTAAATGGACTATGTACGTCGTCTATATTTCGTGCAAAGAATTTAATAAAATATACATCATCCATTTTTTATGGAAAAAATTTTTTATGAAAAAAATTTAATGGACTATATATACATCGTCAATTTTTCAAATTTTTATGAAAAAATTTAATGAACTATAAATCGTCCATTTCATAGGCAAGAAACTAAAAACACTATACATCGTCTATTTTTCATGCAAAAAAATTAAATGGGCTATAGATACAAAATAAAATGGGCTATACATGGTTAATAATTTAAATTTTTATGAAAAACATTAATGGGCTATAAATTGTCCATTTCGTATACAAAAAATTAAATGGACTATGTACGTCGTCTATATTTCGTGCAAAGAATTTAATAAAATATACATCATCCATTTTTTATGCAAACAAATTTTTTATGAAAAAAATTTAATGGACTATACATCGTCAATTTTTTAAATTTTTATGAAAAAATTTTATGAACTATAAATCGTCCATTTCATATGCAAGAAACTAAAAACACTATTTATTTTTCATGCAAAAAAATTAAATGGGCTATAGATACAAAATAAAATGGGCTATACATGGTTAATTTTTTTAATTTTTATGAAAAACATTAATGGGCTATAAATTGTCCATTTCGTATACAAAAAATTAAATGGACTATGTACGTCGTCTATATTTCGTGCAAAGAATTTAATAAAATATACATCATCCATTTTTTATGGAAAAAAATTTTTTATGAAAAAAATTTAATGGACTATATATACATCGTCAATTTTTCAAATTTTTATGAAAAAATTTAATGAACTATAAATCGTCCATTTCATAGGCAAGAAACTAAAAACACTATACATCGTCTATTTTTCATGCAAAAAAATTAAATGGGCTATAGATACAAAATAAAATGGGCTATACATGGGTAATAATTTAAATTTTTATGAAAAACATTAATGGGCTATAATTTGTCCATTTCGTATACAAAAAATTAAATGGACTATGTACGTCGTCTATATTTCGTGCAAAGAATTTAATAAAATATACATCATCCATTTTTTATGCAAACAAATTTTTTATGAAAAAAATTTAATGGACTATACATCGTCAATTTTTTAAATTTTTATGAAAAAATTTTATGAACTATAAATCGTCCATTTCATATGCAAGAAACTAAAAACACTATTTATTTTTCATGCAAAAAAATTAAATGGGCTATAGATACAAAATAAAATGGGCTATACATGGTTAATTTTTTTAATTTTTATGAAAAACATTAATGGGCTATAAATTGTCCATTTCGTATACAAAAAATTAAATGGACTATGTACGTCGTCTATATTTCGTGCAAAGAATTTAATAAAATATACATCATCCATTTTTTATGGAAAAAAATTTTTTATGAAAAAAATTTAATGGACTATACATATATACATCGTCAATTTTTCAAATTTTTATGAAAAAATTTAATGAACTATAAATCGTCCATTTCATAGGCAAGAAACTAAAAACACTATACATCGTCTATTTTTCATGCAAAAAAATTAAATGGGCTATAGATACAAAATAAAATGGGCTATACATGGTTAATAATTTAAATTTTTATGAAAAACATTAATGGGCTATAAATTGTCCATTTCGTATACAAAAAATTAAATGGACTATGTACGTCGTCTATATTTCGTGCAAAGAATTTAATAAAATATACATCATCCATTTTTTATGCAAACAAATTTTTTATGAAAAAAATTTAATGGACTATACATCGTCAATTTTTTAAATTTTTATGAAAAAATTTTATGAACTATAAATCGTCCATTTCATATGCAAGAAACTAAAAACACTATTTATTTTTCATGCAAAAAAATTAAATGGGCTATAGATACAAAATAAAATGCGCTATACATGGTTAATTTTTTTAATTTTTATGAAAAACATTAATGGGCTATAAATTGTCCATTTCGTATACAAAAAATTAAATGGACTATGTACGTCGTCTATATTTCGTGCAAAGAATTTAATAAAATATACATCATCCATTTTTTATGGAAAAAAATTTTTTATGAAAAAAATTTAATGGACTATATATACATCGTCAATTTTTCAAATTTTTATGAAAAAATTTAATGAACTATAAATCGTCCATTTCATAGGCAAGAAACTAAAAACACTATACATCGTCTATTTTTCATGCAAAAAAATTAAATGGGCTATAGATACAAAATAAAATGGGCTATACATGGTTAATAATTTAAATTTTTATGAAAAACATTAATGGGCTATAAATTGTCCATTTCGTATACAAAAAATTAAATGGACTATGTACGTCGTCTATATTTCGTGCAAAGAATTTAATAAAATATACATCATCCATTTTTTATGCAAACAAATTTTTTATGAAAAAAATTTAATGGACTAATACATCGTCAATTTTTTAAATTTTTATGAAAAAATTTTATGAACTATAAATCGTCCATTTCATATGCAAGAAACTAAAAACACTATTTATTTTTCATGCAAAAAAATTAAATGGGCTATAGATACAAAATAAAATGGGCTATACATGGTTAATTTTTTTAATTTTTATGAAAAACATTAATGGGCTATAAATTGTCCATTTCGTATACAAAAAATTAAATGGACTATGTACGTCGTCTATATTTCGTGCAAAGAATTTAATAAAATATACATCATCCATTTTTTATGCGCAAAAATTTTTTATGAAAAAAATTTAATTATACATCGTCAATTTTTCAAATTTTTATGAAAAAATTTAATGAACTATAAATCGTCCATTTCATAGGCAAGAAACTAAAAACACTATACATCGTCTATTTTTCATGCAAAAAATTAAATGGGCTATAGATACAAAATAAAATGGGCTATACATGGTTAATTTTTTAAATTTTTATGAAAAACATCAATGGGCTATAAATTTTCCATTTCGTATACACAAAATTAAATGGACTATGTACGTCGTCTATATTTCGTGCAAAGAATTTAATAAAATATACATCATCAATTTTTTAAGCAAAAAAATTTTTTGTGAAAAAAATTCAATGGACTATAATTTGTCAATTTTTAAAATTTTTATGAAAAAATTTTATGAACTATAAATCGTCCATTTCATATGCAAGAAACTAAAAACACTGTTTATTTTTCATGCAAAAAAATTAAATGGGCTTTAGATACAAAATAAAATGGGCTATACATGGTTAATTTTTTTAATTTTTATGAAAAACATTAATGGGCTATAAATTGTCCATTTCGTATACAAAAAATTAAATGGACTATGTACGTCGTCTATATTTCGTGCAAAGAATTTAATAAAATATACATCATCCATTTTTTATGTAAAAAAATTTTTTATGAAAAAAATTTAATGGACTATATATACATCGTCAATTTTTCAAATTTTTATGAAAAAATTTAATGAACTATAAATCGTCCATTTCATATGCAAGAAACTAAAAACACTATACATCGTCTATTTTTCATGCAAAAAAATTAAATGGGCTATAGATACAAAATAAAATAGGCTATACATGGTTAATTTTTTAAATTTTTATGAAAAACATCAATGGGCTATAAATTTTCCATTTCGTATACAAAAAAATTAAATGGACTATGTACGTCGTCTATATTTTGTGCAAAGAATTTAATAAAATATACATCATCCATTTTTTATGCAAAAAAATTTTTTTGAAAAAAATTTAATGGACTATACATCGTCAATTTTTCAAATTTTTATGAAAAAATTTAATGAACTATAAATCGTCCATTTCATATGCAAGAAACTATTTTTCAAATTTTTATGAAAAAATTTAATGAACTATAAATCGTCCATTTCATATGCAAGAAACTAAAAACACTATACATCGTCTATTTTTCATGCAAAAAAATTAAATGGGCTATAGATACAAAATAAAATGGGCTATACATGGTTAATTTTTTAAATTTTTATGAAAATCATCAATGGGCTATAAATTTTCCATTTCGTATACAAAAAATTAAATGGACTATGTACGTCGTCTATATTTCGTGCAAAGAATTTAATAAAATATACATCATCAATTTTTTAAGCAAAACAATTTTTTGTGAAAAAAATTCAATGGACTATATATACATCGTCAATTTTTCAAATTTTTATGAAAAAATTTAATGAACTATAAATCGTCCATTTCATATGCAAGAAACTAAAAACACTATACATCGTGTATTTTTCATGCAAAAAAATTAAATGGGCTATAGATACAAAATAAAATGGGCTATACATGGTTAATTTTTTTAATTTTTATGAAAAACATTAATGGGCTATAAATTTTCCATTTCGTATACAAAAAATTAAATGGACTATGTACGTCGTCTATATTTCGTGCAAAGAATTTAATAAAATATACATCATCCATTTCTTATGCAAAAAATTTTTTTATGAAAAAAATTTAATGGACTATACATCGTCAATTTTTAAAATTTTTATGAAAAAAGTTTATGAACTATAAATCGTCCATTTCATATGCAAGAAACTAAAAACACTATTTATTTTTCATGCAAAAAAATTAAATGGGCTATAGATACAAAATAAAATGGGCTATACATGGTTAATTTTTTTAATTTTTATGAAAAACATTAATGGGCTATAAATTGTCCATTTCGTATACAAAAAATTAAATGGACTATGTACGTCGTCTATATTTCGTGCAAAGAATTTAATAAAATATACATCATCCATTTTTTATGGAAAAAAATTTTTTATGAAAAAAATTTAATGGACTATATATCCATCGTCAATTTTTCAAATTTTTATGAAAAAATTTAATGAACTATAAATCGTCCATTTCATATGCAAGAAACTAAAAACACTATACATCGTGTATTTTTCATGCAAAAAAATTAAATGGGCTATAGATACAAAATAAAATGGGCTATACATGGTTAATTTTTTTAATTTTTATGAAAAACATTAATGGGCTATAAATTTTCCATTTCGTATACAAAAAATTAAATGGACTATGTACGTCGTCTATATTTCGTGCAAAGAATTTAATAAAATATACATCATCCATTTTTTATGCAAAAAATTTTTTTATGAAAAAAATTTAATGGACTATACATCGTCAATTTTTCAAATTTTTATGAAAAAATTTAATGAACTATAAATCGTCCATTTCATATGCAAGAAACTAAAAACACTATACATCGTCTATTTTTCATGCAAAACAATTAAATGGGCTATAGATACAAAATAAAATGGGCTATACATGGTTAATTTTTTAAATTTGTATGAAAAACATTAATGGGCTATAAATTGTCCATTTCGTATACAAAAAATTAAATGGACTATGTACGTCGTCTATATTTCGTGCAAAGAATTTAATAAAATATACATCATCCATTTTTTATGCGCAAAAATTTTTTTTTAAAAAAATTTAATGGACTATACATCGTCAATCTTTCAAATTTTTATGAAAAAATTTAATGAACTATAAATCGTCCATTTCATAGGCAAGAAACTAAAAACACTATCCATCGTCTATTTTTCATGCAAAAAAATTAAATGGGCTATAGATACAAAATAAAATGGGCTATACATGGTTAATAATTTAAATTTTTATGAAAAACATTAATGGGCTATAAATTGTCCATTTCGTATACAAAAAATTAAATGGACTATGTACGTCGTCTATATTTCGTGCAAAGAATTTAATAAAATATACATCATCCATTTTTTATGCAAAGAAATTTTTTATGAAAAAAATTTAATGGACTTACATGGTCAATTTTTAAAATTTTTATGAAAAAATTTAATGAACTATAAATCGTCCATTTCATATGCAAGAAACTAAAAACACTATACATCGTCTATTTTTCATGCAAAACAATTAAATGGGCTATAGATACAAAATAAAATGGGCTATACATGGTTAATTTTTTTAATTTGTATGAAAAACATTAATGGGCTATAAATTGTCCATTTCGTATACAAAAAATTAAATGGACTATGTACGTCGTCTATATTTCGTGCAAAGAATTTAATAAAATATACATCATCCATTTTTTATGCGCAAAAATTTTTTTTGAAAAAAAATTAATGGACTATACATCGTCAATTTTTCAAATTTTTATGAAAAAATTTAATGAACTATAAATCGTCCATTTCATAGGCAAGAAACTAAAAACACTATACATCGTCTATTTTTCATGCAAAAAAATTAAATGGGCTATAGATACAAAATAAAATGGGCTATACATGGTTAATAATTTAAATTTTTATGAAAAACATTAATGGGCTATAAATTGTCCATTTCGTATACAAAAAATTAAATGGACTATGTACGTCGTCTATATTTCGTGCAAAGAATTTAATAAAATATACATCATCCATTTTTTATGCGCAAAAATTTTTTTTTAAAAAAATTTAATGGACTATACATCGTCAATTTTTCAAATTTTTATGAAAAAATTTAATGAACTATAAATCGTCCATTTCATATGCAAGAAACTAAAAACACTATACATCGTCTATTTTTCATGCAAAACAATTAAATGGGCTATAGATACAAAATAAAATGGGCTATACATGGTTAATTTTTTAAATTTTTATGAAAAACATCAATGGGCTATAAATTTTCCATTTCGTATACAAAAAATTAAATGGACTATGTACGTCGTCTATATTTCGAGCAAAGAATTTAATAAAATATACAACATCAATTTTTTAAGCAAAAAAATTTTTTGCGAAAAAAATTCAATGGACTATAATTTGTCAATTTTTAAAATTTTTATGAAAAAATTTTATGAACTATAAATCGTCCATTTCATATGCAAGAAACTAAAAACACTGTTTATTTTTCATGCAAAAAAATTAAATGGGCTATAGATACAAAATAAAATGGGCTATACATGGCTAATTTTTTAAATTTTTTGTGAAAAACATTAATGGGCTATAAATTGTCCATTTCGTATACAAAAAATTAAATGGACTATATACGTCGTCTATATTTCGTGCAAAAAATTTAATAAAATATACATCATCCATTTTTTATGCAAAAAAATTTTTTTTTTAAAAAATTTTATGGACTATACATCGTCAATTTTTAAAATTTTTATGAAAAAATTTAATGAACTATAAATCGTCCATTTCATATGCAAGAAACTAAAAACACTATACATCGTCTATTTTTCATGCAAAAAAATTAAATGGGCTATATATACAAAATAAAATGGGCTATACATGGTTAATAATTTAAATTTTTATGAAAAACATTAATGGGCTATAAATTGTCCATTTCGTATACAAAAAATTAAATGGACTATGTATGTACGTCGTCTATATTTCGTGCAAAGAATTTAATAAAATATACATCATCCATTTTTTATGCAAAAAAATTTTTTATGAAAAAAAATTTAATGGACTATATACATCGTCAATTTTTCAAATTTTTATGAAAAAATTTAATGAACTATAAATCTTCCATTTCATATGCAAGAAACTAAAAACACTATACATCGTCTATTTTTCATGCAAAAAAATTAAATGGGCTATAGATACAAAATAAAATGGGCTATACATGGTTAATAATTTAAATTTTTATGAAAAACATTAATGGGCTATAAATTGTCCATTTCGTATACAAAAAATTAAATGGACTATATACGTCGTCTATATTTCGTGCAAAGAATTTAATAAAATATACATCATCCATTTTTTATGCAAACAAATTTTTTATGAAAAAAATTTAATGGGCTATATATACATCGTCAATTTTTAAAATTTTTATGAAAAAATTTAATGAACTATAAATCGTCCATTTCATATGCAAGAAACTAAAAACACTATACATCGTCTATTTTTCATGCAAAAAAATTAAATGGGCTATAGATACAAAAAAAAAATGGGCTATACATGGTTAATTTTTTAAATTTTTAAATTTTTCAAATTTTTATGAAAAAGTTTAATGAACTATAAATCGTCCATTTCATATGCAAGAAACTAAAAACACTATACATCATCTATTTTTCATGCAAAAAAATTAAATGGGCTATAGATACAAAATAAAATGGGCTATACATGGTTAATTTTTTAAATTTTTATGAAAAACATCAATGGGCTATAAATTTTCCATTTCGTATACAAAAAATTAAATGGACTATGTACGTCGTCTATATTTCGTGCAAAGAATTTAATAAAATATACATCATCAAATTTTTAAGCAAAAAAATTTTTTGTGAAAAAAATTCAATGGACTATAATTCGTCAATTTTTCAAATTTTTATGAAAAAATTTTATGAACTATAAATCGTCCATTTCATATGCAAGAAACTAAAAACACTATTTATTTTTCATGCAAAAAAATTAAATGGGCTATAGATACAAAATAAAATGGGCTATACATGGTTAATTTTTTTAATTTTTATGAAAAACATTAATGGGCTATAAATTGTCCATTTCGTATACAAAAAATTAAATGGACTATGTACGTCGTCTATATTTCGTGCAAAGAATTTAATAAAATATACATCATCCATTTTTTATGCAAAAAAACTTTTTATGAAAAAAATTTAATGGACATCGTCAATTTTTCAAATTTTTATGAAAAAATTTAATGAACTATAAATCGTCCATTTCATATGCAAGAAACTAAAAACACTATACATCGTCTATTTTTCATGCAAAAAAATTAAATGGGCTATAGATACAAAATAAAATGGGCTATACATGGTTAATTTTTTTAATTTTTATGAAAAACATTAATGGGCTATAAATTGTCCATTTCGTATACAAAAAATTAAATGGACTATGTACGTCGTCTATATTTCGTGCAAAGAATTTAATAAAATATACATCATCCATTTTTTATGCGCAAAAATTTTTTATGAAAAAAATTTAATGGACTATACATCGTCAATTTTTCAAATTTTTATGAAAAAATTTAATGAACTATAAATCGTCCATTTCATATGCAAGAAACTAAAAACACTATACATCGTCTATTTTTCATGCAAAAAAATTGAATGGGCTATAGATACAAAATAAAATGGGCTATACATGGTTAATTTTTTAAATTTTTAAATTTTTCAAATTTTTATGAAAAAGTTTAATGAACTATAAATCGTCCATTTCATATGCAAGAAACTAACAACACTATACATCATCTATTTTTCATGCAAAAAAATTAAATGGGCTATAGATACAAAATAAAATAAGCTATACATGGTTAATTTTTTAAATTTTTATGAAAAACATCAATGGGCTATAAATTTTCCATTTCGTATACACAAAATTAAATGGACTATGTACGTCGTCTATATTTCGTGCAAAGAATTTAATAAAATATACATCATCAATTTTTTAAGCAAAAAAATTTTTTGTGAAAAAAATTCAATGGACTATAATTTGTCAATTTTTAAAATTTTTATGAAAAAAGTTTATGAACTATAAATCGTCCATTTCATATGCAAGAAACTAAAAACACTATTTATTTTTCATGCAAAAAAATTAAATGGGCTATAGATACAAAATAAAATGGGCTATACATGGTTAATTTTTTTAATTTTTATGAAAAACATTAATGGGCTATAAATTGTCCATTTCGTATACAAAAAATTAAATGGACTATGTACGTCGTCTATATTTCGTGCAAAGAATTTAATAAAATATACATCATCAATTTTTTATGCAAAAAAATTTTTTATGAAAAAAATTTAATGGATCGTCAATTTTTCAAATTTTTATGAAAAAATTTAATGAACTATAAATCGTCCATTTCATATACAAGAAACTAAAAACACTGTTTATTTTTCATGCAAAAAAATTAAATGGGCTATAGATACAAAATAAAATGGGCTATACATGGTTAATTTTTTAAATTTTTTGTGAAAAACATTAATGGGCTATAAATTGTCCATTTCGTATACAAAAAATTAAATGGACTATGTATGTACGTCGTCTATATTTCGTGCAAAGAATTTAATAAAATATACATCATCCATTTTTTATGCAAAAAAATTTTTTATGAAAAAAAATTTAATGGACTATATACATCGTCAATTTTTCAAATTTTTATGAAAAAATTTAATGAACTATAAATCTTCCATTTCATATGCAAGAAACTAAAAACACTATACATCGTCTATTTTTCATGCAAAAAATTAAATGAGCTATAGATACAAAATAAAATGGGCTATACATGGTTAATAATTTAAATTTTTATGAAAAACATTAATGGGCTATAAATTGTCCATTTCGTATACAAAAAATGAAATGGACTATATACGTCGTCTATATTTCGTGCAAAGAATTTAATAAAATATACATCATCCATTTTTTATGCAAACAAATTTTTTATGAAAAAAATTTAATGGGCTATACATCGTCAATTTTTAAAATTTTTATGAAAAAATTTAATGAACTATAAATCGTCCATTTCATATGCAAGAAACTAAAAACACTAGACATCGTCTATTTTTCATGCAAAAAAATTAAATGGGCTATAGATACAAAATAAAATGGGCTATACATGGTTAATTTTTTAAATTTTTAAATTTTTCAAATTTTTATGAAAAAGTTTAATGAACTATAAATCGTCCATTTCATATGCAAGAAACTAAAAACACTATACATCATCTATTTTTCATGCAAAAAAATTAAATGGGCTATAGATACAAAATAAAATGGGCTATACATGGTTAATAATTTAAATTTTTATGAAAAACATCAATGGGCTATAAATTTTCCATTTCGTATACAAAAAATTAAATGGACTATGTACGTCGTCTATATTTCGTGCAAAGAATTTAATAAAATATACATCATCCATTTTTTATGCAAAAAAATTTTTTATGAAAAAAATTTAATGGACTATACATCGTCAATTTTTCAAATTTTTATGAAAAAATTTAATGAACTATAAATCGTCCATTTCATATGCAAGAAACTAAAAACACTATTTATTTTTCATGCAAAAAAATTAAATGGGCTATAGATACAAAATAAAATGGGCTATACATGGTTAATTTTTTTAATTTTTATGAAAAACATTAATGGGCTATAAATTGTCCATTTCGTATACAAAAAATTAAATGGACTATGTACGTCGTCTATATTTCGTGCAAAGAATTTAATAAAATATACATCATCCATTTTTTATGCAAAAAAACTTTTTATGAAAAAAATTTAATGGACTATATATACATCGTCAATTTTTCAAATTTTTATGAAAAAATTTAATGAACTATAAATCGTCCATTTCATATGCAAGAAACTAAAAACACTATACATCGTCTATTTTTCATGCAAAAAAATTAAATGGGCTATAGATACAAAATAAAATGGGCTATACATGGTTAATTTTTTTAATTTTTATGAAAAACATTAATGGGCTATAAATTGTCCATTTCGTATACAAAAAATTAAATGGACTATGTACGTCGTCTATATTTCGTGCAAAGAATTTAATAAAATATACATCATCCATTTTTTATGCGCAAAAATTTTTTATGAAAAAAATTTAATCAATCAAAATTTTCAAATTTTTATGAAAAAATTTAATGAACTATAAATCGTCCATTTCATATGCAAGAAACTAAAAACACTATTTATTTTTCATGCAAAAAAATTAAATGGGCTATAGATACAAAATAAAATGGGCTATACATGGTTAATTTTTTTAATTTTTATGAAAAACATTAATGGGCTATAAATTGTCCATTTCGTATACAAAAAATTAAATGGACTATGTACGTCGTCTATATTTCGTGCAAAGAATTTAATAAAATATACATCATCCATTTTTTATGCAAAAAAACTTTTTATGAAAAAAATTTAATGGACATCGTCAATTTTTCAAATTTTTATGAAAAAATTTAATGAACTATAAATCGTCCATTTCATATGCAAGAAACTAAAAACACTATACATCGTCTATTTTTCATGCAAAAAAATTAAATGGGCTATAGATACAAAATAAAATGGGCTATACATGGTTAATTTTTTTAATTTTTATGAAAAACATTAATGGGCTATAAATTGTCCATTTCGTATACAAAAAATTAAATGGACTATGTACGTCGTCTATATTTCGTGCAAAGAATTTAATAAAATATACATCATCCATTTTTTATGCGCAAAAATTTTTTATGAAAAAAATTTAATGGACTATACATCGTCAATTTTTCAAATTTTTATGAAAAAATTTAATGAACTATAAATCGTCCATTTCATATGCAAGAAACTAAAAACACTATACATCGTCTATTTTTCATGCAAAAAAATTGAATGGGCTATAGATACAAAATAAAATGGGCTATACATGGTTAATTTTTTAAATTTTTAAATTTTTCAAATTTTTATGAAAAAGTTTAATGAACTATAAATCGTCCATTTCATATGCAAGAAACTAACAACACTATACATCATCTATTTTTCATGCAAAAAACTTAAATGGGCTATAGATACAAAATAAAATAAGCTATACATGGTTAATTTTTTAAATTTTTATGAAAAACATCAATGGGCTATAAATTTTCCATTTCGTATACACAAAATTAAATGGACTATGTACGTCGTCTATATTTCGTGCAAAGAATTTAATAAAATATACATCATCAATTTTTTAAGCAAAAAAATTTTTTGTGAAAAAAATTCAATGGACTATAATTTGTCAATTTTTAAAATTTTTATGAAAAAAGTTTATGAACTATAAATCGTCCATTTCATATGCAAGAAACTAAAAACACTATTTATTTTTCATGCAAAAAAATTAAATGGGCTATAGATACAAAATAAAATGGGCTATACATGGTTAATTTTTTTAATTTTTATGAAAAACATTAATGGGCTATAAATTGTCCATTTCGTATACAAAAAATTAAATGGACTATGTACGTCGTCTATATTTCGTGCAAAGAATTTAATAAAATATACATCATCCATTTTTTATGCAAAAAAATTTTTTATGAAAAAAATTTAATGGATCGTCAATTTTTCAAATTTTTATGAAAAAATTTAATGAACTATAAATCGTCCATTTCATATACAAGAAACTAAAAACACTGTTTATTTTTCATGCAAAAAAATTAAATGGGCTATAGATACAAAATAAAATGGGCTATACATGGTTAATTTTTTAAATTTTTTGTGAAAAACATTAATGGGCTATAAATTGTCCATTTCGTATACAAAAAATTAAATGGACTATGTATGTACGTCGTCTATATTTCGTGCAAAGAATTTAATAAAATATACATCATCCATTTTTTATGCAAAAAAATTTTTTATGAAAAAAAATTTAATGGACTATATACATCGTCAATTTTTCAAATTTTTATGAAAAAATTTAATGAACTATAAATCTTCCATTTCATATGCAAGAAACTAAAAACACTATACATCGTCTATTTTTCATGCAAAAAATTAAATGAGCTATAGATACAAAATAAAATGGGCTATACATGGTTAATAATTTAAATTTTTATGAAAAACATTAATGGGCTATAAATTGTCCATTTCGTATACAAAAAATGAAATGGACTATATACGTCGTCTATATTTCGTGCAAAGAATTTAATAAAATATACATCATCCATTTTTTATGCAAACAAATTTTTTATGAAAAAAATTTAATGGGCTATACATCGTCAATTTTTAAAATTTTTATGAAAAAATTTAATGAACTATAAATCGTCCATTTCATATGCAAGAAACTAAAAACACTAGACATCGTCTATTTTTCATGCAAAAAAATTAAATGGGCTATAGATACAAAATAAAATGGGCTATACATGGTTAATTTTTTAAATTTTTAAATTTTTCAAATTTTTATGAAAAAGTTTAATGAACTATAAATCGTCCATTTCATATGCAAGAAACTAAAAACACTATACATCATCTATTTTTCATGCAAAAAAATTAAATGGGCTATAGATACAAAATAAAATGGGCTATACATGGTTAATAATTTAAATTTTTATGAAAAACATCAATGGGCTATAAATTTTCCATTTCGTATACAAAAAATTAAATGGACTATGAACGTCGTCTATATTTCGTGCAAAGAATTTAATAAAATATACATCATCCATTTTTTATGCAAAAAAATTTTTTATGAAAAAAATTTAATGGACTATACATCGTCAATTTTTCAAATTTTTATGAAAAAATTTAATGAACTATAAATCGTCCATTTCATATGCAAGAAACTAAAAACACTATTTATTTTTCATGCAAAAAAATTAAATGGGCTATAGATACAAAATAAAATGGGCTATACATGGTTAATTTTTTTAATTTTTATGAAAAACATTAATGGGCTATAAATTGTCCATTTCGTATACAAAAAATTAAATGGACTATGTACGTCGTCTATATTTCGTGCAAAGAATTTAATAAAATATACATCATCCATTTTTTATGCAAAAAAACTTTTTATGAAAAAAATTTAATGGACTATATATACATCGTCAATTTTTCAAATTTTTATGAAAAAATTTAATGAACTATAAATCGTCCATTTCATATGCAAGAAACTAAAAACACTATTTATTTTTCATGCAAAAAAATTAAATGGGCTATAGATACAAAATAAAATGGGCTATACATGGTTAATTTTTTTAATTTTTATGAAAAACATTAATGGGCTATAAATTGTCCATTTCGTATACAAAAAATTAAATGGACTATGTACGTCGTCTATATTTCGTGCAAAGAATTTAATAAAATATACATCATCCATTTTTTATGCAAAAAAATTTTTTATGAAAAAAATTTAATGGATCGTCAATTTTTCAAATTTTTATGAAAAAATTTAATGAACTATAAATCGTCCATTTCATATACAAGAAACTAAAAACACTGTTTATTTTTCATGCAAAAAAATTAAATGGGCTATAGATACAAAATAAAATGGGCTATACATGGTTAATTTTTTAAATTTTTTGTGAAAAACATTAATGGGCTATAAATTGTCCATTTCGTATACAAAAAATTAAATGGACTATATACGTCGTCTATATTTCGTGCAAAGAATTTAATAAAATATACATCATCCATTTTTTATGCAAAAAAATTTTTTTTGAAAAAAATTTTATGGACTATACATCGTCAATTTTTAAAATTTTTATGAAAAAATTTAATGAACTATAAATCGTCCATTTCATATGCAAGAAACTAAAAACACTATACATCGTCTATTTTTCATGCAAAAAAAATTAAATGGGCTATAGATACAAAATAAAATGGGCTATACATGGTTAATAATTTAAATTTTTATGAAAAACATTAATGGGCTATAAATTGTCCATTTCGTATACAAAAAATTAAATGGACTATGTATGTACGTCGTCTATATTTCGTGCAAAGAATTTAATAAAATATACATCATCCATTTTTTATGCAAAAAAATTTTTTATGAAAAAAAATTTAATGGACTATATACATCGTCAATTTTTAAAATTTTTATGAAAAAATTTAATGAACTATAAATCGTCCATTTCATATGCAAGAAACTAAAAACACTAGACATCGTCTATTTTTCATGCAAAAAAATTAAATGGGCTATAGATACAAAATAAAATGGGCTATACATGGTTAATTTTTTAAATTTTTAAATTTTTCAAATTTTTATGAAAAAGTTTAATGAACTATAAATCGTCCATTTCATATGCAAGAAACTAAAAACACTATACATCATCTATTTTTCATGCAAAAAAATTAAATGGGCTATAGATACAAAATAAAATGGGCTATACATGGTTAATAATTTAAATTTTTATGAAAAACATCAATGGGCTATAAATTTTCCATTTCGTATACAAAAAATTAAATGGACTATGTACGTCGTCTATATTTCGTGCAAAGAATTTAATAAAATATACATCATCCATTTTTTATGCAAAAAAATTTTTTATGAAAAAAATTTAATGGACTATACATCGTCAATTTTTCAAATTTTTATGAAAAAATTTAATGAACTATAAATCGTCCATTTCATATGCAAGAAACTAAAAACACTATTTATTTTTCATGCAAAAAAATTAAATGGGCTATAGATACAAAATAAAATGGGCTATACATGGTTAATTTTTTTAATTTTTATGAAAAACATTAATGGGCTATAAATTGTCGACTATTTCATATGCAAGAAAATAAAAACACTATACATCGTCTATTTTTCATGCAAAAAAAATTAAATGGGCTATAGATACAAAATAAAATGGGCTATACATGGTTAATAATTTAAATTTTTATGAAAAACATTAATGGGCCATAAATTGTCCATTTCGTATACAAAAAATTAAATGGACTATGTACGTCGTCTATATTTCGTGCAAAGAATTTAATAAAATATACATCATCAATTTTTTAAGCAAAAAAATTTTTTGTGAAAAAAATTCAATGGACTATAATTCGTCAATTTTTCAAATTTTTATGAAAAAACTTTATGAACTATAAATCGTCCATTTCATATGCAAGAAACTAAAAACACTATTTTTTTCATGCAAAAAAATTAAATGGGCTATAGATACAAAATAAAATGGGCTATACATGGTTAATTTTTTAAATTTTTAAATTTTTAAATTTTTAAAATTTTTATGAAAAAATTTAATGAACTATAAATCGTCCATTTCATATGCAAGAAACTAAAAACACTATTTATTTTTCATGCAAAAAAATTAAATGGGCTATAGATACAAAATAAAATGGGCTATACATGGTTAATTTTTTTAATTTTTATGAAAAACATTAATGGGCTATAAATTGTCCATTTCGTATACAAAAAATTAAATGGACTATGTACGTCGTCTATATTTCGTGCAAAGAATTTAATAAAATATACATCATCCATTTTTTATGCAAAAAAACTTTTTATGAAAAAAATTTAATGGACTATATATACATCGTCAATTTTTCAAATTTTTATGAAAAAATTTAATGAACTATAAATCGTCCATTTCATATGCAAGAAACTAAAAACACTATACATCGTCTATTTTTCATGCAAAAAAATTAAATGGGCTATAGATACAAAATAAAATGGGTTATACATGGTTAATTTTTTTAATTTTTATGAAAAACATTAATGGGCTATAAATTGTCCATTTCGTATACAAAAAATTAAATGGACTATGTACGTCGTCTATGTTTCGTGCAAAGAATTTAATAAAATATACATCATCCATTTTTTATGAGCAAAAATTTTTTATGAAAAAAATTTAATGGACTATACATCGTCAATTTTTCAAATTTTTATGAAAAAATTTAATGAACTATAAATCGTCCATTTCATATGCAAGAAACTAAAAACACTATACATCGTCTATTTTTCATGCAAAAAAATTGAATGGGCTATAGATACAAAATAAAATGGGCTATACATGGTTAATTTTTTAAATTTTTAAATTTTTCAAATTTTTATGAAAAAGTTTAATGAACTATAAATCGTCCATTTCATATGCAAGAAACTAACAACACTATACATCATCTATTTTTCATGCAAAAAAATTAAATGGGCTATAGATACAAAATAAAATAAGCTATACATGGTTAATTTTTTAAATTTTTATGAAAAACATCAATGGGCTATAAATTTTCCATTTCGTATACACAAAATTAAATGGACTATGTACGTCGTCTATATTTCATGCAAAGAATTTAATAAAATATACATCATAAATTTTTTAAGCAAAAAAATTTTTTGTGAAAAAAATTCAATGGACTATAATTTGTCAATTTTTAAAATTTTTATGAAAAAAGTTTATGAACTATAAATCGTCCATTTCATATGCAAGAAACTAAAAACACTATTTATTTTTCATGCAAAAAAATTAAATGGGCTATAGATACAAAATAAAATGGGCTATACATGGTTAATAATTTAAATTTTTATGAAAAACATTAATGGGCTATAAATTGTCCATTTCGTATACAAAAAATTAAATGGACTATGTACGTCGTCTATATTTCGTGCAAAGAATTTAATAAAATATACATCATCCATTTTTTATGCAAAAAAATTTTTTATGAAAAAAATTTAATGGACTATAGATCGTCAATTTTTCAAATTTTTATGAAAAAATTTAATGAACTATAAATCGTCCATTTCATATACAAGAAACTAAAAACACTGTTTATTTTTCATGCAAAAAAATTAAATGGGCTATAGATACAAAATAAAATGGGCTATACATGGTTAATTTTTTAAATTTTTTGTGAAAAACATTAATGGGCTATAAATTGTCCATTTCGTATACAAAAAATTAAATGGACTATATACGTCGTCTATATTTCGTGCAAAGAATTTAATAAAATATACATCATCCATTTTTTATGCAAACAAATTTTTTATGAAAAAAATTTAATGGGCTATACATCGTCAATTTTTAAAATTTTTATGAAAAAATTTAATGAACTATAAATCGTCCATTTCATATGCAAGAAACTAAAAACACTATACATCGTCTATTTTTCATGCAAAAAAAATTAAATGGGCTATAGATACAAAATAAAATGGGCTATACATGGTTAATTTTTTAAATTTTTAAATTTTTCAAATTTTTATGAAAAAGTTTAATGAACTATAAATCGTCCATTTCATATGCAAGAAACTAAAAACACTATTTATTTTTCATGCAAAAAAATTAAATGGGCTATAGATACAAAATAAAATGGGCTATACATGGTTAATTTTTTTAATTTTTATGAAAAACATTAATGGGCTATAAATTGTCGTCTATTTCATATGCAAGAAACTAAAAACACTATACATCGTCTATTTTTCATGCAAAAAAAATTAAATGGGCTATAGATACAAAATAAAATGGGCTATACATGGTTAATAATTTAAATTTGTATGAAAAACATTAATGGGCCATAAATTGTCCATTTCGTATACAAAAAATTAAATGGACTATGTACGTCGTCTATATTTCGTGCAAAGAATTTAATAAAATATACATCATCAATTTTTTAAGCAAAAAAATTTTTTGTGAAAAAAATTCAATGGACTATAATTCGTCAATTTTTCAAATTTTTATGAAAAAACTTTATGAACTATAAATCGTCCATTTCATATGCAAGAAACTAAAAACACTGTTTTTTTTCATGCAAAAAAATTAAATGGGCTATAGATACAAAATAAAATGGGCTATACATGGTTAATTTTTTAAATTTTTAAAATTTTTATGAAAAAATTTAATGAACTATAAATCGTCCATTTCATATGCAAGAAACTAAAAACACTACACATCATCTATTTTTCATGCAAAAAAATTAAATGGGCTATAGATACAAAATAAAATGGGCTATACATGGTTAATTTTTTAAATTTTTATGAAAAACATTAATGGGCTATAAATTGTCCATTTCGTATACAAAAAATTAAATGGACTATATACGTCGTCTATATTTTGTGCAAAGAATTTAATAAAATATACATCATCCATTTTTTATGCAAAAAAATTTTTTATGAAAAAAATTTAATGGACTATACATCGTCAATTTTTCAAATTTTTATGAAAAAATTTAATGAACTATAAATCGTCCATTTCATATGCAAGAAACTAAAAACACTATACATCGTCTATTTTTCATGCAAAAAAATTAAATGGGCTATAGATACAAAATAAAATGGGCTATACATGGTTAATTTTTTAAATTTTTTGTGAAAAACATTAATGGGCTATAAATTGTCCATTTCGTATACAAAAAATGAAATGGACTATATACGTCGTCTTTATTTCGTGCAAAGAATTTAATAAAATATACATCATCCATTTTTTATGCAAAAAAATTTTTTATGAAAAAAATTTAATGGACTAACATCGTCAATTTTTCAAATTTTTATGAAAAAATTTAATGAACTATAAATCGTCCATTTCATATGCATGAAACTAAAAACACTATACATCGTCTATTTTTCATGCAAAAAAAATTAAGTAGGCTATAGATACAAAATAAAATGGGCTATACATGGTTAATAATTTAAATTTTTATGAAAAACATTAATGGGCTATAAATTGTCCATTTCGTATAAAAAAATTAAATGGACTATGTACGTCGTCTATATTTCGTGCAAAGAATTTAATAAAATATACATCATCCATTTTTTATGCAAAAAAATTTTTTTTGAAAAAAATTTTATGGACTATACATCGTCAATTTTTCAAATTTTTATGAAAAAATTTAATGAACTATAAATCGTCCATTTCATATGCAAGAAACTAAAAACACTATACATCGTCTATTTTTCATGCAAAAAAATTAAATGGGCTATATATACAAAATAAAATGGGCTATACATGGTTAATAATTTAAATTTTTATGAAAAACATTAATGGGCTATAAATTGTCCATTTCGTATACAAAAAATTAAATGGACTATATACGTCGTCTATATTTCGTGCAAACAATTTAATAAAATATACATCATCCATTTTTTATGCAAACAAATTTTTTATGAAAAAAATTTAATGGACTATATATACATCGTTAATTTTTCAAATTTTTATGAAAAAATTTAATGAACTATAAATCGTCCATTTCATATGCAAGAAACTAAAAACACTATACATCGTCTATTTTTCATGCAAAAAAAATTAAATGGGCTATAGATACAAAATAAAATGGGCTATACATGGTTAATTTTTTAAATTTTTAAATTTTTCAAATTTTTATGAAAAAGTTTAATGAACTATAAATCGTCCATTTCATATGCAAGCAACTAAAAACACTATACATCGTCTATTTTACATGCAAAAAAATTAAATGGGCTATAGATACAAAATAAAATGGGCTATACATGGTTAATTTTTTAAATTTTTATGAAAAACATTAATGGGCTATAAATTGTCCATTTCGTATACAAAAAATGAAATGGACTATATACGTCGTCTATATTTCGTGCAAAGAATTTAATAAAATATACATCATCCATTTTTTATGCAAAAAAAAATTTTATGAAAAAAATCGTCAATTTTTCAAATTTTTATGAAAAAATTTAATGAACTATAAATCGTCCATTTCATATGCAAGAAACTAAAAACACTATACATCGTCTATTTTTCATGCAAAAAATTAAATGGGCTATAGATACAAAATAAAATGGGCTATACATGGTTAATAATTTAAATTTTTATGAAAAACATTAATGGGCTATAAATTGTCCATTTCGTATACAAAAAATTAAATGGACTATGTACGTCGTCTATATTTCGTGCAAAGAATTTAATAAAATATACATCATCCATTTTTTATGCAAAAAAATTTTTTATGAAAAAAATTTAATGGATTATCGTCAATTTTTCAAATTTTTATGAAAAAATTTAATGAACTATAAATCGTCCATTTCATATGCAAGAACCTCAAAACACTATACATCGTCTATTTTTCATGCAAAAAAATTAAATGGGCTATAGATACAAAATAAAATGGGCTATACATGGTTAATTTTTTAAATTTTTATGAAAAACATTAATGGGCTATAAATTGTCCATTTCGTATACAAAAAATGAAATGGACTATATACGTCGTCTATATTTCGTGCAAGGAATTTAATAAAATATACATCATCCATTTTTTATGCAAAAAAATTTTTTATGAAAAAAATCGTCAATTTTTCAAATTTTTATGAAAAAATTTAATGAACTATAAATCGTCCATTTCATATGCAAGAAACTAAAAACACTATACATCGTCTATTTTTCATGCAAAAAAATTAAATGGGCTATAGATACAAAATAAAATGGGATATACATGGTTAATAATTTAAATTTTTATGAAAAACATTAATGGGCTATAAATTGTCCATTTCGTTTACAAAAAATTAAATGGACTATGTACGTCGTCTATATTTCGTACAAAGAATTTAATAAAATATACATCATCCATTTTTTATGCAAAAAAAAATTTTATGAAAAAAATTTAATGGACTATACATCGTCAATTTTCAAATTTTTATGAAAAAATTTAATGAACTATAAATAGTCATCGTCAATTTTTCAAATTTTTATGAAAAAATTTAATGAACTATAAATCGTCCATTTCATATGCAAGAAACTAAAAACACTATACATCGTCTATTTTTCATGCAAAAAAATTAAATGGGCTATAGATACAAAATAAAATGGGCTATACATGGTTAATAATTTAAATTTTTATGAAAAACATTAATGATTAAATGGACATTAAAAATTAAATGGACTATGTACGTCGTCTATATTTCGTACAAAGAATTTAATAAATTATACAACATCCATTTATTATGCAAAAAAATTTTTTATGAAAAAAATTTAATGGATATACATCGTCAATTTTTTAAATTTTTATGAAAAAATTTAATAAACTATAAATCGTCCATTTCATATGCAAGAAACTAAAAACACTATACATCGTCTATTTTTCATGCAAAAAAATTAAATGGGCTATAGATACAAAATAAAATGGGCTATACATGGTTCATTTTTTAAATTTTTATGAAAAACATTAATGGGCTATAAATTGTCCATTTCGTATACAAAAAATTAAATGGACTATGTACGTCGTCTATATTTCGTGCAAAGAATTTAATAAAATATACATCATCCATTTTTTATGCAAAATTTTTTTATGAAAAAAAATTTAATGGATTATACATCGTCAATTTTTCAAATTTTTATGAAAAAATTTAATGAACTATAAATCGTCCATTTCATATGCAAGAACCTAAAAACACTATACATCGTCTATTTTTCATGCAAAAAAATTAAATGGGCTATAGATACAAAATAAAATGGGCTATACATGGTTAATTTTTTAAATTTTTATGAAAAATATTAATGGGCTATAAATTGTCCATTTCATATGCAAGAAACTAAAAACACTATACATCGTATATTTTTCATGCAAAAAAAATTAAATGGGCTATAGATACAAAATAAAATGGGCTATACATGGTTAATAATTTAAATTTTTATGAAAAACATTAATGTGCTATAAATTGTCCATTTCGTATACAAAAAATTAAATGGACTATGTACGTCGTCTATATTTCGTGCAAAGAATTTAATAAAATATACATCATCCATTTTTTATGCAAAAAAATTTTTTATGAAAAAAATTTAATGGACAATTTTTCAAATTTTTATGAAAAAATTTAATGAACTATAAATCGTCCATTTCATATGCAAGAAACTAAAAACACTATACATCGTATATTTTTCATGCAAAAAAAATTAAATGGGCTATAGATACAAAATAAAATGGGCTATACATGGTTAATAATTTAAATTTTTATGAAAAACATTAATGTGCTATAAATTGTCCATTTCGTATACAAAAAATTAAATGGACTATGTACGTCGTCTATATTTCGAGCAAAGAATTTAATAAAATATACATCATCCATTTTTTATGCAAAAAAATTTTTTTATGAAAAAAATTTAATGGACTATACATCGTCAATTTTTCAAATTTTTATGAAAATATTTAATGAACTATAAATCGTCCATTTCATATGTAAGAAACTAAAAATACTATACATCGTCTATTTTTCATGCAAAAAAATTAAATGGGCTATAGATACAAAATAAAATGGGCTATACATGGTTAATAATTTAAATTTTTATGAAAAACATTAATATGCTATAAATTGTCCATTTCGGATAAAAAAAATTAAATGGACTATATATGTCGTCTATATTTCGTGCAAAGAATTTAATAAAATATACATCATCCATTTTTTATGCAAAAAAATTTTTTATGAAAAAAAATTAATGGACTATACATCGTCAATTTTTCAAATTTTTATGAAAATATTTAATGAACTATAAATCGTACATTTCATATGCAAGAAACTAAAAACACTATACATCGTCTATTTTTCATGTAAAAAAATTAAATGGGCTATAGATACAAAATAAAATGGGCTATACATGGTTAATAATTTAAATTTTTATGAAAAACATTAATGGGCTATAAATTGTCCATTTCGTATACAAAAAATTAAATGGACTATGTACGTCGTCTATATTTCGTACAAAGAATTTAATAAAATATACATCATCCATTTTTTATGCAAAAAAATTTTTTATGAAAAAAATTTAATGAAATTTAATTTTTCAAATTTTTATGAAAAAATTTAATGAACTATAAATCGTCCATTTCATATGCAAGAACCTAAAAACACTATACATCGTCTATTTTTCATGCAAAAAAATTAAATGGGCTATAGATACAAAATAAAATAGGCTATACATGGTTAATTTTTTAAATTTTTATGAAAAACATTAATGGGCTATAAATTGTCCAAATGTGAAATGGACTATATACGTCGTCTTTATTTCGTGCAAAGAATTTAATAAAATATACATCATCCATTTTTTATGCAAAAAAATTTTTTATGAAAAAAATTTAATGGACTATTATACATCGTCAATTTTTCAAATTTTTATGAAAAAATTTAATGAACTATAAATCGTCCATTTCATATGCAAGAAACTAAAAACACTATACATCGTCTATTTTTCATGTAAAAAAATTAAATGGGCTATAGATACAAAATAAAATGGGCTATTCATGGTTAATAATTTAAATTTTTATGAAAAACATTAATGGGCTATAAATTGTCCATTTCGTATACAAAAAATTAAATGGACTATGTACGTCGTCTATATTTCGTACAAAGAATTTAATAAAATATACATCATCCATTTTTTATGCAAAAAAATTTTTTATGAAAAAAATTTAATGGATTATCGTCAATTTTTCAAATTTTTATGAAAAAATTTAATGAACTATAAATCGTCCATTTCATATGCAAGAAACTAAAAACACTATACATCGTCTATTTTTCATGGAAAAAATTAAATGGGCTATAGATACAAAATAAAATGGGCTATACATGGTTAATAATTTAAATTTTTATGAAAAACATTAATGGGCTATAAATTGTCCATTTCGTATACAAAAAAATTAATGGACTATGTACGTCGTCTATATTTCGTGCAAACAATTTAATAAAATATACATCATCCATTTTTTATGCAAAAAAATTTTTTATGAAAAAAAATTTAATGGACTATTATACATCGTCAATTTTTCAAATTTTTATGAAAAAATTTAATGAACTATAAATCGTCAATTTCATATGCAAGTAACTAAAAACACTACACATCGTCTATTTTTCATGCAAAAAAATTAAATGGGCTATAGATACAAAATAAAATGGGCTATACATGGTTAATAATTTAAATTTTTATGAAAAACATTAATGGGCTATAAATTGTCCATTTCGTATATAAAAAATTAAATGGACTAAGTACGTCGTCTATATTTCGTGCAAAGAATTTAATAAAATATACATCATCCATTTTTTATGCAAAAAAAATTTTTATGAAAAAAATTTAATGGACATCGTCAATTTTTCAAATTTTTATGAAAAAATTTAATGAACTATAAATCGTCCATTTCATATGCAAGAACCTAAAACACTATACATCGTCTATTTTTCATGCAAAAAAATTAAATGGGCTATAGATACAAAATAAAGTGGGCTATACATGGTTAATTTTTTAAATTTTTATGAAAAACATTAATGGGCTATAAATTGTCCATTTCATATGCAAGAAACTAAAAACACTATACATCGTCTATATACTATAAATCGTCCATTTCATATACAAGAACCTAAAACACTATACATCGTCTATTTTTCATGCAAAAAAATTAAATGGGCTATAGATACAAAATAAAGTGGGCTATACATGGTTAATTTTTTAAATTTTTATGAAAAACATTAATGGGCTATAAATTGTCCATTTCATATGCAAGAAACTAAAAACACTATACATCGTCTATTTTTCATGCAAAAAAATTAAGTGGGCTATAGATACAAAATAAAATGGGCTATACATGGTTAATTTTTTAAATTTTTTGTGAAAAACATTAATGGGCTATAAATTGTCCATTTCGTATACAAAAAATTAAATGGACTATATACGTCGTCTATATTTCGTGCAAAGAATTTAATAAAATATACATCATCTATTTATTATGCAAAAAAATTTTTTATGAAAAAAATTTAATGGACATCGTAAATTTTTTAAATTTTTATGAAAAAATTTAATGAACTATAAATCGTCCATTTCATATGCAAGAAACTAAAAACACTATACATCGTCTATTTTTCATGCAAAAAAATTAAATGGGCTATAGATACAAAATAAAGTGGGCTATACATGGTTAATTTTTTAAATTTTTATGAAAAACATTAATGGGCTATAAATTGTCCATTTCATATGCAAGAAACTAAAAACACTATACATCGTCTATATACTATAAATCGTCCATTTCATATGCAAGAACCTAAAACACTATACATCGTCTATTTTTCATGCAAAAAAATTAAATGGGCTATAGATACAAAATAAAGTGGGCTATACATGGTTAATTTTTTAAATTTTTATGAAAAACATTAATGGGCTATAAATTGTTCATTTCATATGCAAGAAACTAAAAACACTATACATCGTCTATTTTTCATGCAAAAAAATTAAATGGGCTATAGATACAAAATAAAATGGGCTATACATGGTTAATAATTTAAATTTTTATGAAAAACATTAATGGGCTACAAATTGTCCATTTCGTATACAAAAAATTAAATGGACTATATACGTCGTCTATATTTCGTGCAAAGAATTTAATAAAATATACATCATCCATTTTTTATGCAAAAAAATTTTTTATGAAAAAAATTTAATGGACTATATATACATCGTCAGTTTTTCAAATTTTTATGAAAAAATTTAATGAACTATAAATCGTCCATTTCATATGCAAGAAACTAAAAACACTATACATCGTCTATTTTTCATGCAAAAAAAATTAAATGGGCTATAGATACAAAATAAAATGGGCTATACATGGTTAATAATTTAAATTTTTATGAAAAACATTAATGGGCTATAAATTGTCCATTTCGTATACAAAAAATTAAATGGACTATGTACGTCGTCTATATTTCGTGCAAAGAATTTAATAAAATATACATCATCCATTTTTTATGCAAAAAAATTTTTTATGAAAAAAATTTAATGGACTTTATATACATCGTCAGTTTTTCAAATTTTTATGAAAAAATTTAATGAACTATAAATCGTCCATTTCATATGCAAGAAACTTAAAACACTATACATCGTCTATTTTTCATGCAAAAAAAATTAAATGGGCTATAGATACAAAATAAAATGGGCTATACATGGTTAATAATTTAAATTTTTATGAAAAATATTAATGGGCTATAAATTGTCCATTTCGTATACAAAAAATTAAATGGACTATGTACGTCGTCTATATTTCGTGCAAAGAATTTAATAAAATATACATTCTCCATTTTTTATGCAAAAAAATTTTTTATGAAAAAAATTTAATGGACTATACATCGTCAATTTTTCAAATTTTTATGAAAAAATTTAATGAACTATAAATCGTCCATTTCATATGCAAGAAACTAAAAACACTATACATCGTCTATTTTTCATGCAAAAAAATTAAATGGGCTATAGATAAAAAATAAAATGGGCTATACATGGTTAATTTTTTAAATTTTTTTGTGAAAAACATTAATGGGCTATAAATTGTCCATTTCGTATACAAAAAATTAAATGGACTATGTACGTCGTCTATGATTCGTGCAAAGAATTTAATAAAATATACATCATCCATTTTTTATGCAAATAAATTTTTTATGAAAAAATTTAATGGACTATAAATTTTTTAAATTTGTATGAAAAAATTTAATGAACTATAAATCGTCCATTTCACATGCAAGAAACTAAAAACACTATACATCGTCTATTTTTCATGCAAAAAAAATTAAATGGGCTATAGATATAAAATAGAATGGGCTATACATGGTTAATAATTTAAATTTTTATGAAAAAAATTAATGGACTATAAATTGTCCATTTCGTATACAAAAAATTAAATGGACTATGTACGTCGTCTATATTTCGTGCAAAGAATTTAATAAAATATACATCATCCATTTTTTATGCAAAAAAATTTTTTTTTTAAAAAATTTTATGGACTATACATCGTAAATTTTTCAAATTTATATGAAAAAATTTAATGAACTATAAATCGTCCATTTCATATGCAAGAAACTAAAAACACTATACATCGTCTATTTTTCATGCAAAAAAATTAAATGGGCTATAGATACAAAATAAAATGGGCTATACATGGTTAATTTTTTAAATTTTTATGAAAAACATTAATGGGCTATAAATTGTCCATTTCGTATACAAAAAATTAAATGGACTATGTACGTCGTCTATATTTCGTGCAAAGAATTTAATAAAATATACATCATCCATTTTTTATGCAAAATTTTTTTATGAAAAAAAATTTAATGGACTATACATCGTCAATTTTTCAAATTTTTATGAAAAAATTTAATGAAGTATAAATCGTCCATTTCATATGCAAGAACCTAAAAACACTATACATCGTCTATTTTTCATGCAAAAAAATTAAATGGGCTATAGATACAAAATAAAATGGGCTATACATGGTTAATTTTTTAAATTTTTATGAAAAATATTAATGGGCTATAAATTGTCCATTTCGTATACAAAAAATTAAATGGACTATATATGTCGTCTATATTTCGTGCAAAGAATTTAATAAAATATACATCATCCATTTTTTATGCAAAAAAATTTTTTATGAAAAAAATTTAATGAACTATAAATCGTCCATTTCATATGCAAGAAACTAAAAACACTATACATCGTCTATTTTTCATGCAAAAAAAATTAAATGGGCTATAGATACAAAATAAAATGGGCTATACATGGTTAATAATTTAAATTTTTATGAAAAACATTAATGGGCTATAAATTGTCTATTTCGTATACAAAAAATAAATGGACTATGTACGTCGTCTATATTTCGTACAAAGAATTTAATAAAATATACATCATCCATTTTTTATGCAAAAAAATTTTTTATGAAAAAAAAATTTAATGGACTATACATCGTCAATTTTTCAAATTTTTATGAAAAAATTTAATGAACTATAAATCGTCCATTTCATATGCAAGAAACTAAAAACACTATCTATTTTTCATGCAAAAAAATTAAATGGGCTATAGATACAAAATAAAATGGGCTATACATGATTAATTTTTTAAATTTTTTGTGAAAAACATTAATGGGCTATAAATTGTCCATTTCGTATACAAAAAATTAAATGGACTATATACGTCGTCTATATTTCGTGCAAAGAATTAAATAAAATATACATCATCCATTTTTTATGCAAAAAAATTTTTTATGAAAAAAATTTAATGGACTATTATACATCGTCAATTTTTCAAATTTTTATGAAAAAATTTAATGAACTTTAAATCGTCCATTTCATATGCAAGAAACTAAAAACACTATACATCGTCTATTTTTCATGCAAAAAAATTAAATGGGCTATAGATACAAAATAAAATGGGCTATACATGGTTAATTTTTTAAATTTTTTGTGAAAAACATTAATTGGCTATAAACTGTCCATTTCGTATACAAAAAATTAAATGGACTATATACGTCGTCTATATTTCGTGCAAAGAATTTAATAATATATACATCATCCATTTTTTATGAAAAAAATTCAATGGACTATACATAGTCAATTTTTCAAATTTTTATGAAAAAATTTAATGAACTATAAATCGTCCATTTCATATGCAAGAAACTAAAAACACTATACATCGTCTATTTTTCATGCAAAAAAAATTAAATGGGCTATAGATACAAAATAAAATGGGCTATACATGGTTAATAATTTAAATTTTTATGAAAAACATTAATGGGCTATAAATTGTCTATTTCGTATACAAAAAATTAAATGGACTATGTACGTCGTCTATATTTCGTACAAAGAATTTAATAAAATATACATCATCCATTTTTTATGCAAAAAAATTTTTTATGAAAAAAAAATTTAATGGACTATACATCGTCAATTTTTCAAATTTTTATGAAAAAATTTAATGAACTATAAATCGTCCATTTCATATGCAAGAAACTAAAAACACTATACATCGTCTATTTTTCATGCAAAAAAATTAAATGGGCTATAGATACAAAATAAAATGGGCTATACATGGTTAATAATTTAAATTTTTATGAAAAACATTAATGGGCTATAAATTGTCTATTTCGTATACAAAAAATTAAATGGACTATGTACGTCGTCTATATTTCGTGCAAAGAATTTAATAAAATATACATCATTCATTTTTTATGCGAGTTCTCGTTGTACATTCATAGTGAACAGTCAATTTAGCGGAGTTTTTATTTCATACTAAACAAAAAAAAATTGTACGAAAAAATATTCGGAATACATATTGTTATTGTTAGCTTTATTTGCATTGCTAATATTTTTTACATAGTCATAATTAACAAAAACAAAAAAACCGTAATAAAAAAAAAACAAACAAACAAAAGTGCCTTTGAGGAATACTCTATATGAGTACCTCAAAAACAAATAACTGTGAAGTGAGTTCTAATGGCAGAAATGCCTATTTTACTGTGAGTTCTGAAGCTCTTAATGAAAATAATAAAAATAAAAAATCTAATGATAGACTTACTGAGAGCTCTGAAACTCTTAATGATAATAAATTAAATAATAAATCTGATAGTAGACTTTTTTTAACGGCGAGACCACTTTTTCGTCAGCGATCAACTTCGCTTTGTCCAATGCCAACTAGTGATTCGTTAACATTACCGTTGCCTAGTACTTCTACATTTAACTCAGCGATATCATCCGCCTCGGGCTCGTGGTCATCACTTAACCAAGTTTTTACTGAAGTTAAGAGCAGCCCAAAACCCAAGGTCCAAGTGGGAATGGACAGATATATTACAGTGGTAAAGCGCGGGCGAAGCCCAAAGTCTTCGAAAATTTCATCTGCTCCAAAAATGTCTAGGGATAACAGCGCATCCTCTATTAACCGCCAAAATCGTTTTCAAATATTACAAGTTGACAACAACGAAACCGATGTATCTACGAACAAAACATTCAAGCCGCCTCCAATCTATTTGAGAAAAAAAAATTCAAACGCTATTATAAAAAATTTAATTTCAGTCATTGGTGAGAATAAATTTCACATCGTTCCAATAAAACGTGGTAACATTGATGAAACCAAAATTCAAATTTATGAAGAAAAAGATTTTCGCAAACTGATTACTGAATTTGAAAAAAGTAAGAAAAGTTTCTACACATATCAGCTTAAAAGTGCTAAAGGCCTGCAGATCGTATTGAAGGGCATCGACTCCTATGTTGCTCCCGAAGAAATAAAAGATGCACTCGTCCTCCAGGGATTTAAGGTAAAAAATTTATCTAACATAATAAATAGGGAGAAGATTCCTCAACCTCTATTTCGCGTCGAACTTGAGCCAAACGATATAAAATTGAAAAAAAGCGAAACTCATCCAATTTATAATTTGAAATATCTCTTATATCGAAAAATAACAGTTGAAGAACCACACAAGCGTTCTGGACCCGTACAGTGCCATAATTGTCCAGAATATGGTCACACAAAAACTTACTGCAAGTTACCTTCAGTTTGTGTTATCTGCGGTGAATTGCACGGTACTGCTGGTTGTAGTAAGCCTAAAGATCTAGCTGAAAAAAAATGTAGTAATTGTGGAGGTAATCACACCGCTAACTACAGAGGATGTCCTGTCTATTTTTTCGTTAAGCAGACTATGGGGCAAAACCCTAAATTAGCTCCAACACAAACAGCAAACGCTTACTCCGCCACTTTTACTCAAATGAGCCAACCTGTCACTTCACGTGTATCGTATGCCGATGCAGCTAAGACTAGTCATATTCCCACACAAAATATTCCGCCTCAAAATAATTCAACGAATGCAAACTCAAGCTTTAATTTTAGTCGCCTTGAAGCTACTATTGAGAATCTAGTGCTAACTATAAATAATTTTACAACAAATATGACTAGCATGATGCAAGAAATGCTACGAATGCAGTCTACACTGCTTCAAGCATTAGTTAACAAGCCATGAACACGTTAAAAATATGTTTCTGGAACGCAAACGGCATTCGCCAACATAAAAATGAACTTGAGCACTTCCTCACGGAAAAAATATTGATATAATGTTGGTTTCTGAGACTCACTTGACTTCAAGAAGCCTATTCAAAATTAATGGCTACATTTTATATGATTCAAAGGACCCAAGAGGAAGAGCTTGCGGGGGATCAGCAATTTTAATAAAGTCAAGACTCAAGCATTATATTCTTGACAACATTTGTGAAGAACATCTACAAGCAACAAATATTTGTATCGAAAACTTTTGCACAAATTTTGTCATATCATCAATTTACTCCCCTCCTAGATTCGCAATTACTGAGGATCAATACAAGGATTTCTACAAATTTCTTGGCCCTTGTTTCGTAGCAGCTGGAGACTATAATGCAAAACATACTTTCTGGGGTTCGCGTCTTATCACACCTAGAGGACGAGCGTTGTTCAACACAATTTCAAAAATGGGCTTGGACGTCATTTCGAGTGGGGAGCCCACTTACTGGCCTACTGACATACATAAAATTCCCGATATTATAGATTTTGGCGTCATGAAAAATATTTCTAGGGAATTAATTCACGTCGAAGCTTCCCTAGATCTATCGTCTGATCACTCTCCCACGATCGTTACAATCTGTAGCCCACTGAGAAGTGCTCTACCTCACCCATATGTGAAAATGGTCAGTCGTGTTAATTGGCTGCGATTCAAAAAATATCTTAGTAGTCATTGCACTGAAAACATTAAGCTAAGAACTCATGACAATATTGAATCTAATATTGCTAATCTTAACGAAAATATTAAGCAGGCAGCTGAACATGCCACTTCCTCCCACCCGCAGACTGGGTTTAACAGAATATATTCTACAGATATTGAACTTCTCGTATGTGCAAAAAGAAGAGCTAGAAGAGAATGGCAACAGCACAGGTCACCCCAAAATAAAATTAGATTAAAAGATTGCACTAAAAGACTCCAAGAACTGCTTGCATATGAAAAAACTGCTTCTCTTAAAAACTATCTGGAAAATCTCGATGTCACACCAGCATCTAATTATTCTTTTTGGCGCGCTCAACACCCGTTGAGTTTAAACCACCTCTGCGCACTTCTACCGGAGTTTGGGCCAGGAGTGATATTGAAAAAGGTAACTTGTTTGCAAAGCATTTAAAATACGTATTTACCCCAAACACATGTACTGGTGTTGTTGATTTCCCGAGTGTAGTTGCGCTACCCCCTCGACCCATAAAATTTAAAATGTGTGATGTACAAAAACTAATTGCTGAACTCAACCCGAAGAAATCACCGGGTAATGATGGAATTAGTAACCAAATGCTAATAAAATTGCCTCGTATTGTAATTAGAATCATGTTATTCATTTTTAATGCCATTTTACGACTGGAGTATTATCCCCACAGCTGGAAGCTTGCCAAAGTTAAAATGATTCCAAAGCCGGGCAAAGATCTTACCAAGGCAGAATCATACAGGCCAATAAGTCTGCTATCAACAATGTCAAAACTTTTCGAAAAACTGCTCATGTCAAAATTGTCCCCAATTCTAATTGGTAGTGAGTGTATCCCAGACCATCAGTTTGGTTTTAGAAGTCAGCATAGCACTATTGAACAAACGCATAGATTGGTTCAATGTATAAGAAGAACATTTGAAGAAAAGAAGTACTGTTCTGCACTCTTTATTGACGTTTCGCAGGCATTTGATAAAGTGTGGCATGAAGGCTTAATTTTAAAATAAAAATCATATCTACCAATAAATTTGGTGAATTTATTAGAAAGTTACATTACTACCCGGAAGTTCACGGTTGTGGAAGGGGAATTCATGAGTGTGCCCGAATCTATATCATCCGGTGTGCCACAGGGGAGCATACTGGGGCCAGTTTTGTATTTAATTTATACTTGTGATATGCCTTTGAGCAGCAATATCCATACATCTACGTTTGCCGATGATACAGCCTGCCTAAGTATGCACGAAAATCCTCATGAGGCTTCCCGATATCTACAAGAATATATTCCACAACTGGAACTATGGTTAAAATTATGGAGAATTACGAAAAACGAGCAAAAGTGTGTTCAGGTAACATTTACCCTGCGAATAGATACTTGTTCCCCAATTCGAATCAACAATCAAGTTGTTCCTCAGCATTCACATGTAAAATATCTTGGTATACACCTTGATCGACGACTTACATGGAAACACCATATTGACTCAAAGCTAATACAAATGAAACTTAAACTAACTCAGATATATTGGCTGATTGGTAGAAACTCAACACTCAGCCTAGACTGCAAACTTTTATTATACAAGTCGCTCTTGAAGCCAATATGGTGCTACGGAATTCAGTTATGGGGCACTGCTTCAGCTTCTAACGTCGAGAGAATCCAACGAAGGCAAAATAAAATTTTACGTTTGATAACATCGGCTCCATGGTACATAAAAAACTCAAATATACATCGTGATTTGAATATGCCACTAGTGATTGAAGAAATAGCAAAATACGCGGGCAAATATTTAACAAAACTCGAGTCACATCCTAATCCGCTTGCTCGTAACATCTTGAATTTTACTGGCCACATTCGCTTGAAAAAGAAGGACACAAGGGCTCTTATACTCAACACTCCAGATGGGATTGCTTGAAAATATTTTTTTTCTCTTTTTTTTTTTGATTATCACTACTTATGTATTATTTATAACTATCACTAAGTTTATGTCCGACAGTGGTCGGGCCTAATACTTATATTTTAGATTTAAGATTTGAATACTTATTGTTAGTTCATAATTGAAGATACAATAAATAAATAAATGTATTAAAAAAAAAATAAAATTTTTTATGCAAAAAAATTTTTTATGAAAAAAAAATTTAATGGACTATACATCGTCATACATCGTCAATTTTTCAAATTTTTATGAAAAAATTTAATGAACTATAAATAGTCCATTTCATATGCAAGAAACTAAAAACACTATACATCGTCTATTTTTCATGCAAAAAAATTAAATGGGCTATAGATACAAAATAAAATGGGCTATACATGGTTAATAATTTAAATTTTTATGAAAAACATTAATGGGCTATAAATTGTCCATTTCGTATACAAAAAATTAAATGGACTATGTACGTCGTCTATATTTCGTGCAAAGAATTTAATAAAATATGCATCATCCATTTTTTATGCAAAAAAATTTTTTATGAAAAAAATTTAATGGACTATATATCGTCAATTTTTCAAATTTGTATGAAAAAATTTAATGAACTATAAATCGTCCATTTCATATGCAAGAAACAAAAAACACTATACATCGTTTATTTTTCATGCAAAAAAAATTAAATGGGCTATAGATACAAAATAAAATGGGCTATACATGGTTAATAATTTAAATTTTTATGAAAAACATTAATGGGCTATAAATTGTCCATTTCGTATACAAAAAATTAAATGGACTATGTACGTCGTCTATATTTCGTGCAAAAAATTTAATAAAATATACATCATCCATTTTTTATGCAAAAAAATTTTTTATGAAAAAAATTTAATGAACTATATATACATCGTCATTTTTTAAAATTTTTATGAAAAAATTTAATGAACTATAAATCGTCCATTTCATATGCAAGAAACTAAAAACACTATACATCGTCTATTTTCAATGCAAAACAATTAAATGGGCTATAGATACAAAATAAAATGGGCTATACATGGTTAATAATTTAAATTTTTTGTGAAAAACATTAGTGGGCTATAAATTGTCCATTTCGTATACAAAAAATTAAATAGACTATATACGTCGTCTATGATTCGTGCAAAGAATTTAATAAAATATACATCATCCATTTTTTATGCAAATAAATTTTTTATGAAAAAATTTAATGGACTATAAATTTTTTAAATTTGTATGAAAAAATTTAATGAACTATAAATCGTCCATTTCACATGCAAGAAACTAAAAACACTATACATCGTCTATTTTTCATGCAAAAAAAATTAAATGGGCTATAGATATAAAATAGAATGGGCTATACATGGTTAATAATTTAAATTTTTATGAAAAAAATTAATGGACTATAAATTGTCCATTTCGTATACAAAAAATTAAATGGACTATGTACGTCGTCTATATTTCGTGCAAAGAATTTAATAAAATATACATCATCCATTTTTTATGCAAAAACATTTTTTATGAAAAAAATTTAATGGACTATACATCGTCAATTTTTCAAATTTTTATGAAAAAATTTAATGAACTATAAATCGTCCATTTCATATGCAAGAAACTAAAAACACTATACATCGTCTATTTTTCATGCAAAAAAAATTAAATGGGCTATAGATACAAAATAAAATGGGCTATACATGGTTAATTTTTTAAATTTTTTGTGAAAAACATTAGTGGGCTATAAATTGTCCATTTCGTATACAAAAAATTAAATGGACTATATACGTCGTCTATATTTCGTGCAAAGAATTTAATAAAATATACATCATCCATTTTTTATGCAAATAAATTTTTTATGAAAAAAATTTAATGGACTATATATTTTTCAAATTTGTATGAAAAAATTTAATGAACTATAAATCGTCCATTTCACATGCAAGAAACTAAAAACACTATACATCGTCTATTTTTCATGCAAAAAAAATTAAATGGGCTATAGATATAAAATAAAATGGGCTATACATGGTTAATAATTTAAATTTTTATGAAAAACATTAATGGGCTATAAATTGTCCATTTCGTATACAAAAAATTAAATGGACTATGTACGTCGTCTATATTTCGTACAAAGAATTAAATAAAATATACATCATCCATTTTTTATGCAAAAAAATTTTTTATGAAAAATTTAAATAAATTTTTCAAATTTTTATGAAAAAATTTAATGAACTATAAATCGTCCATTTCATATGCAAGAAACTAAAAACACTATACATTTTGTATTTTAAATAAATGACATTCAAGTTTTTTGTATTTTGTATTTTAAATACATATTTAACAAAATACATATCGAGGGTTTATATTCATAAAGTGCTCTTCAAAAATTTTCTAGCCTTGTAGATAGCATTTTTTTAATATAAACCCTCGATATACAAAATACGTAAAATTTTTTGGTGTTTTCATTTTGATCAATTTATGACGTATCATTCGTCAAACCAATAATAAAATATTAGCATCGCTAAAAAAAATGTAACTATACCAACTCTTGGAGTTGGCATCACCACATTGTACATTACTGCATTAAAATCTCAATTTCTAATAAAAGTGGACTTAGAGCCTTTGCATGTTAAACCAGCGATATATATTTTATGAAGCAAAGAATTTGTTCTGTGAAATTGATTTTCATGCAAACAAGGACGTATTTTCAGTCAGCTGCATTTTATTTAACAAGTCAACAGTTTTTTCTTCCATTTAATTTTATAATAAAATTATATAAAGAACCAAAAAACATTTTGATTTTTGCAATATACAAATGTATATTTATATCAGGGACATAACAGTTATAAGACAAATGACAAAAAGGTTATATTTAACCATTAAAATTGATTAATTCAAATAATGGTTATAATAAACGATTAACGTAATATATATTTCATTTTGGTTATTGTAACCAATTAAAGTGAAAAATATTTTTTTGTTATAAAGAACTATTATAGCAACTAAAAATATTTTTTGGTTACCAAAAAACTAAAGAATTATAATTTTTTGGTTATTTAAAATACAATATTTTAGATGTAAAAAATAATATTTGGTACGAAAAAGGATTTATTGGCAAATTTTAATAAGTTTTGGGAATCAGGTAATTTTTAATTAAACTTATTGTTCTTGTGCATAATTTTAACAAATTAGGTGTGACTCAACCCATTTACGTCATTGTCTGGTAAATTTTTTTTTTAACTTTTTGCCCTTTTTATAGTTATGTCGACTTTTAATTAATATCACACTTTGCTATCATTTTGATGTTTGATGATGTTTGCGATTTTACAATTTGTCGCCCATTTTCGCGATAAAAGTTATTTTAAGCCAAATCTTGCCTTTTCACTATTTTAGCGATTTTTAATCCATCTATCTACTTGATGTTAGCAATTTGGTGAGAATTTTTATAATTTTGGTAATTTTTTCTAATATTTTGGAATTTCTGATATCTTTAGGTATTTCTCAGTAATATTAGGGCTTGTTTGCAATTTATCGAAAACTTTCTTTAATATCGCAAAAAAAATTATTGTTCCCAATTCTTTATTTTTTGCAAATTTCTCCATATTTTTTTGATAGATTTGTATCATTCCCATATTATATGTATGTAGGCTGCTTGAAATATTTAATTTATAAATTTTAAAACCAGCTGCAAATGGAATACCAAGAAAGAAAAAATCTTTAAGAGTGTTAAATAAAGTAGTTAAGTAAAAATATATTTATTTTCTACATAGATAAATCAAAATGAACCGATTTAATTAACAGATATACCAAGTGCACACTTTGTACAGTTTTACTGAAAGATAATCGTATAACCGACAGCCAAAGTCTTGGGCTCAATTTAGCTTTGGCTGTGCTTTTTGTTAAGCTATCAATAACCTTATTAACACTAAGGTTTTAAGAAGAATAAAACTTAAAACAAGATTTGTTAATTTAGTATTTCAAATGATGTACTTTAATATATTTTTACCCATACGTTTATCTGAGATCGGTTCAGTTATATGACTCCTGTTAATTTAAACACTTACCCCCTTATGCAAAAACGAATGGAAAATTTAAAGTTGGTTTAAGAAACGAATTTTGTATGGCAAAAGCGGTTTTAAAGCATACTTTAACTTTAACAATCGTTTTTGCATAAGAGCATAAATGAAGATAAATAAATTTGATAAACCTATCTTATATATACATAAATACGCACTAATTTTTTGTCGTACACTTTTAAGTATCTTATCGTCCACCAATATTGGTGAAACATATATGGTTTAAAAGGTATTTTTATGCAGTTATGCTCAATATAAATGTTTTTTATTCAAATTTCTTGGCTCAAAAGTAGTAAAAAGCGATTTAAGTTTGCTTGAAAAAAAGACGACTTGTTCTTTGTTTTTGATTTGTCAAGTGGTCTAATTTATACCAGTGGGGTGGGGATCCTAGTAATATTACTTGGCTCACAATTTGTCTTAGGGAATTATCTATGGAAAATTTATTAGTCTAAAAGTGCAAAAATGCCCGATAGTCTTAAGAAAGTGATAAACTACCACTTGGCACTATTTTCAAAATCTTTAGTGCTAAAGGAAGAAAAAAAGTGCAAAATTTAGCACTTAAAGTGCTAAAATGGCATTCCTGTATACTAAATACATTTAGAAAACAATATCATCATATCAACTGTCAAAAATTGTACAAATGCATACATACTAGGGATGCCAATCGGGATCGATTTTTGGAAATCCCGGGATTCGGGATTCTTAAATCCTTATTTTACCACAAAATTGAAGATCCCGAGATCTCGAAAAACCCGGGTTTTTCGGGATTTCGGTATTTTCAAGATTTCGTGATCTTCAATTTTGTGGTAAAATAAATTATTTTTTTAATAAATATTAATTGAATAAGAAATTGTATGCATTTGAAAAGGTTTTATGTTGATAATATATCATTACACAATTGTCTTAACAATTTTATAACACAAGTTGAACTAAAAACCAAAAGAATTTTTCTCATCTATTTTCAAGTTGATTAATCACATTTGATGTTAGAGAATTTATACTGAAAACTATAACTAAATATGAAAATTTGTTCTTGTTTTCAATATATTTAAATTTTTTCTATAATTTTACCCAAAACTAACAGACATACATATCTATGGACTTTTGAAAAACGAAACGCATTATTCGATCAACCCGACAACCCGACGACAAAAATTTTGCATTTGCCTTGTATTGTATTCTACTTCAACTGTAAGGAGCTGTCAATAGCACGCAATTGCTACCGACAAGTAGATAATTGATAATTTTTTTGTATATCGTTGAGGAGTCGACATATAGATAGTTATACACTGCAATTATTGATGAATTGCCGCAGGAAATTTCTCCATTTTCCAATTATTTTTTTATTTTTCCTTTTATTTTTCATTATTTTGTTTTCTGTATTATTTGCTACTGTTTGAAATTATTCCCCGGGAAAAATTTCTCGTGGAATTTTATTCATAATTGCTCTCATAATATAGAATAAGACCGAATAATAAATGTTATTTCCCTTCCAAAGCTCATATGCTTCTTTTTGTTTTCAAAATAATTCATAGTTGTATATTGTAGCGTCTTTGATGAAAATAACCGTGAGAAAGTAGTTAATTTATTTTGATCTTGTTGTTAATTTATAAGAAATATGTCACGAAGACTTATTTAATAGTTAAAACTACATGTAAAAAATTTAATGGGAGTTTTATATTTTATAAAAAAATACCATAAAATCAACGAACATTTGAATTTATAAATGGTTTTTTATATAAAAATTGCTATGAAATCCCGAAAATCCCGGGATTTCGGGATTCGGGATTTCCCGTTTGGCTTCCCTAATACATACATAGATAGATGAAAATTAATGGGGCCTATTCTGGAAAACGCGTCGAAGAAGTAAAACTTTACATTAAAACAAAAACAAATTTTCAAAAATTGTTTTTGTTTGCCATGAAATTCTCAAATGAAATAAACGTGAGAATTTCAACGCGTTACTCTTTCTTTTAAAAACGGATAATTTTCTATAAGAAACAAAAACAAATTTTTTACATTTACACAATTTTGTTTTTGTTTTCCATGTAAGTTGCATCAAGTCGACGTGTATTTCAGAATAGACACCAATATTTTTTGATAAAAAAATATAGGAAATGCTTTAATTATACATGATGTCACAAGCTACACAATACTATTAAAATAAACGAAGATGTTCACTATACGACTGCCTCATAATAATATTTACAAGAGTTCGTTTTCCCCTACATAGATATTAATATTGATAAATATAAATATATATTTCTTCTTATTCTTCCGAAGTTCTCTCTCATATTATATCAGAGTTAACATCTGGTATAGACGCTGTGTAACGCATGAGGATTTTTACAGCTAAAGGGCGACTCAGACTATAATACAAGTATTAATACTTTTGACGAAAATGCATTTTTGGTCTTATATTTGTTTCAAAAATTTAAAAAAACAATAACAACTCAACATGTCAGAGCTGCATTTTTCACAAAAGTGTTAATACTTGTATAATAGTCTGAACGGGGCTTAAAGAACACTTGATACTTTTGTTTAGGTACGGCTGTCACATTTGATAGCTCTCGACAATAGCTTGCAAATTATTCCAAAGTTTTCATGAGAGTAACTTTTCATTTAAGAGAAAAAATTTGCAATTTTAATGCAGAATTAATTTAGAATTTTCCAGTCTATTTTTATATATTTTTTAAACTTCTTTGAATACAATGTAGATAACATTTAGCTCGAAATTGCACAGTGGGACAGATAAAAAAAACAATTCGTGAACTACTCAGCCATTACTTACAATATCGAAGACTATTTTTGCTAGATTTTCTATATAAGATTAACTAATTCACTTAAGATTAATTATTTACTTTCCTGTTTGCCAAACCAAACGAACCCTAATTGCCAAACAGCCAATGCCTTCATTTGAAAGAGTATCTGTAACAATTAACAAAAGTACATATATCAAATATAGCCCACTCAGTTGAAATGATTTTGGAGGATCTTAACATAGATAACATTTTTATGGAAGGTGGTATTCCAGCACTGGTCGTGAAGATTGTTTATAAAGTAATCTGCATTTAAAATTGTTTCCTGTTTGCTGCAGGAACTTAAAATCGTATCCTATAGCCTATATTTGGAAATGGCTAATTTAGCTTCAAAATATTTCTATACTCTCCCACTGTTTTGTGCGAATACTTACTCTTTACTATTTTATCAACTTTATGAAAAAAACATTTGTGGTGTTCAAACGATTGTCTTAAATGTCATAGTGGCATTATGTTTTAAATTATTTTAATATAATTATTTTTGAGTTTGTTTTTTTTAAACAAAAATGTTAAAAATTTTAGTATGATTAAAAAACTAAAACTAAGGGCCATTTTCACAACTTACCTTTAGCTTCAGGTAGGATTTCGTTTGCCCGATAAATGGCTTTACATAATAAAACCTTAATTTTTTATTATTTTATTCATTAAATATTATTATTATTGATAATAGTAACAATAAAAAATTGAAGTTGTAATAATGTAAAGATATTTATCGGGCAGACAAAATCCTACCTTTAACCAAAGGTAAGTTGTGAAAACGGCCCTAAAACTTATTTTAATATTATTTATACAAGTTAGAATTTTCTTATTAGTTGTTGCTTAGATTAACTAAATGTTTACTGTAAATGACTAGAAATAATACGTTTTAGTTTATTAAATTATTTGTATAATAAAAATATGTATGTATGTACTATATATTCAATTCCTTATTTTAATCGTGTGTACTTAGCAGTAGGGCACAATGGGAATTAACACAAAATAACTGGTTTTAAATATAAAAATTCTAAAAAAATTCTCATGAAAAAAACTCCGCTGCAGTGGGCTAAACATGAAGTATATTTAGGAAACATTTTAGTACTCCATTAACATTGGACTTGAAGTTCTTGTTCAAAGTGTCTAAGTCAAGTCTACTGTTACGACAAATTGCAGCAGAACTTACTTCAGGGGGTCTTACTATGCAATTCGAAACGCAATAAAATGCTATGGAGTTTTCACGTTGTAATTATCCGAAAATGGAAAAAAAAATTTTTCTTGAACTATTTTTGGATCATAACATTTTTGTACGTGTAATTTCGCCTCTGCATTATACACAAATAAGTTTTTTAAACATTTCATTTAAAGAGAATTTTACAGGATAAATTTATTACCAAACATTTGTATAATCTTCTTATTTATTTATTTATTGAAACATACATATTATACAAAATAAAATTGCATAATATGGTGTTGCACAAATATGGGCGGAGTAACTAGACCATATGCCCAAGATGTTATTAACAGTATTTTGAACAAGTTTTGTGACTGTACACAATCTATGCCTTCACGTAGAAAGTAGCAACGTGGTTGTTAAAGAAATTCTACAAAAGAACCGCAAGATTATACGGTAGTCCGCGGCAGATCAGTCAACCAGTGCGAGCGAGACGAAAAACTCTCGAAGGCCAAACAATACACACAAGCCTGGGGGCAAATTACGGGAGTCGTTATTGAACGAAATTACGAAATATTTCAATAGAGTTTATATGGAAATATTTTAAAATTTCAAACGGTATCGAATGCCGTAATTTGCTACCTGACCGCACTTATGAAATAATTACGATGACGCGAGAGATGTTTCCCAACCCAGAGCTGCTTAAGTCGTCGTCCATAAAGTGAAACATTTTCTGCAAAACATTTGTGTTTGTAGACGAGAGCGGAAATAGGAATGGCAAAGGATACGTCATTCTCGCCTTATTCTCATGAAAAATATATGGAAAAATGTTTAACCTGCAAAACAAAAACTTCACAATGTGGACACAAATGCAGTTTCAAAAGAGAAAACAAAAATGTTTTGCAGCAATTGTTTCACTGTATGGACGAAGACTAACGACTTATAATCTTTTTATGTTTTTGTAAATATACTAAGGACCATTATTATAACTTAAAATTAGTTAAAAGTAGGATTTTGTCGGACGTATAAAACGCTATTCATTAATATAAATTTAATTTAACTAACCAGGAAGGATACATTTGTCTCTACCTTAGCGCTTACTTTAGGTTAAGCTAAAATTGTACTGATGGAAAAATTTTTATACGTCTGATAAAATCCTACTTTTAACTAAGTTAAACTTAGTTGTAATAATGTTGTAATAATGGCCCTAATTTGTATATACAGTTTGGGGCAAAATTAGTCACCGTATCCGAAAATGCAATAATTTTTTTTCCACTTTGACGTTTGTGGGGTAAATAGGTACAAAAAGTAAAACTGGTGCGAAATTTGGTCACAACAGCCTTTAAGTCCTTGCCGAACGGTCAATTACGATGACCATCAAATAGAAATGGCAAACTTTACCGAGCATTTTTGGAATTGCCACAATCCAAAATTTCTTTTACACTGAAAAAAAATTCACAATGAAAAACAAATAGCTGAAAATCACTCGATATTTATTCATAAATGAAAAGCATTACTTATTGTCAAATATAAAATTTGTGTTGTGTAACTTTAAAAATTTTGAACATGTGTGAAAGAATTTTATTTCGTTTCGTATTACAAAGGAAAGAAATAAAATAAATTTTTTAGTGTCGGATTGAAAACATTGCAATGTAATTATACTTTGGGATTTCAGTAAGAAAATTGTGAAAACGGTTAAAAGCCAGCAGACACATTTTAAAATAGGAGGGCAATTTGATATGCAGCTTTTGGTAAGAGGATGTTATGATTTTCTCAAAAGTCTAGACGGAGAGTGTCAGTTATCTTGAGCCATGTGCGGAAAGTTCAATGAAGATACCCCACATACGCAAAAATGTTTGTATGTATGTACCCATCTCTTTAATGAGTAAATTAGTCTGCGTTTAGACACGAAAACATTTAGTTTAGTATAATATATTAAGGGGCGGAATACAGAATCGTTTTTGTGTTCAGCACTCGGCGGCACGCTTTTTTTTAAATATTCTTTGCTACATATCGAGAGTCTATATTCAAAATACGTCAACTCAAAAAAGCTAACTTTTCAGTAGAGTAAAAAACTAGTTAATTCGCTCATTGTTTTAAAAATAAATAATTTGCCTTCCATAATATGGTTTAAATATGCTTACTAATTTATAGGTCTGCAAAAAATATTTTCTTTTGCACTGGTTTACGTATTTTTATAAGATAGCATATTTTAGTCGATCAGAAAACAAATAGTTTTTAGAATTTTTTAAAATGTGCTAATTTTGTCGGAAAAAATAAATGATTTTTTTCGATATATTTATTTATTTGTGAAATTGTTTACTCAATACTTGATATAAGAATTGAAAAGCTATAAGAAGAAACTTAAAATACCATAAAAAAATAACTTAAGCCTGACTGAAAGCGTCTTCCATCTCGAGGTAGTCAGCTTTAGCACTCTATAACTAACTTTCTAGTATAACCAAGTCACTCTAAGTTATAATAGCTTATAACTAAAGCTAATATCATTGGCTATATTCGGTCCATACATTATGTTTCTATTCGATTAACAACTAAAAAGTTATACATACATTACCAATTTTTTTTTATCGGAACCCTATTTAATAATATTTTAAAAGTGACCATATCTCAAAAACTAGCCATATGATAATAAAATCAAAAACAGATTCGTGTTCAGCATGCCAAATTCAATAAGATATGAGGTAAATTTATAATAAATTAGTAAGTTTTTAAAAATATTACAAATTTACATGGCAGTTAGCATTTATTTTCACCAAAAGAAATTATAATTACTTTGAGATAGCAGAACAAGAAAAATTGATATAAAACGAGAAAAAAATAATTTTTTGATTAGAAATTTTTTTTACAGATGAAGATTGTATAGGGGAGTTACATGCCACTCAAAAATCATTTTGACCAAATTTGAGTTAACGCCTTTTCAATATAGGCTTTCGATACACATACATACATACATGCATATCCATACATGGTTGGTAGCAGCGTTGTCAACTTTTAAATTTCAAAAAGCACTGAAACCACTAAAAAAGCGCGTAATTTAAGTAAAAAAGCACTAATTTTTAATTATTATCATATATTAAAAAAATTTGTTATACACAAATATGCATATAAAAAATATAATAATCGGTTGACTTTGCATACATTTTTAAAATTATAAATTTGAGGCATCCGATACACATTTTAATAGTATAGGAATCAGTGAATTCTCAAATCAGTTTGACGAAGCCTTTTGTAGTTATTATAAAAAAATGTATTCTTAATAATTTTTCGTCAGGAACGAAACTCGATAGTGGACTAATTATATTTTCCCTAGACTAGACAAAATTTCGATATTAAACTATACTTGGGTAAATACTTCTATTATGTCTTCTTTGTTGCGTGGCAAAACATTTTTTATATTAATTATGATTTAAATGTTAAAGTTTAAGGGAAATATGACGCTTATTTCTTCCACCAAGCCTTGTACAATCTTGGTAGAATTTTTTTAAATGCTCCATTTAAGTTCAGAGCTTATTATTTTTTATATATAGATAACATTTGTGAAGAACATCTACAAGCAACAAATATTTGTGTCGAAAATTTTGTTACAAATTTCGTGATATCATCAATTTACTCCCCTCCCAGATTCGCAATTACTGAGGATCAATTCGAGGAATTCTACAAATCTCTTTTCCCTTGTTTTGTAGCAGCTGGGGACTACAATGCAAAACATACGTTCTGGGGTTCGCGTCTTATTACACCTAGAGGTCGGGCATTGTTCAACACAATTTCAAAAATGGGCTTGGACGTCATTTCAAGTGGGGAGCCCACTTACTGGCCTACGGACATACAAAAAATTCCGGATGTTATAGATTTTGGAGTAATGAAAAATATCGGTAGGGAATTAATTCATGTTGAAGCTTCTGTTGATCTCTCCTCCGATCACTCTCCCACGATTGTTACAATTTGTAGCCCACTAAGAAGTGACTTCCCTGTCCCATACGTAAAGATGATCAACCGTGTTAATTATCTGGGGTTCAAAAAATACCTCAGTAGCCATTGTACGGAAAATATTAACCTAAGAACACCAGGTGATATTGAATCTAACATTGCCAATCTTAACGAAAATATTAAACAGGCTGCTGAACATGCCACTACTTCCCATCCGCAGACTGGGTTTAATAGAATTTATTCTACAGACATTGAACGTCTTTTACGTGAAAAAAGGACAGCTAGAAGGGAATGGCAACAGCACAGATCACCCCTAAATAAAATTAGATTTAAAGAGTGCACTAGACGACTCCAAGAGCTGCTGGCATATGAAAAAACTGTATGTCTTAAAAATTATCCTGAAAATCTTGATGCCACACCTGCATCTAATTACTCCTTGTGGCGAGCTGCTAGAAAGCTTAAAACACCTGTTGAATATATACCACCGCTGCGCACTTCTACCGGAGGTTGGGCCAGAAGCGATACTGAAAAAGGTGACATATTTGTTGAGCATTTAAAATCCGTATTTACACCAAATACATGTACCGGTGTTGCTGATTTGCCGAGTGTAGTTGCTCTACCCCCTCGACCCTTAAAATTTACGATGTGTGATCTACAAAAACTAATTGCCGAACTCAACCCGAAAAAAGCTGCCGGTATGGATGGAATTAGTAACCAGATGCTGATTAAGTTACCTCGTACTGCAATTAGAATCCTGTTATTAATTTTTAATGCCATTTTACGACTGGAGTATTATCCACAAAGCTGGAAGCTTGCGAAGGTCAAAATGATTCCAAAGCCGGGCAAAGACCTTACCAAGGCTGAGTCATACAGGCCAATAAGTCTGCTATCAACAATGTCAAAACTCTTCGAAAAGCTGGTCATGACAAAATTGTCCCCAATTTTAACTGATAGTGGGTGCATCCCAGACCATCAATTTGGTTTTAGAAGTCAGCATAGCACCATTGAACAAACTCATAGATTGGTGCAATTTATAAGAAGAACTTTTGAAGAAAAAATGTATTGTTCTGCCCTGTTTATTGACGTTTCTCAGGCCTTTGATAAAGTGTGGCATGAAGGCCTTATTTTAAAATTAAAATCATATTTACCAATAAATTTTCTGAATTTATTAGAAAGCTACATAACTACCCGAAAGTTTACGATTGTGGAAGGAGAATTAATGAGTCTGGCCCAATCTATATCATCCGGTGTGCCACAGGGGAGCATACTGGGGCCAGTTTTGTATTTGATTTATACTTGTGATATGCCTGTGAGCAGCAATATCCATACATCTACGTTTGCACGAGGCTTCCCGATATCCTCAAGAACATATTACACAGTTGGAAATCTGGTTGAACTTATGGAGAATTAAAGTCAATGAACAAAAGTGTGTCCATACAACGTTTACCCTAAGAAGAGATACTTGTTCCCCCATTCGAATCAACAATCAAAATATTCCTCAACATTCCCAAGTGAAATACCTTGGTATACACCTTGATCGAAGACTTACATGGAAACATCATATTGACTTTAAGCTAACTCAGATGAAACTAAAGTTATCTCAAATTCATTGGTTGATTGGCAGAAATTCAACACTTAGTCTGGACTGCAAACTTTTAATATACAAGTCGCTTTTGAAGCCAATATGGTGTTACGGTATCCAGTTATGGGGCACAGCTTCAGCTTGCAATGTAGAGAGAATTCAACGAAGACAAAACAAAATTTTAAGATTAATAACATCTGCTCCATGGAATATTAAGAATTCAAATTTGCATCGTGATTTAAAAATGCCACTAGTGACTGAAGAAATTGCAAGATACGCAGGCAAATACTTAACAAAACTCGAGTCACATCCTAATCCGCTTGCTCGTAATATTTTGAATTTTAATGGTCACATCCGCCTAAAAAAGAGGGACACAAGGGCTCTTATACTCAACACTCTAGATGGGAATGCTTGAAAATACATTTAATTTTCCTTTTTGATTATCACTACTTTGTATTATTTAAATTATCACTAAGTTTTGGCCGACACTGGTCGGGCTAAATAATTATATTTTAGCTTTAAGATTTGATCACTTATTGTTAGTTCATTTTTGAAGATACAATAAATAAATATATGTATTAAAAAAAAAAAAAAAAAAAATATATAGATTTCTCCGAAGGAAAAAATAGGTGAGGAAATTTTTCTTCGAATTTTTGCTTTAGTGCCACCGACTCGAAACAAAAAGCACCGATATGAATTTACTAACTTCAAAATTTTTCGCGTCGAAAATTTCAAAAAGCACTAAAAACGGTGCGAAAAGCACCGAGTTGCCAACGCTGGTTGGTAGTGTCCAATAATAATGGAATATTGGCGGTAACATTTTCGTTTGAATGAAAAAATAAGAGAGTTTCAAATGGATTTCTTCCAAATGTTCACCCGTCTAAAGTCGAGTTTAGAGTAAAGGCTCAGTTTATTCCTACGTTGCAGTTACATTACATTACAGTCGGTTAACTAAGCCCTGAGGCTTAACATTTACTATGACAAAAGTAAATGTTAAATTATTTTCAATACGTATGTATGTATATTCAGTATCTATAGTCAAATATGAGGATTTATTCTTATTTCATCTATAAAGGCTGAACAATTTCTCAAGACCTCTTGTAGCAAGGGTTAATTGCAGGATAGTTTATGGGAATTTTACTCAATGTGGTCGCAAGTACCATTCATCCATTTAGAGAACAGTATACCGTAGGAAGATGTTAGGTTTGCCGAGCGGCTAAATGAACTGAGAACTGAACTTGGGCATAAGATTCAATTTCTCACCTTGGTATAAAGTTCTATCTAGGGAGATTTTGGCCCTCTCATGCAGTCTATAAGTATATGATGGTTTTCGTACGTATAAAATTATTAACATCAAATATATCGAAAAAATCTTACCGAACGAAAGCCAATCACTTACTCCCACAGTTCCTTCGCACATATTGTCCAATAGCTAACGGCATTTCAGTTAGAAATTCAGGCAATCACTACGTGCACAGAAAATATTATTCCCAAGAAATTTTCAAACAAAAGTTTGTTTGAAATTAAATTTTGGTTCAGTAAATATTTTTTACTATTCCAGTAAATAGTTTGATCCAATTTTGTTTTAAGCAAAACCAAACACAATATAGAGTGAAAAATTCTAGTTGATACAATTAATATAAAGTAATACTTGGAAAAAAATTGTTAAGAGAACATTTCTGTTCCAATATAGAAATTACATACTGTACACAAGAGTTATTTATTTTATTTACTTTTTATTTTCATTTAAAGACTTTGTAGAATCAGACAATCTGTTGATTGAAAAGATCGGGGTTTTTTCCAAACAAATTATTTCAAAATTTTGCATTTGAATTCACAAATTTCTTTGTAGGACCTAAATTAAAAAAATTATTATTTGATTCAGAGAATTTTGTGTTTGAAATGGAAAATTAGTTTTTTCTGTGTGTTACTATAAATTTATAAATTAACGGCCCTCTGTATAAGTAAAAATTGGCATGAAGTTAGCATAAGTGGAAAAATTGAACATGATCTTAAAGAGTTTTGCTATGAAAGTTCACATTAAAAATCATGCTAGGACTTAGAGGTGGGTTAAAATTAGGTAATGCTATCGTTTTTAATGTCAAATTGTATGGAGGAACTTGTTAACACCTTATTCAATTTCGTCACTTATGCTAACTTCATGCCAATTTTTGCTTATACATAGAGCCGTAGGGTCCTAAGTGCGCTCATGTAGTCATCCTTTTCAATAGCCAGCCAACTATGAAGTATACTTTCGTGAGAGTTCTGATTTAACTTTTTTTTTTGCAGTGTTTATAACTTGGGGTAATGATGATCCTTATTAATTGCTCCGGTGGTCTAAAGATATCCGATTTATGGAAATTAATTATTGAACGTTGAAACGGCTGTTTGTTATTAGCTAGGCGCTAATAAAACCATTTTATTTTAGTGTCGAACAAGATTCGGATAGCAATTGCTGCGAATACTTTTACTGTTATTTTGTGATAAAGTATGTTTCATGGCTTCGACAAACTATTGCTTTGGCCCAATTTTCAAAAACTTATTTTTGTATATATAGCAACTTAAAAATCTAAAATATATATTTACTGGTCTTACATTGTATTAACAGCAAAACCAGGAGCATAAACTAATATTTGCATTAAAAAAATTTCTTCATAAATTAGGAAACCGTTTATTTTTGCGAGAGAAATTAATTAGTTTCTATAACTGAGTCTGAGTAAACAAAAGTAAATTTCGTAATACAAAATTTGGATTATTATTCGTTCTACACATAATACAAAACTATATTTCTATAAGTAGAACATTATCGAAAAATATTTGCTAATTTTAAGGTGTATATATAGTATACTCGCACCTGAACAGTTCACAGTCATGTTACACACGCTTCAGTTTTTCTTGAAGCACATCTCTTTAATTATCTATTAAAACTACCTCCTTATTTAAATAATTTCTCCTTTCCACTCTCTACCACAAACTCAGACTTGTTTCAAGAAAAACTGATATGTTTAAAACACGACTGAGTAAATGTTATACAAAAATTTTGCTATTCTGAATTAGAAGCGAAGCTACTTAAAATCTACACAGGCTTTTCACATTTCAAGCTTTTTTCGTGAATGCGATTCTCTTCCCCTATTCACTCGCATGCTATTTTGCCATCAAAACTGCTCAAGGCGATGGCAAACGCTTGTAAAGCACACAAGGGATAACGGTAGTCCATGGTGAAAACATCTTCGGATGTGCGACCAAATTGCATGACTATATAATCGGGATCAGAGTCATGCACAAGTTGAAAATTTTTTACGGATGCCTGCGTAACACGGCCATGAAAATTTAAAACATATGATTGGGTTTCGTCATTCCAAACGGGCGTTTTGTTATGCAGTTCCACAATATTGTCAAGGTTCTGTAACAAATAAAGTGAAATTATTTGCCCTAAAAATAGACTAATTTTTTTACTTTACTTACTTTACATTTCCATAGATCCATAATGCCTTGTTGTTTAGGATCCGCTGAGCTGACTTTAACTCTTTGATCGTCTTCAGTCATTCCAGGCAGTATAACGGTCATATTTCTTGGCCCCTTAAAACCCAAAATATTCGTGTCCTATTTAAAATTTGAAAAGGAAAATTGAGTTTAAGCGATCTAAATGCGATCACATTACTTAAGTAAAAAATTGGGTGCACAATACTCTAAAAAACAGTATGGTTTATAATACTTGATCTTCTTAGTTAACTTTTTGAAAATAATCTTTTTAAAATAAGGTGCATTTTAAGTGCTTAAAAAGAAGTACATCTAGAGCTTTGACAGTCGATAGCAGCCATATTGTTTGAAGCCATATCTCTCAAATTATTTCTCATTTACGAGTATTCACTCGGTTGTGCCAAATCACTATTTACGGATAAAAACGTCCAAATGATAAAATTATTTCATCAAAATGGGTATTCTGTTCTGAAAACGTTAAAAGTTCTTACATTTTAACTAGTGTAGCAACGAGATCCGTGATAATTTTTTCTTCAGAGAGCTCTTCAAACCGATCAATATTGTTCAATACAGAATTTCTTGCGATAGTTTCTTGAGGTTTTTCGAGGTCGGAATAAATGTCAGTACTTTCATTGCAAAACCAATTTCTTGGTATCAGGAAAGGCCATTATTATAACTGGCTATTAGTTAAAGATAGTATTTTATTGCACGGATAAACAGTTTTTCATTATCACAACTTCACTTTAACCAAAAGAGGGCGATAAGTTAAAGGCAAGCTCACTCTACCTGTAACTTTTATCGCTACTTGAAGCTGTCACGTTTTCATAAGTTGCCACACTTTCAAATTAATATATTATAGGCGAATTTGAATAAAATTAAAAGTTTAAAGAAATTTATTATTTGACATATTGTCAGAAGTGTACATACAATATTTGAAATTTATTTGCTGGTGGTTTAGGATAGACACACGCATTTCATTGGCGCTTGAACCAAATCATCAGTAGACTTCAACCAAAAATCCCGAACAGCCACAACCCTTTACTTTATGCACAGACTTTGGTATCAGTTTCAAAGCCTACTAAGCTTATTTTTTCTTTTGTGATTTTCAAAAATATTATTTTATGAATTCTCATAAAGTTGTTGAAAGTAAGAGGTTTGTGACTGTTCTGGATTTGTGTTTGAAGTCTACTGATGATTTGGTTCAAGCACCAATGAAATGCATATATAGTAGACATGCTAAACCAACAGCATATACATTTCAAATAATAAAATATAAGAATTAACAAAAACGGACCACTTTCTCATGTTTTAGACTCGGCAGTTTTACTTGAAGCAACTCCGAGTTTATAGGAGAGAGAGGGAAGAAGAATGAAGAGGGGTACTGACTTGCTTGTACAGAAAAGTTACTTCAATTTTTGTTTGTTATTTCATTCGCTGCATTAAAACAATACGAAAATTTAACAAGACATCGTCTGTGTGTAAAAAAACGAGCAGTTTTAAAAGAGAATTGTAGAGAACTGCTTCAAGTAAAACTGTCGAGTCTTAAACAAGACTTTGTTTGTAATTTGACAAATAAATAAAAACATGTTGCCACTTAATATTTTAAACAAATAAATATCCACGATATTCACAGAAATGTTGCCACTAAACAAAAATTGTATTGTTTATTTTATCGGACAGTTGTAATAATGGAAAAATTTTAAAGTTCACTTTAGGATAAACTATCCGGAACTTTATCATAAAGTTATAATAATAGCTCTTAGTCTTTTTTATTATTGATTCATGTTCCCATATTTGTTAGAACAGCATTTAAGGCAACGAATGAGAGTGGGTCGGTACCTATTAAATATTACCAACTTCTACAAATGGAAGATTTAAAGTATAAAATTCAGATCTGTCCCAAAATTTCATAAGACCAAAATTATGTATACGCAAAAACTAATAACCTCACTGTTAGACAGATAAAAATAGCTATTACGTTAGGTAAGGGGAACAGCCAGAATCCCGCTCTCACCTAGACTCTTCTGGTTCATTTTGATACCACGGAAACTCTGCTTATGAGGAGTTCTGACCGTTGAACCAACCAGACTAGTTCAACACTGGCAACGTCAGAAGGTTATCGGAAGTCAAGAGCACCCATAGTGGCTATTTTCTTTCTTGCTAATAATACTTTGCAACAAAAGTAAAATCTTTCTTAAATTAGGTTATAATAAATAATTGCTTGTCTTACGCCTCATTCACCACAGCCGGCTACACGAACACACGACTTCAAATGTCACAAGCTGCATTTTTCGTGTCGTAGCCAGCTACTTAATTCTTTTGGAGACGGCAGCAGCACCATCTACATCTGATATTCAAGTACAAATAAAAATTAATTACTCTTTTAAAATGTACTTTTTCACGTAAAAGTACAAAAATTAATCAATTTATTCTTAACATCAATTTTTGGATATTGTTTCTGGTCAACAATATGAAATCATTGTACGATATCATGTGTTCAACATATTGTATTACAATTGTAACACTGAATTTGCTCATTGTGGGCAAATAAATAAAAATTAGTTTAATTGGAGTACAACGACAAATCAGCAAAGACAACAACCTGTCGCCCTGTTGCCTTGCAGTCTTCAAAAGAATCATTCTCATATAAACATCTGTATTCTACCCTTGACATTTTGTAGTCGGAAGCTTGCTGTGGTGAATGTGTTTAATGCTTTAATGTTTAATCTTTTGATATAAAACTGCGCTGGACTGAAATCATATAAGTATCGCTCTGCTCTTCTTTCAAAGATACGTTTAAATATACATTATCATAAACAAAAGGTTCTCATAACAAATACATATACTAAGTCAAATTTATTAGAAGTTTATTGTTGTAAATATAAAAACTAGCTTACGTAAATAATAACGGCCAAATCCAATCTCGGACTTTCGGCATTCTCTTTGCTGCCGCTGTCGTATACCGTAAACGAAGTACCAAAGACATTCGATCTGAGTTTCCCGCAAAAACCTTCGGCATTACGCGACAAATCTGTTGGATCACAACTAATAATATAATTGGATGTTTTACTCTTCTTTCGCTTGCGACCACCCAACAAAAATATTTTCTTGCCGTAGTCCCGTTCCAGGTGCAAATAATAAATGGGAAACAGGCCACGATCCATGCCTTTACGATCACGTGTGATACGACACTTGTAAAGCACACCTTGCGTTGCAGGTTGCATAACAAATTGTTCTATATTCCCTATAAGATCGCCTTCGGGTTCGGCTAGATCCGAAGTGTTGGCGTCGGCTTCATCTTTCCCACCACCAGCACTATCAGCCGTTTTTGAAATACTCGATGAACTTACTTGTTTGGCTGGCATAACTGGGGCAGCATGAGCAATGTTATTGCGATTAGCATAATCTTCTTCGTCTAAATCATCTTGGAAAGATTGCAGACGACTTCTTTGTCTGTGTTGTGATGAGGCTGAATTTGTAGAACTACTGAGCTGATGATGTGGAGTTTCGCCCAATACAACCACCGGCATGCTTTCCACGTCTTCCAGCTCGTGTACAGAAAATTCTTCAATTAAATCTTGAAAAAAAAGAAAGAATGTTTTATATTTGGAGTTTAGAAAAAGATGTGGGTAAATATACCTTCATCCCTGCTGTTAGTGTTACCACGTTTGCCTCCACTCCGGCTGTGATTAGAATTATTGAGGTATCTTACACTACTATTCGTTAGAGTAGCAGCAGCAGTTATTGCTACTGTGGCATTGGTGGTATTAGTGTTGCTCAGAATTTGATCTGGATTTTGGGTTGAACTAATGAATTGCATTGGTCCATCGTATGCATGTATTTCGCGATTGTTAGATGTCCTTAGGCCTGACATGGGACGATTTATTTGCAAATCGCTGGCCTGTACCATACCAGGTGAAGATCGCTTTTGTCGCATATAAGCCTCCATTAATTGGCGCTGGAAGAAAAATTATTAAATACTTATATATTTGTATTTATATTATCATTTATCGTTTGGTTTTTAGTTCAATGAAACTATTTTTTTAAGCTTTAGGTCAGTAAATTTTATAAATTCTTTATATTTTTATTTTTATATCGATATTTCGTTAACCTTTGGTTAACTTCTTCAGGATTATTCTTGTTTTTATATTTTGATAGTTAGTTTTCATCTTTTTTTGTTTTTTTAAAGGATTTTTAAAAGCCGAATAACATGTTGTCGTTCATTTTCATTCATCATGTTCATTTTCTCTCTCTCTAAATACTTAGAAACTACTGCCTTTTACTTAAGAAGAAAGAAGACTAATGCGTTTGATTCGAAATTTTAAGTTGATGGAAGCTTTTAATTTTTTTTTAGCGTTTTTAAACTCAAAAGTTAATAGAAATAAATAGACTAGTATGTTATAAGTTCATTTCTGATTAACTTAATTTTTATATGTTACTACCCGAAAATTACAATAGTGTCGTTTTAAGTACTCTTTTATTATTGTCCGTCAAACAACAATAAATGCGTACAGTTAAAAATAAAAATAATACATGTACGCAAACATAAACTATAAACAACCAACGACTATTTCCATACACACTTCTTAAATTACACAGCACGAGCGACTATGACTAAAATTTTTTACACTGCATCTGCCACAATCGTACGCATAAATATAAAAATACTCTGAATACTTACTCGTCTACATATGAGTAGATACAAGAGTATTTTATTTGCATGCACTTCAAACATCAGTATTTCCAGAAAAGTGAACTGGTAAAACCGTAAAATGGCAACTGCGTTCAACTGAATTCATCAAAGGGTAGAAAGTGCGATTTAATAGTTCTGGACTAAATATTTACTAGAAATACATTAAGCATTTTATAAGTTACAAAATATCAATTCATTAAAACGTTTTTTTTTAATTTTAGGAAAAACATAAGTTGCTTATTCTAAATTTTACCTAGTAATTATCTGATTAATGTTTTCAAACAGTCAAAGCACTTTTTCTATTCCATTCATACACACAAATGCATACGGGGGCAAATGATGACTAAATATTCTGTGAAGCATACGTATATTTGGTTTGTCCGAATATATATCCATACTGTGAGTATAAGCATACTTCGAATATAAGTATGGCTGACACTCAATGTCCACAATACTCATGTACCTTTCTATTTATAGTTGTAGAGTAAACGATAAACCTCAATTATCGCAAATATTTCTTGTGGGTTGGAATCACATATTATTCCCATAGTAGTATAGCGCACGATATGTTTGTGCTACAACTATGAGGATGCGCAGTTTTTTTCGAGTATTTATTGCTCTTATTTGATTACTATGCTACAGCAAACGAGCTTCTTGAAGTTTAGTAGCATAATCGCTTAAAGGAAACAGGGTTGGATATCCTTATTAAACATGTGTTGAAAATATGCATGTTTTTTATTTATTGTATCTTCATATATGAACTAACAATAAGTATTCAAATCTTAAATCTAACATATAATTAATAGGCCCGACCAATGCCAGACATAACTAAGTGATAGTTGTAAATAATACATAAGTATTGATAAGCAAAAAAAAAAGTATTTGTAAGCAACTTCATTCGGAGTGTTTAGTATTAGAGCCCTTGTATCTCTCTTTTTTAAGCGGACGTGTCCAGTAAAGTTTAAAATATTACGAGCAAGCAGATTAGGATGTGGAACGAGTTTTGTTAGATATTTGCCTGCGTATTTTGCAATTTCTTCAGTCACTAGTTTTTTTTTTTAATACATATATTTATTTATTGTATCTTCAAAAATGAACTGACAATAAGTGATCAAATCTTAAAGCTAAAATATAATTATTTAGCCCGACCAGTGTCGGCCAAAACTTAGTGATAATTTAAATAATACAAAGTAGTGATAATCAAAAAGAAAAATTAAATGTATTTTCAAGCATTCCCATCTAGAGTGTTGGGTATAAGAGCCCTTGTGTCCTTCTTTTTTAGGCGGATGTGACCATTAAAATTCAAAATATTGCGAGCAAGCGGATTAGGATGTGACTCGAGTTTTGTTAAGTCTTTGCCTGCGTATCTTGCAATTTCTTCAGTCACTAGTGGCATTCTTAAATCACGATGCAAATTTGAATTCTTAATATACCATGGAGCAGATGTTATTAACCTAAAAATGTCTTCGTTGAATTCTCTCTACATTGCAAGCTGAAGCTGTGCCCCATAACTGGATACCGTAACACCATATTGGCTTCAAAAGCGACTTGTATATTAAAAGTTTGCAGTCCAGACTAAGTGTTGAATTTCTGCCAATCAACCAATGAATTTGAGATAACTTAAGTTTCATCTGAGTTAGCTTAAAGTCAATATGATATTTCCATGTAAGTCTTCGATCAAGGTGTATACCAAGGTATTTCACTTGGGAATGTTGAGGAATATTTTGATTGTTGATTGGAATGGGGGAACAAGTATCTCTTCTTAGAATAAACGTTGTATGGACACACTTTTGTTCATTGACTTTAATTCTCCATAAGTTCAACCAGATTTCCAACTGTGTAATATGTTCTTGAGGATATCGGGAAGCCTCGTGCAAACGTAGATGTATGGATATTGCTGCTCACAGGCATATCACAAGTATAAATCAAATACAAAACTGGCCCCAGTATGCTCCCCTGTGGCACACCGGATGATATAGATTGGGCCAGACTCATTAATTCTCCTTCCACAATCGTAAACTTTCGGGTAGTTATGTAGCTTTCTAATAAATTCAGAAAATTTATTGGTAAATATGATTTTAATTTTAAAATAAGGCCTTCATGCCACACTTTATCAAAGGCCTGAGAAACGTCAATAAACAGGGCAGAACAATACATTTTTTCTTCAAAAGTTCTTCTTATAAATTGCACCAATCTATGAGTTTGTTCAATGGTGCTATGCTGACTTCTAAAACCAAATTGATGGTCTGGGATGCACCCACTATCAGTTAAAATTGGGGACAATTTTGTCATGACCAGCTTTTCGAAGAGTTTTGACATTGTTGATAGCAGACTTATTGGCCTGTATGACTCAGCCTTGGTAAGGTCTTTGCCCGGCTTTGGAATCATTTTGACCTTCGCAAGCTTCCAGCTTTGTGGATAATACTCCAGTCGTAAAATGGCATTAAAAATTAATAACAGGATTCTAATTGCAGTACGAGGTAACTTAATCAGCATCTGGTTACTAATTCCATCCATACCGGCAGCTTTTTTCGGGTTGAGTTCGGCAATTAGTTTTTGTAGATCACACATCGTAAATTTTAAGGGTCGAGGGGGTAGAGCAACTACACTCGGCAAATCAGCAACACCGGTACATGTATTTGGTGTAAATACGGATTTTAAATGCTCAACAAATATGTCACCTTTTTCAGTATCGCTTCTGGCCCAACCTCCGGTAGAAGTGCGCAGCGGTGGTATATATTCAACAGGTGTTTTAAGCTTTCTAGCAGCTCGCCACAAGGACTAATTAGATGCAGGTGTGGCATCAAGATTTTCAGGATAATTTTTAAGACATACAGTTTTTTCATATGCCAGCAGCTCTTGGAGTCGTCTAGTGCACTCTTTAAATCTAATTTTATTTAGGGGTGATCTGTGCTGTTGCCATTCCCTTCTAGCTGTCCTTTTTTCACGTAAAAGACGTTCAATGTCTGTAGAATAAATTCTATTAAACCCAGTCTGCGGATGGGAAGTAGTGGCATGTTCAGCAGCCTGTTTAATATTTTCGTTAAGATTTTCAATGTTAGATTCAATATCACCTGGTGTTCTTAGGTTAATATTTTCCGTACAATGGCTACTGAGGTATTTTTTGAACCCCAGCCAATTAACACGGTTGATCATCTTTACGTATGGGACAGGGAAGTCACTTCTTAGTGGGCTACAAATTGTAACAATCGTGGGAGAGTGATCGGAGGAGAGATCTATAGAAGCTTCAACGTGAATTAATTCCCTAGAAATACTTTTTATGACGCCGAAATCTATAACATCCGGAATTTTTCGTACGTCAGTAGGCCAGTAAGTAGGCTCACCACTCGAAATAACATCCAAGCCCATTTTTGAAATTGTGTTGAACAACGCCGTACTTCTAGGCGTACTAAGACGCGAACCCCAGAACGTATGCTTAGCATTATAGTCGCCAGCTGCTATGAAACAAGGTCCACGAGATTTGTAGAATTTATCGTATAGATCCTCATTGATTGAAAATCTGGGAGGGGAGTAAATTGAAGATATCATGAAATCCACACAAAAACCGTCGACGGAAATATTAGTTGCTTGAAGATGTTCTTCCCAAATGTTTTCAAGAATATAGTGTTTGAGTCTTGACTTTATTAGAATTTCTGATCCACCACATGCTCTCCCTCTAGTATTCACAACTTTTTCAACTTGTTCGGCTACACTGTTGAGGTATTTTTCTCTATCTACGCGGACCATATATGTGATTTTGCCGGAACATTCTCGGTAAGCAGTTCGAGTTTGTAGCTTCGATGCTGGATCTTTAGATTTAAGCAATTCTTTCCTTAAATGTTTTCTGTTTTGTATTTCTTACCATCATTAAGCCCGGAGTTATGGCTTAATTTTATTAGTCTTAATGCCGAGCGCTGTTTTTGCGGATGATTTGCAGGCTTCAACTAATTGCGGCCAGTTGTTTTGGCTATTTGCAGATAGATGATCGCATAGAGTTTGATTATATAATGTAGCTACTGTGGTCTTGCGTAATAGTTCAATTAACAAATATTGCTTTAAAAAAAATTTCCAATCAATGAAAGTATTGAAATATTTTAGGGTCCAATCAACATTCAAAATAGCTTTCAAGAAACGACTGGAATGCAATTTTAAAAATAACCATATTTATAACATATCTCATGTAACTTAATGAATATTAGGCAGACGTATAAATGAATTAATAACACAGTTCAAGATTTGATATTTTTTTTATAAATATTTGACAATTTAAAATGTATATTCAAATGTTCTGACTGTTGAGGAAAATAATATACTTACATATGTACATATGTACCTAAATATGTACATATGTACCTAAATATGCCCCCGTGGTTAAAATTTTCGGGTTTTTAGATTTTTCTAGTTCATTGCTCACCTAGATCTACTCGTGTAACAAATTTCAGCTCTCTACTCATAGCGGAAGTGCTTCATCAATTTGATGAGTGTGTCAGTGGACAGTGGTCAGTGGGTATGTCTTAAAATATGCACTTTTTGCACCTCCATATCTCCGGAACCTTTCATTGTAAAACTTTCAAACTTCGCGTATAAGATAATATGAATTTATTCTAATTGTGGTTAAAATTTTATAATTGCGAATGCGATTGTGGGAACAAAGTTATGAGGGGGTAAAAACAGCTCGAATGGCTTCTTGTTAATATACGCACAGCGTGCATTGGCCGGAACTTGGCCTGGCGCACTGCCGTGCGCCTAGGTAAACGCATACAATTAGGCGATAAAACTACCAATGCGGGCCATATGATTTTGTTACTCACATACTATTGCTCTTATGCAAAAACGATTGTTAAAGTTAAAGCAAGCTTTAGAACCGGTTTTGCCATACAAAAATCGTTTCTTAAACTAACTTTAAATTTACCATTCATTTTTGCATAAGGGGTTATATGTTTTGCAATTATAGATCATTCGACTTTTTTCCAAGCCTCTACTTTTTCTCCAGGACTTTGTTCGATCGGTTTTCTCTCACTCTATTGTTATATTATACTATTCTACCTCGCAAAGCAGAAATATAATTTCTTTCTCCATAAAATTTGGCGACCTTTAATTAAAATTTTTTAGTTTTGCATTTTTTGATTGTGCAGAGAATTGATAGCATAGGGCAAAACAGCTGTTTTTTTGACATTTATTCTAGTGCTGCCACAATATTATTTTTTAAACTACACATAAAGGCTGGTACTCTGTTCACAATTTCGTGCGAAATGCTGTCAATCTACATATAAAAGTATTTGGTATGAAATGTTTGCGAAATAAATTCGCAAAAGTAGTACTCTGTTCTTGTTGTGAAAAACACGTAAAGTCATGTCTTTCCATGCAAAATTAGTCTGGCATCATTTTAGTTTAGCTGCGAAGCAACATGAGTAGTGCTTTTTTCGCACGGAATTTTAACAATGTTGCATACTTTCAAGCAATAAAAGCAACCAATTTATAAAAAAAAACCGCGAGTTGGGCTATATTTAGTACATGTCAAATTTTTCATGCGAAATAATCAAGGTTTTTCGCAACTACGAACAGTGTACCAGGCTTAAGGTATGGTTCACTGATTTACTTCTGTTGATTTTAAACCACATATGCATTAGAGTTTAGTTCAACTAAACCAGCGTTTAAGCTTTGATTAAATTATTAGAGCTAAGAAGAAGCTATAAACAGCCAAATATAAATTTGAAGTTTCAGTTAAACAAAATTCTTAGTGTTGTTGGAACTCTGTGCCAACCAATAACTCCTCAAACTCCAACAGCACTGGAGGTAATGTTATTCGTTTTGCTCATTTACATTTACAGCATGCAGGGAATGAAAAGTGTTTAAAAAATTATTAATCGATTTTGTTCAAGAATTTCAAGATCTCTGAAAACATATTGATGACGTCAAATAATTCGAAAGCATAATTATCAGTAGTTTTTAAAGTTTTGTATTGGAACTTTGACAGATGGAAGCTCCCTCTGTTGCTGACAGAAAATGTAGTTGCTAATTTTATTATGTAGGAAAAACTCGAATTTTTCGACAACGGAAATTTGTCTCATACATTCTAACTATGGCTGTAATTTCAAGTTTTTCTTTTTATTTTAGAATTTAGTAAATTTTTTCGATATACATATCATTTTTGATAAATTGTTTCATATTGACATTAAAGCAAAACATTTCATTTCCTCTTTTTATTTGTTTAGTTTTTTGTTTTTAGGAACATCCTGCAGACAAAACTGTATATATGATATTGTTTAAAAACTAAAGAATTGAATATTCAACATGAAAAAAGATATCAAAAAATGTAATAAAACATTGTTTTTATTATTAGGCTTACAAAGAGTTCTTGAGTGTAGAAAAAAATTCCTTTGGTAAATCATGGCCCCATGCTACCTAGAGGAGTGAAAGGAAAGTGAAAGTGAAAGGCACTCAAAGAAAATATTATAATAAATGTGTCGTAATAAATTTTGAAAGTGTTATTGTTTGCTTTTTAAATATCTCTAGAACAATAATCATTTTGTCAGTAGAAATCTAAGTTACGTGGGTTTTTTTTAATATTAAAAAATTTTAAGTAAAATCTCAGCTTTTTCTTTATAAATCGAATAGGTGAATATATTCCAATTAAAAGACGTGATATTTTATTAAGATCTTCTAATTTTGAACACAAATTGTTGATATTACGAGTATATTCACAATCACGTGACCCAGCCTAGTAAGCAAATTCATGGTAATGCGACCATCAACAGTCAGCTGATGCCTTCTTTATTATCACACATACTGTGTGTCAAAATTGCTTGAAATTGACAGCTGAGGCACAAATTGATAGTCAATTTTATTTTATAAATGCCTGCAAAGAAGAAACAACTCAAAATGGTACATTCACTCAATGGCTGCTGTGATAGTTAAAAAAAAAATTGCCAGATAAATGGATAGGTGAAATTGAAAGTAATCTTGTTGACAATTTAGAGAGTTTGAGTGTAATAGTAAAAAAGTGTGAGTGTATTGCAAACTGAAAGGAATTGAAAGTCAAAACTTGAACGTGTGGCCGCTAAGTTAATTTAACATAATTTCAATATTGAGGTAATGCCGAATATTTAATATTTTACATTATAGAGGTGGCTGGTGCCCAACTAACTGATGACGAAACAGTTGTCAACTGCAGGGTTTCATGACTTAAATTTCTGAAACATTTTACAACTTATCGATCGCTTGATAGGTCCGGTCCGTTCTTCTTCGTTAGTTAAATGCTGAAATAAACTAGTAATATTTTTGCAAGTGTAGCAAAGAATATAAAAAAACACACATTTAATATGAGTCTGATGAATAGTACGTATACGTACATACATAGGCACATACATACATACGACTATGTATGTAGATATTCATGTATGGAGATAACATTTCTTTTTTATTTTCATGTCTATAAAAATTCTAGCAAAATTATTTCCCAAATAAACCCATTCAAGTCTTTTTGTTTTTTATATAAAACCATTTTTATACATTCTTGAGTAATATTGCAACAGAATTCCATTAAATTAATGTTTTCTCATCACACTATGGCTGGCAGCATCTGTGCAACATGAATTATTTCGCTGTAAAGAAAATATTTTGTTTGAAATAAAACGAAATCTATGTTTTATTAAAATAATCGCATTTCAAACACCGCATGTGTCAATAAAATGAAATTTGGCGTTTGTGGGTGTGTGAGGTTAGGTGGTTTTAGAATAATATTTTGTGTTAAGAATGACAATAAAATTACATTTCCATTAATTAAAGATATGATTTGAAAATGAAATCATGAGAACAAAATGTGATTAATAGTTTATTTGTAAAAGAGGTATTTAATTAGAGATGTGCACGTGAGCGTTTTTTGACTCAAGCTCACGCACGCTCGCATTAAGAACGTTAAATTTGTTTGTTGGTAATTGTTATATAAAAATTAAATACACTTATACACTCAGGAAAAAGTTGCAACTGAAAAATAAGAACGCGTCACATTAACTCAATAATTTACAATATATTAACAAATGTAAATTGAGATACTTAAAATGAATAAAATAAATAAATTAATACTGTAAATTAATATTTTTCCATACTGAAAAAAGAAATTTCAACATGACTAGACTTTCCTTGTTAATGAATAAGGTAGACAAACGTTTTCAATACTGTACTTACTTACATCATCCTCACTGTGTTTGAGTAAAACAGTGAAAACAATTACTAGTATAGTATTTTTGTAGCTTATCTCATTTGTACCCTTTAGCTATAAAGCATTCTTTTAACTTACTTGTGAAATATAATTTGAAGAGAAAGATGCGTATACCGCTAAATAAACTTAGTTAAAATTAAATCTAACCACCGAACTTTTTCATTATTTTACAATTATTATTTGCTTATAATATTGGTCGAGTTCTATACCCCAACATATTTTATGGTCCAATTGAACCGGATTAATGAACTGCGAATATTTAATAAATAAAACATTAGTTTCAGCTAAAATCCATTTGTATCCCATTAAACCCCAGTGATATCACTACACCCCCGTACTTCAAATCGATTTACATATTGGTTTGCTGAAAAACAAACCCCGTTCCCATGGATCTACATATGTATAAGCCGCTCCAGTGGGTATGTATGCCATACAAAAAAGTGAGTCTTATGTTCCCATCATTTCAATTTAATTACAAGTGCTTTAAATACCTAAATATCCATATAAATTCATACATTTATGTATACATACATCTACATACATATATATTTATATATATGTACGTACATATGTACATACATACGTATGAACATTAAACATAAAGAAACGAAAATCAAAAAGTGCATTAAATAAATTCAGTGAAGTGCGACTTTGACCCGCGCACGAAGGGTTTGGGTTTTTTCGGTCTTAAGCTTTTTTTAGTTTTGCGGTTTTTTGAATTTATTGGCGTTTTCTGAGTTTTGGCACTTTTTTTTCATTTGCGATTTTTTTTTGGTTATTGAAGTTTTTTTAATTTCTGCGATTTTTATTATCTTGGCGTTTTTTTTTATTTTGGCGATTTTTTTAATTTTGGCGTTTTTTTCATCTAGGTGATTTTTTTGGGTTTTTGGCGAGTTTTTTAGTTTTGGCACTTTTTTCTCGTTTTGAGCATTTTTTTTTTGGTTTTTGGAGTTTTTTTAATTTTGGGGATTTTTTCGTTATGGCCATTTTTCTTTTAATTTGGCGATTTTTTTTAATTTTGGCGATTTTTTTTTATTTTGGAGACTTTTTTCATACAATTAATTATTTTGGTTTTGGCGCCTTTTTCGCGTTTTGCCGATTTTTTCCGGTTTTGGCGTTTTTTTCATTTTGGCGATTTTTTGCTTTTGTGCGATTTTTTCGAATTTCACGATTTATTTTAGTGTTATTGTTTATTTTGGTTATTGAAGTTTTTTTAATTTTGGCGATTTTTTTAATTTATGGCGATTTTTTTTCAATTTTTGGCGATTTTTTTTTTGGTTTGGCTATTTTTTTTTTTGGTTTGGTGATTTTATAATTTTTGGATTTTTTAGTTTCACCGTTTTTGCAAATTTCAAGAGTTTACCTCTTACGGTTTCCAAGATATAGCAATTTGTTAAAATTACATAGTCAAAATTGCATTAACTGATGGACCACCCTTTAATTAAATTTTTTTTTAATTTTAGTGTTAATTGTTGTAGTCTATTAAAAATACACTAATTTTACAAATTTGAAGTGTCAATATACATATGTACATACAATTGTATGTATATTACATGGGACTTTACAATTTTTCGTTGCTCGTTTTGGAACACCCTTTAATTTTTAATTCTCATGTATTTGTTGTTGTAGTGGCCAAAGTTCTACATACTCTGTCCAAATTTCAGGTTTGTAGCTCTTATAGTTCCTGAGAAAATACCGTGTGACGGACAGACGGACAGACGGACAGCGTAGCGAAAACAATAGGTTTCCTTTTCTCACCTTTGGTGTACGGAACCCTAAAAAGCAATGTGAGTCCGATCACAGGGGAGATGTGTAAACATCTAGAAATGAAAAATTTTTTAGAGTTGGAAGTACTTATGCTTTTGGTATATTTTTTAAGTTAATCAATTTAAAGTATCAAAACTTTCAATATTGTAAATACATAGGAATTAGCGAGTTTTTTTTGTTTTATTTAACTTATTTAGTTAGTAAATGGGCGCACTGCATTATATATTTATGTACTGCATTAAAAATTGCAGTTAGCAGTAAATTTACTGATAATGAAATTTAATTTGCATTACCAGTAAAATTGTAGGGCTCAGCTTGGTCTATATGCAAATAAATTTCAAATTAATAATTATGACAATATGTCGAACAATAAATTTCTTAATTGTAGGGCCGTATTCATAATAAAATTGTAGCAAGTGCCAAAGTTTTTTTCATTCGAATTTTGAAATTTTTGTATGAAAAAAATTTAGCCACTTGGTAGAATTTCATTATGAATACCAGCATTACTGATTACTGTAAATTCAATGCACCTCATCACATAATAAATCATTTAAGCACTTTATAAAAATTGCAGAAAAAATTTTTATTAATCAGTAAAAATTTACTGGTTAAAAACATTATTTTTACTGAAATTTTAGTAGTACTGCAAAGTGCTCATCTATGGTAAATGCCTTAAGTACAAATAATTAATATTGGCTTATGGTAACTAAAATAAGATATATAAATTTTTTACTCTACTGTATTTAAAAATCTGCATCATTCCACTATAATAGTGGAATTATTAGTTATGGGGGTTTGTGGAGAATAGCTTATATGCAAGTAGAAAACGACAAATAAAAATTTTGATAAAGCTTGCGACTATGGGTTTGCAAAATTTTTATTAAAATCTCCACCCAGAATAATTGGCATGAGATAGAGATTGATACCCAATGGTCGTGCACCAGCTTCAGTGTAAGGCAACAGTACGTAATGAAGATACATATGTTATAATATAATATTACAAATTCTTTAAAAAGACTGCTGTATATCTTTTAAACAAATATTTGACATTTAAAACGCTCTTTTATTTAAAAGTTTATGTATATTTTATTTATTTACACCCTTATTTATAAAAATTATGAAGGCTTTGTAAAGGTTTTTTAAGAAATTTTTTTATGAAAATTTGTCTTAAAAAGCCTTTACAAAGCCTTAATAAGTTTAATATTTTAATATTTTTCAACTTTTTAACAAAATTATCCCCACTGGCACACTATTAAAGGCCCAACTATAATGTGAATAAGCGAACTTAAGGAATTGTGTGGTTACATATAAAACGTATGTGCAAACTATAATGTACTTATGGAACTTTTCGTCAAGTTTCGTCAAATGTCATTTGCTTAAGTTAAGTGCCAAACTGAACGCACATTCCGTACAGCAAACACTGTTTGTGCATTTTTTAAACTCGAACAAACAGCATCAGAAAATATTCATTGATTTTAAATATTTTTTTATTGTTTCTTATTTTAAACTCGGAAAAGAAAGCAAAGCTTTTATTTTCATTCTTTATTTTACAATACATATATACACGCATACACATGAGTTTATTTATGTATGATCATTGTTGTACTTTTTAGTAGGCAAAACAAATAAAACAAGTAATATAGTGGAGGATATAATTATACGTGAATTTTTAATGGATTAGGATATTCCAACAAGTCAATTTGATTGAATTGCATTTATTTATGAGTTTTAAGAAGAAACAAAATTACTAAAAAATTGTGAACAATACGTATATGTGCAGCTGTGGCTAAAGAATACTTAAGTACATTGTGGCCACCTAAAAGTCACATCTGAATTGCTTAAGTATTTGACAGACTTATCGTTCAATTCTGGCATTAGCTTAAGCCAGCTTATTCATATTATAGTTGGGCCTTTACACTTCACAGGCAATTTCTATTAAAATTGACTCCTGAAGGTATGCTCTAAAATTCGGATGAATTATTTCTATGCAGCTGTTGGTACTTCTTGTCAGAATTACCGTTGTAAAATTTCATAAAGTGGCACAAAAAGGGGATAAAAAACAAGGTGGACCCAAAACAGGGGATTTTAAGAAAAAAAGGGGCAACTTTAAAAACAAGAAAAATTAAAACAAATCTGCTTATTTTTAATAACATCAAGAATAAAAATCAAGTTTTGCATATCCAAAGACTAAAAAATACTATTTTTATGACAAAATAAAGCCACAAAATATAATAATAGTTAATATGATCTGTGCTATTACTTGAATCTTCTGAAAATACATACATATATATTTTTAATGCTTTCTTAGCATTGGTACTTATTTAGTAAAAAACTAACTCAGCTTGTTTACTTTAGAGAAAATGTATTTTATTTATTTATTTTATTTAAATTTTTTAATAAATATCTGAATAATGAATTCTCAAGACACAGGCACCCAGATGGAACTGTGGTTAAACTTATGGATAATAAAGGTAAATGAACAGAAGTGTGCTCAGGTAACATTTACCTTACGAAGAAATACTTGTTCTGCCATCAGAATAAATAATCAAATTATTCCTCAACATTCACATGTGAAATATCTTGGTATGCACCTTGAACGAAGGCTTATATGGAAACACCACATTGACTCTAAGCTAACACAAATGCAACTTAAACTAACTCAAATACATTGGCTGATTGTTAGAAATTCAACCCTCAGTCTAGATTGCAAACTCAAGTCGCTTTTGAAACCTATATGGTGCTACGGAATTCAACTATAGGGCAGCTTCTAATGTCGAAAGAATCCAACGAAGGCAAAACAAAATTTTTAAGGTTAATAATATAGGCTCCATGGTAAAAAAAACTCAAATTTACATTGTGATGTGAATATGCCACAAGTGACTGAAAAAATTGCAAAATACTCAGTCAAATATCTAACAAAACTCGAATCTCATCCTAATCTGCTTGCTCGTAAAATTTTGATTTTTACTGGACACATCCGCTTAAAAAAGATTGACACAAGGGCTCTAATACTTAACACTACAGATGAGACTGCTGGAAAACACTTTTGTTTTTTTTTTGTTTTCCTTTTGTTTGTTTCATTATCACTACTTATGGATTATTAATGATTATCACTAAGCTTCTGTCCGATACTGGTCGGGCTTAATAATTATATATTATATTTAAGACTTGATTACTTATTGTTAGTTCATACTTGAAGATACAATAAATAAACTCATATATTCAAAAAACAAACACAAAACATAAAAACCTATATAAAATATATGTTTGCACTGACTATTCGATGAGCTTTTTGCATGTGCTTTCGTCGCACTGATAGCAAATGTTGTTTTTCAATGTCGCACGTGACATAAAAATTGGCAAATTTTGCAAAGTAAAAATTTACAGTTGCTTTCAATCGCATAGTTTCTTATGCATTATTTTTTACCCTTAGAAAAGTAGTGGACAATGATGTATTGATGTAAAATTTTTTACACCGGCTAAACTTTATGTAAATGTCATAAAACAAAGAATTTTCAGGTTTTTTTTTGGTATTGGTGAACCTTTTGGTGTAAATTCCCATAAACCTTATAATATTACTGTTGTGGAAACTGCACATGGAATAGCTAACCTATACATACTATATACGCTTAACACTTTTGCTATATATAAGGCTACGAAAACAGACCATGTTCTTGCGCTTTTACAAGGCTGTGAATGAGCATTTATTGTCGTTTTCTATTTGCAGTGTTGCCAAAACGGTGGTTTTCCCGCTGTATATGACTGTATTTTGTTGTCATTAGCTGCAAGTCTATTTAAAAAACCACCAGAGGGAATTTTAGCAGAAGAATTTCTTATTTGACTGATTTTCAGCGTTTTTCTGAAACTTATAAAGAAAGATATTAAATGCGACACGTATCCTGGTATTTATGTTGAGTTTCATTCCATATTAACACGTACAGCGAAAAGAAACTAACGTCACATTTTTTGCAATTAAAAAATAGTCAGTGTGTTCGTGTAGTATCGGAAAACAAACCTAAAACTGGCTGATTGGACCAGTGAGTATGAGGAAAACATAATATCAACCAAAATCTCTCAAAACAATGACTTTTTCTGAATAATTTGTTTTTGATTAGAGACTTTTTTATTCAAATTTTATTTCGAAATTAAACTTCAAGAATGTGAAGTGAGCCACAGAGTTTATTTAATCAACACTATTTTTTTATTTCAGATAGTCAGAAAACCAGGAAATTTTAACAATATTTTACAAATACTTCAAGCAAAATGGCAAGATATTATTCCACACGTGTAGAATAATTAGGGTAAATCGCAGAAAATGTTGAAAAGATACTGAATCAGATTAAACATTAATATTAATAGATGGAATAGTCCTTTGGATTAAAATTTTTCCTGGTTCGATGTTCGTGTATGGAAACTCTGCAGGAAATAAAATACCTACTTAAAGAGTAGGCTTAGTTTTGCTTACAAATATTGGGGAAATATGAGATTCCCACAAACATATGTCTATGCATATGTACACATATTTTATAAAATTTATCTTACTCTTTTTTTGCCAATGAACCATAAAAAAGACACATATTGGTTATAGAAAATTTAGCGGTTATATTAGCGTTTATTTTTATTGAGCTAGCGGTTTTCAGGGGCTATATGGTGGGAAATGCCTACAACATTTTGGCAACACTGTCTATTTGGCAAGAAAATTCTGAGCTGGCAACGCTGATTTTGGCAAATTGTTATCACAATTTTTTCCTTAAATTTGTATACATATTTTTTTATATAATTATTTTATGTTTATTTTAACGTTCTCTGGAGTTTAATCAAAACGAAATTTTAACTTTATGCAAAAACAAGTGTAAATTAAAGAAAAAAATTTTAACTCCCACAAATGATGTAGAAGTGTTGATGGATGCGTTATTTGCATTTGTTAAGCATTTTTATTACACATTTGAGTAAATATTAATAATCAACATTAATTCCTGAAATAAAATATGTATGTACATATGCATGTATGTGTACATTTGTGTAAAAAATTTAAGAGGAATTCAATGGGATTTTTTTAATACAGGTTTTTCTGTACCTTAAAATCCGTGTGAAGTAATATATTTTAAATCGAAATAAATTTGTATCTTTTTAAGTTTTTTGAACCTACAAGGTCTCCTACGTCCAGTGACACGAAATAAAAAAAGTCAATAAGTCCACAAGTTTTAAGATACTCTTACCGATTTAAATAAAACCAATTGTTATGAAAAGTAAAAGTTTTAACTCTTTGAGACATTTGGGGCATTCAAATGCTAGTCTTAAGAGTCATAATGTCTAATACTGTAACATCGTTTAAAAAAATTGTTGTTGCGGCTCAAAAAAAAAAAATCATAAAATAATAAGATTTTCTGAGTTATGCTAGGAACACAATTGAGACAAACGACGAATTTTTCGGTGCGAACTTTCGTCATAAAAAATGAAACAGATTTGTGCATATGAAAATGAACATAATACCGCCGTAGAACGAATTTTTCCAATTTATATATATATAATGGGAACACTTTATTTGTTTATTGCTGCCCGTCAAAATAGAAAATAGCCTAAGTTGGCAGCAACAGAAAATGCTGTTGTGCAGTCGTGCTGTTGTGCTGCCGTCAAAATAATAGTTTTCATTTAAACACATGGACTTAATTTTTGACCTATTGCTGCTTGCTGTCTGCTGTCGTCTATGTGTTTAGAGCTTCAACTGACATCACACACAGTGAACCAAACAAAAAAAGAACGGTGATGATTAAGGTGTAGTGGCCTTCGAAAACAGTTAGTGGTTATATATCTTTTATGCTAGAATTATAAGATTTATCTTTCGTGCCTTCCAAGTTTTTCCCATTTCAAACAGCAAAGGGAATATATTATTAAAGATACAACCTATAGCAAGCGATAGAAATATTGCGTAAATTACACGTTTGGAACGACGCTACTGAAAGAGGTGTAAACTTGATGAATGAATGTAATCCTCACAAAAACATAAATGTGAAAAAAGACCAAGTTCCTTTCCAAAATTTTGGACAGCAAAAGTAGTGAGATAAAATTTTTTACCAAGTTCGTGTTCGATACAATACCTATCACTGCAATCACTGCAATATGGTATGCATTATATAAATTTGTAATATTAAGGGTGTTATATAATTTCTAGATAATGTGCTTACTTGACAACATTTTTCCCGACATAAAGAAATGAAGAAATATACATTATTTTCTCCTTTCTTAGAAGAGTAAAAATATTGCCAAGTTAGCACATTATCTAGAACTTATATAACACCCTTACGATTACAAATTTTTATAATGCATACCATATTGCAGTGATAGGTATTGTACCAAACACGAACTTGGTAAAAAAATTTTTATCTCACTACTTTTGATGGCCGAAATTTTGGAAAGGAACTTGGCCTTTTTTCACATTTATGCTTTTGTGAGGATCTGACTATTTTTTGGAAAGTTTTCTTAATAAAGCTTTTTAAACTTTAACGGCCCTATGTATAAGCAAATATTGGCATGAAATTAGCATAAGTGACGAAATTGAACGAGATGTTAACAAAATCTTCAATATAATGTGACATTAAAAAGGGTAGTATTACCTAATATTAATCCTTCTCTAAGTTCTAGCATGATTTTTAATGTTAAGTTTCGTCGCAAACCTGTTTAAGATCATGTTCCATTTTGCCACTTATGCTAACTTCATGCAAATTTTTGCTTATACATAGGGCCGTAAATTTCTAGTCTATTATAGTTCTATTGATAATGTCTGCGCTAGTTCAAAAGGGGAGAGTTACATAAAATAATGGATTATAGGGTGATATGTGCACCATTGTGTCGTAATAAGGACCGAGTAATTCGACTAATTTTTTAAGAGTCATCTGAGTAGAAATATGTAAAATATAGTGTAAATTTTAGTGTAGTAAAGTCTGCTCAGACCAAGTACTTTAGAAAACACAAAATTAAATGCTAGCATGAGTGAAATGTGCATGCAAGGTTTCAATACAGTAGCTTGTCTTTCCAATTTATCTAGTTGGTAACCTACCTAAGCCTATTTTTATTTTTTTTTTTTGCAAAATTTCAGTTCTCTACCGTATAATACTTCGATAAAAATTTTATATGTTTTGCCCTACTTCCCTAATTTAACAATCGCAGCTTTCAGATTTTTCCTGTTCGTAAACCCTTTAACTTAAATTCTTAATTTTGAGCTTAAAGTGCGTGTCCATTCCATCAATTGAAACTTCCAGAAATTTAAATCTTTCGTGGTCATTTCTAATTTAGATTTATTTGTGTATTGAATTTAAGCTCTCTAGTGCAAATTCTAGCTTGAAATGTAATGGCCGTTACTCCCACTTTATGTCACTTTTTTAAACTCAAGATTTTGTTTTGAACCGCGCTCAATTATCATTGTACCCTTTTTAAGATGATAGCTTTTAGTTAAAGCTTCAGTACAAAATTATCGTGGCCCCTGCCACTCCTGGTTAAAATATTTGGGATTTTAGATTTTTTATTTGATTTCTCATCTTGACCTACTTGCGTATCAAATTTCAGCTCTCTAGGGCAAATTTAATTATATAATTTTTATGGGCGTATCCCCGCCCACTTTTTTTAAATAAATTGTTTTGCCAGTAAATAAATAGTATATTTAAATTTGCTTAGCCGAAGTACATGAAACAGGATGTTTAAATTGTATGGGCGTGTTAACACCCACTTTTTTCAACGAAATTTTATAACTTTGCATTATTCCAACATTTGTGGCAAATTTCAATAAAATCGCTTGAGATAAACATTTTAAATTTGCTCCGTTAATTGTGTGCTGTATTGGAATTGCCCCGCCCCCTGGTCAAATTCTCCGCATTTTCAGATTTTTCTAGTTAGTTTCTAACCTATTTGTTTATAAAATTTCAGCTTACTAGCGTACATTTTATATATTTTTTTCTTATGGGCGTGATACCACCTACTTTTTAAATCACAATACCTGCTGCAGCCATTAGTTATCTTTTCTGGCGAGTTTCGTTGAAAACGGATAGTAATAAATGTATTAATATGTAGTATATTTAAATGTGTTGACCCGAAGTACATGAAATAGGAGGCTTCAATTTTATGGGCGTGTTAATGCCCACTTTTTCAACGAAAATTTATAGCCTTGTATTATTGCAACATTTATGCCAAATTTCAATAAAATCGCTTGAGTTAAACGCCTTATAAATGTTTTTCTTAATTCTGAGCTTTATGGGCGTAGCTCCGCTCCCTTGGTTAAAAATTTCGGGGTTTCAGAGTTTTTTTTTAGATGAGTGCTTACTTCGTTCTACATGTGTACCAAATTTCAGCGCGATAGCGCAAATTTTATTTTTTATGGGCGTAGCCCCGCCATTCGTTAAAATTTTCAGATTTTTCTAGTTCGTTGCTTACCTAGATCTACTCGTGTAACAAATTTCAGCTTTCTACCTATAGCGGAAGTGCTTCATCAATTTGATGAGTGTGTCAGCGGTCAGCGGTCAGTGGTCAGTGAGTATGTCTTAAAATATGCTCTTTTTGCACCTCCATATCTCCGGAACCTTTCATTGTAAACCTTTCAAGCTTCGCATATAAGGTAATATGAATTTATTCTAATAATGGTTTAAATTTTATAATTTTATGATAGCGGGGAATAGAGTTATGAGGGGGTAAAAACAGCTCGAATGGCTTCCTGTAAATATACACACTGCGTGCATTGGCCGGAACTTGGCAGGGCGCACTGCCGTGCGCCGAGATAGGTTTTCGCTGAAAAAAGGAAGAAATATCCTTCGCATAAAAAAATTAACTAATTTAGCAATCACATAATTAACATTGGCTTAATTCACAACAATCTGTATCGTGTATTTGTGTATCAAATACACTTTAAGTTTTTTAATTGTGAACACCCTCTGCGTACACAGAAAAAAGTGTTCACTAATTAATATTTTCAATTAAGAATTTAATTGTATTAATTAAATTTTTAATTGTATTTATTAGTTTGAGTGGAAAAACTTAATTGATATTAGCAAATTGTTTATAGGTGAAAATTTAATTAATTTTTTAATTGATACTACAAATATTTTAATTAATATCAAATATTTTAATTATATCATTCATATTACTTTTTTGTGTGTAGTGTATTAAAGTAATTTTTAGTTTTAATGAAAAAAGAAGAACAAGGTACATACAAATTCTCTCAGAGAGGCTCTCTCTGAGTACAACATTTTAAAAACATATGAAATAAAAGTGTAATAGTGTATTTTATTTTTATATGAAAATTTCATACAACAACAACAATGTTACACTCTTGTATTTAATATGATAATACAATCGATACAGAGATAGAAGAGGTTTTGTGAATTAAGAAATTATTTAATTATAAAAATATGTTTCTATGTTCCTAATATTTTTTTTGTAGAAATTTTAATTTTTTTTTTATAGGGAAACCCCAATGATTGATGATGGAGCCTTGGTATGTCCTGAAAAAATGTTTTATAACGAAAATATTTGGTATCGGTCACACATTTAATTTCTCTTAAGGCACTGTTAACCTAGTATGGCGGTGGGGGTAATTTTGTAAGAAATCATATTTAATATGGGAACCTTATAAAATTAGGTGTTCTGGTATATCGAAATAACCCTACTATCCATACAACTTTTGAGACTGAAGTAAAATTTCATGTTTTCATTTGAACAAAAGTGCATAGTTTACTATTTTTAGTGTATATTTCGCGTTTTGAGTTCCATATTTTAATTGTATGTGTTAGTGATGCAACGAATGTCAATTTTTTCAAAAGATATTCGCGAATACGAATACGAATATTTGAAACGATAATCGCCAATATGAATACAAACATTATATGCAATATGAAATATAAAAAAATTTTTATGAAAAAGGACATCACACTCTTGTTGGCGTACTTTAAAGTTAATAAAAAGTACCTAAGATTTTAATGATCGTCATTGAATAATATTTGAAAATGATACAAAGCACAAATTTCTATAAAAAAATTAATGTATACAAACTAAAATTTTTAGTCATTTATTTAAATTTCGTTTAGGATGCATTTATTTATTTAATTTCTTTGGCAAAATATTCGTATTTGTCTGAATTTGAACGAATACGCATACATTCGTATTCGCCTGAAAATGGCCGAATATTCGATAATTCGAATACGAATACGATTCTACATATACTATTTAGTTTTTGCGATCTCAGATATTTTCCTGAGTTATTTATAAAGAGTCTTCCAATAAGAGGTTTAATTTTTAAGCGAAATAATCTGATGTTTATAAAATTTTAAATTAAGTATATGCCATTAATAATGGAAATTAATATCAGCCAAACGGGCGCGACGGATGCCCTTGTAGTACCATATTCTGTGCATGAAATTTTCCATCACCAATTTGCACATTCGTGGTTTTGTATCCTCGATAACTTCGAGTTCTTGAACCGATTGTGGACCATTGGCACATACCTTGTTGAAAATAAAAGTCATCCATATCAAAAGCTTTCCATTCCGGCCATACAAAATCATTAATCATTGACCCAGCCTAAAAAAAAGTCGCACCAAACACTCACCCGTAAAGAATGGGGAGACTTTTCAACAATAATTCTTGGGTTTACCGAGCCCCAATTGCAAAGCCTCCCAGTTAAAAATGGTCCTCATGGTGTGAGTGGTCGGTAGGCGTAAGTTCTTGTGTTAACTGTACTTTAAAGTCTTTAAGACCTAAGTCCTTGCGCGATATACGGTGCAAGGCCATTTATGGAACGATCAATTTCGAAAATTGGCGAAAAATGTAAATGACAAACTTGGGGTTTCCTCAACACTGTGGGCGACAATAGCAACAATTTATTGTTAAGTTCGGTTCCTGACATTATTAGCTGATTCCAACAGCTCCAGTTTGTTCACCAGGTTCACAATTGCTGGTCGCGAAGGTGCTTTCCGACTACTCAAAAATTACTTAGCTTTGCGACCTGTGATCATGAAATTGTCATCTTTTTTTGTGAATTTCAATTCATTGTTCAAACGTAAGTATATTGTTACATTCTTATTAATGGCGTAGTTTTTAGTTGTCATTTGTCCAGTAGTAACAGCTTGAATCATGTAAAATTTTAGAATGGCGGTCAAAATGAAATGCCTTTTTATTATATCATTAAGTTATCATATTCATTCATACGTATTTTCATAATAATTTTCAGCTATGCATTGTTCATATGCACAAAGGGTCGTCCATAAGGGACTTCGTAACTTTGTCAGTATAGCGCGACATATTTTTAAGGATACATCAGTCAAAGTTATTCAGTCTGTCTGGTCAAATTATCATGGGCACATACAGCAGTAATTTTTTCTAAAAAAAATGGGTCTTCTGTTCTGAACATATTACGGTCGTGAGCGATAGAAGTCGACGATCACCTATAAATGAATGGCTATGGACACCAAAGATTCGTAAATTCAACGGGTTGGCGCTACGTGCCACAAAGCTTATGTCACATTGGATGATGCATTCAACTCAGCGAAGCCGCGGTGAACATTTACAGGATGTTACATTCAATGCACAATGTCATCGATATACCATTCAAATGCAATAAAAATGCGGATGATTTATTTAAATTTAAACATAGGAAACGCTTTATGCATTACCCTTTACTCACAACCATATACATATCTACTTATATGTACATACATATGTACATATGTACATATATGCATTTACACGTTCTCAAATATTTATTCTCTTTAGGAAGCAAATGGCTTGTAATAAAATGTTACATATGCATTTATATTGATTTAATAAAATGCATAACAAATTAAATCGGAAATACGTACATAACATTTACATTATTTAATTTATTTTACTCATTCTAAAACATTTCATTTTGCTTTAATAGACAGTACAGTGGCACCTAGATAATTTCAACACTGCATAAATGATATTATTTAATTAATTAAACAATATATACATACATACATATATTTTATACATAGTTCAAGTTTTATGACTTTTGTTAAAATATTTATACAATTTTTGGTTCTTATATTTTTAGGTGATTTTGAAGCATGTGTTTACAATCCATCATGCTAATAGCATGCTTCTGTTCCACAGATTTTTTTGATAAGCTGATAAAGCAAGTCTAGGGTTTATACACGTACTTACACATGTGTACATTATATATTAAATACTTTTTGTATTACAAACGGCAGGTGATTATACTATACAGTATGCACTGTAAAGGGATTTAAGATATGTAATTACAAATGAACCCGAACAAATTTATTGACCCCATGTTGTATTTATGAGAGTTGTAGTGAAAAATTACAGTAGAAAATTAACAAAATATAAATTATGTACATACGAGTATGTATGTATGTATGTATGTATGTATATGCTCATATACATACATACATACGTAGATAGAAATAAAACTCAGCATGAACGTCAAATATAAATTACACTACAAATTGTAGTGCAATTTTTGTATCTATTCATCGGCACATCGAACGCTATTTGAGTAATGGCACACTGGTTTATTGATTGATGCTGCAAAAGTCACTATTACGGTTTTTTCCCCGGGTTTTCCTGTCCCGGGAATTCCCGGGAATTCCAGTTTAAAAACTTCCCGATTTCCCGGGATTTTTGCTGCGGGATCCCGGGAAATAATAAAAAAAAAGTATTGACAACTTTACATATAGAAAACAACTGCTTTCACTTTGGTATTTGTGAAAGTTTATTTCGAGCAGCATTTTTTCTAACAAACTTTTTATTTAACGATATATCTTGTCACATAGATTGATGTTTTAAGCAGGAACATCACACTTATAAGAGAAATGGCGAAAGTTTTTATTACCATTTATTGATTTTTAAATAATGTTTATAATCGTAACCAATATAAGTGAGAATTATTTTTTTCACAAATAACTGACTATTACAGCAAGCAAAATAGTTTTTTGGCTACCAATGACCATTGTCGAAAGTAAATTGATTTTTCGGTTATCGCTACAAGAATACACATCGTATTTTAGATGTACTGGATGCATTTCTAGGGCAAGATATTGAAATGTCTTTGGAAAAGTTAACAAAACGGTATAATAATACATGAATATCTCACGATAATGGTTAATAATAACCTAAAGTAGATAATGGTTATTTTCAAGTTACATTTTCTTCAGAAAGAAAGAAATAACAATTAATTTCGGTCCCTGGTTTTAAAGCAATTTGTTGAAATCATTATTCTCTTTTTTTGTTTTTAATAAAATTGTTCTACATTGAAAAGTCACTTGTATAGACGTTTTTTAAGAAAAAATTTACTGGTCTGTTTTGATTCTCAAACCTTGAGTAAATAAAAAAATGTTTCGTGTTGGAAAAAACCTTTTAAGGAATTTAAAAACTAATAGCTAAAAAAATATAAAGTTCTTGTTCTAAACCCGAATTCGAATTAACATTCGAGTATTTATGCATATAAGATGTGTTTCAGTGAGTGTTTTAAGCTTTCTAATCAAATTTGTGTTAATGCCTGGAAAATTTAATATTTATTATTTCTATGGAGCGGGATCCCGAGATCCCACTACGTTTTTTGTAATCCCCTTTATGCCATTTTTCTGTGCTACTGCACCGATTTGGAAAATATTTATATGGTTTTAAAGATTTTTCTGCACAGATGGGCACAATCTATGTTTTTATTGAAATCTGTGCAGTATTTTGTTAGCTATAAGCGTTTAAAATTGATACTACTACATACACGCATAGTACACACGTATTTATTAGCTTAGATTAGAGTTGTGTCCAATATCGTACAATTATTTCATATTATTTAACAGAAACAATTTCCAAAAATTGATTCAAAGCATAAATTGCTTAATTTTTATAATTTTACGTCATATACATAAGTACATTTTGAAACAGTAATTTAGTTTTTATGTGCTTAATGCTTTATGCATTACGCACATTCACCACAGCAGGCTACTCGAACACACGACTTCAAATGCCGCTAGCAGTATTTGTCGCTTCGTGGCCAGCTACTTAATTATTTTGGAGACGGCAGCAGCGCCATCTGCACCTCATATTTAAGTATAAATACATAGTTCAGTATTGCCACCTTCAAATATTTCGCATTTATAAAAATTAAAATACTCTTTCAAAATGTACTTTCATATAGAACGTAAGAGTATAAAAAATAACCAATTTATGCTTTACATCAATTTTTGGATATTGTTTCTCTTAAATAATATGAAATAATTGTGTGATATCATTCATTCAATATTTTGTATTGTACTGGCAACACTGAATTTTCTAATTGCAGCCAAAGAAATAGAAATTAGTTTGATTGGACTACAACGACAAAATCAGCATAGACAACAACCTGCCGCCATGTTGCTCTGGTGTCTTGAAAAGAATCACTTTCATATAAACATATGTATTCTATCCTTGACATTTGGTAGTCGGTAGCTTGCTGTGGTGAATGTGTTTAATGCATTAGACTTAAAAATAACATGTGTCTCCATGTTTGTAGTATTTTCTCTTGCTCTTACAATTTTTTTTCTCTTCCTCACCTTTTCAATCGCAGAAGGGTCTATTGTGAACCGTATCCAGAGTATTTTCAATCGCAGACGAGCTCATCGCGCGGGAGATATTGTTACTAAAGACGATCCGTGTACAAAAGACGCAGCAGGCGATTTCATTAGTCGTAGATGCAATCATTTTGGGATTTATCTAGATTTTATCTTACAACTATTTTATGAAGAACATTGGTAATCGTGAGGCTCTTCAACATTAATCTTATATAAGCCATTAGGAGAGTTACAAAAAAATCATTCGATAACGATTTTATTTTTCAAGTTACATATGTATAATATTTAATTTTTTAGTACCTATTAATAAAAATCTTTTGATTAAATACTATTTTATGTACATATTAGAGGCCTGCGTAAACAGTATTGAAATGTAAATACGTCTTGTTTTTTAAATGTATTCTCGTGCAATGTATTATACTAAACCATAGATGCGCGTTTCTTTGCACAATTGTGCTGAGAACATCCACACTAGTTAATTCCAAGCGGGCAACACTAGATTGGGTATAATAAATCTGTAGCTTATATACATACATACATACATATGTACATAGCTGGTAGACATAGTACAATAAATAAGACGGAATATGCAAACAATAGATAGCGGTATCAGTTTGCGGTAGCGCTATCTTGGAATTTCAGTTATGAATTTTCTTTTTTTTTGCGGTTCCGTACACCAAAGGTGAAAAGGTACCGTATTGTTTTCGCTACGCTGGCCGTCTGTCCGTCACAGGTTATTTTCTCGTGACCCGTAAGATCTACGGATTTGAAGTTTGGACTAAGTATAAAGAACTTTAGCCGCTACAACAACAAATTTATGAGAGTTTAAAATTAAAGGGTGTTCCAAAACGAGCAACGAAAAATTTTAGAATCCCATGTAATATACATACAATTATGAGTATATACTACTGATGTGACGGATATCAAATTTTTGATATACGCAAATACGAATACGAATATTTGAAACGATATTCGCGAATACGAATACATACTAATATTATGTGTGAAATTTATAGGCATTCCCCCTTATGCAAAAAAATATTTTACTACAGCTTTAAAGTTCATATTAGTTGCCAAGCACTTTAAGGCTAACATTGCTTTGTTAAGAAATTGTATGCAAAACACAACTTTAATTATTTTGTTATTTAATCATAAATTCTGGTAACACCACCGTGTTCAACAACCACTTCACAGCTTATGATGTATAAAATTGAATAAAACTTCATTCGGGTATTCAAATATTTTTTTATTTTATTAAATAAATTTTTATTTTCTTGAAGTAAAGCAACCCAATTTAAATAATATGAGCTTCTGACATGGTAGTAAAATAGATAAACATTTCTATGAAGTATACGTAAAAAAATATGGGGAAGAAAGAAGTATTATCACAATTTCTTTTATTCGAATGAAATGAGTATTTGAATACCCAGCTTTTTTCGATTTGTTTTGATTGTATGTATATCACTAAAACATTTTTGTGCAATTGTATTTATATTAATATTTTTGTTATAGATTTTACGATTTATTTCGAATCAGTTGGATAATTTGATGAGGTTTTCCATTACATGACAGAAATATTAAATCTAAGCTAAGAGCTAACACTTCTAGCTTCATTTTCAGATGTAACATGAATCAATATGTGTTATATTAACAAAAATATTTGAGGTACAAAATACACAATTTGAAAATATCAACTTAAAGTAGTCTTAACAAACGTGGGGACATACTTTAGAAATTTGATATAATGATTTTTTTAGATTACAACTTTACTTAACATTGCTTTGCAAAGCTTTGCTAAGTTTTTTTGCATAAGACCCATTAACTTGGGGTTCTATTTACTTACGCCTGCACTATGAAATATGAAACAATTGTTATGAAAAAGGACTTCACATTCCTGTTGGCGTACTTTAAAGTTAATAAAAACTAACCAAAATTTTAATGATCGTCATTAAGTAATATTTGAAAATGATACAAAGCACAAATTCCTGTAAATAAAATTAATGGATTTGTACAAACTAATATTTTTAGTCATTTATTTAAATTTCGTTTAGGATTTATGCATTTATTTATTTAAATTGTTTTGAAAAATATTCATATTCGTCTTCGCCTGAATTTGACGAATCGCTTAAAGCCGAAGAAACCGCCAAAAAGGAAAAAAAATTGCCAAAATTAAAAAAATCGCCAAATTAAAAAATTGTTAAATACCGAAAAAAATCGCCAGAACGAGAAAAACAAGCACAAAAACTAAAAAAGCGCTACAACTTAAAAATTGTCAAAACCTAAAAAACCCAAAAACGAAAAAAATGCCAAAACTATATATTATATAGGCTAAAGTTCGTATTGTGTTACATATCTAGTGTCCGTACGGAACCCTTCGTTGGGCGAGTCAAAGTCGCACTTTACTGAAATTATTTAATATCAATCAGGGAAAAATTAAACTTTTAAATATAAATAATACTGTCTATGTTTTCTTTTTTAAATGTTTAATTCGCTGAGGAAGCAATCTTAGGCCACAGTCGCCATATTCCTCACAATACCATGCAGAGCGGATTTAATGTACATACATAAGCTAGTTTAGCGGTTTGAAATGTAATTTAGTTTTATTTTACAATTCTGACACATAAATATGTATGTGCATATAGGAACACAGAAAAGTAAATTGTTTGTTTACAAAATTTAACATTAAAATTAGATTTTAAATTTGTTGTGACACTTTCGTAACAAATGGGTATATCAGAATGTACACAGAGAAAAAAATGCTTAATTATTGGGAGAGTGTTGAAATGGAAGTATATTCACTTTGTATTCCTCTCTCGCTTATTTTCACTAAAAATAAAAAGTAGCTGCAACAACAATTGCAAGTCTGGACCGGGACTATGTCTCGCTCACACAGTCATTAAAACCTCTTTATGTTTGTTTCTCGTAGTATTACTTTAACGTATTTTCATTTTATACTTTATGGTCTCATTCGCTGCGTAATTTTTATATGTAATATGTAAAAATTAATATATTTGAATGAAAGAATACTTAAGTCTCTAATCATTTGAAAGCAAATTTTAATTACTTTTTTTAGATTTCCGTACACCAAACGTGAAAAAGAAGCCTATTGTATTCGCTACGATGTCTGTTTGTCTAACTTTTCTTCAGAGGCTTTTATTTCGAGAACAGCTACAGCAAATAATATATCGGTGGTTGGTTTCTGGGCATCTACTCTGTAATTCGAAACGAAAGAAAACACTTTCGAATTTACATGTTATAAGCATACAAATTCGAACACATTTTCTTTCGTTTCGAATTACAGAGTAGACCCCCTGGTTTGATGTATGGAACAAAACTGTGATTTCGAGAAAAGATACTGCCGATTTATTATTACAAACCTCTTCCAGTTGTAATTCAGAAAGCTTAAATTATAATTCAAAAAGCGTCAATTGTATTTATGATTTATCAATTTAAATTCAGAAAGCATCAGTTTTGTAATTCAGAAAGTGTCAATTGTAATTCAGAAAACGAACAGATTTTATTAACAATAAATTTAATTTAATTTTATTATAAGAAAAAAAACTTTTTTTTTTATTTTCTTTCTCTCAATTGCTTTTTTTCCAATAATTACTGTTCTGCAGATACGACAAAGACTATCCACAACAGTGCTATGTATGTTTTTATAAAATTTTTGGTCATACAATTTTTATGTAGTGATTTTTCTTTGTAATATATGTATTAGTGATGTAACGAATGTCAATTTTTGATATTCGCGAATACGAATACGAATGTTTCAAACGATATTCGCGAATACGAATACGAATATTTGAAACGATATTCGCGAATACAAATACGAATACGAATATTATATGCAATATGAAATATTAAAAAATTGTTATGAAAAAGGACTTCACACTCTTGTTGGCGTACCTTAAAGTTAATAAAAAGTACTCAAGATTTTAATGATCGTCATTAAATAATATTTGAAATTGATACAAAGCACAAATTTCTTTAAAATAATTAATGTATTTGTACAAACTCATATTTTTAGCCATTTATTTAAATTTCATTTAGGATATATGCATTTATTTATTTAATTCCTTTCGTATTCGCCTGAAAATGGGCGAATATTCGACAATTCGAATACGAATACGAATATTCGTGCATCACTAATATGTATATTATTTTCTTTGGGGTTACTGTGTAATTCGATTCGAAAACTAAAATCATTCGAATGGCATATTCGATACGAAAATTAAATTGTACTGCCTAACACTTTCGAATAGCTTACAAAAAGTACCAATACGTATATGGGAAAAATATCGCAATACTTGAAAGCACTTGATTACAAATGTCAAAATAACGAAGAAAAACACAAAAAATTGATATCACTCTTTATGTCTATAATTTTAAATTGTTACTGTATTTTGCATAAATAACGTTTCGATGGAGAAATTCATGAATACGAAAAGGGCAAAAAAATGTACGTATGTTCGGAAATAAATTTGCGATAATTGTTTTACCCAGTTCCTTTTGTTCGGATTCGCAAAATTATTTTTTCGAATCGAATTACACAGTAACCCCCCTGAATTACATTTGATGCTTTCTGAATTAAAATTGATATATATAAAATACAATTGACGTTTTATTAATTTCAACTGGAAAAAGTGTAGTCCTCAATCCCACAAAGTAAGTTTTTAAATAATTTAAGGACTAATGAAGAAAAAAAGTAAAAAACAATTTGTCACGTTTGGGACAGCTCGAGTCAACCAACTTTTGAAATTAATATGGTTAAGTGCAAATTCCATGGAAAATCTGACACATGAAGAAAATTATAAATAATTATAAGGAGCAAGCTTGATGTTGGTGGAAAAAAATTAATTCAAATACAAATTCATGATTAAAAATTGTTTTTTTTTGTTGTATATTGTCACGTATAGACAAAGTGCGTTACGTATGGTATATAGTTAAATTTTTATATATAAAATAAACAAGCATCAATAGTTAAATACAGTTTTAGCTACAGATATATTTTCTGCATTCCATGACTTTTTCATTTCATTACAATTTTCTATCTAATTAATCTTTTTATATTTCCGCCAATTGCATATATATATTATACCCATGGTATACAAAAAGTATTTTTCGTACTTTTCCCTCAAGATTGTGTTACTTTTACCATATAACAGTTGTTAAATTCTGATGCAGGGCTATCGCTCCAAATACGACAGGTGATTTCCATGGGTAACATTAAAATATATAATTAGAGGAAATTGTTAACAGTTCAAGAGGGGGAGGGGGTGGGCCTATGTTAATACTTGATGCTTTTAACTCACTTTATGTAATATTTATATTTATTTGCTTCCTCCCCTAAATATTACTCTAGTTTCATTACTGGTAATGTTCAGATGATGTTCTTACTTACGCTATTCGCGAATACGATGTTAGACGATGAATCCAAACAATTCACATATTCCATTTTCACTGAAAACTGAGTATAATAAAGCAGAATTCTACATCAACTGACACCACAGACAGTGTACCAAACACAAAGAACGCTGATGATGAAGATGCAGTGGCCTTCAAAATCATTTTTGACAGGCAGCCTTGCATTTTATTGTAAATATCTACTACAATTGAAAAACAACCATGTGACATACACAAACTAGTAATTTATTACAAGTCTACCTCATTTTGTATTGCATTTGGCAGGCTGAACACGAATCTAAGGTAAGGATTTTGATATCTTATGGATAGTTTTTGAGATATGGCCACTTTTAACATATTAGTACACAGGGATTCCGATAAAAAAATTGGTAAAATATGTATAACTTTTAAATTGTTAATCGAATAGAAACATTATGTGTGGACCGATTATAGTCAATAATATAAGCTTTCGAAATTGATAACTTAGAGTAACCCTGTAACAATAGAGATGGAATTAGATAGTGCCAAAGTTGACCACCTCGAGATGGAAGAGGGGTTCAGTGAGGTTTAAGTTATTTCTTTATGGTATTTTAGGTTTTTTTCTTGTAGCTTTTGAAGTCTAATATCTAGTATTGAGTAAAAGACTTCACAAATTTATTAAGAAAAAGTATTAAACAAAATCATATATTTTTTCCGACAAAATATGCTAACAAACTATTTGTTCTTTGATTGACTAAAATATGCTATCTCAAAAAGATACACAAACCAGTGCAAAATATTTTTTTTACAGACCTATAAATTAGTAAGCATATTTAAACTATATTATGGAAGACATATCATATATTTTTACAATAATGAGCGAATTAATAATTTTTTTCGCTCTACTGAAAAGTTAGTTTTTTGAGTTGACGTATTTTGAATATAGGCTTTCGATATGTAATCTTAAAATGCTTACATTCTTTTAAAGTAAGCGAGTTAAGTTTGTTTATAGTATTTGTTTTTGCATTTGTTATATTTTATGAAAAACATACTTTCTGCAACCTGTCTGCCTGAGTAAAAAACCTTGAAAATAACAATAACAACAAATATAGTTTGCCCGTTATCAGCGCCCAGTAAAAAATTTCAGAAAGGGTAATCGGGTTTGGAATTAAGTATTTTTGGTAGAAGCTCTTCTATACTGGATTACCTACTTAATGATTTTAACAAGGCGTGAGACTAAAATAATCGATTCGTGAGAAGTACTTACATTTTTTATTTGGCAACTTCTTCACGTAATCTATTTAATTTAAAAAAATCATTCTCCTCATTTAGCAATTTGTGCATAATTTTTTAAAATTTAGGGTAATGTGATTTGTAAGCGAGTAATGCAATTTGGTAATCAGAAAAGTAAGTCATTATATGACAACTAAATGTGATGGTAATGTGTAATTTTTTGCTGGGCGTGACTGACTAAAGTGGCAAATTGCCACTTTTTCGACTGCCTTGCCACTTTTTGTCCCCCTTTTTTTAGAGTGAACCCAGCTAGCATTTGGGTGATCATTTTTGGAGAAATCACTTATATGATACTCCTCGGATCAGTTTTAATGATTAAAATCTGATTTATCACTTGGCTGGTGGAAAAAGGATTCATTTATGATTCATCAATATGATTAAATAACGATTTCTTGAAAACAGAGGAACAAAATGCAAAGAAACAGCAAAAATGTGATTTAATGAAAATTGTTCAAAAATGAATTAGCAAATCGTATCATAAATGATTCTTTGGTATGATTCATCTGTAGTGTACCATTTTCTTACAACGGGAGTATCATATATGACCGAAAAATTAGCTCATATGCGGTTATTTTTCCCGTCAAGCTGATTCAGAAAAGATTGGATTATGATACAAAATGCTAGCTGGGAATAATATAATAATATATAAAAAATAAAAAGTTAAGTGTAGTTGTCTCATTTTTTTTAATGCAGACCCTTTTTTTGTTGATAAATTCCCCATTTACTGCCACTTTTTTAAAAATGTCATCGGTCATACTGCCTGCTATAAGCAATACTGGTTTCGTTCACTACTTACTTAAAAGCTACTGTATTACTGAAACACACAAGAACATTTAAGGTCGGTGCACAATGAATCCGTCATACGTTAAACTTCGCCTTTTTCAACTGACAGCTAAGTTGAAATGCATGTGTTTTGTGGTAGTAAAAATAAAATTAAACAAAAGAAAATCACAGTTCTCGTTGTACCTTCATAGTGAACTAACGTCATAGCGGAATTTTTTTTTACATACATACTTCACAAAAAAAAAATCATATAAAAGAAAATATTCGTAATACATATTATTAACTTTGATAAATAAGCTTTAATTGCTTTGTTAATATTTTTTTGCATAGTCATAAATAACAAAAACAAAAAAACCGTAATAAAAAAAACAAACAAACAAACAAAAGTGCCCTTGAGGAATACTCTATATGAGTTCCTCAAAAACAAATAAATGTGAAGTGAGTTATAACGGCAGAAATGCCTATTTTACTGTGAGTTCTGATGCTCATAACGATAACAATAAAAATAAAAAACCTGATGACAGACTTACTGTGAGTTCGGAAGCTCTTAATAAAAATAAAAAATCTGATAATACACTTTTTCTAACAACAAATCCACTTTTTCGACAGCGATCAACTTCGCTTTGTCCAATGCCTACTAGTGATTCTTTAACATTACAGTTGCCTAGTACTTCGTCAGTTAAGCCATTGAAATCATTCGCTTCGGGCTGTTCATCACCTAACCAAGTTATCACTACAGATAACAGTAGCTCAAAACCAAAGGTACAAGTCGGAATGGACAGATATATAACCGTGGTAAAGCGTGGGCGAAGCCCGAATTCTTCTAAAATTTCATCTGTTCCAAAGATGTCTAGGGATAACAGCGCATCATCCATGAATCGCCAAAATCGTTTTTCATTGTTGCAAGACGATAACGAGAAGACCGCTTCATCATCTCAGAAGTCTTTTAAGCCACCACCAATATATGTGAGGGAAAAAAATTCTAACGCGCTTCTAAAAAAACTACTGTCGACCATTGGTGAAAATACTTTTCACGTAATTCCAATTAAAAGAGGTAATATTGATGAAACTAAAATCCAAATATACGATGAAAACAATTTTCGAAAAATTGTAAATGATTTTGAAAAAAATAAAACAAACTTTTACACATACCAACTTAAGAGTGCTAAAGGCCTACAGATAGTACTAAAAGGCATAGATTCATATGTTGAGCCCGAAGAAGTAAAATGTGCACTTCTAGACCAAGGATTTAAGGTAAAAAATGTTACTAATATAATTAACAGAGAAAAGGTCGCCCAACCCCTATTTCGCATTGAACTGGAGCCGAATGACATACAATTGAAAAAAAATGAAACCCATCCAATTTATAGCGTAAAGTTTCTGTTACACCGAAAAATCACAGTTGAAGAGCCACGTAAGCGTTCAGGTCCTGTACAGTGCCATAATTGCCAAGAATATGGCCATACAAAAACTTACTGCAATTTACCTACAGTTTGTGTTATCTGCGGTGAATTGCATGGTACTGTTAGCTGCACTAAGCCAAAAGAACAAGCAGAAAAAAAATGTAGTAATTGTGGAGGTAATCACACCGCTAACTATAGAGGATGCCCTGTATATTCTTTTGTTAAACAGACTATGAGTCAAAAACCTAAGTTAGCCCCAGCCCAACCATTAAACGCGTACTCCGCCTCTTTTGCTCAAGTAAGTCAACCAGTTACTTCACGTGTATCGTATGCCGATGCTGCTAAGGCTAGTTCTAGTCCTTCACAAAATGTTTCACCGCAGAACAATTCAGCGAATGCAAGCTCAGGCTTTAACTTTAGTCGCCTTGAAGCTACTATTGAGAATCTGGTGCTAACTATAAACAACTTCACAACAAATATGACGAGCATGATGCAAGAAATGCTGCGAATGCAGAATACACTGCTTCAAGCGTTAGTAAACAAACCATGAACATGTTAAAAATATGTTTCTGGAACGCAAACGGCATTCGCCAGCATAAAAATGAACTTGAGCACTTCCTCATGGAAAAAAATATTGATATAATGTTGGTCTCTGAGACTCATTTGACTTCAAGGAGCTTATTTAAAATAAATGGTTACACTCTATATGATTCAAAGGACCCGAGGGGGAGAGCATGCGGTGGGTCAGCAATTCTAATTAAGTCAAGACTCAAACACTATGTCCTTGATAACATTTGTGAAGAACATCTACAAGCAACAAATATTTGTGTCGAAAATTTTGTTACAAATTTCGTGATATCATCAATTTACTCCCCTCCCAGATTCGCAATTACTGAAGATCAATTCGAGGAATTCTACAAATCTCTTGGCCCTTGTTTTGTAGCAGCTGGGGACTACAATGCAAAACATACGTTCTGGGGTTCGCGTCTTATTACACCTAGAGGTCGGGCATTGTTCAACACAATTTCAAAAATGGGCTTGGACGTCATTTCAAGTGGGGAGCCCACTTACTGGCCTACGGACATACAAAAAATTCCGGATGTTATAGATTTTGGAGTAATGAAAAATATCGGTAGGGAATTAATTCATGTTGAAGCTTCTGTTGATCTCTCCTCCGATCACTCTCCCACGATTGTTACAATTTGTAGCCCACTAAGAAGTGACTTCCCTGTCCCATACGTAAAGATGATCAACCGTGTTAATTGGCTGGGGTTCAAAAAATACCTCAGTAGCCATTGTACGGAAAATATTAACCTAAGAACACCAGGTGATATTGAATCTAACATTGAAAATCTTAACGAAAATATTAAACAGGCTGCTGAACATGCTACTACTTCCCATCCGCAGACTGGGTTTAATAGGATTTATTCTACAGACATTGAACGTCTTTTACGTGAAAAAAGGACAGCTAGAAGGGAATGGCAACAGCACAGATCACCCCAAAATAAAATTAGATTTAAAGAGTGCACTAGACGACTCCAAGAGCTGCTGGCATATGAAAAAACTGTATGTCTTAAAAATTATCTGGAAAATCTTGATGCCACACCTGCATCTAATTACTCCTTGTGGCGAGCTGCTAGAAAGCTTAAAACACCCGTTGAATATAGACCACCTCTGCGCACTTCTACCGGAGGTTGGGCCAGTAGCGATACTGAAAAAGGTAACATATTTGTTGAGCATTTAAAATCCGTATTTACCCCAAATACATGTACTGGTGTCGTTGATTTACCGAGTGTGGTTGCGCTACCCCCTCGACCCATAAAATTTAAGACGCGTGATGTTCAGAAACTAATTGCTGAACTCAACCCGAAGAAAGCTCCAGGTATTGATGGAATAAGTAACAATATGCTGAAAAACTTGCCCCATATTGCAATTAGAATCCTGTTATTTATTTTTAACGCCATTTTACGACTGGAGTATTATCCACAAAGCTGGAAGCTTGCGAAGGTCAAAATGATTCCAAAGCCGGGCAAAGACCTTACCAAGGCTGAGTCATACAGGCCAATAAGTCTGCTATCAACAATGTCAAAACTCTTCGAAAAGCTGCTCATGACAAAATTGTCCCCAATTTTAACTGATAGTGGGTGCATCCCAGACCATCAATTTGGTTTTAGAAGTCAGCATAGCACCATTGAACAAACTCATAGATTGGTGCAATTTATAAGAAGAACTTTTGAAGAAAAAATGTATTGTTCTGCCCTGTTTATTGACGTTTCTCAGGCCTTTGATAAAGTGTGGCATGAAGGCCTTATTTTAAAATTAAAATCATATTTACCAATAAATTTTCTGAATTTATTAGAAAGCTACATAACTACCCGAAAGTTTACGATTGTGGAAGGAGAATTCATGAGTCTGCCCCAATCTATATCATCCGGTGTGCCACAGGGGAGCATACTGGGGCCAGTTTTGTATTTGATTTATACTTGTGATATGCCTGTGAGCAGCAATATCCATACATCTACGTTTGCCGATGATACAGCCTGCCTTAGTATGCACAAAAACCCGCACGAGGCGTCCCGATATCTTCAAGAACATATTACACAGTTAGAAATCTGGTTGAACTTATGGAGAATTAAAGTCAATGAACAAAAGTGTGTCCATACAACGTTTACCCTAAGAAGAGATACTTGTTCCCCCATTCGAATCAACAATCAAAATATTCCTCAGCATTCCCAAGCGAAATACCTTGGTATACACCTTGATCGAAGACTTACATGGAAACATCATATTGACTTTAAGCTAACTCAGATGAAACTTAAGTTATCTCAAATTCATTGGTTGATTGGCAGAAATTCAACACTTAGTCTGGACTGCAAACTTTTAATATACAAGTCGCTTTTGAAGCCAATATGGTGTTACGGTATCCAGTTATGGGGCACTGCTTCAGCTTCCAATGTAGAGAGAATTCAACGAAGACAAAACAAAATTTTAAGGTTAATAACATCTGCTCCATGGTATATTAAGAATTCAAATTTGCATCGTGATTTAAAAATGCCACTAGTGACTGAAGAAATTGCAAGATACGCAGGCAAATACTTAACAAAACTCGAGTCACATCCTAATCCGCTTGCTCGTAATATTTTGAATTTTAATGGTCACATCCGCCTAAAAAAGAGGGACACAAGGGCTCTTATACTCAACACTCTAGATGGGAATGCTTGAAAATACATTTAATTTTCCTTTTTGATTATCACTACTTTGTATTATTTAAATTATCACTAAGTTTTGGCCGACACTGGTCGGGCTAAATAATTATATTTTAGCTTTAAGATTTGATCACTTATTGTTAGTTCATTTTTGAAGATACAATAAATAAATATATGTATTAAAAAAAAAAAAAAAAAAAACAAAACAAAAGAAATAAACGAAATAAATAAAAAAGTTGAATTTAATAAATAAAATGGATAATTAACCTACAAATGCTTCCGCCAATAAAGTACTCATTGGGCCAAGCTTTTCCGTCGCTGCGCTAATGTCACTTGAAAAAGGCGAAGTTTAACGTATAACAGATTCATTGTGCCCCGGCCTTTACGCTCAAAACGTTTAGACGTACATACATACATATGTACTATGTATTATATATTTAGAACTCTAGTACTTGAATAATAAAACTTGTTATAAGCAAAAAACAACAGCCCGTTTGAGTTTATAAAAAAATCAAAAAGTCTACTTGTTGTTAGTCACAAAAAATTAACGGTTTTTCGAGAACATGTAATATAATCTTTATAATTTACTTATATACATTACTTTAAATAAGAACATAATCCCGCTATGTAGTCGCAAAAGTATTTATGTAAAAAATTAAGGTTGATGAAATCTTTCAGACTTCCACTTTATCATGGAATACTCCTAATATACAGTGCTGGACTTTAGTATAGGCACAAGCTGCACGTTGAAACCAAATGTAATTTTGTATGTATTCCGAAGCACAAATAATTTTATGAACATATAAAAGCTATAAAACAATTATTTAAAAAAAATAACATAAGACAATAAATAAAAATATCAAAAAAGAACAGTTTTCAGCGGGACAAGAGTAAAGACACAGTTATATGATAATCTTTTGCTCAAATAAAATTTTGCACATCTGGCAAAACTTTACTTTTCACACATCTGGTTTTTTTTGTTTGTTTAGGAAGCAAAAAATTACAGCTAAACACAGTGTTATAGCTAAACACAAAGAGTATGCTTCACAACGTATGTATGACATGTGTCCAAAATTGTTCACAAAACATCAATACTGAAAAAGATTACAACGAATCAGCTGTTGTCTAAAACTATTTCTTAACCAATGACATTTGGCGGTTTAAATAATGGTAAATCAAAAGCTGTGAATCAAATATTTTTGGTTAAACTATTGCTATTAGCTAACTCATGACTGTGAATTTGGGCCTAAGAGAAAAAGACAATGTAAATTTAAGAACAAAATTCTTTAATTTAGATTGCAAAAATCTTAATATTTCTTTAAATCAAGAACGTAATATATACTTTAATATTATATTCTTATTAAGAACAAAATCTTGAATGTGATCTTAAAATAAAGTTTTTTTTCAAGATTACAATCTTAAATTCGATTTTAAAAAATCAATATTTTATTCTTGAATCAAGAATTTTCGCATTGAACAGACTGTAAACATTAAAATGATTTAATTTTCGAGCGTAAAATTTTGATTTTAGCACGTTTTTTCCATTAGTGTATGACAAAAAATATATTCACAATTCAATTTTGTTCATTTCAGACCTTTTTTCTAAAAACGAACGTTTTTAGATTTAATTAAATAAAGTCATAGAGGCAAAAAATCTACTTCTCCGCGCTTAAAAATGAAGTCACAAAATATTGATGGGAATGCATTTTTTGATAATACCTCAAACGAGTTATATCAATTCATTTGATATAAACTTATTAGATTTTAAATCTGCCCAAAACTCGATAGTGGACTCAAAGTTTCCCCATTGCATTAAGTGAATCATTCTCCATCCATTGTTATTATACTAGACAAAATGTCTCTATTAATCTATATACATATATGTACCTACTTGCCTTATGTATTCTTTCTTATGTGGCAAAAACACTTTACATTAACTATGCTTAAAATGTTAAGTAGGGTAGACACTATCGAACATTAGTGACAGTTTTGCTCAAATTTTACATTGATCGATAGTGTGAACAGGAATTTCATCAGTCAACAGTCAACCACAGAATTTTTTTTGGTTGAGTGACAGTCAGCAGTCATGTTGGATTTTGAGTGATAGTGTGTACCAAAAAGCGTCAGTCAAGAGATATTTTTATAGCATAAACAACACCATATGGAAGCGTAAAACTACTATTTTTAAGAAATTTACATATTTTTATGAAATGCAAGGCTGTGTGCAATGTTGAAGACAAAATGTTAACACAAAACCGTACAAGGAGTTGTTAGAGATAATAAAATATTAAAATAATTCATAATAAAAAAATTTTGTTAGCAATAACGCGCATCTAGGTAGTCTGAACAGCCAAAACTATCATTCAAAATTCCTGAACTTTTGACGTCGCTCATGTTCGATAATGTGTACTCCACTTTAAAGTTTGAGGGTAATATGTTGCGTATTTTTTCAACCAAGTCTTTTACAACCTTATTAGAATCTGTTGAAATGCTCTTCAGAGCTTATGCTTCTTAAACGATATACATACTTCCTCGAAAAAAATAGATATGGAAATTTATTTTTGAATTTTGGGTTTAGTGCCACCACCACGAAATAAAATGCACCAAAAATTAATTTAAAAAAGCACTGAGCACTACTAACTTCAAAATTTCAAGCGTCGAAAATTTCAAAAAACACTAAAAACGGTGCGAATAGCACCGAGTTGACAACGCTGGCTGCAACTAACTAGAGGTTGAGTTTACTATCATAGTTTATAGCAGCTAGTAACTTGTTCAAGTAAGGAACAAGTGCCTGGTCCATATATCAGATGATGTAATTAACATAGGAGATCCTTTATCCTAACTTTTAGCTTTTGACATTGAAAATAGTTTGGGCTACTTTAAGTCAATTGTTAAAAATAATTCAAGTTCAATAGCCCAAATTCAAAGGAAATTGCATATTTTCCATACTAACAGTTTCTCAAATAATAAACCATTAGTATTTTCCTCTCGTTAAAAATTAACTGGGAAAAAATTATAGACTCAGTTGAATCGAAAACACTAAATTCTTTTGTCAACATTTATGGCTATAAAATTACAGCCGTTCCTCCTGATAACTCTACAGTGCACTGTGTGACAAATATTAATGAAATCGAAATACCTGGGATGTGTTACTATTTTTCTGGTAGGTTTTGTCGAGCATAACACAATAATCTGTATTTGAAATTGTCCACACATCTCCACAATCTTGAGTTACGGGTAAAGAACCGGCTTTACGTAACCGTAGGCACTTATCAACTTCTAACTAAGTTAAATATCAACCGATTTTAAATTTATAAACGGATTTAGAAAGAAGAGACTAAAGCTATGTACAGACGATTGTCAGATCTTACAATATTGTCAGATCTGTCAATGTGCTGTCAATGTACTGGCAATCGAAAATTGCCAGTACAATATTCCTTGTCAGTTCATACGGTTGTAAGAAAATCTTACAATTTATTGCCAGACGGTTGTATGGCAATAAATTCATCTGACAAAATCGTCAGTCGAAAAATTGTCAGTTCACACGGTTATCATAGGCACAAATTGTCAGATATGTTGTTATGCGTTGCCAGACTATAAGCATTTTTTAGAAATTGTTAAATATCAATCGTTTGTGTTTGTGTTAAATGTAAAAAAGCTAATGCATAAATTATTATGGACCATATAGAAGCAATTGCAATGATTTTGTGTGCAGATATTTTATTATAAATGTTTTATTTAAAACCAAGCGTGTGCAGTGTTGCCCATAGAAATAATTCTCTTACAATGACGCCATTGTCAGATGCATAAACTTTGCACATCGGACAATATTAAAATGTCTGACAAATATCTGGCAATAATTTTACAATGTGTTCACACGATTGTAAGATGTCTGACGATTTGTTGTCAGATGCTAGTCTTGCAATGGACTGACAATGCTTTTTCTGGCAACGACGTCTGACAAAATTTATCAGTTCACACGGTTGTAAGAAATTTTGAGCACATTTTACTGGCAATATTGTAAGATATGACAAACGTCTGTACATAGCTTAAGAACTATCAAACCATATATATATATATATATATATATATATATATATATATATATATATATATATATATTGTTTCAGTAAATTTCAGATATATGTCTACATTTTTCACCAAATATAATTAATAAAAAATAAATATATTATAATATACATAAGTATGTTTACTAGGTAATGGAAATGTCATGGTTATATCAGAAATTTTTAGTAACACACAGAGAAAAAACTGCCTAATAAAATCAATAAGATTTTCTCTATGAAACATTTTTAGGCTAAGGGGTATGTATCCCAGCAGAAAGAAGCGAAGATGTTTTCATAGAGATTCCTTATTGTTTTTATGTGGTAAATCTTATTAATTTTATCAAGAAGAAAACCACATAAAATCAAGAAAAAATCTTATTATTCACAACTCTTTTTACTCAGTTTCCATTATTTTTGTCAAAAAAAAAAGAACAGTCCACAGAGAAAATCTTCTTGATTCTATTAGGGATTTCTTATTGATTTCATTAGGTTGCCTTATTGATTTTTTCCAAAAGGTTTTCCTTATTGATCTCATTAGGTTTGCCTTATTGATTTTTTCAATAAGGTTTTCTTCTTGATTTTATTAGTTTCCTATATGATTATGTGTAAAGCATCTTATTAATTTTTTTTATAAGGAAATCTTCTTGTTTTTATTAGGTTTCCTGTTATTTCATATCTTTAAATAAACATAGATACAATTTTTTTCATGCATGCTTATGCATGTTTTTGTACAATAATTTCAGTGCGGATTCAGGCTGCTTGTTAGCATATTGGTTAGAGTTCTTGTCTATCAGTCAGAAGGTTGCTGGTTCAATACTTGTCTCCTCCCAAGTAATAAATATGTATGTACGTATGGTGAGTTAGTTAATTAAGAATATAATATAATATGTATGTATAAATAAATAACATATAGATATACTACATACATACATACGTATATCGTACAGAATTTAAATGAAAATACATAAGTACAATTTTTTTTAATGTTTTATTAGGTTGCCTAATAAAATCAAGAAGAAAACCATTTTTGAAAAAATCAATAAGATAACCTAATAAAAACTACAAGATTTCTTCTTGATTTTTTCAAAAAGGTTTTCTCTATGAAATTAATAAGATTTCCTTATTGAAAAAAAAAAACCATAGAGATTATTAATTTTGTTCTATTTTATGAGCTATTTATTAGGCACTGTTTTCTCTGTGCAAACTTTCTGTATAAAAATGTGATAATATTTACTTAAAAGGAAATATATTTAACGAAAATGATTTTTTTACGTATCCACTGTCATTCAAGTACGTAAAAAGTAAAAATTTAGTAAAAAGCATTGGAAAATAATTTTTCAGATTTTTCAGTAAACCGTAACCATTAAACCATTTGGGTTTTTTGAGTAAAAGTCCTTTCCCGGTACTAAAATTTTTGTACGGTTGGCAATTTCTGCCTGGGCGGGTTATATATTTGTTTTGGTGGAAACGTTTTTTTCTGAGTGTATAAATAAATGTTTGTTTGTGCAGCAATTGTTCTGTGTGTAATTCAACTAACGATAAAAAAATTAAACTAATCAAACCAAAACAAATTGTGTTATTCAGAGATGTACGACTATTTAAGCGACATTGACTTTGATTTGATATGAATGAAACTCGTTGATTTTTTCCACTTTTTGTTGTTTTTATATACTACACAAGTATGTATGTATGTATATATTTTTTGGTTTTACACAAATATTTTCAAGCACACATACACAGGCATACAAATTTGTACATAAATATGTAAACGAATCTTGTAATATTGAGGCTTTTGAATAAATATTCAAAAAATCTAAAATTAGTATTGAATAAAAAACGTAATCAAATAGTGCAAAACGAGATAAATCAACAAAATCACGAAACACAACAAACATTGCACAGTATTTATTTTAGAAAACGGAATTATTTTTCGCGACAAAAAAAAAAGGATAATAAAAAAATAATTGAAATATTAAACTAAAATCGTTTTGTGGAAGGAAATGTTTCAAAATAAACATTTATAACAGCGATAGTTTTGAAAAAAAATGCGCCAATATGAAATTAAAAATAATTTATTTATTTTTAATATAAGTGCTAAATTAAGAAGGAATATTTGTGGCTGATTAATGCGTTTCCATAAATCACTATCACTATTACAAGCGATACACTTTGTTGGAGTTGATAATTTTCCAAAGTTATTTGTAGAAAAAATAAATAAACATATAAAAATATCAAGTTATTGTTAACAATTGTCTTACTGATAGACAATTGTGTAGCAGCGGACTTCAACTTCAAGTAGAAATCACTAAGCTGAAGCTGTAAAATGATTCCATTAAAACTTGTGCTGGCCAGTTTGGCGGTGATAAGCATTTGGTCTACCCTGCCCATGGCAACACGCTGTGATACTTCCTATTATGAACAATACTTCTCGGCTCGTAGATTCTTGCCTTCGAAGAAAAGTTCCTTGGTGCAGGTCAATTTAACTTTGAGTTTGGAGGGTGAAAGCTTAGAGGAATTTGAGAAAATTGCGTTAGTAGGCAATGTTCAAGTTTTAGGCTCCTGGAAAGCAAGTAAAGCTGTGATAATGAACAAAACCGATGAGTATGGAAAATGGAAAGCTTCTCTATGGATAAACGCCAATACAACGATAAATTATCGCTATTTCGTAGCAGCTCAAGACAAACGGTCCGGTGCCATACAGGTCAGACGCTGGGAGTCCGCTATAAACAGCCGTTATTTGAACTTATCCACTATTGCCGTAAGTGGTTCCGATGTATTTGGTGTAATTGTGTCAGGTGCCAGTAAGGAAATACAACGTGGTTGGCTGCACTCGGGCCATATAGTGCAATTCAAATTGTTTCGACAACCCTTGAAATTGAACGATAATTTTACAAACGGGCAACAGCGCTTACGCATAAAGGTAACTCCAGTAGATCCCCAGTGGCGTACGGTTATAGTTCCTTCCGCTCGCGCCTACAGTGAATATGTGCAGATGGAGTATGGCAACAGTTATCTCAGAGCTCAGCCAGCTCATGGTGTCTTATATGAGGGCGAAAATATCATAATGTTTCATACGAGCGTAAGTGATTTGCAAGATGTGGCCTACCTGCTCGAGATATATATGGAAGATGTCAAGACAGATGTGGCCCGAGTGATGGGCTATCAATATATATACTCCGATTCCATGAAAGATACTGAAGGTGTAATTCCAGTTACACTGCTCTCCTCCACCTGGCTACATTCCATTGGCGTTTTAAATCTAGAATATGTGGTCATCCACCCGTTGGCCAACTCTTCTGTAGACTTTCGTAGCTCTTTTGCGACGTATTGGCGCGATAATTGGATCGGTCTAGAAGTTGGTCACAGGGGATTGGGCAAGTCTCTCAGAGAAGTTGCTAATGCTGCCCCGATATTGGAAAATACCTTAGCTTCTATGTTAGCTGCCAGTGAATTGGGTGCCGATTTAGTGGAATTTGATGTGCAGTTAACGAAAGATCTGGTGCCTATTATCTATCACGACTTTAGCATACTGGTGTGCATGGAATCAAAGACTCCCACCAGTATAAATGATCTAACGGAAGTGATGATCAAGGACTTAACTTATGAACAACTTAAGCATTTGACTACTTATCAAGTATTGGGCCCGAAACTTGTGGAATATTCCTCCCACAACTCTGTTGCAAATGAAACTCTACGCATTTTTCCTTCGCTGGAAGATTTTCTTACTAAAGTCAACAAGTCTCTGGGTTTCAATATCGAAATTAAATGGCTTCAACGTCTGAGAACGGGCATTTGGGAGAGTAGCCAGACTATTGATAAAAATCTTTATGTGGATCGTATTTTGGATGTTATGCTAAAACATGGCTGTGGCCGTCTTTCCTTCTTTAGTAGTTTTGATGCCGACATTTGTACCATGTTGCGTTTCAAACAGAACATGTATCCAGTTATGTTTCTCTCACCCAGAAAAAATACCAATTTTATGGATCCTCGTTCGGATACAATTTATGATTCAGTAAATAATGCACAGGCATTTGATTTGGCGGGCGTTGTGCCACATGCTGCTTTTATCAAGAATCACCCTGAATGGATTGATGTTGCACTGAAACAACATAAAAAAGTGTTTTTATGGGGTGATGAGGTCAAGGATCGTAACACGTTAGATTGGTTTCTCGCTCAAAGGATCACTGGAATAATTTACGATCGCATGGACTTATATATTACATCCAATAGAACGAGCATATCTGAGGCAGAACCAGATTTGCCAGATTTCTTTTATTTGCAGTGCTCACCTGTGGCTCAAGATTCGGTAGAAAATATCACCATTACCAATATATTAAGTAATGTCAATATGTTGTAAAGTAAATACAAATTTTACCCATTAATTTTTTTTGTTATTAACTTTAAATGACAAATTATTATAATCAGATTTTTTTATTTTTTATTTTGAATTCAGATAAAAAGACTCGTTCTGAGCTTGTCGTCATTACGTAATAAAATGCGTTGCTTAACTACGCATTATAGATATTTATGGAGATAAAAAATAAAAATTTTTAAAATCATGAAGCAAAATCTATATCAGTGATCTGCAATGAATCGTTTGTTTTTTGCTATTCATACTGACTCATAAAACTTTAAACATAAATGCGCAAACATCATTCAAACTCAACTACTCTGATTTACGCACACTCACAATAGGATTGATTTATAAGTTTAGGTTGCAATAAATATAAATGTGACGTGAACATTCATATTCATAACACACTCACCCTTATAATTCATGTCAGTTTGATTTATAGTTTCAGGAAAATACTTTCCTACTCACATTGATTCAACTTACTTCACTCATGCATGTACGATGTTTATTTAAAAGTTTAGTCATTGAGCAGTTTGCAAGTAGTAAAAAAACAAAAAAAAGAAACACGCAACCTCATAATGAGAACTTTAGTGTTTGTATGCAAAGTTTGCATTGTAAATCATACTTAATTTGCATCGCCCATAGGCATTGAATTAAGGAGAGTCGAAATCAACAACGTCATAAATTTTGCTAAGTTTGAGTTCGATACGCACTTCACACTTTCGAGTGAATCTGATTCATAGACAACATTGCAGTAAGTGTGAGTGCACATAAGTAAAACAAATTATAAGTCATGATTCAATTATACTTAGTTTTTCACTACTCATTGCTGATCTCTGGTCTATATGCGTTTCGTTTCGGCTTAAGAAGCTCGTCAGTAAATTTCAACTAAAATATTCTTGATTAAAGCTAAACAACTCCCTATGCTTATTAGAAAAACTCTCAAAATGTTATTGAGAATTATGTATGTGCACAATAATGCTGAGTACACAGTATGATATTTTGTGACATCGCAATAGTGTGTACTAGTGGCAACGTTTGTAATTACTGATATTTTTCTCTGTGTGAAATTGCGTTACTTTTGAAAGCCTTCATGAACACCGTTAATGTTTACGGAATTGCAAACATTAAAAAATGACAGCACAAAATGACAACAAAATAAATGCCATAGATACGCTCACATTAGGTAAAAGGACTAAAAAAATTCAAAACAAACATCTTTATTCCCTTCTGACGTACTTAATATTATCGCGCAGTAACCGCCAAAAAATCTTAAGCGACATAATTTTCGAGTTAATTTTATTTTTACAAAATTCGATTATTTACAATCGCATAAAATCGATTTAGGTCTAAAACGAAGTTAAAAAATATGTCGCTTAAGATTTTTTGGTGGTTATGACTCGATATATTGTACATATCACACACTAAACCAAATACAGTTACAACTCAATATTATTAAAATGGTTTTGCTTTTCAAATCTCCAACAACAGCAAAAGTTCCATTTGCAATACAGTCTTCCCGAACGATATTAAATACCTATATTTAACAGGCTAAAGTTCGTATCGCCTTGTAAGCCACATTACGTGTGATAATTATTAATGAACAAATAACATCAAAGTTAGTTGTAAATATTCTGACAACAACACATAGTTGAACGGAACAGCTAGCCGTTTTCGAAGGCCACTAAACCTTCATCATCAGCGTTCTTCTGTGTTTTGTCCAGTGTGTGTGGTATCAGTTCATGTAGATTTGTGCCTTATATACGAAACTTTTTTTGCAAATGGAATATGTGAATTGTTTTGATTCATCGTACTTCGATTTGCTGAAAGGTGTTTTGTAATGAAAGCTCAAATTTACTATCTCTAAATTTACAATAGTCTTACCATTGTCGTTTGTTCTTTACTAATTATGCACATGTTAGTTAATTTGCTTATTTTTTGTTCTACTTAAGACACATTTTTTTGATTTGTTACTATTAGGCATATTTTATTTTTAATTTTCGGCACAAGCCCATGTTTTCTGCCATTGCAGTTACATTCCATTACAGTCGGCTAACTGAGCCTCAACTGAGTTTTGGGACATGTGTAAAAAAAAAACAAATGACGCAGATTATTTGAGCGTTTTAGTTCACTTGTGATGCTGTTTTAAGTTTTATAATTTATTAACTTAACACCACTTTAAAAAATAAAGAATAAAAATAATGGGCCTTATTACGAGTGTCGTATTAAGACTTCAACTCCGACGGTTTCGTGCTAGACTAAAGAACATTAACTCCAATATGTTTCACAGTGGATATAAATACTAGAGATGTGCACGTGTACGTTTTTTGACTCATTCTCGCACTTTCACGCACGAATGATATTAAAAATTTTCACGATCACGCACGCTCACGAATAAAATATTCTTAATCACGCACGAGTTAGTTACAAACTATCACGATCACGCACGCTCACGAAAAAGTATGTAATCAAATTTGTGTGGGTTTTGGGCTGAAAAATATGTTTTTACACATACATACATACATATGAACATGTGTATGCACGTGCATATGTAAAATTACCATTGCACAGTGGGGACTTTTACAAAATAAATGGTTATAAATCTGGAAATTCTAAACTACTGAATGAATTTATATGAAACTTCTAACATCCGTAGAGGAGGACTTCGGCTTTATGACACATGATATGACAGCTGGCTTGAACTGGGTAGGAGTTACAGTTGGCCAAAGTTGACCACCTGGGAATTAAAAAAACTTCTGAGGTTTATAACCTTTTAAAAATTAAACGGTTTTTACCGGATAAAGCATATTGAGCTAATTTTAATTTGAAATTGATTTGCTGTTGGTTCAGGGTTCTCTATATGCATTTCATTGTTGCTGTAGTAACAAATCATCAGTAGACTTCAACCAATAATTTTGAAGTCAAAAGCCTATTTTGTGATTTTCAAAAATATTATTTGTGAATTCTCAAATAGTTTTTGAAAGTCTGTGCAGCAATGATATTTCGTGAGAGCGCGAGAATTCATGCGTGATTCTTAAAAATAGGTCACGCATGATCACGCACGACTAATTTATTTTAAGTGACGCTCACGCACTCACGCGTGATTAATTATAAATTTGATCACGATCACTCGTCAATCACGCGTGAATCGATAAAATCACGACATTTGCACATCTCTAACAAATACATACATAATTATATGTAAGAAGCTTTATTATCACTTCGAATTTTATGAAATTTCGAGTTTGTGAAATGAAATATGGTGCACTATGAAGTGTGTGGCATCTCATGTATGTCATGTATCCAAAAAAGCGTATCCACTAATTACTAATGAGCAACTGTTTGATTCAGACACATATTTATTAATTTAAACAGTTTCATACAAAAATAATAGACAATTTTATAGAACAAAACATGATTTGAAACTGTTTATATCAAATAATACATGCCTAAATCAAACAGTTTTTCATTAGAAATTAGTGGTTACGCTTTCTTTTGCACATTGCACACACAAGTAAACCCATCAACTTGACAAAACTGCCTTTTCAACTGTTGTACAATGGTTTTGTGTATTTTTTGTTCACTTTACACTCAATTACAATTACCAATTATAAACAATAATCGCTCTTGAAAAATATAAAGGGTGTTTTTTTATAAATTTATATTATTTAACTTTAAGTCGGAAATACCTTTTTAACTGGCGGCCATTTTGTCAGCTTTCAAGTGATTTATGTTTACTTTCGTTTGGCATTTCAACATGAATAGACTAACGCCTGAACAATACTTCCGAATTGTGCAAATTTATTTTGAAAATCATGGTTCTGTTCGAAATACCTATCACGCATTTCACGGTCAACATAATCGTCCATCAGAACAATTCAGTTGATTAGCTACGGAACTTTTTTGCACCACTTTTGTTCTAAATGATAATACGCATTCACAAAGACGTCGGACAGTGAGTATAGAAGAAGTCATTGCTGCTCTAGAGCTTAGCGTATAGGAAGACCCAAATAAGTCTATATAGTCTATAATCAGGACATAAGGCCATTATTACTGACTTTTTCGATCATCAATTATATACATATTTATTCCATTTACTCCTTCAAAGAGCATATGGCCCTTAAGAAAATCAATTTAACAATCATAATGTGCAGGAGCTGCGGTTTTAACAAGACGGCGCCATAAATCATACAGCTCGTACCACATAGTAGCTATTTGAAATATAGTTCTTTGTATGTATTGTATGTCCACTTTACAGCAAATCGAGCTACCATATTAAATTTTTTTCATATCTTCAGCTTTTATCGAAAAAAAATCGTAAAATCGTGTCAAATAGTATTTTCTGGCAACTGTAGCTTAAGGGCCACTCAGACTATAATACAAGTATTAATACTTTTGACGCAAATGCATCCCTGGTCTTATATTAGTTTTAAAAATTTCAAAAAAACAATAACAACCCAACACGTCAGAGCTGCATTTTCCCCAAAAGTATTAATACTTGTATAATAGTCTGAACGGGGCTTTATACATATTTGTTAAGCAAATGTATTGTCTCTTTGCTGTTTTTTTCTTGTTACTCTTCGTATTATTATATAGTATTTATAAAAAAACAGAATTCTGTTATAAGCGAAATACTTTTAAAGTAGGAGTGCTCGTCAAATGTGTTAAACCGTGATCACTGTAAGTGTTTACCCTGCAAGAAATGTCAACAGTAAAATTATACTGATTACCTATTGACGATGTCACCAGTACTACTGACAAATTATACCCCAACTAATGCTATCTACTATTGACATTTTACACAGGCTTGTCCTACGAAATCTACCAGTAGACTACGTCAATACTGACTATGTAGTTCTTGTAGGACCATATGTGGAAAATGTCAATAGTAAGATTGTACTGACCTTATATTGACAATATCACCACTCTGTGGGAAATGTCTGCTATAAGACTGTACTGATTAATTTAAATTTGCGCTGAATTTGTGAAGTCAGACACTTACGTATGGATCTGAAAGTGTGACAAATCTTAACTGATGGCACAAAATCTTCCACAGGTTAAAAAAAATTTCCATAATTGGTACTTTCACTAAAAAATGTTTAGTTTTCACATTTTTTATTTTTATACAATATGAATTTGAATTGTTCATTAAATTTATAGGTATTAATATTTCAATTTTATTTCTTAAACAAATTTTTATAAACATTTCAATTTTGCATGTCGCCACTTTTATTTGCAACAAACCAATAAAACATTAAGAAAAAGCATAGTTGTGTGTATCTGATAAAATATTTTCTACGCATCAAAGACAATATTCACATGTAGACGCTCCTTTTACATGGGTAGTATGAATAAAAAAAGGTGTTTGCTTTTTACTTAAAAATTTGTTTAAAACAACAAAAAACACATAAAAATTTTTGGTTTTAAAACAAATTTTTAAATAAAAAGCAAATACTTTTTTTATTCATGTCACCCAATGTCACCAAAATAGTCGACAATAGTGGTGACTTGGGGACACTTAACCCCACGTTTCCTTCAGGGTAGTTTCATTGCTACTCTTCTTATTAGTATTACTCAAATAGCAGAACTGATACAAACAAAATGTGTACTGTAAAATCGTAATAACGGTCACAGTTTAAAAGAACAGTGAATTACAATTTGCGTTCACTAGGAACAGAACGGGATCGCTCGTCTCTAATATACACACATATTAGAGACGTGCTGGAGTATACAACAAAATACTAAAAAAAATATTACAATGAGAAACCTTAACAAAATATGTTATGGTTTTGTATTCACATACATACACACACACATTGTATTGTAAAATAATTACTCGGCCCTGTTCTGGAAATTAAATCGAAGTAAATTTTTTGTTTTCAGCACAAATTAAAATTTTTGGTGTTCTATAGTTAAAATGAATTCATTAAGCATACATACCTGGTCAAAAAATTATTCGAATATATTATTATTCCAACAAAGCAGCATTAAAAACGATTAATTAACCTTTAAGATTTTAGGTATTTTCTTATTTATTAAAAAAAGCTGTTACTAATTATCCTCATACAAACATAAAAAGCCAAGTTCCTATCCAAAATTTCGACCATTAAAAGTAGTGAAATAAAAAGTTTGACCAAAATCTTCTTTGCACAATACCTATCACTATAATCTGCCATCCATTTTATTTTTATCAATCTTAATAATGATGAATGAGGAAATTGTTCAAAGCTCTTTACATTGTGGCAAAAATTAAGAGATGTAAAAACTGATTCATTGGGTTTTCAATTAGATATAGAACACAATATTATTCTTGAATAAGAATATAAGGGCCTCATAATATAAAACGCAACGCTAAGCGTAGACAAATTTTCAATAAAAATATTTAAATTCCAAAAACAGAACACATACTTACCAAAGCGTAGCTTTGCCTTTTACAAAATTAGGCCCTAAATATTCTTCACATCATGTGCTAGAGAAAAAGTTATTCTTAATTACTAATTTTTTTTACAAATAATTGTGCCAATAACTGAATAGTATTTATACATTGATGCCCTTTTAATTTCGGGGGCTAATTTAAATATATTTTTTTAGTTACAACAACATTAGTTACAACAAAACATTAATAAAAGGTTATAATGCCTTTGGAAGAAAAATGTTTTCTTTTTTCCAGCTTAAGGCAAGCAAATGCCAAAAGCATAAAATTCACATTTCCTTTTATCTTATGCCACAAAGTGCAACCAAAGGCATTGCAACGCACTGCCAATGTTAAAATGCGGGAATGGGCGTACAACATCAGCATATGTATCTTACCTTAAAAACATCGTTCAGCCAGTCAGCCAGCCAGCCTTTCGTTTATTCAATGTTCATTAATGCTCGTATAGAGCGGTAAAATGTTCTGGGTTTTTCAACAAATATTTTATATATGTCTACATAAATGTACAAATTTTAACATTTTCGTAAATAGACAAGCGTTTGGCTACTGGTTTCGTGTAGTTTTAAAACGTTAATTTTAGCGTTCCATTGCTCAAATGTTGGTTGAAGAGGTTCCCTTTTCAAGTAGAAGATAAAATGTCGCACATCCCGGCACAAGCTGCTGAGATGATTACTCAATTATTTAGCAAATTTATTAACTTGGGTATGCGTGAAAGCTTTAATTGACGTTTTGGTCATAGAAAGGGTTGAGTTAAAACGAATATTAACGTAACGATGACAAAACCGTCTTCTGATCAATTTTCTAACAACTTCATACACGAGCATGAGGAAATTGAGGTACTCAGTATATTTTTGTAAAGTCCCATATTCCAGAGATTTTCGGAATGTATGGAAATCTAGAGCGCAGGGAGGCAAAATGAAGTCAGTCAGTGTACTTAAAAATACGCAGAGAAAATAACTAGTCGGCCTCGCTTAAGCATTCGTACAAGTAGATTGTGTTGACGATTTCCATTGTACACACACTTAAAGAAATTTATGACAAAGAAATGTTTAATAACCCAGTAAAAAAAGAGACTCCAAAAAAGTCATAAAAATGTAGAGTTTACGATGCGGAAGTAGTGCGAATTTCAATCCGATCTAATGATTTTTACATAGGGTTGTCATTGCAAGAAGTTCTCTTTTTCGATGCCTAGTCACTGAATTGGAAGCGATATTAAGAAAAATTCCCTTTTTTGTGTTCTATGATAATATTTTCATCTAGGAAAAATGGTAAATAGTTGCCTTTTTCAACAATTCGTTTCTTTTTATACGAATTTAAGCCCAAAACAGTGTTTTCATGTAAATTTAAGCAAATAACTTTAAAATTTTATACTAAAATTAGTTCATAAATTTCTTTAAAAAAATTATTTTTTTCAGAAATTACTCATAGTTAGGCTTAAGTTCAGTAATTTCAATTCTTATTGAATGAAATATTTTTATTAATTAATGTGAGTTTCTAAAGAAGAGAAGAAAAATTAAACTTAGACTTTAAGCTGGGGGAAATACCGATACTTTTCTGTGCAGCCACGCACTTCATCAGCACTATAGTCTATTTCTGATTAAAATTCACTACAGTTCAATTAAAATATCTAAAAAATTATTTTTTTTAAATCTGGTGAGTATTTTCTAACACTATGGAAGAGTTACAAGGTTTTGTGTGACTAAAATAAGCTTCTACATGGTTTTTTGCTCACTCTCGGCAAATTAAAAATATCGAATTTTTGGAAGCAATGAAAATGTACTTCCGCTAGAATGACTTCCATTTTTTTCACTGGGAACTTTATTCTGAAATTTATTTTGGTAAACTTCAATTTTTGATATGCCGTCAAGAATAGACATTTCAGCCTTCTTCAATATTATTAGAAATTAATAAAACACCGCAAATTTCGTTCAGTACACTAAGCGCCGCGGAAGAACACTACATTAAAGTTATACAACAATACAAAAATAATACAGAAATGTATATGTTTGCATGACTTCGATCTAGAGTATACAAGGTTTTGAGCAAATATAAAATGCTTTTGATTTCGCAAAATATTCCATCTGCATAGAAAACAAATACCAAGGGCTTTCTAGTCCTACAACAAACTAAAGCAAGTATGTGATGGAAATCGATATTAAAAACTAATCGGTTTTAAAATGTTCACTATTTCTTTTTAGAGTAACTAAGCATATTTCAAATTCGGTTCTTACGGAAATTGTTTTTACATGGAAAATTATTGTTTAGGCTTGTGTAGATTGTTTGTATATAAAAACATTGTTATTCACATCGACATCGACATCGACGTCACTTTAACACAATAACAAAAAAAAAATGGGGATGGCAATTTTCAATTGCTAGATCTGACAATATTGTAAGATATGTCAATCGTTTGTACAAAAATTCAGTTGACGTAAGAAATTCTCAACTTATTAGGTTTGTTTTTACGAATTGGTAACAATTGTTACTGGAAAGTGTGTGTTCATTAACTCAAAAAGTTTTCAAGGAGAGAGCTTCAAAAGAGAGATAAAAATTGAGAGACAAAAAAATTCTTAGAAATTATTACTAGTAAAATTTTTACTTGCAAGAATTATCCCACCATCATATTTAGGAGAGTTATTTTGTAAATTTTTGCCTTACTCTCCCGTTGCTAGTTTCTGCTGGAAAAGTAAATGAATAGACCTATTGTTACAACATGCCTGTAATAGGCAATAAACGTCAAAAAATCATTAGCGGAGTTGGATGTTTGATGCAAATTGTCTTGCGTAAAGCGGCCCATACACTACAACAGCATACATGCGCATTCAACTGTTTGTGCAAGCGGTTGGGTCGTGTATGGGCATTTTGTGTGATTGTACGTTTTGATGTAGTGATATCAAATAGAGTTTGATATTTTGCTGATGGTTGCTGGTATTGTGTATAGTGAAGTTAGCTCAGTTGAGTAAACTTGTCAAGGAGTAAATATTCATTTAAAAATTGTAATTTGCTTAAAAATAATTTTTTTCAATGGAAAATGGAATTTGAGCACTTTAGTTGTGCATAGCTGCTAATATTTACAAAATATCAATAAAAATTTAAGCAAACAACTGTGTCACTATATAGAACCAACCCTCTTTAATTTTTTAAAAAAGTGAATATTGTACCAGCTCGCTGGTATGTGTATTGTACCAGCTCGCTGGTATGTGTGGTAGGTGGGTCGAGCATGAATGCTTAATAGCTTGATTGCGCGTGCATGCTGTTGTAGTGTATGGGCCGCTTAAGTGCAAATGCAAAATATCGTAGCTTTTCTTTGGATTGTGTGTGTGTATTTTGTTGTTGGATTTGAAAGAAAAGCTACGATACTTTGCATTTGCACTTACGTAAGATAATTCGCATCAAACATCGAACTCCGCCGTTGTACTTATCTTGTAGAGGTCAATACTAACAAACAGAAATTTCTTTAATAAATTTACTAAAGCTATTTACAGACGATTGTCAGATCTTACAATATTGTCAGATCTGTCAATGTGCTGACAATGTACTGGCAATCGAAAATTGCCAGTACAATATTCCTTGTCAGTTCACACGGTTGTAAGAAAATCTTACAATATATTGCCAGACGGTCGTATGGCAATAAAATCATCTGACAAAATCGAGAGTCGAAAAATTGTCAGTTCACACGGTTATCATATGCACAAATTGTCAGATCTGTTGTTATGCGTTGCCAGACTCAAAACATTTGTTGGAAATTTCTAAATATCAATTGTTTGTGTTTGTTTTAAATGCAAAAACTGAAAGCATAAGTTATTATGGACCATAAAGAATCAATTGCAATGATTTTGTGTGCATATATTTTACTATAAATTTTTTCTTTATAATCAAGCGTGTGCAGTGTTGCCCATAGAAATAATTCTCTTACAATGACGCCATTTTCAGATGCATAAACTTTACACATCTAACAATATTAAAATGTCTGACAATAATTTCACAGTGTGTTCACACGATTGTGAGATGTCTGACAATTTGTTGTCAGCTGCTAATCCTTCAATGGACTGACAATGGTTTTTCTGGCAACGACATCTGACAAAATTTGTCAGTTCACACGGTTGTAAGAAATTTTGAGCACATTTTACTGGCAATATTGTAAGATATGACAACCGTCTGTACATGGATTAACGTGAATTTCCGTAGATTTTTTTTTGCACACAGTTCTTATGGGATTATAAATTTCTTTACCAGCCTTAAGCCATATATATATTTTTTAATTTTTTGAAATTCCTTTTCAGAATTGTACGATATGTTTTCTACTCCATCTTTTCTAAGTCAATAAGGCGCAAATGGCTCAAAGTGAGTTTTAGAAATTAAACTCAATTAATTATACCTTTCGAACACGAATTGCTTTACAATCATTCAATTTCCATCACACACCTCGATGTGTAACAATACCCATTATTTTTTATTAACTTCCTTTTATTTTTTTTAAACTTTTTTTTGATTTAAGGAGCAACCTACTTTGCAACGACTGCTTTCAATTATTTCACAGCAAAACTGTATGTTTTATGAACATTGTAATTATAAGTTCAAATGATTTTATGAAATTATAACGGAAAAAGAAAACTTTTTCGCTGGATATGCACCATTGGGTTATTGGTGAAAAAAAGCTTAAGCTCGTGCAACATACTCGTAAATAGCACAACAAGTAATTAAAGTTGAAAGTCTTCAAATGGCTGGTTTTATAAATTAAATTTTTAATTATTATGCTTGGCCCAGAAAACACTATCAGCTTGTTGAAACTCAATTGCACGGAATTTGTTTACTAAAATACATTTTACTAGAGTTAAATAACAAATTAAATATGGTTAGAGTTTTCCCATAAGGATGAATCAAATTTAGAATTCCCTGGCAACGTTAATTAATACATATTTATTATTTATTTAAAATCTAAGTTTTTTGTTAAGCTCAAATGTTAAAAAAGTTAAAAAATTTTTTGTTTTTATATTTCAATGAATAATTACACTGTGAAACAAAATTTCAACAAAGTCGTGACCAAATGAATTTGACACTTGATCTGAATGTAGAATTTTTCACCAAAACCGAATCTGAATTTAGAATGGTCAAAAGTAGAACAGATTTCGAGATATTGCAAAATTACCGTTATTTGGGTTTTAAAAAAGATGATATCACTTTAATAAAAGAATCTTGGTAAGTATTAAATAATTTTTTTATTTATTTTTAGGGTTCCGTACACCAAAGGTGAAAAAAGGAACCCTATTGTTTTCGCTACGCTGTCCGTCTGTCCGTCACACGGTATTTTCTCAGGAACCGTAAGAGCTACGGACCTGAAATTTGGACAGAGTATGTAGAACCTTGGACACTATAACAACAAATACATGAGAATTAGAAATTAAAGGGTGCTCCAACACGAGCGACGAAAAATGTTAAATTCTCATGTAATATACATACAATTGTATGACCATGTGTATATTGACACTTGAAATTTGTAAAATTAGTGTATTTTTATATAGACTACAACAATAAACATTAAAATATTAAAAAATTTAAATTAAAGGGTGGTCCATCAGTTAATGCAATTTTGACTATGTAATTTTGACAAATTGCTATATCTTGGAGACCGTAAGAGGTAAACTCTTGAAATTTTCAAAAACGGTAAAACTAAAAAATGCGCAAATTAGAAAATCGCCAAACCGAAAAAAATCGCCAAAACCTGAAAAATCACCAAAAATTAAAAAAAAAATCGCCAAATCGAAAAAAATCGACAAATTTAAAAAAAAAATTCTAGCACTAAAATAAATCGCCAAATTCGAAAAAATCGTTTTAACGAAAAAAAATCGCCAATATGAAAAAACGTCAAAAAACGAAAAAAATCGCCAAAACGCGAAAAATGCGCCAAAACCAATATAAATGTTTATGTGAAAAAAATCGCGAAAATGAAAAAAAATCGCCAAAATTAAAAAAAAAATCGCCAAATTTAAAAAAAAATTCCAAAACGAAAAAAATCGCAAAAATTTAAAATAAACGCCAAAAACAGAAAAAAAATTCTCAAAACGAAAAAAAAAGTGCCAGAACTAAAAAAATCGCCAAAACGAAAAAAAAATCACCTATATGAAAAAAAGCCAAAATTAAAAAAAATCCCCAAAATTAAAAAAATCGCCAAAATTAAAAAAAACGCCAAAACCCAAAAAAATGCTCAAAACGAGAAAAAAGTGCCAAAACTAAAAAAATCGCCAAAACCAACAAAAAATCACCTATATGAAAAAAACACCAAAATTAAAAAAATCGCCAAAATAAAAAAATCGCCAAAATACAAGAATAAAAAACGCCAAAATAATAAAAATCGCAAAAATTAAAAAAACTTTAAAAACCCAAAAAAAGTCGCCAAAACGGGAAAAAAGTGCCAAAACTCAGAAAGCGCCAATAAATTCAAAAACCCCAAACTAAAAAAACGCTTAAAACCGAAAAAATCCAAAAACGAAAAAAATGCCAAAACTATAGTTCGTATTGAATTACATATCTCGTGTCCGTACGGAACCCTTCGGGCGCAGGTCAAAGTCGCACTTCACTGAATTTATTTCCCCTTGAAAGAAAATAAAATTGTTTTACAAGCAGCCCATTGTTGTTTTGGACTGCTGGTAAAATTTTATCAAGAAATGATTGAACTACAGTGGTAAAAGTACAAATTTCACAAAAATTTTAATGATTTTTTGCAATTTTGCTTTTTTCAACTTGGTTTTCTTGATCCAAGCAATTAATTTTTTTTAGTTTTGTTACTTATCAGAATAGATTATTTTAATAGAAACATTTTGTGTGCGAAAATAATAAAGTTACAGAAGATTAATGCTCTTATGCAAAAACGATTGTTAAAGTTAAAGCATGCATTAAAACCGGTTTTTCCATACAAAATTCGTTTATTAAACCAACTTTAAGTTAACCAATTGTTTTTGCATAAGGGGGTAATTGAATTATCGCGCTTTTTAACAAATAAGAAAAAACACAAGTAAATATAGAAATATGTACTCGTATAGTTCATTCATTGTTATAGTATATCGTAGGTAACAATGAAATTAAAAATTGCTTAAACTGTTATGTATTTTAATTATCTTCTACATCTCGCGCGAGTTACGTCAGACTCAACGCCGACTCCAACAAAATTCAATATTAATTGGAACAAATAACAAAAGTTCAATAGCCCAACTTTAGCTGACGCTAAGTTGTGCTAAATAAATACGCAACTACTTTACTTTGCATAAAAGTTGTGCAATTGATAACCAAGCATTACGAAAGAACGTTGTTGATACTTCCGTAAGAATAAGCATTTATTATTTTATAGTAATAAGCATTTTTGATTAATTATAAATAAATTTAACAAAGTAATTTTAAGCAGTATTAATCAAGCTATTAACAATAAAAGTTTAACTAATAAAACTTAAGTTTTGTTTTTTTTTATTCCTGAAGGAATATATACACATAACTGGCGCAGTCGAAAGTAGGATCTAGTCCCGAAGGACAAGATAAAGTGCAATTGTGAAAAATTATAAATTCATAAGAATTTAAGTAAACAAATAAAATTTTAATTTAAAAAGGACAGGACAAAGTGCAATAGATTCAGAAGAATCTAAACAAAGAAATAAAAATTAATATTTAAAAAAAAAAAAAAGAACAATAAATGAACAGTGAACAATACTATTAAATAAAATTTAAAACTATAAACGAACAGTCAAATTTTTAAAACAAAAAATTTAACAGTAATTGAACAGTGAACAATATTACACAAGAAAAAATATATTTCTACAATGGCAACAAATACATCGTCTTCAAACTCAACTGTATCATCCCCAATCCCAATAACCGATGTTTTAAAAGAGGCATCCAGAATAAGGGAATACAGAGGAACAAAGGACTATGACTTATCATCATTCATAAGAGAAGTAGAACTTTTCCTGCCAATTTTTGAAAACACCAACCTGGAAGATTATGTCTTCCAAAGATGTATTGTGAACAAAATACAGGGAGAAGCACTAAATATCATCCGTACTCTAGGAAATAATCCAACGTGGGCAGCAATAAAAAAGGAGCTCATCAACAATTTTGGCATCAGAGAAACTTATCACCACCTCTACCACCAAGCACTAGCCTTAAGAAATCACAATGTAAGTCAATACTACCATAGTCTAAGTAACATTTTAAGTAGAATAAACGAAAAATATACACAAGATCCAGACGAACCAATAGAATTTTCACCAAAGAATAATGAAGCCATGATTTTAAAAACCTTTTTAAGTAATATACCCCCATACATGGCTAGTATTATTTACAGCAGAAATATAACAAATATAAGAACAGCCTTCTATACTCTAGAGGAAACAGGAATTATAAAACAAGACATTAACAACAGATCAAATAGACAAACACAATACAATCAATTCAACTATCTTGGACACAACAAACAATTTAACAATACAGGACAACATTCCAATCCAAAACAATATCGACAACCGACTAACTCCGGACAATATAGACAGACAAATAACTCAGAATTATACCGTAACAGACAACCAGCTGACTCAACTCATATTAAATCAGAACAACGTAGACAAACATATAGACCAACATACAATCCATTTAGACAAAACTTCAACGAAAGACCAGAACCAATGGAAGTAGAACACATCCATGAAGGAAATTTTCAGTCACCAGCCCAAAGGCAAACTTACCGCTAGTAGAGCTAACTATAGGTACTACTAAAATAAAATGCTTAATAGATACTGGCTCCTCAACAACTTTAATGAACCAAAACATGTTCCCTCAACATAAAAGAATAAAACTAAACAGACCTTTACTTTTTAAAACACTACACGGACAATTGGAAGTTAATTACGAAATTCGAACGGAAATACCAAAAGAATTTAACGACAGGAACCTTATGTGCTGGAAATTGACAGATTTTAAAAATAAACAATTTGATGGTTTGATAGGGCAAAATATTTTAAGAATTCTAAAAGCTAACATAAATATCGGGGAAGAGTACATTGAAGTTAATAAGAATAGGATAAAATTTTGTAATGCTTGTCCATACGATTACGAAAACATCCACACACTAGAAAGTTCACCAAGTAATAACGTAGTAGATAAACTCTTAAGAGAAGATTTAAACAAAGAAGAGAGTATAAAACTCAAAAACTTATTGGATAAAAATAAAGACCTATTCTTCCAAGAAGGAATGAAATTAAGTCACACTCATGAAATCCAACATGAGATAACTACAAAAACAAATAATCCTGTATATTCCAAAATATACAGATACCCTCAAATGCATGAGGAAGAAATAAATCGACAAATGAAGGAGATGCTCGAACAAAACATTATTAGGGAAAGCAATTTTCCTTACAACTCACCTATTTGGATAGTTCCGAAAAAAACGGACTATTCAGGGAAGAAAAAGTGGCGGATAGTCATCGACTACCGCAAACTAAATGAAATAACAACTGATGATAAATTCCCCATGCCAAATATCGAAAGTATATTAGATAAACTTGGCAAATCACAATACTTCACAACCCTTGACTTAGCCAAGGGCTTTCATCAAATTAAAATTAAAGATGAAGACATGAAAAAAACGGCATTCTCAACCCCACTAGGTCATTACGAATTCGTTCGAATGCCGTTTGGTTTGAAAAACGCCCCTTCGACATTTCAGCGATTAATGAACTCAGTCTTAAGAAACCTCATCAATAAAATTTGAGTTGTGTACTTAGACGATATATTGATTTTCAGCACAAGTTTGGAAGAACATATAGTAAACATCCAAAAAGTCTTCAATAATCTTAGAGAACACAACTTAAAAATACAGGTGGACAAATGCAAATTCTTTGCTAAAGAAACTGAATATTTAGGACATATATTGACGACAAATGGTATTAAACCGAACCCTATAAAAATAGAAAGTATACAAAAGCTCAAACTTCCTGATACACAAAAGCAAATAAAATCCTTCCTTGGGGCTACCGGATACTACAGGAAATTTATCAAGGATTATGCTAAAATCGCATGTTGTATGACAAAATATCTTAGAAAAAACACAAAAGTTAATAAAAGTGATCCCCAGTATATCGATGCGTTCCAAAAATTAAAAAGACAACTAACTAACCCACCTATACTCAAATATCCTGACTTCACAAAAAAATTTAAACTGGTAACGGATGCCAGTGACTATGCAATAGGGGCTGTACTCATGCAAGGAGATCACCCTATAAGTTATGCAAGCAGAACACTTAACGATCACGAAAAAAAATATGCAACCGTTGAGAAAGAGCTACTGGCCATCGTTTGGGCAGTCAAGTATTATAGACCGTACACATATGGTAGACCATTCGAATTAGCAACAGATCACCAACCCTTAGTTTGGCTTTATACAAAACACAAAGGGAAAGACATAAATCCCAGGCTTCAGAGATGGCTAATGGAATTACGAGAATACAACATAGACATGAGCCATATCAAAGGCAAAGAAAACAAAATCGCAGACTTTTTAAGTAGAATAAATTCCGATACAGGTGAAATTCATGCAATAGAAGAAAACGGAACTAACGACAATTCAAGCACTGCCGCTACTATCCATTCACAACAAGAGGAATTAAATGATCACATTCCAATTTTAGACACAGTAGTTAATAGATTCCCAACCCAAATAATTTTAGCTGAACATAAAACAAATGAAATAAACATAGTCAACGGAAAAAGAAAAATTTTTGTAAGTAGGGACGACATTGAAAATGATTTTATGTCTGACATTTTCAGAAGATTTTTGAAAAACGGAACAGTTGGAATTTTCTCTGAATTACCTTATGAAATTTATAATAGGGTCCAACTTAAGCTAATTGACCTCTTTGGTACTACCATAAAATTCTACAAATGCAGCTATCATGCAAAAGACATACAAAACGAAGACGATGCTTACAAACAGATCGCGAAATACCATAAGCTAGAAACTGGACACGGTGGTATCACAGAAAACTACGAAGGACTGAAAAAGAAAATCTATTTTAAAAATCTTAAAACATTAGTACACAAATATATTAACAACTGTGATATCTGCAACAAGGCGAAATATGACCGCAAACCCATTAAACCCAAATTTCGCACAACAGAAACACCATCGGATGTTAACCAAATTATTCACTCGGACGTTTACACTATCAAAAAACACAGTTTCATGACCTTCATAGACAAATTCTCTAAACATGCTATTGCAATATACCTAGAGGACAGAAATAGTACAACAATAGTCGAAAAATTAAGACAATTTTTATCCACAAGAAGCAAACCCACTAAAATAATTACTGATAATGAATTTAAATCAACAAATGTTAAGGACTTTTTTAGACAGGAAGGAATCGAAGTACACTTCACAAAACCCAACAATCACACAGGAAACTCAGACATAGAAAGGTTACACAGTACACTGTCAGAAAAATTCAGAACACTGGAATCAGAAAATTCTTCCTTATCAACGCAAGAACGAATTTTTAAGTGTATAGAATGGTACAATAGGTCAATCCACTCACTTACTAAAGAAAAACCGATAGACATTATGGAAGGAAAAGTTGAAAAGTATAAAATAGAAGAAAAGATAAGACAAGCAAAGCAACGTATTATAGATAAGAGAAATGAAACCAGAGAAGATTTCCAAAGAACAGATAACGAAGGTTACGTTAGGAACTATAAAGTACTGAGACATAAATATGAACCTAGATATAGAAAACTAAAACTTGACAATATACATCCTTCAAACATTAAACGAAAAAATAAATTTTCAGACCAACTGGATATTGCTCGTTACGCTTTTGACACTAATACCAATGACGATAGCATCCCTGACGATTCAACCCATTAACAACAACAATGGATTTGCAGAAATTAAATTAGACGACGTTAAACTAATTATAAACTACAACAAAATTATCCACATAATTGATATTCAAAACATAAGAAACGTTATTAACTCTTTAGCAAAAGAAATAGAGCAGTTGCAATCGACAAATAACAAAATATTGCTCGAACATGAAGTAGAAAAAATTAAATTAAAAGCACAAACCTTACTTCCTAACAGACAAAAACGAGGTTTAATTAATATGATAGGTTCAGGATTGAAATGGATAGCCGGAACGATGAACGACGATGACAGAGTAGAAATTGAAGAACACCTTAAGATAATAGACGAAAACAACCATAAAGCAATCGAAAATATTAACAGAAACATACATATAAACGATCATTTCAACCGAACTATTAACAAATTGAAATTAACGATTGATGCGGACAGAAAAACTCTATTTACAAGACTAAACTCGATAAGAAAAAACGATGACCAAATGATGGAGCAAATAAATTACGTGGAAATCCTACTTAAATTAAAAATTTTATCAGATAACTTGGAGCATATTCAAAACAACATAGCATCAGCCAAACTCAATGTAATGACCAGTAATATTTTGACCGACAAAGAAATTAACGACTTCAAAATTGACTTTTACGAATTACAATATGTACAGTTAGGAGCAGCAAAATATAAAGACGACCATATCATATTTGTCATAAAATTTCCAAGAGACACAGTCACAGTTAAAAGATCTCTGGTAACACCAATAACAGACACCAAATTCACACAATTAAACTTTACCCCACAAGAAATTATATATTATAACGGAACAGCCTATAATTACAAGCAAAATCCTAATCTTAAAGATATCAAGAAATCCAATTTATGTATTTTTAGTAATAAATGTAAAAAAAGTAAGAGCATACAAACAAGAAATAACTGAAATAGAATCTGGATTAATACTATTAAAAAATTCGAACAATAGCTTTGTTACTAGCAATTGCGATGAAAGAAAATTTTCAATTAAAGGAAACAGTTTATTTACCTTTCATGATTGTAAATTAAAGATTGACAATGAAACATTTTCAAATTCAAAAAAAATATATAGAGATAATTTCATCATACCTTCTAGCAATCAAATTCAATTCGACACAATCGAACCAACATTCGATGAAATAGTTTTAAGTGAAATGGAAAATGTAAAAGAAATAGAAGAACTAAAATACCATAAAACATTTAGCAAAAACTCCATTGTAATCATATTTATAATAATAGTTGTAATAATTGTAGTATCAACAATGTTTTGCGTACACATAGTAATAAAACAAAATTCTTTAAAACAAAAAATTCAGGAGAATTTTAACATAAAGGAGGGAGGAGTTACGTCAGACTCAACGCCGACTCCAACAAAATTCAATATTAATTGGAACAAATAACAAAAGTTCAATAGCCCAACTTTAGCTGACGCTAAGTTGTGCTAAATAAATACGCAACTACTTTACTTTGCATAAAAGTTGTGCAATTGATAACCAAGCATTACGAAAGAACGTTGTTGATACTTCCGTAAGAATAAGCATTTATTATTTTATAGTAATAAGCATTTTTGATTAATTATAAATAAATTTAACAAAGTAATTTTAAGCAGTATTAATCAAGCTATTAACAATAAAAGTTTAACTAATAAAACTTAAGTTTTGTTTTTTTTTATTCCTGAAGGAATATATACACATAACTCGCGTGGGACCAATAATATTCGCCCAACATCACCTCATCATCTACCCGCCCCTTGATACCGACGTTCCATTTCTTGTATTTGTTGGTGAAAACGGTCACCATGCTCGTGTGAGAGGCTTTATTGATATTTTTTTCTCCTTTAAATTAATGTCGACAAAATCACTTGAATCAGATGAATTGGACTCATGCTTCCGCTTTGGACAAAGAGTATATTGTACTTTAGCCATATGAGGAGTTGGTTTTTTAAATGATTTGACATCTACATACTGAACAGACTTATGGCGTCCATTTTGCTTTACTTGGACTAAGCAAAAATAACAGTCAATTTCATAGTTCGTAGGATCACGCCAAACTTCGGCATATACCGGTAAAGTGAATAAGATTAATTGTTACCGCCGTCAACTAAGGGTTAAATTAACAAGTTAAATATCGCACCCTGTTCGTCTTAAGTTCTTTCCAAAATAATGTTCCCCTTGAATAACGGTCATTAGTAAATACTCACGTAGTCCAGTGTATATACATATGTACATAGTATATACATATATATATACATATGTACATAAACATACATATGTACATATATAAGTTCGTATACATTTATGTATAAACAAAACGTTATATTTTCTATGTAATACAAAATTTACTTATGTACAAGCGTATGTACATATATTAAGCGGTGAACTTCGAGAAAGAAAGAGTAGTTGAATTTTCAACGGTTAACGTTGCGGTCAAAAATATTAAATTTAAAGCCTTTCGTTAGTATAATCAAATACATAATTATGTGCATAAGTTTTCTTCTATAAAATTAATTATAAAATAAACTGAATTTTGATTATAAAAACCAAAAAAGTGCTCTTAAAAATATTTTTGTTCAAATTTCACGTTGCCAAGCCAACAATTCTTTAAATTTAATTTTAAATCCGTAAACGTGAAAATCCCGCGATGTCGGACAAGAACGCTGCACAGTACAGTTGCAGAAAGTGCACGGAGCTGGACGATGACCGTATGGTTTTGTGTGACAAATGTGATAGATGGTTTCACTTTGGTTGCGTGGGCGTAGACAGCAATGTAGCAGATTATAGCTGGAACTGCGAATTTTGCGACAACAGGTCATCTGCTACTGCTAACCCAGGCCAAGTAATTGGTATTGAGGCTCAACCGAGCTCATCATCGTCACCAATACTACCATCACCAACAGTTGCATCAGAAACGGTAGTAAGCGCCAAAGGCACAACGTCGTCGGTTCATTTTACACCGCCACCAACTAACACTGTACCACTAGTAGTGCCCTCAATAGGTGCTCCGTCTCTAAATTTGCCAGCGACTGCAGTCACTCATCCGCAATTGTATGCAGCGCCTCATCAGTATGCGGTAACGGTCCCATCGGCAATGCCGACGTTTCATCCAAGAACAAATACATTCTTTACTAAAACAACTCCTTCGTACATGTATGCTGCGCAACCAACAATAACGAATTTTCAACAGCATCAGCCACAGATGGTTTCTAACCAACAAAACACCACAAAAGGTATTCACAGTAACACGGATTTTTTGCAAAGACGGAAAATGTTACAACTAGAGCGACTAGAGGAGGAAAGAAAAGTTCAACAAGAATTTCTGGATAAAAAGTATAAAATATTGTCAGAAAATGACAACCCAGCATTCGCAGAAACATCAAGTTGTTATAACTTCAACTATAATCAACAATCGAATAGAACTTTTACACAAAGGCTCCCCTTAGACACTATACCAGCCGTATCAAGTTTTGGTAGTCAACCTACACCTTCACAGCTGGCCGCCAGGCAAACTATACCACGTGAGTTGCCATCATTTAACGGTGATCCGGACGATTGGCCTATTTTTATAAATAGCTTTCAAAATAGCACAGCTCTTGCTGGATTTTCCGATGCCGAAAATTTATATCGTCTGCAAAGCTGCCTGAAAGGAAAAGCAAGGGAGTTGGTAAAAAATAAGTTACTTCTTCCCTCTCTTGTACCAGACATTATTAACACGCTTCGCTTGTGCTTTGGCCGCCCAGAACATATACTAGAACGCGCTATAAACAAAGCAAAAAACATGCCATCTCCGCGTGATAAATTAGAATCGCTTATTGAATTCGCACTTAGTGTACAAAATATATGCGCCACAATGGAAGCTTGTGGATTAGATTCGCACCTCAACAACCCCATGCTAGTGAAGGAGCTTTTGGATAAATTGCCAAACCAGCACAAATTAAATTGGGCAATGCAACCAAGGGACGACAGCGTTCCAATAATCAAAGCGTTTAATGTTTGGCTCTACAACATAGCTGAAGCGGCTAGTAAAGTAGTTACGCCCAGTTTCCCAAAAAGTGGTTCCTCCGTAAACACTCACACCCAGGCCAACAACAACATAGGATCATATTGTGCCATATGTAAAACTAATTCACACAAAGTACAACAATGTGACAAGTTCCGAAATCTGCAATTAAAAGAAAAATGGGAGATTGTAAAGAAACAGAACTTGTGTCGTCAGTGCTTAAATCAACACAAACGAAGATGTCATCTTAATAAAGAATGCGGTATTTCCGGCTGTAAGTTCAAGCACCATCCTCTGCTTCACAAGGCCTCCGATGAAGACAATCAAACTGTAAGTAAAAATGAAATACAAAATATGCAGCGGAGTGTACAGTTGAATACACATAATGACATCAATGAAGAAGGGCCATTTTTCAGAATTTTGCCAATCCGCTTATATACTAAAAATAGCGTTGTTAACACTTTTGCCTTTCTAGATGAGGGTTCTTCCGTTACTTTAGTAGAACGAAGCTTATTTGACAGTTTGAAGCTGGATGGCGAACCCGCACCCCTATGTCTCCAATGGACAGGCGGAAGAACTCGCGATGAAAGGGACTCCTTCAGAACCTCATTTAAAATATCTAGTGTCCTCAATGGCACAACGTTCGTTCTTTCAGACGTTAGTACGGTAGAAAATTTGGACCTACCGTCTCAAACCTTAAATATGTCTGAAATTGTTAAAAAATATCCCCACCTGAAGAATTTACCAATCCAATCCTATCAAAACGCTAAGCCTACGATTTTAATTGGCGCCAACAATTGGAAACTAGCAGTTCCTACCAAAATTCGAGAAGGTGGCTGGCAGCAGCCAATAGCAACAAAAACGCGACTTGGATGGACCCTACAGGGTGGAAACCAGAGCTGCTCAACTCAAAACCGATTTAATATACACACATGTGCCTGTCAGAAAAAATACGATGAACTTTACCAAGATGTTAAAAATTATTTCAACTTAGAGTCACCAAATTCCTCCACTTTACTTTCGGCAGCAGATAGCAGTGCAATGAAAATACTAAAGGAAACATGCAACAAGGTAGACGGACGTTTTGAAGTGGGCCTGTTATGGAAAGATAGCGAAGTGCAATTACCAGAGAGTTATGATAATGCCCATCGTAGGCTAATGTGTCTTCAAAAGAAACTCTTCAGGGACGAATCACTAAGACAACGTATGCAAGATCAAATTGATAGTCTGATTAAAAAAGGCTACGCTAAAAAGTTGAGTTCGACCGAATTGAACGTTTTTTCAAAAAAAGCGTGGTATCTTCCCACATTTTTGACGTTTAATCCCAACAAACCCAACAAGGTGCGATTGGTGTGGGACGCAGCCGCAAAATCAAAAGGAATGTCACTAAATGATTTTATACTCACTGGTCCAGACCTACTCAAGCCTCTAGTAGATATTCTTCTAGCGTTTCGAATTGGAAAATTTGCTATCTGCGGTGATATCGCAGAAATGTTCCATAGAATCAACGTACGAGAAAGCGATATGCAAGCTCAAAGATTCTTATGGTGGGACAAAAATGATAATTTGCATCAGCCAAGTACATACGTAATGAGAGCTTTAACCTTTGGGGTAAGCTGTGCTCCATGCATAGCCCATTACGTGCGCGATACAAACGCTAAAGAATTCGAAACAGAATTTCCACGCGCCGTCAACTCCATCCAGAATCATCACTATGTCGACGATCTTATAGATAGTGAAGATACTGAAGAAGGTGCAGCAACGCTAGCGAAACAGGTCGCAAAAATTCATGCTGCCGGCGGTTTTCACATAAGGAACTGGGCATCTAATTCTTTGGAAGTCTTAAGGCAGTTATCGGAGTTTTCACAAACGTGTCAAGATGCCAAACAATGGGGTGCCACAGAGAAGGTTCTGGGTATGTATTGGGACCCAGTTACTGACGTTTTTAAATATAATTGTAGATTTGCGCGCTTACGCCGCAACGTGATTGACGAAGATTTTGTGCCTACCAAAAGAGAATGCCTCCAAGTGCTCATGTCAATATTTGACCCGCTAGGATTTCTGTCGTGCCATACTATAGGCCTCAAAATTTTGATTCAAGATATCTGGCGCGCCGGCCTTGGATGGGACGATCCGTTAAACGAATATCTCAACAAAAAGTGGTCACAATGGAAAGCGTTAATCCCCCATATCTCTAACGTAAAAGTCCCAAGGTGCTATTCTCCCATACTATGTGACGCTGAGAATATCCAGCTTCATACGTTTGTCGACGCAGGCGAATACGCATATTCCGCCATCAGCTATCTGGTAGTACGACTAAACGACCAGGTCACTGTCACTGTCGTAGCCGCTAAGTGCAAAGTAGCACCTCTTAAACCAGTGTCAATTCCTCGAATGGAACTGCAAGCCGCTCTTATCGGAGTCAGACTAGCAAACACAGTGCAAAAATCTCATCGTTTGCGTATATCAACAAAATATTGGTGGTCGGACTCAAAAACTGTCCTACAATGGTTGCGAGTAGACCCAAGAAACTTTCAGCAATTTGTGATGCACCGAGTAGGAGAGATTTTAGAAAATTCCGATGTATCACAATGGAGATGGGTACCTACTAGAATGAACCCGGCAGACCTCGCAACGAAAATAGTTTCAGCAAAAAATACGGACTTGTGGTTCGACGGCCCCGCCTTTTTACGCGGAAATCCAAGTCAATGGCCTACATGCGAAGACTTAGGACCTATAAACACATCAGATTTGAAACGTCACGTCCTAGTTATTAATAGTAAATTAAACAATCAATCCCTTTTAAATTTTGAATATTTTTCCAGCTGGAAACGGCTCTACAGAGCAGTAGCAACTTTTATATTATACCTGGAGAAACTTAAAGTCGCACACAAACAGCGAGGTTACTGTTCTACAGTCACGTTTGAAATGATTCAGCAAGCAAAACGATTTATCATTAAAGAAACACAGCAAAGTGAGTTCCTTCAAGAGATTTCAAATATAAAACACGGAGAATACGTCGACAAATCTAGTAAGCTGTATCGTCTCAACCCTTATCTGGACGACACCGGTATTTTGAGGTGCGATAGCCGAGCAAAACGGCTCAACAATCATGAAGACGAAATCGTGTTGCCAACCAAGCATCACGTCACGTTTCTCATAATACGCTCATTTCATGAAGAATTTCATCATCATTTTCACGAAGCAGTGATAAACAAACTTAAAAGCCAGTTTTACGTGCCTCGTTTACGAGTCATCTATAAAAAGGTACGCAACTTGTGCCAAATATGCAAAAACTATAAAGCTTCACCACAAGCCCCTCAATTGGCGCAGCTACCAGCCGCTCGCTTGGGAGCGTTTCAACGCCCGTTCACATTCGTAGGCATCGACTTCTTTGGCCCGTTGCTAGTAACAGTTGGAAGAAGACGAGAAAAACGATGGGGGGTTTGCTTTACCTGCCTCACATTACGTGCAATCCATATAGAAGTCGCCTATAGCTTAGATACCAGTTCCTGTATTCTCTGTATACGAAACTTTGCCGCTAGACGTGGCACACCTCGAGAGATATATACCGATAATGGTACAAACTTCAAGGCAGTTGAAAAAATACTAAAAGATGGCGTCGCGCAAATTGATTTTTCAAATATATCGACAAATTTCGATAAAACCAAGTGGTTTTTTAATCCACCAGGAGCCCCTCATATGGGTGGTGCCTGGGAAAGGCTTATCAGATCCGTAAAAAATATTTTGTACAGCATTTATCCAACGCAAAACTTCAATGATGAGACCTTAAAAAGTGCGCTTTGCGAAATTGAATTAATTATTAATTCCCGTCCACTTACATTCGTTTCCATTGAACATGAGGATGATGACGCCATTACTCCTAATCATCTTCTTTTGGGCTCCTGCGAAGGATATAAACCGTTCCTCGACGATAGCGGAAACATCCGAAAAAGATGGCAGCAAACGCAAACATTTGCGGATCACTTCTGGCGCCGCTGGGTAAAGGAGTACGTACCAATTATATCCCGAAGAAGCAAATGGTTCACAAAAACACCGCCAGTAAAAATTGGAGCTATCGTAGTCATTGTCGATGAAAACCTTTCCAGAAGATGCTGGCCTAAGGGCAGAATTATTGACGCATTGATGGCTGCAGATGGTCAAGTGAGAAGGGTGACAGTCAAGACACAGTTCGGAATATTACATAGACCGGTTACGAAAGTAGCAGTTTTGGACGTCGGTGATGGTCATGAGCAAGCTCGTACCCCTGACTCGCTTACGGGCAGGGGAATGTTACCGCCGTCAACTAAGGGTTAAATTAACAAGTTAAATATCGCACCCTGTTCGTCTTAAGTTCTTTCCAAAATAATGTTCCCCTTGAATAACGGTCATTAGTAAATACTCACGTAGTCCAGTGTATATACATATGTACATAGTATATACATATATATATACATATGTACATAAACATACATATGTACATATATAAGTTCGTATACATTTATGTATAAACAAAACGTTATATTTTCTATGTAATACAAAATTTACTTATGTACAAGCGTATGTACATATATTAAGCGGTGAACTTCGAGAAAGAAAGAGTAGTTGAATTTTCAACGGTTAACGTTGCGGTCAAAAATATTAAATTTAAAGCCTTTCGTTAGTATAATCAAATACATAATTATGTGCATAAGTTTTCTTCTATAAAATTAATTATAAAATAAACTGAATTTTGATTATAAAAACCAAAAAAGTGCTCTTAAAAATATTTTTGTTCAAATTTCACGTTGCCAAGCCAACATTAATATTCTGAAGGCATCCTTTTAAATGCAAAATTAAGGAATGCATATGTACTTTGCTCCCGACATACACATAGTTAAACGAGTTTTGCAGGAATTGCATATAGTATTTGGTGTCCAAGATTTCCAAATGTTTTCCGGATTGCCTTTAAAATACAGCCAAAATGCATTTTGTAATTGGCTTGAAATATTTGACGGCTACGCAAAACAATAAACTCCACAGGCATAGCAAAACTTGTTCGGATTGTTCTGGCAAAAAAAATACGTTTTGCACTATGCATTTTATTTTTGTTAATATGAATTTTGCGTTTCAAGAGAATCAAAACGTTCAGCAAACAATTTAAAATTGTGAAATGTCAATGTTTTTAACTTTTTTAACACAGCGCTCGTTTTAAAAATTCTGCGTATTTACTTCCTTTGTGTTTTTGATTTAATAAAACCGACAAGTGTGTTAATTCACTAAATTTTCTGTAGCTTTGTTATTTTTTTTATCAAACTGGACTTTTTATGGCGCAACATTTTTGAACTAAAATTAGCTAATGTCTTATGTAAAAAAATCTTAAAATTTTTGATTACTTGTTTAAAAAAAGAAAACTTGAAAACAGCAAAATTGCAGAAAATCAACAAATATTTAATGAAGTTTGATATTTCGTCCACTGTATCTCCATCATTTCATGACTAATCTTGAATATGATAAACGATTACGGTAAATTTTATCTTGTAGGGATGCCGTCCCACTGTGGAGTAAACGGAAATAAACGTGCAAATAAACTGGCGAAAAAGATCAGAGCGTTACGGACAGTAACTCTAATTAATGCAAAGCCTTTCAAAACAGCGATTTACTAAATAAGGCGAAGACGGCCCACAGAACAAAATTGAATTGTGATACTATGGTTAATCCAACCAAGATTGTATGGGGCGATCCGGACAAAGATAAAACAAGGGGACTGTTAAATCTTAACAAATCCAAGCTAGGAACTTTGACCGGCATCTTAACGGGGCACTCTAATCTACGAGGGCATTTGTACTGAATTGGAGCCACGAATGACAATGAATGCAGGGCATACATGGAGGCCATGTAGACAATGGTGCAATTCTTTTGTCATTGTCCAGGCGAGATCCCGTTATTTTGAAGATACCACCTTACCGTTCATTCCCACCTAAGAGGTATTAGCTGGAAAAGTTCGAGAGACTACGTGAACGATATTGAGTTCCTACAAAGGTGGAGTTCGTTCGTTAATTTACATGATGGCGTACAACAGGCCTGGACTGGCATAAGTTTATATTGCCATATATGAGTGTAATGGCTCCTCTTTTCAACTTTTCCTAATCTAACATAAGTAATTTAGTACTTTTTTTAATTAAAATTATTAATTAATAAACAAAAAAAAAAAAAAAGATTTGGCCGTTGGGACTTAAGGTGACAATATATAAAAATACCGAAACATATTATTGGTTGTCGTTAAGCACCTAATGCTTTAATATCATTATTTTAGTTTAAGTTTTTGGCTAAGTACATCAAGATGCATTTCGTTTCTGCTTAGCAAGCTCAACAGTAGACTTAAAGCAAAATATTCTTGTAAATCGACAAAAATGCATCTGCTTACAGAAAAACTGCCAAAACTAGTAACGAGAGAGTAAGGCAGAAATTTACAAAATTGCTCTCCCAAATATGAAAAAGTAAATGCACGCTTTAAGGCTTTACTTTCTGTTGCTGTTCCGTTCTTTTCCGTATGAAAAGTATCTCAACACACTAATACATACACACTTTTGTCTGTCACTTAACGTTGCATTCTATTTTCTACAGATCTGTCCACAACAGAACAGAACAGAACGAAAAAGGAAAAACTAACCACACATACAGATTTTCAACTAAACAGAAACAAAACAGCTGATTCAGAGAAAGAAAAGCACGTACAAACTAATTCTGCCTTTACTTGTAAAAACTTGCAAGAAAATTTTATTCATATCAGATCCATGGATGGAAATCATGCTGCAATTGTACTTTTCTGATGTATTTTGTTTGATAATATTTTAAATTGCAATTTTTTTTTTTAGAAATTTACATTTAATATAAAATTCTTTATACAGTTTCATATATTTTTATCTTTTTTTATGAATTTTTCATAAATTTGTAATTTTATTGATTGACAAATACAAAAATGCCACTTTCCATCTCTGAACATATATGAAAAACAAGCAAAATTATTTGCCATTAAAATTTAATTTATGTGGCTTAGTGAAAGAAAAACATATGTACATGTTTTTTTTAACAAAGAAATTCATATTTTTCAATTTTTCTTTTTCAAATATTTTTGAAATAATTCATTTGACAACAAACCACACAACAGGTGGTTGAATAATTCTTTTTATTACTAATAATTTGTAGGATTTTTTTTTTGTCTCAATTTTTTTCTCTCTTTCGACGCTCTCTCCTTGCAAGCTTTTTAATTTAATGAAACCTTTCCAGTAAAAATTGTTACAAAATTCGTAACAATTTTTAGTAAATGAATAAACCTAAAATAAAATTAAACTTAAAAATTTACATTAAAATTAAAAATTAAAAAATTAAAAGGATATAATAAGTTTAGATAATGCTTAACCAGAAAAAACCAGTAACAATTTTTTAATAATTTTTATTTTAATATTTTATTAAATAAACTACATGAGCAATAATCATGACAATTATTGCCTTGGCAATTGTCAAATTCAATTGCCGAGACAAGATATTAGCGTGTAGACCATATGAATATGTGTTCGAATATATATTCAGCAACAAATCTTAAAATACATTGCTGAGCAATAATCTCTTAACACATGCTGTCAAATTAAAATAATATTAATTTTTTTTAACAAAACAGCAAGAAAAAATATTTTAAATAAATAAAATAAATAGAATTTCAATGTGCAATAAGCAAAAGATCTAATAAAGGATAATTTAAGTCAGTATGTGCATAAAAATACAAATATATTTCAATGTACATGTTCGCCACCTCTAGATACATTGTTAAGCACAAGTAATTTGACGTCATCACTCTGCCGACGTGATTAATTGTGTTAAGACACAACAAATTGCTCGTGTGGTCGTATTGTTAGGGAAATAAGTTTATTAAAATATATATTTCCTTAAAGAAAAGTTTGAAAGCTGTTGCATCATTTCATATTGGATTAATGATACTCGTAAAAAATTTACCCGCTGAAATAAATTGTTGTTGAAGAAATTTTGTATGCATAAACTATTTAATTTATTAATGAAAATAAAATTATTTTAATAAGATATTAATATAAAAATTATTCAACTTGGTCTTTTACGACTTTAACGATTTAATTTCAATAAAATTATTTAAATTCCTTTATTGAATGGGATTCGAAAAATTTTCAATAGAACAAATTTCAGTCGCTCAAAAACTTATTCGTTCGAATAATTTCCATTTCATTTGAACATTATTCTTTGGATTAATTTTAGAAAATTATTGGAATATCTCTTAAGATTTTCATTGTTATTATTCGGATGAAATTTTATTGAAGCATTATTTTAATAAAAAAATTTTAAAAAATTATTGGAGCATTTTTATTCGAATAGTATGATAAGGAAAAATTTTATTCGAAAATATTATTCGTGTAATTTTATTCGAATAAAATTATTAGAAAGAAAATTTAGAAGTAATGTTATACCATAGCTGTTAAGTAATGATTATTAATCGTACTGATTACTAATTTGATTACTTTTTTTGAAAGGTGAAGTAATGAGTAAATTACGATTGTATTCAATTTTGAACGTTCACTAATTCTGTGGCAAAAAGGAAAAAGTGATTAAGTCGAGATAAGCTGTTTTTGAGTTAATAGTACCTCCGTAATCTGCATATTTGAAAGTACTCCTGGTCAAAATCTCAATTAATTTGTGCAATTTTTCAAGAAATAATTGCAAAATTACTTGCAGCTTATCTTTTTTAGACTTCTAATCTAATTTGGAATAATAGCTTAATTAAGGTTACACTGTGGGATATTTCAACTTAAATGTATTACTTGTAGTATATAGAATGATGTTAGCTTAAAAAATTAGAGGTTAACAGAGAATTTCCCAATTTAACTGTAAAAGAAATTCATTTCTGCAAATCGATTTGAACGCTTAAAAGTGCTCTCCTGAAAAACAATAAAATATGACTTAAGCACTTTTTCCTTATTCCTACAGAATTGATTACGATTACTAATAATGGAAAAGTAATCTGAATTACTTGAAATTGCAAAAAATAATCCATAAGAATCAAAAGTAATTAAAAAATAGTTCTATTACTTTTAAAGATTACTTTTAATTCCTTTTGATTATTTATTAATAATCAAAAGTAATCTTTGAAAGTAGTCGGATTATTTTTTGATTATTTTCGATTCTTTTTAAATATTTCTTGTAATTTCTTTTCTTACTTTTAGAATATTAGTAGTTTAGAATATTAGTAATCGTAATCAATTATTTTATTATAAATTCTTTTAAAGGGAACTATATACTCAGTACAATTCTTTTTAAAATGTAATGTAATTGATTACTAATCGTAATCGAAGTTTAACAGCTCTGTGTTATACTACGATTTCATCAAAATTAATTATCCATATAGTTAATAAATTAATTTAAGAAAAATTCATTTGGTTTTTGTTTATTTGTTGGTTTAAGCTCGTCTAAATGCATTTCGTTGCTGCTTGGGGAGCTCATTCAGCAAAAATGCATCCAGAAGTGCTTAACCAATAACAAACGAAATTTTCAAATTTATATTATTTTCGACATGCGTTAAATAAAAATAAGAAATTACAAAATATTTTTTTATTCGCTTTTTTTAATAACTAAATATGAAATATTGAAAAACTGTTTTTTTGGGCACACAACAGGAATAAATGTCTATTTAATTTATTTGTGATAGAATCTTCCTTAAGGCATATAAAAGATATATACATAATTATAAAAAATATCTCAAGTAAAACATTATAGCAATTGAAAAAACTTCTAACGAGCAGCTAAGTACTATAACTTAAATCATATTCGCACACACTTTGCATTATTACTTTTTCTTATCATGATAAGTCAGAAATTTTACTTGTAATCTCCTGTGCTTTTACAGAAATAAAGAAAAAAAAAGCCGAATAACTACCGCAGTAAAGCTTCTTGAAATATCTGTTTACGTTTGGCTTCCTCCACATATGGAAACGGTAGGAAAATAATTTTTTTTCGCTCAGTTACTCCATGTAAATGTAGATTTAAGCCACACAAATTATGTTCGGTATTAAGGTTAAGCCCCAAGAACTAATAGTCGTACATACTCGTACGACACTAAATAAACATGTTTGGATGCATGTATTTAAGAAATGTAGTGCAAACATTTACATTAAACTAGGGTTTCCGGGCAAAGGAAATGAAAATTGCAATCAAGCTTTTTCTTCTTCTAGTAAACATTATTTCAAATAAGGTATGCTAATCGCATGTAAAATGAAGGAAATATATTGAAATATGATTTACAAAGTAATATTAGCATCATTCAGTATGCAGATGTGAAAAGAAGAATATGCACTTCTTAAAGAATGGAAAGCGAAAAATTACTTTGTGCGCTAAGCGCCATATTAAAGAAAACAAATTTTGTGTGGGAGGACGATTTATAAGTGAAAAACAATTAATAATTTAATTTCAGCTATGATTATGCAAAATATGTACAACACTTTTTAACTTAAAATTCTCCAGCAAATTTCCTTACAGTCGGCTCTACATAGTGCTGTTCCCATAAAGCACTACTACACGTTCAATTGAAAGCAACACCATAATATCGCGATATTTATTAAACGTGTAGCATGATGTATTGCAGTATCGCGATCCATATGGCAGAATAGCCTAAAATTAAAAAATCCAAAATTCAAGGCCCAAATTACTGAATTGAATTGAATATCGAAAAAATTCTTATAGTATCTGTATTTTAATTTTGATGGATATCAAATGTCGTAACTTGCCCAAAGATAGTGAGTAATATTGAATGAATTCGCGATGCATTGAAGAAGCAAAAGAATAAAGGAACTAGAAAATTTGGACTATTCCGACGATATCTGCTTGTTATGTTATAACCATGGACGGGGTGTTTCATGCAAATGGATGTTTTTTCTCATAACCCTGATAATGGCAATGGTAAGAACGACGTATCTTTACGATACAATGAATTTGGGTAAAAATGGCATTACATTTTTAAGGCATATTTTTGCATATTTTGCTTAAAATGTATACGTATGTATATTTGTCTCATATTTTGGTATAAATTAATGGGTTTGTGTCATATTTTGTAACAAAAAATTCAAATTTCAAAATATAATATTGTTGACATATTACACTGCACAACACTGCTTTGGATGTTTAAATAAAAGTGGCCGGTCCTTATGTAGTTTTTTCTCCTGATTACGACGGCGTCATTAGTTGTTCTCTATCAGCTCTAGTTTTGAAGATATAGTGTCATTAAAATTTGCTTAATTTGCACCTGTTTTTGAATTATTTTGTTAATATATCACGGACGGCACTCCAAACTTAAAAATACTTTCTGGACTATCCCTTTCATTTAAATAGATTCACATTGATGAGTATATCAGCATATCTGACTATTATTGCAAGGATGTTTAAAATCGTGTGGTTTTAGTTTAGTCCTTGAATATTTTTTAATTTTATTTATTTTTAGATCAAGTATAACTGATTCTTATGTATTTTTGTTTACTGATTACAAAAATTGGTTTATATCTAATAACTTGCAAATAGACAAATGTAATAAAAAAAACAATTTTTTTTAATATGTACCGGTATACCGATTACCACCAAAAATAAAATTTCAAAAATTTATTTCAATTAACTTTCTTTTATAAACACGTTTTTGTTCTCCTTTACAGATTCTTATGAAGCGTATCTCTAGACAGATAAATGTTTTAAATTGGTGAAAAGAGCAAAGCCACTGTAAGCGAGAGTTATTGTATATGAAATCGAGAAAATTAGTATATTGGCTGTTATCGATACACAAGCTAATGCGAAGATTTAAATTTTTGAAGAGCACTTTTTTAATATATTGCACATTAAACTGGTCCGGAACATATTTTTCTTTAATTGATATACTACATATGTGCTCTGTATAAAATATGAGGTTTGCTGCCATAAATGCCTAGCGGGGTCTAAAGTACCCGATATACACAGTGAGGTTTTTGTAAAAAAAATTGGAAATAAATTTCTAAATTAGCTGTTCTATTACTATGAAATCTTACACAGCATTGAGGAAGGTAACACAGAGCTTAAGTCTGGAATTTAGACTATATATCTTTAAAGGGGCGGAGCCACAAAGCACCAAAATAGGCAACCTTGGGTTAATGAAAAATTAAAATCCATGCCAAGCTCCTGGTTTTGATCAGATAAAAAGGATTTTTTGCAAGTGTTTTTTTATCCAAGAGATAAAAAAAGTCTACTAAGTTTATGGGTTTTCGCTCACAGTTTAGGAAATATTAGAGAAAAAATATTAAAATTTTGACTATTTTACCAACCTTTGTCCACTGTTCTGCTAATGGAGAAGTCAAATGTTGTTAGATTAAAAAAATTAAACTCATTATAAATAAGGGACAAAATTTGTAATATTAAAAAAAATTTGGTATCAAAATCACAATTAAGTCAAAAGTTATACTCAATTTAAACTAAAATTTTGAACAAAAGTCGATTTTCGCGTTTTTTAAGAAACAAATGTGTTAATTATCTCGCTATTATAAAAGAATTTCGCCAATCAATATTTTCGTCTGAAAAGTCTCTCTTAGGTAGAAAATTATGCAATCAATATGCAGTTTGCTTTTGAGTTCCCGGCAATTTCCAAGAAAATTAAATTAAAAATTGGACTTTTCAGTATTTTTGCAGTACTCTTCTTATTTTTCGCTGAACGCTGATTAGATTTTTGGGTATACATATTTAAAAACAAATCTTGTTTTAAAGTGGCCTAATACATTTTTTGTTTACAGCTTTGGAATTTGATATTTATAACAAAAAATAGGTTTAATTCAAATATAGGATTAATGGGTTGATAGAGATAATGGAGAACATTTTTCGAAACTTTTCTATCTGAAGTTAAAGATTGCCATTGTTACAACTTAAAGTTCGTTAAAAGTAGGATTTTATCGGACGTATAAAAAGTTGTCCATCAGTACAATTTTAACTTAACCTTAAGTGAGCGCTAAGTTAAAGGCAATGTAAGTTAAATTAAATTTATAATAATAGTCCGACAAAATCCTACTTTTAAACATATTTAAGTTGTAATAATGGCCCTAAATGTTAATTGTACGAGAAATTTGTTTTGTTTGTTTTTAAGTTGGCTACAAGAATATTGTTTATTGCTTGATATCAAATATTCAAATATTCGTTTCGTCTGAATTTGGCGAGCACGAATTCGAATATTGAAAAAACGCGAATATTCGAGAATTCGAATATGAATATTCGCACATCACTAAGTGCATACAATTCTACATGTACTTCGTGTATAATGTACATACACTGTATGTATTTATTTTTATTATTTTGTTTAATTAACCAAAATGTATACTTTATACTTTTAATAAAAGTATAAAAACGTATATAGAAACACATAAGTTTAAATGTTTGTATATGTTAATGTAAAAATACTCCCTTTTCGAAGTAATTTAATAAAAAAAAAGAAATTTTTTGCTATATCCACTGTCTGAACTTATAATTGAGCAGTCATATCGGTATACCGGTATTATAAACTCAATAACGGTATGTACCGGTAATACCGATACCGAAATAAAAAAAATACCGATATCGTTACCCATACCGATGCTTAAAAAATAGTTGTACCGGTATCAATACCGATACCGTTATTTGTTTCGGTTGACAACCTTGGTAGAAATTCAACACTCAGCTTAGACTGCAAACTTTTACTACACAAGTCGCTTTTGAAGCCAATATGGTGTTATGGAATTCAGTTATGGGGCACTGCTTCAGATCTTGAATTTTACTGGTCACATCCGCCTAAAAAAGAGGAACACAAGGGCTCTTATACTCAACACTCCAGATGGGATTTCTTGAAAATATTTTTTTTTTTTTTGATTATCACTATTATGTTTTATTTATAACTATCTCTTAGTTTATGTCCGACAGTGGTCGGGCCTTATAATTATATTTTAGATTTAAGAATGAATACTTATTGTTAGTTCACATTTAAAAAAAAAAATTATAAAAAATGTATTTATTTATTGTATCTTCAAATATTAACTAACAATAAATATTTATATTTAAAAAATGTGTATAAACATAGTTGCTGCTTCTGTTTGCGCATGAGAATGGTTTTTATTTTTTAGCTGCGTGTATCCATATCTGTTTGACGGCAAATACTCATAGAGAACTTTAAACAAGAATTTGGTCATTCTCTGATAAAATTAGTTCACTCTGGCAATTAGTTTCCTTAAAAAATTAACAGTTATCAGTGGACTCTGAAATGTTTTGGGAATGGTCATAAAACAAAGCCAAAGACAAATCTACTTACAAAATTATCAGAAAAGATCCTACACCACAACTGCAAAGAACAAATAACAATATAATAACAGAACTTCTGAAAGGGAACCATATTACTTAGTTGGAAAAAATTAGAATGACATCACATGCAGCTATGGCACCGGAACTTTATGGTTAACCAAAAATACATAAAGAAAACATACCACTAAGGCCAATTTCATCATCTCTGAAAGTGCCATGTTATCATCTATCGAAATATGTGGGTATAATATTAAAAAATCTCATTTCTCAAACTTATAACATCAGAAACTCTATGCAACTGAAGGAAGAACTCTGTGATATAATTTTAGACGAGAATGACATCATAGTATTATTTGACGTGGTATCATTATTTACTAATATACCTACACACTTAGCTATTAAGAACATACTTGACAAATGGGATACCGTTAAGGAACACACTACTGTTAGTAGACGGAAATTTTTGAAAATACTTCAATTCTGTGTAACAGACAACAACTATTTTACATATGATGGACAGTATTATCACCAAACATATGGGTAACCCATTATCACCGACGATAGCAGATATTGTTTTGGACACATTATTAGACGATATTATTAAAGAATTGAAGACAAAACACATATACCTAAAATTTATTTGTAAGTATGTCGACGACCTATTTGCGGTTATTAAAAAAGCGGACATGGAAATCGTATTAAAAACTTTAAACTCATACCACAAAAATCTGCAGTTCACTATTGAGATAGAAGAAAACAACGAAGTACCATATTTGGATATGAAAATAATTAAATACAATAACAAATTAATAACAGACTGGTATGCAAAGGAAACCGCATCTGGCAGATTAATAAATTACCATTCCACCCAACCGATGATCATGAAAATAAATACGGCGACGAATCTAATTAACAAAATTCTCAACATCAGTGACAAACGATTCAGAAATAAAAACATCTGTAAAATAAGAAACATAATGACAAAAAACAACTTCCCGATATACATTACGAACAAACTAATAAACAAATGCTTAAATAAAAACGCAACTGGAAACAATAATAATGGAGTAGTAGAAAAAGTTTTTTACAGTGAACCATATGTTCCAAAGTTGACCGAAAACAAAACATTAAAACAAATGATAAATGATAAAACAACAATAGTCACACATACATAGATCAAACAAGACACTAAGACGTCTTTTTACACAGGAAAGAACAAAACTTGGCAAATTAGAAACAGACAATGTTGTATACGAAATAACTTGTCAAGGAAATGAAACAGAAATATGCAATAGAGTATATGTGGGAACAACAAAACGAAAACTCGGAACTAGAGTATCAGAACATGAAGCAGGCATAAACAAAGGAAAAGAGACAACAGCTCTAGCCCAACATGTGAAAGAAACGGTACATAAAATAGATTTTAAGGGGGTAAAAATATTAGATAGAGAAAAGAGAGCGAATAAAAGATATACACTGGAAAGCCTACGAATACAGCAACGTATTAAAAAATCGATCAATACAAACACACAAAAAAGTAATATATATGATTTTGCAATATTAATTAAAATATTTGTAATATCAATTAAAAAATTAATTAAATTTTCACCTATAAAAAATTTGATAATATCAATTAAGGGTTTTTACTCAAAATAATTATAACAAATAAATATTTAATTGAATCAATTAAATTCTTAATTGAAAATATTAATTGGTGAATACTTTTTTCTGTGAAAGAAGACAAAGACAACACCAAACTGCAATATTCAATTGCAATAACTTGACAAGTGAAGTTCTGTGATATTAGTTTTAAGTTTGCCTGTGATATTTTACATTAATTTTTATTATTTAAATTATACAATTAATTGTTCGTGCTGTCCAGTTTTATAATTTATTTAATAATGTAACTGAAGATCGTAAGTCAAACATAAAAATTAATATTATAAAAATATGACAAAAATAATAAAAAACTTGTAATTTGTTGCCAGAATATAAAAATAAAAATTCTCCTGATGACGTCGGAAAAAAGCTGACGAAACGTTGAGAAAAAAGGTGGAAAAAATTGGTTTTATTTGCATCCTAAGAATCAAGAAATCTGACCATAAATAGCCAACGTGAAACACAATAAAAAACATAAACAAACGAAATTGGTCACAAAACATAAACACAAAGCCAAAGTGATTCGCTATAATATACATATGTATATACATACATTACTGTTTTTATGTTCACGTGATACCCTAATATTTTTACTTCACGGTAACTATAAAAAATAATTTTTTATAAAACACAGGGCAAACTTATTTGAATGCAATCGTTAGTTAAGCTTTAGTTGTAGGTATGTAAAAGCTTCTAAGGGATTTTCCAAAAAGATAATCCTTTATTGTTGGTCCATAACATTTTATTAAACCTTTGTCATGTTGCTGCTACTTTTGCAACCAAATTTTTTGTGCAACATCACAATATTTTTTCTTTGTTTTTCCTTTTCTATCTACAATTATTTGCATAAAGTTTATAAAACGGAAATTGCAAAAAAAAAATGGCAAAACAATTTTCCTTTGAAAAAATTTTCAAATTGAATACTCCTTGGGAGTTCATGTGTGTAAATATTTTCATTTCTTTGTAAGAGTGTGTGGGATTTCATGCTGCTGCTTGGTAAATTGTCAGGTAATAATTGTATGCAAATGAAGTACTTTGTTCTGGATTTTATTCTTAGGGTCTGTATTTTATTTGTTGTTTTACCCTTTATAGTTTTGTTTGGTTGCTACAACTGCAGTTTATTCATTTGTAATTTACGATGATTGAGTTACGAAATTTATTGTAGATCTTAACATAATGATAATTTGGCATTTTTGTGCACTTTTGTGTCAAGCAAAATTGTTTAGAAAACAAACATGAAGACACGTTCTCAATCAAACTTTTTTTTATCTCATAACAATTGTGTGCAGATGATTAAATGATTTTGGGTGCTTTAAGAAAATAAATAATAGAATTGAAGTACTGAGAGAAAAGTTTTGGCAACCTTTTGAAATATAGAGTAGTAGCTGTAAAATGGGGAGTACGAGGGCTACTATTTATATTACGGGAATAGAAAATAACAAAAAAAAAATATTCAAATGAAAATGGCTTTATTCCCCTTATTGTCGTTGGCGTTTTTCGATTTCAAATTCGACTAAAGAAAACACACTACATTTTTCTTTAACGTAGTACAAAACGCCTAACTTTCGGCGCAAAACTCGCCAATCTCCACACAAAAAAGTAATATGAACGATTTTGTAATATTAATTAAAATATTTGTAGTATCAATTAAAAAATTAATTAAATTTTCACCTATAAACAATTTGATAATATCAATTAAGTTTTTTCACTCAAATTAATTAATACAATTAAAAATTTAATTAATACAATTAAATTCTTAATTGAAAATATTAATTGGTGAACACTTTTTTCTGTGTCAAAAAGCGGGATGGTTTTTCGAAATATTTCCCTTAATGTTAAATCCACTTTTGCATTCGTTTAAATCATTTTTCATAGCAATTTTTCGATTCCTCTTGAGACACCTCCCAAAAAAGTTTTTCTACGCTTTGAGTGCTCGTAAATCGTTGACCACGCAGTTAACCTTTGATATTCGTCAAAAAAAAGAAGTTTTTCGGTGCCAAGGAAGAACTGTATGGAAAATGAGCCATCAATTTGATGTTTTGACTGCCCAAAAATTCACTTGTTCGACGAGATGTATGAGAGGTCGCATTGTCATGATGAAGAATGATTCTTCTTCGGAGGTTAGTTTTACGAATTTCTCCGACGATTTTCGGCAAACAATTATTCGTGTACCATTCAGAATTAGCAGTTCTACGCTTATCAAATGGGACAGTTGGCACATACAACATTCGAACGAAGAAACAAGCGTTTATTTGCTTCGCTGCGCTTCTTCCACGAACAACTTTTGTTTCATTTAGCTCGTTTTGGAATACCCACGCGGTCGATTTGCTGTTTTGTTTTCGGCTCATAAGCATATATCCATGATTTGGCACTTGACACGATTTTATAGACGTCTTTTGAAGCACCACTTTTTAATAATGTTCTTACACCATTTGACGCAAGGCTTTTTCTGAGCGATTGATAAATTATGGGGTATCCAACGAGAAACAATTTTAAATACAACTAAGTGTTTATGTAAACTCGCATTCTCACAAAAACATAAATGTGTAAAAAGGCCAAGTTCCTTTCCAAAATTTCGGCCATCAAAAGTAGTGAGATAAAAATTTTGACCAAGTTCGTGTTTGCTACAATACCTTTCACTGCAATATGGTATGCATTATATAAATTTGTAATCGTAAGGGTATTATATAATTTCTAATTAATTTTTCCCGATATAAAGATATGAACAAATATACATTATTTTCTCCTTTATTAGAAGAGTAAAAATACTGCCAAGTTAGCACATTATCTAGAAATTATATAACACCCTTACGATTACAAATTTATATAATGCATACCATATTGCAGGGAAAGGTATTGTACCAAACACGAACTTGGTAAAAAAATTTTTATCTCACTACTTTTGATGGCCGAAATTTTGGAAAGGAACTTGGCCTTTTTTCACATTTATGTTTTTGTGAGGATCTGACTACTTTTTGGAAGGTTTTAATAATAAAACTTTTTAAACTTTAAATTTTTAGTCTGTTATTGTTCTATTCATAATGTCTGCACCAGTTCAAAAGGGCAGAGTTACAAAAAAAATAATAGGTCATAATAAGGACCGAGTTCTTTCATTAATTTTTTAAGAGTCATCTGAGTAGAAGTATGTAAAATAGAGTGTAAATTTTAGTGTAGTAAAGTCTGCTCAGACGAAGTACTTTACAAAACACAAAATTAAATGCTAGCACGAGTCAAATGTGCATGCAAGGTTTCAATACAGTAGCTTGTCTTTCAAATTTATCTTGTTGGTAACCTACCTAAGCCTCTTTTTATTTTTTTTGCAAAATTTCAGTTCTCTACCGTATAATATTTCGATAAAAATTTTATAAACTTTGCCCTACTTCCCTAATTTAACAATCGCTGCTTTCAGATTTTTCCTGTTCGTAAATCCTTTAACTTAATTCTTAACTTTGAGCTTAAAGTGCGTGTCCATGCCCCCCAATTTAAACTTCCATGATTTTAAATCTTTCTTGGTGATCTCTAATTAAGATTTATTTGTGTATTGAATTAAAGCTCTCTAGTGCAAATTCTAGCTTGAAATGTTATGGCCGTTACCCCCACTAGCAGTCACTTTTTAAATTCAAGATTTTGTTATGAGCACCGCTCAATTATCATCATACGCTTTTTAAGGCTTTTAGTTAAAGCTTCAGTTAAAAGCTTCAGTTCAAAAATTATCGTGGCCCCTGCCACTCCTATTTAAAATTTTTGGGATTTTAGATTTTTCTATTTGGTTTCTCATCTTGACCTACTTGCGTATCAAATTTGAACTCTCTAGCGCAATTTTAATTATTTGCCATTTCATACGTGTCAAGTTTTGTTGGAAGCGGATATTAATACTTAAATAAATAGTATATTAAAATCCACTTATCCGAAGAACATAAAATAGGAGGTTTACATTGTATGGGCGTGTTAAAACCCACTTTTGTCAACGAAATCTTATAACTTTGCATTATTACAACATTTGTGCCAAATTTCAATAAAATCGCTTGAGATAAACATTTTAAATATGCTCTTTTCATTGTATGCTTTATTGGAATAGCCCCGCCCACCTGGTCAAAATCTCCGGGTTTTCAGATTTTTCTAGTTGGGTGCTAATTTAGACCTACTTGTTTATCAAATTTCAGCTTACTAGCGTACATTTTATTTATTTTCTTCTTATGGGCGTGATATCGCCCACTTTTTCAATCTCAATACCTGCTGGAACCTATAGTTATCTTTCCTGTCGAGTTTCGTTGAAAACGGATAAATAAATAAAATAAATATATAAATATTAGGGTATTCAATTAATTGGGTTTTTCTTTAATAGGTTAATCGTTCGATTAATTAATCGAGGTTTTTGCCTAATAGGCGGTTATTTTTGGTATTAACCGGCTAACCGATTAATACAATTTTTCCATAAACCAGGTTTTTTCAACAAATATAAGTGCATAAAATATTTATTAATTTGATTTTATCAGTAAAACCGAAAACACACATAATCGTTTAATTGACTGAAATTAACCAGTTTAACCGTTAACCGATAATCGGCAATTAAACGATTGACCGATTAACGGTTAACCGATTGAATACCCTAATAAATATGTAGTGTATTCAAATGTGCTGACCCGAAGTACATGAAATACGAGGCTTAAATTGGATAGGCGTGTTAACGCCCACTTTTTCAATGAAAATTTATAGCCTTGTATTATTGCAACATGTGGGCCAAATTTCAATAAAATCGCTTGAGTTTAACGCCTTAGATTATTTTGTAAATTCTTAGCCTTATGGGCGCAGCCTCGCCTTCCTTGGCATAAGTTTCGAGTTTTCAGATTTTTATAGTAATTTTGTAATCTATATCTACTCTTTTATCAAATTTCAGCTCACTAGCGCAAATTTTATTTTTTATTCTTATGGGCGTGTTTCCGCCTATTTTTTAAAACCTCAAATTTTTTTTGCATAGTAGTTATCTCTCCTGTTTAGTTTCGTTGGAAACGGATAATAGTAAATACATAAATAGTATATTTAAATGTGCTGACCCGAAACACATGACATAGGAGACTTAAATTGTATGGGCGTGTTAACGCCCACTTTTTTCATAAACATTTTAGAGCATTGTATTATTACAACATGTGTGTCAAATTTTAATTAAATCGCTTGAGTTAAACGCCTTAGAAATGTTTTTCTAATTCTAAGATTTATGGGCGTAGCCCCGCAACCTTGGTTAAAATTTTTGGGTTTTCAAGTTTTGTTAGGTTAGTACTCACTTAGTTCTACTTGTGTATCAAATTTCAACTCAATAGCGAAAATTTTAATTTTTATGGGCGTAACAACTTTGGTTAACATTTTCGGGTTTTCAGATTTTTTTAGTTCATCGCTCACCCAGATCTACTTGTGTACCAAATTTCAGATCTCTAGATGTTAGTGATGAGCGATAACGCGGTTTTTTAATGATGTTGCTCCTTGTGAATGTGATTTCTAAATCGCTGTTCTTTTAAACTGTGACTGTGATCACAGTTTAGAAGTATTTTGTTTGTAGCAGTTCTGTTATTTTGAGAAAATCTAATAAGAAGAGCATCAGTGAAATTAATTTGTGACTGTGGTCACGGTTTAAATCATTTCAGCTCTTCTGCTTTAAAAGTCTTTATTAGTATTGGTATTTTGATAAATACTAATAAGAAGATCGAGAAGAAAAAACAATTAGCAATCAACCCCGTCCAAGTATTGAGATTTTCGTATAAGAGGCAGAGAGACAAAAACTGCAAATATGAAGATGTGAGATGTATGTTTCAAAATATCGCTCAACTCTACTAGCTATAGCGGAAGTGCTTAATAATATTGATCAGTGAGTCAGTGAGTATGTCTTAAAATTTGCACTTTTTGCACCTCCATATATCCGGAAACTTTCAATGTAAAGCTTTCAAACTTCGCATATGAGGTCATATGAATTTATTCTAATTATGGTTTAAATTTTATAATTTTACGATTGCGGGGAACAAAGTTATGAGGGGGTAAAAACAGCTCGAATGGCTTCCTGTAAATATACACACGGCGTGCATTGGCCGGAACTTGGCCTGGCGCACTGCCGTGCGCCTATATAGGTTTTCACTGAAAATAGGAAGAAATATCCTTCGCATAAAAAAATTAACTAATTTAGCAATCACATAATTAACATTGGCTTAATTCGCAACAATCTGTATCGTGTATTTGTGTATCAAATACACTTTAAGTTTTTTAATTGTGAACACCCTCTGCGTAGTGTATTAAAGAATTTTTTATTTTTAATGAAAAAAGAACAAGGTACATACAAATTCTCTCAGAGAGGCTCTCTCTGAGTACAACTTCGCATATGAGGTTACATGAATTTATTATAATTAGATTTAAATTTTATAATTTTACGATTGCGGGGAACAAAGTTATGAGGGGGGTAAAAACAGCTCGAATGGCTTGTAAATGGCCTGTAAATATACACACTGCGTGCATTGGCCGGAACTTGGCCTGGCGCACTGCCGTGCGGCTAGATTTGTGGAAGAGGAACTTATGTGCAAGGATGCTTCTAACTCCCAATATGTCTCATGACGATCTTGCATTATTAATTCAGTTTGTGCGCAACAAAATATGTACGATGACCTTCACGGAATTCGTCGGCGACGGCACTGCGACCACTATTGAATTCACTATACCAGCGATTTACTGTGGTTTTTGATGATGCTTTATTGCCATCGACACATTCCTGTTGAGATAATCCACGTAGAAAGTTGTGAAAAATAATTCAACGAAAACCTTCTCTTGAAATTTCCATTTTCTTTTGTCAAATTCATGTTCTGAACTCTAACACAACAAATAGCACTTGTACATCAAAAAGATGTGAGTACGCTTATGTTAAAAAATGCCAAAATTTATTATTATATTGCCAGATTTTACCTTTCGGCAAAGGTATTTCCAGCAGCCCTCGTATGACTTTAAATAAAGAAAACTAAAAAAAATCGGATTTACTTAACATCATGAGAAAGACTTAGGATTCACTTAATAGGTATTAAAAAGAGATCTTCTTGTAATGACAACCGTACTCTTATGTAAAAATCAGAATCAGAAATGATCCAAATTTTCACTACTTACAGATCATAAGTTCAGGATTTTATTGTCTATCTTGAAAACTCTTATTTTGCTGGACAACTGCAGCCAATTTGAATAAAATCAAATAATTAATTTGGGAAGTTGAGTTGACGAAAAACTTCAGGATTAATTTATTTTTTCGAATTTAACAAACTGTTTGAAATATTGCGTATTGGACTGTGGAAGCATCGTATCGCTGTGGAAGTATTTCGAAAATTTTATTTATTTATGCAAAAAAAGTGCTTTCAAGGAAGTCAATAAGATACAGAATTTGTTATCCGGAAGTAGGGATTATTTATTTAATTTCTAATGATTTTTACATGTTTCAGTCATTGCAGGAAGTTCTCTCTCTTTTTTTTGACATATATTCAGTCAATCCGAAGTGGTGTTTGTAAATCTGGGGGCAAACTACGGCACTCGTGATCAAACAAAATTCTTTTCCTTGCTTTCTTTTAAATCAATTTATTTTTTATAAATTACAATAGAATACTTCACGACATTGACTTCATAATTTAAAAAAAAATCAAGACATATCGTAAATATTTGCGAAAACTACAAATGTTATAAAATTTTAAATAAGTGAAATAGCCTCTTAAATAATCCTCTGGATGTTGTTAATAATCGATTCCTGAAAAGTCAAAAAGACACTCTTACTGACACCTCCTAAATAATTAATTCCAATTTTTTTCACTGGGTTGTTATTGCTCCGAAAATTTTTATTTTCCATACTTGTTTAAAAAACATTTTAGTATTGTTTCGTAAAATGAGTATAAAAAGAATTGTGACCAGCCGCAGTTTGTTCCCGAAGCGACAGTGAAAAACTGAAAGTTAGTGGTTGGATTTCGGTGGATTTTGGTCTGAAAATATAATTTTTTTTATTTGTTTCGAATTGAATAATGCTGACATAAAAGTTTGCTGACAGCAATATTAGCGTGAAAATTCAACATGAACGGTTGAAGCTCATGGGAATTTTTTGGAGGCTGACCCCAAGTGATCAATCAATTTCACCTCATTTTCTCTTGTGGGGTTTTTGAAATCGCAGATTTATATCAATAAATGGCAATTAATCGACAAGTTCCAAGGCAACATTATCCAGGATCTTTAATCTGTATTTCGGAACTGGGGAAAGGTTTTTGAATTTGTTTGTAGGTGAGGGAAATTCCAATACCACAGATCGATTCAAAAGCTTTTTGAGTGGTGGTGGCTTTTTCAAGGACATTCGTCCTTCTATTGCCGTCAATTTCACCATGTGCAGAAACCTAAGAAAAAACGGCTGTTTCTGAACAATTTTACTAAAAACTTCTATACCGGATGTACATAAATAACGGGCGAATTCGAATGTTTTTATTTCGTTTCGAACTAATGCGCGTTATTTCTATCCATAAGTATCTATTAGTGTACATATCTATCGTGTAAGTAAAATTTTATAAGGCAAACTCGTATGTAAAAACCTTAGGTAGATTACCTGTTTGTAGAAATCACGAGCGCAGCATTTATTCCAGCGCATCTATACGATAGAAGTATTTTAAGTTTAACTTGTAATAAATGTGCCATATTCAATACAGAAAATATACCATTATGTAGGTCGTCTTTTTTGATAAAAGTAGGATTATCATTTCAACTTCACACTTATACTTAGCTTTTTTTTCTACGTAAACCAGATGTACATAAGCGCAGCGAAGTGTACAAGAATATTTTGCTTCACCAGTTGTATAAAAGAAAATGACTTTTTCTTTAAAACAACCATGAATTTCGGGTCCTATATAATGAAACATATCAAATACAATTCATATTTCAATACACATTTTTCAAACGTAAAGAGTCGAAGTGCTACAGTGAAAAAGCCTTTCAGTACCATTCATAATAAAACTTTAATATTTTGCTGAAATCTTAAAAAATTAAAACAAAAAAGAGAATTGAAAACAAACATGGTTTCTTAATACACAAGAGTACATGCATGCAATTGACTACGAGTGTGGAATACTCAGCAGTTTGCAATTCGCTTCCTTCTCTACATAAAGAATGCAAATTTCGTCCAGGTAATATCAACGAAACATCTGTATGCGACCAGGTTTAGGCAGAGTCTTATTATGAATGGCCAAAATCAAAAGACAGCAAACATGAACTTTTGCATAAATAAAATTTAAGAAAAAGAAATAATATTTGAAATATGCAATATCATTGAAAAAAAGTAAAAAGGAGTATAGATACAATGCTGACGTTGTGTAACTATCCAAAACAGATAAAAACACTTGTTCGTATTCAGCACAGCATTTTAAGTGAAATGCTTTCGAAATATACACAAAAGTATGTTGGTAATTTAAAGGAATTGAAAACATAATAAAAAAATATGATACCACTTCACACATACATATTTTATAGTACGTTCTGTTCGAGTAGAATTTTGTAATATAAGTTTGAGCCTTAAAACTTTGCACGAGCATTTTATGATTAGAAAAGTGGACAACGTCACGATCATTTAAAATAAATATCTCAGCGTTAAAAACCTTTGCAATTATAATTTAGTAATCATAAAAATGGGCAGCGTCCCGCCCACATAAAATATATTTCTATTTTAAACTATTTTCACTTCTATGAAACTTGGCACCCAAATTGGGTTCGTCTGACACTAAAATGCAATAACACTGTACTGCAAAAAAAAATAAAAAAAATCAGGGAGCAAGAACTTCATAATGTGATTTTAATGGACTTTAGTGTGGTGAATCCAAATCTTTTCACAGATTGATTCCATCATGTCCACTTTTTTATGATAAAAGTAAAAACTCTTACACATAAATGGCTTCTGTGTTATAAATTAATATCTTTATTGAAACTAAATATAATATAAACAAGTAAGAGTGCCATATTCGGCTGTGCCGAATCTTATATACCCTTTACCAAAGTGCGTTTATGTAGTATAGAGATACATACATAAGCACAGAGATATGTATGTAGATATTAATTTTGTGAAAAAATTCATACTTTTTTCTCTAGTGCAATTTTTAGGTTTTTGGCATTATGTTTAATTTGGTGCTTTTTAAATTTTGGCGATTTATTTTATTTTGCTGATTTTTTTAGTTTTGGCGATTTTTTTTCGGTTCTTGGAGTTTTTTAATTTTAGCGATTTTTTTTCGTTCTGACGATTTTTTTGGATTTTCACAATTTTTTTTCATTTAGGCGATTTTTTTATTTTTTGCCGATTTTTTTTTTTCATATGGGCAATTTTATTTTTGTTTTGGCATTTTTTTTTGGTTTTTGGCGTTTTTATTTCTTTTTGGCAATTTTTGAGTTTCGACAATTTTTTTCTCATTTTGGCGATTTTTATCGGTTTTTGGCGTTTTTTTAATTTTGGCGATTTTTTTTAATTTTGGCGATTTTTTTGATTTTGCCGATTTTTTTTTCATTTAAGCGATTTTTTTAATTTTTGGCGATTTTTTTTCATATAGACAAATTTTTTTTTGTTTGAGCGATTTTTTTAGTTTTTGGCGTTTTTTTTTAATTTTGGCGATTTATTTTCGTTTTGGCGATTTTGGCGATTTTTTTTTATTTAGGCGATTTTTTTAATTTTTGGTGATTTTTGTTCATATAAGCATTTTTTTTTGTTTTGGCGATTTTTTTGATTTTGCCGATTTTTTTTCATATAAGCGATTTTTTTCATGTAGGCAATTTTTTTTGTTTTGGCGATTTTTTTCGGTTTTTCGCGTTTGTTTTAATATTGGCGATTTATTTTCGTTTTGGCGATTTTGTTTTTGATTTTGGCGATTTTTTTCATTTAGGCGATTTTTTTTAATTTTTTGGGGATTTTTGTTCGTATAAGCATTTATTTGGTTTTGGCGATTTTTGCGGTTTTTGGAGTTTTTTGTCATTGTGGGAATTTTTTTTGAGTTTTGACACGTTTTTCTTGTTTTGGCGATTTTTTTCGGTTTTTAGCGTTTATTTTTAATTTTAGCGATTTTTTCATTTTTGCGATTTTTTTCGCTTTGACGATTTTTTTAAATTTTTGGCGATTTTATAATTTTTGGATTTTTTAGTTTGACCGTTTTTTAAAATTTCAAGAGTTTAACTCTTACAGTTTCCAAGATATAGCATTAACTGATGGACCACCCTTTAATTTAAATTTTTTTAATTTTAGTGTTAATTGTTGTAGCCAATATAAAAATACACTAATTTTACAAATTTCAAGTGTCAATATACATATGTACACACATACATACAATTTTATGTATATTAAAATTTTATATATTTGTTGTTGTAGCGACCAAAGTTCTACATACTCTGTCCAAATTTCAGACCCGTAGATTTTACCGTTCCTGAGAAAATAGTCTTCTTCCTAAAACATGAAATATGTTTAACTATTAGGAAAACATTTAAAGTTTTCCAACCCTGGAAACTTTTTTTATTTTGTTAAATTTTAAATATTTTTTTTTTAATTATAAATACCAATTTTATTCATGCCGAAGTATAAAATAAGTTAATTTAATAAAAAAGTAATAAAAACTTGTTTTCGGTAGTTATTTAGTATGGGAAAATAGAGTTTGAGTTTTCCAGCTCTGAAACCGTCTGCCGATTTTGCTGATCTAGCTGTTCTGGGAGCTTGGGAAAACCGATTTCACGTACAGACAGACCGACAGACGGACATCGCTGGTTCGTCTTCCCTATGTGTCGCTTATTAATATTGTAGAAATTACAAACGGAATGACAAACCTATATATACCCTTTTACCATTTTTTGTAAAGGGTATAAAAATCAACTACTAATTAACAAATCGCTTTCTTTTACGAGTTTAATCTGCTGTTTCACTATTGATTTACCAGCAGAAATCAGTTAATATTTCTGACCACCAGTTGCCACTATAGCTCTTTTCCATGTGAGCAATATCTCGTTAGCACTAGGGATGTAACGAATGTTGGCATTCGCAAATTATTCGCTTACTTTTGCTATATGCATTTGCTAAAATTTATGCTAATATTTTAAGCGAATAAATACTACAGACAAAAAAAAATTATTTCTGTTATGAAAATATTTTGCGACAAACAAACGTCAAAAAAAAAGAAAATTATTTTAACCCAAGATAAAAAAGACACATACACTTATGTACTTACAAGTAAAGCATTCTACACTGAAAGAATTTTCGGCAGAAATTCAATGAATTTCGACATTAAACTAATGAAAAATTCATTAAAATTCAACCAACGTTGGATTAATGAAACCAGTTTCGTTAAAATTATTTTATTGAAAACTTCATCAAATTTATTTAACAGTGTAATTAATGCAGGGTGATAACTTCATCGAAACAAAAAAAATGATTTCATGAAAAGAATGCAATAACTTAAAGATAAAGGGTTTTCTTAATAATTAGAAAATATTGTTGTCATAAATCCAATGTTCATGAAATTTTCATTGGATTTGTGAAATTATCATTAGATTTGTGAAAAATGTTTAATGAAATTGTTTCATTGGATTTATGAAGTAAAATTCTTTCGTTGTAATCAAAGCTTTAAACTTTTCTACAAATAAGTTCTCATAAGTATCAAAATTAAACCAAAATCCAGCGGTGTTAGCAAATATTTGTAAATTTTTGAAAAATTGATTTGCGTGAAAATATGTCTTGCTTAAGACTAGTCTGTTTAAACTTTTGAAAAATGTTGTATACCATTCATTACTTCGTACAACAAATTTAAAATCCAAACAATATTAAGTAGTCCTTGTTTGTTGTAAATTCCACGCGAAACAAATACCACTCATATTATTTTTCATGAAAATTTAAGATGTTGAAGATATATTTCATATCGTCACCTTAACTGCCAATTCGCAATCAAGTTTTTGATTGATTATGGTTCATTTTATCGAACTACATGATCACGCAAATAGTTAGAACTCTGCCATCGAAAATGACAACTTTATTAAAGAAATTAAAGCAGACGTAATTACGAATGCATATATTTTTTATTGCAAAGAACAGAACTAACATCAAAGCTCAAATATATAAATAAATTCAGTGAAGTGCGACTTTGACCCGCGCACGAAGGGTTCCGTACGGGCACGAGATTTGTAATTCAATACGAACAATATAAACTATAGTTTTGGGATTTTTTTCCTTTTTGGGTTTTTTCGGTTTTAAGCGTTTTTTTTAGTTTGGGGGTTTTTTGAATTTATTGGCGCTTTCTGAGTTTTGGCACTTTTTTCACGTTTTGGCGATTTTTTTTGGTTTTTGAAGTTTTTTTAATTTTGACAATTTTTATTATTTTGGCGTTTATTTTAAATTTTGGCGATTTTTTTATTTTGGCGATTTTTTTTTAAATTTGGCGATTTTTTTTTTTTAATTTTTGGCGATTTTTTTTCTTTTTGGCGATTTTTTTTTTCACATAAACAATTATTTTGATTTTGGCGCATTTTTCGCGTTTTGGGGATTTTTTTCGGTTTTTGGCGATTTTTTCATATTGGCGATTTTTTTTCATTTAAACGATTTTTTCGAATTTGGCGATTTATTTTAGTTCTAGATTTTTTTTTAATTTTGTCGATTTTTTTCGATTTGGCGATTTTTTTAAAATTTTTGGCAATTTTTTTCAGGTTTTGGCGATTTTTTTCGGTTTGGCGATTTTATAATTTTCGGATTTTTTAGTTTTACCATTTTTGAAAATTTCAAGAGTTTACCTCTTACGGTCTCCAAGATATAGTAAGCTGTCAAAATTACATAGTCAAAATTGCATTAACTGATGGACCACCCTTTAATTTAAATTTTTTAATATTTTAATGTTTATTGTTGTAGTCTATATAAAAATACACTAATTTTACAAATTTCAAGTGTCAATATACACATGGTCATACAATTGTATGTATATTACATGAGATTTATAATTTTTCGTCGCTCGTTTTGGAGCACCCTTTAATTTCCAATTCTCATGTATTTGTTGTTGTAGTGGCCAAGGTTCTACAAACTCTGTCCAAATTTCAGGTCCGTAGCTCTTACGGTTCCTGAGAAAATGCCGTGTGACGGACAGACGGACAGACGGACAGCGTAGCGAAAACAATAGGGTTCCATTTTTCACCTTTGGTGAACGGAACCCTAAAAAGGGAATAAATTGTTAAAAACATATACATACATAAGTATGGATACTTACAAGAAAATATCGAAAATATTTCTTCAAGACTACTATATTGTTTGTTATTGATTTTTTATCGTTTTTTGTTTCTCCTGTAAAAATTATATACGTGTTGTGACGTCCGTTTGCATTTGAAGTGACGATATGTTTTTCCCAAAATGGACAGAGTACTACTTCTTCAAGATTTTTTCAGGAAAAATTCATTACAAGTTTTTTTTTTAATATGACAGCATTTCACATGAAATGTTGAAAAGAGTACCATGCTTTAAGAATGGGTTGATTGCCTAATATTTGGTTAACTTATTTTTAATTATTACCTATACCCAGCTAAATCAATGTGTATGGAGCATATATGATATCTCATGTATGGTTCGGATCCAAAAAATTAGGGTATATGGAAATATGTATATGATAATATATATTCATACATTTTCATATACTATGTGTAAATATTCCCCATATATATTATGCAAATCTTATATTCATTCAATTCATTCAGAGCGCACTGCTGTGAAATAAATTAACGGCCCTATGTATAAGCAAAAATTGGCATGAAGTTTGCATAAGTGATGACATTGAATTATGTGTTAACGAGTTCCTCCATACAATTTGACATTAAAGACGGTAGCATTACCTAATTTTAACCCACCTCTAAGTCGTAGTATGATTTTTAATGTGAAGTTTCATCGCAAACCCCTTTAAGATAATGTTAAATTTTGCACCCTAATGCTAACTTCATGCCAGGGCCGTAAATTACTAAAATAAAATTTTTGTAAGACTTTATACAGGGAGATTGTATTTAATGAAACATATATTTGCAAAAAATAATTAAGAATTAACCAAAGGATATTTTAAGCGAAATAAATGTGAATTTACAAACGGGAAATTCCGTAAGAAGTCCGTACTGGGCTTAAGGCTTTTTAATGCCTTATTAATTTTTATAAATAAAGCCCAGTACGGAGTTCCTAAGGAATTTCACTTTTGCAAATTCACATTTATTTATACACGGTAAAATAATAGTGTAGACTTTTGTATTTTAATATCCAAACTCACAAGAAAACATGTGAAAGCGACTCGGAAGCCAGAACATGCACGATTATCTTGATGTCTGTTAGACCTGTATAAATTTTAAATTTTCTTTAACCAATTAAAAGCTAATCTAATACCCCTGATCTCAGTCAGAAACACTATATTATGATCAGGCAGGCGAAGGAATTTATCTATGTATATTCCTTGCAGAAAATTTCATGACAATTGGTACAAACGTACTCGTACGTATTCCTATGACTTGAGAAAATGGTGGTGTTACCAAAAGTGGGGAGTAGTGTATGGTGAAAAAAGGACATATCCTGAAAATGGTTACATATTTTCCATTGTCGCACAGAAAAAATTTTAAATTAACTTTAATTTATATTTTAGTTAGAAATTTGTACTATTAATTAAACTCTGTACTGATTTTTGTCCTGCAAACAAATTGATAATATCAATTAATGAATTTGTAAAAATGAGGTTTTCATGCTGTTGAGATTAATTAATAGCGTTAATTAAAAATATGCTTTCGTTTTTAACAAATGATTAATTGGCACAATTAAATAAATAATTACACTCTTAGAGATTTTAAACAACTAAATTGTTCATTTAATTAATTAATAAAAGTAAAAAAAGTGAATTGTATAAGATTTTAAAAAGCAAAAGTAAAAAATTTTTAAAAAGTAAAAAGTAATTTTTTTTATTTATTTTATTATTATTATTATTTATTTATTATTATTAATTTGAAATTTATTTGCTGGTAGTTTAGCTTGGTCTATATACGTATTTCATTGGCGCTTAAACCAAATCATCAGTAGTCTTCAACCACAAATTTTCAACAGTCACAAACCTCTTACTTTATGCACAGACTTTCAAAAACTATATGAGAATTCATAGAATAATAATATTTTTGAAAATCACAAAGACAAAATAAGCTTAATAGGCTTTGAAACTCATACAAAACCCAGCAAATAATTTTTATTCGATATGAATCTATTTTATTTTTCTACACCTTCATACAATTAGAAATCCATTGGATAACAATAAAAGTAATTACAAGGCAAAATGGAAAATAAAATCTAAATTTAACATAAACATTTAAGAAATTTATTATTCGACATATTGTCATAATTATATTTTAATTTGAAATTTTATTATTATTATTTTATTTATTTGTTTAAGTAACTTACGCTGCAGGCTTAGAACATGGTACCTCCATTATAACAGTCTAACACACATCCACTAGGCAATCGTGAGAAATTATTGTTTATTCAATTATTGTACATATACATATGTACAATATGTACATGTGGTATGTGTTCTTATTATATTTTTTAACTTACAGTGCTGTCATGCTTTGAACTTGATACTTCGAGAATAACAGGCTGACACTCTTCCATGAAAACATGAACAAGCACAAACACAAACTAAAATATTTTTTTCATTAAACAAAGTTAATTCAAACAATCAAAAAATTGGTTGAATTTTTAATAATGCGTAAAAAAATTTAATATTCGTCTGTATGTTTGCATATTTGCTAACATCCATACAAACATTAAACTTTTTTGTTTTCAATCAACAAAATTTAATTGGCACAATTATAAAATTGTTTGAAACATCATTAACTGATTTAATTGGCAGTCGTTAAGCAGCTCTGGGTCGGGGAACATCTCTCGCGTCATCGTAATTATTTCTTAAGTGCGGTCAGGCTTGTGTGTGTTGTTTGGCCTTCGAGAGTTTTTCGTCTCGCTCGCACTGGTTGACTGATCTGCCACGGATAACCGTATAATCTTGCGGTTGTTTGTGGAATTTCTTTAACAACCACGTTGCCTACTTCCTATGTGAAGGCATAGGTCGTGTACAGTCAGTCACAAAACCTTATAAAATTCTGTTAATACCATCTTGGGCATATGGTCTACGTTACTCCGCCCATATTTGTGCAACACCATATTATGCAAATTTACTTTGCATTAATATGTTTAATAAATAAAAAATAAATAAATAAATGATTTAATTGGAAGCATTTTGGGTAAAATTTTTTTTTGAGTGTTGTATCATCTGGATATTTTATCAATTTAATTGGGACTTGGTCTAGTATTATACTAAACGGCAAGTTCGATGTGGTTGGTGGATCCAGGAACTATCAAATAGTATAGAAATAATGTTAATTTTTCCCTTCAATGATACCGGCAACCCACTCTGGAACCAGTCCCGTTACTATACTTAGATATTAACAGAAGCTTAAATGGTGTTTATGCTTTTGAAATATGAGTTCCCTGTGATCGAGTGGGCAGTTTGTAAGCCTGCCATGCCTGAGGTTGTCTGTTCGAAGCTAACAAAATATAAAATATAATTGCATGTGCAACAATAGAAATATTTATAAGTTTTCATTATTACAGTTGCAAACAAAGTATAAGTTAACCCCATCTTAAGCCATCCTTATTTAAAAGTGACTGGTCCGATTCATAGGAAGTGTCAGAACTCGAACTGGCTCCTATCCTAATGTTGTGTCAGTTCAGGGTTATGACTCATGCTATACCGAACACATACCGTCCCACGAACGCTCAGTTAAAATCTGTCCAGAGGGCAAACAATTTTATTACCTCTTGTTATATGGACTTGTTGGACATTGTATTAACTATTTTTATTTGATAATTGGAACAGTGAATGAAAAATTAACCATCAAGCTGTTAGCAATCCGTGTAACGACAAAAATATAATCAGCTTTTTGGAGCAGCACAAAAATTAACATATTCTGATTAATTTATCTTGTTCTCAAATATGTACATACTCGTATATACACATACATACATAAATTTCAATTTTACATTTCTTAGAAAGATATTCAAAATTTGGCTTACCAATAGAGAGCAGGTACTCCAAATGTATACAAGTTAAATTGGTATATACTAATGATGCATATTGAAAACACCCTCAGGTCAAAGTGTTCTCATTAATTCCATACCCAAATTGCCACAATAGTGCGAAGAAAAAAATTTAAAAATATAAAAAGACCGCAAATAAAATAACAACTTTATAATATCCTTTACCATCGCAAGCATAAGTTTGCGAATGTGGGTTAACTTAAAAGATGCAAATTCATAGTGAAAACTCTGTGAGGATGAATGTATTTGTATGTGTGTGAGTGTGTTTGCTTGAGAGTTCTCAAACAAGTTTTTGCATGTTTGTGGGAATGTTTGCCTCACAAGCACTTTATTTTTCTATCCGTCATCAAAGCATTCAAAGCATGAAAAATAATAATAAGAACCTTTAATTTAATAGAATGTTCATGTTCAGTTTTGACAACAGCTTTGTACAAACATGTCCATGCATGCATGTACATATAAATAAAAGTGTTGGTTAGAAAGTGTTGTCGAAATACTTAAGAAAAATTTTTAATTAAATTAATAGTAGAAATAATCTGTTGAAAATACTGCAATGACATTTGCATACACAATGATTGAAACATATGTAATTGGGCGTATATATGTACTTATATTGTACATGTACTAGACCCCTGCAAAAGACCACTTAAAAGAACTTTTAAGACATGAGGGATTTTTCAAATGCCTTACTGCAGCGAATTCTTCTAAAACAAACGCTAAACAACACTGTAGGCAAAACATTTGTTTCAGTTATTTCAGGTACAGTATATGTAGAAGTAAAGAACAAAATACTTCGTGACGGAAGAATTTGCCATGATTGCTTCTTCATACGCATGGGCGCGTAGAAACATGTTATGCATGTACATACGCGTATACGTTTTGTGTATGATCGTGTATTTTTCTGCACACATACGTACAAGCGCACATATGAAACACCGCAATATTTGTTCTTTAACATTTAAGAAATTTATTATTCGATATTTTGTCAGAAGTTTATTTTAATTTGAAATTTATTTGCTGATGGTTCAGCGTTGTCTATGTATATGCATTTCACTGTTGCTGTAACAAATCATCACTAGATTTGCACCGGACATTTAGTGTGGTTGATAAAAATAAATAAATTTCAAATTTCTTCTTTAATATATTATCAAAATATCGTAGTCGAAATTCAAATAATTCAACCGTAATTCGGCGCAATATTGTACAAATATAATATCACGTTTTGGCGGCACGCTTGACGTTGACTGTTAGACAAGCAGACTCCATAATAAGTGTCATTTCCTAATGAATATTTTTTTAAAAGCACTAGAAAAGTCGGTTAATCTCAGTTAATCTTGAATCCGTTTCTAGATTCGAGTGGAAAAATGGGAGAAAATGATCGGCTTTCTCAAGCCGCAGGTCTAACATATGATGAAAGTTTTCCAAAGATTCTGCCTGATTGTGCTCCCTTTACTCGTCTATACCTGAGCTATGTCTACAATTAATCGTTTCATGGTGGGTTAGCCTTGTTTATACGCTTCGTCAGACGCGAATTTTGGTTCCTTAGACTTAGGAACTTGGTCCGTACTATTGTGAACAATGGTAAAGAATGTGTCATTCAACGCAAACAAACCAGTCATCGAAAGAACGCACGATCCAAACCAGACCATTCGGGATTGTCCTTAATTTAAGCTAACTGATGGCAAAAGCTTAAAATTCCCCACCACCAATTTGCTGTTAGCTGAAAAGAGGAATATTTAAAGGAATTACACAAGCGCACAAAGTGGAAATTATCTGAGAGAGATTTTGCCGTAGGTGATTTGGTGGCTGTTCGTCAAGACAATTTGCCCCCTACTCTATGGAGATTAGGTCATGTCGAGAGAGTCTACTGTTGTCAGGATTCTAAAGTTATAGTCGCTATGAAGAGAACAGCTTCAGTCATTATTATTTGGGCAATTGTAAAGCTCGTTCTGCTCCCAAGCTCGAACTCTTAACTAATTGATTTTTTTCTTTTGTTTCTTGTTTCCCCCAAAAGTTTCGTAATGTCTAAGCCCAAAGCTCATTTTTAAGTGCACCGCACCGCAGCAGATCCTCTGGATATAAAATTGACCCCTCGTGAACAGAATGTGCGTGATTGCAGCTTGTGCAAAATTGAGCATACTATGCGGAAGTCTCTCAAATTCCGTAAGATGTTGGTTGGAGAGCGTTGGGAGGTCATTCCCATATGCGAGACAAATGTACAAGCCGATAGAGGTGCATGGAGTGCTCAGCCGAACATCACATCCTCATTCATCGTTTTAAAGGTAGCATGACGACCCTCACAACAAATCGAAAGGGAAAGATGACAAAGTAAAAGGAACGAAAAACCATAAAAAATCCGGTAAAGGAATGCGGAACTATAAGACCACACACACCAAACAATTACAACAACAATTCAAAGAATTAAAACAACAATTAGAACAACTATAGCAACAATCACAGGTTCAACCTTACCTACAATATTTCTCTTGGCGCCTAAAGCAGTTTTTTGTTATTGGTTCTAAGTTTTTTCTATATACTTAATCTCGTACTCTTGTATAAATCCCCGAATCGAACGTAAGCTCCCCAAATAAATTATAACATTTATGTAACCCGAATCAATCATATTTTGTTTTTTTTATTTATATATTTTTTTTTTGACAAAAAAACATTTCACATAATCATTTTTTTTAATTAAAATAACCTTACAGAAAGAAGTAATTAGGGCTGCGTAGAACCTGTCTCTCTCTTTGCAGAGTCAAAACTTTTACTTGATGATATCGTGGTAGCCTATATTTGAGTTTCTTGCATGTTGATTCAATCTCTTCAAACTTTTTGATCTATTTACGAGGCATCATATAAGCGAAGCAAACTTCCAAGATTGCAGAATCTTCTACGCGTAAAACTCGAGTACGCACAATGCTCAGTGCGGCCCCGAGAAACGTGCCATAGCAACTGATTTGGCAAGAGCCAACTAACCAATTGATTTACTCCACCTAACACCTACCCTTAAGACTCAGTTTGCCCACTGTAATGTAAAGTAACTGCATCAGTAGGAAATAACTGATCGATATTGTTATCTTAAAAGTAATTAAAATGGTTATAGCGATGTAATGTAACGTAACCTATTTTTCATATAAAAGTATCCATCAGCTGTTTCCTATGTTGAATTTACATTATATAACAGCCGGATAACTGAGCCTTTTGATTCACGCAGTACACTGAGAGAAAAGCTTTCGTAAATGCAATGATTACTGTCATAATACTTATGATTTTGTCAGTATTTTTCAACCAATGCAACGCTTCATTCGTATTACGAAAATTGTTTCATTATCTGAAAAAATTTCATTGTACAACAAAATATTTTCAATTATATAAATGTTTTTTTTTTTACTGAGCAACGTAAATTTTCATATTTTAAATAATAATGTAATCATTGCAATTGAACTTTTTATAAGTTTATACAATCAAGTGACGTTAGTCTTACATTTTTTAGCGAACTATTTCATTGAATTAATAACATCTCTTATGTTATCGTATCATTATGTTAACAACATAAGTCATTGTTCTAATGACTCTGTTTCAACAATTTAATGTGCTTGTTTAACATTATATTTTGTTAATTATTCAATCATCAGAAAAATTTTTGTATGTAAATTAGCTTCCCTGGCCAAGATTTGAACTTGGAACTCATCGCGTAGTAGTTAACGCAGCAACCAAAAAAACCTTAAATATTATTTACATACTAAATACATACATACCATCATTAATGAAATTTTAATCAACATTATTTAATTGATATTTTTTTTTAAATAGGACCAGCACTCAGGGGATAAGCTCTACTCATGCAATGCATTTTGCTAGAACTAGGAAAATATGTTATGGAGAGAAGGATAGAGGGAGTAGTGTCTGTGGACATTCCATTTAAATTTTCTCACGTTGAAAGTGACAAAAAAGACTTACGCAGGTAGTTTATTCCACATACGAACAATACGGCTAAAAAAGGAATTCTCTCTGTAAGGATGCGCCTTGAATGAAGCACGTGTTTTACGTAAACATTTTCGGGTTTTAGGAACAAGTTTCCTAATTTCATTAAAACATATTACATTATAGTAACGATAGAACAAGGAAATCCACCCCAAAATGCGTCGATGCTCCAACGAGTCAATAGAGTAGGATACCCTACTGTCGCCGATGAGCTTCTTTGCCCTCTCCTGTACTCGGTAGAGCAACTCCAAAATGGACTTTGAGGCGCCCGCCCATACATGAGAGGTGTAATCCATTTTCGGTTGGATATAAGTGGTATAGATAGTAAGAAGATCAGATGGGGTGAAGTATTGCTTGCACCGTTTCAAAAATCCTAGCCACTTGAATGGTGCTTTTGAGACTTGAAAAATGTGTTCAGTCCATCGAGCATCACACTGAATTTTTATGCCAAGAACATCAAGAGCTTTCGATTCCTCAATATTTATACCCCCATAGTTACAGAGGCAGCATTATTTAATTTATTTGAAAAATTATAACTTAGAAATAAACACTTATATATAAATATATCTTAAAAAAAATTTTACTTATCTCCAGGATTCGAACCTGTGACTGCAGGGGTAGCATACTGTAAACTAGCCAGCACCAATAAGTTTTCTTCATTGTAGTTACGAAAATATTTCATTAAAGTTTCAACAAAACTATAATTTCCATTACTAGGTTAGATTAGGTTAGGTTAGCAGGCTGCTGGTAAAGAAAAGTAGAAAGTTAGACTCCAGCTCACTTGGGTCCAATATGATGATTCCTTTGTGCTGCCTATAAGTTGAAAGAAGAGGTAGAGAGGGAGCAAGAGGAAGGTGAGAAGGGTAGAAGTAGAAAATAGATAGAAAATTGTTCAGGAGGGCTGGGAGATAAAAGTGGCTCAAGAAATTTGGCTAGGGGGGTCGGCGATTATACCAGCCTCAATTCCTAATGTAGAGGCTTAGATTTTTGAGCCTGATTTCGAATAACTCGGACAAGCCTCCGAAGGATATTGTGCCAAAGAGGTGCAGATGGAGATCCTCGAGAGCGGAACAAAGACACAGAGATGCAGTATACTTTCTTCCACTTCCTCGTTATTGCAACTGTAGCAGTAGTCATTGTACGGGAGACCCATACGTTTAGCATAGGTTCCGAAGGTACAGTGACCAGTCAAGTGTTTCCTATTGCATTTCATGAGATTTTTCGTTCTACGGGAGCCCAAACGAGACCAGAGTTTTTTCCCTATTACACAGGTGGACTCAATTTGCCATCTGTTTTGAGCTAATTCAAGAAAAGTAACATCGAAACGTCTCCAATAGGATGAGAGTGGGATTCCACAAAGATTGTCGATATTGACCTCTCCTAGTAGGGTTCCCCCTCTTTGCTAGTTCATCCGCAACTATGTTCCCTGAAATCGTCCCATGTTCATGCACCCAGTTTAAAGAGCTGTTTGAGTGTTGGGCAAATCCATCCAAGGCTTTATGATATTCTTGGACAAGAAAGGATGTGGTATACACCCACATGAGGGACCTAATAGCAGATTTCCTGATAGTTATAATATCTCTATTTGAAATCTAATAGAGCTCTAGCCAGTGTGTCGCTTTTTTAATAGCAGATAACTCTGCCTGTACTATACTAGATTCGTTCGAGAGTCTGAAGGTCATTTCAATTCGTTAATCTGGAATGAAAATGCCTCCTCCTTCCATTACTAAAGATTAATTAAAATTGTGGTCTGATACTTTTATTCTTTTATGTCAGCTAATCAATTTAAAATACTTTTTTGTATGAATTCCAGATAAAAACAGGTATTTAAGTTTTTCATTGCTCGAATAAAAATTATTTCGTTACATTAATGATAAATGTAAAATGTAAAATATTAAGCACTAGAAATGTTGGGTTCCACTAATGAAATTTGCATCAATATAATGTAATGTGTCATTTTATTAATGAAATTTGTCGTTGCATTAATGAAAGTGGTTCAACGTTAGGGTTTCCTTTCCATTACGCAGTGGTTTTCTTTCAGTGTAATATAACTAAATATAGAGTGTATTTTGATGAACCCTGCACTTAGGCGTGGTGGTTGTGAAAGTAATTGTAAAATAGGAGAGGCTGGTTGCGTGGTTTTGAGGAGCTATAAAAGTTCTAGGTATTGCACTTGTACCGGTTGGCTTTACTAAAAATTATATTCTAAAGCAAAAATCTTCAGAAAATAGAAGATAGATGGAATAGTCAGAACAAATAATAAACAAAAATCAAAAGAGTATCCAGAGTTTGGTCATGATAGTGACGGGTCACTGAATGACCTGCTGAAATGCTAATAAGCTAGGTCTTCCCCATAGCCCATTCCATCGCAGCTGTCACTAACAGGATGAGGAAGCGGCAGTTTATCAAATGCTCTGTGCACGACCGACATTGGTAAAGGTGACCTCATGCATTACCTCATCACAAAGGGATTTAGCTAGTACGAATCTAGCGTGGGATCCAGACTTATTCACAAGTTAGGATTCGAGCGAGTAGAGTGGTGTGTGTATATCAAAACGGCATCTCACGCTCCAACTCGACTGCTTGCAGGTAAGAAGGAGCAAAGAAAACAAAATCAACCAAACCAATTATTGTACTTATTCGCTTTTCATTTTTATATCCACTTGCTATTTAAATATTTTATTTTGTGGTTTTCATAGTATTTTTCCACTTAACTGAAATGAATATTGCGGTTAAGATAAAATAAAATATGTTTTCAATACAATTATTGTGTTCACATATACATATACACATATACACATGCACATTAAGGTTATTCTAAAAAAAAACATTTCGTTCTTTTTCTTCTCAGAACCAGGTTTCAAACTTTTGTTTAGGTAAAAAATAGGCCAGATAAAATATCAGCTCAAAATATTAATGATGAGATGGTGCGCATCACACTTTTCGATTTCCCATACGATTTAGATGGTATAAATTGGTTTTATTCATTCTGATTGTCATAAGTAAAGAACGGAACGCCCTACAGTAATTTTCTTGGTACTCTTTTGCAGAAAATTTAATGCTATAGAAAAAAATACACAAAATTTTTATAAGTTAGTTGGATCATAAGTTATTTACGGTCAAAGTAAACTTTACCGTAAAATTATACTATTTTTAAAGAAAACAACAGAAATATTATGTTATTCCAAAAAATTTTACCAAAATTTCATACAAAATGCAATCAGGCGTTTTAGGAAGTTCAAAAAAAATAGTTTTTGTTTGCTATAATAAAGAAAAATAAAAAACTTTAATAAATCTAATTTAGTCATAGCTGTAATAAGTGAATGGAATAAAAAATAAAAATATTTTTATTTCAGCTTAAGTTTATATTTTAATTTTGTATACCCTTTACCAAAGATGGAAAAAGGTATATGTAAAGGTTTTTCATTCCGTGTGTAATTTTCACAATATGAATATGTGACCCATAAAATATATATATTCTGGGTCCTTATGAATAGGTAAGACGAATAACCGATGTTCGTATGTCCGTCCGTCCGTCCGTTCGTCTGATTTACGTGAAAGCTGTTTTATGAATCTCCCAGAAGAGCTAGAGACATCGGTCTTAGACTGGTGTATCAGAACTGGTCCACAATAGATTGGCATTAAAAATCAGCAAAATTGAGTTGATGGTTTCAGAGCTGGAAAACTTAAACTTTATTTTGTCATATAAAAGTAACTGCACAGAAAGAAAAAAGCCGTACTAAATTAAAGTTTTTTCCACTTATTTTTAGTACATATCGTACTCAAAAATTTGAGCATGAATAGCACTAACATTTACTTAAACCAATCCAAAAACGGAATTACTTTACAAAACCAATTCTGTAATTGCATAAATTGAGTAAATGATATGCTTAATGTCTATAAAAAATCTTAAATCAAGTACAAGGTTCTTAAATTGAGTAAAAAAATTCTTATTTAAAGTATGACTGTATTTGACAGAAATTTGTTTTATTTTATGTACATAAATGCACTGTTTTAATTGCCTGGATTGTTTCCCCATATATTTTTAGAAAGCATTTATGACATACCCAAATCTTTTGTCCATTTTTTTCACAATGGTATTTGTACACATAGCTATTGTCGGTTTCGTGGTATCGAAGCTTTTATAAGAGTCGCAGTTTTCTTGTTCTCTATAGCAATCATTTGCGAAATAAATAGACGCCGTTTGCTATAGTCTCCAAGATTCCAATAGGTTTTAAATATATGTTTTTGCTCATCTAAAGTTATCTTTGAGTGACAATTTTTCTTACAGTGATCTAATTGTATGAACTTTTTGTTAACCTTATTAGATATTTTTTGATGTTGTTGGAAGTTCATCATCATCATTCGATTCACTGACATATTCTTCCATTTCCTGAGTACTATTTTGTATACTGTCATAAGTTTGATCCAATGGAATATAATCCGAGTCATCAAAATAGGTTTCGTGGAAAAAAGTCTTCGTCACTTATTTGATTTGACTGTTGTTTAAATTGTGATGATTTATCATCATTCATTCCGACGTCAGACCCTTTAAGAAAAGGTTTCCTTTTGTCATTTTCTTCTAATTCGTTTTCTTTACAAACATTGGAATTATCTGATTTTTGAATCTTGGCCATAACTTTTATATATTTTTAGGGAATGAAATTCCTTCAATCACTTTAGCTTTAAAACGCAACGCCTACTATTTTTCGAATTGTTTTGAGCTAGCTGTGTTTTTAAATGACAGTGGTGCCAGATGATAAGAAAAGGCAATAGTGCCAGATGATTAAACATGGCAATGGTGCCAAATAATAAAAACGACAAACACCTGTAGCGCACTACTGAAATTGTTTATCTGGAAATGTGGCAGAATTTATACCACGCTTGAACTTGATCAAAATATTTATTTTCAAGTCCGCAAAAACACTTCTTTGCAAATAATATTTTACTTTTTATCAGTTTTTGTTTTCACATAAGAACTTCTTTTCACACAAGTCCTTTAGTCAAAATTAATTTTCTCCTATAAACCATTTAAAAATTTATCTTGTCTCAAGCAAGTTACATATTTTCTAAATTTCAGTTTTGATAAAACAACTTCTTTGAAGAGAAGTTGTTTTGTTAAAACAAAATGTATATATGCAAAAAAATATTAAATACAATTTAGATGTTTTGTCAAAAGGATATAACAATTTTATTTCTTGCATTTTAGAAAATTTTTAAACTGTTTCAGATAAGATATTTTATAAAATATTTTTTCCAAATATAATGAAAGAAGTTGATTTGTCAAGAACTGTAGATTTTTAACCAACTGGCGTAGAAATGCAAGGATTACACAAAAAGAACCGTCTTGAAAATTTATATTTAATATAAAAGTTGTTTTGTCAAAGGCCCACAGATATGTAAATGTGAAAATCAATATTTAACATAAAAAATAATAAAAACTTATGGAAATAAAATCTTATTAAGAAAAAATATTTACAATAAAGAAAATGTGTTATTTAAGAGTTGCGTAGTAATATCTTTATCTTGGAAAAGTGGTAAATAGGTGCCTATTTTAACAATTCGTTTCTTTTTATACGAATTTAAGCCCGAAACAGTGTTTTCATGTAAATTTAAGCAAATAACTTTTAAATTTTAGACTACAAATAATTCATAAATTTCTTTAAAAAAATAAATTTTTTTTAAATTCTGGTGAGTATTTCCTAACACTATGGAGGAGTTACAAGGTTTTGTGTGACTAAAATAAACTTCTATATGGTTTTTTGCTCACTCTCGGCAAATTAAAAATATCGATTTTTTGGAAGCAATGAAAATGTACTTCCGCTAGAATGACTTCCATTTTTTTTACTGGGATAAATTGTAACCTTGTACTTTATAATAAATTATAATTGCTGCGCAAATTGTTTCCAATATTTTAAATAAAAAGCTAATTTAAATTTAATTTAAATATTTTTATTCATTAAAACATTTTAGAATTTTTTCATTTCAGGTTTTCTTATCTTCTAGAGATTGTTTCAAGTACGGATTCGGAATTAAATTAACTTAGAAATACTTGAATCATGTGAATTTTGGGATTAGTTTAATATCGGTTTTTCTGATATTAATCACGTTTTAGGATTATTTAAAGTACGAATTCGGGATTGAGCATGGCTAAAATTAAATATTTAGTACTTGAATTATTCGTACTTGAACCAAGATTTAAGTAAATCCGTACTTACCGCTCTGGATTGATTTAAGTACGGATGGATTGAATTTTATTTTGAGTGTACCGAAAACTAATTTTTATTTTTTTTTATATTAAATAGACTTATTTTAAACTTCAGTACGAATAAAACTGGTGTTAAAAATAAAAAAAAATTAATCAAAAAATTATAAAACGTTTCCAAGGTTGGAAAACTTAAACTTTTTTGTTATATAAAAGTAACTTACTAAAACTAATTTCTCCTTTTTCTCTGTAAATTAAACATATCTTATATTCCTAACAGAAATATCTTGGCTTAAGAAATCAGAAAAATATAAAAGCATGATTGCAGGGTTGGAAGCCTACACTTTTTGTGATAATAAAAGTTAGAAGGGCTAATTAATGTTTTCTTTTTCATTACAAACTAGAAATATTTTAGGCTATGGAAAGAAAAGTTTGGTATACAAAATTTGAAAAATAAAAGCCACAACTCCAGAGCTTGAAAATTTTAGATTTTTTTTGGATATTAAAATAACTATTTTTTATTTATTTATTATTATTTATTTATTTTTTTCTTATATCCTTTTTTCTTGGTCAAATAAACTCGATTGTTATAAGGAGTCAGAAATATATAAAAGGATAATTTCAGGGTCGTAAAATTAAATTTTTTGTATATAAAAGTAACTAGGTCAAATTAATTTTATCTTTTGGCTTACAAATTATTAGTACTTTATGTCTTAGAAAGAAATAGTTTGGAATAAGAAATTAGAAAAATACAAATCTTTGCTCCAGACTTGCAAAACTTATCCTTTTTCTGGTATATAAAACTAATTAAATCAAAAAACTAATTAGTTATTTCTTTGGTAATTAAATATATTCTATATTTTAGAAAGAAAAACATAAGTATTAAAAACCAGCAAAACTAAAATTATCGTTCCAGGGTTGGAAACTGTGAAATTTTATTTGGTAAAATAAACCCAAAATTAATATTTTTAAGTTAAACATATTTCATCTTTAAGGAACATCTTTATGTATATATGGATATCTCATTTAAGTATTAACGAAGGTTTGTACCATGTTGCCTATGCCATGCTCTTTGCGCGATTGTTTCAAGATGTTTCAAATCGATGGTCTTTCGTTTACAGCTTGTAACGAGTTGTTATTAATTTTTATTAAATCGAGATAGAAATAATATTTACCGCTAAAGAGCAGTCATATCTATAAAATAAATTAAAGGAAATGTTAAATTTTATTTCATCGAAACGATCCTTTCTGCTAACCAAAATCGAAAAGATTCCTTAGGAATATGTATGGAATGGGATGTTTCATTTGAGGCCTTAAAGAGTTTTGCAACATCAAAGATTATTAAATACGGAAAATATAAAACAAGGGCTACTTGCTATGGAGGTACAATACTCAGACTATTTTAAGGTTATTAAATAGTAGCACGGTTTTTGAACATCTCGAGAGCGTGTTTACTCGCTCCAATTGTTACTTATGTAACTTATATAACTTATGTAACTTATTTATTCAAGAAATAAAGTGAAGAAAAAAATATTAGAAAATTTGCTAATATCGAAAATAAAATGTTTGAATCAAATTCTTTAGTCGAAAAATATCGAGAGGTCACTTACTAAAAATTGCACTATAACAAAATATTATAAATTTTAATACAAAAAAAAATATGTATGTATATACTTATGTAGGTATCTGTGTACTACAGATACATGCGTACTTCGGTAAAGGGTATATAAGATTCAGCGCAGCACTCTTACTTGCTTGTAGAGCGTTCAATTCTCTACAAAAGCGTACCAAGAAGTTTACTGTAGGACATTCCGTTTTTAGGGTTCCGTACAACAAAGGTGAAAAAAGGAACCCTATTGTTTTGGCTACGATGTCCGTCTGTCCATCACACGGTATTTTGTCAGGAACCGTAAGAGCTACGGATTTTCAAAATCCGGAATGTTCAAAAACGGTAAAACTAAAAAATCCGAAAATTATAAAATCGCCAACCCGCCGAAAAAAATCGCTAAAACCTGAAAAAAATCGCCATAAATTTAAAAAAAAAATCGCCAACTCGAAAAAAATCGACAAAATTAAAAAAAATTCTAGCACTAAAATAAATCGCCAAATTCAAAAAATCGTTTAAATGAAAAAAAATCGCCAATATGAAAAAACGCCAAAAACCGAAAAAAATCGCCAAAACGCGAAAAATGCGCCAAAACCAAAATAATTGTTTATGTGAAAAAAAATCGCCAAAATTAAACAAAAATTGCCAAATTTAAAAAAAATCGGAAATTAAAAAAATCGCCAAAATTTAAAATAAACGCAAAAACCGAAAAAAATCCTCATAACGAAAAAAGTGCCAAAACTAAAAAAAATCGCCAAAACCAAAAAAAAATCACCTATATGAAAAAAACGCTAAAATTAAAAAAAAATCGCCAAAATAAAAAAAAACGCCAAAATAATAAAAATCGCCAAAATTAAAAAAACTTTAAACACCAAAAAAAATCGCCAAAACGTGAAGAAAGTGCCAAGACTCAGAAAGCGCCAATAAATTCAAAAAACCCCCAAACTAAAAACAAACGCTTAAAACCGAAAAACCCCAAAAACAAAAAAAATTACAAAACTATAGTTTATATTGTTCGTATTGAATTACATATCTCGTGCCCGTACGGAACCCTTCGTGCGCGGGTCAAAGTCGCACTTCACTGAATTTATTTACTTATGATAATCAGAATAAATAAAATCAATGAAATCTTATGGGAAATCGAAAAATGCGATGCGCACCATCTAATCATTAATATTATGAGCTGATATGTATTTTAAAAGGCCTATTTTTTTACCTACACAAAAATTTGAAACCTAGTTCTGAGAAAAAAACGTTATTTTTAGAATGACCCTAATTTACATACATGCATATGCACATGTGTATGCATGAAGTTTTGACGTAAAGCTTACCAACAAAAATGTATTTTATTTACTTGCAGCGAATGTATGTATGTATAAATTTGTTGCCACAATTTGCCGATGATAAACAACTGCTGCCTCTTGCATAAAAAACATTATATTTGATTATTTTTGTCCTTTATCCTACCTGTAATGAAATAAATAGAAAAAATAATATGAATTTATATTGAAATTGTTGAGATATTTTAATTAAACAAATAATTAACCCAGACATACATACATGCGTATATATGTATGTACGGTCGTAGAATCAGTAATAAAAATAATCAAATGCAGATACATACATAAGTATGTTAATTGCAAGTAAAGTGTATAAAATAAATGCATTTATTGAGGTTTCATTATTGGTTTATTGAAAATGTGTTATTTATTGATGACTATTAAAGTGCTTTTTAGTGTTAAATCAAACTGATGTTAGAAATAATCATTAAAACATATTTGGGGAGTTCACACGGTACTCTTAAGTGTTTTAGTGTCATAATGTTTTAAATTATGTTAATGCAATTATTTTTGCTTTTCTTTTTTTTTTACATTATGACACTATGGCACTTAAATCTTACTTACCGTTTAAATCCCAAATTATTTATTCTCGTGTATGGATACATTTTGCACAGCAATTTTTTTTTAGTTTAGCTCAAAGTACAACTTAATAGTGTGATGATTTTAATAAAAGTTGGTTTTTAACGTTTTAACCAACTGTTAAGACCTTGTTTTACCATACAAATTTGTTTTATTAAAATCTACTTAAAACCATTTTTGAATGTGCTGTCAATTTAAAATGACTGGAAACAGCTGATAATGATTATGTCAGTGAATAAGAATAGATGCTACCAATTGATAAATTTTCAACTTAAAAATGGATGTAGCCGCAACAATAATAAAAATAAATGAAAAAAGAGTTGTTTTTTGGAAGGAAAACAACGAACATATTTTTACTGACCTCTAGAAAAAAAAAACGATATGACTGACATTCATCTGCCTATAAAAAGTTTTATCTTATTATGTATTTGTGCATTTTTATATATAATAACTTTATTTCCAAGCACTTCTTCACTTTGTTTAAGAAGTTCCATGATTTAAAAAATGTTTATTTACACAGAAAAAAATATCATCAAAATGCAACCAGCAAAACAAATTGTTAATAGTTAATTTAAATTTAAATATATATTTAGTTGATATAAAAAATTAAGTTGTTCATATGACAAACACAGAATTTACTTTTCAATAAACTGAACTAACCAAATTTTATGTTATACATTGCGCAAAAACTCAAAAAATTCATATAACAAATTAAAAATTTTCTAGTCAATTAAATTACTCAACAAAATTATTTGTTAAATTATATCATAACAGAATACGCACATGTAGAAGAAACAGAAGAACTCGCATTTTGTGTGTATTCATTATTTGCTTATCTAATAACGATTTGCTCTTTAGCTGAGTGGTAAGTACATTAGTCTATTAAGACATTGCCGGTTCGACTCATCCAAACATCTTTAAAATTTAACAAAAACAAAATTCTAAAAAAAAATATAACAAAATACAAACAAAGAAACAACACATTAGAATTTGAAAAACAAATTCATTAAAAAATTGTTTTTTATGTTAACAACTCAATTGTTAATAACACAATAATTTTAATTGAAAATAATTGAGTTGATTTTATTTTCTTATGTTACAAATGTGTGTTTGTATTTACAAAAATCATTGTAGGTGCCTTTTTAAATAATATTTTAATTGTATTCACAAATAAATTATTTGTATTTACAAATTTTTTTTCTGTGTTCAAAATATAAAATAATTTCCATTTTAGAGCGCATTGTGAAATGTCTGATTTTTTCATACAAACAAAAATAGAAGGTTGTAGTGGCATTTGAAAATAGCTAGTTGTTCCGTTCAACTATTTGTTAGTCAGAATATTTACAACTTACTTTAATCTGTTCATTAATAATTATCACATGTAATTTGGCTTAAAAAGCGATACGAACTTTAGCCCTTTAAAATCATATATAAAAACAGTTGTTGTACAGTTTATCAAATTATAGTTATAAAATGCAGAAGAAAAATACAACAACAAATACACGCACTTCTACAGGAGATTATTTCGTTTTGAGCAAATTTATTAAACAATCTGTGAGTTAAAAGCTGAATTTAACAAACTTGCATTGTGAATGCAAAATCAGCTGTTTATGGTTTTAACGTTAAAACCAGGTTTTAACTTTTTGTGTGAAAATACTACTAGGAAACAATATTATGTTTGATTTTAACACGATTTTAACATTTACTCATCTTAAGTTCAATTCACAAGTGAAGTTTTTTCAAATTATAGCCTTTTTTTATATAGCAGAAAAATATATTCACTAGTACAAGTAAATTTAAAATGTATCACTTAAAGCATCGAAGGAACGTGACAAATATATATATAAATGTTCACTTGGCAATCACAGTTAATATACTGAAAGTAGAGCAAATTTTAGAAAGCAAAAACAATGTAACATAATATCCACTACAATAATACTGACACGTATGTATGTTTAACCCGACGGTGCATCGAACAAGTAAAAAAAATAATTAATGTGATGATCACAAAAGATAAACAAGAATAGTTAAAACATACTTAGGGGTAGACTTATATAACTTCGTGTTAACCCGAATAGAAAATTAAAAAAACGGGAGAACAGAAAATGAATAGTGATAGTTACAAAGGAAAATCAATAACTGTTTACATAATATAACCATTTCTCATATTATACTTCATTAAAATTTACGTTAAATAGGTGATATTAATAATAATCTCTACTCAAGTAGATGAAGTGCGTGGCTTCTCAGAAAAAAGTCGGCATTTCCCCTTGCTCAAAAGTCTAGTTTAAATGTTCTTATCTTCTTTAGAAAGTCACATTAATTAATAAAAAATCTTTCATTCAATAAGAATGGAAAATACTGAACTTAAGCCCGATTAAAAAAATTATACCTAGTTCTATTAAATTTAAAATATTTCTCAATTTTATTTAAAAACATATACATATGTATATGTATATCTTGTCTTAAGGTGGCATGATATATTTTTTGGTTGACTGCGTAAGGATTTGTTATACAAAAATACGGCAATCATAGCTGTGCAAAGCATTAAAGAACGTCGAAAGCCAGTGTTGCCAAAACGGCGGGTTTCCCGCTATATATGACTGTATTTTGTTGTCATTAGCGGCAAGTCTATTTAAAAAACCACCAGCGGGAATTTTAGCGGAAGAATTTCTTAGTTGACGGATTTTCAGCGTTTTTCTGAAACTTATAAAGAAAGGTATTGAATCAAAATAAAGTAAATTTAACGCAGCTATGCGACACGTACCCTGGTATTTATGTTGAGTTTTTTTTCGATATAAACACGTACAGCGAAAAGAAACTAACGTCACTTTTTTGCAAATAAAAAATTGACATATTGTGGTCGTGTATTATGATGTGAAAATTTAAGAGGTTAAAAATAATAACATACACATGTATATACATGCGAGTAAAAAAGTGAATAAATCTCATAATTAGTGAATAAAATTTAATTCGATTAAAATTATATTACAAACCAATTAAATCATTCTTTTCGTATTAAAAAAATAGTAAACAAATCTTTAAACAAACGGAAAACAAATCGAAATGATTAGACCACTGAGTATGAGGAAAACATAATATCAACCAAAATCTCTCAAACCAATAACTTTTTCTGAATAATTTGTTTTTGATTAAAGACTTTTTTTATTCAAATTCTCCTTCGAAATTAAACTTCAAGCCAATGTGAATTGAGCCATGGAGTTTATTTTATCAACACTATTTTTTTAATTTCAGATAGTCAGAAAGTCAGGAAATTTTAACAATATTTTACAAATACTTCAAGCAAAACGGCAAGATATTATTCCACACGTGTAGAATAATTAGGGTCTATCGCAGAAAATATTGAATATATATACTGAATCAGCTTAAACATTATTATTACAAGATAGAATAGTCCCCTGGATTCTACTTTTTCCTGGCTCGATATTTGTGTATGGAAACTCTGCAGGAAATAAAATACCTACTTAAAGAGTAGGCTGAGTTTTGTTTACAAATATTGGGGAATTACGAGATTCCAACATACATACATCTATGCATATGTATACATATTTTATAAAAATTATCTTATTCTTTTTTACCAATAAACCATAAAAAGACATATGATGGTTATACAAAATTCAGCGGTTATATTAGGTTATATACACCTTGAACTTGATATTTATAGCAAAATTAGTTCTATTTCGAAACGGTCTGGTTCTTTCAACAATGAAAATTTTTAAAAAGATTTTTTTTTTAAATTAGACATTTTTAGATTTACTTGAACTGTAGTGAATTTTAATCAGAAACAATTTCTTATTCTCGCTTAAGTTCAGTACTTTCAATTCTTATTGAATAAAATATTTTTATTAATTAATGTCTCATTTAAAAAAATATCATGGACACGTGATAAAAAAATGTTCACTTGGTAACACAGTTCATAATGCTGGAAAGTAAAATAAACTGTTGAAAGCAAAAACAATGTAACATAATAAACTACTATAATACTTACATTAATGGGCTGCATTTGTATAACTGTTTGTATAGATAAAACAAATATATAATGGTATGTACCATATAGTTGTAATGTAAAGCGGCCCATACACTACAACAGCATGCATGCGCAATCAAATGCTTGTGCCAGCGGTTGGGTCGTGTATGGGCATTTTGTGTGATTGTACGTTTTGCTGTAGTGATATCAAATACGAGTTTGATATTTTGCTGATGGTACAAGCTTGCTGGTATTGCGTATAGTGAAGTTAGCTCAGTTGAGTAAACTTGTCAAGGAGTAAATATTCATTTAAAGATTCTAATTTGTTTAAAAATAATTTGTTTCAATGGAAAATGGAATTTGAGCACTTTAGTTGTGCATAGCTGCTAATATTTACAAAATATCAATAACAATTTAAGCAAACAACGGTGTCACTATATAGAACCACCCTTCTTTAATTTAAAAAAAAAGTGAATATTGTACCAGCTTGCTGGTATGTTATGTGGGTCGAGCATGAATGCTCAATAGCTTGATTGCGCGTGCATGCTGTTGTAGTGTATGGGCCTCTTAAGCGACAGAACTGGTATATGAGTTATTGTGTGTGCTTTCTTTTCCAAATTACAATACAATTAAAAACAAATAACAACAAAATTATTGCATTGCTGCTGATGAACTGTTTGTATCTGTTATTGCTCAAAAATACTAGTTGTAACACAAATATATGAAAAAACCACTGTTAAAACAAATACATGATACGCAGATGTTCGTGCGCACGTTCGTAAAGTTTTTTGTGGCGCAGCCACTGCACACATTCGTATTGTGTGTAATTTTGTTTTTGTATTTGCAGCTCATGTGTTTCATCACAGTCGGAGAATGTGTGGTTGACTACAAAAATAGTTAACTAATAGTCAAATTTTCTTAGACTGACTAAAAGCTAACTGAAATGTCATCCAGAACAAACCAAAAATTAATTCTTAAGATGAGTACGTAATCGAATTTAATGAGAGCCAACAAATTTATTCTCAGCTACTTTGAATCTCATTTCAGTTTTATATTAACATTTTGCTGTCATTACTTTACATGGTACCGTAGCTCAGAGGTAGAACGTGGAGTACAAAACGTGTGATGATACATGTTCGAAACACAGAATTTTTTTTTAATAACTGACTACCAGGTGATTTAAAAAAGTCAACTTTAAGTTAGCTGAAAGTAATGCAGAGTGAGACAATTGACTACCGCCTAGGACATCGCAATGTTAAAATAGTCAGTTGATTGCATTGAAAAGTAATCCAAGTGTCAGTCAGTACTAGTTGCGAAATAGTTAGCTTAAAGTTAGTTTAAAGTTAACTTAATTTCCGATAGTTATTTATCATTTACTCACATACATATGTATGTATGTATGTATGTGAAATTTTACTTTTATTCATTCATTCGTCAACCACGTAAATTTGTTTTCAACACACCATAATGTACTTATGGTACAAGCAGTTATATGTGTATTATTTGCTTTAGAAAAATAAATACAAACAAAAGTGTTGATCTCATTTGCTCTTTGACCAACCATACAATAATTGCTTAAAAAAAATCAACATTAACAACTAGTAACAGAAACGCTAAATAAAATATTTGTTCATATCAGAATCAAAAACACGCAAAACTGGTGCAAACAGTTCTATCTGAGCAAGGTTATAACTTACATGCGTGTACCGATGGTACATCCAACAAGTAAAAATAATTAATATGATAATAATATATATAATATAATTTCGTGCTAGCCTAAATAGAATATATTCAGTAAAGTGCGACTTTGACCCGCGCACGAAGGGTTCCGTACGGGCACGAGATATGTAATTCAATACGAACAATATAAACTATACTTTTGGCATTTTTTTCGTTTTTGAGTTTTTTCGGTTTTAAGCGTTCTTTTTTGTTTAGGGGTTTTTTGAATTTATTGGCGCTTTCTGAGTTTTGGCACTTTTTTTCACGTTTTGGCGATTTTTTGTTTGTTTTTGATGCTCTTTTAATTTTGGCAATTTTTATTATTTTGGGGGTTTTTTTTTATTATGGCGATTTTTTTATTTTGGCGATTTTTTTTAGTTTTGGCACTTTTTTTTCGTTTTGAGGATTTTTTTCGGTTTTTGCCGTTTATTTTAAATTTTGGCGATTTTTTTCGTTCTGGCAATTTTTTTTAAATTTGGTTTTTTTTTTTAATTTTAGCGATTTTTTTTCATTTTGGCCATTTTTTTCACACAAACAATTATTTTGGTTTTGGAGCATTTTTCGCGTTTTGGCGATTTTTTTCGGTTTTTTGCGTTTTTTTTCTTTTTGGCGATTTTTTTTCATTAGACGATTTTTTCGAATTTGGCGATTTATTTTAGTGCTTGATCTTTTTTTTAATTTTGTTGACTTTTTTCGATTTGGCGATTTTTTTTTAAATTTTTGGCGATTTTTTTCAGGTTTTGGCGATTTTTTTCGGTTTGGCGATTTTATAATTTTCGGATTTTTTAGTTTTACCGTTTTTGCAAATTTCAAGAGTTTACCTCTCACGGTTTCCAAGATATAGCAAGTTGTCAAAATTACATAGTCAAAATTGCATTTAATTATGGACCACCCTTTAATTTAAATTTTTTAATATTTTAATGTTTATTGTTGTAGTCTATATAAAAATACACTAATTTTACAAATTTCAAGTGTCAACATACATATGTACATACAATTGTATGTATATTACATGAGATTTTAATAATTTTCGTCGTTGGTGTACGGAACCCTAAAAATGAAAAAATGGAAAACTAGAAAATCAATAGCGATACTTATAAATATGTTAACCAAAGGTAAATCAATTTTATACACAACAATCATTTCTCATATTCCGTTTCATAGAAAATTTAAGCTAAATATCTGATGTTAATAAGAATCTCTACCCAAGTAGATAGACTAGGGTGCTGATGAAGTGCGTGGCTGCACAGAAAAGTATCGGTATTTCCCCCAGCTTAAAGTCTTAGTTTAATTTTTCTTCTCTTCTTTAGAAACTAACATTAATTAATAAAAATATTTCATTCAATAAGAATTAAAATTACTGAACTTGAGCCTAACTATGAATTATTTCTGATTAAAGATTTTTTTCTAATATTGCTTATGGTATTACCTTTTGAATAAGTTAAGATATGGGGTTGGTACGAGTGTGTATTAATATCTTTTTGAATTTCCTTCATCTTGATTGAAACCAAAAAACTGTTCCTGTCAAGAGGCAACATTCAGTTGAATACTGTCTAAATACGAACAGCCGTGTCATTTAGTTTGTCAGTGGCAGCCGTTGATAACAGACTACATCGCCTTTTGAGAAGAAAATGGAAAAAAGTGAAATGGAAAAAGTGCTAATTTAACATTATTTAGTGCGAAAAAAAACCAGTCCATCAAACCAAGGAAAAGTTTTGGGAACTCTGCACCATCGATTTCAAGGGTAAAAAAGTGGTTTACTGACTTTCATTGTGATCGCACAAGTACAAATGACGCTGAGTGCTCTGGATGGCCAACTGAGGTCATTACACCCTAAAATTTGGAAAAAAATCCACGATATGGTATTGGCCTATCGAAAAGTAAAAGAGCGTCAGATTTTTGATGCCATAGACATTACATATGGCAGTGTGGTTTCGATTTTAAATCATCAGCTGGGCTTAAGAAAGTTGTCTGGAAGGGATACAAAAACATGGACTAAGTGTGTTGAGTTAAAAGCAGATTATGTCAAAAAATAAATTTATTTTTGCGAAAAAAAAAACTGTTTCATTCAAAAAGTCACGGACTAATTGACCCGCCCTCGTGTTTTTACAATATTTTTCACTAGTTTTTCTGCACAAAATGTCGAAAAATATATTTTTTTTAAATTTTAATTTAAATTGCGTATAAATTTTGTTACCAAATATTTTTTTGTTAATGTTGTAAATTTTGTTCTTAATTCATAATAGGTTTTCTTTTTTAAATCGAACAAGATTTGACTTCTCCATTATCATATCTGTGGACCAAGGTTGGTACAAAAGGCCACAATTGAAATTTTTGTCGAATATTTCTTAAACTGCAAGTGAAAACCAAAAAATGCAGGAGACTTTTTTAAGCTCTTGGATAGAAAAAAAATCCAGTTGCAAAAAATCTTTTTCATCAGATCAAAAACATCAGCTTGGTTTTAATTTTTCATTCACCCAAGGTCGCCCACTTTGAGGCTTTATGGTTCTGCCTCCGTTTAAGGCATATGGTCCAAATTCCAGACTTAAGCTCTGTGATATCTCCTCAAATGCTATATGAAATTTGATATCCAATACTCAGAGTTCTTAAAATGATGCTTTTGTCATTCTTCGAGACAGACACACAGGCAGACAAACAAATTTCCGACATGTAAATTTAAAGAACAGAACTTCAAAATTTATTAAATTTTCTTCTTCCACTTTGAATTCTTAATTATTTTCTCTTCACTTTCGAAAATCTGGCGCTGCTCTATAATGTGGAAAAATGATTAAATTAAAAAAAGAAAAGCTACTGCAACAACTTAATAACTGCCCTTTCATTATTTTCAAATTAAGAAACTTTTCATTCTTTATTCCACTTTTAATTTGTTTCATAAAATAAGTTTATTATTTTTTTTTTGTTTTTTTTTTCTGTTAAACCAATAATTCTCCCTTAAGTCTCGATACGAAATCCCAAATAGTTTGTGCGCCAGTAATGAAACGTAACACTTATAACCGAAGTCAGTGGTTCAAGATCTACAGCCACTAAAAGATAAAAAACGAAAATATAAGTGAATGAAACAAACTGAAACAACTTCATGGAAATAAGGTTCAATTTGTTTCGAGTACCATTCAGTCATTCATTAATTTACTTTTATGCAGTTGCATTAAATGCAAAAAAAAAGGTTATAAATAATAATATAAAAAAAAATCATCAAAAACTTTACAACAAACATAAAAGAAACAAGGGAATAACAAAAAAAAATTTTTTAACTCAGTACAACTCTTCTTACTTCAATCCTTTTCACGTGATTCAAATTTATAGTTGTTGGCTTTCATGCTGTTTTACTTTTTTCTTAGTTTTACCAATAAATATACTCTTTGCTTGTTAGACATCGTAAAGTTTTGTTGTGCGTGCAAAAATAATTTATTTATCAGCAGCATTTGTTGCAAATTTAAGTGGCAAAATTTCACACACAGAAGGAAAGGTTTTTCCTTTTTAAGCTTCTGAAGGAAAATTTATTTGAAACTTTTTTTTGTTTGTTTATAAACGGAACAGAAAACTGCTTAATAAAACTTATTGACTGTTAAAGATATACAGTGGCCGGCATATTTATTTTGTCACCTGAGAAATTTTACCATTTTGAATTTTTTCAGATTTTCAAAAAATTAAAAATTCCAAATTTTATTTTAAATGAAATATGCATTTATTTAATAACTAAAGAACATAAAATCATAACTTCTTAAATTAAATTTGCATTCTATGCAACTAATTAAAAAATTTAGGGGGTGGCATAAGTCTTTTGACATACATACAAAAAAGTAATATGAATGATTTTGTAATATTAATTAAAATATTTGTAGTATTAATTAAAAAATTAATTAAATTTTCACCTATAAACAATTTGATAATATCAATTAAGTTTTTCCAGTCAAATTAATTAATACATTTAAAAATTTAATTAATATAACTAAATTCTTAATTGAAAATATTAATTGGTGAACACTTTTTTCTGTTTATAGTATTTTAACTTTTTAAACGAAAAATGTTATTCGAACTTTTATCATACCTTTAGATATTTTTAATATTAATAGAACGTGTATCCTCTTTTAGCGGCAATGACTTTCCGGAGTCTTTTAGGAACTGAATCGATCAAATTTTTAATGTATTTTGTTGGTACGTCGTGCCATAAAGATTTAACCTCTGAAATTGTTCCTTCCCTGGTTCTTGTCAAATCTGCGGTTCTTTGGCGCTTTATATATGACCAAACATTCTCAATCACATTCAAATCCGGACTTTGGGGTGGCCAATCCAAAGTTTCAATGAAATTTTCTGTCAAAAATTTCTTAATCATTTTACTCTTGTGGCAAGGCGCATTGTCCTGTTGGTTAAATAAATGACGGTTCAATCAACCTATCGCCAGAAGGAAATGTGTGTTCATTTAAAATTTTCAAATATTGGTTTTGGTTCATCGAACCGTCGATGGGAACCAAGTCTCCCAAGCCTTTATATGCTATACAGCCCCAGAACATGACTGTGCCACCTCCATGACTAACTTTTTCGACAACAGGTGCGACTTTTGTTCGAGTTTTTTGGTCTATTCTAACAAAAACTTTTTTCTTTGACAAGTGATACTCGAAAGTACTTTCGTTGGTCCATAATAAGCTTTGCCAGAATGATAGGGGCTTGTCCACTTATCTGTTTGCGAATTCTAACCTTTTAATTTTGTTCCTTGGGGCTATACATGGAATTTATCTTGCTACATATGTATTAATGTTGGCTTATCTTATACGTCGTCGAACTGTTCTTTCGCTTAAATGACTATCACAGTGCGAATTCCATTCCAAGGCAGCGGCTTTGGGTGTCAGACCTGGATTAGATTTAAATTTTCTGATAACTTGTCGATCTTCCACTGCCGTTGTTTTACGTTTTCTTCCTGTTCGAGGCAAATTAATGACAGATTCTGTTTCTTTACATTTATTTATTTGATAATAATCAGTTTGTCTAGGTATATTGCACTCCTTGGCAATATTTGTTACAGATATTCCAAGATTATACTTGGTTATAATTTCACTTCTGACGGTGTTAGTTAATTCCGCTATTTTTATTTATATTTTTCCCCATATTTACACAATAGTAATAGAACTTTTTTATTTATCTTTCATCGAATGTTAATAATTAAGACTCAACAATGATAGCTTTGTATTAAAGCTTAACAAAAAAAAAACAAAATGAGCTGAAGTAATAGAATGTCAAAATAATTATGCCGTTACAAATTCTTGTACCAAATTGCATTTCTTCCTTCAGAATGGGTAAGAATTTTAACAAAATATTTTGCATACGTATACTTGAGAATTAGTGTAAGGAAAATATCATGTTAACTGTTCCCTTATAGGAATTTCATTATTAAAAAACAATAAAACAATTCTTCACTATACTTTGACAAAATAAATATGCCGACCACTGTATACACATATGTACATGCGACATCGAATATATACAAACGGATAATTTTTTTGCTTACTGACAAAAAAGCCAAATAAACTATTATTTCCCCTTATTAATTATTCAACTTAAACATTTGACTTGAAAAGATGCTTTATTACTTTCTTACGCTTAAATAAAAACCGCATTTTTTGCAGTTTTTTAAATATTGTCAGGGCTAAATAGTGCACCATATGTTATGAAAATGTGAGTTTATAAATTATATTTGTTGTATACATAAAAGATGTGGCAACCGAGCAAATCATATCTTTTATTCAGCAGTTTTTTTTTAGTTAAGTGCCTAAGGTTTTTCTGTCTCATTTTCTTAAGTGCACAATGAAACAGAAAATACTGTACTTGAAAGCGATAACAGCATAAGTCAACTTAAGGAAAAATTGAGTTATACATATCTGCCATGAAATTCTCTAACGAAGTTTATTGTTGATCTAATTATTAAAAAAAAAAGTCCGAAAAAAGTTATGGTAAGCGCCAAAATATTCTAAAAATTAAATTTTCATAAAATCTTGGATGCATTCGTTAAAGTAATCTTTACATTACGACAAAATTTTTGTTTTGTTTGCTCCTTTTGAATAAAAAAAACCCATTTTTAAGTTAAAAGTGGTTTTCTCTAAATCATGTTAATTGATTTAAGCCTAGTATTCTGTTCAAAGTTGTGAAAAATGTTCAGCAATATTAATTATTTCACGTGAAAATTTCACATGAACTAACTGTAGCCCAAATCTCTGCTTTTTTGATGTGTAAACATCTATAGGCTTGGGGGTAAAAATTTTTTTCACAATACAATGGTCGCATTCATAAGACGTAACAGTTGCGCAACCGTTGAGTGTTTGTCTTAGAAACGCATAGTTGAGTAGTTTCGCTCCACTCAACAGTTGAGTAATTTTTCATCATAAAATTTTTTCGCTACCTATAGTCAACATGTTGTGCTCAGCCTGAACAGGAGGCTTATTCTGTATTGCGATGCGAAAGTCAATGCGACTCGAAAACAAGCAAATGCGAAAACTTCCTATTCTGTGTTACGACGTTCGCAAAGTACTTTTTTTATTCGCATTTAAAACGCGAAAATGTGGCACGTCGGTATTCTGTATTGCGAAAACAAATGTCAGATACATACGAAAATCGCAAAATATATTCGACGGCAAAACAGCATTCGCAAAGAACAAATGTAAGTGAAAAATTATAATTTTGTTTATTTATTGTTATATTAATTGTTAAAATTATTCAGGGAAACAAATAACAAGGTACCACCAAATCGCACCAATTTGAAATAATTGTGGAATTTATGATGAAACACAGCCAACTGGCAAAGGGTCATTGTTGTTTTCAATGCTTCAAAATAAATTACCTTTTTGCATTCAAGCTTAGAATATCCGATTTGCTTCTAAGACATCTTCTTTGCACCCTTTAATTTTGGTCATGCGCCTCTTCATCATCAAACCATAGTGCCACAGAATCCATTTTTGATAAATTACACATATATTATATAAATTAATGTTATTTCGTAAGTACAATAAAAAATTTCTTTTTCTTTCGTAAATTTAACTTTGACGTTTATTTTAGACCAGCGTTGTTATTTCTGGCCAGCGTTGTTATTTTTGACCGGCGTTGCCACGATTTAAAATAAAACTCGAATGCGATTGCGAAAGCCTTATAGAATACCAATTTTCTTACGCATCGCATTTCATTTGCGCATCGCATTGATTTTCGCATTGCAATTCAGAATAAGCCTCCAGCTGGTCAAATAGAGCTATTTCTTTTATATGCTTTGTTAGGTGGCAGCAAGAAATATTTATTAAGTTTTACATTACAAATGCGATGAAGTAACGAAAAAAAGATATACAATTACATTATATACATCAAGCCGATTCTAAGAAGTAACTGTTGGGGCCAACAGTTGCCAACAGTTGAGCTCAACTGCTACGTCTTATGAATGCGCCCAATAACAAATTTTGAGTAAGATCGTAGAGCGTTATCAAATCGGCGTAAGCTATGTATTAGTGTCCTGCACAATACCATTTATATAGTACCTTTCAAGACATCAGAGATTTTTCAAATGGTTTAATACAGCGAAATATTATAAAACTCACGCTAAAAAACACTGTTGACAAGACAAACAATGAAAGAAATGTATTAATGTATTGCCAACAGTGTTCTTTAGCGTTTCTTTTAGAATATTTCGCTGTAGTAAGGCATTTGAAAAATATCTCATGTCTTGAAATGTCTTATAAATGGTCTTGTGCAGGTCTTTACTATGTATGAGTGGATTAGTGTAATCATAAGGACAAGAAGTACAGAGAAATTTAACAGCTGCACATAAATACACTCAACCGAATATTAAAGCATACCTTCAGGAATTAATATATAATAATAGAAATTGCTTGTGAAGTGCAACAGTGTTGCCAGTGGGGATAATTTTGTTCAAAAGTTGGAAAATATAAAATAAATATAAGCTTTTAAATAAATGAGCGTTTTAAATGTCAAATATTTGCTTAAAATATATATAGCAGTCTTTATAAATAATTTATAATATTATATTATAAAATATCTTGGCTATGTACTCTTCCCTTACACAGAAGCTGGTGCACGACAACTGGGTAACTATTTATATCCATCTCATGCCAATTATTATGGGTGGAGATTTAAATACAAATTTCGCAAACCAAGAGTCCCAAACCTTATTAAAATTTTTATTTGACGTATTCCACTTTCATATGAGCAATTCTGCACAAACCCCCCAACTCAAATAATTCCACTACTATAGATGCAGTTTCTTTTATAGATTTTTAAATACAGTAGAGTCAAAAATGTATCTAAGTATCTTATTTTAGTTACCATAAGGCAATATAAAAAAAAATTTCATTACTAGTGATCGGACTCACATTGCTTTTTTTTATAAATTTCTCGCTTTTACGTACCTTTTCACAATGTGTGGTTAAAAGATAACAGGGACTTTAACGGCAAGTTTTATATGAAGAACTGTCAGTTAAAGTTCAAGTTAACTCTTAACTATACATTGTGAAAAGGGACGTTATTGCTTGAAGGCAGCGTGACCGTTTTAACATTTTCACTGCTAAATTTAGCATTATTAATTTTGTTTTAGCAGAGAATTTTTCATTTAGCATTTTTTTTTACATTTTTGTATTATTTTTTTAGCATTTTTTAATTTTATAAGTTTCATAAAATATGTTTAATTTTTATAAGTAAAAATCTCTGCCTATCTCTATCATTGTATCCACTTTCATATAAATGCATAAAAATATATAAACATGTATTAATTAATAATATTTAAACATGTATTTAATTTACTACATATTTTAATGATTCAAACGGCGGCCTTCAGTGCCATAGTATCGTAATGTTTAAACATTTTTGTTAGAAAGAATTGACAAAAGCAAGAATATTAAAATAATTTAAGACATTAGGACACTATGACACTTAAGACTACCGATTGAATCCCTGAATTGTATTTTTTATCTTCCTGAATTAATTGTTATTAAATAAATATATATGGATTTTGTTATTTTTGAATCAACTTTGTTTTATTCAAGTGAACTAAAATATTTGTAGGCAAATTAAAAAAAATTCATATATAATAACGAAATAATTAGTCAAAATAACATCGAATATGTTAGCATTATTTTTAGCATTTCGAAATTTTTTTTATAGCATTTTTAACATTATTATTTTAAGCCCCATTTAGCATTAAAATTGTTTTTAGTTGTGGCCACACTGCTTGAAGGTATGCAACATTATTGAAATTATCTGCAAAAAAATACTGCTCATTTTCTCTCGCAGCTGAAACTAAAATGATGCCAGAGTCATTTTGCATGAAAAACATGCTGCCAGATAGATTTAACGTGTTTTACGCAATAAGAACAGAGTATGTACTATTTTTTCAAGTTAATTTCCCAAATATTTCATGCCAAATAATTTTACATATAGTTTGACAGCATTTCGCAGGAAATTGTGAACAGAGTACCAATCTTTACGCTGAGACCACAAAATTTATAGAACAGTAATTAAATTTCTCAAAAATGTATACATGGTTTGTTTCGGTGACACTGAACAGTGATTGCATTAATAAGAAAAGAGCAGCCCAAAATACTTTTAGTATAAATATGAGTACACATGCTACAAGGCCAAAAAGTAAAGATAAAATATGATAATGACATTAAGCTAAGATTTTTTCTAATGTATCTCGAGTGTAAGAAGTATACGTCAAAGTGTGGGCGTGGCACACAAACATCCATAAAAAATAGTCCAAAGTATTTTTTTTTGTTTTTTAAAGGAAAAAAAGTGAAAAATAGATACATATATAATAAAGACATACATGCACGCAAAGAAAAAATATGGTTGAGGTAACCATAATCAAACAGCAACATACTATGATTGAATTATATGGTTTTAGCTACAATCAACAATCATATTATTGTCAATAAAAAAGCAAACTCTTTATAATATTATTATCTGAGTTAATAATAATATTATCAACAAAAACAATGAGCTTCGTTACACCTAATCTTATAAAGTAAATATGACAATAGTATTTTTAGATGCGACTAAAATATAACTGATACCCACCATACCATGTTATATTATAATGATATTGTTAAATACGACAACAGTATTATTTAATATAATAATAATATTTTGGTTTTCAATCATATATATATTGGTAGATCATAAAACAGCTGTGCGTTAAATCCGAAATAAAAATAAATTAATATTGTTGAAATAAAATGTATATATAGAAATGAATACTGACATATGTGTGTATACTCGAAATACAGGCACGTCTGTATAAAGAGATAAACATATGTATGTACGTATGTATTTGTTTTTCTTTATCTACGATTTTGTTTGTTTGTACCTTATTTATTTATTTCACACGACGCGTGCAATGCCGATAGTTTACAAACAAAACACTGAACTGACAGAAGATGTTTCTGAAAAAGATTTATTTTTTAAAATTTACCGTAGTATGGTTTTGGATAATATTATATTGTTATATACATTATACTATTTTTAAATAATAACAAAAATTATGTTTCAGTCATAAATTTTTAACAAAACTATATTGTTAAACTCTAACCATATCACAATTTTTTATGAATATAATAATGTAATTATTAAATTCAAGCATTACTTTGCTTACCGTAACAAAATTAATGTTTAAAATAACAATAACCTGTTTTCAGTGACCACTCATTTGTTTCTGAGAACATAGTATTGTTTTCTCAACCATTCTACAACCATATCTTTTCTTTGCGTGTGGATGCAAAAAACAATCGTCAATATGCATAGCTCACAAGCAAAAAACAACAAAAATAATTTATATATCGATGGCTTAACATAAAAAGGGCGTATGTCCTTTTTGTTCGATATCGTGTTTTTAACGTTTTCTGGAAGACATCCTGCTTGAAGATCTTAGAACGTTACGGTAAAAAATCAAGGATTTATTTAATTATGTCTTCACATAAATGCTTTAGTTATTCTTCAGTTTTTTGCTTCTCCTATAAAATATAAAAATATTGATATATTGATATTGAGCCATCGATATGTATATGGGTGCCATATGCTCCAGTGGGAGTTAGAGAAACATATGTACTTATATACATATACAATATATGCGAAACGTTATAAACTTCTTGCAACATCTTAAAACTTTCCCATATCTAGAAGCAATCAAAAATGAATTTGTTTCTACTCCCATGCTAAATTTTCTAATACGCTGATTTTCATTGATATCGAGTTCACAGAAATACGAATTGTGTTATTTTTTTCTATTGCAATCTTTTTTGAATGTATTGACAAACAATTGAAAATGTCTCAAGGCTTTTAAATGTGACACTCAGAGCTTTTCTATTTTAGAATTAAAAGGGAACAAATAAAGCGAGCAAAAAAAAATGTGTATGCAAAATATTGAATTTGTTTCTTTAATCCTCTAGGGAAAAGATGAAATACATATAATAAACATCATTGCGATAAAAGTATTTGCATTAAATGGGCCCCTTTGTCACATGTAAATTTACCACATTGAGTGAAATACATCTCACAAGCAATAACTTTAGGGTTAACATACATATATTTAAAAGCTTCTACAATTTATTGAAAATATCTCACTGTCGATATGAAATAAATTATATGAGTTAAAGCGTGTTCGTTTTTATAGCTGCAAGACTTTAAATTAAAATAGAGCATGGAAAAATATTTTTAATATGTGTTACGTACACAGTTAAACTGGCTTTGGCGGATGAAAAATTTTAAACTATTAATGCTTGAATATGATTTGGCTGCCACAATTTGCGTATATGGCGCAAACTGGAACCTCAATTTTCACAAACTTTTCGCAGAATTTGCGGCCATATTTTGCCAAATGTTTATTGCCATATTTCCACCCCCGTATTATATAAGTCGCTAAAGCTAATGATAAATTCTATCGCTAAGATACTGAACAAATGAAAAATGAAAACTTTTTTGGGGATGACATAAAACACGAGAATTTCGGCATTTTTAAGTAATTGCCTGATTTAGCGATACACGTTGGAAAATTGCATTTGTGGGCAAAAATCGAAAAATCCAATTTATAGATTTTTAGCCATAGAGATTTATGTAGCTTTACCAACTTACAGAACATGGAGGCAGATGTGCAATGGTCTCTTGTTTCTTTGCGTAGACAAGTGACTTTACATAGGCTAGACAAGGCTAGGGTGGCAGAAAGAGAAATTCGGGACTCACTTAAACCTTTTTTGTGATACAAAGGGACTCTGTTTAAGGGGAGTTTACACCGTCGAAACAACCAGAGGTCAATATAAAGCTGCTAACATGTTACTAATCACCCAGCAAAAATTTTGCTTCAAAAAAGCAGGTTTTTACTATTATAAAATAAATGTAGCGCTGACAAACCTGCTGATATCGCTGCTAATTTTTGTATGGCGCGTTCTCGGTTTGTAGCACTACATTTTTTTCTGTAGTTTGCTTCATATACTTTCACTGCTTTTTAACAAGCTCGTATTTTAAAGCAAAGTTTGATGCGCTTTATTGCCCTATTCCTTCAAAAAAAAACATGAAAATTTTTTACTGGGCAGCTCTGCCAAAGTTAGAAAGTTTCCTAAACTCAAGAGCGCCAATGGTGTCCATTCTATTCTATTCCTTGGTAGTTCAGGGCAATGGCACAGAAAATGTTCTACGTCACTGTCTTGTCAGTTATGACAAAATTCGTTTCTTTCTACTTTAAGCTTGGAAATTTAAAATTTGTATATTTTTTACTTAAGTGAGTTCTTATCTACGCCTGGTGATCATACTCTCGTTCCTAGTTCTCCACTTTCCATTTGTTTCTTCCTCAGTCCTGCAACTGAGTAAGTCTCAGTTTTTGCCAGCTCATCAGCCTTAAAGTTTCCCTGACGACCTCTATGTCTCGGGATCCAAATTATCCTAAAATAAAACTGCTCAGCCAGCTCATTTAAAGATGATGGGCAGTCGTGTTCTTAAAAGCGGAGGTTCTAGGACCAACTATCTCGACTATTAGTGTATTTGACAATTAATTTGTTTGAAATGATAGTAAGGATTTTTGCCTGGTAAGTTTTGCAGTAATCTGGAAGTTGTTTGCAATAGATAAACCACATGTCCTTGAATAAACTAAGAAACCCACAACTTCCTTAACTACGGAGCTATCATTGTACAATTCTACATATTTTCTATTACCTGGACTACTATTCAGGTATTGTAAATTAGAGCAGAGAGGTTTGCTCACTATTGAACGATCTTGATGGTCAATCACTAGGGCTATAACGTGAAATTATTCGTTCATCTATTTCTTGAAACCTTGTTTAAATATTATCTGAAGTGCAGGATGCCAAACCTGATCACCTTGGGTCATGGTAACTTTTCGAAGCTCATAAGTCTTAGAACTATGAATCGACTTTAAAGATTTTTATGTATTAAACCAAACAATGTTGATTGAATTCAGTAGATTATCGTCCTTTTTTAATACACATATGTTTCATGTTCTTTGGACAAGATATCTTTTTGTTGTCCCGATGTAAACTTGTTTACAGCTTTCTTGTACGTTAACATTACATTTGATTTCATATAAAACATTGCTTTGATCTTTTTTATTAGGGTTCCGTACACCAAAGGTGAAAAAAGGAACCCTATTGTTTTCGCTACGCTGTCCGTCTGTCCGTCACACGGTATTTTCTCAGGAACCGTAAGAGCTACGGACCTGAAATTTGGACAGAGTATGTAAAACCTTGGCCATTACAACAACAAATACATGAGAATTAGAAATTAAAGGGTGCTCCAAAACGAGCGACGAAAAATGTTAAAATCTCATGTAATATACATACAATTGCGTTTACATATGTATGTATATTGACACTTGAAATTTGTAAAATTAGTGTATTTTTATATAGACTAAAAAAAAGGGTGGTCCATCAGTTAATGCAATTTTGGCTATGTAATTTTGACAAACTGCTGTATCTTGGAGACCGTAAGAGGTAAACACTCTTGAAATTTTCAAAACCGGTAAAACTAAAAAAACAGAAAATTATAAAATCGCCAAACCGAAAAAAATCGCCAAAACCTGAAAAAAATCGGCAAAATTTTAAAAAAATCGCCAAATCGAAAAAAATCGACAAAATTAAAAAAAAATTCTAGCACTAAAATAAATCGCCAAATTCGAAAAAATCGTTTAAATGAAAAAAAAAATCGCCAATATGAAAAAACGCCAAAAACCGAAAAAATCGCCAAAACGCGAAAAATGCGCCAAAACCAAAATAAATATTTATGTGAAAAAAAATCGCCAAAATGAAAAAAAATCGCCATAATAAAAAAAATCGCCAAATTTAAAAAAAAATCGCCAAAACGAAAAAAATCGCCAAAAGTTAAAATAAACGCCAAAAACCGAAAAAAATCCTCAAAACGAAAAAAAAGTGCCAAAACTAAAAAAAATCGCCAAAACCAAAAAAAACCTATATGATAAAAACGCCAAAATTAAAAAAAAATCGCCAAAATAAAAAAATCGCCATAATAAAAAAAAACGCCAAAATAATAAAAATTGCCAAAATTAAAAAAACATCAAAAACCAAAAAAAAATCGCCAAACGTGAAAAAAAGTGCCAAAACTCCGAAAGCGCCAATAAATTAAAAAACCCCCAAACTAAAAAAAAACGCTTAAAACCAAAAACAACCCAAAAACGAAAAAAATGCCAAAAGTATAGTTTATATTGTTCGTATTGAATTATATATCTCGTGCCCGTACGGAACCCTTCGTGCGCGGGTCAAAGTCGCACTTCACTGAATTTATTTATTAACTTTTGTTTTTAGATTTGTGTACAGTGTCTTTGTTGTTTTGCATGGTTTGTGTGAAAATATAATGCCTTCTTCATTAATTATCTCTTTTATTTTATTATTCTCAGTGAGCCTTGGAATATACGATAAGTTTACATATTTAGTGTTGCCAGATGTTGTTATTTTGTTATTGTTTTTTGTTTCATTATATATTGATTTTTCTATAAGGCTATTAATCAAGTATGTCAGATAATTATTCTTTCTAAGAATTTCACTGATTATATTAATGTTTTTATTTTAAATTTAAATTATATGTAACACTTTATTAATTGTATTGAATTATGATTTATTATTATGCCTCAAGATATTTGCTTCATATACTAATCTCTAATAGTTCTGTTCTTGTGTCTTATTATTCTCATGTCAAGGTAAGACAGTGAATTGTTTGTTTCCTTTTCAGTTGTAAATTTTATTTTGCTGTGGTAATTGGTAAAAGCCTCCATTATGATTTTTTCGACCTTTCTTTTTACAATGACAATTAAGTAATCTATCATCTAATCATGTTAATACATGAAATCCACAGAAAAGTCAACCACAGGGCTAAATATTAAAATTAAAAGAATGTATTATTTTCATTGAACTGCATTTTTTTCGTTTTCAATAAAAGATACAAATAAAGATATTTTGAATTGCATTCTATTTATTAGCTTGTTCGAAACGAATGAGTACATATCACAAATGAACCGTGTAATTGTGCATGACAGTCTTAACATGTGCGTGACGATGTTAAGTGTTCAAAGTCCTATTTTCAAATTTATAGTTTTTGTGTGGATATGTCGAGCCCTTTTTCGATTTTATCGTAAGCAACATGTTATCGGAAATATACTTTTTAATTGATTTTAAAATTTTATGCGCCTACACATAGTTTAGAATTGTCAAAATACCAGAATTCTTGATAACTTTTAAGATACAGGCTGTACAACTTTATCGTAAGCGACAATTTACGTACAAAAAAAATTGGAATATTTAAAAAAACCTTCTCCTGAAAAATTTAATTTTTGTCGCTTACGATAAAATGAAAAATAAGGCTCGATATATCCACACAAAAACTATAAATTTGAAAATAGAGCTTTGGACACTTTCATACGCATCTAATAGAAAGTTTTATGGATTCCAACGTGATTGGAGACTGTTTGAATCAACAAATATATGTCTGATCAAAGAGTTTTTCATTGGTAATTAGTGGTTACGCTCTTTTGGGTACATGTGCGCCAGATGTAAGCCCGGCCAAAGGTTCCTACTCAAAAGAGTTCTTGGTTGGTACAATACCTCTCGTCATATTTCATTAAAAATATCCTTTTATATCGATTAGGGTGACATCTGATTGATATGTAGATAGAAATCTTGGCCTTATTTTCACATTGACGATTGTGTATTTCAGACGTTATTTTGTCATCAAAATATATGTTTGGGAGCAACAATGTAGATTAACTTTAATTTATCATTTGCATAAGTACATTTTTAATCAATAAATTTTTGATCTTGTTTGTACATTACACATTAATCTTAGAATTTTTATTGATACTTTTTTATTTTTCAGATTCTTCATTTAATAAAGTAAATTGAGTCTCAATAGAGCGTTTTAATAAAATATTGTACTAAATTTTAATAGGTTTAAATATTCCCTAAAAAATATATTTGCATCAAGCTTGTTGAAAGATTCTTAAGAAAAGTTACATACATGCATGATTGTGTTACTTTAAGAGCACAAGGTTTCGTAAGAATTGGTAAGTTAGAATATGCAAGACATATTTATGTTAACTTTTTGTGGGCGTAATCCCGCCCACTTTTTCAAGTACACGATTTTGCCATCAGAAGAGTTAAGTGTATGATTAAGGTTTCGTAGAAATCTGTGGGACAGAAGTACACGAAATAAGAAATAAGATAAAAATACAAGATTTTATCACTACAAGAATTCAAGATGAGTTCAAGCTTTCATAGAAATTGTTTGAGCTGAAGTATGTGAAAAAAATGCTAAAGCTTTATAAGAATATACACTTAAAAATGCAATATTCAGTTTTGTCATAAATTCTACATGTGAAAATTTTTCGTTCACATGGATTTTAATTTCGTATTATTAATTCCAATCAAATAAAAAACTCATATATTTCCACTTAAAAAAACATGTTTGTGAATAATTTTCTTCATAAATTGTCAAAATATTTCGCAATCATACGAAGTTTTTTTAAAACCAATTGTTCACACGTTTGGAAATTGCCACACACAGAAAAAATTATTCTTGAATTTTTTTCAATTAAGTTATTGCTTAGAAAAAATAATATTTTTTATTAATATTTTAATTGAATATATGTTTATTTTAATTGAATTTACTGCTCTACCAAAAAAGTGTTATCAAAAGACTTTAACTCAGAATAGTATGATATGGTTAACAATTATTGTATGTAAATATTATAATTTTTCTTTTTATGTGTAAAAATCGAGCTGTTTTTTATAGTATGCCACATGGTTTTGAAAAAAATATTTTCAATTAAATTACCCAATTAATCTTTTAATTGGTTTTGAACTAAAAACTAAAAAACTACTCAGCTTATATATATATATATATATTTTTTTTTGATTCATAGTAATTTTGACAAGCGTGGAATAAAAATAAAATATTAAAAAAAAACAGAAATTCATTTTGTTCCCTTATTTCAAAGTCGTCGTCCATACAGTGAAACATTTGCTGCAAAACATTTGAGTTTGTTGACGAGAGGGGAAAGAGGAATGGCAAAGGGTACTTTGTTTCATGTACACGAAGTTCTTGTTAAGTACGTCATTCTCGCCTCATTCTTATGAAAAATATATGAGAAAATGTATTAACCTGCAAAACAAAAACTTCACAATGTGGACACGAATGCAGTTTCAAAAGAGAAAACAAAAATGTTTTGCAGCAAATGTTTAACTGTATGGACGACGACTTAACAATCAGATCATAATAAGAAACACAAGCTTATAGAGTCCATAGAGTCTATAATATAAAAAAAATAAAAAAAAATTTCAATTAAAATGGATGAGTTAATACTACAATTTCCGTGATTTGTTGAAAACTACTTAATTTTCTAACTGAATCTTTGTTTTTTTTTAATTGAATCTTGTTTTTACTTTTTTCTGTGTATGAACGTTTATTTATGATATGCCTGATTATTTAAGTAGAAGAGTCCAAATTGTTCATAAAGTTTTGCAAAATTTAGTGGGATTGAAGAAAATTATATAAAAATGTTTAATTTGATGGGCCAACTTTGAAAATTTAAATATCGTTTCATTTATGAAATGTTGGGTAAAAGTACTTAAAACTGAAGCTTAAAATTTTATTGCTGCGATTACGCTCACTCATTAAAATGTAGAAGTATAGTACAGAGTGGCAGAAGTTCAAAGTGTGTGTAAGGTTTCAACGTAATCGCTTGTACACAGAAAAAAGTAAAAACAAGATTCAATTAAAAAAAAACAAAGATGCAGTTAAAAAATTAATTAGTTTTCACCCAATCACGAAAATTGTAGTATTAACTCATCCATTTTAATTGAAAATTTTTTGGTTTTTTCAATTAAAAATATATTACATTAACTAAAAATTTAATTGATGGTTTTCTAAAGATTCAAATAAAATTTAATTGAAATATTTTTGAAGATTCAATTAAAAAATTAATTGAAATATTTTTTAGGATTTAATTAAATAACTAATTACAATTTTTTATAGATTCAGTTAAAATAGTAATTGAAATATAAAAATTTAAGAGAATAAAAATATAAAAATTGTAAAAATATAAAAAATTTTATGTACATATGTATGTATGTATGTATCTTCATATAAAAAGTTAAAACATTTGTGTATTGTACCAAAAACCTAACTGATGCATCGCATGGCTTTTGAAGTTTGAATGGAGGAAAATCGTACAATGGCCGCATCCGGTGTTTAATAGTCTTGCGTAAGTGTAAATGCAGAATATGGTCGTAGCCTTTCTTTGAATTGTGTTTATTTTATAATTGGATTTTAAAGAAAGACTTCGATGTTTTCCATATGTACTTACGCAAGACCTTTTGCATCGAACCCCTAATACCGCCAATGTACTAACTTTACCATCCACATTTGGTCTATAAGCTTGCATTTTTTATCATTATTGTCTTGTTATTTCTCAACAAAAGGGAACAAAATGAATTTCTGTTTTTTTATTTTCATATTTAATTTTTATTAATTATTTTATTATGTCAAAATTACTACGAATAAAAAACAAATTAAGCTGAGTAGTTTTTTCTCCCATATAAAATATCAAAACCAATTAAAAGATTAATTGAGTATTTTAATTGAAAATATTTTTTCAAAACAATCATACATAAAAACAAACGTTACATTATTTACATACAATTAATATGTAAAAGTTGTTAACCATTTCAGAGTATTCTGAGTAAAGCTCTGTTGATGGCACTTTTTTGTTATAGCAGCAAAGTCAATTAAAGTAAGCATATATTCAATTAAAATTTTAATCAAAAGTATTATTTTTTCTAAGCAATCACTTAATTAAAGAAAAAATTCAACAATAATTTTTTCTGTGTATAGAAAACGTCCAATATTAATTTTTAATTATGAATATTAATGGGAGTGGCCTGCCTTATTCGCAAATTTTTTTTTGTTTACAGATTGTGTTAAGATATGCTCTTTTGACAAACGCTCATATCTTAATTTCTGTATGGTTCTGTATTGGTAACAGAGTTATGAGGAGGCAAAAAAAGGACGAATTGTTTCGTTTATGCATTTATATTGTGTGCATATGCCGGAACATGGCCTGCTACAGTACCGTGCGTGCGTCAAGATATAAAACTTTCACACTTTCATTTATTCAGTGTTTAATTTTAATCTTCAATGCGCAAAATGATGAAAGAACTAAAACTTAGAATAATATCATAAAAATAGTTCTTGTCTTGGATTTTATTCATAGTTTATTTATTTATTTTTCTCTTTTTTTTAAACGTGTTAGCTTTTCTTAAAATAACCTTATGTATGTGCACTTTTTAGCCTTACAAAGTTTGCTTACAATCTTTTTTTTTGCAATTCAAACAAAACAGTTAGTGCAAACAATAGCTTTCATATGTATGTATATGGACATGTTAGCAGTTTGTTTAAGTAAAAGTTTAGTGAACAAGGTAACGTTATACATAGTTCCCTTCTTGTATGCTGCTGCAAAACATTTAAAAACATGAAAAAGAACAAACAGAAAAATTGTTCTCTCAAGTCAAAAACTTAAAGCTGAACGCTAGAGAAATAAATAAACAACAAACATGAGACAAGAAGTGAAGCGGAAATATTGATAAAACTTTTGTTATTTTTTTTCTGCTACACTTTTCAAACTCTAAATGTAAAATGCATATGCAATGCTGAACACCCAATGGAAAATAACAGGGGAAATATTTTTTTAAGAAACAAATTTGAGAAAGAAAATATGGGCGAATAGTATAGATTATACTTTCTCAGATTTATTAAGAACGAATCAAATGTTAAGCAGTTTTTTGAAATCAAAGTGCAGTGTGCTTTTTATGTCGTTTATGCGATGTATAAATTCATCTCCGTAGCCAACGATACATATCCAGTGAAAAAAAATGGAAGTCATTCTAGTGGAACTACATTTTCATTGCTTCCAAAAATACGATATTTTTAATTTGCCGAGAGTGAGCAAAAAATCATGTAGAAGCTTATTTTAGCCATACAAAACCTTGTATCTCCTCCATAGTGTTAGAAAATACTCACCAGAATTAAAAAAAAAAATTATTTTTGTGAGAAATTTTTAGATTCTTTAATTGAACTGTAGTGAATTTTAATCAGAAATAATTCATAGTTAGGCTCAAGTTCAGTAATTTCAATTCTTCTATTCTAAGTAATATAATTTCGTGCTAACCTAAATAGAAAAATGAAAAAATGGAAAAAACTGAAAATTAATAGTGATACTTATAAATGTGTTTACCAAAGGTAAATCAATTGTATACACAACAATCGTTTCTCATATTCCGTTTCATTGTTAATTTAAGTTAAATAGCTGATGTTAATAAGAATCTCTACCCAAGTAGATAGACTAGGGTGCTGATGAAGTGCGTGGCTGCATAGAAAAGTATCGGTATTTCCCCCAGCTTAAAGTCTAAGTTTAATTTTTCTTCTCTTCTTTAGAAACTCACATTAATTAATAAAAATATTTCATTCAATAAGAATTGAAATTACTGAACTTGAGCCTAACTATGAATTATTTCTGATTAAAAATTATTTTTTTAAAGAAATTAATGAACTAATTTTAGTCTAAAATTTAAAAGTTATTTGCTTAAATTTACATGAAAACACTGTTTCGGGCTTAAATTCGTATAAAAAGAAACAAATTGTTAAAATAGGTAACTATTTACCATTTTTCCTAGATGAAAATATTATCATAGAACACCAAAAATGGAATTTTTCTTAATATCGCTTCCAATTCAGTGACCAGTCATCGAAAGAGAGAACTTCTTGCAATGACAACCCTATGTAAAAATCATTAGATCGGATCGAAATTTGCACTACTTCCAGATCGCAAACTCTACATTTTCATGACTTTTTTGGAGTCTCTTTTTTTGCTGGGCAATAATACATTCAAGTTGAAATATACCAAATGAGATTAGAAGTCTAAAAAAGATAAACCGCAAGTCATTTTGCTATAACTTCTTAAAAAATCACACAAATAAATTGAGATTTTGCCCAGGGGTACTTTCAAATATGTAGATGACGGGGGTACCATTAACATAAAATCAGCTTATCTCGACTTAAGCACTTTTTCCTTTTTTGACACAGATATAATAAGCAGCATCCAACGTTGCTGCCTTTCGTAAACGAAGCCACGTAAGTCGCATTCCAAAACGAGGCGTGTTCTATCGACGCTGTTTCTGACGTAGTCGTCTATCAGCCCAATCATATAGTAAACAAAAATTCGTAAGTTCCAATTTATACTATGCAAGTCTTATTGCTAAGCTGATTAGTTTGTTAGGAGAAAGAGACGAGGGGAATAGAAACTCTTCAGTTCTCCTCGTCTCTCTTTCCCAGAAACTAATCAGATTAGCAATAAGACTTGCTTAGTGTAAATTAGAACTAAGAGTTTTTTAAATTTTCCCTTTTCTCCTATTATAAATTAGTTTTTTCCCTTTGTTTTTTTTGCCAAATTCGGGAAAACTCCCCGGGAAAAAAGTTGGTATTATGAACGCTGTTGGACAAGCTTTTTTCACTAAAAATATATCCTTTACAAAACAGAAGGGAATTTAAATAAAAATATGGTTAATGCTCCATTAGCACAAAATTTGTGTACATTAGCTTTCATTTTATAGTTCTTGTATTTGGAAAAACACACATAATGCCCAAATAAATAATTTATAAACCTTTTTAACCCCCGACAAAAAAAAGGGGTGTTATAAGTTTGTAGTGTGTGCCTGTGTGTCTGTGCATCTGTGCATCTGTGTGTCTGTCCGTGTCCACGTACAGGCCAAACGGCTGAACCGATTTTGATTTAGTTTTTTCTGTTTGAACACGCAAAGAAAAAATATGGTTGAGGTAACCATAATCAAACAGCAACATACTATGATTAACTTATATGGTTGTAGTTAAATCACATTATTGTCAATAGAAAAGCAAACTTTTAATAATATTATTATCTGAGTTAATAATAATATTATCAACAAAAACAATGATCTCTTGTTTGAAACAGCTGGGCGGTAAATCCGAAATAAAAATAAATTAAAATTGTTGAAATGAAATGTATATATGGAAATGTATACTTACATATGTGTGTGTATATACTCGAAATACAGACACATCTCTATAAAGAGATAAACATATGTATGTACGTATGTATTTGTTTTTCTTTATCAACCCTTTTGTTTGTTTGTACTTTATTTATTTATTTAATACGACGCGTGCAATACCGAAAGCTTACAAACGAAACACTGAAATGACAGAAGATGTTTCTGAAAAAGATTTTTTTAAAAACTTAACATGATTTGGATAACATTCTATTGTTATTTACATTATATTATTTTTAAATAATAACAAAAATTAGGTTGCAGTCATAAATTTTTAACAAAAATATATTGTTAAACTTAACCATATCACATTTTTTTATGAATACAATAATGTAATTATTAAATTCAAACATTACTTTGCTTACCGTAACAAAACTAATGTTTAAAATAACAATAACTAGTTTTCAACGACCACATATTTGTTTCTAAGAACATAATATTGTTTTCTCAACCATTCTACAACCATATCTTTTCTTTGCGTGAAAAGTGACTTGATTGAGAGGGTTTTTAGTTATGTTTGAAGAAAATCGGTTTAGCCGTTTAGATCTTCTATTCGGTGGTTTTTAAAATTTTTAATTTTTGTTATTTACATATTTTTTCAAGTTGGTGAATTTTAATAATTCAAAAAAAGAACGGAGAAACAAAATGTCAACAAACATTGAACTTCATACTGTGGTTATGCCACGTATTACTCTTTTATGTTCCCAAGGAATTTATGATTGGAGGAGTTTTTTATCGAGATTACCGAGGAAATATTCATGATTGGGTTGTATCAGGGATGGCTAAGTTGGTGCAATTGTACCTTTTTTGGAAAACTCGGAAAGTACAATAGTACACCAACGACTAATTTAGTACATTTAAGGAATCTAAGCAGTTTCACTCCGTATTTCTTTTCAAACGATTGCATATGTCAATTTTCACATTTGAAAAATGAAACTCATATTGTTCTCCTTGAAGACAATCTTGTTAAAGCAAACCGCAGCAAGAAAATCGAAAAAATGTGAACTATTCCATTTCCAAATCATCGGATGCTGGAGCACATGCTATAACTCTATATATATTTTAAATTTCAACTTAAACAGAAAAAAAGAAAAGAAAGAAGAAAATTTGTGAAAACGATTCGTTAGCCATCACAAAGTCGATTATTTTAATAAAAACAAATTAAAATATGTAATTTGAACCAAAAAAATATTTTAGTACAATCAAGGTCAAAAAAATACAATTTTTTAAAGTTGTTGGTATAATTTTTAAATTCTCAATACCTTTCCTGCAAATAGAGAATTTTGCCGCATAAACGGAGAATTAATTTTTTATTTGCAAATAGCTAACTGATAAAAACAATTCCTGATTAACTTCCCGTTCGCAAATAAATCGCTTGAGATTGCTACGCAAATAATGACAATTAAAACGTTGTAAAAGACAATTTTTACAAAACCAGGTTTTTTCACAGATTATCGTTATCATTACTATCTTGCGTTGTTCCATCTTATCGCCACCAAATAATATGAAATGTATTTCTCTCATAGAGTTTGGTTGAGATTGATGCTCACCTTGGGTTCCTTTTTCTAATGATGACACTAGGTAAGTAAATTTTTTTGCAATCGGTTATTAAATCCAATTTCACATTAAGTTGTTTTCAGTTCCAGGTTAGAATATTAAGTAATTTAAATTTCAAACGGGTTGATGCAAGTAATTATGATTTTATAACAGATTCGAATATAAAACTACAAAAGTTTTTTTTGTCGCTCACATTATTAGTGTTGACAATTGATATTAATTTTATAATTCGAAATTTAGTCGCTAAAAGGCTATATATGTATAATAGAGTTGGGCATAGTTGTTCCTTTTGCGTATTGTTCCTTTTTGTTCCCAACAACAAAAAGAACTAGTTCGTTCAGTTGTTCTTTTCGGTCAGGTTGTTCAGTGAAAAACAAAACAGAGATTACACAGTCATTGAATCCTCTTCAATGTTTATTCGTGTGTTAATATACTAAACTAATTTCATTTCATTCTTAGTGACCTTATTTAATTAAATTTTTTTATTGAAAATTCTTTAAATAAAGTTCGATCATTTGAAAACAAATCACAAATCACTTTTTTAATACTGATTTATATTCAACACAACAAATTCTTTCTTTTAATTGAGTAAAAATTTTCTTTGCTTAGACGCATTTTGATTTGTGCTTTGTAGTCTTATTTGTTGTATGCTTTTAGTAAGTAATAGGTAAAAATTAATATTTTTGAAATTTTTTAAATGAAATCCGTAATCAGTTTAAAACAAATTATAATCACTTTTTAATTCTAACAATCTTTTTCACAATCAGTTTTTTAGTTCAATACTACAAATTATTTCTCTTAATTTTGTAAAACTCCCTTGTATATTTCACTTAGTATACATTTTCTTTTGTTTGTTTTGATTATTTTACTAAAAATTTAATAGCCACACTACATTTGTATATTTTTAATAGTTTTTAAACGAGAAACAATAATATTTTACATGAAATCTTTTGCATGTGTATTGATCAGGAACAGAGAATAAAATAAACAAATCAAAACGAAGACCAAAAATGAACGAAAGAACAAATAAATTCAGTGAAGTGCGACTTTGACCCGCGCACGAAGGGTTCCGTGTGGGCACGCGATATGTAATTCAATACGAACAATATAAACTATAGTTTTGGCATTTTTTTGGTTTTTGGGTTTTTTCGGTTTTAAGCGTTTATTTTTAGTTTGGGGGTTTTTTGAATTTATTAGAGCTTTCTGAGTTTTGGCACTTTTTTCACATTTTGGAGATTTTTTTGGTTTTTGAAGTTTTTTTAATTTTGGCGATTTTTATTATTTTGGCTTTTTTTTATTTTGGCGATTTTTTTATTTTGGCGATTTTTTTTTTAATTTTGGTGTTTTTTTCATATAGGTGATTTTTTTTAGTTTTGGCGATTTCTTTCGTTTTGAGGATTTTTTTCTGTTTTTGGCGTTTATTTTAAATTTTGGCGATTTTTTCGTTTTTGGCGATTTTTTTTAAATTTGGCGATTTTTTTTTAATTTTGGCGATTTTTTTTAAATTTGCCGATTTTTTAATTTCTAATTCTCACGTATTTGTTGTTGTAGTGGCCAATGTTCTACATACTCTGTCCAAATTTCAGGTCCGTAGCTCTTACGGTTCCTGAGAAAATACCGTGTGACGGACAGACGGACAGCGTAGCGAAAACAATAGGGTTCCTTTTTTAACCTTTGGTATACGTAACCCTAAAAACGAACCAGAAAGACCAAAATGTCAACTAATACCAATAGAACAAGAAATATCAAAAGAACAAGAAAGACTAAAAGAACAACAAATACCAAAAGAACAACAAGGAACAACTAGTCTGAAATAGTTCACATAGTTCACTTATGGGAATAGTTCAACTGAACTAGTTCGTTATTTTTGAGCACAACCCTAATGTATAATTCATAAATTTTAAATTTCAATAAAATAATATGAAAATTAAAAAAAAAATATTTATTTTGTCCAAACTAGTTGGCAAGCATATTTTAGAGTTTTGTTTATTGTAAATTTGTTGGGACTTTTATTGCAACTTGATTCAATAAATCGGGTATATTTTTTTTATCAAAATAATTTTCTTTTTGCCTGGTGTTCTAATAGTGAATAACTTATAGCACGTTTAGATGCTTTTTTCAATTGTAGATGAAGTCTTCAGAATACTTGTTTGAGCAGCAACGAAATGCATCTATACATGCAACAACAAATAAATTTTTTAAAGCTGGAAGTATAATTTTAGAAATTGTCTAACGAATCAATCAATGTGCACTTGTGTTTAAATACCATTCTTTCTTCAAACACTCAATGCAGCCGTTGAGTTGGATATTTTTGGCAGAGCTTTTCTCTGATTTCCGTGGGACACAGAAAAATGCTGAAGTGAATTAGCCAAACAGTTTTCAGTTTTAGTCAAACAGTTTATATCAAGGAAGATTAAAAATTTTGGTAACCCTACTTCAACTTCAACACCTATTTATACTTTATATTTCCAACTTGGTTCTTAAACTGAAATAAAACTTTTATGTGTACACCAGTTTTATATATATATAAATAAAATGAAGCACATTGGCAAAAAATTATAACAACACGACTAATGACACGGTTGTCATAAACAAGGAAACTAAAATGAAAAGTATTTTCCTATGCATGCACACGTACATACCTATTTTTATGCTTTCATGGACACACACACACACACGCAAGCTCATAAAATTTTATTGTATTGCTTTCAAGGATCTAATGAAAATCATGTTGTTATTTTTATATAATCACAAGAAAAAAAAGAGAATACTAAAATACAACTTTTAATGAAGTTTTTTTTTAACCTGTTTTATTTTCTTTGATATTTTAGCAAACAGAATGATAGATTGAATAATATATTTTTGCAAACATACTCAAGATTGGTGAAATATTATTTAAAATTTTAATGCAGGGTAACTGAAAAGTGTTGCGATAATTGCAACCGAACTCTAACAGTGATTTTTGTGAAAGTCTCCACTTTATGGCTGTCATTTGCACATCAGAGGGATTGAATGCAAACTATAATTTAATAATGTTACTAATAGCAGCATTGGAAAGGAATTTATAAATATACATACATATGTATGTAGTTTTAAGAGAAACCTAATCAATAATAAAAATAAATAATTAAATTACACAAAGTATTGCAAACATTCTTCCTCATATTGTACATTTAAGCTGGTTGATTTTTTCTCCAAAAAACATTTTATACGGGTAGTTCTGGGAAATTTACGACAATAAACCATACATCGGAAATTTTTTTTACGTAAAACAAGTATTTAATACCTCTAACTATGTTATGTTAAGATTGCTTAGAAGAAAAAGCAATGCCGTTCTCTTTTTCGGAAAATTGAAAAATTTTGTAAATTTTTATAAAAAAAATATATTTAGTGAAGCGCACGAAAGTTTCCGTACGGACACGAGATATGTAATTCAATACGAACTTTAACCCATATAAAATATAGAATGGGCATTTTTTTAGTTTTTGGGGTTTTTTCGGTTTAAAGCGTTTTTTATGTTTTTGGGTTTTTTTGCGCTTTTTTAGTTATGGCACTTTTTTTCTCGTTTCGGCGATTTTTTTTTGGTTTTCGATTTTTTTTTTAATTTTGGCGTTTATTTTCATTTTGGCAGTTTCTTTTGTTGTGTTGAATTTAAAAAACGGATTTTTCTTTTGTATATTAAAAGGGATTTATTAAACAGTTGTGCCAACTAAAAACTAGTATCTTATTATTTTACTTTACAATTTTAAACCTGGGGGGTCCCGTAGGAATCGCAGGTATGACTCTAACTTTTGACTGCTAAAATACAAGACTCTAATTACAACTAACTAATTACAACTGCCCTCACTAACTAATTACAACTCCTCTATTACAACTGTCTTCAATTACAAACTACAACTGCTCATTTGGTTTCTTAACATGAACTATTTATACAAAACTTAATCATAATTTAATATATTAATATTATGCTTAATAGTTAATATTATTATGTTTACTTGCTAACGTACTTAATATTATTAAGCTTTTGACCCAATTACGAAATATCGCTATTGCACAATTTGTCAACGCAAAGAATTTAACAAACAACCAAGTGAATGAACTGGTTGTTGCTGCGTTAACAAATTAGTGCAATGTACGGGTACGAGGGTTGTTCAATTCTGATTCACAACACTTTAGTTTTGACACTTTTTTTTCTCGTTTTTGCGATTTTTTTTAAATTTTTTGCGTTTAATTCAGGCGATTTTTTATATTTGTCTATATTTTCGGTTTTTGGGGTTTTTTTATTTTGGCGACTTTTTTGATTTAGGCGCTTTTTTAGTTTTAATCCCTTTTTTCTTCAATTTTGCGATTTTGTTCGGTTTTTGGCGTTTTTTCATTTCGGCGATTTTTTTCATATAAAAAATTATTTTGGTTTTAACACTTTTTTTCTCGTTTTGGCGATTTTTTTTTAATTTTTTGCGTTTTTTTAATTTTGGCGATTTTTTTCGTTTTGGCGATTTTTTTTAATTTTGGCGATTTTTTCAATCAGCGATTTTTTATATTTGTCTATATTTTCGGTTCTTGGCGTTTTTTAATTTTGACGATTTTTTTTTTTGGGTGATTTTTTGAATTTGGTGATTTATTTTAGTTTTATACATTTTTTTTAAGTTTTTGTGATTTTTTTCCGTTTTGGCTATTTATTTTTTTAATTTCGCGATTTTATGATTTTCGGATTTCTTAGATTTACCGTTTTTGAAAATTTCAAGAGTTTTGCCCTTACGGTTTTCAAAACATAGCAAGTTGTCAAAATTACATAACAAAAATTGCATTAACTGAGGGACCACCCTTTAATTTAAATTTTTTTAAATTTTAGTGTTAATTTTTGTAGTATATATAAAAATACTCTAATTTTACAAATTTCATGGGATTTTAACATTTTTCGTTGCTCGTTTTGAAACATCCTTTAATTTTTAATTCTTATGCATTTCTTGTTGTAGCGGCCACGGTTCTACATACTCTGTCCAAATTTCAGGTCCCTAGCTCTTACAGTTCCTGAGAAAATAGCGTGTGAGGGACAGACGGTCGGAAAGCGTACCGAAAACAATAGGGTCATTTTTACCTTTGGTGTACGGAACCCTAAAAAACAGTTTAGCGTTCGTTTGAAGAAAAAAACTTAAGCTCGCAAGGGATAATACAATAATTTCTAATAAGCTGTATATTCCAAAAAATCATTTTATTGCGATTTTAAATTGCAAAGAGCAATTAATGTAAAGTTTTTTTTTCAAGAAAAGAAAATTCCATAAGTTTTCAGTTTCTTTGCATCCAAATAAAAGGTACGTTTATGTAACGTGAGGGTAGGAAAGGGATAGTGCAACTACACATGGTCAAATGACATAAGTATATGTAGATAAAAAGAAAAGAGGAGCTTAATTTTTTTCGTCTTGCTGACTTTTGAGTACTGTCGAAAGTACTGATCGAGCAAATTTTCATTTGATATTATAAAGAGCACTCGACAAAAAATTTCCTTGTTGTGAATACCAAAGGATTTTTTAAATTTTGCAACAACTTGACCCAAAAAGAAAAAAACAATCGTTTTTAATAATTTTTTTGTACCAAAATACTTCTTCGAAAGATAAATTCCGTTGGATAGAAAAGTCGTTGCTCAACGAAATTCTAGATGCTCATAATATAAAATTCAACTTTCGATATTCAATAAATAGCCAGCGAAGATCGAAAATGCAACTCACAAGAAGGTTCTTTATAGCATCGCTGCAGCTCTTTTGCTTTCTACAAAAAAAAATACCACATATCCATCTAAAAAGTGCAATTTGATGTTCGGTTCTTAAAAAATTTTTGATATCAAAAAAGTTTAGCATGTTTTGTTCTAAAATAAATCTTCCTCACTAGTGGTGAAAGGACTACTGTACGTCCTGTGTACGTTGCGCGTTTTAAATCAAATTGTTTTATTTATTATCACTTTATTATGACTTCCATGTTTCATGAATAAGTAATAATTTTATTTCAGTTTTTATTGGAGAACAAACTCAATAACTTGTGATAATTTTATCAATTTTACCAACACACAAACACACACACACACACACCCATATGCATAAATAAAATCATAACAAGGCAAGTACATCTGCTCATGTAAATTGCAAATCTATATCATGCCTGTATGTCCTTCATACATAAGTATGTGCGGAAGTCTTACATGAATAATAAAAAGCACAACATTAAGTGTGCATTGCATTTGTGTGTTTAAAAATATGAATGTAAAGTAATAAATTTAAATTTATGGAAATATTCATCACAAAAAAAAAAGCCACATGACTTAAATGCTCCCATATTTTATGTTCAATTTGGAACCTAATGCCGAGTACATACCATGGCATTTTGTGACATCAGAAGCAAGAATAAAAATGTCTACAAGTGGCAACGTTTGTCATTTTTTATACTTGCTGCTGTATGGCATTACCTCATAAACTGTTTACGCATCTGATATAGACAATTGTTGACAGTTGACAAGTTGACAGCAGTGCAGACACAAAAAGAAAATGTCAACATGCAGAAATTTTGTAGAGGTTCGTTAGGCTGTATGGAATCATCTATGTTAGATTTATAGGGATACAAATGTAAAGAAAACTGGATGGGTAGAAACTTCGGTGGAATTAGTGCTTCATGCTTCTGTAAACTGGAGATTGTAAAACGAAAAAAGGATAAGAAGCAAGTCATTGTACTATAACTTCTTAAAAAATTGCACAAATTAAATCAAATTTTGCTCATTACGACTCAAAAAGCACTTAACACAGCGCAAAAGGCACCAAATTGGTACATTGTAACTTATTCACATAGCGTCAAAGCAAGTGTAAAAGGTAAAACATCTGTTGGCAGTCCCACATTCTTAAGTTGTAAACCTAAAGCGCTATTCTGCTTTAAAATTAAAGCAATACTATGTATATACTAACAAAAAAATTTAATCAATATTATAAGGCATTCAACTGCATAAGATCATTAATCTTTTTTGTGTTACTATTAAAGGCAGAATATGTTTCATTTATAAGCCTGCCTGCAGGCATCACTTGATTTTGCCACTTTATATTTTTTTAATGCTGTGCTTTGACATAAATAAATTCAAATATTTGTAAATTTATTTCGAAACACTTCAATGAATGCCAAGCAAAATATATTAAGACGTACCTTTACACACACATACAATTGTATGCATTTCAGTTCAGTTTTTATATAAAAATTTTCGCATTATTTTTTTCGCTCTTCATTTTTTTTGGCTTTATTCCTAATATGGCAATAATGGGTTTTTATTGGAGCGATAATAAATTTTTTAATTAAAACAAGACATTGTTATTCAAATGAATAATTTTTACTTGTTTTTTTTATCCAAATTTAAAAAGAATTATTTATTACAGGGCTTGCAAGAAGTGTGCGAAAACAAATAATCCCCCGTACTGCGCATTTCACGTCGATTATTCGTCTATGAGAATTTCCTACTACATTAAAGGAAATGTGTAAAAGGATTTTTTAATCTAGGACAATATTTTCGTAGTCGAATATTCGATGTGACATACGCAATACGGGCGAATAATAAAGAAAATAAGGATTGAAGCTGTTCGTGACAACGCAGAAATATATTCCAATTGGGAGTTCTGAACTTTGATGGTTTACAGCGCGCATATCTTTGAAGCTGCCATTTATTTATTCAGTCTGTTTTGCCAAATCGCCATGGACGGATATGAGCAATGAATAGCACCTGAACGTTTACGAAAATGTATAGAAAACATTACCACGATCTGTGGAAGTTGATTTTGCATCATCTACAAGAACTCTAACCACAACTTGGTCGAAATAGTATGAAATAGAGTATGAACAGTGCCAACTGATTTATCTTTGACTGTAATTTAAACATCATTAAGCTGAATAAAAAATAACTGAACGAAAACAAAGTGTTTTTCAAAAAATCATCTTTAGTGATGAGGTCCTTTTTCAATTAAGTGGCTATGTAAACAAACATAATTTTCACATATAGGGTTCACAAAATCCACCAACAGTCATCGAAAAACCATGACATCTAAAGGAAGTGACCGTATGGTGAGGTGTGTGGTCAGGCGGCATCATCGGCCCGTATTTTTTTTTTTGAAATTAGACAAGGAAACGCCGTTACAGTAAATCCTCTGCGCTACCAAACCATGATAATCGAATTTTTGTGGCCACAATTCGCATATGTTGACATCAGTGACCAGCGTTGTCAACTCGGTGCTTTTCGCACCGTTTGTAGTGCTTTTTGAAATTTTCGACGCGAGAAATTTTGAAGTTAGTGCTCAGTGCTTTTTAAATAAATTTTTAGTACTTTTTGTTTCGTGGCGGTTGCACTAGACGCAAAATTCAAAAATTAATTTCCATGTCTATTTTTTTTTCTAGGAAGGCTATCGTTCAAAAAGCAGAACGTTTCAAAAAATTCGAGTAAGGTTGTAAAATGCTTGCTTTAACATTTTAAGAATAATTAATGTAAAGAAGACATTAAGCAAGTAGGTACCCAAATATAGTTTAATAGCATCATTTTGTCTAGTTACTACATATATCAATGGATGGAGAATGAGAAACTTTAAGGCCAATGTCGAGTTTTGGGCAGAAGTAAAATCTAATAAGTTTATGTAAAGTTAATGGATATAAGCTCGTTTGAGGCATTATCAAGAACTGCATTTCCATCAATCTTTTGTCACTTCAATGTTTAAGCGCGCAGAAGTAGATTTTTTATGTCTACGACTTTATTTTTTTACACTTTGTTATAACTTCGCTTCATAATAAAAAAGGTCTGAAACGAGAAAATTGAATTGTGAATATACTTTTTTATACACTAAGGGGAAAAACGTGCTAAAATCAAGATTTTACGCTCAAAACTCAAATCATTTTAATATTTATAGTCTGTTAAATGCGAATATTCTTGATTCAAGAATAAAATGTTGATTTTTTTAAGGTCAAATTCAAGATTTTTTTCTTAATAAAAATCTTAAATTAGATCATATTCTTAACAATTTAAGGATATAATCTTAAAATTAATATTACGTTCTTGATCTTAAGACTGCGCTATTAAAATTTAAGACCACGTTTTAGATTTTAAGAATTCATTCTATAAATTAAGAATTTTTGTTAAATTTGAGAACGTCAATCTTACTGACCAAATTTCAAGACTGAAATATTAAGATCTTTGCAATCTAAATGGAAGAATTCTGTTCTTAAATTTAAATCGTTTTATTCTCTTAGGCCCAAATGCACAGTCATTAAGTTAGCTAATAGCAATAGCTTAACCAATAATATTTGATTCACAGCTTTTGGTTTAACATTAGTTAAACCGCCAAACGTCACTGGTTAAGAAATAGTTTTATACAACAGCTGCTTCGTTGTAAACTTTATCAGTATTGATGTTTTGTGAACAACATAATATCCTGTGGTGAACAATTTTGGATACATTTCATACATATGTACGTTGTAAAGCATCTTCTTTGTGTTTAGCTGTAATACATTCTTTTTTTGATTTTCTATTATGTTTTGGTTTTCCCGAAACATTTTCTGCACTAAGTTAATATCTTTCACGATAAACTTAGATGAGCAAGCATTTTATTTTATCAATTTTTAAGAAAGAATATATTAAATGTAATCAAAAAGTATTAGTTAAACAATAGTTATCATTTTATTTTACTAATAATTAATTAGAATTAAAACGTGTATCAGATGCCTCAAATTTAAAGTTTTAGGTATAAAATCCCTATATATCTCATATATATATTTATGTATGACAATTTTTTTAACACAATAAAATAATTAAATTTATTGCTTTTTTACTTAAATTACGCGTTTTTTTTTTCACAGTTTCAGTGCTTTTTGAAATTTAAAAGTTGACAACACTGTCAGTGACCTATGGTTTCAGCAATACAGCTCCACCAGCTACACAGCCGGCCAAACAATGAGTGTATAATTTTTTTTTAATATACATACGGGTATTTACTAAGAAATACTTTTTTTCTGAGTATTTTTCTACAAGCTCCAAAACATTAAGCTGACTATATTTTTTATATACAGTACTTAATACAAACTCTACATGCTTGGGAATTAAATTTATTGCTTCGCTCAATATCACAGCGAGAACGTGAGATGATTTAATGTAGAACAACAATTAAATGAAACATATTGAACCATTTCAATAAAATCATTTTAAATTCAGAAATCGAATGATATTCACAAAATATCAATTGCCAATGGAATGTAACCTACAAAAATCAATCGTTACAAAAACAATTGAATAACTTTTGTAGCCATAAGACGTAGTATATTATACATATTGACCTTTTGACCAAATGCTAGAAACGTATTTTTCAACTTATTTATTTAATTTTTTAGTTCTCTTCAGCTAACATTTGTTCTGAACTTCACATTCTTTTTGTTTAGTTAATATTCTGGCAGTTTGTAGACTAAAAAAAGCAACAATGAAAATATAACAAAAAAATTTCAAGAATTTCTCTTAATAAAATCTTAAGAAGCATGTCTTAAATATTTTAAATTGTATTTTTGTACTGCTTGGACTGGTTGAAAATTTATATTGAGTGGTAAATTATCTTTAAGCTAAGTCTTAAGTCTAAGGGATCTATGTATTTTATATATGAAATATGTATATTTACTCGTAGTTCGGGTATGACTATGAAGCAGTCATACTCACGCTTCAACTGCTTTACTTAAACTACGAGTATGTACATAAGGTTGTCAGATCTAACAATATTTGGGCACAAATAATTTCTTATTTGGGCTTAACTGCAGTAATTTCAATTCTTATTGAATGAAATACATATATACAATGTGAGTAATTCACAGTAAATTTATTTAAATAAACAAATTTTAAGTGCATTTTTTTTAGCAGAACCATTGGTGGAGTATAAAATAACTTATAAAATGGCTACTAAGCACAACAGCAAAAATTTAATATACCTCATTGACACCAGAGTAGCTGCAACACTGCATTACTAAAAACGTGCAAAAAACAGATTTGTAAAAGACTGAAGCTTTCTTTTATCTTTTCCTTCACCACCTGTCGTCTCTTTCGTTATTCCTTTCTGTACTTTCTTTAAGAGTACCACCTAGTAATAGTAGTAGGCATTTATTGAAAGAGTGTTAATTTTCTTTTAAAAAAACGATATTATACCCTCGTATCCTTCCTCCTTCTTGTCATCCTAGAGTAAATTCAGCAAGTGAAATTTTTGAATACAAATCGTCGCCTTATTTTCACATTTATGTTTTTATACGAATTTTCATTTATTTTTTACATCACATTTTTTAGCCGTAGTCATGTTGTTGAATAAAATTATATGAAATGATAATGAAAAATTTGTTTGAGCCTGATTCACCCCTTTTTTCAATAATTTGAAGAGTTCCAAATATGCTAAAATTTTTTATTTTAAAATTAAATATACTAGTCGCCACCCTTTTGAAGCACCTCAAAACTTTGTCGTTTCTTTGCAAGAGCCCAAAGTGTGTTTAAAGTTTCATAAGATTTAGTTGTGAACAAGAACGTAAGATACTAAGTTAAATGTTACTGATAGATTGTACATATTTTTGTTAAATTTAACTAAGCAGGAGAACATGAATAAAATGGTTCACTTGTTGAGAACGTTTCATTATAACTTCTAATTTTTTCTTTTACTGGACGTGGTTAACAACTTCTGATTCAAGTGAGACATTTTTAGATTTTAATTGAACTGACGTTACATCGAATAAATAAAAGTAATTAATGTGATGATCGTAAAAGATAAGCAAGAATAGTTAAATATACTTAGGTAGAGTGATACGACTTCTTACTAACCAAATAGAAAATGAAAAAAAAACGGGAAAAACAGAAAATGAATAGTGATACTTATAAATGTATTTACCAATGGTACATCAATAATTGTATACACAAAAACCATTTCTCATATTCCATTTCATACTGAATTTGCGTTAAAAAGCTGATGTTAATAACAAAACTCTACCCCAGTAGATAGACGTGGGTGCTGATGAAGTGCGTAGCTGCACAGAAAAATATCGGTATTTCCCCTCTTTTCTTTTCTTCTCTGCCTTAGAAACTCACATTAATTAATAAAAATATTTCATTCAATATGAATTGAAATTACTGAACTTAAGCCTGACTAAAAGTTATTTCTGATTAAACTTCTGATTCTTAAATTTTTCTAGGCGTTTACTCAAATGGGACCTAGACTTAAGCTTTCTACTTAAAGCGGAATTTTGATGAGTCAGTTACTTTGTATATCTTAAAATCTACACCTTTTACTCTTTTACTGTAAGCCTTTCGAACTTCGTATTTAAGGTTGTCCCATTGGGATGTCTGTATTTTTGAAGTTCTAGCATAGGCCTTAACTTTTACTGGGGCACTACCCTGCGCCTAGATGAAAAACTCCATATGCTTATTTCTTGAAGAATATGTTATAGATAAATAGGTTTGTACTTTATGCAGCAATCTATTTTGCATCAAATAATAAGATAAGTAACTATAAAAATACAAATCTAATTACTCGTTTATAGAAGTTGCCATATGAATGTTAATTTTTTTTTTCATTTGACCGTTAGAAGAATTTAATAACTCTGTTGAATAATAATTGAAGATAATATAATACAAATAATACTAAGAGCAGACTTAATTAACTTAACGCCAAAACTTCATTCATTGTAAGCATTGAAACGTTCCATCAAAGTGGTCAGTTTAACAGCCAAAATTACAATGACCTGAAAAACGTTATCAAAGTCACCCTCACCACCCAATAAAACTAAACAGCCTCTTTATAAGCTATAAAAAAATCTGAAAAAAAATAAACGGTAAAAATAAAAGAAGTAAATGAGCAGAACAAAAAAACCTTGAAGGATAATAAAAACATTTTTAAAATTCTATGCCATATTTTTAGGGAGCAAAGGTCGTAACTTTGATTGTCTGACTGCGAATACTGGCAACGAACCAACGTACAAGCGAACATTAAACTGGTGGAAAATTAAAAGTAATGGGGAGTCTTTACATCTAAAAGAAATGTTGAGAAAATATGGTTTAATTTTTTATAAGCCGAAGTGGACTTTAGAAGATGTAAAACTATTTGTTAGTTTTTCTTTCGTAAACGGTTTTTACCTTTTGTTTTGCTTTTGCTATTATATTTCAAGTGACAATAAAATAACATAATCCTGTTCGAATTTGGTTTTTGTTTATGGCTTGATCTAATTTTTGTTTATTTTTTCCAAGTGATGTCTTTGTAATTCAGAGATTGGAACAAACGACTATTGTTGACAATATAAGTTCAGCTTGTTATTCTTACTATTTTGGAAGATGCCTTTATTGGAAATAAAGTTTAAGAATATACATTTTTTGAAGCATTGATGTTTTCGGTTTATATAGTTTGCTTGGTTGGATTATACGGCTGCCCGCTTCAAGCTGGTATTCAAGAATAATCTAGATGATTCCTTTTTGAAAGCAACACTCCACTCGTAGCTGTTAAGTAGAGAAAGAAATACAATAGTATCGTTTTAGGTGCTCTTTTAGTATTGAACTCCAAACAACTTTGAATGCGTGCAGCTATAAAAATAAAAAACACACACAAAATGCAATCACTCGCATTAATTTTAAACCGAATACGTACGACCTTAATATAAATATAGAACGTACTTCGATGGTCTCATTTTTTCTTGACATTCATCATCTGACTAGTATAACTATTCTGAAGTTTCCGGTAAAATAATACTACCGTATTAATTTAATATTTCCTTCTCTGTTTCCTGTTTGTTTGAAAATTTGATTGAAAAATTATTTCAAAATTGTTTTTATAAAATACAGAATGTATAAATTAAACAATTAATGCCTGAATTCTGTTCGACAATTGTATCGTCATGTCTTTAAGCAATAATATGTTTATTTTTCATTCCAAGGACAACAACAATTTTTGAAGAAAATAATTTAGAGAATTCAAACACAAGAAGTCAAAAGTATTTTCAATTTGAATTAGGGCATAAGTAAAAATATGAGTGCAGCATTTTTTAATTCCATTCCTTTCATGGTGTTCGTCAAATGTGGCTAAGAGCTTAAAATATCTGTGAAATAGACTTGCCTAAAGTTCTTCTGCAATATTTTAGAAAAATATGTTACAATCAACACGAAATATATCATGTAGATTAAACAACATGCAATATCAATCAATATTTTTTATAATAAAAATTCATTTAAACATCAATAAATTTGGTTTCTCAACGCCAAATTTAGATAAAAAAATATATTTAAAAGATTTGTATGAAGAGAAAACATAAAAATATGAGATAACCACTTTCCAAACTTCACAGATGTATAGTCATCTATATCACTTTGTTATTGTAAATTTTTGTTAAGAGAATTACATATTTTTGTAAAAAAAATTCTAGGGGAAGACTTAAATTTTTTACTATATGGAAACATTTTTCTTTATTTCTCTCAAGAAACAAACTTCAAAAATACTTATTTTTAAAAACATAGAGAGAATGGAAGTACCTTCTATATTTATATCAAGACACATTTATTTCCAGATAATATCAGAAATACAAAAACAATGAAAAAAAAACAACATGTCTTTTAGTTTATCCAAAATATCAAAAATAGAATTTGTTGTAACACAATAATAATAAAACTTATTCACATTCTCCACGGCAGCTACTACTAACAAAATTTGCAAGGTTTATCACTTTTCCCAATTTTTTAATAGTTTTTTTTTCATATTTTTAAATTTGTTTTCAAAGAATTTTTTTAATAAAATATTTTCCATATTTAAGATTTGTTAAATTTTTTTTTTCAATTTCTCTTTTGTAAAAAATTTTTGAAGTTTCGAATGAACTTTAATTAAAAAAAATTGTTCGGCTGCATTTCTGCTACTACATAGTGAATGTGCATTGATTTATATAATGCGTTTGACTATAATCATACAACAACTATGTTTACAAAATTTTTTTAAATTACACAGAACAAACGACAGCAACGACGACACGAACGAATCTAAAAAAACTCTGACTATTAAATCGACTACACATGCGTGTATACAGGCCGGGCTATTTCAATTTATTTTTATTTTATTTATTTATTCATAATGTATAATGTTTAATGCTTAACTCATTTTATAAGTCTGTTATTGCGGGTTTAGTCAATTTGGAAATTTTTTTGTGGCACGAAGAATGGTTCAAAATGGCTGACAAAAGACCCTTTCACATAAAAATTTCTTCTGGCATGTTTGACTAAAAATAACTTTTTATGTCAATAATTGAAGAAATGGCTAAAATTTCAAAAATGACATGTGTTACGTAAAACTCGTCCTGATTATGATTACACGAAGTTACTAAAATTAAGACTATTTATGCTGTCAATCAGACACGAGGTACTAGCATATGGTGATTGGTATTAGATCCAAGCCGTCGCATTGAAATACCTGATAAGGTCACGCAAATCAATCTCTGATAAACTTGAAAGGTCGGGTTGTATATGACTGCCCAACAATTTGTGTCTCTAGAAATTCAGAGCTGTACATTCACAAGAAAAGTGGAGGACTGTCCCTTCTTTCCTTTCCTCACGACATTTTCGGCAGAACTCATTACACGACCGGACTATCCTGCTAGAATGTCTGCCAATCATTCAGTGCTCCGCCGCGCCAGCAATTAGTCTTGAAATGTCTCTTCAATTTCTACTTGTTAATTGTTTTGAGCGCTTTGCACATGTCTATATTTTGTCACCTGCATTAAGCTTTATAGAGATAATTCTTGAAGATGCAGTTTTTATTAGTTCCTTACCTGGCAAGTTGCTATGTGCTCCAACTCAGATGAGGGTGAAGTCAGCTTGATTGCTCAGTTTAAAAGATACAAACGGGCCCATTCTCGTTCCAGTTATCGACACATAAAAACGAAAATTTTACATTGAAATGGTAATACGGTGGTAGGGTAAAACGGTATATTTTAATATTTTAAAACGATACGTTTTAAAACGATACTGAAACGAGAATATGCTCAGGGGTGTTTTAAAAATCCCACATTTTGAAATCGTGCAATTTTCAAGAAACAATTTAGTGCATTCGAAGTCAAGTATCTTACATATCTAAAATATTAAAACCAACTATAAAGCTGCAATAAGTCACCCTTTTGAATTGAGCTATTTCCTAAAACTTAAGCGATTTCAAAACTTGCGATTAATAGAACAATTCTGGCTGCAAAAAGTTCTTTAAGGATTTATTTTTTTTTTGTAACGACCTTTTTTCTATGAAATAATTTCAAGCAATATCTTATTTTACTTAAATTTATCATGCAAAAGTAGCAACAATGAACATAAATTTCTTTAAAAAGAAATAAAGTAAGATGCTCGTAACAAATTAAAATTTCTTACCCCAATATAAATGGCAAAAGTTCATTTTTGTAAATACCTGCAAGTAAAATAAAAAAGTTTAGTTAATAAAAATTTATTTCAAATCTTTTTATAAAAATATTATTAAAGCTTAAAATATTACTTCAACTATTTAATTCTTAAGCAAACTTAAGAAATTAAATATAAAATTTAATACTTCCCTGCAGCAGCTGGTGCACACAGAAAGTATGAGTTTTTATTTTATAGATATTTGGTGAAAGATTTATGTAATAATAAGTTGAAAAGGAATACAATACTTTCAGAAACATGTTCTGCCTTTTATATTTGTGGCCTGTTTCTCAAAACTTGCAATTGTTGTAATACAAGTAAAAGAGTTGAGAAGGTATACGACTATTTTATTTCTCTTACAGCACTTGTAAGTTTTGATAATCAGACTCCAGATAGTTGGACAACATATATTAAATTATAGAAGCTTGTTTCTCAAATTTTATAAGAATTTTAATACAATTAAATTATCTAGTAAAGTGAAAGAAGATCGTTTATGTGTAGATATGTATGTCTGAGAGTTATGGTAATACCAGGCAAGTTCGCCTGAATAGAGTGTGTCTGGGTTACACTGTATAGTAGTACATTGTAGTCTTGAAAATATTTATTGATCATAGCAAACATGCTTTTGAATAAACTGACATGAATGAGTTTTATAGGAAAAATAAGTAGTCTTGTGACAACCGTGAAAATAGAAAGTCGTGTGACCCAGCACAAACTATCGTAGTACCATGTCTGTGAATTTTGAAGATTCTATATGTATATGTATTTAATACGGGAATGAAAATATTGTTTTATTTTTTTAAATGGGTAAATTATAAATACGAATGCGACAAGGTGGACGAGAAAATTCTTCTCCAAAAGAACTAAGTGCTCTGATGCTTTAAAAATTGAAAAAAAACACAAGTTTAATGGATTTTAATGCTCCTTTGAGAAAACTGAAAGGAAAGACACTAGGAATGCACGTTATACCATTCAGTATGCTGAAAGTGTTGCCGTATGAAATGAATACAAGAGTTCTTAAATTTTATAATAACTATATACCTCAGCAATTTCAAAACAGTATTGTCACACCCTGTCTTTCTAAGCTATCTAGTAGCTTAGAAAAAATAATTGCTAATAGGCTATGGTGGTTTGTTTCGGTTAACAAACTATTAAATAACTGACAGTTCCAGCGTTGTCAACTTGGTGCTTTTCGCACCGTTTTAAGTGCTTTTTGAAATTTTCGACGCGGAAAATTTTTTAGTTAGTGCTCAGTGCTTTTTTAAATTCATTTTCGGTGCTTTTTGTTTCAAAGCGGTGGCACTAAACCAAAAATTCAAAGAAAAATTTCCTAACCTATAATTTAAAAAGCATAAGCGCTTAAGTTAACTGGAGCATTTCAAAAAATTCTGCTAAGATTGTACAAGGCTTGGTTGAAAGAATACGTGACATATAACCCTTAGGGCGACTTTTTGGGTTCGAGATTAAGATTAGTTTACTTCTCTAATTAGATAATCCGAAAATTAACTTACTCTCACATAATTGGGTTTGATGCTTTTGAGTGTTAGTAGTAGTAGTTTTGAGAGGTAGTTTAAACTTCTTGTTATGTGTAGTACTACCATACTGAGAAACAAAATAGTGGCAATAATTTCTATGCAAAAGTCATACATGTTATCAACACAATTTGATTTTTTTGTTGGAAGAAGAAGAAACTTTCATATTTTATTATTTACAAGTAAATATTTCGCATGTTAAAAGAAATATATAAATAATATAAAATATATATGTATATTTATGTGTATATTTATCATATAATTTTTCAAAAATTTATAGGTTTCACAAGTGTTTGTTGTCAATGCTAAAGTAAGATTAAAGCACCACGATTGGCCGCTTAAACTGGCAAGTAAAACCATATTAAACCATAGATTAAGGTTAATTTAATCTCTAATCTTGAACTCAAAAAGTCGCCCTTAAAATTTAACATTTAAACGCAGAAGTTGATCGCGTTTTGCTTTACATAAAAAATTTTCCAGAAAATTGTGTTGTGAATATAGCTGCCGTTTTTGGTTATTTGTAACCAAAACTGATTCTTATATGTATACATAATTAAAATGTGTATCGAATGCCTCAAATTTTAAATTTTAGGAATGGAATGCAAGATCAATAGTTTGATATATTTTTTATGTACATACATACATACATATTTATGAATAACAACTTTATTAATATAATTTTTTTTATTTAGTGCTTTTTTACTTCAATTACGCGCTTTTTTCCTGGTTTCAGTGCTTTTTGAAATTTAAAAGTTGACAACGCTGGACAGTTCGGTCTTAGAAGAGAAAGCTCAACAATTGATAGTCTAATCTATCTAGACTATCAAATTGCAAAATGCCTCTCTGTAGAAAATAAAACTTCGAAACAAATATGAAAATAACAACCAGAATACATAATAGGTATTCTAATTCTTTCCCCGCTTTACAATGGGATATCGCAAGGGTCTCCCTTGTCCGTTATCCTCTTCATAATTACTAGCAATAAATTAAGTCAAATGTGAGCAATTGTCGTGATCGGACGTCTATTTTAAGAACTCTGCAGTTTTCTTTACACAAAAGCAAACAAATTAGCCACTTTATAAATAATTGTTGAACACCTGCTATCATCAGTACTGAAACGGATTTTTGAGATTTTAAATTTTTATTTAAATACTTTCATTAATTTCAAATAAACAATCTAAAATAAACATAATAATATAAAAATACCAACTACGAAACTACCTATATACATATGTATATAAGTAAAGCCAATAACAATAACATAAGCCTCTCCTACCTACAATATAAATAAAATAAATCTTATTGTTGCTGCTTGCCGAAAGTTTACAAAAAACAAAGCAGAACATAGATTACAAAAAATTTAAAAATAATATTAATATTTTTAACATAAATAATAATCATTACAACAACTGCGACTTATAATAAAATAAAATAAATAATAGAACGAGGTACAACATTTACATACTTACATACATTTAATCGTAACTTAAACAAACAAGTTGAGATGGAAACAAGAAGTGAGTAATCAACTAAAAGAGCAAGAGAACTGCATAAAGATTAAGCGCTTGTCACCTTGATTAATAAGCAAAATGTGAAGGTTCTGAGCACGCACAGAGAAAAAAGTAAAAACAAGATTCAATTATAAAAAACAAAGTTTCAGTTAAAAAATTAATTAGTTTTCAACTAATCACGAAAATTGTAGTATTAACTCATCCATTTTAATTGAAAATTTTTTGGTTTTTTCAATTAAAAATATATTACATTAACTAAAAATTTAATTGATGGTTTTCTAAAGATTCAAATAAAATTTAATTGAAATATATTTGAAGATTCAATTAAAAAATTAATTAATTAATATCCCAAGGATATTGACAAATTTAAAGTGGACATATACATTGACCATTGTGTAAAAGTAACATCTTCGGCCAAACTTTAAGCTGGTATAAACAAGTTAATAACTCACGCAAATCTATAGTAGATTTAAGTGGAAATATTCAAAAAATTAATAGATTATACCAAATTAAATTAATGGGACTACGTTTAGGTCATAAAAGATTTACACATGTGATATTATTTAACCTTAATTTTCCGGCTTTTTACAACTGCAACATATTGTTTCCGGCAACACCCATACATTATCTTACAGAATGTCTCAAAAGAAAAAACTGCAGAGTTGCATTAAAAAAAACTCCGATTATTTACAACCTTTATTAGGGATGAAACGATAGGAGTAAATACAAGTAAATACTCGATAATTTTTCTTAGAAACCAAGTACTTTTGGTACCGATACTCGACTACCGAGTAGCAAGTAGGTATCGGTAAAAAGTACTCGTATCGGTCAAATATACTAATTTCTTATTGGCTACAAAAGAGTTGAACATGATGCCAGTTTAACACAATTTTATTTGTTCGTGTTAAATGTTAATGTATATCTACAATATATATTAGAGTAAGTTCAATATTTTATAAAAAAAGACGATAAAACTGCGAGCTGCAAAAATTTTTTTAAAAGCGTGCGTTATTGCGTTAACAAAACGAGTTTGCACAAAAATTTTTAATGTCATGTCGACTATATCTTCTGATCCAGTCCATCCCAAACGTGGCGAGATGTCGATTTTGCTGGCAATAAATGAATTTATTGGCGATTTTTATGGCTATGTTTTTAACAAAATTGAACTTCAAAATTTTTATAATTTAGGAAAATTAGTTTGCTGAAGGAGCATTTTCATAAATAAATTCTACCAAAACTCGTCTGCAAGAAATTTAAGCAGTTAGTTTTTTCTTATATTAATCGCTTCCGAAATCGTAAGATTTTGTAGACTAGTCGTTAAGAATTCTTTACGAATTAGGAGCATTTGGTTTGGTGGGTATTTAATTTTGTTTTCACTACTTTAAATGATGTGAAAAGCTTGACCAATACAAGTAAGTATCGATGCTTTTTATTCGATACTGAGTATGTATCGATACTTCTGAACCGATGCCGTATCAAGTAAAAGTATCGATACCTTAGTGGTATCGTTTCATCCCTAACCTTTATCCACTCCCTTATCCTCTAATGTAAAATTAATTATGAAGATTTGAAATACACTAATCTTTATAACGAAATATAAACAACTTAACTCTATACTTTAAATTGTAACTGTAATCCTTTTATTATTATATTATATTATATTATCGTATACTCCAGGGAAATATTGAGCTGACAGCCTGTGATGCCATTGTCCATATTATTATTGGCTACAATTTAATTCTAAACCCCATTTCTTGACTTTATAACTAAATATATAATTAGCTAATTTTTATTTAAATTTAAGCTGTAATTAAATACGATTTAATTTTTTTAGTGGTTAATTAACGCTCTTATTAAATTACGTTGAAAGTACGGCAGCACTAAAAAACTTCCAAATATTATGGAAAGCTTTCCAAAGAACAGATTTTTGTTGCATAAAAACACATTTTATGAAATCAAAGGAGCATCAGAATGCATTTTTCTATTTATTTATACCATGATATGAAACTATGAATTGTATTTGTTATATATTTATGAAAATTAAACGAAATTCTTCCTAATACGACAACATGATGTTTTCAATACGACCACATGATGTCATGTCTGTGTTTTCAATAAACACACACAAGCATTAAAACATATGGTGCGCTCGTAAAACTTAAATAATAATTAATAACACAAGGTTAGGCATTTAATTATTATTTAATTATGCACTCAAAAGCACAATTTCGTATTTAATTCGAACTTAAAATTAAAATTAATTAATTACAGTTTGATTACCAAGTCAAGAAATGAGCATAAGTCTAATAAATGAAAAATTAAATAATTAATTAACTTTTGCGTATGATTTTTATTAAACTTGAATGTATCAAAATATGTTGCTCATACGCCTTAACTTCATTATGTTATTTGTGGAAAAATATGTTGCATACTTTGAGGGTTGCCTTAAAAACACAATGTACAGGCGAATACTTTATATTTTCAAGTACCCAAACAAATTCCAGCAATAATACGTACATGTGCGCATGCGTACGAGCCATTCATTGCACATTGTTGCAATTGGAAAAATAACATCCTCGATATCAAAAATTCATGTGCTTCTTTTTATCGGTCATCTAGTAAAACGACGCCATAACTAAAAAAAATAGTCTTACAAAAAAAACCAATTTTAAAGTTCTCATTTTACAGAACTTAATAGTGTTTTCACATTAGCATGGCTTTAATAGAAGTTGGTTTTAACGTTAAAACCAGCTTTTAAGTCCTGGTTTTACCATACAAATTGTTTTTGTTAAAACCAACTTAAAACCATTTTTGAATTGGGTTTAAGTTGGTTTTATGAAATGCAAACTTGTTTTCGCTAATTCAGTGCTGCCAAGTTAAAATTACAGGAAGCAGCGGATAATTTTAATGCCAGTAGATAAGAATAAATAAAAATTGATACATTTGCAACTTATAAACGGATGCAGCCGCAATAAAAATAAAAAATTGCGGAAAAAACAACTTCTTTGACGGAAAACAACAGAAATATTTTCATTGACTTCTGGGAAAATAGACGATGTGACACACATCGATCAGCCGATAAAAAAGTTTTATTTTGTAATTTATTTGTGAGTTTTTTAAATACAATAACTTCTTCACTTTGTATAAGTAGTTCCATAACTGAAAAAAAAATTATTTACAAAATATAAAAGAATTTCCATTTTAGAGCGCATAGTGAAATATCTGAGTTATTCATACAAGCAAAAAAACAATTGTTGTACAGTTTGTGATATAAGTGTTATAAAAAAAATACAACAACAAATACACGCATTTCTGCAGGAAATTTGTATTATTTTGAGCAAAGTTATTATACATTCTGTGAGTTAAAACCTGAATTTAACAAAATTGCAGTGTGAATGCAAAATCAGCTGTTTATGGTTTTAACATTGAAACAAGGCTTTAACTTTCAGTATATAAAACACTATATAAATATGTAAAAACATTTAGAGCCTGATATATTTTGAATGTATTTTGTTTTTGTAATTAAAATGTTTTCCATATAAAATTTGTAAACACTTGGCGTTGCATTTTACAAAATTAACACTTTAATTTTTCTTTCAAGAGATACACTATTAGTTTGAAATTTTTGCTCAACATAAACAATTATGTATATTAAAAATAATTCTGCATTATTAACTTAAGTTATGACTTTATTGAGGTAAATGGGCGTTATGTATTACAAATGTATGCATATCTAATGACAAAAGACTAATAAAATTATATATATTTTAAGTACTTGCTTACTTACTTTACTTATTTTAACTTATATGCGGATAAAACTGGACATCACGGACATAATATAAAAAAATTGTCATTTAATAAAATTAAAACTGGACATCACAACATTTGAAAAATAATTAATATAATTAAATTGTATAAATAAAATATAATCACGGCACAAACACAAATTATCACAGTTTAGTTTTCTATCACAGATTAATCAGACTGTATTTCAATTAAAAAAAATTTTAATGTAAAATTTAAATGTTTCAGTTAAAAAGTCTGTATAAGCTATTAGTGCGCCTAGACACGTAAAATTTTTTAAAATATTCGCAAAAGTTGTTCAGTTTTATTGTAGCTACAATTTTGGCAAATATTGTGAGCAAAAACTCCAAAGTCCCTGGAAGTTATTCCAAAAAAAATGATTAACTTTTTTTCATTTAATTTTGTAAAAAAAAGTACACAAGGAAATTGTGTTTTTTTTTGCGTAAGATGTTGACAATTTTTCAATAATCACGCTTTTTTCTCTTTCATTCTCACACCTAAAAAGTAAATTAAGGAAAATTAATAAATTTTTATTTTGTTATGTACTTTTCATAAGGTGACAAATTTATTATATTTTATTCATGACAATATTTTTCAGAATATAAAAAAATATACAAATAGTCATTCACCTCAATTTTGTTATAATTTTGTCCCTGTCATAGACGTTAGAATACGGATATTAATTTTCCATGTTATCAAATTTATTTAAAGCAACTGAATTCAATTTTACTGTCTAAACACATTCATGTATAATTTTTATATATTTTTTCCACTTCGCTAAGCCAAGCAAATTATTTGAAAGCGCGCACAATGTGACAAATTGTTCTAAATAGCTTTTGAGAAAACTCTTGTTTGTTCTTAAGATGACTTAATGCTTTTATTATCCATTTCATCTCTTTTTTTTTGTTTGTAAATAGAACGAACTTATGTATGAAAAACGCTGGAAAAAGAAATTTTATTTGAAATTTATTTAAATTACAATGCAGCGTTTGTTACAGCTTCCCAGGCAAATAACGATAATTTTACGTCGGGTATTTGAGCGAAAATATTAAATAGAAGAAGCAGAAATTTTGAAGTTTTTGTTATTATTTTGCTGCTTGAGGATAAGAAAGAAAGAAAGAAAAAAGCTAAAGCTAAAACATGCAAGTAAGAGTATTTATGATAATGCTTATTTCAGGAAGTGGTTGCTCCTTTAAAATGTTTCCTGTTGCAGGTAAAAAAATTTAAAAGTTGAATAAGGGAATATCAAATCATGCAGGAAGAGGCGTTCAAATTGTGCATGATTTTATGTTTTGTACACAGAAAAAAGTAAAAACAAGATTCAATTAAAAAAAACAAAGATTCAGTTAAAAAATTAATTAGTTTTCAACCAATCACGAAAATCCATTTTAATTGAAAATTTTTTTGTTTTTTTCAATTAAAAATATATTACATTAACTAAAAATTTAATTGATGGTTTTCTAAAGATTCAAATAAAATTTAATTGAAATATTTTTGAAGATTCAATTAAAAAATTAATTGAAATATTTTTTAGGATTCAATTAAATAACTAATTACAATTTTTTATAGATTCAGTTAAAATAGTAATTGAAATATAAAAAATCTAAGAGAATAAAAATTGTAAAAATAAAAAAAATTTTATGTACATATGTATGTATGTATCTTCATATAAAAAATTTAAAAAATGGAAACATTTGTCTATTGTACCAAAAACTTAACTGGTGCATCGCATGGCTTTTTAAGTTTGAATGGAGGAAAATCGTACAATGCCCGCATCCGGTGTTTAATAATCTTGCGTAAGTGTAAATGCAGAATATCGTCGTAGCCTTTCTTTGAATTGTGTGTATTTTATAATTGGATTTTAAAGAAAGGCTTCGATGTTTTCCATATGTACTTACGCAAGACCTTTTGCATCGAACCCCTAATACCGCCGATGTACTAACTTTACCATCCACATTTGGTCTATAAGCTTGCATTTTTTATCATTATCGTCTTGTTATTTCTCAACAAAAGGGAACAAAATGAATTTATTTTTTTTTTTATTTTCATATTTAATTTTTTATTTAACTTATGTCAAAATTACTAAGAATCAAAAAAAAAATAATTAAGCTGAGTAGTTTTTTCTCCCATATAAAATATCAAAACCAATTAAAAGATTAATTGAGTATTTTAATTGAAAATATTTTTTCAAAACAATGTGGCATACTATAAAAAAACAGCTCGGTTTCCATACATAAAAACAAACGTTATATTATTTACATACAATTAATATGTAAAAATTGTTAACCATTTCAGAGTATACTGAGTTAAGCTCTGTTGATAGCACTTTTTTGTTAGAGCAGCAAAGTCAATTAAAATAAACATATATTCAATTAAAATTTTAATCAAAAGTATTATTTTTTCTAAGCAATCACTTAATTAAAAAAAATTCAACAATAATTTTTTCTGTGTAGTTTTTGGCCTTATCACAGATTTATGGTTTTTTTAAGGTCAGTGTTCTTGCTTCTTTGATGTCAAGGAGGCTTAATAAATTTTGGAAGCTATGTATGTTTAGTATCAATTATTTTACTTCGCCAATTAAAAGAGGGCACTCTGATATTATATTAGAGTTAGTATTCACTAAAATCGGTAATGTTCACTGATCAGTCATTAAGCCTTTGTAACTTGAACTTTCCTAATACAAATGATACAAAAGCACATTAGCGCAAATCAGAAAATACGTAACGTTGTTACTCTTTCACTTAATACCATACTGGGTTTGAACACATGATCTTCAGTTTAATAGTCAACGCACTAACTACGTCAGCAGGGTTTGCAAAGCAGATTATTATAGTATTCGAGATCGTACCTTTTAATCGTAATCCTAATCGAACCTATTAATTACTCGATTACGATTAACATTTTTTAATTTTTTTGAGCAATTTTTGCACACGTTGCAAATTTAACTCATAAAAAATTAAAATTAAAATTTTAAATATAAAAAATGTAGTACGTACATTTGGCCTAAACATGTCTTTATGCCTGGATTTCATTGACGCTTAAACAAATCATAAAGAAGACTTCAAAAACCCATACTTCTGAAAAGTATCAAACCTTGTATCTTTCGCATATACTGCGAGTATCACAAAACCATTTGAGAATTTGCATAAGCTTTTTGGAGATTCGAATGGAATATGCGAGTTGGTTCAGAAACGTATATAAGAAACAATTTATTATTTATATTAAGGTATTCATTTAATCGGGGTTTTTTGCTTTAATCGGTTAATGGCTCGATTAATTAATCGAGGTGACCAAGTTTGCATTAATTTGGGGAGTTAAATTAATATAAACTTGAGCTTACCATTATAAATCGTGGAGATTCAAATGGAGTTTTAGGAAATTACTGGGGTTAGCAATTTGCCAAGAGTGGAGGTTATAGGTTAGGAAGAAACCTTCTTGTTAAAAATATGTACTTAACCTTTTGTTATTTTGGAAGGCATTCCAGAAGAGATAATTTTAGCTTTAAATGAAATACAGATTTCTTCTAAGCAATTCAACTTGTATTTTATTAATTGTGGTTTTTGGAGCTAGTTGGCGGAGAGAACTTGTCTCGATGAATATTACAAAACGAATGCTGGTTTTACAAGTCATTACACAATATTTGGCGCTTTCGCCCTAAAAAAATGTAGTTTTCTAATTCACAATGATTATAACATAAGAGCAGGGATGGAAAGCGCCTATTTTTAGTACAAATTCATTATAAATATCAAAAATGTAAAGGTACTTGTTTAGACATATTTAACAATTTCAATCAATAAAAATAATAAGTACTTGTTTAAAAGTAAACTCAAAATATATATATATATATATATATATATATATATATATATATATATATATATATATATATAAAGTAAATTGTTTAAAAGCGTTTAAACACGAGGTTTTCGCTTCGTCGGTTAATAATACGTTAATTTTGGTTTTAACCGGTTGACCGATTAATAAAGTTCTTCCATAAATCAAGTGTTTTCAATAAATAAAAGTGCATAAATTATTTATTAATTTGAGCTTATTAGTAAAAAAAAATTTGCTCATAATAACTAAACTATTGCATAGCTTTTATCGCAGAATTTGGGGGTGTCGACCGAATCAAGAAATTCCGTAACGAAAAAAACCTAAAACTATTTTTATTTGAATCGCCCAGTGTATGTTAACCTCTAAAGTATGACAGTCCCCGAGTGCCACACGTAAGTTTTTAAGTTTTGATAAAACTTGACGTGAAAAAATCCTTTTACTTATCGTAGATGTTGAAGAAATCGAAAGAAATCCACAATATAGAATATATAGTTGCTCAGTCCTTTTCCTGGATTTATCAAAACATATAAAAGCATTCATTATGCCACTAGAGTTCTGTTTTATTTATTTTTTTTCTCAAATTCATAACACTTTCTGTTAAAGTTGTTAGAAAATTTCTTGTCTTACTATCGGCAGTTCCTTCTGTTAGCGGGTCATCATCTGACCCATACTGGCAGAGCTTAGCAACGAATGTTCTGCAAAAAGGTAATTTCTGAATTTCTTAGCTTTCGTTTTTGTACTGTATTTTTTACTAGAAGGAAATATATCAGAGCGTAGGTGTAAAAATAATTGAATTCGTCTTTCATTAAATCTAATCCTTAATTAAATCGTTGGCAACAGTACTATTGGCTTATATTAAATTATTAAACAAAAATGACTAATTCCCTGTAGTTAGAGTTCCATAGTCTTAATTAAACTTTTTAATAGCCATGCCCGCAGATTTTGGAGTTTTACTTAAAATAGAAACACTGAACATACTTCTTTGTCCGTATAGAAAATAATTTCTAAACACTTGCCTTTTGTAAATTGGACAAAACAAATAATTTTTCACACAAACAATAATAATTGAAATACCACAAAATATGTATGAAAATATTTGTTATGTCGGTTAATCGACTGAATTTAACTGGTTTAACCGTTAAATGAAAAAAGCCCATTTTAAATTAATCGATCAGTTATTCGGGTAGTAATTAACCGGTTAACCGATTAAAGGTTAACCGATTGGATACCCTAATATGCATCTATTTTATTTTCCTACATCTTTTTACAATAAAAGTATTATAAGCAAAATGTTAAATAAAATCCAAATTAAGAACTTGTTAAATTTATTATTCATTAAATTTATTATTCATTAAGTTTATTATTCATTAAATTTATTTATATTCTCCAAATTTTATATCAAAAACGTTATAACATCTCAAAAGTTTCATTCGGTTGGCATATGAGTGCGTTTTATTTTATCTTGGGACCTCGCATTATTACAAAAAACATAGAAATAATAAAAAAAGTTAATAGTTATAAGCAGGGAAACCACAAATATGCAATTGCATGTTTTTTCTTGTCTGATATATCAATGCGGAATTAGGATATTTCTCCGTTTCAGAACTTTTTATGAATTCTGGCATCGATTTGTTAGTGCATATTTTTGCATATTTTACCCTTTAAAGCATATATTTGCATACTTTAGTCTAACACGCATATTTTGAGCATTTTTCGAATATTTAAAGCATATTTTGGTACTTTTAAAAAAAATTTAATTTAAATATTTAAAAAAAATTTTTTGGTAAAAAAAAAAAATTTCATATTGTAGTGAAAGAAACAGTAGTATGGGGAAGCAATGTTTTGCTACCATTATGAAGTTAGACTTTAAAAAAGGCTTCCGAATCGATTTCAACCGTTTTCTTGTGAGTTCTGATGTTAAAACACATTCTAAACGTGTTTAAGTTGAAATTTAGAATATAATAATTATTAGTATGTGTTCTAACATCCAAATTTAGAACAAACCAAATTAATATTAACGATTTAAAATTTTTTAATTTTCGATCACTTGTAAACAGTCTTGTGAAAGAAACACGAAACAAGAAAATTAAAAAATTTTAAATCGTCCATATTCAATTTTTTTTCTGCTAAATTTTAATGCTGGAAGACATACTATTGATTTGTGTTTTTCAAATTTCAACTTAAACAGGTGTAGCATGTGTTTTAACATCCTCACTGGATGCTATTTCAAGAAAAACTTGGTTTGGCAATTGTGACGAACGCTGCCCCGATTACATCAGTTGAGGTTGAAAGAAGAACATTTTCAATGTATAAAAGTTTATTTAGATGTGACCGGCGGCGATTTTTATTTAAAAAGCTAAATGAATAGTTTTTGCTTATTGCAGTAACAATTATAAATAAAAAGCTTGTCTTATTCTTCAAAATACAGTTCCAAAGTTTTAAATCTGATATCGTGATCGCTTTTGAAGTAAAAGTCAAATTTTTGTTCTTAATTAATTTTTCTATTGTTTCCTTCTTCTGTTTATTTTATTTTTGTCTAAATTGTAAATTTTTTTAGTGCATATTTCGAAGTTTTTAGTGCATATTGAATGCGCATAAAACACTTTTTTTGGAGCATATTTCTGGTTTCCCTGGTTATAAGTGAATGTTGATTTATATCATGATTAATGAACAACTTCGTATAAAAAAATAAATTCATTGAAGTGCGATTTTGAATCGCGCATGAAGGGTTCCGAAAGTACGGATACAAGATTTGTAATTCAATGCGAACTTTAGCCTAAATAAAATATACTTTGGGCGATTTTTCCGGTTTTTGGCGTTTTATTACATTTTTTATTTTTGCAATTTTTTTTGGATTAAGATTTTTTGGTTTTTGGCGTTTTTTTAATTTTGGCGGTTTTTTTTAGTTTTGATACTTTACTTCCCGTTTTGACGATTTTCTTTCTATATATGGCGTTTTATTAATTTTGGCGATTTTTTTAATTTTTGGCGATTTTTTTCACATACATTTTTTTTAGTTTTGGTGCCTTTTTTGCGTTTTGGCGGTTTTTTTTCGTTATTGGAGTTTTTGTAATTTTGGCTTTTTTTAGAATTTGGTGATTTATTCTAGCGTTCGATTTTTTTTTAATTTTGCCGATTTTTTCGCTTTGGCGATTTTGTTTTAAATTTTTGGAGATTTTTTTTCGGTTTGGCGATTTTATAATTTTGAGATTCTTTAGTTGAACCGTTTTTGAAAATTTAAAGAGTTTGTTTCCAAGATACAGCAAGTTGTCAAAATTACATAGTCAAAATTGCATTAGCTGATAGAACGCCCTTTAATTTATTTATTTTTTTAAGTTTAGTGTTAATTGTTTTCATCTGTATAAGAATACACTTACTTTACAAATTTCAAGTGACAATATCAGGGATCGCAAATAACGATTATTTTCCAAATTTAAAGTGAAAAAAATCACACTAATAGAGAATTCCTACGTGCAATAGGAATGTACCAAGGTACTCCATGTTACATGGACTACCTATAGATGCAATGATTTTTATTTATTACTCACAAAATAAGACAGAGGTAACTGTTATTTTGTGAGGAAGAAATGAAACTCATAAAATAACTCTTATTTTGTGTGGAATAAATAAAAATCAAGAAATAACGATTAATTAATTCAGTGAAGTGCGACTTTGACCCGCGCACGAAGGGTTCCATACGGACACGAGATATGTAATTCAATACGAACTTTAGCCAACATAAACTAAAGTTTTGGTATTTTTTTTCGTTTTTGGGTTTTTTCGGTTTTAAACGTTTTTTTCTAGTTTTTTTGAATTTATTGTCGCTTTCTGAGTTTTGGCACTTTTTTTTCACGTTTTGGCGAATTTTTGTTTGTTTTTGGAGTTTTTTAATTTAGCGATTTTTATTATTTTTGCGTTTTTTTATTTTGTCGATTTTTTTATTTTGGCGATTTTTTTCGTTTTGGCGTTTTTTTTTTTAAATTTGGCAATTGTTTTTTCATTTTGGCGATTTTTTTTCACATAAACAATTATTTTGGTTTTGGCGCATTTTTCGCGTTTTGGCGATTTTTTTCGGTTCTTGGCGTTTCTTTCATATAGGCGATTTTTTTTTCATTTAAACGATTTTTTCGAATTTGGCTATTTATTTTAGTGCTAGAAGTTTATTTTCAATTTTGGCGACTTTTTTCGGTTTCGCGATTTTTTTAAGTTGGGCGATTTTTTTTTTAATTTTGGCGATTTTTTTTTCATTTTGGCGATTTTTTTCACATAAACAATTATTTTGGTTTTGGCGCATTTTTCGCGTTTTGGCGATTTTTTTTGCGTTTTTGGCGCTTTTTTTTAATTTTGGCGATTTTTTTATTTAAACGATTTTTTCGAATTTGGCGATTTATTTTAGTGCTAGAAGTTTTTTTTTAATTTTGTCGATCTTTTTCGATTTGGCGTTTTTTTTAATTTTTTGGCGATTTTTTTCAGGTTTTGGCGATTTTTTTCGGTTTGGCGATTTTATACTTTTCGGATTTTTTAGTTTTACCGTTTTTGAAAATTTCAAGACTTTGCCTCTCACGATTTCCAAGATACACAAAGTTGTCAAAATTACATAGTCAAAATTGCATTTAAGTGACAGGGTGATCCGTCAATTTAAATTTTTTAATATTTTAATGTTAATTGTTGTAGTTTATATAAAAATACACTAATTTTACAAAATTTCAAGTGTCAATATACATATGTACGGACAGACGGACAGCGTAGCGAAAACAATAGGGTTCCTTTTTTCACCTTTGGTGTACGGAACCCAAAAAAGTAAGTTTTAAAATAAAAATTATAACCGTTATGGTCCCAGGACAATATACATATTTACATACAAATGTATGTATGTATGTATATTACATGAGATTTTAAAATTTTTCGTTGCTCGTTTTGGAATACCTTTTAATGTTTAACTCTCATGTATTTGTTGTTGTAGCGGCCAAGGTATGTAGAATATTCTGTCCAAATTTAAGGTCCGTAGTTCTTACGGTTCCTGAGAAAATAGCATGTGATGGACAAACGGATAGCGTAGCGAAAACATTAGGGTTCCTTTTCACCTTTGGTGTGCGGAACCCTAAAAATGGTATAAACGTTTACAGGGTTTGCTATGAGCTTTTACTGCAAGATAATCATAACTCAAGAAATACTATTTGTTGGTTTACATTTAAGATTTAATTGTTATATCCTTCTTTATGTTCAAACAAAGATTCATACAAATAACGTGCATCTGTATCTAAATCGTTTTCTGTAAGAAATAAAATTTTTGCGTAATCACTTTGTTACAACAAAAGCTCAATACTCGTACATTGATTTTTTACGCGCTTCAATGATTTTTATTTTGTTCGTAGCTGAAAGTCATTTAAGCAAAAACAGTGAAAAAGGTTTTTGGTTTAATTATAAATTCAAGAAATAAACTTTATATATTTTAATAGAGAGAAATGTTTTCAAAACAAACAAAATTAAGTGTGAACTTACAGTAAGATATTCCTTACATTTGTTTCCTCTGTGTAACAGTAAATAGAGACAAACTCGCTTACAAAACTTTATTAAGTTTTTCTGGGGCTTGAGGGAAAATGAAGGATACAAATAAACGCACGTAAATGAAATTACACAAATTTTGATTTGTTTTTTTTTTTTGCTGTTGTTTGTTGGCAAATTGGACTTTATTTACCAGAAACAAAACTTTGTTTCAATTTAGTTTACTTAAGATTTTGTGTTTCAAGGGAACAAAATAAATTAATTTATTCAACATGAACTTTAAGTAGTATTAATGTAGATGTTATGTCTATTTAAGGTTTCCTTTTTATAAAAACAAAAAAAAAATAAAAAGAAAAGAGAATAAGAGCATCAGGCGTAAATGTAAAGAAGTTTAAAGATACAAAAAGGGTTGTTGTATAATCAACTGTGAATCAATTTTTTTTCTTGTGATTTATTTATAATGGTTTAGTTTTTCATTTTAGAAAATTTTATAATTTTAAAATAGAAATTAAATAGAATTTAATAGAAATGTTATAGACTGATTTTTTGATATTAATTTAAAACTTTTTTTTAAAATATAATGTTGCTATTGAATTATTGAAAGTTCAATATGGGCTCCACTGTGCGGCATATGCTTAAGCATACTGCTTCATATATATTTAATAAGCAAAAACGAAACGGCAAACTGGGTGCATATTTAAAGAAAACACTAAAATCTGTAAGTTTTGTTTGCTGTACAATAAACGTCCAAAAAAAAGCTTTGGTAGAAATAAACTTGCAAGAAACTCTAAAAGATTTTTTTGCATTTTTGGTCTTTTTCTAACAAAATTCATTTTGATAAAAAAACAAACAAAATAAAATAAAATTATAACCAAACGACAGTTTTGCTAAAAACTTTCTTCGAACTTGTTTCTTACGTTGCCATATTTAATGCTTCTTAAAATTGTGTTAATTAAGTTTTTTGAAAGCAAAAGATTTCATTAATGCAAAAGAGAAACCAATTACATTGCTCTTGATGAAATTATCAAAACAAAAATCACTTAAAATAATGCAAATTTAACAATTAATTAAATTTATTTGAAATTCGAAAATAATAGTTAAAAGTACCTTAAATGTGTTAATCAAAATTAATTGCAAATTAGTTTATAAAAAATTTTGCTTGGAACTATTACAAGCGGAAAAGTAAAATGAACATTGTTGGGAAAATTAATTAAGAAACTTTTATGATTATCTTTCGAAAGGAACACAATTACTCTCGAACAGAAACTTTCTGAATTAAAATTAAAAAAATATTGGAAATTCCGTTTTTTTTAATTTATCATCTCATTTCAAAACTTTCGGCAGTATTATTACCAGTACCTGTGTTCTGTAACTTGCGAGAAGTTTTCGTGTCGAGAAAAATCAAATAATTATATTGGTTGTCTTGTTTTTCACAGGCTGATTCATATACAACCTGATATACTCATGCACGAAACATGAGATACGAACTAAGTTTTTTGTTAGTCATCCTGTGTTTCACAGAGTGACAACAAACTTTTCATTTGGAAAAGTTCTCACCAAAGTTACAGAACATAGGCACAGGGCTCGGACTTTCATGCAAATGGAGGTTTGTTTTTTGTTGAAAGATTAAAAACTTATTGAGCAATTTTGTCTCACAGTGACAAAATTTAATGAAATCGAAATATCTGGAACGTGTTACTATTTTTCTGAAACTTTCCAAACACCCCCCAACATCTTAAGCAACGGACAAAACCCCCTTTTTAGGGTTCCGTACACCAAAGGTGAAAAAAGGAACCCTATTGTTTTCGCTACGCTGTCCGTCTGTCCGTACATATGTATATTGACACTTGAAATTTGTAAAATTAGTGTATTTTTATATAAACTACAACAATTAACATTAAAATATTAAAAAATTTAAATTGACGGATCACCCTGTCAATTAATGCAATTTTGACTATGTAATTTTGACAACTTTGTGTATCTTGGAAATCGTAAGAGGCAAACTCTTGAAATTTTCAAAAACGGTAAAACTAAAAAATCCGAAAATTATAAAATCGCCAAAAAAAACCAAAATAATTGTTTATGTGAAAAAAAAATCGCCAAAAAAACCAAAATTAAAAATAATCGCCAAATTTAAAAAAAATCGCCAAAACGAAAAAAATTTAATATAAACGCCAAAAACCGAAAAAAATCCTCAAAACGAAAAAAAGTGCCAAAACTAAAAAAATCGCCAAAACCAAAAAAAAATCACCTATATGAAAAAAACGCCAAAATTAAAAAAATTGCCAAAATAAAAATATCGCCAGAATAAAAAAACGCCAAAATAATAAAAATCGCCAAAATTAAAAAAACTTAAAAACCAAAAAAAATCGCCAAAACGTGAAAAAGTGCCAAAACTCAGAAAGCGCCAATAAATTCAAAAAACCCCCAAACTAAAAAAACGCTTAAAACCAAAAAAACCCAAAAACGAAAAAAATGCCAAAACTATAGTTTATAATGTTCGTATTGAATTACATATCTCGTGCCAGTACGGAACCCTTCGTGCGCGGGTCAAAGTCGCCCTTCACTGAATTTATTTTACTCGTAGGCACTTTTTAACCTCTACTAAGTTGAAAATTAACCTATTTTAGATTTATAAAAACTTTGTTCTCAATAAAAAAAAGTTTAGCGACCACTGTTGTAACAATTGTATACTTTCTGTTTTTTTTTTAACAAAAAGTTCTAATAAAATATTTAACAACTCAGTAAATTTCCCGGGAATTTATTTAATACTAACGTGCGAATTACTTCGAATAAATTACATTTTATAAATAAAGTCATAAATAAAAATTATGCTAAGAACAAATTCAAAGTAGAAAAGTGACGAAAAAAACGAAAAAAATTATTATAGAGATGGTAAATTTGGGCTTTCATTACAAAACATCTTCCAAAAAATTGAAATACGATGAATCAAAATAAGTCACATATGCCATTTGCAAAAAAGTTTTGTATATAAGGCAGAAATCTACATCAAGTGATACCACACGCACTGGACCAAACACAAAAGAACGCTGATGATAGAGGTTTAGTGGCCTTCGAAAACGGCTTTCTGTTCCGTTCAACTTTGTGTTGTTGTCAGAATACTTACAACTAACTTTGATGTTATTTGTTCATTAATCATTATCACATGTAATTTGGCTTACAAGGCGATACGAACTTTAGCCTGTTAAATATAGAAACAAACTAAGTTCGAAGAATAATAATTAAACTAAGAATTGTTTATTTGATCAAAAATTAAACATGCGAGTATATATTTGAAGTTTACTGAAGTAAAGAATATATGGATCGAAAGGTCTTAGTATTTTCTTTTTAAGTCTACTTATAAATTTAAAATCAGTTGATATTCATTCAACTTAGTTACAGATATGGAAAACCCGGTTTTTACCAGTAGCTGAAGGTTTTTTTTTTGGGTCGTGGGGGGTAAGGTTTGGAAAATTGCATATACAAATTGCTGTTATACTCGACAATACCTAACAGAAAAATAGAAGAACGTCGCGTGTATTTTTTTTATCACGCAGGATTATCTATTGACCGAATTTTAAGCGATTTGGTCACTTAAAACCCAAAAGGCCGTAAGTACAATTTTTGCTTCTTTTACAGGAGAAGCAAAAAACTTTATAAATTTATAACTATTTATTTGTTAGGTGCCAAATTTCAGAATTATCATTAAAAAAATCAATGCAGATCTGGTTTAATAAAAAAAAACTTATAAAATAATAATAGTTTTTTAGTAATGGTGCTTAGGGACTTTTGGAATCGTTTTTTCTGAAACCAAAAAGCCGTAAGTACATTAATGTTTTTAATAAAAGTTATCGTTAGGTTGAAAAAATGATGGGTTTCAACCGTAATGAAAGAGCTATTTAGTGAAACTATGTTTTTCAATGTATTCTTTGTATTTTTAATATAAAAGATAAAAAATTCATTTGCAAAATCGAAAAAAAAATCATTTTACATATTTCAGAAATCAAAAAATAATAAACTAAACCATAGAATAATGTTTTAGATAATACTTCTACGAAATTGATATTCTTTAGCTTTCTACGCGAACACGCTTTACGTTTGTGCGTTCAACAAGAGCAATAACATATATTTTTTTTCTGATCCCAAGACATTTTCCAGAAGCTATTAAATATTTCCTTGCGATCGTCTTCGGAAAACACAACACTCGCAATGGACTTTTCGCACACAATTTTGAAGTACACCCATCTTTAAGTTGTTTTGTTGATTTTCACAAATATTTCCTTTTGTTAGTAGGCCCGTGTATTGTTTTCCTTTCATTCTGTTTGTTTTATTTTCACACTTTTTGTTAATTTTTTTCAAGTTTGTTAGTGGAACCATATTCACTATTAGTACTCATTTGATTACTTCTTGGTAAGGAACAAATATTCTCAGCGTTCTTGTTACTATCTTGCAAAAATTTTAATTTCAAAAACGGTAACTGAACGTAAAACAAATGCCAACTTCGTTCAAATTTATCTTATTTTTTTAATTTAAGTTGTAGTTACGGCCTTTTGGTTTATAGATTTGTTAACATTGCAGTTGCGACCTTTTTAATTTCATGAATAAAATCGGTATTTTTGAACATATGAAAGTAAAATTTTAAGGAAAGGTGTATTTTTGTTATTCACATCATGATCAATCAAAAAGTCTATTTTGAATTTGTTGGCTGTTACGGCCTTTTGGATTTTAGGTGACGATATGTAAAAACGATTGTATAGATGCACTTAAAACATACCGGCAAATATCAATGGGTGTGGCCTCGCGCACTTTTTCAGCACAACATTAGGTCAATACAAAGAGCACAATATTGTTTTTCAAATTTAGTGGGAATCTGTTGTGCCGGTCATACTTTTATAAATTTAAGATGATGTCACTTTAAGAGCTCTCGATTTGTTCCCCATTTTGTAAGTGACGGTTAAGCACAGGCACATGAAACATAATATGAAATATAAGTGGGCGCATGCCTGTTCACTTTATAAAGCGCGATCTTATGTCGTTACAAGAACTAAAGGTGTGATAAGAAAGTTATGCACTTTTTTAAATTTTTTTAATAAAGTTTTTGGTAGTAGGGTCCAAATTAGAGATGGGCGCGAGTCTTGTTTTTTCGTGACACGAAACACGCACGATCAACACGACGTGTTCGTGTTGAAAAAATAGATTTCTTTCGTGTTCGTGTCGTGTCGTGTTGAGCAAGAAAAACACGAAATGATAGTAGGTGTAAAATATGTATTCAGTAAAAAATTAAATTTTTTGTGTCATTGTATACGCAAAAAATATCAGCAAAACACTTTATTGAAATTTTTTATCATAACATCTTAACAAAATTTTGTCTCGTCTAGATGGAGGGTTTATTTTAATGTTCTGTGTAAAAACTGATCAGCTGTTGACCATGCAATGTTTGCAGCATTGTTTGAAAAGCTGTTGGTAAAATAAAGTTATCAAGCTATACAAATAAACGTGTGAGCAAAATGAAGGATAAAATTCAAGAAGCTATTCGTCGAAATGATGAGAATTATAAATTAATAGTGAACCAACAAGCCAGAAGCAGTGTTTGGGAAATTTTTTTTTGTAAGAAATGCAAGTTAGTTCTTTCTTATACGGCCAAGACTGGGACTGGAATACTAAATCGCCATAAATGTGATTGGCAATCAGAAAAACAACAGCCCACATTAACCTCATTTTTAACAAAAAAGGTACCTGAACGTGTTTTAAATGATCTCACACTCAAACAGCTACATTTTATTGCTAAAGACTTACAGCCACTGAGCGTTACAGAAGGTGAGTTGTGTATGTGTGTATGTCTAAAAAGAATTTTAACATTGTAGAATTATAACGCAGGTGAAGGGTTTCGTATGTAAGCACAAGCCCTAATAAATACAGGTGCCACATATGGAATGCAAAATTATGAAGACCTTTCGGTATCTAGAAAAACAATTACCACAAAAGTTATGACAACAGAATACAACAGGATCAAGGAGGAACTAAAGGGAAAACTTGCAAGTCAACAATTATCGTTTACAACGGGCATGTGGACAGACACATATACACAGAAAAGTTTCTTAAGCCCTACTGCACATTATATATGTGACGAATATAAATTAAGTGTTGCCATATTAGGTGTCAAAGAATTTATGGATGAAAGGAAAACAGGATCAAATATTTTACAAGGAGTAGTATGTATTCTTGATGATTATGAATTAAGGGAAAAGCTTCTGAATGGTGTAATGGTAACAGACAATGGAGCTAATGTTGTATCTGTTTTTAGCCACTATAAAAGATTGTCTTGTGCGTGCCATAATATAAATTTGGTTATGGACGATGTTTTTGAGAAAAATCCTATACCAGAAATAATCGAACTTATAGAAGCGTCAAAAAATCTTGTTAAATACTTTAAGCATTCAGAATTAAACAAAAAATTGACTAAATCCTTAAAACAACACATAAAGACGCGATGGAACTCCATTTACATAATGCTTCAAAGTATATTTGATGTCCAAATGAAGTCAAGACTTTATTATTAAACAAAAATGAATTGAATCGAATTTCTAAAATAGATTTTGACTTGCTAAGTCAGCTTCTCGATTTATTGAAGCTTTTTAAAGAATGCTCTGAAAAATTTAGCTCTGAAAAAACGCCAACAATAAATATTTATGTCTAATGGTACGACAAGCTAAAAAATAATTTTAAACAAAAAATGTTAGACTCCCGCATCATATTACAATTGAAAACAAAAACACTACAGTCTATTGAGAGAAGGCTTAGCCCAACAGACATTCATTATGTGGGCCTTTTTTTAAACCGTCCATTTAAAAAACTTAATTTTTTAAGCTCACAACAAAAAGAACATATCCTGTCAACCGTTAAGGCCATAATAGAAGACTATTGCATGGACAATATGGAAACAAATAATAACAGTAATGATACACCAAACGAAAACCAAGAATTCGCTGAGTATAGAGATGAATACAATTCAAAAAAAATAAAATCACAAAAAAGCATTATTGATATTGAAATTGAAAATTACTATAATAGCTCAACACAATGGGAAAACGATGTATTAACATTTTGGAAGTATGCAAACAATTTAAAGATTTTACAGAAGCTTGCCAAACAGGTGTTAAATATACCTATAAGTTCCGCGACTAGTGAAAGAGTATTCTCAACTTCTGGACTTATTCTTAGTGAACGCCGCACAAGATTATTGAGCGCAAATCTTGATAAGTTACTATTTCTTAACAAAAATATGTAAATAACACATAGATATTTATTTGCAAATAACTAAATATATTTAAGTTTATGTGATTCTTTTATGGTAAAATAAAACAAAAATATATTTGTATGTACATCCATACATAAGTGAATTTAAGTTGAAAATTTTTTTATTGAATTTAGTTTCGTGCGTGTCGGTTGGTCTCGTGTTTTCAAATTTTTTGCCGTGCGTATTTCGTTCGTGCTGGACATCTTGGGTTTCGTGATCGTGTCGTGTCGTGTTGAAAAAATCCAACACGCGCCCATCTCTAGTCCAAATGGCAGTTATATCCTTTCAGATCAAAAGTAATTTTCCAAAGTGGTTTTAAGATAACGAAGTCATAGAGCACACTCAAATTGAGTAGGTCTTCTTTTTTAAAGTCATGTTAAAGCACAGCGATGCCAATATTTTTGAAATGAAAAGCACAAGAGCAAAGAGTACTAAAGAAAACTAAATTTCAAGGTAATGGAAAGCTTTGAAAAACTATAATTTTTAAGCGATGTAAAGTAGTGTTAAGCGTTCAAAAATACTTATTAAATAGTCGGTGCTCTGTGAGCGGCAAAAGTCTTCACAATCGCAGTGCAGAGAATAAATTTTAATATACTTCTGCAGCAAACAACCAACCAACTAACAACCCTATGTGGACGAAACGCAAGATCTGCAAAAAACATTCCTACTGTCAGTGAGGCTGAGGTAATACAATTTTTCGTAGTTAAAAAGGACTCTGCGTTTCACGAGCCGCGAGGTTAAGGCAAAACGCCTGTGTGTTCGCTGAAAGGGGTATGAGACAGTTCGATAACTAGTCTTAATTTTCATTAAAAACTCATCTTCTGCGATGAGGCTCATTTCTGCATGTTCAACAAACAAAAATGTTTAATATGAGACGCTATAGCGTGCACAGCATTCCGCTGACGTCACTGGTTGGTGCGGTTTTTGGGCAGCGATATCATCGCTGTTTCTTTCTTTGAGAACGATTATTGCGGGGCCATCACAGTCCCCGGTGAATACTATAGGTCGATGATTAACAATATGTAACACTAGTTACCTCCAGATAATCCCAATTAATAATAACTGCTGCTAAAGTTTAAGCAAACTTACATAGAAGTTTTAAGTGAAATTTTTATTTTTCATTCTCACGTTTTGTCGGACAGCAACCTAAGGATAAAATCTTTACGTTGCTTACCTCAAACTAGTCTTAAAAATTATAATAAATGTCAGTCTTAAGATTAATTTAGAAAAATAAAAAAATTAAATCAAACCTACCTGGCACCTGTTCATCTCACGTAAAGGTGACGTGAAATCTGACAGGGAAATAGTCCTCGTGGGTTTTCCTTAAGTTGCAGGTCTATTGAAATAAACCAGATACTACAATGATCTTCAAAGCCAAAATAACCCATGTCATTGCTCAAACTCATTTTGATTTATGCTGAGCAGTCATTTTAAATTTTTCATTTCAAGATATTAAATACTATTTAATCTTCTCTTCAAACAATAATATACAACACTTTTTGTTTCAACTTAATAGAAAATAAGACTAAAGTGGTTTGTTTTTCTATATTCATAAACCTCTATAAATCTTAAATTTTTTAAGCCATTTAGTATTTGTTTTATTTTTTTGTTGCACATTTTACAGAAAATTAATATATTTTTTAAACTTTTCCTAGAAATAATTTTTATTTTTCTCTTAAAAATTTGTATTTTCTACACAATTAGCAAAAATCTTCAGATAAATGAGCAATTAAATCTTTTCCTGCATGCAGTTAATCAAGAACTTTTTATGAAAAACTAAATAAATTATTCCTGCCACTTGCCACAACTTTAAGCAATCAACTAATTGTTTGGTTTATACGGAGTAATAATCATTATAAAAATGTTTGTGGCTGAAATTTATATCAGCCAGCAAATTCTTCAGACGAGTGCATCGCGGTTTTTTATTTTTACTACTCAGATAATTATTTTACAAGGCACTTGAACCATTTTATGCAGTAAAAATAATTACAACCATTTATAGATTTTTATAGGATACAAACACTTCGTATGCACGTGATAAGACCGTCAGTATAATTAATTTTTAGGGTTCCGTACACCAAACGTGAAAAAAGGTCCCCTATTGTTTTCGCTACGCTGTCTGTCTGTCCGTCACACGGTATTTTCTCAGGAACTGTAAGAGCTACGGACCTGAAATTTGGACAGAGTATGTAGAACCTTGGCCACTACAACAACAAATACATGAGAATTAAAAATTAAAGGGTGCTCCTAAACGAGCGACGAAAAATGTTAAAAACCCATGTAATATACATAGAATTGTATGTACATATGTATATTGAGACTTGAAATTTGTAAAATTAATATATTTTTTGTTAGAATACAACAATTAACATTAAAATATTAAAAAATTTAAATTAAAGGGTGGTCCATCAGTTAATGCAATTTTGACTATGTAATTTTGACAACTTGCTATATCTTGGAAACCGTAATTTGAAATTTTCAAAAGCGGTAAAACTAAAAAATCCAAAAATTAGAAAATCGCCAAACCGAAAAAAATCGCCAAAACCTGAAAAAAATCGCCAAAAATTAAAAAAAATCGCCAAATCGAAAAAAAAATCGACAAAATTAAACAAAAAAAATTCTAGCACTAAAATTAATCGCCAAATTCGAAAAAATCGTTTAAACGAAAAAAAATCGCCAATATGAAAAAACGCCAAAAACCGAAAAAAATCGCTAAAACACGAAGAATGCGCCAAAACCAAACTAAATGTTTATGTGAAAAAAAAATCGCGAAAATGAAAAAAAATCGCCAAATTAAAAAAAATCGCCAAATTTAAAAAAAATCGCCAAAATTTAAAATAAACGCCAAAAACAGAAAAAAATTCTTAAAACGAAAAAAAGTGCCAAAACTAAAAAAATCGCCAAAACCAAAAAAAAAAAATAAAAATCACCTATATGAAAAAAAACGCCAAAATTAAAAAAAAATCGCCAAAATAAAAAAATCGCCAAAATAAAAAAACGCCAAAATAATAAAAATTGCCAATATTAAAAAAACTTCAAAAACCAAAAAAAAAAAATCGCCAAAACGTGAAAAAAGTGCCAAAACTCAGAAAGCGCCAATAAATTCAATAAACGCCCATACAAAAAAACGCTTAAAACCGAAAAACCCCAAAAACAAAAAAAATTACAAAACTATAGTTTATATTGTTCGTATTGAATTACATATCTCGTACCCGTACGGAACCCTTCGTGCGCGGGTCAAAGTCGCACTTCACTGAATTTTTTTATATAGGAGAATTATCATTCACCCTAAAATTAATCGTGAAATTAACGAGAATTTTTTTTCACGCTACAAGTTCCGAAGAAATGTAAAAATTAAAAAAAAAATTAAATTTAACAATTTTAATTTTTAATTAAATGTTTGAAAGTGTAAAAAGTTGTTTTAAAATGTTCTTGATATAATATATTAATAAAATCTTAGTGCATGTGAACTAAAGAGGTGTTGCCAAAAGAAGAATCCTGAACATTGTTGAATTGGGAGGAAGATATTGGAATAAAATGATGTTTTTATTCAGTTGACCCAAAAAAGTGAAAGAATCCCAGAAAAAAAAATTCATGATAACGGGAATTTTTGCACAATTCGAAAATTAGATAAAAGAGACATATTTTGCAATAGTCGTAAATGCGCCCCCCCTTTAAAAAAGAGCTGCAATGGAAATCAATAGGATCCAGAACTTGCGATCTGGAATAAGTGCAAATCTGGATCAAGTCTAATGATTTTTATAATTGCAAAAGGAAATTTTTTTTATTGCAAAATAATCTTGTTGATTTTAAGAAAACTTGAATTTTGGCAAGTTCTTTTTAATAAATAAATAACTGGAAAGTTTAAATATTGCCGGAAAATCATTGCAACGTCTAGTCATAACACGCAAAAGATGAATTTTTTTTAGCCGACTTCAAAAAAAAAACGAAGAAGCTTTCATTTCGTCGATATTTTTTATGTTTGTTGCTTCACAGCTCAGTAACTTTTGGACTGATTTTAAAAATAATTTTTTGGTCTGAGAGGGAAAATTTTTCATTGGTTCCATTGTAAAATAAAATGGAATATGCCCAATAAATTTCTTTTCTTTGATTCTATGATATTTTACTTATTCGGTTGCTGCGAAACTTAGCTCGCACCTTGGTTAAAAAAAACTGCAGGAGTACGCCCATCAAAATTTAACACAGTGGCTGAAAATCGTTTTTCATTGGCCAAAATTCTGTAACTTTTGAACTGATCAAAATATTGAAGTAATTTTTATTTTAGTGGATAGATATTTAGTTCAGTTTGACTCAGTTTTAATTACATTAAAATTGATTGAGGACTTTTTAAGGAATTCTAGCTCAAAGTTGAACTTTTGAATTTTTTTAACTTTTAGAGTGAAATATGGGTTTATTATTTTTTTATTTATTAAAAAATTTAATATATGGAAATTAGTAATAATTATAAATATGTTTTGTAATAATGGAATTTATTTAATGTTACACTCAAAAAAAATTTTACACTAAAAAAAAAATAGTAAAATCAACGATTTTGCTATTATTACAGAAAAATTAAAAATTTTTTGCTGTCTAATTTGCAATTTTGTTTACACTCAAAGAATAGTTACACTTAAAAAAAAACTTTAATAATATTATCTAAAAATATTGCTATTACTACAGAAAAATGTATTATTTTTTGCTGTCAAATTTGATCATTTTAAAAAACATATTAAAAATAAAAACTGCAATAAATTTTAATAGCATTTGTAACAATGGTAGGTTCTGTTTATTATTATTTTTTACTAATAGTATGCTTTTCGTACCTTAAATAACAATGAAAGGCAATTATGATTATTATTCATTTGACTCAAATATTGATTGTAAATATTCCATATTTTGTTCTGTGCTATTTCTGTTCTTTAGTAGTTTTTTGGCTTCTTCATCTAAATCCCGATGTTCCACTTTCCATTGATTTCGAATACTGGAGATGAACGGATCTGACGTTGCCAATAATATATTAAATAGATCTTCATTTGTTGAATTTCGTGAAATTTTTCTAGTATTGTGCTCTCTATAAAATCTGTAATCCTTGTTTCTTTTTTCCTGAGCCTCCTCTGATAGATCTCCAAGTGGCACCAAATGATATTTAATGATATCTTCTCCATGATAAAGGATTTTATGAACTGTTGCAGACATATTTCTCCATGGGTAGTTGGTTGTATATATTTTTGCAGTTTCCTTAGCATAATCTCCAAATTTTCTAGAGTCAATTTCTTCATTGCACGCAAGTACTTCTAGGATTATTTTAAACCTGAAAATAAGGTTTAAATCCACTCCTGTTATTTCAGATGCTGTTTCTGGATCTGAAAAGAATCTTCTTGCGGTATTGCCATCATTTGTATTGCCTGACCCTTGTTTTGGCTGATCTATAATCAATCCTAATTTGCGATATTCATCTAGAACATGTTTCTTTTTTGAACTTCTTAACTCTTTGTTGGTTTCGTTGTTTCTTATTGATCCTGAAGACCCGAAATCCAAATCATAAGTGATTTTTAGTATGTGTTCCATAAGTCGTATTCTTGCATGTAGTGGTGATAATCCAAATTCATATGCATCGGTATTATCTAACGATTTTGTCGGGAGTTGGTTTAATTGGGTTGATGTTGCTTGGCATATAATGCAGCTGGATGCAGCCTTCGTGTTAGTCAAAGCCTGACCTACTTTTCCATCTATCATTGTCAGCACTAATTGGTAGCTTACTTCAGTTTGCTGCCCATCTAACTGTAATTGTAATGGCTGTAGTGTTGCAATTTGGGCCTTGATATCACTAACTTCTTTGTTAATGGCATCATGAGTTTCTTTTTTGAATTCAAATTTAATTGGCCTGCAGTATTTCGTAGAAGATGGTGTCTCATTTTTCCAAATATCCATTGTTTGCGTTGTACTAGTCGAAGGCTCTGAATCTTCCAAAATCTTTTTCAATCGCAATGGTACAAATGATACCATGAACATATCTGAGTCCGAAATATTTTCACATACAGCTTGTTTGTATTGTTTTTGTCCCGAGGAACCATCACATCCCCATTTACAAAAAAGAATTAACTTTGTGTTTCCATATTTCTTTAACTCATTTCCTGTTATTGATTGTAGCAAGCGTTCGGCTGTGTGATCAAGTAGAGATTGTAGTTGTACCTCTGCCGAAATTGGTGTGATTTTAATAGTGTCCTTTGATGGCAAACAGTCTATTTTAGCAGCGGTTATGTAATGATATGCTGGATACATATTTGACCCTTTTTCAATCGCACGCAGTCTGAGCTTAATATATTGCTGTTTTGTTAATTTAAAATCCAGAAATAATGCTAATGCCTCCTCATTTGTGTACTGTATTGCATCACTCGGAGTTGGTATACTTTTAAGAATCCGTTTTGTTCTCACTGGACTAGCTTTAACAACTTTTTCAATGATATCCACTTTTGATAATTGGTTCTGTGATCGTAATTGATGTAGGAAAGATTCTTTTATATTTGTACAACCAATTGCATCGTTAAAATCTTTAAGTTTCCGCCTCTTAGATCTATCACTGCAGTTGCCCATTAATGATTTGCGTGGTCTTCCAGCCTTATCTTGCTTTGCTGTTTCTGCAGCGACAGTAAGTTGGCCTTCTAACCAGTTTGCACTTTTTATATAAAAGTTTTGTTTACTGTAGCTAACTTCTTTGTAGCGTTTTTTTAGTGCTTTGACGAAATTAGATAATTGCTCTTGCATTTCGGTGCTACACGAATTTAAGTTTAATTTTATTTTAACGTAACTAAGAACATCTTCCTGGTTTTTGTTTCTAAAATACTCTTCGGCCAGTTCTTTATAACTGAAGCTCTCCATATTTATCTGAATATTTTTATTTGTTATATTTTATCCGTACAATTAAAGGATTAACTTATTACTGAGTAATCCCTTATGGAATCCGTAGTTTTATACATTTTTAGATACATGTTATTCACACATTGATCTTCAATTTCATAGCAGGTAGTGCTTAAATTGAACAAAACTGCACATGTTATTCAGACCTTAATATCAGGTAAAACTGATTAGTATCTCGCCAATATGGGGTTGTTTTTTATCTTTAGTGGTTTAATGTCGCCATTATTGTTATAAAAATGTTTATGACTTTGGTTGACCCTAACATTTGATAACAGGTAAATTCAGAAAGAGATCATATGTTTACTGTAGAACCTATTGTGATAATTTTATGACTTATTTTTTGCTGATCAAAACAAAGCCATTAAACCCTTTCGCAGGTATTATATTTAATTTTTTTCGTTTTACGTAGTCTAAAGTAAAAAAAAAAAAACTTTTAGGCAAAAAAGTGAAAATTTAAGACACTATTGTATACGAGTACTTATAGGGCTGTTTAAATTAATTTGAATTTTTTTTAGAGTAATTTCATTAAAATGAAAAAAGTGTTCTACCCACGGGTCGTCACGGGTGCAAAAGTATATATAGCGTTAAAGAAGACACTTTCACCTTTCTCCTGGTGGTATACGTTTCTTGTTCCCTTTTGTTCCCTAGAAGTTCTATTCCACTAAAATTTAAATTTGAGAAAAATATAGTAGTTTCATAAATATTTCATAACGCCCGTAATATTAAACGCTAGAGCTGTGACCACTTACAACAACTAAAGACTATAGTCCTACCAACATTATAAAAAAGACCGCAGGCCGTTATCGATGATAGCTTGCGAGTAGTAACCATTTATTTTTGATAAAAAACAAAAGAAAAACACCTTTTTCTGAAATTAAAAAAACGGTTGAGTTTGACAGCATGCCACGCCCACAATTATCAATAGTTTAATCTAAGTTTTTGGCTACCTTAATCTGGATATATTAGCTACAAAAAGGCGTAAAAATTTTAAAAATCTGTGACAAAAAAAAATTAGACTTTTGGCCAATGAAAAACGATTTTCAGCCACTGTGGCGTATCAAAAATTCTGTGACTTTTGTAATGAAACACAGTATTTTTTCAAAACAAAAATTTATTTTTCAACATAATCTCCTTGTAATTCAATACACTTAATTCAACGTTTCTCCAGCTTTTGTATCCCTTCCAAAAACTAGCATTTTTGAGGTCTTTAAAAAAGGCATTTCTCTTTCCATTGATCCATTTCCTTAGGTTTGGAAATAGGAAATAGTCACCAATTCAGAGAGTTTTGCCATTGAGACTGCACACGTGTGTTCTCGTGCATTATTCTGATGAAAAATATTCGGTCATTTTCATTTTAAATCCTCATTTAATCAGTAAAATAAGTTGGTATAATATTTGCCGATTATATTTTTCCCTTTTGAACGTAAAATATGTGGATTATCCCGCGTGTATCCCAAAAAACTATTGCCATCACCAATAAGGTGATGGCCTTCTTCGAAGCAGTTTCAACCGGAGAAACCCATTGTTTAGACTGCTGCTTGGTCTCCGGAGTACAGTAATGGATCCATGTTTCATCTCTACAATCTACAAAAACGTCGCGAAAACTCATTCGGATTGCGATTAAACAAATCCAAACAATCCTTTGAAATTGTCACATGTTTACGTTTATGCACAATTGGGAGCAAACGCGGTACCCATCTTGCAGACAATTTTCTTAAGCCCAGCTTATCATTTAAAATCTAAACCACACTGCCATATAAAATGCTCATGGTATCAGCAAATCTCTCGTACTTTTAGTCTTCGATCGGCCTTTTTCGGCTGTACTCACCTGTAGTGAGTCTATAATTAACATAAGCACTGTAAGAATGTTATTTATTCTAAGACATTGAACTTAAATCCATTTTTTTATTTACCCTAAATATTTTTTTGTTGGTCAGCAGTAATGGATATTACGTTTGTTTTTGTTTGTATTAAATAATTCGTATCAAGCGAAATTGTAACATGAATACTGTGTGAAGCAAAGTGTTGGCATAAAACAATTTATAATGTGATATTAAATTAAAATTTTTGGTATTGATTTGTTGCTGGGTTTGATAACCAAAAATTTGTCAAGATTGCAAAGTTCCGTGGGAACAATAAATCTACCATTGGTTTGTTGTATTGCCACATTAATGCTGACCCTTAGAATAAGTTAGTATATAAGTTAGTGATTTTGTAAATAAAATTTAGAAATAATTGATCAAGCAATCAAGTAAGATCTTTCATTTCTCAAACAAGATCGGCACTTCTGGTGCTGAAGAAAAGCGGGTGCAGAGCTCAGTAATACTGAAAATTTAATAAACCATTTAAACACACCATTTCCAATAAACCATTTAAATACACCATACACCTTAATTGGTCGTACAGAACGTTCAGTGTCCTTTGTACTTGTGCGACCACAACGAAAGTCAGTAAACCACTTTTTTGCTATTGAAATCGATGGTGCAGAGTCTCCATAGTATTTATCGAGCTTGTCTTGGGTTTGATTGACGATTATTTTTTGCGCAAAAAAATAATGTTTATTGATCATTCGAAATTCACTTTTTCCCCTTTTTAGACAAATACACGAGGTTGTATGTTTTGAACAGCTGTTAAACGTAAAGTTTAACAAAGACACTTGCTCAAAATTTGACAGTAGTCTACTAACAGGTGGTACTTGATGGGAACAGTATTGTATTTCATATAACTACGAAGGAAGTTCCAAAAGTCACAGACTTATTGATCCACCCTGTTGTACCTTTTAAGCAGAGCTGTTTATTTTTTAGTACCATTTTGAAAAACGCCATAATTACTTCAGTAAGTACTATTAGATTTTAATGAATTTTGATACAGTTTAGAGATAAGGTAGATTTTAACTGAAATCTAGCAAATACTAGATTTTGTTCAGATCTTACGCATAATTAAGGAAATGGTTAAAATATTAGAGATTAAAAGTTAGAAAACAAAATTGTGTACACATCACATTAAAATACTACTCAGAAGAACATGCACACACCTGTACAAATCAAGAATCAGAATAAACCGTATCACTTTGAGGTTAAATAAGTTGGTATCCTTGATAATCCCCCAACATATAACAGTCAGATAGACACAAAGTTGACCGAAATGAAATTAGAAGCACTTTTCCCCAATTGGCTTGTTGGGATTTTAAAATCAATATGGTGATATGAGGTTAAGTTACATTGTACTGCTTCGGTATCAAGTACATTTAATAATAAGTACATTTAATATAAACACAGCAATGCAAAACTCGCGATGGTATAGCCCTTGCATTAAAAGCAAGTGAAAACATATACAAAAGTGGCTTGAGTTGTACCCGAACTCGTTAAAATGCAATATTATTAACTTTAGAGGTTACTAACACAGAAAAAAGTGTTCACCAATTATTATTTTCAATTAAGAATTTAATTATATTAATTAAATTTTTAATTGTATTAATTAATTTGACTGAAAAAACTTAATTGATATTATCAAATTGTTTATAGGTGAAAATTTAATTAATTTTTTAATTGATACTACAAATATTTTAATTAATATTACAAAATCATTCATATTACTTTTTTGTGTGAACGGTTGATAAGTAGGGCTACTCTATCTTGTTCTCAACTGAAAATGAGAGATTTGAAAGACATGCGCAGATTTTTTTTTGTCAAGCATTGGCTTGCCTTACAGTTTAAAATTTTTGAGGTAAGATTTGAATGCTTCTTGTAGGCACTGTTGCCAATTCAGTTATTTTCTCGTCAAATCTAGCGATTTTTAAGTATATTTTGCGGGAAAAATTATGATTTAGCTATTAGCGGGAATTCTAGCGATTTTTTGCCCATCATAATTCGCTTTAAAATTTAAGCTAGTTTAGAATGTATATGATGCAAACTATACAATATAAGATGATTGAATAGCGCCACAATTGTGCAGGTTTAAAGTTGAGATAATGTAAGTTCCAGCCTAACATCCGTCTTGATAAGTGCTTTTATACATAAGTAAATACGTTTATAATTACTATTAATCATTTGAATAGAGCTTTAGATAACTGTTATGTTTGCATGTTTTATTAGACTTAAAAAATGTAGTACTACAAAACGGCAACTCACAATACTAAAACCAGCAGGTTTGTCAGCACTACTTTTACTCAGTAATATGAAGAAATTTTTAACTGGGGAAGTCCCGAAGTAACAGAAACGGCGAATAACATATGTTTCTGTACATACCAGAACCGAGACAAACAAAACTGGTGCAAATAGGTATATGTGTGCAGGCCTATAATATGTACAGTGAAACTTCGTTATAACGAAAAACTTAATATAACGTATGTTTTCTTGAGTCCCTTGAGAAAACCTCTTTGTTGCAAAGTTTTTCATACAAAAATACACTATAGCTATAACGAACGAATTCTGAGCAAAAAAGCCTCTATTCCTTCAAATGCCTTCATAAAATGAAATCTGAATAAATCCTAAATGATAAAGTCCCGTTAAATAAACAGCGATGTATAAATGTACTCGTATTTACAAGGGCATTTGTAAAACATCTATACAAAACATCTGCATGCCAAAGCAACCAATAGGATAGGATATAGTGATATATGCTCAACAATAATAGAGCAAGTCGAAAGTTACAAATATCTTGGCGTATACGTAGATAGTAATTTTAAGTGGAAAACACACATAGAAAATTTACAAAAAAAACTCAGAAAAACTTCATATATGATTTACCATTTAAGTAATTTTGCACCATATAGTGCTCTACGACAAGCATACTTTTCCCTAACAGAGTCCTACCTTCGTCATGGCATAACAGCGTGGGGAAGTGTAAAATATAGCAGTACATTACAAAAAAACAAAAAATCGTTTATTAAAAATCCTGTGGAAAAAGGCCAACGTAATTACCAACACAATAACACAAAGAAACAACAATGTCAACACAAACAACAACAACATGAACACAAATAGCTACAACAGAGCCAACAACATCAACAATAACATCAACACCAACAACGTCAACACTAACAACATGAACTACAGCGTCAGCAACAACTTCAATGATATGAGCAACAACATTATGAACAACAGCAACTTGAACTTGAATAATAACATTCACAACAACAACAATAATAATAACAGCTACAACAGCAACAACAGCTTTAACAGATGAGTAATCAACATAAACAACATTAGTAATAACATAAGCACCAACAACGTCAACAGCAACAATATGAACTACAGCGTCAACAACAACGTCAACAATATCAACAACAACGTTATGAACAACAACAATTTTAACTTGAACAATAACACTCACAACAACAATAACAATAGCACCGTTACCAACTACAACACCAACAATATTGCCAAAAACTTGCAGATTTTGAATGTTAAGAATATATATTACACAACGATAATAAAAGAATTTTTCAACGACAATAGATTTTTGCAGCCAATTGACCACACTTACAACACCAGGAGACGTGCGGAAGGCAGATTTAAAATTAACCACTTCAAAAATGAATATGGCAGAAACACATTATCTGTAATGTTGGCCACAATACTACATAAAATTCCTATTAATATAATACAGACATCAAATCAATTTAAACGAAACCAGCTAATCAAGAAATATTTAATTAATCTTCAATAATCAATCCTTTTTTTAATTAAAATTCGTTACTTTAACTTCATTGTTAATACTATTTTTATTATCAACTATATTTATTATCTTTAAAATTTGTAAACGCACTAATAATCCCAAAATTATATTTTACTTATTCAGTAAAATATTTTTTTAATAAAATACATTGAAATTGATTATTGAGGGGTTTAGCTGGATCCTATGCGCATTTCACAGTTGCTAATGCAGATCATCAGGGAACCTTTACCCAAAGTTTCTTAGAACAACTAGAGTCATTATGTTATAAACTTTCATTTAAATAAATGAGAAGCTCAACAACAAATAACAAAGTTGAAACAAGAATTCAATAATCAACATGTTTTTTATTTTCTTACTTTACCATTACTACAATGGCTGACTTTTTTTCAGCATCAAATTGTAGATATAAAGAGTATGTAAAAAGAAAATAACCCTACAAGAAATGAATGACCAAAACTAACACAAACGAAATTTTTTCACTAACACATTTGCAAAAATTTTCCATTGAATTTAAGAGTGCTAGTCAATTGACTGGTCATTTGACTGGTAGAGATGACCGACACATTTATTAATTATAGTTGCTCCTCTCTAACCTGTATGTTAGAGTGAAACATCTAATGTACATATGCCAAAACATTTAAGACGTCGCGTTTTATTGTAAAATATACAATTCGTTCGGTCTGTGATATAAAATTTATAAAAGTGCTAAAAAAGTTAAGTAACAACAATAATGTCTGAAAGAAATAAAAAAGTTCTATTTAATTTATACGATTACATATTTTGTTTTTAAATTTTAGATATTTACAAAAGGCAAGGTGTGTTGGAGCTAAAAAAAGTGTTAGGAAGACTAAGTTGGTGCCACCTGCGTTATTCTGGATTGGTTTGTTTTTGCTTTTATATATTTATATTACTTATTTGTTTAATTTATTATAATAAAAAACAATTAAAAATAACATAAAAATTATGTTTTTATTTAAAAGTTACATTTTACCATTTTCTACGTAAATATTGACTAGTAATAGGTGACCAGTTTCCTTGTAACCATTGACTAGTCATAGTTTACCAATGCCTATGTAATCTGTGGCTGGCAAAAAAGTAGCAGAGTAAGCAGTTCAGATATATGTGCTTTAATTAAGTGACTTTAATAAGTTAGAGAGAGAGAAAAGATCACACGTACACAAATGCTTTAGTCATTTTTTTCACCAAGCCCCTAATAAACTAACTGGGGCCAGTGACCGAAGTTGTAGTCGTCGCTACTAGTCAAATCACTAGTCAATTGACTGGTAGCCTTCTTGTAGGGAAATGTAAATAACAACAACAGCTATTCAAGATAGAGTGTTGCCACACAAGTATTTTTTGACCGGGTGCCGTCAATTATTTTATTATTTTATTTTTATTTACCACTTTTTTTCTATTTATTAAATATATATTTGGAAATGAATTTTAGGAGGAAAAAGTTTAAGTTATAAAATATTAATTTTATACTTATTTATTTAATGTACATATTTACATAGCAATAATGTATAGTTAAGATTGCAATACAATGAAAATTAGTAATAATTTTTCTGCAGACAAGCTTTTAAACTTTGCGGAACTTATTCAAGTAAGAATTGTATGAAAATTATTGAAATAAAACTTAAACTTAAACAACAAAGTACTCGTACAAAAGCCTATATACAACGAAATATAAGCAAATATAAGCTTTTATTAGCATTCTGATGTCAAAAACAATTTGAGTAAACAAATCTGTAGTTATAACGAATTTTTTCGTATGTTTTTCAAATTTTGTTGTATCAAGGCTTTGCTGATTATATTTATAGCGAATCAATAGCAATAACGAAGTATTTTCGGATCCCCTTGGAATTCGTTATATCGAAGCTATTTATCGCTAAATTTTCAAGTCATTTTGAAATTTAGTTATATTCTAGCTATTTTCTTGTCTACTTTAGCGATATTTGTTTTAAAAAAGTTGGCAACAGTGCTTGTAGGTTCAATAATTAAACAAAGAGAGAGAAAACTATCTATCTATGTATATCAAATTATACATGTACGCACATATATCTGCCTCACTGTAGATTATTGAGAACAAAAACTTCCATCCAATAAAATACAATATTAAGGTGCAACGGAGCGTGTGATGAAAATTTAATTGAAACGAATGAGGGAGAAGAGATAAGAAAATATGAAAAATATTTATATTAAATGTTTTGCACATAAACAAAAATAGAAATAAAAGGAAGGAATAAAAATAATTGAGGTGTAAGAAAAACAAGAATTCTAAAAGGCAGAAACTTTTAAAATTTGCAATTATAAATTTGCTGAGTCAAATGGGTTTTTACAAAAAGAAAAATGTTTGCAAACACACTATTAACCCTTATGGGCATCCCATCAACTATAAACATTTTTTATTTTCATTATTTTCAACTTTATTTCTTATTTAAATAGTTTCGAAAGCAAGTTAATTAGAGCATAAGTGTTAGTGACGTCTAATCGCTTAAAAAGAGACTTAAAAATAAAAATATCGTATCAAAGCATGTTTTGTTGAAAAAAAGAAAAGAATAGACAAAAAAACTTTAGATGAAAACTCGGTATAAAAAACAACATTTACACACAAAAGTTTTTTACGTGAATTGAAAGTAATGATAAAATTAGTCAGTTGGTATTGTTAAGCACTGGTACTCACTATCCTAGACAATAAGGTTATGCTCAAAAAGAATGAACTAGTTCAATTGAACTATTCCCATAAGTGAACGATGTGAACTAGTTCAGACTAGTTGTTCATTTTTGTTCTTTTGGTCTTTGTTGTTCTTTTAGTTTTTCTTGATATTTTGGTTTCGCTTGTTCTCTTGGTATGACTTGATATTTTGGTCTTTCTTGTTAGTTTTTTGGTCGTTCGATCATTTTTGGTCTTTGTTTTGTTTTTTTATCTTATTCTCTGTTCCTGACCAATACACATGCAAATTATTTGAGCTAAAATACTATAGTTCGTCCTTTGCAAACTGTTAAAAAGGATACAAATGTAGTGTGTTTATTAACTTTTTAGCACAATAATTAAAACAAACAAAAGAAAATGTTTACTTAATGAAATATACAAGGGAGTTTTACATTAATTAATTAGAAATAATTTGTAGTATTGAACTAAAAACCTGATTGTGAAAAAGATTGTTAAAATTAAAAAAGTGATTATAATTTGTTTTAAACTGATTACGGATTTCATTTTAAAAATTTCAAAAATATTAACTTTTACCTTTTACTTACTAAAAGCATACAACAAATAAGACTACAAAGCACAAATCAAAATGCGTCTCAGGAAGGAAAACTTTACATGTTAAAAATTATTATTGGCAACTTGTTTTTGTTAATTTGCCAAATTACAAACATAATGAAAATATTATGGTCAATTGTTTTGTTTTTTTAACAGACTTCAAAAAAAAGGAGAAGCTTAACAATTCGTCTCTATTTTTTATTTTTTTTAGGAGTGTACCTTCATACCTCGGTACGGTTTTGACAATTGTAAAATTTTTTTTTGTTGTTTAAGAGGGTTTAGCTTCCCATTGGTCCCAATGTAAAAAAATGGGCGGGAACATGCCCACAATTTTTTGACTTGATTTTACTATCTTCTAGTCATTTGAATGCTGCGAAACCTAGCAAACACCTTTGGTTCTTGCAATTACACAATTTGAAAGTTGAAAAAATGGGCGGGGCTACGCCCATTAGAATGTATTATAACATTTCACTTGGTTCTACTTAACCGATTTTTACGAAACTTACCACATACCTTGAACTTTAAAATAGACACAATCTTATTTGAGAAAAATGGGCGGGGTCACGCCCATTAAAATTTAATATAATATTTCACAAGCTTCTATTTCACCGATTTTTACGAAGCTTGCCACACCTTTTAAGCTTAAAGAAAGGCACAATCTTGCGTTCAAAGAACTAGGTGGAGGACGCCTATTTTATGCTTTCAAAGCTGTTTAGAAAACTAAAGAGTTTTGATGTTTAGGTTAATTTAAAACTTATAATTAAATGCTACACGAAAAATATAAAGAACGTTGTGGTCTTTAATCCGTTTGGCAAACTTTCTTAGAATTCATTGCAGATAACAATTTTGTCAATCGTTTGGTGATTTTTTCTAATGCACGCAAATTGACACACTCTAAGGTGTATACTGCAATCTGAGATATTTAAACACAACAAAATTTCCTTAACATAATTTTCTGCAAGCGTTCGTTCACAATTATGAATCATGAAATGTCCATGGCTTTTTGTATTTTCAACTGAAATAAATAAGTCTATTATTTATGAAAAAAAAAATATATTATATATCAAAGCTTTCATATTCATCAGAATAATGCAATTAAATAGATGCAGCAATCAATCCCCAGTATAACACTCTTTATGATTCTTTATAGCGTTTTAATATTTAATATTAATTGTTTTTTAATACAAAAAATCATTCGCATGCATCACCAGATTTTAATAAAGCGCCACACAAACAATAATGCAGCATCAAGATTTATATTCCACTTAGTTTGCTTTTTTGTGCTCTTTATTTTTTATTTCGTTTTGTTTTAAGTTTCTTTTGTTGCATTTTATTAAAAAATTAATTGGTCGAATATTATTATTTTATTGAAGTGCCATCTCATTTACGCTTAAATTCATTTCTTTGTATTGAATTGTGGTGAAAATGAGGAGAGAGAATTGGGAGTTTTAATATCATTGAATGTTTAGGTAGAATAGTAAAATAAAACCAGGGCTGTTATATACATATATATATATATATATATATATTTGTAATTGTTATAGCCAAAAAAGTTATTGTTATTTAGTTTAAAAAAATTACTTACGATAATGTTCATCATAATCATCTTCTGTAATCCGAAATGAAATAATTTTTGAATTTGTTAGTTAACAACTTGAAAGCGGTTTCTATACTTTCGAATTACAGAGCAGACCACCAGGATGCAGCAGCATCTATATTTACTTCTTCTTCTTCCCGAGCAAATGAAACCGCCATATGGAACGTTCGAACTTTATGAGTATGGGAAAGATAACGGGTGCTATTATTGATTTCGCACGGAAAGGAAAATTCGACCGAAAGAACTATCGATCGATATGCAAATTGCAATTATTCATTCATACGGAATACGCTTTCCCTGAAATAAATTTAACATCCCTGTTTTTATCAATTCTGCCGTGGTGTAGTGTCGGCTGTTGTTAAAGAAGTATTTAAAAAAAAGATATACATAGCACATACATACATACACACATACGTAAATACATACATATGTATGAACGCACAGATGTCAGTATTTTTGAAACGTAAAAACAACCAAATATAGAAAGAAGAGTCACAGAATGATCATAGAGAGTAAGTTGGAATAAATAAATTTTAATATATTTTACCTTCTCCGAGAAAAGGGACCTAGTGTGTCAGAAAACGAAAACTTGGGACAATCGATATACATTAGAAAACACTAAAATTCTATTTTTTAAATGTGTTTTTCTCAAACCTTCATTTTCACACGCTAGTCCCTTTTTCGAAGAAGGTCACATATGTGAAATCAAATGAACAATTGCTTCTATTTACTTTTTTTTTAGATTTTTACAATCAAAATATATTATAACAAATATTAAAAATGGGACATTTTTAGATTTAATTGAACTGTAGTGAATTTTAATCAGAAATAATTTCTTATTTGGGCTTAAAGTGTTTTCACACTGAAAGTTAAAGCTTGGTCTTAACGTTAAAACCATAAACAGCTGATTTTGCATTCACACTGCAAGTTTATTAAATTCAGCTTATAACTCACTGACTGTCTAATAACTTTGCTCAAAAATACATAAAATAAATCTCCCGCAGGAATGCGTGAGATTTATTTCTTGTTGTACTTTTTGCTGCTTTTTACAACAATTATTTGACAAACTGTACAACTGTTTTTGTTTGTATGAAAAACTCCGAAATTTCACAATGCGTTGTAAAATAAAAATTATTTTATATATTTTAAATAAATTTTCTAAATAAATATTTTAAAATTATGGAACTAGTAATACAAAGTGAAGAAATGCTTGTAAATCGAGTTATTGTATATAAAAATGCAAAAATAAATCACAAAATAGAACTTTTTTATCCTCATATTTATATTTATATTCATATCGTCTATTTTCACTTCCCAGAGGTCAATGAAAATATTTTTGTTGTTTACCTTCCAAAAAACTTTTTGTTTTCCATAATTTTTTGATTATTATTGCTGCTGCATCCATTTTTAAGTAGAAAATCTTTCAAGCGACATCTATTGTTATTTACTGGCATAAGGATTACCAACTGCTTCCAGTCATTTTAACTTGGTAGCACTGAATTTAACACAGCGAAAACAAGGTTGCATTTCATAAAACCAACTTAAAACCAAATCAAAAATGGTTTTAAGTTGGTTTTAACAACAACAATTTGTATGGTAAAACCAGGTTTTAGCAGTTGCTTTTAACGTTAAAACCAGCTTTTATTAAAACCATGTCAGCGTGAAAACACTATTAAGTTCAGTAATGTCAATTCTTATTGAATGAAATATTTTAATTAATTAATGCGAATAAAAAAATTTAAAAATTTTAAAATTAAAATTATTTGTCTAAATTGTTTGAAGATGATGATTTTATTGATGTTTGCTGCTGTTTTAAGTTACTTGCCCCACTTTCAACTGCTGTTGATAACTTCTCTGTGGAGGAGGAGGAGGAGGAGGAGAATGTGTATGAGGAGGATTGATTTTTTGGTTCATTCGCTTGCAATGCGGCTTTCATTTTCTGTCGATATCGAGACAGGACTTTGCTCACACATTCTTGAATGTGAAAAAATTCTGACAAATTTCGATTTTTTCATTACAACCACAGAAATGTCTATCATCTGAAACGCCATTAATTTAGTCAAAGGCTTGCTATCTACGACCCAGCAAAACTAAATTTGTCACCAGTAAGTACTAAGACAAAAAGAAGCTCTTCGAAGATGCGGAAAAGCACATAGTGCATCCCCTCTACCTTAAGAGGATGAAATACTGAAATTTTTTATAGTGCATCCTCTCCTGCTTACCTCGATATTTCGAAAATGCGAATGCGATTTTCAGTTCGTAATTTAATTTTTTATTTTAATTTGAATTGTGTATGAAAATACTTGTAAGTATACTAAGAGAAAAATTACGATCTAAGTTTAAGAAGAAGCAAATTCCTGAATCTAGATTGCACAAGTCTTCAGACTTCAATCCTGAAATTTAGTCAGTAAGATTGATGTTCTCAAATTTTAGCATAAATTCTTAACTTTTTTAATGAATTTTAAATCTGAAGTTTAAGGACGTACACTCAAAAAAAGACATTTTCTATTATTAAGAATTTTTTTTTCCTAAATTCAAGTAAAAAAAATTTCTAAGTTTTAGTAAGTTTTTCTAAGTTTAAGTAAAGTTTTACAAAAATCTAGTAAAAATTACTTAATATGAGTAAAAAATAAAAAGTTCATATCCTCAAAAATAGTTCATAAAAATACACAATAAATTTCTCAAATTTTAGGAAATGTTTACTGACTTAAAGGAAATATTTACTAAAAGTAAGAAAATGGTTATAAACTGAAGGAAATTTTATATTAAAAACTAGTCAATTTCGTCTTAAATCAAAAAATAAACTTTAGGAAATGAATTACTCTTGATTAGTTCATGAAATTTGATTAACTTAAAAGATGTAAAAAGGTATACTAAATTTTAAGGAAATATTTCCCAGTTTTAAGTATTTTTTCTTTGAATTATGGAATTTATTATTGATTTGCATTTAGCAAAAAATCTAAGTAAATTTTTCATATTTTCGAGGAATATTTGAACTTGAAATTTATTTTTTTGTAAATAAAATAAAATTTTAAAACTCAATAATTTCAATGCTTATTCAGGCTGCCTTGTTGGCAACTGGTTAGAGTGCTTGCCTATCAATCAGAAGGTTGCTGGTTCAATACTTGTCTACTCTCAAGGAATTTAAATGTATGTATGGTGAATTATAATTAAGAATATAACATGAAAATATAAAAAAACATATCATGTGGTATAGAATTTAATTAAAAATAAAAATAAGTACCAGAATTAAAGACAAAAAAAATGGGAACATTTACTAAATTTGAGATCAAAGACGAAAATTTTTTTTTGCAAAGCTCCTAATTTTATGGGAAAATTTTACTTAATTTTAGGAAAATTTTACTAAAATATGAAAATATAATTACTATAAACTAATTCATTAATGAACTAGACATTTAGTAAATATTTTACTGGTTTCGAGTAAAAACAGCTTTGGCGCCATACGACAACTTTTTTTTATTCAAATTTAGAAAATTTTCCTAACTTTTAGTTATTTTTTTTTTAGTGTATTTTTAAATTTTTAAGTATGTGATCTTAATTCAAGATTTTTATTAAGAACAAAATCTTGAATCCGAGCATAACATGAGATTTTATTTTAAATTGCAATCTTAAACGCGATCTTAACAATATTAAAATTTTATTCTTTAATTAAGAATTTTCGCATTTAACAGAGTATTAAGATTGAAATGATTTTATTTCGCGTGAAAAATCTTGATTTTTCTCTTAGTGTATGTGCTTTTGGTATGGGAGTGGTTAGTGTACTTGCCTAACATGTGGAGATCGTGGGATCGACGCTTGTTTCAATGCTCGAACATAAAGTATTTTATAAATTTACATTAATGTAAATAATTTGTTATTTATAGAAGCCTTAATATTCCATAAATTCATACATACTATAAGCATTTATAACGAAGTGCTCGAAAGTAGGACATCACCAACAAATATCACGCCATACGTAAAAAGGTTTGTAAGCCAACAGTAGCTTAAAATTTCCTTACAAAAATAGGCAAAACTTAATGAAAAAAGTGGTAGCCTACAGTGCAAGGAATTGGCAAGCATAGAGAGAAGTTTCAAGGGACTGGAAGCACTACAGACCTGTACATCATCGCAATGTGCGCACTTTCGAAAACATCGCTTTTGTTAGTGAAAATATGGTGGATAGTCCGGAGAACTGTTACCGAAAATTTTGCATGCAATTGAAGATTATGGACTAGTCGATATGTGGTTTCAACAACACGAGCCACAATCAAAACAACGCGAGATATTTCGCCTTTATTGTCACCAAGAACCATGTCTACGTGAATAATGCCCTAACGCTGGAGCATATAAAAAAACATTCGTCAAGCTTTCGCGCAGATACCACTCAGTGGTCGGAAACTATCTCAAAAGGATCAATTGCTGCAATCAATCTAATGGCAAGAACATTTCATACAATATGAAATTTCTTATAAAAAAAAACTATTTTAATTTCTTAACCCTCTAAGCGCTCCAAATTAATCATTTATACCGAAACAAAAAAGTTACTACTCATGGTAAAATTTGCTAATAAAATTGAAAGCTATTAGCATCTTTTGTTTACTGTTGGCTATTCAGCTGGCATCAGTAGCTGAATATCCTTATAAACACTGACACAGAATTTTGCAACTTTCATTTCCTTTAACTTTATAAATAATTAAATAAAAATATTTTTCATTATTTCTCTAAGCGTCAAAAAAAAACGGCGAGCTTTTGTAAAATACTTTTGTTTGTTTTCTTCTACATTTACTAAATTGCATAGAAAATTTTTTAGGGGAACTTTAAAGATTTATTAGACTTTGGAGACTACCCGACTCGACTAGCGTAAATGCAAACATTTTCTAACGTTTGTAAAGACGCATGAAAGAGAACTGCGGATAATAAATTAACGGGCATTTAATAAAGAAAATGAAGAAAGACGGAAAATTCTTTTTACATAGTGAATATGAAAAGGATTAAGGAAAAAAATGTCATTGTAATAATATAAATTGAAAAGTTTTTTCCCAAATTTACAATGAAAAAATAAAAAACCAAATGATGCAAATTTAATTTATTTGATAATTTTAAAACCTTTTGTTTCATCTTACTTGTGTGCTTTTTTTAAGAGAATTTCTATTTGTGATTATTTCTTATTAGGAGATTTTAACTTTTCATAAAATTAAAATAAATAATACAGTGATAGCAAGCAAGTGATTAGTCATCAGGTCCCTTGAACGTATCATTAACTAGTGAAAATTAATCGCATAAAACGTTAGAATCTCCCCAATTTTTAGGTTGACATTATGTACCGGTTAAAATAATGTAGAGCTCTGCCAGCACATGATGGTAAGTGTATAATTAAAAACTAAAATGTGTATATGGTTAACAACTCATAATTTTTCGTAATCGATATTCGATAGAACATTACTAGACACACCTCCTCCAAAAAAATCAGATGAATATAACAATAAATTTTTAAAGAGTTTTTAATAAATATTGCGTTTAAAAAAATTTTGCATCAATATTGCATCTTTTTTTATCTAGTTTTTTTCTTCTCCTGTAAAGTATGAAAAACATGAGTTAGGGCCTTTTCGTATTAAGTTAACGATATGTGCTTCAAAGTCTCTTTTCTGCAGTTTTTATTTTTATTAAGTTGGTAGTCTATTCGAACTACTCATTTCACAGAGGTTTAACTCCCAGTGCTGCGAATCTGCGTTGCCAATTTCGCCATTTCCTTTCTTTTTACACAATAAAGACCTGCATAATACCAGAACTTTTAAAAGATGGGCGTTTTTCTAATGCTTTGTTACAGCTATATCTTCTAAACGAAACGCTAAACAAAACTGTTGGCAAGACATTTGTTTCAGTTATTGCAGGTATAGAAATTTATTATTCGACATATTGTCATAATTATATTTTAATTTGAAATTTATTTGCTGGTGGTTTAGCTTGGGGTATATACGTATTTCATTGGCGCTTGAACCAAATTATCAGTGGACTTCAACCACAAATTTTGAACAGTCACAAACCTCTTACTTTATGCACAGACTTTCAAAAACTATATGAGAAAAAATATTATTATTTTATGAATTCTCATATAGTTTTTGAAAGTCGGTGCATAAAGTAAGAGGTTTGTGACTGTTCAAAATTTGTGGTTGAAGTCCACTGATGATTTGGTTCAAGCGCCAATGAAATACGTATATAGACCAAGCTAAACCACCAGCAAATAAATTTCAAATTGCCGGTATAGGAGTAAAGAAGAAAATTCTACGTGACGAAAAAATTGGTGACGCTTGCTTCTTCATAAGCATGGGCGAGCATAAAAACGTCATGCATGTACGTACATAGAATAGAAAAGGGGGGAAGATCTGATCCAAAGACCGGCACTGCGACACCTGATGGATTTTTTGTACCATAGATCTATGAGTTAAATTAATTCAATCTCTGTTTGACTTTCCCTATGAAGGTCAGTACATATATTGAAGAAGCCCGCATAATATCATCGGAACACAGAAACTCAAAATGAAAAACAACACATCTTCTTTAATCAGAGACATTAGAAACAACATACATACATACATATGTACATGCATAAGTTGTGTGTATGCTCTTTTATTTTTCTGCGCCCATACAAACGCACACATGCACCAACATTAGTTGTGTTTTTTTTTAATATGGCTGCGATTTCCCATACCCTTAACATAAGTAAAGCAATCAGCAATTTTGTCTCACTTTTCTGCCGACGTTATTGCTTTATTGCCGAGATATTTATTGCTAGTCGAGAAGGGGGTCAGATGATGAAGAAACTGGTCATTTAGTGGAAACTTGCAATACATGCAGTACGACGTATGCCTTTTATTCATGTGTACATTCTGCTTTTCTAACTTCTAGTAACATTGAAACGATTATAAGAATGGAGTAGCTAATCTAACTTTAGCAAAACTGAACTATAAAGTGACCTTTAAAATTTTCCATTATTACAACTGTCCGATAAAATAAATAATAAAATGTTAGGTTGGTGGCAACATTTCTGTGGATATTGGGTAGTATGAATAAAAAAAAGTATTTGCTTTTTACTTAAAAACTTTTTTAAAAAAACAAAAAACACATATAAATTTTTGGTTTTAAAACAAATTTTTAAGTAAAAAGCAAATACGTTTTTTATTCATACTACCCATTGTTTGTTTAAAATGATTAGTGGCAACTTGCTTTTGTTTATTTGTCAAATTACAAATATAATGAATATATTTTTGTCAATTCTTTCGTTTTTTTATTATTCTTATGTGTTTCGTGCTGTATTGTTTTTGTTTTATGCCATATTTTGACCAAATAAATTTGACTTTGCCTTATAAAGTAGAAAGTGTGGCAAGTGGTGAAAATGTGGCAAATTCAAATGACTATACCTTACAATCTAGGCGCACAGCAGTGCGCCAGGTCAAGTTCCGGCCAATGCAAGCAGTGTGTATATTTACAGGAAGCCATTCGAGCTGTTTTTACTCCCCTCATAACCTTGTTCCCCGCAATCGTAAAATTATAAAATTTAAATCATAATTAGGATAAATTCATGTAATCTCATATGCGAAGTTTGAAAGTTACAATGAAAGGTTCCTGAGATATGGATGTGTAAAAAGTGCATATTTTAATACATACTCACTGACTCACTGACTCACTCATCAATATTATGAAGCAATTCCGCTATAGCTACAGATCTGAGATTTGGTACACAAGTATATCTAGGTGAGCGATGAACTGGAAAAGTCTGAAAACCCGAAAATTTTAACCAAGGGGGCGTGGTTACGCCCATAAAAATTGAACTTTGTGCTAGTGAGCTGAAAGTTAGTACACAAGTAGAATTATGTGAGTTATCACTTACAAAAATCATAAAACCTATCAAGTTAACAGATTATCTTGAAATTATATGACACTCTTACGGTTACATATATATATATATAATTCATAGCATATTACAGAAAAATGTATTGTGCCAAACAAGAACTTGGTAAAAATTTGTATCTCACTACTTTTAATGGCCGAAATTTTGGAAAGGAACTTGGCCTTTTTTCACATTTATGTTTTTGTGAGGATAAAAGTTACTTGTAGGATGAAGTTGTCTTTAGTTTATCGCTCACTTTTTGTTAAGATGAAGTTGTAATATTGAAAAAGTGTTTATCCATCCATCAGCCCCTGTGGCTGACTGGTAGCGGTGCTAGCCTCTCAGTCCAGAGGTCGTGGGTTCGATTCCCACCATAGACTCTGGGTGTTTTCTGCAGACAAGCTAATCGCTTTGCGGGTTGTGTGTTTGTGTCTTTAACATCCTACCCATCCTACCTATAGCTAACGACAAGTTATAATAATGGCCCTTTTTGTTACAAATTTATCCATCGCTTTCAAATAATTCTTGGATATTTGGCAGAGTAATGAAATAGAAACACATACATACATACATTGTATTCCTCTATATATCTTTTTCGCATAAAAAATTGCTGCAACAAGAATTGCAAGTTTGAACCGGGGTTTATTGATCTTAATACCGAAACAATAACAACAGTACCAAGTTGGGATTTTTTGGTAGCAAATAAATGTACCTTTGTAACTAGTTTAAATTTTTTATGAAAAATGTTTAGAAAAGTAGCTACATTAAAATAAAAATGGCTAACTAGTGGTCTCCACTAGCCATGTACATGGTATGGGCATCATGTCGGACATCGCAAATGGCTAATGGAAACCGCTCATGTCCAACTTTTGTTCATGCCCTGACATCAATGCCCGAGCATATGTCTGAGCAACAATGTTTGCCATGAGATTCGTTGTCCGCAACCATTTGCAATAGAAAGAACAAAATTGGTAAATATTCCGTCTCTATTGCACTACCGCAAAATACTTTGATATGCCTGAGCATTGACATCAAACGTGTTCACTACAACAGGAAACTTGATGAATTTTTCACAGTTGCTCTGCCGGCGTCATATTCATGTCATGTCCATGTCGATGGCTAGTGGAGACGTAGGGTAACAAAATAGCTAACAGCTAAACTTACTCTTCTTTCGGCTAAATGGGATGAAAAATGGCTAAATTTAACTAGAAAATGGCTAAACTTGCATCACTGCCAACACAAAAATGTTCTGGACTGGCACTGTTGTGCAGTGTAATTAACAGAAATTAAAAAATATTTTTGGTTTTATGTGATACATATTAGTTTTATTATAAAACTGGCACCAGCGGAAAAAAAATTACTAAACGTAATGCAAAATTAAGATTTTGGACAGCCTGTCAACTATAAGAACCAAACAAAACTAAAATAAATCAAACCATCAGAATTCATACGAATTTTATATTTGAAATTAGCCAGAAACTTCAAAAAATTTTTACGAAAAAAAAATATAAAACAAAAATTTTTCCAATCAAGAAATTTGTTATATTACATATTGCCAAAATTTTATTTTAATTGAAATTTATTTGCCACTGGTTAAGCATGTTTATATGCATTTCATTGGGGCTTTGCCAAATCATCAATAGACTTCAACCACACATTCATCTTATGCACAGTCTTTAAAAAACCATTGGAGAATTCACAAATAATGATATTTTTGAGAATCACAAAGAAAAATAAGCGTAGTAGGCTTAGAAACGTATACAAATCCCAGCAAACAATTTGTATTCGACTACAGACGGAGGCTTGCAGGTTCAGTTCCTGCCAGGCCCTCCATGCATTTCTGCAGACATAGCAAAGTAGCTAAGCAGTTTGTTTTTTTAACAAAAAAGACTACAAAATATAATTCTAAAGAAAGTTTATATTGCAATATCAATAAAATTATATAACATTAAAATTTAATTCATAATGGTAATGGTAAAATTTAATTCGTAATGGTTAGCTACCACGCGATGAGTTCAAGTTCCAATCTTGACCGGGAGAGCCAACTACATACATACAACACACACATTTCTCTGAAGCCTGTGCCAATACATACAATCACATAACTTAAGTAATTAATAAAATAATATAATTCAATTTAAATCATGTTTTAAGGGTTCCGTACACCAAAGGTGAAAAAAGGAACCCTATTGTTTTCGCTACGCTGTCCGTTTGTCCGTCACACGGTATTTTCTCTGGAACCGTTAGAGCTACGGACCAGAAATTTGGACAGAGTATGTAGAATCTTGGCCACTACAACAACAAATACATGAGAATTAGAAATTAAAGGGTGCTCCAAAAAGAGCGACGAAAAATTTTAAAATCTCATGTAATATACATACAATTGTATGTACATATGTATATTGACACTTGAAATTTGTAAAATTAGTGTATTTTTATATAGACTATAACAATAAACATTAATGTATTAAAAAAATTTAAATTAAAGGGTGGTCCATCAGTTAATAAAATTTTGACTATGTAATTTTGACAAATTGCTATATCTTGGAAACCGTAAGAGGTAAACTCTTGAAATTTTCAAAAACTGTAAAACTAAAAAATCCGAAAATTAAAAAATCGCCAAACCGAAAAAAAATCGGCAAAACTTGAAAAAAATCTCCAAAAATTTAAAAAAAAATCGCCAAAATTAAAAAAAAAAAATTCTAGCACTAAAATAAATCGCCAAATTCGAAAAAATCGTTTAAATGAAAAAAATCGCCAATATGAAAAAAAAACGCAAAAAACCGAAAAAAATCGCCAAAACGCGAAAAATGCGCCAAAACCAAAATAATTGTTTATGTGAAAAAAAATCGCCAAAATTAAAAAAATCGCCAAAATTAAAAAAAATCGCCAAATTTAAAAAAAAATCGCCAAAATTTAAAATAAACGCCAAAAACCGAAAGAAATCCTCAAAACGAAAAAAAAGTGCCAAAACTAAAAAAAATCACCTCTATGAAAAAAAAACGCCAAAACTAACAAAAATCAAAATAAAAAAATCGCCAAAAAAAAACACCAAAATAATAAAAATCGCTAAAATTAAAAAAACTTCAAAAACCAAACAAAAAATCGCCAAAACGTGAAAAAAAAGTGCCAAAACTCAGAAAGCGCCAATAAATTCAAAAACCCCCAAACTAAAAATAAACGCTTAAAACCGAAAAAACTCAAAAACGAAAAAAATGCCAAGACTATAGTTTATATTGATCGTATTGAATTACATATCTCGTGCCCATACGGACCCTTCGTGCAAGGGTCAAAGTCGCACTTCACTGAATTTATTTCAACTTGAAATAACTTTGATTCAATATGGCTCTTCCTGTTTTTTCTGTATCAAATTCACCTTGTTTTAACTTGAAATAACTTTGATTCATCATGATTTATCATTTTGATTTAACAGCACTGGATGAAACATCAAATAAAGTTATTTCAAAAGGAAAATTTTTCTTTGATGGTTACTGTAGTAAATAATATTTGATTAATATGAAACAAATATATTTAACGCAAAATCATTGGTAGCAAATTTTTAATTAATCTTGCTGTGGTAGACTTTCATGAGAAATTTTTCTGTGTCTAAGAAAAGGAACATAGATGTATTTCTCATAAGGATTTAGAAAGCATTTAAAATAAACTTTAATGTTTAATGGGCTCATCACAAAAAACTCAAAGAGCTAAAAATATGTCTAAAATCTTTTACATTACATGAGTTTGATTATAGTTTTGTAACTCAAAGGACGTACTGAATATATTTTATAATGAGGATGAGGTGTGGGCTGTTATTGATAGTACAGATTTCACTTTAGTGTGCCCTCAGTAAAAATATGCATTTGTAGGTTTTCTTTGATAAAAATAGCATAAATTTTTGCATATTTCAAATTCGTTACTTTGTTTATTTTATTTTTTATTTCAGTATTTCATAAAAAATAAATAAGTTCAGGGTTCTAACAATATAACAATATGGTTTAATATCGAATGCCATAATCTCAAGCTGAAAATACTTGATCGAATAAAATCGTTATCGAATGCTTGGATTATACCTAGGATTCATCAGATTCTTCAATTTGATTCATTTTACCGCAAAAGAGCTTAGTTGGGAAATTTAAATTGTTGGTTGTCATGATTCATTATACTTGTTTATACAGCATTGAATAATAAATGAAATAATTGTAATAGGCCTGTGACCACGGGTGGTACACATGGCATCACTATAAACAAACTATTGACATCGTGCCATTCGATTCACTGGAGGACAAATGCTGTAGTACACAAAAAAAAAATAACAAAATAACAAATACCACTTGATAACATTAGAAAATATAAAATAAATCTAAAGATCATTATAAAGTGGTGTGTCGAGAATTTCTATTTTTTTTAAATAATTTTATAAGGCTACAGTCAACGTTTTAAATAAATCCGCCTACTTAATACCAGAGGCTCTGCAATGATGCCATACAAATTAATAGAGCGCACAATAGCAGAGTTGTAAAATGCCTTAAGTTTAACAATTTAATACTTAAAGAAGGTACTCGTAACACCCACAGTATATACGTGTGCTAATAGGCATACGCGTATTAATTGCCTGAGTGCTAATTCTGTTGTTCCCATTTGGCCAACTTGTCGCAGAGGACACTTTCATCAACACCTACTTAGGGAAATTTCTACATTTGTATTGCACAAGATTTATCGATTACAGTTTTTTTTTTTGAGATAATCTAACAGACTCAGTAAAAGGAAAACCACTCAACTGTGCATGTATCAAACTTGACTTCTGCAACATACGGGGCCTAAGGGGCATACCTGATGCTGAATTTAGCTGTCTCTGGGTTAAATTCTAAATCAGGGCACACTGTTTACATTTAGGATTTGTTTACAGAAGTCCAAACGCTGAAAGGGATACTACCATTTCTGGCTTCGATTATTTTTCTGACTCCATATCGAAGATCCTGGAGAGTTGTCCGAACAGTGAAATCATTATTGCTGGTGATTTCAATTTCAATGATTTTCAACAATTTTTTTCGGCATTTTAAATGGAAGCTATGTTTCCTTGACAATGATGTCAATGCCACGGCCAAAATGGTCGAAAGTATAATTTTGATGGGAATGAAAGTTTTCATGACATCAAAACAAATTCCGATTAAGCCCAGGGAGAAACTGTGGTTTAATCAGACATGCAAAAATGCAGTCAGATCTAGAGAGGAAGCATTCAGTATTTGGCGAAATAATCAAAACGCTGATACTGATTTGCTACGCAAAAGGGCGAGATCTTCGTGTGCCAAAGTACTGAGGCGTGAAAAAGCTCTTTACAAGCAACGTCTCCGTGCTAAAGTTCTTGCTTTTCCTCGGGGAAGAATAATGCTAACTCTTCAATTGCCACTCTCTTAACACGCAAAGAAAAGATATGGTTGTAGAATGGTTGACAAAACAATATTAGTTCTCAGAAACAAATCTGTGGTCGTTGAAAACAAGTTATTGTTATTTTAAACATTAATTTTCTTACGGTAAGCAAAGTAATGTTTGAATTTAATAATTACATTATTATATTCATAAAGAAGTGTGATACGGTTAGAGTTTAACAATATAGTTTTGTTACAAATTTATGACTGCAACATAATTATTGTTATTATTTAAAAATAATATAATGTAAATAAGAATATAATGTTATCCAAAACCATACTATTTTAAGTTTAAAAAAAATATTTTTGAGAAACATCTTTCAGTTCAGTGTTTCGTTTGTGAGCTATCGGTATTGCACGCGTCGTGTTAAATAAATAAATAAAGCACAAACAAACAAAAGGGTAGATAAATAAAAATATATACATACGTATGTACACATGTTTATCTCTTTATACAAACGTGTTTCTATTTCGAGTATACACACATATGTAAGTATAGATTTCTATATATACATTTAATTTCAACAATATTAATTTATTTTTATTTCGAATTTAACGCACAGCTGTTTTAAACAAGACATTTACGAATAAATATATGATTAAAAAACAAAATATTATTGTTATAATTAATAATACTCTTGTCGTATTTAACAATATTATTATTATATAAGAACATGGTACGGTGAGTCTCAATTATATTTCAGTCACATCTAACAATAGTGTTGTCATATTTACAATAATAAGATAAGGTATAATAAAGTTTATTGTTTCCGTTGATATTATTATTATTAACTCAGATAATAATATTATTAAAAGTTTTCTTTTCTACTGACAATAATATAATTTAATTACAACCATATAATTCAATTATAGTATGTTGCTGTTTGATTATGGTTACCTCAACCATATATTTTCTTTGCGTGAAAGGATGACCTAATATCACTGACCCAGCTGATAAAACTAACCTACTAGTTGAAATATTTGCAAGTAATTCCTACTTGCCGGAAAGCAATCAGCCACTGCCTGTGCTAGAGAGAGTATCCACTATTATGCCTAAGATATTCTTTCGAGCTCGGGCAGTAAAAAAGGTTTTATCGGAATGCAATATAAACAAGTCTCCCGAGCCGGATGGCATTCCACCACTGGTCTTGAAGCAGTGTTCCTCGACGCTATCACATCCATTAGCTAACCTCTTCAGCACATTGTACCATGCTGGTGAGTTCCCAGTGTGTTGGAAGGTTGCTAATGTTACTCCAATCCCTGAAAATTATCGCCTAATCGCAATATGTTCTGCACTTTCCAAAGTGATGGAAAATATGGTGAATTTCCATCTTGTAAGGTATCTGGAGTCCAACAGCTTACTCAGCGACCGGCAGTATGGATTTCATAGAGGCTGCTCTACGGGAAAGCTACTTGCCCTCCTCTCGGAGAAATGGTGTAATTCAGTCCACCATTTTGGCGAAAGTAAGGTGGTGGCTCTAGATATATCCAAGGCATTTGATAGTGTGTTGCATGGTGCACTTTTGTCAAAATGTATTGCCCTTGGTGTCGGTGATAACTTCTCTCGATTCCTATCGAGTTTCCTCAGCGATCGCATTATAAGAGTTGTTATAGATGGGATCTCGTCAAATGAGTTCAAGCTAAATTCAGGGGTACCACAAGGTTCCGTTCTTTCACCAACTCTATTCCTCATCTTTCTTCACGACCTCTTATGCAAAACTTTCAACCCTATTTATTCTTTTGCGGACGACAGCAGCATTTGTCATTCTTTCTTATTCAGCAATATACCTAGCCTGCCGGAGGTTGAGTCTATGCGACAAACAATAAATGAGACATTAAACTGCGATTTAGTAAAAATTTCTGAATGGGGTCATGCAAAGAGGGTCGATTTTAACGCCAGTAAGACCCAGTGCTGTACGATTACTCATAGACGCATGACCGTAAATGCTGCTGCCTCAGTAACTATGGATGGTATAGGTATTAAGGAATCAGAGACTCTTGGTGTTCTTGGCCTGAAAATTCAGTGTGATGTCCGTTGGACTGAGCACATTTTTCAGTTCTCAAAAGAAGCATTCAAGTGCCTAGGATATTTGAAACGGTGCAAGCAATACTTCACCCCCATCTGATCTTCTTACTATTTATACCACTTATATCCGACCGAAAATGGAATACAACTCTCATGTGTGTGCCGGCTCTTCAAAGTCTATTTTGGAGTAGCTCGACCGCGTACAAGAGAGGGCGAAGAAGCTCATTGGTGACAGTAGGGTATCCAACTCTATTGACTCGTTGGAGCATCGACGCAATGTGGGGTGCATTTCCTTGTTCTATCGTTACTACAATGGAATGTGTTCTAATGAAATTAGGGGAACTTGTTCTTGAAATCCGAAAATTTTTACGCACAACACTAGCTTCATTCAGAGCACATCCTTTTGTGGTCGATTGACCAACAAATCGCACTACGTATTGCAGAGAGAATTCCTTTTTTAGCCGTACTATTCGTATGTGGAATAAACTACATGCGGAAGTGTTTCCTGTCACTTTCAACGTTGGAAGGTTTAAATCGAATGCCAACAGACACTACTGCCTCTATCCTCCTCCCCATAACCTATTTTTCTAGTTCTAGCACAATGCATTGCATGAGTAGGGGTTAATCCCTGAGTGCTGGTCCTACTTAAAGAAAAAAAATGTATCAAACTAGTTGGTGTATATTGTCGGCTTGCTAGACTTTGAACGTTCAATGTAAAATTGTATATAGTTCCATTAATGAAAATGTTATGGGAATTGTCAATTCTGCAGGGACAAGGAAAATATGAGCGAAAGAGTCGCTCTTTTAGTCATGTTCGAACTTAGCGGCCATTTGTTTGAAAATTTTCTTAATGATCTGTTGAGCTGTCGCCAACAGGTCTATAAACTGAACATGGTCAACTGGGTTGTACCCGCTTTGTATATACTTACACTTAAGTACGTGTACAAATCTATGTATGTATGTATGTATCTATAAATTTACGTACGAGTACATAAACCCAGCGGTAAAACTGAGAAGACCTTCTTAGTTCAGGCCTTATTAAAGGTCTGCTCAGAAATTTTTTCGATTTCATTATTATCCTTATCAAACTGTTAAAGAATGCCTTATAAAAGGCCTTGGCTCTTCCGCATAAAAGATGAAGTACACATTCCACATTCCCTTCTATGAGAAGGGAGAATTGAAGGAGAAAGACTTTTTTTCCCAAAATGAAAGCAAACGAATTCATGTTTTTGAGTCAGCTAATATTCTTATGTAACTTCTGAAGAAGGCCTTATAGAAGACTTTGGCATCCTCAGCTTTTTGTTTGCCAAAGTCAAAGCAAAAGAATTCAGATGCCGTTATAAAAAACGAAAATCCATATACAAATACCAAATACAGACCAATTAAGCACAAGAAAACGTAAATTATTTTAAATGAGTTTTGTACGTTGAATAAGACAGTTGTTTTTTTTCAATCAATATTATGTATACATATAAATAATATATGGGTTCTCATTTTCAGAAGTTTCCTTTTAATATGTTCGACCTAAAATATACATCAAAACAATATAATTGTATGTATGGATGTGTATATTGAATACCTCGGGCATGTTTCTCAAAACTTACAAGTGCTGGAATACAAGTAAAACAGTTGGGAAAATATTTTATATTCATATAAAATATACATGCATGCATATATGTATATGTATGTATGTATGTCTTCACAACTATTTTAATTGTATTTTAACACTTATAAGTTTCAATATGACTTTTATTTGAAGGCCCTTTTACAGACATTCTCTGAAAGACCTTTTAATAACCATTCTCTGTAAGGCCTTTTAGAATATCTGCGAAAGAAGCGAGAACGGAAGGCAATGTGTGTAAAAAAGATATGAAGATGGGATGAGGCGAGCAGGCCTTGCACATCCAAAAGAAGGAGTATAGAGGCCTTTTAGAAGGCATCCGTACTCCTTCTTTTTCCCGCTGGGAATATGTTAAAATTTATACATATACGTATCCTTAGAAACACAATTACATGAACGAATGGAAATTTCCCTTAATTGCATTTATTGATTTTTTTATTGTATCGTTCACGATGACATGAAAAGATAATTTTCCTTTGCTGATATTTGCCTTGGGCTTGTTACAGTGTTGTGACATTTTTTGTATAAATTTTGTTCTAACTTCTCCGTCTATCATAGTCGTATGCTGGTATTCAGTAAATGCATAATGGTAATAGATTTAAATAAACAGGTTTACGGGTAATAATAATGTTCTTCTCTATTTGCTCATGAACTGATTAAAGCCACTCATATTCTGCATTTTATGCAGAAGTTTTAATCATATAACCTCCAATACTTGATGGGTAATCTACGGGTAATAATAAAAATTTCTTAACATTAAAGATTGATTGCGGAATAAATTTACTTCGGTGTTTCTTATATGAAAAGAAATATTTTATTTTTGCTTTTTAAATGCTGTTATTGTTACAAAACTTTGCAGCATTTTTATTTTAAAAAGTTGGTGGAAAATTAAATAAATGCAAAATCGAATAAAGTAGATTGTTTTGTTGAGATTTTGGTTTAAGGCTTTTAAAATTATTATGCTTGTATCAGAGAAATCCAAAAAGTTAAATTTTATATACTCATAACGTATCGATAGTCCAACGAGTATGAGTATTATAGGACATACGCTTCAACAAGCATGTTTATATACAGGCCTGCATATATATAGTTACCCTGCAGGACTAAATAGACGATAATTGTCTAAAAGCTACTAGTATAGTAAGAACTAGTGCAAAATGGGTTAAAAATGTTGTGAAAGAGTACTGGTGCTGATGAGTACTAGTATGTGAAGTAGTTTCAAGGCACCACACTGCAAAATAAGCTTTGACTGTCTAACAGAGCCCTTGCACTGTATGAAAATTGGTATCATACAATCATTAACATGTTAGGTTCATCTAAAAATAATTATAGCTAAATAGTTATAATTACCCTTTTGAATTTTTGAATTTTGACAAATAATGATGAATTTCAAGCAGCAGTTGTCACTGGGTAACAAAGTAATAAAACCACAAATTGTATAGAACTTTTGTTGTACAAAGTTTCCAGTTGGGAACTAGTAGTGTACTAGTAAAATACCAGTTGGACACTAGTTTCATCTCCTGCAGGGTATATATAACTATCAACACAAATAAGTGCAGATATCGATAGTTGCTAGTTCGATTAAACAAATATGCTATAGATATTCGTGTTTTTACAGAAGTTAGAGCTTTGAAATGAAATAAAACAAAGATGAATTTTTTAAATTAACATAAAATTTACTTTATTCAAAAGATAATCTTTTGGCATTATAACTTAAATATTACTTCTCACATACGACTGCCGCGGCTGGCTTGGAGGTAGTATAATCTGGAATTCTAGTTTTCGATGACTTTTTTCAAAATTTTTGGCGTATATAAGTAGTACAACCAGTGTTGCCAGAATTTCTAAGGCTAAAATCTGCAAAATTTAGCAATTTTTCACTAAAAACTTTTCAAAATCTGCATTTTATTTTTAAAATCTTCAAAAAATCTTCAAAGCTATTTTTAAAATAATGTTTTTATATATTACAATAATTGAAATTTATTTGCTGGTGGTTTAGCATGTATATATACGTATTTCATTGGCGCTTGAACCAAATCATCAGTAGACTTCAGCCACAAATTTTGAACAGTCACAAACCTCTTACTTTATGCACAGACTTTCAAAAAATATATGAGAATTCATAAAATAATAATATTTTTGAAAATCACAAAGACAAAATAAGCTTAGTAGGCTTTGAATAAATTTCAATTATTGTAGTATTTACACTTCTGACAAATATGTCAAATAAATTTCATTAAAGTTTTTATATATTTTTAAAAAAGTTTACATAAATATATATGGATGTACATGTGTAATATAAATATTTTTTCGTTTTGTTTTTCAGGAAGAAATATCTTAGCATTTATACAGCGTACGGACTACAATTATTGGCACCAAGAAATATTGACCCAACTATTGGCACCCTCTGCTTGCATAGCAATAGCAAAGCGTCCGTTAAAGTCCCGTTCTACCTTAAATAGTTTTTTTAATTCTTTGTCTTGTTTTCTTGTTTCTTATTCATTATTGTTTAACTTTAAATGGCTCAGTTGCTTGTAATCGTTCGTGTGAGAAAGCTGTTTTTGAAGAACGTTAGTTTGAAGTTTTAAGTATTGATTTCAATGGTGAGGTGAAGTTTGGTAAGTACCATTATTTTTGTATTTATTGGTTTTTCAATGAAGTTTTATGATTACTTTACTAAATATACGTCAAACCTAAATAATTTCACCTTAAAATATGAGTTTTTTACGATAAATTGTTGTAAAACGTGAGTGCCAACAATTGGTTCCAAATAACTTTAAATTCAATTATTGGCAGGGGGTGCCAATAATTGAATTTGTAATTACTACAATAATTGGCCCTGCCAATAATTGTACCTTTTTTGAGTGCCAATTATAGAATTTAATATATTTTCAGAATATTGTTAAGTTTTTGTTAAATCAAAAATACATCCATAGTGTATTAAAGTGTAAATAATAAAATAAAATTGATTTCAAATTAAATTTTCGTTCTTTATTTCCCTTCGAAAATAGAATAGGGCTTAAGTATTGTTAACACTTTTTAACTCCCAAGGTGCCAATTATTAATTTTTTGGTATGCCAATAATTATGGTCTCATGCCAATAATTATAGTTTTTCAAGTGTCAATAATTGTAGTCGAGTGCCAATAATTATATACATTAATGTGCCAATAGTTGTAGTGCAGTGCCAATAATTGTAGTTTTTGAAAGGCTTATTTTATTTTAATTTTAAAAAATTACACATAAATCATATAAATTTTTCATAAATGTGATCTTATAGAAAACATATCCATAATTAAAAAAAAAATCCGCCAAAAAATTTCTCTACAAACCAAAGTAAATGATACATGTTCAAACTCAAAAATTCCTTATGGGTGCCAATAATTGTAGTCCGTACGCCATATGTATATATATATATATATTTGTATAATTACCATCATATATAAATGCTAAGATATTTCTTCCTGAAAAACAAAACAACGAACAAATGAAAACAAGCAAAACAAATCATAAATATTTTTTCATTAACCCATATTCACAAAATTTAAACTCGGCTTAAAATGTATTTTATTTAAATTTTTTAGAAAAAATTTTTTTAAATAACTTTCAATCACATTTTTCTATGTTAGGAGAATGTGCATTTAGTTTCTGCTTAAGAAACTCATCAGCAGACTTCAACCAAAAAATTTTTCACAAAGTTTAGGAGAAACGAAATGCATAAAACCAACAAACAAATAAAAATTCTTTATGCACAGAAAATATATATATGTTTATTTTAATTGAATTTACTGCTCTATCAAAATTGAATTTACTGCTCTATCAAAAAAGTGTTATCAACAGAGTTTAACTCAGAATAGTATGAAATGGTTAACAATTATTGTATGTAAATATTATAATTTTTCTTTTTATGTGTAAAAATCGAGCTGTTTTTTATAGTATGCCACATTGTTTTGAAAAAATATTTTCAATTAAATTACCCAATTAATCTTTTAATTGGTTTTGAACTAAAAACTAAAAAACTACTCAGCTTATATATATATATTTTTTTTTTTTTTGATTCATAGTAATTTTGACATGCGTGGAATAAAAATAAAATATTAAAAAAAACAGAAATTCATTTTGTTTCCTTATTTCAAAGTCGTCGTCCATACAGTGAAACATTTGCTGCAAAACATTTGAGTTTGTTGACGAGAGGGGAAAGAGGAATGGCAAAGGGTACTTTGTTTCATGTACACGAAGTTCTTGCTAAGTACGTCTCTGCAGTTTCAAAAGGGAAAACAAAAATGTTTTGCAGCAAATGTTTCACTGTATGGACGACGACTTAACAATCAGATCATAATAAGAAACACAAGCTTATAGAGTCCATAGAGTCTATAATATAGACCGAATGTGAATCGTAATCTTAGTATATTGCCGATATTTGGGGTCCGATGCAAATGGTCTTGCGTAAGTATGTATGTATGTATATGTAGTATATGGAAAATATTGTAGCCTTTCTTTAAAATCCAATCACAAAATACACACACAATTCAAAGTACGGCTACGATATTCTGCATTTACCTTTACGCAAGACTCTCAAACAACGAACATGGCCATTGTACTTTTGTGCACCATTCGAAATTCAAAAGCCAGTTAAGTTTTTGGTACAATACACAAATACTTAAATTTTTTATACATACATACAAACATACATATTTACAAAACATAATTTGTGACTGTTCAAAATTTGTGGTTGAAGTCTACTGATGATTTGGTTCAAGCGCCAATGAAATACGTATATAGACCAAGCTGAACCACCAGCAAATAAATTTCAAATTATAACATAATTTTTTATAAATTTTTTTTATACTATTTGATTTTTTCTATATGTCAATTACTATTTTAATAGAATCTTTAAAAAATTTTAAGTAGGTTTTTAATTCAATTTTAAAAATATTTCAATTAATTTTTTAATTAAATATTTAAAAATATCTCAATTAAATTTTAATTGATTCTTTAAAAAAACTATCAATTAAATTGTTAGTTAATTAATATATAATTTTTTAATTGAAAAAATCAAACAAATTTTCAATTAAAATGGATGAGTTAATACTACAATTTCCGTGATTGGTTGAAAACTAATTAATTTTTTAACTGAATCTTTGTTTTTTTTTAATTGAATCTTGTTTTTACTTTTTTCTGTGTAGTTATGTATGTGCAAACAATATAAAATGAATGAAAAAACAAATTGGATATACAAAAAATTTATACAAAAAGTGATTTAATTTGTTGTTTAAATATCAAAAGGACTTGGAAGTTAATTTTATTCAAGCTCACTTGACTCAAAATTCCTCCGACATTTGAATGTGGTAAAGACATTTCATTTTAATTTAATTTAGGACTGCAAAATCATAATCAGAATAAGCTCGTTTTATATCAGATATTCTATTCCAGACGCTTGCCAAAGTTACTTGTTTTTTCTTTCTTTAATGATGTCTTTTAAATTCAAAAATTGTAACTCTCTAAACTGTGAGTCGCTCACACATAAAAGAAACTGAAAGTAGTTACAGTAATAGCAAAAATTTAAAAAAAAACCACTATAATTGGAATTGAATTGGAATTGCGTTTTTAGGCTAAAAATCTTCAAATCTGGATTTCGTGTTTTTGGAGGGTAAAAATCTGCAAAATCCAGATAAATCTGCATTTCTGGCAACCGTGAGTACAACGGCTGCACACATCCCCACATAAAATAGTATAGTGGCGTTAAATCGCACGATATTGAAGGCCAATTAAAGGGTGGTGAAACATGCAACTATGCGGTTACCAAACGTTTCCTTCAATAAATCAATTGTGGCACGAGCTGTGGGACATGTTGCGCCGTTTTGTTGAAACCACAGTTCCTGCACATCATGGTTGTACAATTGATGAACGAAAAAGTCAGTAGCGTCGCTCAGAGGGATTTGTTCATACAATGTTTGGCAAAAAAAATGTAAGAAGTGCTCGTAGGATTTCATCAAAATTGATCACGAACACTACCCACCGCCCATAGAACCCCAAATTTATTTTTGGCCCAAAGTTTTTGAAATTTGGCACAGCGCCTTTTATTACTTCAATTAACGCCCACCACTCACCGCCCATAAAACCCGTATTATATTTTTTCTCACAACTTTTTGTTTCTTAAAGCTCTTATCACACTTAATTTTTTCTTCATTGATTTGATATTGAATTGATAGAAAGAAACAATAAATATTAAAAAGAACAAACTATATAAAACGGAAACAAAATGCTTAAATGTTGTAAAATTTTCACAATTAAAAACCGCTAGTATAGAGACAAAACAAGAACCGCTAGTATAGAGACAAAACAAGCTAAAAATCGCTATGTTTGAACATAAACCGCTAATAGTGAACACTTTTATGTTTCAAGCTTGAAATGTAATTTTTTATCGATAACTTTAATCAAGTTGTTGACATTATTTAATTTTTCTGATTATAGCTGAACCCATTGCACGTGTTGAATTTTCCTATTACAATATGCTTGTACTTTTCTATAAAAATTGATAAATGAAAGAAAAATTAAGTGTCATATGGGCTTTACCAAAATTAATTATTTTATAAAAACATTTCAATACATGCATTCAAATATATGTAGACCTTTATTCATCATTTATCATTTCTGTAACTATATCATCAAGTTCCAGAACCTGTTTACGGGGTTGACATTTAATGCTACTTAAAGTTTTCAAATGTTCTTATGAAATGTTCAAATTTTCTTTTGAATACTTTGAAGCTAATTCAGCTGCCTTGAACCTCTTTGTGGGAACTTGACAATCTTTCTCTGGCGTTCCTAGTTTAGTTGAACAACTAGGCTCGCTATTAAGTGATACTTCAAATATAGCTAAAACACAATAAGAAAAAAACATTTACACATATACAATTTTATAACTCTTTAGCCAATCTTCATTTAAAAAAATGGGATTTTATTTTATGCGATTCTTCCCACCGATTTTTGAAATGACTAAGAAGCCTCTTTTGAATTGCTCTTTTAAATATACCGATTTCTTCATCCTGAAGCATTGAATTTTTTGATTTAATAAAATCGGTTATTAATTCCAAACTTGCATTGCAATTAATGAGTTCGTAACTCAGTTCACTATGTAACACAGAAAATAAACTCATTTTAATGATATCTCTTTCACTTCTCCATTTGCTATTTTAACAAATTGTTCAATTATTATTGTTGCTAAATCATATCTAATAATATCTATTCAAAATAACCCAGCAAAAAAACAGACTCCAAAAAAGTCATGAAAATGTAGAGTTTGCGATCTGGAAGTAGTCACTTGGTCACTTAATTGGAAGCGATATGCTGTAACGAACCAATCTGCTGAAGTCCTAACCTTCAAGGAGCTTTGCTACCTTTTAATACCGGCCGTGCTCATGAAAATTGGGGTGGTTCTTGCCCCTGTCCGTTAGTTTATTCTTCGCCACAAAATATTTTAAAAGTAGGTAGCTATTATGCCAAACCGATTTTATTCAAATCAAACAAACAAATAAAACAACCAAATCGAAACAAAAGAAAAAAATAATAAAACTTTGTAGAAGAGGTATAGATGGATAATCCCCTTCTCTATGTCTCTACCCTCCCAACCATGCTATTTTGTATAAAATCTAAATAGCCCAATTTAACCTATCTATAAATGATCCTTAACCTTTCATGAATTTAAAAAAATTTAAACAAAACTTAACATATCATATCATTATTAAGAAAAATTATTTTGTTATCCTCCATGATGGCAATTAAGTTTAATTTTAAGTAATAATAAAAAAATTAAATAAAAATTAATCTAAGACCATGAATATAAGAAAAAAAACAAAGTATTGTAATATGCTAAATATTAATGAATAGTAATGAAAAAAAAATTAGTTTTAATTAAGAAACATTTTAATAAAAAAAATAATTTATTTTTATATATTATAATAACACATTTTTGAAACAAGATATTTGCAAAATATGAAAATTTAATTTAAAACAAATTGGTAACATCAAGTGTTAATTTTCTATGTATTTTAAGGACTGTTTTTACGTTATCATTATATAAAAAAAAATAAATAGTTTCAAACAAAAATTAAAAAGAAAATTGTTTATATTGTGATGTACCAAGAATTTTTCTGTGTTATATGAGTGAATAATATAAATAATAGTTTATATTTTTAAATGAAAATGTTATTTGACTCACCACAATATTCCTTCTTGAACTCCGTCCCGAATCAATTTGGATCTGGTGTTTTCTATTGCCTAGTATTATTTATAATTTTTCACTCAGTTGATGTGTTTTTTTTTTAATAAATTATATCGATAGATGTATATGTATGTGTGTAAATATTATTTTTAGTACATATGTAAGTTAATCAAGGAAACTTATGGAACACTAAAATAAAAAAACTATGGATATGACGAGTAAAAAAAAACAGCAATACTTTTAGAAGTAAGATACATCCGGGAAAAATCATAACATATGTACGTTTAAGGATATTAGATAAGTATGTATGGAAATAAACAATTATTCATAGGTTAATTGTTATTTATGTCCATACGGAAATTAAAGCACACATCAAGAACTGATTTACCCAGGTTAACAATCCTAGGATTGCTAAGCCTGGTATAACGAAGGTTAACTTCAATACCAATTAAATTATTTGCGTAAGTCAATGTGATAAAATTTTCCCAAGATTCGACAAAAGCTTACCAAGACGAATGAGCCGTTTTGTCACAGAACTACGTGCTCAACATTTACTAAGAAACCTGGGAATAACTTCAATAATTATTTGCTAAATTTAGTAATTTGGGCACTAAAATTTCCTTCCTTTAAACGTTCCGATGCAGTTTAAATAATTTTTCTTAATTATCTTTTTCTTTAAAACAAACTCACAAGCTAATAAAATTTTCGAATGAATGAAAAAGAAATATTTTTCTTCTATAATATTTTGAAAGTAAATCCATGCCAACCTGATGAAATCAAACACAAAAACATGTTTGCAACTTACAGTACTCCGAAACAAGTAAAACTATATAGCCTCACAATGCAGAAAAATTTCCTTTTTTGTGTTCTATGGTATTTTCTAACACTATGGAGGAGGTTTTGTATGACTAAAATAAGCTTCTACATGGTTTTTTGCTCACTCTCGGCAAATTAATAATATTAATAAATTTATTTCCACTAGAATGACTTCCATTTTTTTTCACTGGGAAGTTATTGTTGTACCCAGTAAAAAAAGAGACTCCAAAAAAGTCATGAAAATGTAGAGTTTACGATGCGGAAGTAGTGCAAATTTCGATCCGATCTAATGATTTTTACATAGGGTTGTCATTGCAAGAAGTTCTCTTTTTCGATGCCTGGTCACTGAATTGGAAGCGATATTAAGAAAAATTCCCTTTTTTGTGTTCTATGATAATATTTTCATCTAGGAAAAATGGTAAATAGTTACCTCTATTTTAACATTTCGTTTCTTTTTATACGAATTTAAGCCCGAAACAGTGTTTTCATGTAAATTTAAGCAAATAACTTTTAAATTTTAGACTAAAAATAGTTCATAAATTTCTTCAAAAAAATTATTTTTTTTTTAAATTCTGGTGAGTATTTTCTAACACTATGGAGGAGTTACAAGGTTTTGTGTGACTAAAATAAGCTTCAACATGGTTTTTTGCTCACTCTCGGCAAATTAAAAATATCAATTTTTTGGAAGCAATGAAAATGTACTTCGGCTAGAATGACTTCTGTTTTTTCTCACTGGGTAACTAAATGTCATAATAACGCACGATCCTAAAATTATACCATGTCTTTTTGTAATTTTTTAAAATTAAAAATTGCATGTATTTGTACACAAATTCTATTTATGATTTTATAAAAGATTATTAATTATTTAAGCTTTTTTTTAATTGATAGTATGGAGTCTTACCTTTAATTTTATAATAGCGGGAGCACCTAACACGACCGAACAAACTTTTTTCTTCCAAATAAGTTTGCAATCACGGCACATTGTAGAATAAATTATATTCTATCTATGTCTTTTAAACCATATCAGCGAACTTTATAATTTTTTTTACATAACGCAGAAAAAACTATATTTGAAAAAAATCCCTATATAAATCAGAGCAATAAAATTATTTTACATACAAACACTATAGAAATGCGTTAACAGTTTTCAATATTTAGGACCAAAATTTACATGTGACTTTAGTTCATTATTTCAAAAACAAATAAACGTTTTTTTTGGGATACAATTTATGGATTCTTCATACTGAATCGATTTTCTTCAAAACTGCATCATTACATTTTTAAATTTTATGTGTCGAAAATATGAGTTATTGCATAAAAAATCCCACTGTGCGGCGTATAGACTGATTCGGGTGTTTATCTATGCTCCGCTCTTCAGAAACTATGACTACTTTTGTACACACTGTACGACGTCTCTGTGGATGCGTATTATTATTTAGAGTAAACGTAGTGAGAAAATTTTCCATAGTTAACTGAAGTAATTGGGACAATTATGTTGAACGTCAAATGCTCGTACATATATCCAACAGAACAATGATTTTCAAAATTGGTCAGCAAAATCTTATGATTTAATATCTTTAAAAATATTTTTTCGAGGTTACGTGAAAGATAACCTTAATACTATTGGCCCACAATCGATTCAAGACCTCAAAGGTGGAATTCGTGAAGTTGTGTGCGAAGTGGTAATGGGAAGTTTAATGAAAATAATAGGGTTCTGCAAGCGTAAAACATACCCAACTCTTTACAACTAAACCAACATCTAATGCTTTCGCTAAAAAATACTGCATTTTTTTTCTTGATGTGCTAATATCTAAATGAAAACTCTTTTGCTACACTCTCTTTAAAACTTGCTACAATTTTAAAACAAAAATTTGTATCAAAATGTCGAGCTTTATGGCCACTTGACACCGATACCAGTTGGTATTGTACATGATTGACTGCCACTAAAATATAAAATTTAAGCTTATTTAAAAAAAAAATATATAAAATTGCTCAGCCAACGACCAATTGAACCAACTCTCATGTTAATATCAGTGTGAAGTAATTCCTACATTCCCTTTTTATCATTAGATTTATTACAGCTCGCATCTTTCCTCGTTCGTGCTTTTGACAGGAACAGCGATTTAAGCAGCACGTAAAATGACAACATTGATTAAATACGACATAATAATTATGTGTGTGTATGCATTTGAAAATGTTAAATTTTAGAAAATCACAAAGAAAAAACCATTTTTATGCTTATGCTGCAGCTAAAAATTATGTGGCAGATAAGTCAAGCGAATAACGGCTGCTATGTGAATTGTGCACGTACGAATGTGATGTGGCTGACGAAAAATTCATCAATCAAATATTAACATCATTAACGGAATCAGTTTTTTTTTTTTTTTGATACTTGTTCATTTCACTTTATAAGCAAAACATTGTACGAGTATATGAGATTGTAAAAATAATTTAAAATATGTATGTATATAAAGAATTAATATACGTAAAAAAGCATTCAAAATAAATTAGGTGTGTAACCGATACCGTATCACCGACGTACTTCAAGTTTTTACTGTGTTCTAGTATTTCTTTTTTCTTCAACAAAAATTTAAATTTTTCGACTGCGCTACGCAGCGAAGGGTATTGTGTTTATCAGCCTATGTATGCATGCATGTTGTGTGCTCCTTTGCGGCACTATGTAAATCGAACCCGTGGACCGATCTGAATGATCCTTTACACCAATCGATTTGTCTTCTTACATCAATCGAGTATCACAATAGTCAAAACTCAATATGGCGGCAAACAAACGCCATTTTGCAAATACGAAAAAAATAATATCAAAAGTCGGTGATTTACATCCAAATGAGTATCATTCGACAGGTATTTTAAAATCATCTTATCTTATGATTTTTTATTTCGAATAACCTTTTAGCATATTTAACAGCTCAAAGTTGGTCGCTGTCGGGTTTTTTAATTTTTTATTACCACATCTTTTAATTTCTACTTCTTTGATGATTATTTTTTGCAAAACATGTTTAAATGTTCAAGTGAGCTCTGTCGCACCTGAGACACTGTTTTTCACTGCATTTGCGAAATCGTTTATCTACGAAAAAGATGAGAACATTTTGTATTTCAGACAATATTATTATTATTATTAAATTAAAATGTAACATAGCCCCACCATGGTTTTTTCCTTAAGAAAGTTATATGGCAATCCGAATAGATATTAGGAACTAAACTTAAAAAAAAATATTTAAAAAGTTCCATTACGTAAAATTTTTTTTTTTACCCTTCCTAATATTCCCATGAGTTATACCATTATAAGTCATCACAAGTCGCAAGCAGTATGCCTTACCTTAACCAAAAATTACCATCGGCCAACTAATCAAATTTGCTTCAGTAAAATAAAATTTGAAAAATGAATTTTTTTCTGAAAACTTATAAAAAAATTCAAAAATGCAAATTTTTGGAATTTTGACCATCGCTTGTAAAGACAAATGTGTTAACAATAAAACAAGCCTAATGCTTGTACACTGTACATAGATTAAATAGTTATAAGATAAAATGAGTACACTAAATCAAATTCATGCTGTTTCAACTTGAAAAATATTGGATTCCACATGCATCTTCAAGTTAATTCTTTAACAAATTTACACTGCGCGTCATCAGGTTAGCACACCCCCGATCAGCTTAATATAATTGCTGTTGTTGTCGTTGTTGTTAACACGAAATTTTTTTTTCTACTCTATTTTGCTCATCTTCGTAAACACTATCAGTGACCAAAAAAGCATGGGACGGAAAAATGCCGTTATCTACTTTTTGCTGTTTTGTATTATTTATCATGTAAAAGTAGGCAGTATTTTCGCGTCATCAGGTTAGCACATACCATTTTTCCTTCCTCATCTTAAGCTTTTAAACCATTTATTTATTTTTAAACGTATACGTTTAGTAATATAACATGTTATTGCTAAAATTTAATAAATTTAATAGTGAGTTGATCCTCCATTTTTTAAAATGACCTCATAAATTCGATTTGTAAGCGACTCGTACAACGTTCCAATATAATTTAGAGAAATTGTTGCCCAAGCGTCTTTTATGCCTTCAATTAGCTCCTCTTTGTTGGAATATTGCCTTCCAGACTCATAAACTTTACGAGCCAGCCATCCCCATAAATTTTCTATTATGTTAATGTCGGGTGAATAGGGCGGCCACTGCATTAAACCTACATCTTGGGACTCAATAAATGATTTAACTATCCGGGCAGTGTGGATCGGAGCATTGTCTTGTTGGAGAGTCCATGGCAAATCACCAAACAAATTTTTGAAATGAGGAAAAGCCATTCTAAGTACGTTTTTGTATGTTTCTGCATTCATATACACTCAGTTGTCCATGTCATGTGCTCCCGTGCAAAATGCAACCGCATTTCCTTTCGAGCAGCGTTAAGTGGGGGTTTTTTCTTCAATTTTAGCCTCTTTAAATGTGTAGCCTTCCGTATCACTCTCTGAATTGTAGATAAACTCGCTTTAACATTAACCTTTGCCCTGATCTTTGAGGTCGAGTCATGAGAATTCGATGCTGTTCTCAAAATTGCTCTCCTATCAGCATCGGAAATCACTCTATTATTGCCGCCTTTATTATTTTTGCCATATTGGGACTTATTGTTCAGGAATGCGGATATAACTTTACGACTTCTGCTGATTTTTTTTGATATTCCACTTATTGACAGTCCTGAATCCTTGTACGCCTCAATTTTGGATTTCTCTTCCACAGATAGCGATTTTCCTTTACCCATATTATTGCTAATACACTACTAGAGCAGCAAAAAAAATTTGGTTGTAATACGCGTTCAACTGTTGAAGATAAACTAAAAAGAATTTACATGTGCTAACCTGATGACGCGAAAATACTGCCTACTTTTACATGATAAATAATACAAAACAGCAAAAATTAGATAACGGCATTTTTCCGTCCCATGCTTTTTTGGTCACTGATAGTGTTTACGAAGATGAGCAAAATAGAGTAGAAAAAAAAAATTTCGTGTTAACAACAACGACAACAACAGCAATTATATTAAGCTGATCGGGGGTGTGCTAACCTGATGACGCGCAGGTACATTGTTTCAACAACTTAAAATAACTTTAATTCAACAACTTAAAATAACATGATTTATTTTAATTTGATAGTACTCAAATATTAAATATAAGTGAATTAAAGTTACCAAAGTTAAAGGACAATTTTTAGGGTTCCGTGCACCAAAGGTGAAAAAAGGAACCCTATTGTTTTCGCTACGCTGTCCGTCTGTCCGTCACACGGTATTTTCTCAGGAACCGTAAGAGCTACGGATCTGAAATTTGGACAGAGTATGTAAAACGAACCTTGGCCACTACATCAACAAATACATGCAAATTAGAAATTAAAGGGTGCTCCAAAACGAGCGACGAAAAATGTTAAAATCTCATGTAATATACATACAATTGTATGTACATATGTATATTGACACTTGAAATTTGTAAAAGTAGTGTATTTTTATATAGACTACAACAATAAACATTAAAATATTAAAAAATTTAAATTAAAGGGTGGTCCATGAGTTAATGCAATTTTTACTATGTAATTTTGACAACTTGCTATATCTTGGAGACCGTAAGAGGTAAACTCTTGAAATTTTCAAAAACGGTAAAACTAAAAAATCCGAAAATTATAAAATCGCCAAACCGAAAAAAATCGCCAAAACATGAAAAAAATCGCCAAAAATTTTAAAAAAATCGCCAAATCGAAAAAAATTGACAAAATTAAAAAAAAATTCTAGCACTAAAATAAATCGCCAAATTCGAAAAAATCGTTTAAATGAAAAAAAAAATCGCCAATATGTAAAAAACGCCAAAAACCGAAAAAAACCAAAATAATTGTTTATGGTAAAAAAAATCGCCAAAATTAAAAAAAATCGCCAAATTTAAAAAAAATCGCCAAAACGAAAAAAATCGCCAAAATTTAATATAAACGCCAAAAACCGAAAAAATCCTCAAAACGAAAAAAAGTGCCAAAAACCAAAAAAATCGCCAAAACCAAAAAAAAATCACCTATATGAAAAAAACGCCAAAAATTAAAAAAATCGCCGTAATAAAAAAATCGCCAAAAAACGCCAAAATAATTAAAATCGCCAAAATTAAAAAAACTTCAAAAACCAAAAAAAAATCGCCAAAACGTGAAAAAAGTGCCAAAACTCAGAAAGCGCCAATAAATTCAAAAAACCCCCAAACTAAAAAAACGCTTAAAACCGAAAAAACCCAAAAACGAAGAAAATGCCAAAACTATAGTTTATATTGGCTAAAGTTCGTATTAAATTACATATCTCGTGTTCGTACGGCACCTTTCGTGCGTGGGTCAAAGTCGCACTTCACTGAATTTATTAGTTGATGGTTACTTGTAAATCATGTTGAATTAACACGAAATACATATAAAGCAAATTTACTACCCTGCAGGAGAATAGGCGTCAAGTGACTAAGAACTACTAGTATAATTACTAGAACAGCAAGAACTAGTGCGAAAAGAGTTAAAGTTGTTGTTTAAAATTACTAGTTTTGATGAGTACTAGTATATAAAGTAGTTCCAAGGCACCACATTGCAAAATAAATTTTGAATGTCTAGCAGAGCCCTTGCACTGTATGAAACTTGGTATCATACAATTATTAAAATTTTAGGTTCATCCAAAAATAATTATAAGCAAATAACTATAATTTCCCTTTTGTATTTTTGAATTTTGATAAATAATTGCGAATTTTAACTAGCAGTTGTCACTGGGTAACAAAAGAATAAAATTACCAATTTTATAGAATTTTTCTTCACAAAAGAACTGGTAATAAACCAGTCATAAACTAGTACCAATGGCATTAGTAATTTTCTAAGCACACTCAACGTTAATTTGAGCATTAAGATGTTAAAGGAAAAATTACAGTTGGGAACTAGTGGTGTAGATTTCTGTACTAGTAAAATACCAGTTGGACACTAGTTGGATCGCCTGCATGGTACCGACAAATTTGTTTTCACAGATTTTAATATGATATTATGCTGTGTGTGTGTGTGTGTAAATATATATGTTATGAAATTTTCCATGAGGTGAGAGCACATGGTTTCTTATGTCAAAAACTATCATTAATATAATCCATATCAGGCTCACAACACATTTTTGGGAAAATTTTTTTTACATCCAAAGTATAAATTTTTCAAAGCGATTTTTTGTAATAGCATAGACAGACGACAGCGTTAATTTGCATTAGCAGGCTTAATTCAAATTAACTTGTGAGTTATCCCCATTCTAATGCACATTAGATTTATCGTAAATGCATTAAATGAAATTGAATTAATACCATCCCTACAAACATTTGGAAGATATATTGCCCAGAAGATATAAATACAATATCTTATTTTTATCATTTGGAAGAAAATCATCGAAGCAATACTTTTTTGATATTAAAATATTTTCATTTTAGTGAAACTTTTTGAATGAACAGTTAAAAACGTATTGACTATTTATTTTTTCCTTTAACAAGGTATTTTGTGTTATTAAAATGTTGCATTTTGTTCAGCCTGGTGATTTATCACATGCGCAATAAATTTATAATATAAATACATATGTTTTCAATTGGAGGATAAAAAAATATTTAATTTGAAATAAAAACAATCAGAAAATTTTCAAAACATTTGAAATTGAAATAAAAACAATCAGAAAATTTTCAAAACATTAGCTCAGAAAAGTAAAATATGATGACTCCTGTGATGATAAATTGAATTTAGTTGACCATAAAAAATTGCTTTAAATTTAAATTAATAGTAGTTTTATATATGTATACATATACATACATATATATATTTTTCTTCTGCAGATAATTTAGCAAAATTGTAAATTTGTAATTTGGGAGATAATCTACGTTATAAATAATTTATCTTTCTAAAGATAATCTGGCAACATCATAAATAATTCAATTAGATGATTATCTAGCAATATCACAGTTTTATCTTCTAGAAGTATTACATTCGTATTTCTTGGAAGTATCGCCCTGGCCGCACAACCTCTCCCGAAGGGGGGAACTTCCGCAATACGAATATGATTGTTGCGGCAATAATATTTTTCTTCCAAGCAATACGATTTCGATTCATTTTCGTATTACTTTGCTTGTAGGGATGATACAATAATATAAAAGTAAAACCGTTCTCTCTTTTCGTCGCCATATTAACCTTCTGACGTTTGTCCCAATTATTTTTTACTCTCAAAATTAATGCTATCGTATTCAGTTGTAAAATCCGAGCTTTTTGTTTATTTTTTGACTTTTTCTTTTGTTAATTTAAAAATTAAAAAGAAAAAATTTTCTAATCAAAAAAATTGGACTGATATATTATAATAGCTGCCACCTTAGAGCTGTGTCGTTCATGAACGAACGGGTACAAATGAGCGAATCAGTAAAATGAACGAAGTGAGCCGGTCCCTTTACTGAGCTGTTTTGGCTCAGCAGTACTGACAAAAAGTACAATTGAACGGAATGAGCGAACGGGGTGTTTTTGTTTTGTTTTTTTTTCATTTTCATTTTTCGTATGAAATTTTTGTCACATTCTGGTTTTCAATTGCCTTTTTGTCTGCTTTTAGAAGCAGTATGATCATTATGAAATTAATAAAATTGCCATTAATATTTCTTAAGTTTTTAGAACATATTAAAAGTTTTTCTTTTAACAAATTTTAAGTATGTATGAACATATGTACATACGTACATATTATAATTATTATTATGATTTCTTAATACTATAAAATACTAAAATATTATACTGATTTTTTGTTTCTTATATTTTCTAGTGTTTGTTTTGCTTATTTTGCTAAACAATTCATAACAAATTCATTGCATTTGTCCCTTTTTATTTGACGAATCAACTGTTTGTGTTTTTATTTCGTTATATTTCTTGAAAAGAGCGGATGAACGAAAATGAGCGGTTACTTGAATGAACGATTTGGCACAGCTCTACTGCATTTGCAAGTAAGGTCTCAATGGTCTGCGAAGAAACAAAATAGTAACCACAGCAACAGTGGTGTGCGGTAAGGAATTAAGCGGTCTACACATACATATTAGTCTTTCGAGCAATTGGTTGTGAAGATTGGCCAACACAAATTGAAATTGCTCATATGATGTCTGTTTTCAGTGACGTTGCAACATTGTGTAGTGCCATGACGTTGGCACACAATGGAGAACTTGTCAACAGCGAGTTGTTAAAAGTGAAGTTTTGGGACATGCTGTCGTCGGTTCATCTACACATAGTGGTAGGAAACTTATTATTATTGCAGCCGCCAAGGGTTGGATTGTTTAAAGCGAGTATTGTGAGTTGCTTTGGATAGGCGCCCAATAAGTTCACGAAACCGGGCCAGGTGAAATTAAACGTATCCAGAACTGTTATCATGATTTCAGTATTATTGAAAGGGTGGAATACAAGAAATCGCTGCTCATAGTTATGCTGGCATGCAAATATTTTCATACATTCATATGTACATATTTATGTACATTTAAAGAATGTTTATGGAAAATAAAATACAATTTCATGTTTCGAATATACATATAATGGCTTCACAAATTGAATGTTTTTTTAACCCCTGAACAAAAAAGCGGTGTTGTGTTATAAGTTTGTAGTGTGTCTCTACACGCAAAAAAAAATATGGTTGAGGTAACCATAATCAAACAGCAACATACTATGATTGAATTATATGGTTGCAGTTAAATCATATTATTGTCAATAGAAAAGCAAACTTTTAATAATATTATTATCTGAGTTAATAATAATATTATCAACGAAGCTGTAAGGTGATCTTAGTATTGTAAATATGACAACACTATTGTTAGATGTGACGAAAATATTATTGAGACTCGCTATACCATGTTCTTATCTTATAATAATATTGTTAAATACGACAACAGTATTATTTAATATAATAATAATATTTTGTTTTTCAATCATATATTTATTAACTAAAACAGCTGTGCTTTAAATTCGAAATAAAAATAAATTAATATTATTGAAATGAAATATATGTATATTTAGAAACGTATATTAACAAATGTGTGTATGCACGAAATACAGACAATCTGTATAAAGAGATAAACATACATACATATGCACGTATATGTTTTTATTTATCTACGATTTTGTTTGTTTGTACTGTATTTATTTATTTAACATGACGCGTGCAATACCGATAGATAATAAACGAAACATTGAACTGTCAGAAGAGGTTTCTGAAAAAGATTTTTTTTAAATCTTAGTATACTATGGTTTTGGATAACATTATATTGTTATTTTCAATATACTATTTTTAAAAAATAACAAAAATTATGTTGCAGTCATAAATTTTCAACAAAACTATATTGTTAAACTCTAACCATATCACTCTTTTTTATGAATATAATAATGTAATTATTAAATTCAAACATTACTTTGCTTACCGTAACAAAATTAATGTTTAAAATAACAATAACTTGTTTTCAACGACCACACATTTGTTTCTGAGAACATAATATTGTTTTCTCAACCATTCTACAAACATATCTTTTCTTTGCGTGTATGTATATGTGTGTCTGTCCGTGTCCGCGTTTGTTTGAAACCTCACTATATCGAGTTATATTTTAAGAAAATCGTTTTAGCCAATATCACACATTCTCTAAATTATTCGGTGAATTTTAAAATTATTAATATTTGTTATTATTTAGTCGCCTTACGGATGGATTTTTTGTTTAAAGATTTTCTACATCAAAGGCTTAAGGAAAGATATGCAAAAAAAAATCTTTATTCAACGAAGCCACTATTCGACATATCACCTATTTATTGAACAACGGGTTAACTTAAAAAATGCTATTAATTAAACTCAAATTACACATTTCAAAAAGCATTCCTAAATAAAAGTTACCATTATAAGTACGTGGCAACTTTTTCCTCTCTGTTTACAAAAAAAAAACAGTATTCAAATAATTTGGGCAAAAGTCATAATTAATTTTAAACATCAAATGTGGTTTTACCTTTATATTATTGTATCATGATTAATACTGAATTTTGCTATTTCAATATGGTAATACCGTCAAAAATCAATCAAAGCTAGATTTATTTTTATTTTTCAAAATTAAAATAGATTCAAAGTCAGGAAATATTAGTTATCACAGGTTAGGCAGATTGGACACGGGAAATTCGGCCACGTAATTTTTCCGAAAAATTTACGAATTGCATCCCAAAATGAATGGCAATATCATTTAACCCCATTTTTATTAAAGGACAGAATGATATTGTTTTGAATATGCCTGGCTTTGTCATTTCAACAGGTTAAACGTCAATTGAAATAATTTTATTTTTGGTGAAAAATTTAATACAAAAGGCGCAAATTTTAGGAAAAATGCTAAAATAAGCGCCTTTTTGTGAATGCAATCCTGCATTCCAGCAGAAGTTTCATGGCAGAACTATTGAGTGGCAAACTATCAAAGTGGTAAGTACTTGTGTGTGTTATATCTTTATTATTTGATAATGTTAAAAAAATTTGTTTGCAGATAATGTTCGAAGACGCAGAGGAACCATAAAGGAAATATGTAAGTATTTATTGTTGAAATAAACATACATTAAATGAAACAGTAAGGCAAATATTTTAGGATCAGCGAGTTTTTGAAGGGTTAACAAGATGAGGAGCAGGCAACATACACCGGTTCCCAAAGAATCCAACAGGTAAGTGATTGTGAAATTTTTGTGTGCCGGAGTGTTTTCCTATTGAGTGCATTATTATTTATAAACTGCATTATTTATTATAAACTGTATTTGCACTCGCTCAATATTTGGCCGGCAGATCCATAAATATTTAAATATGTATGTATGTACGTATGGACATAATAAATATGTTTTCATGCATACGGTGATGGTTTTTTCTGATTTCATTCAGATGAAAGTTGTGTTTTATGGAAACCCACCCTCAAACAGTGTTTCAAAAAAAGTTCAAAATAATTGTCTACCGGAGAGTCATATACATGCACACATACTTACTCGTATCTAAATACACACATGCATGAGTTGAATGTGTCTTTTGTGAATTAACCAAGATAGATTAATTTTCCATATTTATTCGTCACTCAACACAAAATGTACATAAAGGTTTTGAACATAATTAGGTTGTTTATATTAAATATTTAAATATGTATATTTTCAGGTAATGTAGGACACTTGCAGCTGATTCTCCACATGAAGAGGGCTTAAAAATAGTTTTCCTCGTTTCAGCCTCAAAACACTGGAAATGAATCAATTGTGTGCTTCTTTTGGCTTGTATGGTATGTAAAAACATATCTTTAATCAAATATATACTATAATTAAAATCTTTTATTTAAATTTTTCCAGATAATTTGCAATACATACCGCGGATTCTTGGGCCACGTTTCTGATGTTAAATGGTATTCATACTAAATGTACACAATGAAAAGATATTTGTTGTTAAATTTCTTGTTTTCATTATATTCAGGAGCTCTTACCTTCATAAGATTGGTGTCCGGCAGCAGAATTACTAAAAACAAATTTGAGTGCACCCATCAGTTTGAGCCTGTAACTTGACAAACATTTTATTTACAATAGACACTTATTTAAACCATTGTTTCTTGTTTTTCAGCTTTTACTTACTATTTCCATGCTCCGGCAACGATTTAACTTTGAAAAACTTATCTTAAACACAAATTGAATGTATTTATAAATTTTATTTAATAAAAACAAAATATTTTCGTATGCCAAAGTCTTTTGTTTACACTTTTCTTTAAATTCTTGGTAATGTATAGTTTTTTCTTCTATCACATTGTTTTTCAGGATGCACCTAGAATATAACTCTTCTAAATATGGGGTTAACTAAAATCTGATATGGGCCTTTGACATACGTCAGTTCTCCCATATCTGCTTATATCTGTGTTAGTTATTTTAACTATTTTTAGAAAAAGAAAAAGAAATATTAAAAGTTGGCACAAATTTGTTCCATTTTAAAATTTCCAAGGAAATTTATCGAAGTAGTGTGTACGAAAGGGATGCGCAAATTTTGTTAGTTATTTACTTAATTCAAATACTGTCGTCTGTCAGGGTAAATTTTTAATTTGCATTAAAAGCTCACTAATGTAAATTAAAAATAAATGAGTTAATAGTATATTCGTAATCTGCACATTTGAAAGTACCCTTGGGAAAAATCTTAATTAATTTGAGCAATTTTTCAAGAAGTTATAACAAAATGAATTGCAGCTTATATTTTTTAGACTTCTAATTTTATTTGGAATAATGGCTTCATTTAGGTTATATTTTGTTATATTTCAACTCGAATATATTATTTACAGTGTGATGAATGATATCTGCTTTTAAATAACTAAAGGTTAACAGGGAATTTCCCAATTTAACAGTGCAAAAAATAAAAATATCCGATAATCGACTTGAACGATTAAAAGTTCTCTCCTGCAAAACAGTAAAATATGACTTAAGCACTTTTTCCTTATTGCCACAGATGTAATTCTTAAGGCCCAACTATAATATGAATAAGCGAACTTAAGCAACTGTGCGGTTACATATAAAACGTATGTAGCAAACTATAATGTCCTTATGGAGCTTTTCGTCAAGTTTCGTTAAATTTCATTTGCTTAAGCTAAGTGCCAAACTGAACGAACATTCCGTACGGAAAACAGTGTTTGCGCATTCTTTAAACTCAAGCAAACAGCATCAGAAAATATTCATTGATTTTAAATATTTTTTATTTTTTCTTATTTTAAACTCAGAAAAAAAGCAAAAATTTTATTTTCATTCTTTGTTTTACAATACACATATGGACACATACACATGAGATTATTTATGTATGTTCATTGTTGTACTTTTTAGTAGGCAAAACAAATAAAACAAGTAATAAAGTTGTGCTTATAATTATACGTGAATTTTTAATAGATTAGGATATTCCAACAAGTTAATTTGATTGAATTGCATTCACTTAGTAGTTATAAGAAGAAACAAAATTACTAAAAAATTGTGAACAATACCTATGTATATGTGCAGCTGTGGCTAAAGAATACTTAAGTGCATGTAAGTACATTGTGGCCACTTAAAAGTCAAATATGAATTGCTTAAGTATTTGACAGACTTATCGTTCAATTCGGACATTAGCTTAAGCCAGCTTATTCATATTATAGTTGGCCCTTTAGGAGAGAGCCTGTTTTTGAAGACTTGCTTATCCTTCCTCTTTTCTTTTGTTCATTCATCTTAACCGAATTCATAAGGAAGGCAACACTTTAAGATATGTTTGCATATATTTTATAACATGACAAGTGATCGGTCTTAATCGATTTTTATCCCTTCCATTAGTTTTCTCTATTTGTTGACATGCACCGCAGAGATTGTTGCTGCTGTTCATTTTACTGCATGTCAACATGGACATTTTTATCAAGAGTCAACCAGCCAGGCATATGTCACATATGTACATATGTATGTATGTGTTCGTACGTCCCAGTAAAAAATATATGGATTAATCAATAATTGAGCAATAAAGGAGTAATGACTTGTTCATCCATTTGGAGTAATAAGCGAACTATCGGAACATTTTTGTTTGTTTTGTTTTTTATGCCTCGCTTATTACTCCAAATGGATCAATGAGGGATGTATCAGTTCGTTTTTGGTTTTTTTTTTCTTTGACATAACTGTTAATTGTTGACATTTTCGTTTTGTTTTTCTATTTAGTCAGCTTAGTTATTAAAAAGTGAAAGACGTGTCATTAAAAAAAAGCAAAAAGGTACGGGTATAGTAACAATTAGTTAGTTAGTTGTTATTGTCAAAATTTAGTTTCTAATTGAAAAGGAAATTGAAAAATTCTCAAATTGTAATCGGGAGACTTTAAGTGAACAAGAGGCATCAGCACCTAACAAAGTCAATGAATTATCAAATGAAGATAGCCAAACGAACAACTTTGATGTTCATTATAATATCAATTCAAACAATATCAGTGAACATTTTGATCAGAAGCTTGCTTCTTGGGTAATTGAAAATCGCATTTCAAACGAATGCTGTAATTCACTACTTTACATTTGAAAAAGTGAAGGTATGGACGTTCCACTATGCAGAGAAACGTTGTTGAAAGCAGTGCATGCAGAAAACCCATGCTGCTCCACAGAGAGCCCAGAAATTACTGATATGGCACCAGGTGAATACTTTCATTGTGGTTTAGAAAAAGCACTGATGATGCACGGCCAATACTTATCACTTAATGCAAATGCCGAATTACTGATCGATATATTTGTGGATGGAATGCCGCTTTATAAACGCTCATCAAAGTCATTATGGCAGCAGTATTTTCAGAACAATTAAACTGAACCTTCCGTAAAATGACATACGAATATTTTCGCTTTTTCGCACATTTTAGTGTATTTATGTACTATTAAAATAAAATCAGTATTAAATTAAAATCAACAGAAGTCTGTTATACAACATATCCCATTTTTATTACACATATTAGATTCATGAACCATGACTTTCAGGGCGAACATATTCCAAACGCAGCCAATATTTACGCCGGAAACTATAACCAGCGCTTCGATTAATGTGACAGGTAAATACATAGAGCCTCCTTATTATAGTTCTTGTAGTACTCATTTTATTATATTTTTCTTTTCTTTCTTTAATTTATATTTTTCCAGAAACAAGCAATGAAGCTAAGGAAGCAATAAAAAATCTGGAAAACAAAGTTGATATTCTCACAAATGAAGTCGGATCATTAAAGCAACTTATGCGTAAGCAGACTGTTTTATTAGAACAGCTTGCTAACCATTTACACCCAACTAGTAGGGATCTTAAAATTTTCCCAATTAATTCTTTGGAGGAACTAAATTCGACAGAACAGCTGATTAAAACCGAGCCTGATTCAGAAGTTGTAAGTAATTTTTTTTAATGCAATCAGTTAAACAAGTATTCAAAATTCTTTGTTTTTTATTTTAATTTATTTCAGATTTCGCATATTAAATTGAGGTTTGACAAAATCAAAATTGAGAAAGCACTACGCAAAATTATCGCCGAAAATATTTTGCTCAAATTAAATTGGGATGGATCCAAAAATATGATAGCCTTAAATAAATACAAATTGTTTAACTTTTTTTATTTCGGTAATAGCTGAATTTTTAATATCATGTCTTAAATAATATATTACGTGTTATCTTTTCTTTAATTTTCTTGCAGAAGCACTTAAAGGCACGTATCCAACATACCCGGCATTTCGTAAATGTAAGGCAACTATTTACCGACTCATTAAAAACTATGACCTCGTCGAATCCAACAAAAGAATAAAAATAACATTTTTGAAAAAATTTTAAAAAATAAATGAATATTTTCTTGTTTTTGCAAAAAAAATAATCTAATTTGTATTTTATATGAATGTTTACTCCCTTTATGCTCGTTTAGGAGACAAAAACGATTACTCCTTCTGGCCTCATTTTCAAGATCAAAGGGAGTACTACATAAGGAGCTTAAAAGGAGTACTCGTGTCTGCGGACATGCTGTGTTCAAAATCCTATGAGATCCGGAGTTTTATGGAGTAATCCATTACTCGCAAAGGAGCGCTCCAAGATTACTTTTTGGATCATCCCATTTTTTACTGGGCTTTTTTGCAGTCTGCATTGGTGTGGAGTTTTTTTTTAACAAAGAATAAGTTTGTATTTCAGTTTAATTTTTCCCATTTATTTCGTAAATGTTGTTAATAAATATCTTGTTTGTTAAATAAAAATTGTGAACTGGCGAACTTTTGTTTTAGGAAAATTCTTTATAGCCGCAAACTTTCATTTATAAAGAACAGTTCTTTTCAGCAAATTTTTTAGTTTTACAAATGGGCTCTTGCTATATTTTAGACTCAATACAATTGAAGATTGTTTGCTTAAAGCAATATTGGTTTTTTGCAACATAAATATTGGAAATGTTTGATGACATAAAGATATTTTCAATTTAAAGTTTCAATTTGAAAATATTCATTTTTTTCATAGGAGATGGAAAAGAATAAAAAATTTGTTTTATTTGTAACACCAAATACAATTTTTATAAACTATAAAAACAAGTATTTAATTAGCTCGAGCCTTAGCTTATTTATGTACATTTAAAAAATTTATGAGTAGTTTCCACATTTTTGAGAGATTTCTGTAGAATTTTTATAGAAAAGTTATCTATTCATCATAAGGAAATTACATCTTAAGGTGCAGAAACTATATCTAAGATTTAGTTTTGTAATGAGACAAAAGCTTCTAATGCAATGAAAAAATTTCCATGCACGTATCATGAAAAAATTGTATAATATAAATTAGGTAACTACAGAAGCGGTCGACTTTCTTCTTTAAATTTTAGGTAATGTGATTTGTAAGAGAGTAATGAAATTTGGTAATCAGAAAAGTAAGTCATTATATAAAGCAAGTAGTTCTGATGGTAATGTTTAATTTTTTGCTGGCAATTTAAGAAATCTTTTCAAAATCTATTTCTATAGGTTACGTGATAAAAACTTTTAGCCTTATTTATAAAAATTATTAAGGATTTATTAAGATATTGTAAGAAAAATTTTGTATGAAAATTTGTTTTGAAAAACCTTTTTAAAGCTGTAATAAGTTTTATAAATAAGGCTGTTTGTACTTAAAGATCATATTGAATTAGAAAAACTCAGCGGTTGAACAATAGCAAGGTAGTCTTAATTTTATACAGAAGTCAGCTAAGTCGACTCTTCTCGACCTTAAATAATGCCCTTATTCAGTAAAAAGATTTAGGGCGTTTTTGTTTGAAAATACTTTTGAGTTCTTGTGTTTGAATTCTCGAAATTATTTTTGCCAAAATGGTTGCTGTCTTTGATAATGAAAAATAAAAATATTATTGCCATGTTTCTAAAACATACAAATTAAATTAAATAGTTTGAAAAATATATGAAAAAATATTTGTTGGATATAATGTTTTAAACAAAATCATAAAGAAAATACACGACCCTTCTAGCATAGACAATAAATAATAATTGTTTTAAAGAATCACAACTGCGGCTTTTTTTCGTCCATAGATAAGACGATCAATACAATCGTCTAACAGAGACTATTCTCTGAAAATGTTGAAATAAATGCTAAAATTATAAACTTAGTACCCAATTTTTGCATAACGTAGTCAGATCATGTGCTTACACTCTGCAAATACAGATTTTAGGGAAAAAAAAGCTAGTAAAAGCCTGACGCGCAGCTCCTACAATTACTTAATTCTATAACTTTGGCTATGCAAAATTGAACTTAAAACTTTGGCTTATTTTAAATTAATAAAGGTATTCATTTCAAGTTTTTCTCGTTGGAAAAAAGGAAAAATGCAATTTTTTTGATAACAAAAACACAGGAAAAAAATTCAAAATTTTTTTTCAACATTTTTTTCCTGTGTTTGTTGTAAATAACTAAATTTTTCCATTTTTTCAACGAGAAAAAAAAAACTTAAATGAATACATTTAATGTTTTTTTTTCAAGTTAGGAAGTGTAATCATTTAAATTTTTTTTATTAATAATTCCAGTCAACTAGAAGCCTCACAAAGTTAAAATTATTCCAAAGCCAGTGAAAGATGCATCACAAAATAAAAAATCATGACGCCATATGAAAGATAAAAAAGACATTCACGCTATGTGGTGCAGTCTGTGTGTTTAAGGTTTTATATTTTGAGGGATTAAATTTAAAAGAAAGCTCTGAAGCCTGAGCAGATTTTTTAAAAATAAATTGTTGTTACTTAACATCTCAGATATTAAAAACTAGAACCAACAAATTCAAGTATCCCTATCAGTAATGCTGCGTTCGAGGGAGTTTATTTCACCCCGCACAGTGGTTCTTTATCCAAATGTAGTGGTCTAAATACAAAATTATGTATATCAAAAAGGTAGAAGACGATGTAAGCTTTTTGAAAATTATTTATTTTGACAGCATATTAAAATTGACCTCGTCGGGTTATGGAAGAAACGTTTTGTTGCTCACAACTCGTAAAAATCTACACCGATTTTTAAATTATTTAAAAATACAGAATTTAAAAAAAAATTTAATAAAGTTATCTCTATTTGTTTACTTAGTTATAAAAAGTTTCTAAAGTCGAAGTTGAAGAACTTGAACAAAATGTAATAATTTTTAAGTAAAAACTAGAGTGTTAGTATTTTTAAAATTTCTTTAACATTTTTTAAAGAAGTAAGTAAGAAACAGCCTTCAAAAAGTCTTCTAAAGAAAATTGGATTAAAAACTACGAGGGCGGATCAATAAGTCCGTGACCTTTTGAATGAGACACAGTTTTTTTTTTTTGCAAAACAAAAAGTTATTTTTTAAAATAATCTCCTTTCAATATACTTAGTCTAACGTTTCTCCAGTTTTTGTATCCCTTTCAAAAAAAAATCTTTTTTGAGTTCCTTAAAATAGGTATTTGGTTGGTCAATAATTTCATCGTTGCATCATCATCTTTCTCCACCGAGCCATTTCTCTAGGTTTAGAAACAGGAAGTAGTCACTAGGGGCTAAATTTAGAGAATATATCGAATGGTGTACCAATTCCTAGCCCAACTCATAGAGTTTTGCCATTGATGAAGAAGAACTTTTTTCTTTGCCATACGGGGTCTTTTTTATCTTCATTAGATCGGTCTAATAAGTTGGCATAATATTTGCCGGTTATGTTTTTCTCTCTTGAAGGCAATTGATGTGGATTATTTTGCGTGCTACCCCAAAAAACTGTTGCCATCACCTTACCTTGTACTTCTTCGGAGCAGGTTAATCAAAGGAAACCCATTGATTAGAATGCTGCTTGGTCTCCAAAGTACAATAATGGATCCATGTTTCATCTACAGTTGCCGCAAAAACTCATCATTTGAAATTGTTACACGTCAACGTTTATCGCCAATTGGGAGCAAACGCGGTACTCATCTTGCAGCAAATTTCTTAACCCCAGCTGATCATTTAAAATTGTTACCACACTACCTTATGAAATGCCCATGGCATCAACAATCTCACGCACTTTTACTCTTCGTGGATTTTTTTTCGACATTTTCAAGTGTACTGACATCAATTAACCGTTCAAAACGTTCAGCCTCATTTTTAAATTGTGCGACCACAACTAAAGTCAGTGAACCAATTTTTTACCATTGAAATCGATGTTGCAGAGTTCCCATAGTATATATCGAGATTTTCCTTGGTTTGATTGATGGTTTTTTTTTTCTCAAAATATAATGTTTAATGAGAATTCGAAATTATTTTTTTTCCATTTATAGACAAATACACGTGAACGTGAATACTGTGAACAGCTGTAAACGCAAAGTAAATGACGACACTTGCTCAAACTTTTACAGTAGTCTATTAACAGGTGGTACTTGATCAAAACAGTGTTGGCATTTGATATAACTACGAGGGAAGTTCGAAAAGTCACGGTCTAGTCTTCCCTACGCCTATCATTGGTCGAAAGCAGTGATTTGTTTTAATTTGAAGTTATTGATGAAGCAAAAAATATTCCACCAATTTTCCCAAGTCCATGAACAAACATATATAATAAAGCATGTTTTATTTTAATTGGACAATGGTAGAGCATTCCTCATTCGAAAAATATGGTCTTTGTAGGCGATGAGATTGAAAAATTCTAAATTTTTGATCATTTATATTGATTTGCTCAAAATTTTTTTGGTATTCATTTGTTTGTAACATTTTTCTCTATAATTAAATAATAAAAGCCTTATTTATGGAACTAATTAAGGCTTTTAAAAGAGTTTTTAAAACAATTTTTCATAGAAATTTTTATAAAGCCTTAATAATTTTTATAAATATAATAGCCTGTTTGTAGAACGCGACTAGGGCGACTCACGACGAGCTATTTCATGGACGACTACGTAATGAAAAGCGTTTGTGTAACGCGACTCGACTTTGTCGTGCAGCTTACGTTAACTCGCCCTTATGTCAAATATGTACTAAATCGTACTGTTGCCAACATATTAAAAAATAGTTTTAGTTTATATTTTTTCACACAAAATTGAGTTTTCAGCTTAAAAAACGGCAACCCTATTATCGTGCATAAACAAAAGAAAAAAAAACAATAACATTTATTTTTATTCAAAAATAAATTATGAATACAAAATCATATAAATGGGAATAGGAAGCTGATACTTTCATAAATGATACGGAGTTTTTGTGGAACCTTAAACATTATGAGTAAGTAATGCATATAAATATGGATGTACATATAGTAGATATGTATGTATGTATGTATGTTATTACTACTATTTTCAAAAAATATCTGTTCCTTTAGATTTTGGGCATATATGGTCTTTCAGAAATCCGCATTAGGGAGCGAAGTTCATAAGCATATTACGTACGGAACCTCCGTGTGATTACGTTCAATAACTAAGAAACCCTACTGAATTTAATATTACGCATTATTTGCCGTATATTAGCTGCCAACTGCACATGACACATGAATGTAAAAAGATGAGATGCTTGAAATAAACTAGAAACAATCAGATTTCCGTACCCATGTTATTTGACCTTTTGATAACTATGGGCAAAGCTAATTCTGATAATACTATAATATTGCATGAAATATTTGGAACTGTCTTGAGTTTGGAACATAGTTATAAAACGGATTTAAAAACTGTCGTAATCATGCACGTTTGCAGTTCTTTTTGACATTTCGTAGTGTTTCTATATTTTTATGTACATAGAGGCTGTATTGACGAAACCAAGGTGTATGATTACACCATAGACGAAACCGTAAGTTATTATAAGTACATATGAACATGCTGTATACATAATATACAGAAGCTTTCATAATTTTTGTAAATTTCAGTTAAGCAAGTACATAAGTATGTTGTCTGCAGAGGATTTTATTGGCTTATTAACTGCCTGCTTGTCAGAGCTAACTTTTGTTTTTTTAATATGAAAACCATTTTTCTGTACTTTGGGACAAAGGAACTGTTCATCCTGTAGGTCAATTTAAAATGTGAAAGTTGACATCCTACAAAAATTCAATGTTTCGTTGAATACAGTACATATAAAATAAAGCCAATTTAATTTTTATGCAAATATTATTGTTATTATTTTTTAATCAGAAGTAATTCATAGTTAGGCTCAAGTTCAGTAATTTCAATTCTTATTGAATGAAATATTTTTTATTAATTAATGTGAGTTTCTAAAGAAGAGAAGAAAAATTAAACTTAGACTTTAAGCTGGGGGAAATACCGATACTTTTCTGTGCAGCCACGCACTTCATCAGCACCCTAGTCTATCTACTTGGGTAGAGATTCTTATTAACATCAGCTATTTAACTTAAATGTACAATGAAACGGAATATGAGAAACGATTGTTGTGTATACAATTGATTTACCTTTGGTAAACACATTTATAAGTATCACTATTAATTTTCTTATTATTATTTTTATTTTTTGGCAATATTGTGATTCATTTTATGTTCAAAGGTAAATGTGGAACATAGAAACTTAAATCTAGATATTTAGCAAATCAAATACACTAGCAACAAATTAAGACTTTAAAAAACACACGAACTGGACAGTAAAAGTTCGATAGTACTACCAAAGAGTACTAAGATCCTATTCTCAGTTTGTTGATTTTGGTGACCAATTTTTTTTATTCTGAAAAAGTGAAAACATTTTTGTTTCCTTGATTCTTGCAAAAAAAAATGCACTAAGAAATTATTTTTTTGGCATATGATATTAGCAAGATTTGTTCAGTAGACTCTTGGCTACATTATTGCCATATATACATAGTTTAGAGCTATCACCAAGTCTGAATAACCTACGTTCCAGAAACTGAAGACACCATTTTTTGAGGACGCACTGATTTTCGAAATCTTTAGCAGCCCATAAAAAACTGGTCACCAAAATTGCTTAACAGGTTATAGGGTTTTACTACCCTCAGATGGTACTTTCAAAGCAATAGATGTTAGAACGGTGTGGATTTTTCACTGTTCCACAATGTTATTTATTATTTTTGTTTTTGATATTTTTCTGTTTTTTTTTCGGCTGCATCAGGTGGTACGGCTTCCTCGGAGTTATTATCTGCTTGTCCTCTAGTGTAGTTGCCATTAGCCTCTAGTTTGATTGGAGATTACTTATACGTTTGTACATTAATGTAAAACCTTGCTAAACTTCAGCCCTGTTATTTTGATGCTAAAAATGTAAACAATCAAAAAAAGAATATTCCTAACATGAAAGTTTAATTACCTTATTCTTTGTTGGAAATTCCATTTTTTATTTACTTTTATTAATTTTTTTTTTAGTGTTTTTCATTTTGGTGCACAATTTTTGTAAACACGATAAGAATTTTTTGGTCGCCCACCTTGACGTTTATTGTGAGTCAAATCGTGTTGTACAAACCCAAATAAACTGACATCTGTTACGTTTTTTCATAAAAATCGTCAACACTCGTGTTCTAAAACCCCAAAAAATTGACGAGTCGTGTTCTACAAACAGGCTATAAGGTTTTTTCCAACAATAACAAAATAGTAAACAATTTGTTTTTGTTTTCAATGTAAGTAATCGATCGAAATTTTTCTGTCAACATCGCGTGCAGATATTTTTGTTGTTTATTTATTTATAAGAGATTTATTATTTAATTTTTTTTTGTTATTTGCTATGACCAGGTCAAGTTTGTTTCTTCAATTGCTGACATAAAAATTTTTTTTTAGTTCACCTTACCAAAAGATACTCTTTTTGCTACCCAGAAGAAATTTTTAAATATCAGAATTTTTTGCTAGCGTTTTTGAAGCATTCTTAATGCAAAAAAAACACACCCTGGTTATGACAAAACTATTTTTTTCTGTATTTTGCAAAATTAAAATATAAATGGAGATGCCAATAATAAAAATTTTTTAATTATTTAGTGCCAAAATTAATTTTATTCTTCTAAATATGATTCAAACTTTACAAAAAATTGAGAATGTATTTACTTCACTATGAAATGATATAAAAAAGGTTGTTCAGGAAATTTTTGGAAACTTTTATTTAAACATCATAAAAAACCTCAATTTTTTTGTGCAGTGTCCATATCTATTGTTTCAAATTATGGGATTGATCATAGGTTTGTGTCAAAAACGACCGACTTAATGAGTTCGACCCAAATCTAAACAATAGCCTCAAATATGTTCTTATTGTCAAAAATGTTGCTTGCATACGAGTACGTATGAGTAGTATTGATAAAATAATATATTAATCATACGTACTAGTATGTATTTGTACCAGAGATCAGCAATGAATCGTGTGTTTGCTATTCTTACTGACTCATGAAATTTCATCGTTTAAACTCAACTACCCTGATGTACGCACACTCTCAATAACATTAATTTATAAATAAGTTTTAAATAAATAGGAATGCGACGTTGACATTCATATTTATTCCACACTTGCAAAGCATCTCAGTTTGTTTTCTTATTTCAGAAAAAGTACTTACACTACTCACATTGATTTAACTCATTTAGCTCATGCATGTATGTATGTTTATTTAAAAGTTTAGTCATTAATCAGTTTGCAAGTAGTATACATACAATAGTAGTAAATAGGGTTGTTTTTAAATTCCAAAAAAAAAAAATAAGCAACAGAGAAACAAACACACAGCCTCATTATGAGAACTCACAATGCGAAGTTCGCATTGTGAGTCATACTTATTTATTTTGCATCGTCCATAGGCATTAAGTTAAGGAGAGACGAAATCAATAACGTTATAAATGTTGCTATGTATGAGTTTGATGCTCACTTCAAACTTTCGAGTGATTCGCTTCACAGAGAACATTGCAATAAATATGAAAGTGCTATACGTACAAGAAATTATAAGTCATGATTTAACTCTATTCACTTTTTCACTATTCATTTCTGTTGTCCGATTTAGACCTCGAAGTGCTGCACAGTGTTTGCTCCTATATGGACAAGCGGTCAGAAATCAATATTTCAAAAACTAGAAAAGCTAGGGTCTTCAAAATTTGTTAGTTCATGCTGCCCAAAGAACTTAAGGTTTGAAAACTTTTACGAAAAAATGTTAACACTTATCTTTGAAGTGTTAATTCGCTTATCGATTTGTTTTAAAAATTTTTTTAATAACGTATTTCAATATGAAAATTCGTTTGTTTTAAAAAAATTTTATAAATTTTTATTCCATTTTAATTCATTCGAAACATAAAATAAAAAAAAAACTAACTGCCTGCCCCACGATGTTGAAAGAAAACTTAAGAGAACGAAAGTAAGTAACTCATTTTCTTCTATATAATTGTTCCACTATCTTTCGACTTATCGTTCGATTGGCTTTACGTTTCTAACGTCAGTCATATACTTGTTGTCAACTATCCATATTGCCACATCAGCAATTTCATACATATTCATCGTCAAATGGGAATAAAAAATCGTTCAAATGTGTGAATTGTGCTTTAAAAAATAAAACTCTGTTTTAATTTAACCTGCCTCAAGTGGCGCTCACAAATAAATTTAAATAAAGAAACTTAGCAAAATGATTTTTTAATGATGAAAAGCTTTCAGAATTACTCAAGGGTTTTTATTTATGCAAAATAAAAACCGAAAAACCTAAACTTTGTAAAATTTTGTGAAGAATCAACAACCAATCATGCCAGCAGCACATTTATTAAGGTCTTCCAAAAATATTAACAGACACAGAAAAAGTGTTCTATCTTCCCGGCCTTTGGACAGATGCAATAATTTTCTTCTGTGAATACATACATATTTACATAAGTATGTATGTTGTACACAGAAAAAATTATTGTTGAATTTTTTTTTAATAAGTGATTGCTTAGAAAAAATAATACTTTTGATCAAAATTTTAATTGAATATATGTTTATTTTAATTGACCTTGCTACTCTAACAAAAAAGTGCTATCAACAGAGCTTTACTCAGTATACTCTGAAATGGTTAACAATTTTTACATATTAATTGTATGTAAATAATGTAACGTTTGTTTTAATGTATGAAAACCGAGCTGTTTTTGTAGTATGCCACATTGTTTTGAAAAAATATTTTCAATTGAAATACTCAATTATTCTTTTAATTGGTTTTGATATTTTATATGGAAGAAAAAACTACTCAGCTTAATTTTTTTTTTGAATCGTAGTAATTTTGACATAAGTTGAATAAAAAATTAAATATGAAAATAAAAAAAACAGAAATTCATTTTGTTCCCTTTTGTTGAGAAATAACAAGACAATAATGATAAAAAATGCAAGCTTATAGACCAAATGTGGTAGATAAATTTACTACATTGGCGGTATTGGGGGTTCGATGCAAAAGGTCTTGCGTAAGTACATATGGAAAACATCGAAGCCTTTCTTTAAAATCCAATTATAAAATACACACAATTCAAAGAAAGGCTACGACGATATTCTGCATTTACACTTACGCAAGGCTATTAAACACCGGATGCGGCCATTGGTACGATTTTCCTCCATTCAAACTTCAAAAGCCATGCCATGCACCAGTTAAGTTTTTGGTACAATAGACAAATGTTTCCATTTTTTAAATTTTTTATATGAAGATACAAACATACATATGTACATAAAATTTTTTATATTTTTACAATTTTTATTCTCTTAGATTTTTTATATTTCAATTACTATTTTAACTGAATCTATAAAAAATTGTAATTAGTTATTTAATTGAATCCTAAAAAATATTTCAATTAATTTTTTAATTGAATCTTCAAAAATATTTCAATTAAATTTTATTTGAATCTTTAGAAAACCATCAATTAAATTTTTAGTTAATGTAATATATTTTTAATTGAAAAAACCAAAAAAATTTTCAATTAAAATGGATGAGTTAATGCTACAATTTTGGTGATTGGTTCAAAACTAATTAATTTTTTAACTGAATCTTTGTTTTTTTTAATTGAATCTTGTTTTTACTTTTTTCTGTGTATGTATGCGCAACGGGGAATTTGTAGAGTAGAAGTATGTATATTGTTTATTTAGCTAGCCTTAGTCCGATCCTAAGGACTCTCTTCTCTAGGTATGGACATATGTAAATACACACACATATATTATTATTGCATTTATGTACATATGTATAATATAACGAATACCGGCTCCGTTTAGAAGAGTTTTCTGTATAGCCGGATGTCTTAAGGATTTTCAGCTCTGTGTATGTGGAACAACTGTTTAGATGAATACGCCTTGTAATGTAAGAATTGACACAAAGTAAGTGACGACAGACATTGCCCTAGGCGCTAACGAGTTCCTCCATACAATTTGATATTAACCGGCGCATAATGTTTTAATGCACTATTGAGGCCCAGCGTAATTTATGCTAACTTCTTGACCGTTTTTAGGGTTCCGTACACGGTATTTTCTCAGGAACCGTAAGAGCTACGGACCTGAAATTTGGACATAGTACGTAGAACCTTGGCCACTACAACAACAAAAACATGAGAATTAGAAATTAAAGGGTGCTCCAAAACGAGCGACGAAAAATGTTAAAATCTCATGTAATATACATACAATTGTATGTACATATGTATATTGACACTTTAAATTTGTAAAATTAGTGTATTTTTATATAGGCTACAACAATAAACACTAAAATTAAAAAAATTTAAATTAAAGGGTGGTCCATCAGTTAATGAAATTTTGACTATGTAATTTAGACAAATTGTTATATCTTGGAAACTGTACGAGTTAAACTCTTGAAATTTTCAAAAACGGTCAAACTAAAAAATCCAAAAATTATAAAATTGCCAAAAATGTAAAAAAAATTGCCAAAACGAAAAAAATCGCCAAAATGAAAAAAACGCTAAAATTAAAAAATACGCCAAAAACCGAAAAAAAATCGCCAAAACAAAAAAAATGCTTATGTGAACAAAAATCGCCAAAAATTAAAAAAAAAACGCCATAAACCGAAATAAAATCGCCAAATCAAAAAAAAATTGCCTATATGAAAAAAAATCGCCAAAAATTCAAAACAATCGCTTATATGAAAAAAAATTGTCAAAACGAAAAAAAATCGCCAAAATAAAAAAACGCCAAAACCGAAAAAAAATTGCCAAAACGAGAAAAAAGTGTCATAACAAAAAAAAATTCCTACAATGACGAAAATCCGCAAAAATCGCCAAAACAAAAAAAAATGCTTATATGAAAAAAAAAATCGTCAAAAATTAAAAAAATCGCCTAAATGAAAAATAAATCGCCAAAATTAAAAAATGAAACGCCAAAAACCGGAAAAAACGACAAAACAAAAAAAATGTCTATATGAAAACAAATCGCCAAAAATTAAAAAAATCACTTAAATGAAAAAAATCTGCAAAATCAAGAAATCTCCCAAAAATTAAAAAACACCAAATGAAAAAACACCAAAAACCAAAAAATATCGCCAAAACGAGAAAAAACTGTCAAAACTAAAAAAATTGCCACAAAAAAATAAAAAATCGCCTAAATGAAAAAAAATCGCCAAAATTAAAAAAATCGCCAGAACGAAATAAAAATTGCCAAAATAAAAAAAAAACGCCAAAAACCGAAAAAAATCACCAAAACCAAAAAAAATTGCCTATATGAAAAAAAATCGCCAAAATTTAAAAGGCACCAAATTAAACATAATGCCAAAATCCTAAAATTTGCACTAGAAAAAAGTATGAATTTTTTCACAAAATGAATATGTACCTACATATCTCTATGCTTATGTATGTATCTCTATACTACATAAACGCACTTTGGTAAAGGGTATATAAGATTCGGCACAGCCGAATATAGCACTCTTACTTGTTTTTACTTACTTTTAGGACGAATTGTACTTAAAACCTTAAGTACGAATAGCACTAACATTAACTTAAAACAAGCAGCGAACATGATTAATTTGGGAAACCAATGCTGGAGTTTCTAAAATTTCTTAAAACAGGTGCAATTTGAGATTAATTGAATATATAAATTTTTCTTAAACAAATCTCGTTTTTGGATTATTTCAAGTAAGGACTTAGGATAAATAAACGCCATTTTTAGATTAATTTAATCTCAGATTTTCTTAAATAAATGTCGTTTTGGGAGTATTTCAAGTGTGGATTCACCATTAAATAAACTAGGAAATTCTTTAATCAAGTGAATTTTGAAATTAATTTAATCTCAGGTTTCCTGAAAACAATCTGGCTTTGAATTTATTTGAAGTACAGAGTGGTGATTAGATATGGATTAAATTCAGTAAACTAAAAAAAAGACATGTTTTTTCCCAAATTCAAGTAAAAAAAATGTCTAAGTTTAAGTAATTTTTTCTAAGTTTAAGTAAATTTTTACAAAAATCTAGTAAAAATTACTTAATATGAGTAAAAAATAAAAAGTTCATATCCTCAAAAATAGTTTATAAAAATACACAATAAATTTCTCACATTTCAGGAAATGTTTACTGACTTAAAGGAAATATTTACTAAAAGTAAGAAAATGGTTATAAACTGAAGGAAATTTTATATTAAGAACTAGAAAATTTCGTCTTAAATTAAAAAATAAACTTTAGGAAATGAATTATTCCTGATTAGTTCATGAAATTTTATTTACTTAAAAGATGTAAAAAGGTATACAAAATTTTAGGGAAGTATTTCCCAGTTTTAAGTATTTTTTCTTTGAATTATGGAATTTATTGTTGATTTGCATTTAGCAGAAAATCTAAGTAAATTTTTCATATATTCGAGGAATATTTGAACTTGAAATTTATTTTTTTGTAAATAAAATACAATTTTAAAACTCAATAATTTCAATGCTTATTCAGGCTGCCTTGTTAGGCAATTGGTTAGAGTGCTTGCCTATCAATCAGAAGGTTTGCTGGTTCAATACTTGTCTCCTCTCATTTGGTATAGAAGTTAATTAAAAATAAAAATAAGTACCAGAATTAAAGACAAAAAAAAATGGGAAAATTTACTAAATTTGAGATCAAAGACGAAAAAATTTTTTTTGCAAAGCTCCGAATTTTATTGGAAAATTTTACTTAATTTTAGGAAAATTTTACTAAAATATAAAAATATAATTACTATAAAATAGTTCACTACATATGTATGCAATTTTCATACACACTGGGCCAGTAAGGGAAATATTTGGGCTTGTAGCAGGTATTGCAGTATTGCTAAAATATATTTCAGTTAAACTTCTAGCTTGGATTACATAAAATAAACTCGAGTAACTATAATTTAGCATTATTACTGATAAATTAAAAAAGTGGTAGATTTTTTTCGGAAAGAGGTAGGGTTGGGTAGGATACCCAAAAAAAGAGGTAGATCTACCACAAAAGTGGTAGAGTTGGCATAGCTGCTCCTTGCCATTTTCGAAAAAAATTATTGTTCTCCATACACTTTTCTCTTCTTACTATTTGGTAATAGAGAGATTTTGAGAAATAGTGCAAACATAACACATTTTTTGCATGTAAAATAATTATACTTTTGTACTTATATAAAAATGTCAGGAGTATGAATGTGGGGCTTGGCGACCAAGGATCCCATAAATTTTTGGGATCATGCCTACGCTACAGTCTGTATTTTAAGTTAGTTGATCGGAACGCTACACAAAGAGAGTGTAGTGTTGTTTCCATCCCTGGAAAAAGTGTATTTCTTGGTGCGTTAAGATTTGTGGTTTTTATATTTTAATAATATTTCTTGGCGCGTTAAGATTTGTGGTTTTATAATTTCTTTGTATTCGCTTCGTCCGTGGGTGGTCAAGTTAATTGTTTGAAATAATTTTCTTAATATGTGAAAAAAATGTTTAATTGTTGGCGCGTCTAGATTTGTGGTGTAAAATGTATGAAATATTTAGAAAAGGTATATTTAAACTAGTTCACTAGTTCATTAATAAACTAGAAATGTAGTAAATATTTTACTGGTTTCGAGTAAAAACAGCTTTGGCGCCATACGACAACTTTTTTTATTCAAATTTAGAAAATTTTCCTAACTTTTAGTTAATTTTTTTTTTGAGTGTACTCAGCACTTTAATAATTCGTACTTAAATTAAGATTTCTGTACTTGATTTGAGTAAAGCCGTACTTACTGTACTTAGACACCGCTTTGGATTGATTTAAGTACGGATGGATTGATTTTTTTTTTGAGTGTAGGCTCTTTGGAAACTTCTGTCACAATAACTTGTGAGATAAACTTAAGATTTCTTTTATGACTATGCAACCATAATATATGCAATATGAACACACCTCCACCTTTAACGGACATACATAAATAATAAATGTCACAAAAAAAAGCAAATTTGTTAGATTGATATCAATAAATTTGGTGCAATAAAGACAGGAGAAAAAAACATTAATTTTTTTATTGATTTTCTTAAGGATTTCCTCCTTTCCTCCACTGTGCGAGTGGGACACTCGAGAGAAGGAAGAATTTCTAAGGCAAATATTTCGTTGGACAGAAACGAGTGCTTGATAAGAAGAACCATTTGTGATCAGAAAATACTATAAATTTTGTGTGCGATGATTTTGTACTAAATTTTGCAATAACTACCTTTATATGAAACAACAGTTGCACCGTTTTATTTTTGACTGGTCGAAAATCTAAGTTAACTCAAGCAAAGCTAGATTGGTTAACAAATGCAAAGATATTCAAATTTATAATTAGCGAAAACTTAAAAGCAAATACTTAAAATTCATATGTGTTCTTAACGCATCATCGATTCAAAATTTTCCAATTTATTTGCGTTCACTTCAAGCACAAACGGAAGGAGAAATAAGGAGTCAAATTAGCCCATTTGGGATTCTGTCTGTATTCATTAATTAAGTGTAAATATGTTAATTTGTGTTTATGTGCTTAATATCGCATACTTGTGTATGCTAATGCGTATAAATATAAGCATTACACAAGTATACGCACATAAATATTTTGTGATTATATGTATATGTATGTAACCCAAGTACATATTCCTTTTTCGAACAGGCTATAAATCTTCTTAATATTTTGAATGTATGTACGTTGCACGTGTATGTGAGTGTGTGCGAGCTTACACCCAGCGGTAAAACTTAGAAGACCTTTTTATTTCAGGCTTTATTAAAGGCCTGCTCAGGAATTTTTTCGATTTCTTTTCCATTCTTATCAAACTGCTAAAGAATGCCTTATAGAAGGCCTCGGCTTTTCCGCATAAAATATGATGAATACCACGGACCTATTTCTCAAAACTTACAAGTGCTGGAATACAAGTGTTTTACTTGGGAAAATATTTTATATTCATATAAAATATACATACATACATATGTATGTAGTATATTTTACTTGTACTTCAACACTTGTAAATTTTTTGAGATACATGCCCCAGCAGTTGAAAACCTTTATTAAAACCCTTTCAATATGACCTTTATTTGAAGGCCTTTTTACAGCCATTCTCTGAAAGGCCATTTAACGTTCCTTCTATGGAAGGCTTTTCAACAGGCGTTTTAATCTCGCAATGACAACGTGTGCAAAAAAGATATGAAGATGGGATGGGGCGAACAGGCCTTGTACATCCAAAAGAAGGAGTACAGAGGTCTTTTAGAAGGCATCCGTACTCCTTCTTTTTCCCGCTGGGCACGCGTGTGAGTGCGTGTGTGTGTGTTTATGTGCGTCTTGTAGCACATAAGCAAAATCCTCAACTTGAAACAAATCAACTTTGCTCCTTGGTACTATAAATTAAACAATGGCTTCTAGCGATGCGTTGGATATGATAACGACGTGTCGATAAGATACGAGTATTCAATTAAATTATGCATATTTTTTGATGTTATTTTTGCATGAATGTGTTAACCCAAGTATATTTAAACAATAACCAAATATCACTAGACGCATAGAGCAGTATGAAATTAAAATAAATTATTGAATTTAAGAAAAATTTAAACGCAACTTCAAAGCGGAGTATTTAAAAATAAAATTTATTTATGACTTAGTTAAGTGATTCGGAAAATATGGCATTTTAAACATTCAGCAAAAATTGGGTTGTAATTCTAAATTGATTTCTATATCATAATACTCGTAGCATTTTTTCGCGACTCCTTTCTCACATAGAAAGTAACTGAGTAGGTTTCAAGTTTTTCAAAAACAGAATAAATTCAGTGAAGTGCGACTTTGACCCGCGCACGAAGGGTTCCGTACCGACACGAGATATGTAATTCAATACGAACTTAAGACAATATAAACTATAGTTTTGGGATATTTTTCGTTTTTGGGTTTTTTCGGTTTTAAGCGTTTTTTTAGCTTTCTGAGTTTTGGCACTTTTTTCACGTTTTGGCGATTTTTTTTGGTTTTTGTAGTTTTTTTAATTTTGGCGATTTTTATTATTTTGGCGTTTTTTTTATTTTGGCGATTTTTTTATTATGGCGGTTTTTTTAATTTTGGCGTTTTTTTTTATATAGATGATTTTTTTGGTTTTGGCGATTTTCTTTTTTTGAGGATTTTTTTCGGTTTTTGGCGTTTATTTTAAATTTTGGCGATTTTTTTCGTTTAGGCGATTTTTTTCATTTGGCGATTTTTTTTAATTTTGGCGATTTTTTTCATTTTGGCGATTTTTTTTCACATAAACAATTATTTTGGTTTTGACGATTTTTTTCGTTTTTTGGCGTTTTTTTTCATTTTGGAGATTTTTTTCGGTTTGGCGATCTTATAATTTTCGGATTTTTTAGTTTTACCGTTTTGAAAATACACTAATCTTACAAATTTCAAGTGTCAATATACATATGTACATACAATTGTATGTATATTACATGAGATTTTAACATTTTTCGTCGCTCGTTTTGGAGTACCCTTTAATTTCTAATTCTCATGTATTTGTTGTTGTAGTGGCCAAGGTTCTACATACTCTGTCCAAATTTCAGGTCCGTAGCTCTTACGGTTCCTGAGAAAATACCGTGTGACGGACAGACGGACAGCGTAGCGAAAACAATAGGGTTCTTTTTTCACCTTTGGTGTGAAAAAAGTGCCAAAAATCCGAAAGCGCCAATAAATTCAAAAAACCCCCAAACTAAAAAAAAAACGCTTAAAACCGAAAAAACCCAAAAACGAAAAAAATGCCAAAACTATAGTGTATATTGTTCGTATTCAATTACATATCTCGTGCGCGTACGGAACCCTTCGTGCGCGGGTCAAAGTCGCACTTCACTGAATTTATTTATTAATTATCTCGAAAACGAAAAATGGTTCGGAGTCAAACTTAGCACCAATTATAGAGCTAATTTAGTACAATAAGTTACGCTTGTTCTCACAATAATTCATTTCGACATTTATTTCACGAAGGTCACGTTCTACATCACGGAAATGCAATACATAACAAAATAGAAAAAACACATCGCATTAATTCTTGAAATTTTTACGATTCATATCCTTACTTTTAAAAAAAGGTGCAAACTTTCACAATTCTATAATAATATAAATGCAAAAGTGTCTGAGTCTTGAGTGATGAAAAGGAAACACATTTGCCATGGAACAGTTCTATGATTGATTTTCATGAAATAGTAACAAGAACGACTACACTATATGTATATCTGAGACTTGCCAGGGAACTTCTTAATACTTTCCATGAACCGCATCTAATGAATCATGGTTCCATTTCATGAAAAGAATTTGTAATTTAATGCTTTCTTTGAAAGGATATTAAAAAAATTAAAAAAACTCTCGAGTAGTTATAACTAGGGATGTAACGAATACCAGTTTAGCGAATGCGAATGCGGCAGCAAATAACACATTTAATTTTTGCGATAACGAATTCGAAAGCGAATGCAAATATTACAATACGTGAAAATCACATGAAAATAAATTTGTATAAGAACATGAAGTTGTATTGTATACATAGATGTACTACATACACTCTAAAACATTGGCTCAAATTTAGCATCATATATTGTCTAACTTGTTGTTGAAATATTCTTAATGTCTAAATTTATATCGATTTTGTTGTAATTTGTATAAAATAAACAATATTTGCCCGCTTTTACACAAAAATTGGAATCTACTACTAAAAAGGTTTATTTTTAAGCAAATTGTACTTAAAATACAGCCAGATATGTCTAAATAACGTCAAAATGTTGAAAATTAATCATATATGCGTAAAACACCAGAAATATGTATGTTTAACAAAAAAAGGAGAAGTACAAAAGCATACAAGTTGCAAGAGAAGCACGCCATATTTTTTATTAAGTTAATTAAAATTAAATTTAAAGCAATAACAATACTCGTTGTATGTTTTTTTATGTAAATAGTGAATAGTAAATATTGTGAAACTGGACAAAAAGTTTATGTGCAAAATTAAAAGAATCTCTCATTTACATACATGTAAATGATTATGCATTTATGCGTATTTAAAATGCAAGAAGATGTTTACCAATTATAATAATGATTTAGTGCATTTCAGGGAGTATTTATAATAAAAACAGTGTTTTTAAAAATAATTTGTGTTCCGATATTCTAATCAGGTGTTTGGTGAATGTTTGCAGTTTTATTGAAAAGGACGTACATGCAATTAATTAATTTATTTATTTTCATGGGTGAGGGCATGATTAAAAATATTTTATTCAAAATTAAACATATTATGCTTAAAAATCAACAAAAGGTTTAAAAATATAGTTGTGTAATTTTAGGTCGAAAGTAGTCTGTAAAGTGTTGCCTACTAATTATTATCGACCTAATTTTCAACAAATTTATTTTATTTAAATTTAGTCTTGAGTAGAGCTAATATACATACATATATTAATTTATTAAATATACAAATTTTTAAAACTGAAAGATATATGAAATAATAAAATTAGTATAGACAATTAAAAATTTATTTACAAAATGTTAGGCAATCGTACTTTGGCCCTAAAGTCTGTTACTTTGTTCAACATTTCATGTGAATTAGTGTCAAGCAAGATACACATTAAGAAAAATTGGAATGACTTGTTCCTGAAATGATCTTGCAGAATTAGTAGTCTGTTAATCTTGGGAAAAACATATGAAACATATGTATGTATCTTAACATTTTAATTTGTCATAATACGAGTGATACTTGCTCCGCATGGAATTTACAACTAAAATTGCACTTCAAATTTTTTGTACGAAGTAATGCATGGTGGTCAACGTTTTTCAAAAGTTTGAACAGACTAGTCTTAAATATCAAATATTTTCGCGCAAATCAAACAATGCCTTTTCTTTTTCAAAACTGAAAAATAGTTGCAAACACGGCTGTGTTTGGGGTTCAAACTCCAGTTACTTTTCAGTATTTATATCTTTTTCCGAATGGCTAAAAAAAATTCGTTGTAAAACTATTTTCGTAAAAGTACAAATTTTTTGTGTGTTAAGTATTCGCTTGAAATATTCGCATTTATTTTAGCGAATGCAAAAGTTAATGAAAATATCAAAAGTAAGCGAATAATTTGCAAATGCGAAAGCGAATGCGAACATTCTAGTTATAACCGTAAAAAATACTCACAATAATTCCAAAGAAAGAAATATTTACTCCATTGCTAAATTGGAATTTACAAACCTCATTTTCAATTAGTTAATTAATCGAATATTCACATACTCGATTTAATTATATACCTTATTTCAAACTTTTAAACTTAATCTCTTAATTGCTGATTCTATGATTATATAAATTATAAAATAATTTATTCAAAATATTTTTACAAAAAAAAATATTTAAATTATCCGCCATAAAAACTTTATCTGGCATGAATGTCAAGAAATTAATTAGTTCAATGGTCTTGTAAATAAACAAAAGACAACAATAGAGTATATAACGATGGAATAGAAAAGTGTTTTTACACAAATTGTAATTGATTTTATAATGAAGAGGTAAAAACTACAAAAAACACGCAAATGTTAATAAGTACAAGTGCATTTAAATGTACCAAATGGCACAACCGAAACGTTCTCCTTTTGGGAATTTGTTTTCTACATACTAAATAAGCAAAACACGTGTTTTAAAGTGTTGAACGAAAAATTTAATAAACCGACTTTAAAGAGCAAATAATAATACTATGTTTATACGTATGGCTTATTTTAAAATAAAACTGTAAGTTGTTGCAATATTATTGCTTTTATTGCGACTTACCAATTCAAAAAACAATTCAGGATTAACGTGATTAAAACGCTTGAGCCTGTCACACTTACAAATAGTTGCTAATAAAAACAATAAATTGATAAAATATTGCACAAAAAAACATTCATAGAAGAAAATAATGACAATTACAAATAATAAAACAAATTATTATTTATTTAATTATTTACACAATTTTTTTTCAAACCTAAGTAACATTTCTATAAAAATGCTACCAACTTTTTATACATTTACAATGCTGTATAAACAGTGAGTTAATATATTTGCAAATATTTTTATTTGCAAATGGTGCGCGCATAGACGTAGTATAAGAAAATCTACAAGAACATGAGAAAAAATCCATAAAATTTTTTGAACGGCAAGCACGACAGTTCTTTACAATTTAGACCAGCTACGTCGAAACCATATGCACAATGTGCAAACTTTTACAAGACAGCCTTTGTGCTTTCACACCGGCGCACAGTGGCCAATTTGTTGGCTTAGCTAGCGGCATTTAATTCAAATTTTCAAATTTGAAAAACCGTTAATTTTTTTTAACAAGCGATAACAAATACATTCACTAGACTTGTATCGATTTTTAAAAGCTCAGAGCTTACAGCTGATGAACAGCTGTGAGCTGTCAAAGTCAGCATATGTTTCTGCAAGTGTTGTGCAAAATATTTCCGCCTTTTTGATCATCGTTTTGCTATTTTAGTTTTAAACTTACAAATTTTATTATTTTCATTAAAAGTTTTGCTATATACTAACGCCAAGGTATGTATTATATAAAAAAACTGTGGTTGTGATCTGTGTATACTTATGTTATTTATAAAACGTAATCGTGTTTAAGTGTATTAGCAACTCGCCCACCTACACGTACACCTGTCTTTCGTGGAGTAGAACTTACAAAATTCACCTGCATTCAGTGTAATTGTAAATTTTTCTATATGTGTAAACGATTGTATGTCCACAATGTCCAAAATTTACTGCGAGTACCTGCGAGCCTTCAATTTATTGTACTTTTTAGGCAAAATGTCAGTGACAAAACGCACCCTTTTTTTAATATGGCATGAAGAAGTTTCTCGTCGTGGAAAATTATGTTCTTGGTACCGTTTTGAGTAAAATTACCTGTACTCAGAAGGAGCAGTGCGAAATTGAAAGGAAACTGCGAAATTTTGCTAGTAGGCTTATCCAAAAGTGCAAGGCCTGTGGCAGAAGTAAGGCGTTTTTCGAAAAAATTAACCAAGATACACCATTGGTATTATTGGGAAAAAAAGCAAATGAAAATATTGGACGACCGGAAAAAGATCTTTCTGAGTGCTGCAGAAAAACGCAAGTCAATAAGATGCCAGGGCTTACAGAGGAAGTGTCATATGAAGGATTTTTGGTAGCTGCAAGCTGCAGTTTATATAAAGCTGGAAAGCGCAGTGGTTCCAAAATTGTAGAAATGGTAAAAGGCGATGAGGATTTTAGCGGAAAGGTAATAAAAAATATAAACAAACCAAAGCCCCTTCCATCAAAATTTTTGGACAATAAAGCGCTTGCGCTATTAGTAGATCTTGGACATACTAGATACACTTGGAACTTGAACAAGAAATCAGCAAGAAACCAAAACGCCGATATATATCCATGCTAAGAAAAATTACGTTTCGCCAAAAAAAAAGTGCTATCCTAGTGACATTACAGTCACTCATTATTATGCTGAAGTGCCACTAAAAAAGTCTTGTGAACCATACAGTAAATAGGATCATGGAAGCACACCCTGAAAGTTTTGAAATCCCATCTTCAAGTAATAATAACACCCATTTAACTGCTGTCTACAAATTGGGTTGTGATGGCAGCAGCGGCCATTCCACATATAGGCAAAAATTTAACGACTGCGAAGGAAACATGAGAGACAAATATCTATTTTCAATTTGTATTGTACCACTGCAAGTGCAGAACGGACCGACAGTTTTATGGAAAAACAATCGACCTTCTTCTACACGATACTGTCGACCAATCAAAATACTTTGCGAGAAGGAAACGGCGGACCTGAGTAGCAGGGAAATTGAAAATATTAAGAGCCAAATAGTAAATATTGTGCCAACATATGTAAACTCATTGATTATTGATCACCAATTTCACATGACCATGCTTGATGGTAAAACTTTCAGCGTCATTTCAGAATCTTATTCGCAAATATGCGGAATCTGCAACGCAACACCGAAAAATATGAATGACTTAAATTTGGTGAAGAGCTTTCCAATTAAAGTGAACCTCTTTCAATATGGGCTATCCAGTCTTCACGCGTGGATAAGGTTTTTTAAATGTATTTTGCACATATCCTATAGAATACCAATAAAAAAAAGTGGCAAACTCGTGGTGCTGACAAGGATATTGTTGGACAAAATAAAACAAATATACAGCAGAAGCTACGAGAAGAAATGCATTTGTTGGTCGACATACCAATAGCTGTTGCTGGAAATACCAACAACGGAAATACGGCAAGAAGGTTCTTTCAACAACCAGATTTAGCCGCTCGTATAACTGGAGTGAACGAAAATTTAATATATCGATTCAGCGTCGTCTTACGAGCACTTTGAGTTCTCTTTGAGTTGACAATTTTTTTTTATTTTATGTATGAATATATGGTTGAAAATGTTTATTGAATTAAAAACATAATAAAAAATTAAAAAAAAAATTAAAAATAAAAAATTTAAAATTAAAAAAAAAATTAAAAATAAAAAATTTAAAATTAAAAAAAAAATTAAAAATAAAAAAAATAAAAATTTAATTTTTTTTCCAAAAATTGTTTCATTTTTTTCTAAATCGAGAAAAATTTTTTTTTGAAGATATCTTCTTTACTTTGAATAAAATGCCGCTAGCGAAGCCAAATTGGCCACTGTGCGGCGAGTGCCCAACAGCCAAACCGATCTCAGCCACAACATTTGCAAAGAAACAAGTACAAATTTAAGACCTTTCAAAGCTGCTTACCTTAAATGCTAGGCCGCATACTAGATTTTAGACATATTTGAAATACTTCAATTTACCCGATACTCATGAATTGCGCAAAAATACTGGGGCTAAAGCTCCCAATTGACATCAAAATAATGGATCTTTTTCTAAAACAAATTTTTATTAAATTTAAAGGCTAAATGTCCATTGTAACATTGGCTGTATGGCACGTAACGTCGTCCTGATGAAACCACATTTCGTTGTTGTCCATATAATCTAATTTTGGCTAAAAATGGTTGGCAAATATCAAGTTGTACCACACCCGTAAACTAAATTTCAATGAAATAATTTCAGGATTTATGATTTGAATGGGCTAAAGTTCGTATCGCTTTTTAAGCCAAACAACATGTGATAATTATTAATAAATAAATAACACTAAAGTTAGTTGTAAATATTCTGACTAGCACATACTTGAACGGAACGGATAATGGCAATACTATTGATGGTAAAATTGAGCTTTCATTACCAAAAAAATCTCTCAGCAAATTGAAATACGATGAATCAAAACCACTCACATATTCTACTGACACCACACACAGTGGAACAAATGCAAAAGAACGTTGATGATAAAGGTTTAGTGGCTTTCGAAAACAGCTAGTTGTTCCGTTCAACCATTTTTAGTCAGAGTATTTACAACTAACTTTAGTGTTATTTCTTCATTAATAATTATCACATGTAATTTGTCCTAAAATACGATATGAACTTAAGCCCATTCAAATCATAAATATGGAAACAAATGAAGTTCGAACAATAATAATTAAAATTAACTACAATTTTACCATTTCTTTGTGGCGTTGAACGCTATTGTAGTGTGTTTGGCTATGGAATATATCTGTCCGCATACTTATGTGTTTGACTGTGCCAGTAATTCATATTTGTCCACATACTTATGTGTTTGACTGCATCAGTTATTTGTCATCAGCAGGTAACTTGATCAACTGGCTTATTTGAATATTTTATGCCTACACATACAATGCACCTGGTCGGCGTGTATTTATGCCGACCAAGCATTTTCTCACGATAAGTTTAAGATAGTTTTAATTTCATTATATTTGTTAGTTTTTATTTAATTAATATAAAAAGTGTGGTCGACCAAGACGGTCGACATAAATAAACAAATAAATAAATAAACGTTTTTTCATTTTAAATTAATAACATGGCGATCCTGCCAAAATACTTTAGAACATTGTAGTGCAAAAGTACAAATCAATTTAAAATTTCTTATACATAACAAAGAAGTGTTGCGCAAATATAAAAGATTATCAAATTATCTTCCGTCTCGCGACATCTCTGTATATCCTCTGAGGCTGTGAAATGCATAATAATAAAAAAGATAAATAAATAAAGAAAAATCAAGTGCCTTATGAAAATATAATAAAAAAAAAAAAGAAATAAATAAAACGTTTAAAATTGGGTATTTTTTTTTATAAAATATTAAAAAAGAATAAAATATAGTTTTCTAACGTTTTTAAAAAATTAGTCCCCCTGCCGCAAAACAAAAACTTATAAAACAATCATGAAACGTTTAAAGTTTACAGTGAAACAACAATTCAAATCAATTCCCCTGCCGCAAAACAAAAACTTATAAAACAATCATGAAACGTTTAAAGTTTACAGTGAAACAACAATTCAAATCAATGTATCGTTGAAGTGATGTTTTTTTTTTCTAATAATAATTGGCAAATAAGTAAAAATTACACCTAATAATAATAATTATAATAATTGGAAAATAAAAAAGTTTTTGTAAAATTTGAAAATCATTAAATACCTATCACAAGTTTGAAAAACCTAAATTGAAACTGAAATTATTCAAAAAAAAAAACGTTTGGATTACTTTTGCCATATCTTCTTATATAACTTACGCTTTAAGGAAATAAAATAAAAATATCTGCAAAAAGAAAAAAAAAATGGAAACAATTCCCCAGATTTCTCTGATATCGGTCCCTTTCTTAACTGTTGACTTCAGTCTCCGACAAAATTATAATTCACCGTCACCGCCAATGCACCTGGTCGGCGTGTATTTATGCCGACCAAGCATTTTCTCACGATAAGTTTAAGATAGTTTTAATTTCATTATATTTGTTAGTTTTTATTTAATTAATATAAAAAGTGTGGTCGACCAAGACGGTCGACATAAATAAACAAATAAATAAATAAACGTTTTTTCATTTTAAATTAATAACACTATATTCGTTTACGGTAATTTGGCAAAACAGACCACATAAATTATATGCAATTAGAAAAATATACGAGTAGCTGCAACAGTGTGGCTACTATTAATTGTCAAAGTTCGGAAGGAGCAATAGCAAGACTTTTCGGCCATGCAATGACTCTTCTGCAAGACTCTCTACTATTAACTTACCGACTCTGGAAAGTAGAAGATTAATGCTTAATGTGATATTCGTAGTAAATTTATTAAATGGATCTGTCTGTTCAGAATTTCTGTTACCTAAAATCAATTTCAATATTCCGGCTAGAACAACGAGGAACTTTACAACCCTGTATCTCAAATGTCATCAGACAAGGTATGAGAACGCTAAACCTTTGAGGAGATTATGCAGAAACTTTAATGATTATTATGTTTTCATTAATTATTCTATAAACGCTAATATTATAAAACGTAACATTATTTTGTTCTTAAAAGTTAATAATTAGTTTTTATTATGTAAAAATTGTTTAATTAATTGTAACTTTTTGTTGGTCTGTAAGGATATTACTCCATAGACACTTTTATTAAATAAAAAATAAAATAAATATCAGTGGGATAAGTAATTATAATGCTTTCATTCGAGCACTTTTGAAACATAATTAAGCTAATAAGAAAGAAATTGAATACTTATTATTACTTCATTTAAATATACAATAAATAAATATATTAACAGAAAAAAGCTTCGTACGTCCTAATTTACAAAGGAGGCACTGAACTCTGACCTTACTATTAGTAAATAAATTTTATAAAGTGCGACTTGATTTGCACACGAAAAGTACGGACAATACATACATACGTAATACTATACAAAATTTAGCTTAAACAATCGATTTTTAGGGTTCCGTACACCAAAGGTGAAAAAAGGAACCCTATTGTTTTCGCTACGCTGTCCGTCTGTCCGTCACACGGTATTTTCTCAAGAACCGTAAGAGCTACGGACCTGAAATTTGGACAGAGTATGTAGAACCTTGGCCACTACAACAACAAATACATGAGAATTAGAAATTAAAGGGTGCTCCAAAACGAGCGACGACAAATTTTAAAATCCCATGTAATATACATACAATTGTATGTATGTATGTACATATGTATATTGACACTTGAAATTTGTAAAATTAGTGTATTTTTATTTAGAATACAACAAGAAACATTAAAATATTAAAAAATTTAAATTAAAGGGTGGTCCATCAGTTAATACAATTTTGACTATGTAATTTTGACAACTTGCTATATCTTGGAAACCGGAAGAGGTAAACTCTTGAAATTTTCAAAAACGGTAAAACTAAAAAATACGAAAATTATAAAATCGCCAAACCGAAAAAAAAATCGCCAAAACCTGAAAAAAATCGCCAAAAATTTAAAAAAAATTCTAGCACTAAGATAAATCGCCTAATTCGAAAAAATCGTTTAAATGAAAAAAAATCGCCAATATGAAAAAAACCGAAAAAAATCGCTAAAACGCGAAAAGTGCGCCAAAATCAAAATAATTGTTTATGTGAAAATAAATCGCCAATATGAAAAAAAGTCGCCAAAAACCGAAAAAAATCCTCAATACGAAATAAAAGTGCCAAAACTAAAAAACACCGCCAAAACCAAAAAAAATCACCTATATGAAAAAAAACGCCAAAATTAAAAAAAATCGCCAAATTAAAAAAATCGCCAAAATGAAAAAACGCCAAAATAATAAAAATCGCCATAATTAAAAAAACTTAAAAAAAAAGCCAAAGCGTGAAAAAAGTGCCAAAACTCAGAAAGCGCCAATAAATTCAAAAACTAACTAAAAAAAACGCTTAAAACAGAAAAACCCCAAAAACGAAAAAAATGCCAAAACTATAGTTTATATTGTTCGTATTGAATTACATATCTCGTGATCGTACGGAACCCTTCGTACGCGGGTCAAAGTCGCACTTCACTGAATTTAGTTTTCTTTTTGGTGATTTTTTGGAGATTTTTCTAGTTTTTTGCCAAATTTTTTACTTCTGATTATTTTTGGCAATATTTTCATTTTAAGCGCCTTTCTTCATTTTGACAATTTTTCGTTTCCGCAAAGTCCTGCATAAGATCATTTATAAGACCTTTCCAGATATGAGAGATTGATCAAATGATTTACTACAGCGAAATATTCCAAAACAAACGCTAAGCAACACTGTTGGCAATACATTTGTTTCAGTTGTTTGTCTTGCCAACCAATCTTTTTTCTGGGTGTTTATATATATATATATTTATATATATATATATATATATATATATATATATATATATATATATAAATATATATATATATATCTATAAATATATATATATATATATATATATATATATGTATATATGTAAATATCGTCACCTTAAATGCAAACGGACGTAACTGCATACAAATTCGAAATCGAGTTTTTGATTGATTATGGTTCCATTTTATCAAACTACATATTCACGCAATCAAAAATTAAGACTTTATGAAAGAAATTCAAATGGACGTAATTGCGAATGCATCTATTTTTTATGCAAAGAACATAACTTACATAAAAGATTAAATACATATATAAAGGAAATAAATGGTTAAAAATATATAAGTACCTATACTTTAAGTAAATTTTTAAGAAAATTTTTACGAACTATTTATTATTATTGATTTTGAAACGTTTTTGTTTCTCCTGCAAAAAATATAAAAGTGCAGTTACGTCCGTTTGCATTTAAGGTGACGATATACACCACACACAGTGAACTAAAAGCAGCATATTGTTCCATTTTGTTAGTATCATGCATACTCGTATATTATTTTAAGGCATCATCATCATCACGCTGTGAACTGGATATTACTTCCTTTTCAAATTGTTAAATATTTTTTAGGCGATCGAGCACCAATCCCAACTATTTTAAATGGCCAAAACTGTTGTGGAAAATATTGTTCCATTCCTCTTCCGAAATCATGCAAAACTTATAAGGCTTCCTCTAGAAAATACTCGTAATTTATATGAATATAAGATAACAAAAATAATTTCATTTTGATTCTCTAACGAACTATTTTAAAATGCAATTTAATTAAATTTTATGTTGTTTGTATTTGAATTAGCAAATCAGTTCATGTTTTATTAACACAATAAAATTTTATTTAGCCATTTATAAATATTACAGTTTACACAATAAATTTAATTTTTATGCATAAATTTTATTGATATTATTCAACAACTTTTTAGATTAAAAAGTATATACATATGTACATATACACATGCATATATACACAAATAAAAAATTTAATTTAATGCACAAATTAACAAAAAAATATTTATTGTTTATTTAATACTCGTAATATGAATTTATGTACTCTTATCATAATGATGTTTGATTAGATTTAGTTATGTTAATGCTAATAACTTCACAGTGTTACAAAAGTTCAAGTACGCCCAGCGAACATTTTTCCAACAGTTTTGAACACACACACAAATAGGGGAATATACATACATATGCACAATAGAGTGACAATTATTTGTGTGAAAACGAATATTTGCTCGAATTATGAAGAGTGCCGGTTCGAATATTGTGACTCCACGTATACACGAACCCATTCTTCGTGTTTTCACCCCCCTCATAACTTTGTTCCCGGCAATAAAATAAAAATATAAAATTTAATCCATAATTATAATTAATTCATGTTACCTCACATTCGACAACTGACCACTGACACACTCATCAATTTGATGAAGTACTTCCGCTATAGCTAGAGCGCAGATATTTGGTACGCAAGTAGATCTAGGTGAAAAACCAGAAATTTTATCCAATAGGCAGGTCTGCGCCCATAAAAATTTAAATTCGTGCTAGTGAGCTGATATTTTACACAGAGCTAGGTCTAGGTAAGCAAGTAACTAAAAAAATCTGAAAACCCGAATATTGTAAGCAAGGAGGCGGGGCTACACCCATAAAGGTAATAATTAAAATAAGCAAATCTAAAGCGCTTAACGGAAGCGGTTTTAATAAAATTTGGCTAACATACAGCCATACTGCAAGGCTATACATTTTAAATTGAAAATGTGGGCCTTGACACACCCATACAATTAAGACCTCATATTTGTTGTACTACGGCTCAGTATAATTAAATATAATATTTATGTCGGTATTATTATCCGTTTCTAACGAAACTGGACACGGATAATAAACACTATTCGAAGAAAATTTTTAATTTAAAAACTAGGCGGGTTTGCGCCATTAAAACTAAAAATTAAAATTTACGCTACTGAGTTGAAATTGAATACACAACTAGGTCTAGATGTGAAAGTAACTAGAAAAATGTGAAAACCTGAACATTTTTAACAAAGAGGTTGGGCTATGCCCATATAAATTTAAAATTATAAGTTGCGATAGTGAACTGAAATTTGATACACAAGTAGGTCTAGGTCCACTGAAAGAATAACACTTCGTCACGGGAATGAAACCATTACGTTGAACCCCTTTCATTAATACAACGACAAATTTTATTAATAAAATGAAATATTACAATATATTGATGTAAATTGCATTAATGGAATGAATATTTTACATTTTCTAGTATCATTTATGTTACGAAATAATTTTCATTCGGGTAACGAAAAACTTAAATAAATGTTTTTGTGAAGAATTTATACAAAAAAAGATTTAAATTGATTAGGTTACATAAAATAATTTCAAAGTATTAAATTGTATCAAAGTATCAAAAAAATATGTAATTAATCTATAGTTATGGAAATTATAGTTTTGTTGTAACTTTAATGATATATTTTCGTAACTATGAAGATGAAGAAAACATCCTGCTGCTGGCTAGTAGGCAGTGTGCCACTCTGGTAATCCCAGATTCGAATCCTGGAGATAAGTCAAATTTTTTTTAATATATATATATATATTTATAAGTTATAACTTTTCAAATAAATTAAATAATGTTGAATTAATTAGATCAATTACATAACTTTGAATTAAAATTTCATTAATGATGGCATGTATGTATTTAGTGTGTATCTAAATAATATTTGAGATTGTTGTGGCTGCAGCGGTAAGCGCGCTAACTACCACGCGATGAGTTCCAAGTTCAACTCTTGGCCGGGGAAGCCAATTATCATGCAAACGTTTTTCTGATGCCTGTGCCAATATACACACGTAAGTTGAATATTTATTAAGATACAATTATAATTAAATAAATGAATCAGTCATTACAATAATGACTTATGTTGTTAACACTATGATATGATATGATATCATCAAAAAATGATATGTTGTTACGTCTCAGTAATGAAATATTGTCATGATTTACATGTCAAATGTTGTTTATTCAATGAAATAGTTCGTAAAAAGAAATAAAACTAATGTCACTTCATTGTAAATATAAACTAATAAGTTTCATCGCAATGATTACATTTTTCATTTAAAATATGAAAATGTACGTTGCTTATGAATGAAAATATTTCGTTGTATATATGACATTTTTCCAGTTAATGACACAATTTTCGTAATGCGAATGAAGCGTTGCATTGGTTGAAAAATAATGACAAAATCATAAATATAATGTGAAAAATCATTGCATTTACGAAGGTTTTTCTTTCAGTGTAGGAAACCAAAAAATAAAATCAGAAAACCCAAAAATTTTAACCAGGGTGGGTTGGGTCAAACTAATATTGCTTGGACTTAAAAACTATATACGCTGAAAGAATTTTGTGCATAAGCCCTATGAATTTCGAAATTAATCCAATTAAAAAAATTCATTAAAATTCAACCAACGTCACGCTTCGTTGGATTAATGAAACCAGTTTCGTTAAAATTATTTTAATGAAAGTTACGTCAAATGTATTAAGCAGTGTCATCAATACAATGAAAGAACTTCATCGAAACAACGAAATATATTCATTAAAACGATGAAATAATTTCATTAAAGCCACGAAATAATTTCATTAAAACAACGAGATAATTTTAAACGAGGTAATCAAATTAATAATTTAATTAAAATAACGAAATAATTTTATTAAAACAATAAAATAACTTCACAAAAACAGTGAAATAACCTTATTATAACAACTTAATTGAAACTGTTTGTGTAAATAAGCTTACAAAGAGTACAAGAACAATCATACAGAACTACTTTCGATGCAAGCTTTTGGTTGACAACTGTTGAGATACATTCAATTTATCAGACTTTCATGACTACAATAAAATTTTCATTGGGACAGCGAATACATTTCGTAGCTATAATGAAATTCTAAATTGCTGTATATTTTATTATATTTTTTAGTTTTAAAGATATAATCTTTAACTTAATTGCTTTAAGGTATGTACTTATGTTTATATTCATTTCATTTTATTTATTTCAAGCAACAACTGTAAATGTTTCTTAAATATAAAGAGGTTTCTTAATAATTAGAAAATATTGTTGTCATAAGTCGAATGAAATATTGTTACAAAACTAAAATACCAACGAAGCAATTCTAATGGAATTCTTTCAAAATATTCGTGAAATTTCCATTAGATTTGTGAAATTATCATAAGATTTGTGAAAAAAAAAGTCTAATGAAATTGTTTCGTTGGACTTATGAAGCAAAATTCTTTCGGTGTATACACCTTTTAGCTCAACCCAGTGCGTGAAACATTGCATACACGTCCCACGTATGCAAGGCTTTTAGCTGAAATCTTAAAAAGTGGGCGTGATCCCGTCCATAAAATTTTAGACTTTTGTTTCGTCTTCTTATACTTAGAAGATTTAAATCTATTATTAACGTAATTCGTATCAGCATCTTACTATGAAAAATCTTGAGTTTAAGATAGTGTGCGGAATAACGCACTGAAGAGCTGGAATTTTGTGCACATATAAATTTAGATCAGAGATCACTAGGAAAAAAACCTGCAAATTTTAATCTAGGTGTGGGGACAAGCACTTTAAACTCAAAATTAACCGTGTTATTCTTAAACGCTTCGTAGTAGCTTCATAACAGATTAATAACCAAATTCTCAAAAAGACTATTCATAAATGCTTAACAGCCTATTAAACGTTTAATAAACGTTTCATAACTTCGAAATTTTTAATGTAGCATCTATGCTACTTATAGCGTTTGATAAATAATTATACAAAAAAAAAATATTCTTGAATTTTTTACAATTAAGTTATTGCTTAGAAAAAATAATATTTTTTATTAATATTTTAATTGAATATATGTTTATTTTAATTAAATTTACTGCTCTATCAAAAAAGTGTTATCAACAGAGTTTATTAACTCAGAATAGTATGATATGGTTAACAATTATTGTATGTAAATATTATAATTTTTCTTTTTATGTGTAAAAATCGAGCTGTTTTTTATAGTATGCCACATTGTATTGAAAAAATATTTTCAATTAAATTACCCAATTAATCTTTTAATTGGTTTTGAACTAAAAACTAAAAAACTACTGATTCATAGTAATTTTGACATGCGTGGAATAAAAATAAAATATTAAAAAAAGCAGAAATTCATTTTGTTCCCTTATTTCAAAGTCGTCGTCCATACAGTGAAACATTTGCTGCAAAACATTTGAGTTTGTTGACGAGAGGAGAAAGAGGAATGGCAAAGGGTATATTGTTTCATGTACACGAAGTTCTTGTTAAGTACGACATTCTCGCCTCATTCTTATGAAAAATATATGAGAAAATGTATTAACCTGCAAAACAAAAACTTCACAATGTGGACACGAATGCAGTTTCAAAAGAGAAAACAACAATGTTTTGCAGCAAATGTTTCACTGTATGGACGACGACTTAACAATCAGATCATAATAAGAAACACAAGCTTATAGAGTCCATAGAGTCTATAATATACACCAAATGTGAATGGTAATCTTAGTATATTGCCGATATTTGGGGTCCGATGCAAATGGTCTTGCGTATGTATGTATGTATATGTAGTATATGGAAAATATTGTAGCCTTTCTTTAAAATCCAATCACAAAATACACACACAATTCAAAGTACGGCTACGATATTCTGCATTTACCTTTACGCAAGACTCTCAAACAACGAATATGGCCATCGTGTTTTTGTGCACCATTCGAAATTCAAAAGCCAGTTAGCTTTTTGGTACAATACACAAATACTTAAATTTTTTATACATACATACATACATATTTACATAACATAATTTTTTATAAATTTTTTTATACTATTTGATTTTTTCTATATGTCAGTTACTATTTTAATAGAATCTTTAAAAAATTTTAAGTAGGTTTTTAATTCAATTTTAAAAATATTTCAATTAATTTTTTAATTAAATATTTAAAAATATCTCAATTAAATTTTAATTGATTTTTTAAAAAACTATCAATTAAATTTTTAGTTAATATAATATTTTTTTAATTGAAAAAATCAAAAAAATTTTCAATTAAAATGGATGAGTTAATACTACAATTTCCGTGATTGGTTGAAAACTAATTAATTTTTTAACTGAATCTTTGTTTTTTTTAATTGAATCTTGTTTTTACTTTTTTCTGTGTAAATAATATTATTTTGATTTTTTCGGCCCTTGTGTGAGATTTTCTGTGGTTTTTCTTTTCTATGCTTCTGGTTTATTCTTATGAATTTCGTTCGAATAAAAAGAAAAATAAATATGTGAGTACATATAAACATCGTTGAAAATTAAAGAAATCCCCCTTTCATTGGCAAAAAGAAAAATAGAATTATACACATAAGGGCATATGTATGTATGTATGTACCCTGTAGTAAATAAAATAATCAATTGACAAAAAACACTAACTTGTAAATTAATTATTTTGCAAGTGACTACAAATTGGTTTAAATCTCATGCAGATATCAACCAAACATATTGAATAGAAGCACACGTAAAAAATAAATAAAAGCAAAATAGTAAATGAAAAGAAAATAAAAAAAATAAAAGGAAGCACGCCATGAAATCAAATGCCAAATGTTTGTGTTGAAAAAAAAAACTAAATAATTTCAATATTCATATGTATAATATTTTCTATGAGCGGTTCGTATTTTTATTTTTAGTGAATAGATATATATAAATATACACGTATACATACATATGTATGTATGTATATATATGATATATGTAATATAAATATACATATATCTTTTTATTACTATAATATTAATTAACTACAAATTACTTGAAAAATAAGTAGTTAGTAGTCAATTTAAAAGTCATGCAGAGATGGCCAATTGACTACCGCCTATGACATGTCTATGTTAAAATAGTGAGTCGGCGACAAGGAAAAAAGACACTTAATCAACCAGTTGTGGTTATTAAAAAACCAGTTTGAAGGTACTTACAAATGGGTTTGAGTTCCTATAGGGTACATTTAAGCATACGTATGTTTGTATGGTACTGCATGCTTACATACATATGTATGTATGTATGTACAATAACATTTTAAAATTAAAACAAAATAGTGATGCATAATCGACCACAATAAAGTGGGTATTTGACTAACTCTGTACTCAGACGAATATAAATGCGTTTAAATACAATCTTTTACAACATTTAAATTTCTTTAGTTTTATTTATTAATAAAAAGTTAAAAAACATCAGTTTAAGTTAGATTTTAATCACATTTTGTGTAATTATATACTTTTTATTCGACTCTAACAGACTACCTAGATAATCGATTCTTCGTTGTATGCCTCACTAAACAGAAATAGAGAGCGAAAGTGACATGATATTGATAACATAAAATTACAAAAGAAGCAAAATCGATTAATAGTTAATTCACCGATATTAATCAGTTATGAATACAAATTTTTATTAGAGCTTAATAAAGCAAAATCTGTTTCATAAGTAATTTACAGATTATTGCTAGGAACACAATTGGGACGAACGACGAATTTCGTGCACGTCGACGAATTCGTCGATAATCATTCGCTTCGTAAATTCGTCGTGTGAAGCACAATAACGACGAATTTACTCACCGAATTCTTCTCTCATATTTGATAAAGTTGGTTGCTGAGAGAGAGAGAGAATTTTCTATCCATTTTGTTTTTTTCGTCGTTCGTCGGCATACAAAATAGAAATAAATCTATCTCAGAGTTCGTCACGCATGACGAATTTCGTTGTACGGCGGTGTTGTGTTAATTTTCATATGCACAAATGTGTTTTAATTTTTATGACGAAAGTCCGCACTGAAAAATTCGTCGTTCGTCCCAGTTGTGTTCCTAGCATAGAGCTGAAATAAGGAATTAATGAATAAGACCGTAAGAGTTTAAGTTAAGGGATTGTAAACTCAATCGATTTTATTAAAACTTTTCATACACGTTGCACTTATCCAAAGTAAAAATTTTTTGTTATGAACAGTGGCCATGACTACACTCAAAAGATTTAGGATTCTCTTTCATATACTTTTGCTAAGCAGAGTTTAGTCTATGCCTTTTCGTACGAAACTTTAGACGAACCATAAGCAAGAACTAGCCACACCATAATCACAAGTTGGAAACGTGGGCGGGGCCAGTCCTATAACAATTTGACCTAATATTATACTGTAGAGGGCTGAAATTTTTTAGACAGATTAGCCTTTTTGAGTTACCAACAAGAAAAATCGGAAAATCCAAAAATTAAAACACAAGCTTTTTTAATTGACACATTGCATGTATTGGGTATTTTTTATTGAGGTATAGAACTTTAAGTTGGCATCACTTTTTTAACTGGCGGCCATTTTGTCAGCTGTCAAGTGATTAAAATTTAGTTTGGTTTGCCATTTCACATGAACAGGTTGACAAAAGAACAACGCTTGCAAATCGTGCAAATTTATTTCGAAAATAATGGTTCAGTTCGCGAAGTTTTCAGCAAGCTCCGTCAATTTTATGGTCGACATAATCGTCCATCAGAGCAATTAATTCGGTTAACCATGGATCGTTTTCGCACTACGTTTACTCTATGTGATAATACGCATCCGCAGAGACGTCGAACAGTGCGCACCGAAGAAACAATTGCCGCTGTAGAGCAAAGTGTTGAAGAGGACCCGAATGAATCGATTCGCCACCGGAGACCGGTATAGAGCCATGATAACCGACTATTTTGTTCCCGAATTGGATGGCATGAATGTGGATGAGTTGTGGTTCCAACAAGACGGCGCTACATGCCACACAGCGCACGTCACAATCGATTTATTGAAGGAAACATTCGATGAGCGCATAATTTCGCGGAATGGACCTGTCAATTGGCCACCAAGATCGTGTGATTTGACACCATTGGATTATTTTCTTTGGGGATATGTGAAGTCGCTCGTCTACGCCAACAAACCAGAAACGTTAGAGGACTTGGAAGCCAACATTCGTGGCGTTATTGCCAACATACGGCCCCATATGCTCGAAAAAGTGGTTGAAAATTGGACCTGTAGAATTGGCTTTATTCGAGCCAGCCGCGGCGGCCACATGCTCGAAATAATATTTAAACATTAATGGCATAAAATTATCCTTCCAATAAAGCCAAATTGATGGACATTAAAACGATTTTCTTGTGTTTTATTTCAATTCGAAGTTCTATACCTCTAAAAAAAACACCCTGTATATTGCATTCAAGAAAGGCTTTAATTTTGCGTTTTCTAAAGCGGGGAAGGATATGCTGTTTTATATACTTCGGCTAAGCAGACTTTAATATGTTGATTTATCTAAATAAGTAGGCAGGGTCACGCCCACTAAAATGTACGTTACATTTTAAATATTTCTATCCAGGGGACTCTTGTAATGAACAATATTGAATTTTTAAGGTGTACAATCCTGCACCCATCACGCTCTAACCCATAATTCGATGTAACTCTTCCTTTTCAATTCGTGCAATGATCATGAATTTATATAAAACAGACTATAAATTTTAAGTTTAAAAAAAGTTTTATTACAGAAAATTTTTCAAAAAGTACTCAGATCCTCACAAAAGGATTTTTGTGATGATTTATACTTACAAGGAGTATTTTGGCCTTTTGTTATTATCAAAGTGTTTTGAGAAACGCAACCGAGTTGGTTTAATTTGTTAAGTTTCATTTGTTATTTTATCGTTTTGAATTAAAATTTTATGAAATTTTTTTAATGCTATCCTTTAATTTTCCCCTATAAATTAATTAATAAAAAGAGTTGCATAGCTTTTTATTATCAATAATTTACATTAAATTCCATAAATTGGACTTAAAAGTTGCCTTATTGTTTGAGTGCTCATTAACATTGTCAAACACCAAGGTTTTAACACATTCATTCGGCCTGGCCTGATTTCATACTTAATATAAACAATGAAAATAAGAACAGGAAATATATGCAAGCGAGAATAAACATTAATTTGAGCAACAGCTTAATTACTTAATCAAAAATAAAATAAGAAAACATTATTATCAGGTTGAAGCCTGTATAATCGCTCCTGTGGCAGAATGAACATGAATGGGATGCTTAATAAACAAGTAATGACATCGTTTATGGGTTTCGTTCGCAGTTTTGCTCAAACATAGTACGATTTCTATACCCAGCGAGCAGACTTTTAATGGATGCATGAATAATTTTTATTTTGGTTATGGTATACGCAGGATATTACAACTGAAAAGATCTATTGTATCCCTGGCCAGCCATTTTCCAATCATCCAATATGTGCTTTCCCGATTGGCTGTACTTTCTTTGGCATAAGGCTTCAGAATCCGTCACAATGTTAGGTTAGGTAAGGTTAAAAGAGACGCAATAGTAATTGAGGAACAGTGTTACCAAAACGGCGGTTTTCCCGCTATATATGACTGTATTTTGCTGTCATTAGCGACAAGTCTATTTAAAAAACCACCAGCGGGAATTTTAGCGGAAGAATTTCTTAGTTGACGGATTTTCAGCGTTTTTCTGAAACTTATAAAGAAAGGTATTGAATCAAAATGAAGTATATTTAACGCAGCTATGCGACACGTTCCTTGGTATTTATGTTGAGTTTTTTTCGATATAAACACGTACAGATAAAAGAAACTAACGTCACTTTTTTGCAAATAAAAAATTGACATACTGTGGTCGTGTAGTATAATGTGAAAATTTAAGAGGTTAAAAATAATAACATATGTAATTACATACGAGTATAAAAGTGAGTAAATCTCATAATTAGTGAATAAAATTTAATTCGAGATTAAAATTATATTACAAACCAATTTAATCATTATTTTCGTATTAAAAAAATAGTAAATAAATCTTTAAACAAACGGAAAACAACCCGAAAACTGGGTGATTGGACCAGTGAGTATGAGGAAAACATAATATCAACCAAAATCTCTCAAAACAATAACTTCTTGTGAATAATTTGATTTTGATTAGAGACTTTTTTTATTGAAATTCTCCTTCGAAACTAAACTTCAAGCCAATGTGAATTGAGCCACAGAGTTTATTTTATCAACACTATTTTTTAATTTCAGATAGTCAGGAAATTTTAACAATATTTTACAAATACTTCAAGCAAAACGGCAAGATATTATTCCACACGTGTAGAACAATTAGAGTCTAAAATATTGAAAATATACTGAATCAACTTCAACATTAATATTATAAGATGGAATATGCCCTTGGATTCTACTTTTCCTGTGCCTATGTTCTGTAACTTTGGTGAGAACTTTTCCAAATGAAAAGTTTATTGTCATTCTGTGAAACACAGGATGACTAACGAAAAATTTAGTTGCTCATGTTTCTTTTAAGCTTATTTCAGGTTGTATATAAATCAGCCTGTGAAAAACAGGACAACCAATGTAATTGTTTGATTTTTCTCGACGCGAAAACTTCTCGCAAGTTACAGAACACAGGTACTGGTTCGATGTTTGTGTATGGAAACTCTGCAGGAAATAAAATACCTACTAAAAGAGTAGGCTGAGTTTTGCTTACAAATATTGGGGAATTATGAGATTCCAACTTACATAAATCTATCCATATGTATACATATTTTATAAAATTTATATTATTCTTTTTTTTTACCAATAAACCATAAAAAAGACATATGCTGGTTATAAAAAATTCAGCGGTTATATTAGCGTTTATTTTTATTCAGCTGGCGGTTTTTAGCGGGTTTTCAGGGGTTATATGGTGGGAAATGCCTGTAACATTTTGGCAACACTGTTGACCAAGTCCGTTTTGGCATGCACCTATTCTATTATGTTTACAAATATTAAATATAGAAATAATTATTATCTATAAATGCCTTAACATATTAGTTGTAGCCAGATTGGCAAAATAAGAATAAATTCAATTTTAAAGATAGCATTGCTTATATACGAACACATAAAAAATTAATGTTTTAAATACAACTATTGACAATATATAGATATTATTCAAATTCATTTATTAGCAATTTTCTGTATCTTAAACAAGATTCTAAGTAGTTAACAAGTGTGTCAAAAGTAAAAGATAGGCCATTAAGTATATTTATCACCTCAGCTAGATTAAGTTGGCATTTATTAAAGTGTCTAAGTCTATAACCATTAAAAATAGGACAAATACAAATAAAATGTAGGGTGTTCTCCGTTGCATCAAGGTTACAAATAGTACAAAGACCCAACGTATCATTTCTGAATGGTTTCGCATTAATGTCTAAGAGACATCCTCTAGCTCTTATGAGAAGACTTGTAGCACGAGAAGACAGGTTTGAAGAAGATAAATCAAGCAGAAAGTAGTCTAATTGCGAGTAAAGATCATGATATTGAGAATTTCTTGCATCTAAGACAAAGTTTCCTTTTTCATATGTTACAACTAGCGGTAAAATAAACTTGGAATATTTGCTAATTGGGATTAAGTTATTAGATGGAACGAAATTTATAGTAGAACACAAAATTTACCACTCTTCAGCCCAAAAAGTATGCTTTGCGATAACAAGTTCAGCAAGCTTGCGCGGTAGTCTAGTATTCGGCATAGAAAGTACTTTATTTATGTAGTTAAAGTGAAGTTTTAATGAGTCCACAAATAGCGGCTTAAGGCCAGTTTCTAGGAACAGCATATAGTTTGGGGTGTTGCTAGGCAAGAACAGCATCCTTTTTATAAAGAAACGAAGACATTTTTCGACAACATCGTATTTTTTGTAATACGAATAATTGCGAACCATAGAGCATAATAGAGCGAGCAGCAGCACTGAAGATTTTCAACTTGTTATTGTTTGAAATATTGGCGTGGTTCACATATTTGCCCCAATACGATGTAATTGCCAGTTTTGAGGTTAAAAGCTTGTTTTCCAAATGTTCACGAAAGGACAAATTGTAACAATGATTAATTCCCAAATACTTATACGAGTTTACAATTTCAATTCTGTCTTCGCCATATGTCCAGCTTAGATTATTAGAAATCCTTGGGCCACTACGAAAAACTAAAATCTTAGATTTAGATATGTTTACCTTCAAATGCCATAATTTGCAATATGCATGCAAGGAGTTGATCATAGTTTGTAATCCGGGTGGCGAATCAGATAAAATGACAATGTCATCAGCATACATGAGTATTTTCACTGTATAGTTCTCAACTACTATCCCACCTGGGAGAAAATCAGACATATCGTTCAAATAAAGGACAAACAAAATTGGACTTAAAATACATCCTTGTTTGACGCCAAGATTTACATTGAAAGAATTGGATAGAGCGTTATCAAAAAAGATTCTGCTAGTAGTATCTGCGTAAGAGTTAATAAGAATTCTTATAATTTTCGATGACAGTCCCATACTTGACAATTTGTAGAATAAAGAGTTTCTCGGAATCAAGTCAAAAGCTGCGGTAAAAAACGCATATGACTTTTTGCCAGTGAGGTTGTTTAAATGGACAATATTAGTAAGATTAAAGATATTGTCAATGGTCGAATAATGTTTTCTGAAACCAGCTTGAAATTCATTTAAAATGTTGTTTTTATTTATCCAATCTGATATACGATTCAACAGAATGTTGTTAAAAATCTTGCAGGTTGTATCCATTAGTGATAAGCCACGATAATTAGTGGGAGAGTTGGGATCTCCTTTCTTTAATAATGGGATAAGTATTGACTCTTTAAAACTTGATGGTATACATTCTTTAATGAAAATTACATTTAAAACATGTAATAACACATTTGTAAAATTAGTGGGAGCGTATTTAAAAAAACTCATATCCAATACCATCTTTCCCAGGAGCTTTATTAACCTTCAGATTTTTCAGGACAGAATTAAGTTCACACATTTCAAAAGGAGAGTCCAGGAACGGATCAATGTTGTAAGGCAAACACCAATGTACTGAGACCATATCAAGATTCCCCAAGATACTGCAAAAATGTTGAAGAAAATCATCTGCGCTTAGACTACAATGTGTAGGAGGAGAACGAACTTTTAAATCATTGGATAATTTCCACCACTGTTTACTGCATTTAATCGTATTTAATTTTACGATATTTGTATTATAATATTTCAATTTACGGTTACGACATACGCTTAGAAATCTTCTTTTAGCTGACATATAACTCATTTTGTTGGAGACAGAGCATATTTTCCGAAATATTTTCAGCTTATCTAGCATTTTCTTTCTAAAACGAGCACATTGCCAGTCAAACCACTTTTGTCTTGGCTCAAAGTGAAATTTTGTAACGGGTTTGATTGCAGCGTCCAATATTTTTCTTTTGACATCTAACAACAGTACGTCCACAGGCGCGCTATGATTGAAAGGGTGCGTACAACAGAGTTCATTTAATTTTTCGGCATATCTAGACGCAAGGCTTCTATTCCAGTATATTCTGTGTATGAACTCATGAGAAGATAAATTTATGCTGTTTGTTGGAATATTAATTTTAAGTACTAATGGCATGTGATCTGAGTATGGTTTATCAGCAATCTCAAAATTATCTATAAACGATAAAAAACTATGCGAGCATATGCAGTAGTCAATTAAGGTATTACCTCTCGCGCCATAAAAACTCAAGTCACCATAGAGATCACCATTGATTCTTCCATTCAAAACTATACCACCGACGTGTTCAACCAGACACAATTAGTAGTAGTATTAGTAGTGACACAATTATTATTCGAGAGTTTCATCATCGTCCTCCTTTCAATCTCTACATGTCGTGTCATCAACAATACCCAGGCAATACAGGTGACTTTTTAACTCTGTATGTCCTGTTATTATGCTAACCAAGTTTCGAGGCATTGGTCTTTTTAAACTTAGAATTTCTATCGTTTTTTCACTATTTCGGTTTTCCCAGAGAACTTTGGTCACTCTTCCATCAGTAAAGTTCTGGCAATATCTGGTGTTTTGTTCTATAGCCCACTGTTTCAATTTATTTTTAAATTCTTGCAACGGTTTGACATTTTCAAGTGTGATATTATTCAGTAATGATACAATCTTTGCAAGTCTATCCGCCTTTTCGTTTCCAAGGACATTTCGGTGTCCTGGTTATGTTATTTCGATTTCTCTTCAGTACCTGTATTAGTTTATCTAATTTTTGCATTGTAAGACACTTAAGATTCTTTCACAATGTACTCTGCAGTTTCATTGTCGTAGTCAGTCTTTTGAGTTATTTTCTCAACTTACAATGACCTGTGAGGAAGCCTCTTATCTACTCTAAAGTTTTGTCAGTGCGGCAGTGAAGGGAATAATAATAGTTTTTACAGGGTTGCAGTCCTTCAACATTTTTAGTTCATTATTCAAGCAGTTGACTTACATATTGTTCTCTAATTTACATTTACAATTATGAATCAAAAAGGTAAACAACAATATTATGCGAAAAATTTCAATTTATTTTACTAATGCATTTATGTATTCCTAATTTACTTATGATGTAAAGTCATTTTAAATTTTGCTAAGTTGTAACATCAAATGTATGCTGTGAAAAGCAGTAATAAACTTGTTTGTTATTTGTATAATAATAATAAATTTATATATGCGACTGAAATAATATTTGCGCAATGTTTGCAAGACTTTGTTCGATAGATGTACATATCGCTCGTTTACTTCAATAGTGTCATAGCTCCAAAAATGCAGAATAATACGGCATTTTGCATTTAATATTGTGTAAAAATTTCATATAAATAGATGGTACCATCACCTCCTGCGAGAAGAATATTTGTTCATGTATTCATGTCTAGAGTTGTATGCAAACTGAAAACTCAAAGCGCATTTTCTGCACAAATTGTTTTGAGTTGTGACACTATTGAAGTAAATGAGCGATATATATCTAAGTAAGGCTGAGTTTACATCTGGCATTTCTTGTGTGTCATTTGCCCAAAAAAACGTAACCAACTAATTACTAATGAAAAACTGTTTAATATTTATTGATTTAAGCAGTTTGCAATCATTTTGGATTCTATAAAATTGCCTATTAATTATGTATGAAACTGTTTAACTCAATAAATAAATGTCTGAATCAAATAGTTTTTCATTAGTAATTAGTTGGTTACGCTTTTTTTACGCTTGTGTGGCATTTGGCACACAGATGTAAACCCGTCCAATCATTGTGGCTCGTTAGCGACTAAATGAAAATGGAAAATTAATGAATATGCTAATTTCAATATTCACATCCAAAAAATTTTTATATTGCATGCAGTGTGCTTGCTTTAATCTATTTCATATTAGGTTGTAACTGGAAAAAACCCTTATAATACTATATAAAGTATTTTTTTTTTAAATTTTGTTCATTGTCTTAAAACTTACAATTTATTTATTTAAATTATTTTTAAAACAACAATGGGAAATATCGTAACTTAATTACTTGAGTTGCTTTAAAATCATCTTTCTCTATTTCTTCAGTTATATTTGGAAACTATTCCTATTGCTTGTGAAGCTGTGAATCTGGGGACAACAATAATTAAATAATCTATACTGATTTACATCTCTGATCCTTGCTTCTTGAGACTCTTTTGTAAGTTCTCCCAGAGGCAAGTGTTGGTTCCAATGATTGATCCAAGAATGATTTTGAGGTTTCATATAAATCCAATCAATAGTTTAAAAGTTCCAGATTTATTACCATTTATTTTGCAAAAATCCCCACTGTGGAGGGGTACAGACTTGCATTTACTGAAAAGATACTTTAATTCTTTCTTTATCGGGCCTGTTCTGAAAATCACGGTCATTTCAAACCACGTGATTTCAAAAGTAAATTACTAATACCTGACTTGATAGTGGGGTTTTATTATATTTTAAGTTTTTGTCATTTATAATAAAATATTTTCTTTCAACTTCCAGCGCTAAAAATTGTGTAATTCAAAAAAGGAATGATTTCATTTTCATTAATTCTATGAAATCACCGTGATTTGACATGTCTTGATTTGCAGAACATGCCCGTATATTTCATTTGTTGCATTTAAATAATGGGAACATTTAACAAAAAAGACCTTTTAGGCGTAAGCAACTGCGCAATTTTCTTTCCAAACTATTCCAGTGTGCGAAAACATTATCCGCAGTACGCAAATTCCTTCGACATGTTCGTGTTATTTCGTGTCATTTCGACGGATGACACGGAAAAATCATGAAATTGTGCGCCATAAAAATCATTAAGTTGTACAGAAGTTGAGCGAACTGATGAATGATTTTCAATGTAAATCTCGATAATTGGGTAAAGGTGTTCAAGCGTCAATATATTCATGACAATTTGCCAGGGTATACTGATCATAAATGTGAAATGTTGAGCGCATTTTGACAGTTCGTTTGACAGTCTGACACTTTCGTACGTTCTATCGGGCTTAAAAAGCACCCTCTATGTGAAACAGTAAAATTTTGATATTGAAGGGAGTTAGTACAACCACCCAAAAGTTACTAAGTATATTGTGGGTGGTTATTACTGTCATTTAGGGTCTGAGGGAGGACCATTTACTCATACCTTTCAAAGCGGTTAAGAAGCAGATGCAAGCTCCATTTTTAGGGTTCCGTACACCAAAGGTGAAAAAAGGAACCCTATTATTTTCGCTACGCTGTCCGTCTGTCCGTCACACGGTATTTTCTCAGGAACCGTAAGAGCTACAGACCTGAAATTTGGACAGAGTATGTGGAGCCTTGGCCACTACAACAACAATTACATGAGAATTAGAAATTAAAGGGTGCTCCAAAACGAGCGACGAATCTCATGTAATATACATACAATTGCGTTTACATATGTATGTATATTGAAACTTGAAATTTGTAAAATTAGTGTATTTTTACATAGACTACAACAATTAACATTAAAATATTAAAAAATTTTAATTAAAGGGTGGTCCATCAGTTAAAGCAATTTTGACTATGTAATTTTGACAACTTGCTATATCTTGGAGACCGTAAGAGGTAAACTCTTGAAATTTTCAAAAACGATAAAAATAAAAAATCCGAAAATTATAAAATCGCCAAACCGAAAAAAATCGCCAAAAACCTGTAAAAAATCGCCAAATATTTAAAAAAAATCGCCAAATCGAAACAAAATCGACAAAATTAAATGAAAAAATTCCAGCACTAAAATAAATTGCCAAATTCGAAAAAATCGTTTAAATGAAAAAAAATCGCCAATATGAAAATAACGCCAAAACCCGAAAAAAATCGCCAAAACGACTAAAATGCGCCAAAACCAAAATAATTGTTTATGTGAAAAAAAATCGCAGATATGAAAAAAAATCGCCAAAATAAAAAAAAAATCGCCAAATTTAAAAAAAATCGCGAAAACGAAAAAAATCGCTAAAATTTAAAATAAACGCCAAGAACCGAAAAAAATCCTCAAAGCGAAAAAAAAATTGCCAAAACCAAAAAAAAAAATTAGCTATATGAAAAAACGCAAAAATTAAAAAAACGCCAAAATAAAAAAACGCCAAAATAAAAAAATCGCCAAAAAAATAAAAATTGCCAAAAATTAAAAAAACTTCAAAAACCAAAAATAAAATCGCCAAAACGTGAAAAAAGTGCCAAACTCAGAAAGCGCAAATAAATTAAAAAAACTACTAAACTAAAAAAAGCGCATAAAACCGAAAAAACCAAAAACGTAACAAAATGCCAAAACTATAGTTTATATTATGCGTATTGAATTACATATCTCGTGCCCGTACGGAACCCTTCGTGCGCGGGTCAAAGTCGCACTTGACTGAATTTATTATAACTACACAGTTTGCACTACATCTTTTTTCCATACAGCTGCAACTTGGTGCATAACTTATATTTTGTACATATCCAAACAAACATACATACAAATCCATAAAAACTCTTCGCATACTAGCAGTCTTAACTTTAATTTATAAAAAAGCACATTAAGTAAAATAAGTGGGTATGAAAAAAATGTGTGGTTACGAACCCGCTGCCGTTGCCACTGCCGCTGCCACTGCTGCATGTGTCTATAAACCGCATCCTGTCACTTGCAGCTTTAAAGCACGAACTAAAATGTTGTCTACCAACACATTAAAATCCAGAAGTAGTAGCGAAAGTACTACATTGCAATGAAGAATAATAATAAAAAAATGTGGCAAGGAAGAGAGCAGCGACAATAAAAACAAGAAGAAATTGCAAAATGGATGAAAATTGTCACTGGATTAATATACTAATTTGTTGCAGGAATATTATAATACAAAGTGGTTGCTTTATAGTGGCGGTTCTCTGCAAATAGAAGCGTATAAAATGCAAACACTAATATTTTATGAAGACAATTTTTAATATGGATTTAAAATTAAAATGATATTTATCTGAGCATACTCTTTTCATAATAGAAAACATAAGCACAGTTTTGTTAATAATCTAATGTGATGTAAATTCGTGTGTACCAAAAAAAAATAATAGTTTTTTATTTTCATTGGAGCTCAACAATAATTTGAAAGCTTATAGGGTCCAGTAATTTTGAGATTTTTTTCATATTTTTTAAAAATGTTTACAGATCGAATTTTTGTACACAAATCGAGTTATGTGGCCTTTTTTGGTGTTTCCTTTATAACATTATCAAAAGCCAGGATTTCTTCAATTTTGAGCAAATAATGGTAAAGAAAAATGTCCAAAATGCAAATGTAATGTAAACAGACCTATGAATCAAATAAAAAAAATCAATTTGTGTATATGCATTTGATGAAAACAAATAGTGCGTGCACAGAAAAAACAAATTTTTGATTTCAAACACAAAATTCTCTGAATCAAATACAAATTTTTTCAATTTAGGTCCTACAAAGAAATTTGTAAATTCAAATGCAAAATTTTGTAATAATTTGTTTGGAAAAACCCCCGATCTTTTCAATCAACAGATTGTCTGATTCTACAAAATTTTTTAATGAAAATAAAAAGTAAATAAAATAAATAACTCTTGTGTACAGTATGTAATTTCTATATTGGAACAGAAATGTTATCTTAACAATTTTGTTACAAGTATTAATTTATATTAATTGCATCAACTAGAATTTTTCACTCCATATTGTTTTTTGATTTGCTTAAAACAAAATTGGATCAAATTATTCAATAGAATAGTAAAAAATATTTACTGAATCAAAATTTTATTTCAAACAAAATTTTGCTTGAAAATTTTTTGGGAATAATTTTTTCTGTGTGGGTTGTGGGAAAAATTATCCAAATAGCTAAACCGCCTACAAAAATGTAAATGCAGCAAAGTTTTTTTCAACTACATCTAATGAAAAAATAAACTATCACAAAGAGCCCCAGCTGAAAGCAAAAAAAAAACACAAATACAATTTCTCATGAAAGATCAACATTTGCAAGTATTGAATGATGTGACAGGACGAGGTATGGCTTTGGCTTATGCTTACACAGAAAAAAATAGATAAGAATTATATTCAACAAAAACATGTTGTTGTTGTTGTTGTTGTTGTTGTTTCAATAATATTTGTCATTAACTTAAAGATTGCACATGTTTATCAATACCGCGCATTTTATAATATCATTTTATTTATGTAATTTGTTTGTGTTGGTGTTTGGTTGTTGATTGATACAATACGCTCATGTGGTATTGCTGATGTTTATTTCGATTGTTGATTTTGTATACGCGTGAATTCCGAAAAGAAGCCGAAAAACGTCGTGTCTTGTTTTTTTAATCAACTAAGTTATTTTTAGATTAAAGGCCCAACTATATTATGAATAAGCGAACTTAAGCAACTGTGCGGTTATATATAAAACGTATGTGACAAACTATAATGTACTTATGGAACTTTTCGTCAAATGTAATTTGCTTAAGCTAAGTGCCAAACTGAACGCACATTCCGTACGGAAAACACTGCTTGTGCATTTTTTAAACTCAAGCATCAGAAAATATTCATTGATTTTAAATATTTTTTATTGTTTCTTATTTTAAACTCAGAAAAGAAAGCAAAACTATTGTAAAACAACACACATACATACATAAATAAATGTTTATTTACTTATATTCATTGTTGTACTTTATAGTAGGCAAAACAAATAAAACAAGTAATAAAGGGGTGTTTATAATTATACGTGAATTTTTAATAGATTAGGATATTCCAACAAGTTAATTTGATTGAATTGCATTCATTTAGTAGTTATAAGAAGAAACAAAATTACTAAAAAATTCTGATAAAGACCTATATGTGCAGCTGTGGCTAAATAATACTTAAGTGCATGTAAGTAAGTACATTGTGGCCACCTAAAAGTCACATGTGAATTGCTTAAGTATTTGACAGAATTATCGTTCAATTGGCGTTATCTTAAGCCAGCTTATTCATATTATAGTTGGGCCTTAGGCCGGTCTAGACGCTCCGTTTTACACTACGTTTTGTCTGCACAGTTCAAGACGGTGCATATTAAACGTTGCGTGTGGACTGGAAAACTCTAAATCCTTTAAGAAAACGGTACAGTTTTATTTAAAAAAGAGAGCTCAGATTTCCGTTCCGACGTTCCAATCTTTTTTTAACAATACACAACGCGAAAATCGATCAAAGTAGTACCTCGTCCATGACAACCTCACACAAAACTGAGCAAATTATACAGATATTCCGTCGTAAGACTGTGCAAACAAAACTTTGTGCAAAAGGGAGCGTGTGGGCCGGCCAGTCAATGCAATGCGAACATGCAGACAAAACATAAGAAATCATGTTTTGCGTCTATTCATTATTTGCGTACCCAATAACGATTAGCTCTTTAGCTGAGTGGTAAGTACGTTAGTCTATTAGTCAAGAGGTTGCCGGTTCGATTCACAAACATCTTTAAAATTTAACAAAAAACCAAATTGTAAAAAAAAATTGAACAAAAACAAGCAAACAATACATTAGAATTTGAAAAAGAAATTCATTAAAAATTTTTGTTTTCTGTTAGCAAATCAATAACATAATAACACAATAACACACTCATTTTAATTGGAAGTAATTAAGTTGATTTTGTTTTTTTATGTTTGTATTTACAAATATCGTTTTAGGTGCCTTTTTAAATAATATTTTCATTATATTTACAAATAAATTAGTTGTATTTATAATTCCTTTTTTCTGTGTACATTAATGCAACAACTTTTGAAGCTGATTTGCAGAATATATTACATTATATTATATTAGTGTTGCAGCGACTCTGGTGTTAATTAAATGAGGCTCTTCGGTTTTGTAGTGAACGTGCTAACTACTTCAGCAAACGTCACCCTCAAAGTTTTATTGTTTTACTAGTAAAACTGTACTTTTATTAATTTTTTTTACTTTCTTTGCTATTCTTGCATTTCTGGTTTTCCAAAGTTTAGTATTAACTATTTTAAAATAAATAAATATAATGGTCGTATGTTGTTATCAAATTAACTCATACCAAATTTTAGGACAATTTTTGTTAAAGCTTTTAGGAAACAAGATTATCATAAACTATTTCGTACGGAGGATGCACCTTCCCCAGCTCCTATTCCAGCAATATTTTCAACTGCTTAGCACCTCGATATCAAAAGAGTCTGAACAAAAATTATTATTAAATAATTAATAATTATCACATGTAATTTGGCTTACTAAGCGACACGAACTTTTACCTGTTCAAGCCATAATATACAAAGAGATATAACGACGGCTGAATGACTGACTGACTGACTGAATGATCGATGGACGGCTCGCTCATTCAGTCACAGCGTCTTCTTTAAAGCTTCTTTCGTGGTGATATTTTTTAGTGCATTTTCGTTTAATACTTTGTACCCAAATTAGCTGTGCCATTTTTGTAAATAAATGGTGAAAGCTAATATTTTTGAATGAAATGAAATCAAGTGACTTCTGTAATCATTTTAAAAGAATTTCTAATCACCTTTTTAATAGTAATAAGCTTATTTGCATTATGGTTTTTAATTCATTCTAACTTTGTGGTCTCATTCACTGTATGAATACTGTAAGGCTGAGTTTACATCTAGCATTTCTTGTTATTTGCCCAAAAAAACGTAACCAACTAATTACTAATGAAAAACTGTTTGATTCAGACATTGCTTTAAACAGTTTGCAATCATTTTGGATTCTATAAAATTGTCTATTAATTATGTATGAAACTGTTTAACTTAATACATACATGTCTGAATCAAACAGTTTTTCATTAGTAATTAGTTGGTTACGTTTCTTTTACGCTTGTGTGGCATTTGGCACACAGATGTAAACCCGGCCTAAGTAAGAGGTAAAAATTAAAATTTTTCAATTAAAATGCTTAAAGTCAAATCAGGAATCATTTGCAAACAAATTTTAATAAATTTTTAATACCAATAAACTTTTTCACATTCTGTTTTTTTAATTCAATGCAACAAATCGTTTCATTTAATTTTGTAAATACTTATGTATGTAAATATTAGTGATGCACTAATATTCGTGTTCGTATTCGAATTGTCGAATATTCAGCCATTTTCAGGCGAATAGGAATATATTCGTATTCGTCAAATTCAGTCGAATACGAATACGAATATTTTTCCAAAGAAATTAAATAAATAAATGCATAAATCCTAAATGAAATTTAAATAAATGACTAAAAATTTTAGTTTGTGCAAATACAATAATTTTTTTATTTATTTATTTATTTATTTTATTTATTTATTTTTATTTATTTATTCATTCAATGGATGTAATATATATGGCCTCAAGGCCAATACAAAAATATATTACAAGTATAAAATACTATGAGTATCAATAATTAACAATTAATAGAGAAATAACATATAATACAATATTCCTAAAGATCCTAACATTCAACAACTCCCACAAAACTAAGAAATTTAAAGTTAGCAAAACTTATGGAAGACCCAAAAATTAGCTGCTTAATTAGATATACTCATAAAAAAAATCAAGTAATCTCCTTTTGAAAGTAGTCAGAGGCAATGCAAAAGTATGCAAATCTCGTGGCAATATGTTCCATAAACGAGCAGCTCGTACAACCAGTGAATGCTCGTAAACGGAATTACCAATGCGATTGATTAATATTTGTTAATTTCTAAGCGATCTGGTGGAAGACATCATCTGAACAATATGTAACGGACTTTGTGACTTGATAATTTTATAAAGTTAAATGAGCAAGCGAAACTTCAAATAATCATCAAAAGTAAGATTTAAAAAAGATTGCAGATGGTTAGAAACGTGAGCCCTTAATCTAAGACCATAAACAAATCTAATGATTTTGTTCACAATGAACTTGATTTTCTTTCTGTTACCTATGTTGCAGCCTAAGTAAACTTCAATGCAACAATTAACACGTGACATTAACAGTGCATGCGCCACAGATTTTCTAACATGCAACGGCAAATATAGGTTCAAGTGATACAATCTGCGTAAAATCAGGCAGACCTTGGAACAAATATTATCAATATGGGGCTCAAAACTCAATCTGTGATCAATAATCACTCCAAGACACTTCAGACTACTGACAATCTCTGCCAAAGGGCTACCCATTCTCAACTGTAAATCAAGACTATTCAGTGTTGCCAAAATGTTGTAGGCATTTCCCACCATATAGCCCCTCAAAACCCTCTAAAAACCGCTAGCTGAATAAAACTTAACGCTAATATAACCGCTGAATTTTCTATAACCAACATATGTATTTTGTATGGTTTATTGGCAAAAAAAGAATAAGATAAATTTTATAAAACATGCGTATATATGCAAAGGTATATGTTTGTGGAAATCTCATATTTCCCCAATATTTGTAAGCAAAACTAAGCCTACTCCTTAGGTAGGTATTTTATTTCCTGCAGAGTTTCCATACACGAACATCGAACCAGGAAAAATTAGAATCCAAGGAACTATTCCATCTATTAATATTAATGTTTAAGCTGATTCAGTATCTTTTCAACATTTTCTGCGATAGACCTTAATTATTCTACACGTGTGGAATAATATATTGCCGTTTTGCTTGAAGTATTTGTAAAATATTGTTCAAATTTCCTGGTTTTCTGACTATCTGAAATAAAAAAAATAGTGTTGATGAAGTAAACTCTGTGGATCACTTCACATTCTTGAAGTTCAATTTCGAAATAAAATTTCAATAAAAAATCTCTAATCAAAAACAAATTATTCAGAAAAAGTTATTGTTTTGAGAGATTTTGGTTGATATTATGTTTTCCTCATACTCACTAGTCCAATCACCCAGTTTTCGGTTTGTTTTCCAATACTACACGACCACAATATGACAATTTTTTATTTGCAAAAAAAGTGATGTTAGCTTCTTTTCGCTGTACGTGTTAATATGGAAAAAAACTAAATATACATACCAGGATACGTGTCGCATAGCTGCGTTAAAAATACTTTATTTTGATTTAATATCTTTCCTTATAAGTTTCAGAAAAACGCTGAAAATCCGTCAGCTAAGAAATTCTTCCGCTAAAATTCCCGCTGGTGGTTTTTTAAATAGACTTGCCGCTAATGACAACAAAATACAGTCATATATAGCGGTAAAACCGCCGTTTTGGCAACACTGAGACTATTATTTCTATTGGACCTAAAAACAAGAGCTTTCGTTTTGTCTGGATTTACTTTAAGGAAGTTCATTTCCATCCAATTATACAAATTTGCTAAATGATAATTAATTGTAGCTTGTAAGGCATCACAAAATTGGTAGTCCCCAGACCAACACAACTGTATCTCATCAGCAAAAGCAAATGGTTTACAAAAACCTAGGTGATAAAAAAGGTCATTTATAAACAAGGTGAATAATACAGGTCCAATGACCGAACCTTGAGGGACACCAGATTTTACTCCCAGGACATCCGAGGCCAAGCCATTGTAGGAAACAAATTGTTTTCGTTCGCACAAGTAGGACCAGATTAGACCACAAGCAGACAAAGAAAATCCATACTCTCGATTAAGTTTGTTAACCAACAAAGAATGATTAACCAGATCGAAAGCTATAGTTAAATCAATGGACACTAATACTCCTTCTTTGCCCATGTTATGATTTTTCCTAATGGTTTCCGTGAGTTCTTTCAAAAGAAGGCCCGTATTGCGGCCTCGACGAAATCCAAACTGACACTCATTAATTAGACCTCTGTCATAGATCCATTTCGAAACTTGATCCTTCATCACGTTTTCAACTACTTTGGATAGCGTCGGTAAAATACTAATTGGCCTCATGTTATTGATGGAAAGTAGACTGCCACTTTTTGGAATTGGTATAATCCTTGAAGTCTTCCAATTACTAGGAAATTCAGAAAAGGTTAGAATATTGTTAATAAAATGTAATAGGTGTCTACTAATGTAGGGAAAGGCAATTTGTATTAATTTGTTGGGAATACCAACAACTCCAACCGCTGTAGAACTTACAGAAAACAAGGCTATGTATAAGTCAGCTATCGTTATGTTAGCAAAAGAAAAATTAGAAGTGAAGTTAGTAAACTTTAAGAAATCAGGTTCAACACAGTTCGCATCAGATTGACTACACACAAAGTGTTCATTTATTTCATTCACATTAAGGTCTACATCGACCAACTGTTCATCAGAAACACCAGCATTGCGTAAGCTATACCACATACCTTTCGTATTAGTAGTATTAAATAAGCGACGACTGTAATTTCTTTTAAACAAACTTATTTTTGATATAGTTAGATTACGGAGTCCTTTATATATTCCCCAGTTTCTATCACACCTATCAGAGTAGAAGGCTTTTAGGGCTAAATTAGTTAAGGATCTGAAATAGTTAATCTCATTACAAAATCTAGGCTTCCTATGCGTAACAGGGCGTGATAATTGATTGATAGGAGTATAACTCAATAGGTTATCAAATAGGGTGCAAAAAAACAAGAAATTTGCTCATCGGAATCATTTGTAGTGTAAGGTGGTGTAAAATTCATTGAAAGTAAATATCTCTCAATACCCACACAATCTGCTCTACTAAAATCCCTGAAAAACTTTTCAAATTTGTGCTTTGTATCATATTTAAATAATATTCAATGACGATCATTAAAATTTTGGCTAATTTTTATTAACTTCAAAGTACGCCAACAAGAGTGTGAAGACCTTTTTCATAAGAATTTTTTAATATATCATATTGCATAAAATATTGGTATTCGCGAATATCGTTTCAAATATTCGTATTCGTATTCGTATTCGTATTCGTATTCGCGAATATCAAAAATTGACATTCGTTACATCACTAGTGCATATGTATGTATGTATGTATACATATATGTATGTACATTTGTTCATTTTCACAAAATTCATATTTTCTTTTGTTTGTTTTGATTATTTTGTTAACATCTTAATAACAAATAAATACTACTGTGCTCCCATTCTCGGGGAACTTGCGTTTGAAATGACTTTAGCTTTTTTCACAAGTCACTTTCATCATGGTCTTTTTTGTGGATTTAGCTTTCAAGATATATAATAATTCATTCAACATCAATTAGATTGTATTTTCATTGGATCCTAATGCGTGTGCAAAACTTCAAGTTTGTGGGACGTCTTGAAATTGGCGAAAATTACGTTAAAAGTTTCCATTACATACATACTCGTACATACATATGTACCTACATACAGGTGAGGCTAGTGAAAGCGTTTTTGTTTTACTAACAAAGGAAACAGACCTTTGGTAAGGACCGGGACAATTTAACGCCTGCTGCGTTACATTATTGCAGAACAATTCAACTCTGTTTGAACTATTTCCAAAATAAAAAGTTTTCAAACCACTGTGCAACAACTACAAAATCGTATAATTCGACTATACTTACACTCAAATGTATTTACAACTGTGTGTCCTTTTATCGCATACTTAGAATGAACATCTGCTTTAATTAAGGCCGCAACTTTGTAGATGCCATTCATGGTATTACTATATTGCGTGTAAATTTTATAAGCAACGAATCATTAATAAATTTTGTTCATACCTGGAAAAGAGACAAAAAAGAATAAAGGAAACTTTATTAAATTTATGAGTTCGCTAAAGCAAATTTATATTGTAAAATTAAGTTAAATTATTTATAACACGTTAAATAAAATGATGAAATAAACATTTTGTGGTTTATAATACAACACAATATAAAGCCATAAACAGACAACTGGTAGAATGTGCTTGGCTTGTCTATTTATCCCCAGAGGTCAATAATAGTTGTAAGAAGAAAACCCAGGACACGCATTTTCCTTATGTGTATGGATGTATGTATGTGTATGTTGCGAGAAAACTTAGCTAAAAGTTGTTTTCGGGCGTGATTGTGTAAAGTAAAATAAAATACAATTTCCTGTGCGATTCCGAAGAGATTTATACTCGCATGCACGTTTCTACTCATGTCTTCGTATTTTTTTACCATTAAGGGCGACTTTTTGGGTTCGAGTTAGTTTATTTCTCTAATTAGCTAATCTCACATAATTGAGTTTGATATTTTTGAGTGGTAGTTTAAACTTTTCTCTTTATGTGCAGTATTACCATACTGAGAAACAAAATAGTGGCAACAATTTCTATGCAAAAATCACAAATTATTTTATCATATAATTTTTAAAAAAATTTATATGTTTCACAAGTGTTTGTTGTCAATACTAAAGTAAGATTAAACCACGACGATTGGTCGCTTAAACTAGCAAGTAAACCAATATAATCGACTACCCAAAAATTGCAAATGAAGATTAAGGTTAATTTAATATCTAATCTTCAACTCAAAAAGTCGCCCTAAGCGTCTTAACCGTCTATGACTGACTGGAAAAAATGCAAAAAGGTATTTTTAGCAATAATTATTTTAATGTAAGGACTAGGGATGGCCACATGGGGAAAATGTATCGATATCGTATCGATATTTTTGAACAGTATCGATATATATATTTTTTTTTAAACATCGATTTTTCGATATATCGATATTTTTACAAGAAAAATTTTTTATTCCAAAAATATTTCAAATTTGAAATAAATACACGTAATAACATACATATTTACAAACATGTTACACAATTTTTTGTATTAAAACTGCAATATTTACTTATAAAACACATCAACAAAAATAATATAAAATACAAAAGAATAAATTAAAATAATAAAACAATTCAATATAAACAATAAAATAATGGAAACAAAAAATTTAACAAAAACAATGTGAAACGAATATTTTTTTTTTACTTTCAAAAATTATATCAGTCAGTGCTGTCACTATATTTTTCGAAATGAACCTACTTTAAAACTTTCGCTACGAAATTAGTAATTTTAATTTAAAGTAGTATAACAATTCTTACTTCTATGTAAAATATGTCGATATACAAAAAAAGACTTGTTTTTTTGCTAAAACAAGTGGCTGATAGAGCTGGGTTCAATTCATTCATTTGTCAATTTTTATCACAAACCTGTTTTGTATTTCCACACGTTTTGTATGTCTTACCCAACAAATTGCAAGAAGCAGATTCGTTGCCAAAACCACATATAAAATTACTCGTAGTTTCTGTGCATATTGACCATAGTACATCAAAAATTTAGCCTTAGTTCTACAACAAATATTACAGCACAAAAATCGGGTGAACTTTGTTGGTATAAATTAACATAACACTTGTCGATGCAACGTTACATTGTCTTGTCAGGTTATAAGAAATGTCAAACGCCATACAAAACTCAACGCCTTGGCTGTTATTGTTGTGAATTTTTTTTCTTCGCATCACAGCGATGCTGAAAAACGGCTAAAATTAATAAAGCTTTTAAAAATATCGAAACCCGATACTCGTAAATAAGAATCGATGGATCGATCTATCGGTTTTTGAAATATCGGTGATGTATATCGATATTTTTTTTCAAATATCCATATTTAGCTGAATCGATATTTTTTGCCCATCCCTAGTAGAGACTATGTTATTTTATATCTGCTGTCTGAGAGACCATTATTTAAACTAAACTTCAGCGAATCCTATTAGCAGGAGAGTAAGCAGCCATGCCAATTTAGGGGCCGTCTAAATATTACGCAACGCTGTTCTTCCCGAGTTTTGATTCCCCTCCACCCAGTATCAGATTGTAAAAAAAAACTATGAGAAAAACAAACAACAAATTAAAGAGTTTAAAAAGTTTCTATTTAAAAGAAATTAAATTTCTAGATATTCATATTCGTTTAAAAAAATAGGTAAAGAAATTCATAAATTAATTAAATTAATAAGCAAGTTATCACGGTAGGGTTACACATAAAAAACCAATCATTCCTAATGGGAACAGACAAAAGCGTATCAATTTGGCTCACGCCTATGTATAACTCGGCCTCTTTAGTTTTGGAGACACGGGACATTTTTGAATGATACTAATTTTGCATTTTTAGATTAAAAGGCCATCAAATAGTCAGGGTCTGCTTCAGTGTTGACAAAACGGCGGTTTTCCCGCTTTATATGACTGTATTTTGTTGTCATTAGCGGCACGTCTATTTAAAAAACCACAAGCGGGAATTTTAGCGGAAGAATTTCTTAGTTGACGGATTTTCAGCGTTTTTCTGAAACTTATAATGAAAGGTATTGAATCAAAGAAAATTAAATTTAACGCAGCTATGCGACACGTACCCTGGAATTTATGTTGAGTTTTTTTTTCGATATAAACACGTACAGCGAAAAGAAACTAACGTCACTTTTTTGCAAATAAAAAATAGACAAATTGTGGTCGTGTATTATAATGTGAAAATTTAAGAGGTTAAAAATAATAACATACACATGTATATACATACGAGTATAAAAGTGAATAAATCTCATAATTAATGATTTAAATTTAATTCGATTAAAATTATATTACAAACCAATTTAATCATTATTTTTGTATTAAAAAAATAGTAAACAAATCTTTAAACAAACGGAAAACAAACCGAAAACTGGGCGATTAGACCACTGAGTATGAGGAAAACATAATATCAACCAAAATCTCTCAAAACAATAACATTGACAATAACTGAATAACTTGTTTTTGATTAAAAACTTTTTTTATTGAAATTCTCCTTCGAAATTAAACTTCAAGCCAATGTGAATTGAGGCATGGAGTTTATTTTTAATTTCAGATAGTCAGAAAGTCAGGAAATTTTAATAATATTTTACAAATACTTCAAGCAAAACGGCAAGATATTATTCCACACGTGTAGAATAATTAGGGTCTATCGCAGAAAATATTGAATATATATACTGAATCAGCTTAAACATTATTATTACAAGATAGAATAGTCCCCTGGATTCTACTTTTTCCTGGCTCGATATTTGTGTTTGGAAACTCTGCAGGAAATAAAATACCTACTTAAAGAGTAGGCTGAGTTTTGGTTACAAATATTGGGGAATTACGAGATTCCAACATACATACATCTATGCATATGTATACATATTTTATAAAATTTATCTTATTCTTTTTTTTTACCAATAAACCACAAAAAAGACATATGTTGGTTATAAAAAATTCAGCGGTTATATTAGCGTTTATTTTTATTCAGCTGGCGGTTTTTAGCGGGTTTTCAGGGGTTATATGGTGGGAAATGCCTGTAACATTTTGGCAACACTGGTCTGCTCTTAGGAAGCAAAATCTAGTTGCTACAGTTAAACACGGAAATAGTGAAGTTATGGTGTGGGGTTATATGGCGGCTGCAAGTGCTGATCTAGTTTATTGACTATTTAATGGATAAATGAGCATACTTAAAAATTTTAAATAGAAATTTAAAGCTGGTGCCGAAAAACTTGATTTGTCATATACATTTTGGTTCCAACAGGACAACGACCCAAAGCACACAGCGGCGATCTTAGACTTTAACTATTGTACAATGCTCATAAGCAGCTTAAAATATCCCCTAATCACCTGATCGCAATTTTACTGAGCACCTCTGGCATTTTTAGATAAAAAAACTTTGCCAGCTCGTCATAAATAAGCAAAGAAGTTCTTCGAAATGGTATGCATACAGAGTGGATCAAAATTACAGCTGAGGAAGCACAGAAGTTGATAAATTCCATGTAAAATAGAATAACTGAAGTATTAAAGCAGCGTGGATATCCAAAAAAATGTTAAATTAAGGAATTCTTTGAAAAAAATTTATTGCTTATTCCTTGAATTACAACTGAACGCAGACTTTTTGATTGCAATATTTATGCACTTGCAACATTAAATTGCGCTATACGAAAATTGGTAAAAGAAATAAACATTTTGTTATGGGTTTTTGTAAATATAGGGTTTAAGAAAGATTTGTGTGAAAATGAATTTAATCTCAATCAAACGTTTATGTGTTATTTTCAAATCACTTAAAATATTATTAATGTGAACGCGAACGTTATGGTCTATGTGTATATACTAAATTAAAAAAATCATTCAAAAAATATTCCTAATACATATTGACTTTGATAAAGACAGCCATGCTACAGAGCTCTATTCCGTTCTGAAATGGAATTCAATCCGTATTTCGGTGCTTTGGGAAACTAAAAACGTACGTTCGGAATAAAATAACTTTTAATTTCATGTACGGAATTAACATTTTCTGCATGTTAAGGCAAAAAAAATATTTTTAAAAATTTTTTTCCAATAAAGAATACTATTTTTCATTTATTTCTTTAAAGCTGGATTACAATTAATTAGTTTTTACCCTGTAGTAAATAAAATAGTCGATTGACAAAAAACACTAGCTATAAATTAATTATGTTGCAAGTGACTACAAACTGGTTTAAATCTCATGCAGATATAAACCAAACATATTGAATAGAAGCACACGTAAGAAATCAATAAAAGCAAAATAAGTAAATAAAAAGAAAATAAAAAAAATCAAAAGAAGCATGCCTTGAAATCAAATGCCAAATGTTTGTGTTGAAAATAAATAATAATTAATAATTAATATGTATAATATTTTCTATGAGCAGGACAAACTTTCGAATGAATGTATGTATGTATTTTTGTTTTAAATATAAAAATACTAATTATTACTATATATCAATATGCATGTATACTTAATATATGTAGTATATACAAATGTATGTATGTATATGATATACAAATGTGTATGAAGATTTACATAAATATACATATTTATTTAACTATAATAGATATTAAGTGACTTCAGAGTGGTTGAAAAATAAGTAGTTAGTAGTCAATTTAAAAGTCATGCAGAGATGGCCAATTGACTACTGCCTACGACATGCCTATGTTAAAATAGTGAGTCGGCGACAAGGAAAAAAGTCACTTAATCAACCAGTTGTGGTTATTAAAAAACCAGTTTGAAGGTACTTACAAATGAGTTTGAGTTCCTATAGGGTATCTACATTTTTATGTATGTATATGAGTATGTATGTATGTATGTATGCATATACTTAAGTATATTTGCAAAATAAAAATAAAACATATGTTTTCCAAAAGAGTTGTACAACAAAAGAATGATGGTACGTACTTCTTAGGGAAATTAAGGGTCTGGTAAGAAGTATAGTGCTAGTACGGACTTTCAAAAGAAAAGCACACGGAATTTTTTAAAGTTATTGTCTATTACAAGTTCGTATGTTATATCCAATGATATAAGAAACATGCTCTAAGAAAAGTATTTTATACGCATTCAATATTCACTAAAAAATTCAAAATATGCACTCAAAATTCAAAAAATATGCATTTAAAAATAACATAATTGAAAATATATTTTTAATTTAATAACTCATTGAAATTAATATGCAATATTTTTATTACTCAAAGCAACTGTATTTAAACAGTAAAATCTTTTGAATGATTAGTTTTTTGCAGAATATAGAACGCATGGTATGTAAAGAGTCCACCATCTAACGTTTTTTTTAAACTAGTGCTTATTTCGTGAATGGTAACACTTATCTCGTGTCTGATTCGACAGATAATTAGTTTTATCCTTCCGCTGAAAGAGCGGAAATGAGCAAGAAGTGGATGTTACAGTCAATGGCGATCGTTATCGGAACATGTTGAACGAATTTTTGTTCGCAAAAATTTAAGAGGAGGAACAACATTTGGTTTCAACAGGGCGGCGCTACGTGCCACACAGCCGAAGCTTCAGCAGTTATTTTATAGAGTTATCTGGCGAACCCTTTACATACATTTATTGTTCGTTTCATAAATTTAAATCTAAGGGGTGATTTTTCTTTCGTGAACTTTCTTTTTGGCAACACTGTTTTTGGCAACTCAGATGCGTTCGTGTACTCATATCATGTTACTGTCAAACATGTTGAGTTTGGTCTATAATTTAATCATGAATCCACTTAATTATTTAAGATTATGTATTAAATTTTATTTTCAAAGTTCATGCTCGGTTAAGAAAATGAAAAGTGCATTTCTTCCGTTTTACGATCAGTCAGCCTTCTGTGGCGGCTATTCGGAATCTTGTGAATAAAATTACATTATTGAACATCAAACCTCCAACACGAATACGTAGAGGGCTGCGGTATCCGCCAGTGTTGTTGATGACCGTATCGATTAGGTGCCATTCGCAGCAATCGGTCCTCGGTTAATTTTTTTTTGTCTTTCCAGCATTCTGAAACTGTGATTGCCAAGTGAACAGTGATTGCCAAGTGAACATATTTTTGTCACGTTCCCATGATGAATTAAGTGAGACATTCTTAGATTTTAATCGAACTGTAGTGAATTTTTAAACAGAAATAATCTTTAGTCAGGCTTAAGTTCAGTAATTTCAATTCTTATTGAATGAAATATTTTTATTAATTAATGTGTAAAATCTAAAAATGTCTCAGAAAATATTTATTTTCATACATCATAAAATCTTTCCTATTTTGTTACTATTTACTCGTAATACAAGCATGTAAAAAACATTTTCTTGACAAAGAAATTTTCGAGTTTTTTTTGTGGTTTTCATATAATTTTTATGCTTTCATTTTTAATTTTGCCTATAGCTTATGACTATTTGTTCAATTAAATTTAAATAAAATAAAAGCTATAACAAAAAAATTTCATATGCAAAAAAGGAAACAAAAATATTTACGATAAAATTCAAAATTTAAAACGATTTTAACTATGTCAAAACATTTTCTTAACAAACGGTATTTGTATGTACTATTAATGCACGAATATTCGTATTCGTATTCGCTAAATTCAGGCAGATGCGAATACGAATGTATTCGATCAATAATATTTTTTTGGGTACTTTTTATTAACTTTAAAGTACGCCAACAAGAGTGTGAAGTTCTTTTTCATAACAATTTTTTAATATTTCATATTGCATATAATATTCGCATTCGTATTCGCGAATATCGTTTCAAATATTCGTATTCGTATTCGTATTCGCGAATATCGTTTGAAATATTCGTATTCATATTCGCGAATATCAAAAAGGGACATTCGTTACATCACTAGTATGTGCATATATACATTTAAAAAATTTACTTACTTTATACTGTGACCTTTTTTAAACTAACATTTTGTGTTAATATCTACATTTTTATGTATTTATATGAGTATGTATGTATGTATGTATGCATATTCTTATGTATATTTGAAGAATAAAAATAAAAACATATGTTTTTCAAAAGAGTTGTACAGCAAATGAAAGAAAAGTTAACTAAAAGAAATTGAATTGTTAAAGCACTACACCGAAAGAATTTTGTTTCATAAATCCAATAAAACAATTTCATTAAAAATTTTTCACAAATCTAATGATAACTTTACAAATCCAATGAAAATTTCATGAATATTGTGAAACAATTTCATTAGAATTGCTTCCTTGATATTCTGGTTTCGTTAGAATATTTTATTGGACTTATGACAACAATTTTTTCTAATTATTAAGAAACCCCTTTATATTTAAGTTATTTCATTATTTTCATGAAATTATTTTATTGTTTCGATGAAGTTGTAAATTAAATATTGTTTACAAGAATAGTTTTTTTTTTAATTGTAAAAGCAAATATTCAGTCACGTTACTTTCTAACTTATATTTAATTCAGTTGGGTCTACCAAGACTTAAAAATGGTTATTAGCAGGGAAACCACAAATATGCAATTGTATGTTTTTTCTTGTCTGATATATCAATGCGGAATTAAGATATTTATCCGTTTCAGAATTTTTTATGTATTCTGGCATCGATTTGTTAGTGCATATTTTTGCATATTTTACCCTTTAAGGAATGTTTTTGCATACTTCAGTCTAACACGCATATTTTGAGCATTTTTCGAACTCTTAGAGCAAATTTGGCGTTTTTAGAGCATATTTTGGTACTTTTTAAAAAAAATTTAATTAAAAAAATTTTTTGGTCAATAATTTTTCCGTCAAAATTTCATTTTGTAGTGAAAGAAACAGTAGTATGGGGAAGCAATATTTTGCTACCATTATGAAGTTAGACTTTAAAAAATGCCTTTGTGTATGTTCTGAGTTCCGAATCGATTTCACACGTTTTCTTGTGAGTTCTGATGTTAAATCACATGCTACACGTGTTTAAGTTGAAATTTAAATTTCAAATTTTATTAAAATTTTTAAAATTTTTTAATTTTCACTCAATTCTAAACAGTTATGTAAGAGAAAAACGAAACAAGAAAATTAAAAAATTTTAAATCGTTCATATCCAATTGTTTTCTGGTAAATTTTAATGCTGGAACAAATACTATTGATTTTTATATTCCAAATTTCAACTTAAAGAGGTGTAACATGTGTTTTACCTAGGGATGTAACGGATACGAATACCGATTCCGATATATGAGCGATATTTCTGATTTGCAGATATATCGATATCGGCCATATTTTACTTTTTTTTAGAGCTGTTTTGAACAAACAATTCAATTTTCAACGATTTTTTTGCATAAAAACTAAGAGAAATAACATATTAAAAGTAGAACATAAAGTCTAAACAGAAAAATTAAACGTATCTTTTGTTTTGCTTTGCACGATAGTAGTGCTAAATCATGCATGCTAAATCAAAAAAAATAATTTGTTTTTTCAATCAATTATCAATCAATTAAATTTTAAATACTAATAATCTCTTACACTATGATTTTGTATAATAAAAGGTTTTGTTAATTTTAACTTAAGTGCAATATGCGTATCGGTATCGGAATCGGTATCGTCGATATTTCTTTTTGAGTATCGGTATCGGATCGGCAAAACGGTGTATCGCTACATCCCTAGTTCTAGGCTCTAATTTCAATAAAAACTTGGTTTGGTATTTGTGGCGAAAGCTGCCCCGATTACATCAGTTGAGGTTTAAAAAGAACATTTTCAATGTATAAAAGTTTATTTAGATGTGACCGGCGATGATTTTTATAAAAAGCTAAGTGTACAGTTTTTGCTTATTGCAGTAACAATTATAAATAAAAAGCTTATCTTATTCTTCAAAATACAGTTCCAAACTTTTAATTCTGATATCGCTTTTGAAGTAAAAGTTAAATTTTTACCTTAATTAATTTTTTTATTGTTTCGTTCTTCTGCTTATTTTCAGCCTAATTTATAAATATTATTAAGACTTTTTAAGGAAAATTTGTATGAAAATTTTTTCTAAAAAACCTTTTTAAAGCCTTAATAAGTTTGATAAATATGGCTGTTTATTTTTGCTTTGTTTTATATGTAAATTTTATTGATTTGCTGATTTAAAATTACATTTTCATTTCCAAATAATCCAATTTATGTTATTTTTAAGAGCATATTTTTTGAGTTTTTAGTGCATATTGAATGCGCATAAAACAATTTTTTTGAAGCATATTTCTGGTTTCCCTGCTTATTAGAAATTAACGGGATCAATTGTTATTACTAATAAGACTATTGTGAAAATTCTCTTTGCATTATAATTATGGTTTTTTGTTTATAAATATAAAAAAATCGTACATTTGATTGATAATAAATATGGAACATTCGAATCAAGGGCGTAGCCAGGATCAAAATAAGAGGGGGCAGTTTTTTTCTTAATATTTTTGACGTGGCTTAATCATAATTGAGTTTGCTATTGAAAATTTAACTTTAATAGAAAGTAGTATTATATTTAGATACAAAAAATATTATTTTTTTTTATATTTTTCTCTTGAAATAGTCATTGCTTACCACCATACATACCTCCTGTGCTGCAATGTAATGCTTCATGTCTTGTGTCTTGGAAGGAATTCATTAAATAAATAAATACTTGTTAATAAAATAAAATAAATGTCTGTCATTGTTTATTTTCGTTTGGCAGGGGTTTAAACTAATGTTGTTATCGCTTAATTTATAAAAAGAGGACAGCAAAGGGGAAAACCCAGACATTTGCTTAGAAAAGTAGGACTTAAAAGTAAAACGAAATTAATTTTTTTCCAATAATATTCACCACTATCGTGAACAGTTTTTCCCTTAAAATATTTTCCCTTTTCTCCAAATAGCAATCGTGAATAATTATATCCTAGAAATGTGTTCTCCTTTTGGATTTCCCGTTATCGTCAATAATATTTCTCATGAGGTTTTTTTAATTTTTCCCTTGTTTTTGTTCACTTTATCTACAATTTCGAATGCAAAAGTAGTCACTTTAAATAATTTAATACAAAGGAATTACATACATATGTATGTCAAGTTATCTACTGTAGCTCTTTTAAAATAGTAACTGCTGTTTAATTTTTTTAATTTTGGCGATTTTTTTCATGCAGGCGATTTTTTTTTAATTTTTGGCGATTTTTGTTCATATAATAATTTTTTTTTTGTTTTGGCGATTTTTGCGGTTTTTGGATTTTTTTTGCCATTGTGGAAATTTATTTTTAGTTTTGACACGTTTTTCTCGTTTTGGCGATTTTTTTCTGTTTTTAGGGGTTTTTTTTTAATTTTAGCGTTTTTTTTTTTCATTTTGGCGATTTTATTCGTTTTGGCGATTTTTTTTAAATTTTTGGCGATTTTATAATTTTTGGATTTTTTAGTTTTACCGTTTTTGAAAATTTGAACAGTTTAGCTTTTACGGTTTCTAAGATATAGCAATTTGTTAAAATTACATAGTCAAAATTGCATTAACTGATGGACCACCCTTTACTTTAAATTTTTTTAGTTTCAGTGTTAGTTGTTGTAGCATATATAAAAATACACTAATTTTACAAATTTCAAGTGTCAATATGCATATGTACATACATAATACAATTGCATGTATCATACATGCGATTTTAAAAGTTTTCGTCGCTCATTTTGGAACACCCTTTAATTTTTAGCATTTATATATTTGTTGTTGTAGCGACCAAAGTTCTACATACACTGTCCAAATTTCAGACCCGTAGCTCTTACCGTTCCTGAGAAAATAGCCTTCTTCCTAAAACATGAAATATGTTTAATTATTAGTAAAAAAGTTAAAGTTGTCCAACCCTGGAAACGTTTTTTTTTAATTTGTTAAATTCGAAATTTTTTTTTAATTATAAATACCAATTTTATTCATCCGAAGTATAATAATAAGTTAATTTAATAAAAAAGTAATAAAAACTTGTTTTCGGTAGTTATTTTCTATGGGAATATTGAGTATGAGTTTTCCAGCTCTGAAACCGTCTGCTCGATTTTGCTGATTTTCAACAGCAAAATTTCTGACATTTCAGGAAAATTTCTGACACATCAGTTCAAGAACGAAGTCTCTAGCTCTTCTGGGAGCTTGGGAAAACCGATTTCACGTACAGACAGACGGACAGACGGACAGACGGACAGACGGACAGACGGACATCGCTTGTTCGTCTTCCCTATGCATAAGTATCCAGAATATATATACTTTATGTGTCTGTTATTAATATTGTAGAAATTACAAACGGAATGACAAACCTATATATACCCTTTTACCATTTTTTGGTAAAGGGTATAACAATAATATTTAAAAAAGAAATAAATTCATGTTCTTTCAGTTATAGCATGGATGGAAATTTCATCTAAATCCAAGACTTCTAATATTGAAACTATTTCGTAAACCTCTTTACCTCTGCTTACAGATTTGTATTTTTAGGCAATAAAACAACGAATGCAACGAAGCAATGTAAAAAAGGCAAATTCAAAAACGTAAATTTTAAATTCCCGAAAATCCCCATTGAAAATTTCCCGGGATTTGTAAAAAAATAATTCCCTGGAATTCCGGGATATTTTTTCCGCATAGAAACTCTAACTGTAAACTAAATGATTGCAAAAGAAAATTGCAATTTTACAAAATATGTTCTATTTTTTTTTTTAATTTAATAAAATAAACGAATTAATTAGTATCAATTTAATTTAATATTACGAAATCTGTTTTCCTGCACAAGCTATAAATATTTTCCTAAAGTGTACAAAATGTTCGTCTGTTGCTCAAAAATTAAAAATTTAAATCCTATTTTTGAAATATTTAAAAATATATCTGAGACGCCGGTCTCTTGAAGATACCGTAAAATTGAAATTTAATTTGTAAATTACTTGAAAATTTATATTTCTTGACAAAAAGTCAAGAGTTTTTATAAGATTTTATTGTCTATTTAAAAATTGATTTTATTTGTACAAAATAATTTAAATGACGGTTGTTGTTAGACTTGTTTCGAACTCTTTCAGTAGCTCGTTTGTGACACAAGCCAACGATCAAACCCAAAAACGAGCTACTGAAAAAGAGTTCGATACAATTCTAATTGCTGTTAGATATTTTGAAAACTTTGCAATTTTGCTTCTTTCCCGTAATGACTTTATTTCATGTGTTGGCAGAAATATGTACATCGAGCACTATTAGAAAATCATAATAAAGTTTTTGTTCGGCAACTTAAAGCTAATCTTAAATAAATTTTTCTTTCAAGTATTAAAAAAATAATAATATTTATTTACTTATAGTTTACAAATGAAGGGAAAACTATCTTTTGTTATTTATGAAAATCAAAATCTGGGCCGTATGTTGCCCTGGTGTAGCCAGTGAAGTAACCCACATGGAATGCAACGAAAATATAAAACAAAGAAAGCACACGATGCACACGTACGGAATAAGCAATCAATTATTATTATCAAAATTAAATTTTTAATAATGTTATTGCGATAGTCAAGCACCGCAAATAGAAACTTGTGCTCTAACACTTTATTTATCATTTTTAGAGTTGGGTCCGACTCGTTCAGTCGATCATTCTAAATACAATCCAATAATCATATCAGAGTTGCATTTTCTCAAAAATCGCACGATTGTTTAGGAAAGTGCATCACTTCCTGCGCTTCTTCCAAGGAATCAAAGACATGCATATGTAACTCACAGCTGAGTGTTACAATATGAACTAAGATACACATTTCCTCCTTCAATTAGCGTATCCTTGAAAATCCTTGAAAGCAGACTATTCAGAAGGCATGAAATTTGTCTACGCCTTCAAAAAAAAACCGTTAAATTTTTTGATGAAAACTATGATATATTTTGCTGTATTAAACAATTTTAATGCCTTTGTATCTTATTTATATAGTAGTATGTATGTATATACATAAATTTATTTTATCATGCAAGTGCTTAGCTTTTAAATTTTCACTGTTCATTCTAGGCTGCAAAAAACAAAGAACTGAAAAGCTTTTAACTATCTAAATTCGATTTAACTCTCAAATTGTTAGATGTTTAGTTTGAAATATTTTACCATGAACCGAAAAAAGCTTTTTAGATTAAAAATTATTTATAAAAACAAAGCTTGTTGGCACCGACTTCATGTATTGTCGAGTAGTATATACATATGTATCTATGTACATATGTACAATGTGTTAGTAATAGTTAACTATTTATGTATCTATTTATGTGTTAATCTATGTTTATGTCTAAACATCCCAGTTATCCACTTCTTTCAAATATCTTGCAAGACAGATGTACGACAATGTTTAGGCGTGGGTGACCTGTTGGCGACAGCTCAAACAGATCACTGAGAAAATTTTCGAACAAATGTCCCTAAGTTCAAACATGACAACAAATTTGACACCTTCGCTCATATTTTCCTTGTACCTGTAGAAGTGACAAGTTCTATAACATTCTCATTAATGAAACTATAGAAAATTTAACATTGAATCTTACCGAGTCTGAGTACGTTTTCTGTTTTCTGTAATCGAAAAATATCGTGCATGACACATGCCGAAATTTCCCTAAGCTGCCGTTGATGAAAGTGTGCTCTACGACAAGTTGGCCAACTGGGTTATTACTGTTCGTGCACAATCAATCACATACATATATACATTCACACATGCATACATACATTCATAGATATGTATGTATGTATTTGATGATTAATTGAATTTTATGTACACTTAACGCACAAAATTTTTGTATAAAAGGAGGCTAAATTTGAGAAAATATTATCAGTAAATATCAAAAGTAAATTTTGATACATACATAAGTACATACTTAAATACATAAGTGAAAATTTATTAGAATGACAACTAGGATAATCCTGATACTTCTCATAACTTATTTAACTGTTAATGAGGTCGCATGTAAAGTTGAACACTTCGTGAAAACACTTGAAATTAAATATTTGGGAGGTAAATTATCTTAAATAATTTTTTTTTTATTTTAATTTAATTTGATTGTATTGCTTGTGGAAAATAAAAAATAAGCCATTTCGCCACTTGTGATTGCTTTCTTATAACTACTAAATTTCTTTCTCTTTAAAGATCGTGTGAGCTGTAGTGGCCTTTGGTGTTCCACGGGTACTAAGGCCTGTGAGATAGATATTCATAACGATGCTACAAATCCAATGAAAGTTCTTCATAAAGTCTCGTGCATAGGCGAAGATATCTCCTTTAAACAAACACTTCCCTTGAATAAACCCAGAAAAATAAATATCCAATTAAGAAGTGATTTGAAGAAGACGACTGTTAAACCTGATTATATCGAGAAAAGTTTGGAAATGATAGGTTTAATAACACCACCAAGACTGGATCAAGAAAGAAAAAAGATTATTGAAATATACAAAATGTGAGAAAATAAATTTTAAAACTGCTAATCCAGAGTATAAGTGCATATTTCTGTAATAAACCAATAAATATAATATTAAATGTCGAATCCCTGATTCATCAAAAATATTATTGATTAATAAAATACGTATAAAACAAATTTCGATAAAAAAGTTGTTTTGCAAGGCCCTTTCTAAAATAAAATTATTTTTTATGAATAAAGCAGTAGATATTTAATCTCTCTGATTCTATTTGGACAATTTAAAGCTTCGTTTTAATTCATTAATAATTGGGATAACTTAAAGTTTATAAAATTTCAATTAACGATTTTTTTTATGAGATTTCAAATTTGGAAACGATACGGAAATAATGTCGATTTATTTAAGTGATTTTTGTGGAAAGCTCTGAAAGCCTTTAACTTTAGCTGGATCTAGATCTTTAATCAGCCACGTGCTGAGACTTACGTTTCGCAAAAAATATGAGATTAGAATTCGAAGTCACAAAATTGGTGTGCTGCAAAACGCAATTCCAAAAGTTTTTCTATATGAGGCCACCAGCGCAGAAGTGGTGCTACCCAGATCTAGTTATTTAAACTATTGCTCTTTTTAATTACTCGTATTTAATTGCTTTATTATGAGGTCTGTATAAATTTGGCTAACTTTTAACTGTTGCGTAAGTTGAGTAGTTTGACAGATAATGGTTGGTTTTTTTTTTTTTTTGGTATGTTCTGACTTATGTTTTTGTATTTAGTAGTAGCAAAAATAAAATAAAACAAAAGAAATAAAGGAAATAAATAAAAAAAGTTTGAGTTTTAAGAATACAATGGAGAACCAAGCTCTTGGAGCTGTTAAAATGCTTCCATCAATAAAGTACTCATTTGTCAATCTTCTCCGCTGTTGAATTAATGTTAATGTCTGTTGAAAAAGGTGTGAAGGCCTGGGGCTTTACTATTCACGTATCTTTTCAAAGTTACACATTTTGTGACTCTCGTTTCAATCACGAAAAAATCTCTCATTCCATATGTAGCCATGAAAATTTATTAACTATATTATCAAGTGTAAAAAAAAAATGAAATATTTACAAAGAAATGCAATTACAATATTTGTTATTTTTTAAAGTGACTTGAAATTTTTTTTTCAGATGATGGACTTTTTTTAAATGTTTTCTTTAAAATTTTTCAAAAATAGACCTTTTTTAGACATGGTCCAGCCCATGAACGGTCATCGCTAGAACCCTCAAACGTTTTTGGAGTTTTCATTAAAAAGACCGATCTTTAAGTTTAGAAGGGGTGTGTACATACTACGGTATTCAATCAGTAAAAGCCAATCGATACAACAATTTTTGGATACTCCAGCACATATCAAACACTTTTTTTTTGAAGTACTAACATTTTTTTCAAACTATTTTAACACAAAATTCAATAAAGCTGTTTTACCTACACCACTTTCTACGCATTCCTGATACCTAAGCCCTATTAAATATTTAGGAAAGTAATCTTGAGCTTGAAAACACGCTCTATTTTTAATATATCTGAGCTAAAAGCTGAGTAATACCTGATTTACATTAAGCATTTTTTCATGAAATTTCATGAATTTTGTTGCATGCAACTTTTTCTATTTTCTAATTACAGCGATATAAAAGAGAACGTTATATAAAAAAGGACGTAGAATGAATCTCTGATGCATTTTTGGCAAATCTTTTGATATAAGTTTCTCTTCTAAGCCTCCTATCGAAAAATAAAAAATTTTCATGCAACTAATTGCATGAAAAAAATGCTTAATGTAAATCAGGTATAAGTGGAAGAATGGCTTACCATGCAATTCCTTACAATTTGAGAAATTTAAAAAAAAAATGTTAGCGCTTCTTTGCAATTTTGTAATTTGTCGTCATAAAAGTGACTTTTTACCAAAATCTAGACTTTTTTTTACCTATTTTCCGTCCATATACATACATACCTATGTATCTATTTGATGTTAGTGAATTTGAGCGAATTTTCGTTATTTTGGCACTCCTTAGATATTTGCAAGTTATTTCAGGGCTTGTTTACAATTTATTGGGAATTTTTTCTATTTTTACAATAAAAGTGAAGTTTCCAATTCTTTTTGCTTTTTTGACACTTTTAAAGATTTTGAATCATTATCAGACTTTGATAAATTATTATATTTATAGCAAATTATTCTTAATTTTTCGCTTGTATTCTGAAGTTAAATGTGCAAATTTTTGATCCATTGCTGGTATTCGGCTTTATTACACATACATTTTCCTATCAAGAAACTGCAAATTATTTCCACAAATAATTTCACTTCACAATAATAGTAATAATACTTCGAATAATTTGCGATTGCATTTAATAATGTCCTTACATCTTTTAAATCAAGATTTTGTGTACCTATTCTGCAAAATATATTTTTATATGTAAGACATTTCTAGTTAATTTTTAATTTTTGTTTGTTACATTCCACAAATGTATTGGGATTAAAAAATTGTTTGAGTTAACATTTTCTTTGGTTAGGAATATCAATAAAGTATTTCATTTTATTTTCTTTTATATTGCAATACAATTTCAGTGCGGTGGCAAATGATTAGTTAGTTACAATAACCGAATTTTTGTTTGCAAATTAAATATTGTTTACAAGAATAGTTTTTTTTAATTTCAAAAGCCAATATTCAGTCACGTTACTTTCTAACTTACATTTAATTCAGTTGGGTCTACCAAGACTTAAAAACGGTTATTAGAAATGAACGGAATCAATTGTTATTACTAATAAAACTATTGTGAAAATTCTCTTTGCATTATAATTATGGTTTTTTGTTTATAAATATGAAAAAATCGTACATTTAATTGATAATAAATATGGAACATTCGAATCAAGGGCGTAGCCAGGATCATAATAAGAGGGGGCAGTTTTTTTCTTAATATTTTTGACGTGGCTTAATCATAATTGAGTTTTCTATTGAAAATTTAACTTTAATAGAAAGTAGTATTATATTTAGATACAAAAAATATTATTTTTTTATATATTTTTCTCTGGAAATAGTCATTGCTTACAGCTTACGACTATTTGTTCAATTAAATTTAAATAAAATGAAATCTATAACAAAAAAAAATTTAATATGCAAAAAAGGAAACAAAAATATTTACGATAAGAATCAAAATTTAAAACGATTTTAACTATGTCAAAACATTTTCTTAACAAACGGTATTTGTATGTACTATTGATGCACGAATATTCGTATTCGTATTCGCTAAATTCAGGCAGATGCGAATACGAATGTATTCGATCAATAATATTTTTTTGGGTACTTTTTATTAACTTTAAAGTACGCCAACAAGAGTGTGAAGTTCTTTTTCATAACAATTTTTTAATATTTCATATTGCATATAATATTCGCATTCGTATTCGCGAATATCGTTTCAAATATTCGTATTCGTATTCGTATTCGCGAATATCGTTTGAAATATTCGTATTCATATTCGCGAATATCAAAAATGGACATTCGTTACATCACTAGTATGTACATATATACATTTTAAAAATGTACTTACTTTATACTGTGAACTTTTTTAAACTAACATTTTGTGTTAATATCTACATTTTTATGTATTTATATGAGTATGTATGTATGTATGTATGCATATTCTTATGTATATTTGAAGAATAAAAATAAAAACATATGTTTTTCAAAAGAGTTGTACAACAAATGAAAGAAAAGTTAACTAAAAGAAATTGAATTATTAAAGCACTACACCGAAAGAATTTCGCTTCATAAATCCAATAAAACAATTTCATTTAAAATGTTTCAGAAATCTAATGATAATTTCACAAATCCAATGAAAATTTCATGAATATTGTGAAACAATTTCATTAGAATTGCTTCCTTGATATTCTGGTTTCGTTAGAATATTTTATTGGATTTATGACAACAATATTTTCTAATTATTAAGAAACCCCTTTATATTTAAGTTATTTCATTCTTTTCATGAAATTATTTTATTGTTTCGATGAAGTTATAGAACTGCATTAATTGAACTGTTAAATAAATTTGATGAAGTTTTCAATAAAATAATTTTAACGAAACTGGTTTCATTAGTCCAACGAAGCGTGACATTGGTTGAATTTTAATGAATTTTTCATGAGATTAATGTCGAAATTCATTGAATTTCTAACGAAAATTCCTTCAGTGTAATATGGCCAAAAACATTATTTTACTTATTCAGTAAAATATTTTTTATTAGAAATATGTACATACATATGTATGTATGTATATACATTGAAATTGATTATTGAGGGGTTTGCTGGATTCTATACGCATTTTACTGACGTTAATGCAGATGATGAGGGAACCTTTACCCGATCAACTAGATCTAGATCAACTAGATTTCGGACTATTAGTGCGTTGACAAATCTTAAAGCTAAATTATAATAATTCCCAAAAAAAATGAATTTAATGAGTTTGATCACATTACTTTGATCTTTAAAAATGCAAGAGAATCGTCCCTCTAAATAGGCCAAGGGGTAAAAAGAAACCACCTCGGTAGAGTAGAGAATTACAATTGTATGGGTGAACATGCAGAAAACTCTTGAATAAGGCTAAATCATCCACAAACGAAATGGACTGGACAGTTGGACAACAACAATTGCATATGACCGCGTTCAGTCAATCAATAAGCAAGATAAACACCAACATAAACAAATTAAATTAAATGATATTTTAAAATGCGAGTTATTAATATATACAATATTTAAATTAATGACAAATATGAAATTAAAAATTTTATTCAACAACATGGTTTTGTTGTTTTGTCTTTATTTTTTTAATTTAATTATTATTGTTGAAACTTCATTTGTTTCTATATTAACAGGCTACAGTTCGTATCGCTTTTTGAAGCCAAATTACATGTGATAATGATTAATGAACAAATAACATCAAAGCTAGTTGTATATATTATGACAAAACATAGTTGAACGGAACAGCTAGCCGTTTTCGAAGGCCACTAAACCTTCCTCATCAGCCTTCTTCTGTGTTTGGTCTTCAAACATATGTCTTTAAATAGCTATACAAATTATTATATAAATAATCTCACTTTTATTTTATTTGTTTTTAAGTACACAGCTTAGTTTTGTTTTTTTTTATTTACTAATTTATTTGTATATAAAACTTGTTCTATGTATATGTATGTACTTAAGACAGCTGTTTTTAATGTTGTTTATATGTTTTTTACAAGAGATTACAAAAAATTACACCTATTTTAGAATCTTTCAATGTCGAACAGTCGAACGTGAACGTTCCACGACGCACAGTGGCGTGAAATAAAAAAGTGGTGTTTTATTATAAATAAACTTGTTGGGAGTAAACTTTAAGAAATTCTTGACTGGGGATGCCAATCGGGATCGATTTTTGGAAATCCCGGGATTAGGGATTCTTAAATCCCGATATCCCGAAAATCCCGACATTTTTTGGATATCGGGATTTTCCGGATCCCGGGATTTTTTGGGATTTCGGTATCTTCGATATTTTGGTAAAATAAATAATTTTTTTTAATAAATATTACTTTAATAACAAATTTTCTGCATTTTAAAAGGTTTTATGTTGATAATATATCATTACACATTTGTCTTTAAAGTTAAAGATTTTCTAATACGAGTATGATATAAAAATCAGAAGAATTTTTCTCATCTCATTTTAAGTTGGTTAATCACATTTGATGTTAGAGAATTTATACTGAAAATAAACATGAAAATTTGTTTTTGTTTTTTAAAATATGTAAATTTTTTCTATAATCTTTACCAAAACGAACATACATATGTACATATCTATGGACTTTTGAAAAACGAAACGCATTATTCGGTAAATATTTCTTACGTTTACGTCAACCCGACAACAAAAAGTTTGCACTTGCCTTGTATTGTATTCTACTTCAATTGTAAGGAGCTGTCAATAGTACTCAATTGTTACCGACAAGTAGATAATTTCCCATTTTTTTTTGTATATCGTTGAGGAGTCGACATATTATTATTAATGAATTGCCGCAAGAAATTTCTTCATTTTCCAATTAGTTTTTTATTTTTCCTTTTATTTTTTATTATTTTGTTTTCCATATTATTTGCTAATGTTTGAAATTATTCCCCGTGAAAAATTTCTCGTGAAATTTCTTTTATTCATAATTGCTCCCATAATGTAGAATAAGACGGAATAAATTTGTCAAACTTATGAATTTTCCAAATGTTATTTCCCTTCCAAAGCTCATACGCTTTTTTTTGTTTTCAAAATAATTCTTAGCTTTTAATTTATAAAAAGTATGTAACGAATAGTCATAAAATTGTTAAATTGTTAAATATTATAAAAAAATACCATAAAATCAACGAAAATTTTAATTTATAAATGATTTTTTTATATAAAAATTTGCTATGAAATCCCGAAAATGAAATCCCGGGAATCGGGATTTGCCAAATCCTGAAAATCCCGCGATTTCGGGAGATTCGGGATTTCCCGTTTGGCATCCCTATATCCTACACATAAATATAGGCAGGAGAGGAGATTTTTAATATTTACATAAGTAACAAGCTCCGAAATAATTTCAACATCAGCAGTTTCCAACTTTAACGCTCTTTTGGAGCTACCTTATTGGGTTCATTGAAATCGGTTGACTAGTTCAAAAGTTGTGGACTTTTTACCACTTTTTTTATTTCACGCCACTGTGCGATGAATGAAGCGCATTTTTCCGAATGTACCTGACTATTACAAAACTATAAATTAAAAAAAAAAGACAAGTATCTGTAAAGCCAGGAAAAATTCGAAGGCGCAGGATGAAGGAAAATGTTAAATGACTGAAGAGAAAAGACGGAATACGTAAAAGACACATTCGACAGAAGCTTGCAGAAATCCCAAATGACGAACAAGCATAAGTCAGCCTTACATATACAATCAAACGTTTACAAAAGCTGTAAAAAAGTGGAGAATGCGTCGACAAGAGTCATGAAAAAAGTAGTTTAATTCTTCTGTTATTCTTCGGTTCATTTATAATGTCGTGAATCACCATAAATATCACCACGAAGAAAAATTTCATTTGCGACATGGCACGTTGTGAATCTGATTAAAATAATATTAATTATTTTTGGGTAAAATTTAAAATTATAAAATCCTAAAATTAGTCTTATTAAAATATTGCTTGAGGCAGCGCTTTAATCATTGTCGCAAAAACTGATTCAGATTTGTCACATGCGATTTTTGAAAATAAAAATTTTTCAAAATCTAATTCAGCACCAATTATAGGTCTAATTTAGAGCTACAAGTTTCAATTATTGTTAAGCTAGAAACCCTTTATATATTTATAAATCGATGTGAAAGTCACGTTCGCCATCCTGAAAATAACCATATGTATTTATTTTGTTTGCTAATAAACAAAACAATTAAAAGGAATTTTTTTAAGCAATTTTTTTAAATATAAATATTTTGAAAGTGCATTGTATTGGTTTAAACACCAAACAGCTGTTAGTTGCTTTTTGTTTAGTTTGCTTCGAAATTTCATTACAAATCGACTTACATCAGAGCAACACGTTTAATATTTGAATTGTTTAATCAAAATGCAGGCAAATCTCGGTATAACGAATCTCGCTTTAACGAAAATCCGAAATAACGAACGTTCAAATTCCTTACATTAACAACCTTATATAGCGAATAATAGTTTAATTTTATACTGGATATAACGAATGATGAAGAACAAATTGCAAAATAAAAAACTAAAACTTGCTAAGAACATATTTCTAAGAACAACATGTTCTACTTTTTAAAGCGAATATTTTGATAAATGTGTGCTCTATATAGCGAACCGCAAAAAATATTAAACAAAATCTACAGCAGCAATGTAATTGCAAAATAAAATTTGATTCCGTTAGTTTGTATTTGCGTTATAACGAATTTTTCGGTATAACGAATGGGCCTGACATTATATCGTTCGTTATACCGGGATTTGCCTGCAATTGTTTTATTTGTTAAACTCATCGTGCACTTCTTACATTTTGATGAAGCCCATTTCTGGTTGAATGGATACGCAAATAAACAGAATTGTAGCATTTGGAGTGAGGAGAATCCACAAGCTTTTGTCGAAACACTATTACATCTACAGAAACTTACTGTTTGGTGCGCTTTATGGGCTGGCGGAGTCATTGGCCCCTATGTCTTCAAAAACGATGATGGCCAGAATGCGAAAAGTTACTGAAAATTGGTGTTTCAGACTGCGCCTTCTACGCGCCAGAGGTGGCGGCCACATGGCAGAAATCATATTTAGACATTAGTATCATAAAATTTTCTTTCCAATTAAGCCCGTTTTATTGATATTTAAAATATATTTCCTTGTTTTGTTATGACTTAAACTTGTGTCACTCTATAAAAAAAACACCCTTTGTATGTAATAATTAATAAATAAATCCATTTTCGCAACAAAAAAAAAGAACACACCGTTTCGCAAGACACCGGGTAGGAACAAAGTTCCCTACGTTTTGCTTACCTTAGAAATTGTATGTCAATTTATCTTATGAATGTTATGTTATTTTTTATCATGTCAAACCATATCATGTCAGTGACAAGAATTTATTGTAATATGTACAGATTGTTTTTTAAATTCTTTTATATTTTCGTTAAGCCCATATGACACTTCATTTTTAGGGTTCCGTACACCAAAGGTGAAAAAAGGAACGAGAGACGAAAAATGTTAAAATGTTAAATGTTAAAAAATCGCCAAAAATTTAAAAAAAAATCGCAAAATCGAACAAAATCGACAACATTAAAAAAAAATTCTAGCACTAAAATAAATCGCCAAATTCGAAAAAATCGTCTAAATGAAAAAAAATCGCCAAAATGAAAAAAAACCGAAAAAAATCGCCAAAACGCGAAAAATGCTCCAAAACCAAAATAATTGTTTGTGTGAAAAAAATGCCCAAAATGAAAAAAACTCGCCAAAATTAAAACAAAAATCGCTAAATTTAAAAAAAATCGCCAAAACGAAAGACATCGCCAAAATTGAAAATAAACGCCAAAAACCGAAAAAAATCCTCAAAACGAGAAAAAAAGTGCCAAAACTAAAAAAAATCGCCAAAACCAAAAAAAAATCACCTATATGAAAAAAACGCCAAAATTAAAAAAATCGCCAAAAATAAAAAAACTTCAGAAACCAAAAAAATAATCGCCAAACGTGAAAAAAAGTGCCAAAACACAAAAAGCGCCAATAAATTCAAAAAACCCCCAAACTAAAAAAACGCTTAAAACCGAAAAAACCCAAATACGAAAAAAATGCCAAAACTATAGTTTATATTGGCTAAAGTTCGTATTGAATTACATATCTCACGTCCGTACGGAACCCTTCGTGCGCGGGTCAAAGTCGCACTTCACTGAATTTATTTTTCATTTATCAAGTTACAGAGAAAAGTGCAAACATATTGTAATAGGAAAACTCAACAGGTACAAAGGGACCAGCTCTATTCAGAAAAATGAAATAATGTGAACAACTTGACTAAAGTTATCGATAAAAAATTAAAATTTGTAAAAAAAAATAAAATTCTTCAACTTAAAATTCATATTTTAAGCTTGAAACATACAAGTGTTCCCTATTAGCGGTTTATGGTCAAACATAGCGACTTTTAGTATGTTTTGTCTTAATACTAGCGGTTTCTAATTACGAATATTTTACAACATTTAAACATTTAGTTTCCGTTTTATATAGTTTGTTCTTTCTAACATTTATTCTTTCTTTCTATCAATTCAATATCAAATCAATAAAGAAAAAATTAAGTGTGTATTACCAGTATTTGTTACTAGATTTCGTTGCACGTCTTTCGTTCATATAAATGTTCACAGCAAGCCCTAAATGCTTCCCAAAAAAATACAATTTCAATTTGTTGACAAAACCAAATCGTCATCACAGTTTCAAAATCTTAAAAATGTTTCGTTATCTCACAATAAAAATTTTTAAGGATTAACTGAGTTTTTATATAACTTCAATTTTTTTCAAAAATAGGTATAGTTTTGTAAATTCTTCTTATTAAAGGATGGTACGTACTTCTTAGGGAAATTAAGGCTCTGGTAAGAAGTATAGTGCTAGTACGGACTTTCAAAAGAAAAGCACACGGAATTTTTGAAAGTTATTGTCTATTACAAGTTCGTATGTTATATCCAATGATATAAGAAACATGCTCCAAAAAAAAGTATTTTATACGCATTCAATATTCACTAAAAAATTCAAAATATGCACTCAAAATTCAAAATAAATATGCATTTAAAAATAACATAATTGAAAATATATTTTTAATTTAATAACTCATTGAAATTAATATGCACTATTTTTATTACTCAAAGCAACTGTATTTAAACAGTAAGATCTTTTGAATGATTAGTTTTTTGCAGAATATAGAACGCATGGTATGTAAAGAGTCCACCATCTAACGTTTTTTTTTAAACTAGTGCTTATTTCGTGAATGGTAACACTTAGCTCGTGTCTGATTCGACAGATAACTAGTTTTAGCCTTCCGCTGAAAGAGCGGAAATGAGCAAGAAGTGGATGTTACAGTCAATGGCGATCGTTATCGGAACATGTTGAACGAATTTTTGTTCGCAAAAATTTAAGAGGAGGAATTGGCAACATTTGGTTTCAACAGGGCGGCGCCACGTGCCACACAGCCGAAGCTTCAGCAGTTTTTTTATAGAGTTATCTGGCGAACCCTTTACATACATTTTTTGTTGGTGTCATAAATTTAAATCTAAGGGGTGATTTTTCTTTCGTGAACTTTCTTTTTGGCAACACTGTTTTTGGCAACTCAGATGCGTTCGTGTACTCATATCATGTTACTGTCAAACATGATGAGTTTGGTCTATAATTTAATCATGAATCCACTTAATTATTTAAGATTATGTATTAAATATTATTTTCAAAGTTCATGCTCGGTTAAGAAAATGCATTCGTGCATTTCTTCCGTTTTACGATCAGTCAGCCTTCTGTGGCGGCTATTCGGAATCTTGTAACTAAAATTACATTATTGAAGATCAAACCACCAACACGAATACGTAGAGGACTGCGGTAACCGCCAGTGTTATTGATGACCGTATCGATTAGGTGCAATTCGCAGCAATCGGGCCTCGGTTAATTTTTTTTTTGTCCATAATGAAAGAACTGGACTTGGCTGACATGTTGTTTCAGCAAGATGGTACCACATGCCACACATCACGCGACACAATGGCCCAATGCAGAAATGAGTTCGGTGAACAGTTTAATTCACTTTTGGAGCCGGTCAATTGTCCGCCTATATCGTGCGACTTAACGCCTTCAGACTATATTTTGTGGGGCTATATTAGGGCTTATGTCTCACAACGGTTGTCACACTGAAATACAATATTGAAGAATTTATTCGTGAGATATCGCCGATATGATGGAGAAATTATGCCTAAATTCGACCTATCGTATGAAACATTTCTGATATACCGGCGGTCAAAATTTACCTGAAGTCAGCTTTAAATATTTAATTATACACTTAGTTCTACTAACTCAAATAAAGATTTCATACATTTCTCAAAATTAGAAGTGTTTTTTTTTAATCAAATATGAAAGAAAATCACTCTATATAATATTTACAGCCCACTTTCATTTCTAAAGTTGTTTTATTTCTCTCCGCTATGACAGTTTTATTTTATTATTTAACTGAATATTAATTATATTTTCTGTGGAGACAGACACTGGCTGTGACAAGTGTAGTGTGAATTTTCGTTTAAAATAAAACATTGTGACTGACTCCAATTAAAACACAGAGACAAATTAAATACATTTAATTAGATGGAAATATAAACGTAAATGAAGATACAAAAAAAACAAATGTAAAACAAGCAAAGTTAAAAGTAAATTTGTTGCATTTTAATTAATTATACCGAAAGATGTTTGACATCAGAAAGCAAACTAAAAGCATAATTTTTATACCCTTTACCAAAAAATGGTAAAAGGGTATATATAGGTTTGTCATTCCGTTTGTAATTTCTACAATATTAATAAGCGACAAATAAAGTATATATATTCTGGATCCTTATGCATAGGGAAGACGAACAAGCGATGGCCGTCTGTCCGTCTGTCCTTGTGTCTGTACGTGAAATCGGTTTTCCCAAGCTCCCAGAACAGCTAGAGACTTCGTTCTTAGACTGGTGTGTCAGAAATTTTCCGAAAAATTTTGCTATTGAAAATCAGCAGACCGTTTCAGAGCTGGAAAGCTCAAACTCTATTTTCTCATAGAAAATAACTACCGAAAACAAGTTTTTATTACTTTTTTATTAAATTAACTTATTTTATACTTCGGTATGAATAAAATTGGTATTTATAATTAAAAAAAAAAAATTTAAAATTTAACAAAATAAAAAAACGTTTCCAGGGTTGGAAAACTTTAACTTTATTCCTAATAATTAAACATATTTCATGTTTTAGGAAGAAGGCTATTTTCTCAGGAACGGTAAAAGCTACGGGTCTGAAATTTGGACAGTATATGTAGAACTTTGGTCGCTACAACAACAAATATATAAAACCTAAAAATTAAAGGGTGTTCCAAAATGAGTGACGAAAACTTTTAAAATCCTATGTAATATACATACAATTGTATGTATGTGTACACATGTATATTGACACTTGAAATTTGTAAAATTGGTGTATTTTTATATAGGCTACAACAATTAACACTAAAATTAAAAAAATTTAAATTAAATGGTGGTCCATCAGTTAATGAAATTTTGACTATGTAATTTTGACAACTTGCTATATCTTGGAAACCTTAAGAGTTAAACTCTTGAAATTTTCAAAAACGGTCAAACTAAAAAATCCGGAAATTATAAAATCGCCAAAAATTTAAAAAAATCGCCAAAACGAAAAAAATCGCCAAAATGAAAAAAAACGCTAAAATAAAAAAAAAACGCCAAAACCGAAAAAAATTGCCAAAACGAGAAAATGTGTCAAAACTAAAAATAAATTTCAACAATGACAAAAAAACGCCAAAAACCGCAAAAATCGCCAAAACAAATAAATGCTTACATGAACAAAAATCGCCAAAAATTAAAAAAAATCGCCTAAATGAAAAAAAAAACGCCAAAAACCAAAAAAAATCTCCAAAACAAAAATAAATCGCAAAAATTAATAAAAACGCCAAACACCGAAAAAAATCGCCAAAACAAAAAAAATTGCCTATATGAAAAAAAATCGCCAAAAATTTAAAAATCACCAAAAATTAAAAAAATCGCTTATATGAAAAACGACGGCAAAATAAAAACAATCGCCAAAACGAAAAAGAATCGCCAAAATTAAAAAAATCGCCTAAATGAAAAAAAGTCGCCAAAATTAAAAAATTGCCAAAAACGAAAATAAATCGTCAAAATTATAAAAAAACGCCAAAAACCGCAAAAATCGCCAAAACAAAATAAATGCTTATATGAACAAAAATACCCAAAAATTAAAAAAAATCGCCTTAATGAAAAAAAAATCGCCAAATTCAAAAAAAAATCGCCAAAACGAAAATAAAGTGCCAAGATTAAAAAAAAAACACCTAAAACCGAAAAAAAATCGCCAAAACAAAAATAATTGCCTATATGAAACAATTTATTTTATTTATAATGTTAAACTTAGAGCTAAACCAAAGACTTTTAACTTGTAAGTTTTTTTCAGAAACTCCAAAATCGGATTATTTAATCATTTTTGACTCTAGCGATGTCGACAAAAATCGATCGATTAAAAAAATAAAATTTTTTTGATTTCAATACAAGTTTTCGATCGAATGTTTTCTGTTCGTATGGTGAGTCAGGCCGTAAGAATCTCTAAGAGACTTCATTCATCAATTTATTTTTAAGACCTAACTAAGCTTTCTTGATTTTTTTTTTTTACTTCCAATTTAAATTGTCGATCGTAGGTATTCTCTCGATATCGTAGAAAAAGCTATAAAATATATCCAACTTTTTAACTTTTCTCTAACAATCATAGAAAAATACCCCAGATTATTAACAATATACAAAAATATTTACTTTACACTTGTTAATTCTAAAGTTATGTAAGTGCAGTACTTGAAATAAATGTCTATGCAACACAGTTGCATTGAGCTAAAACTAAGCATGTTGTCATAAGCAACTCTGTAGATGTGTATGCGTATGCTATCGAAGCTATTAAAATTATTACAATGTTAATTAATGTCAGTAAATATTACAAGGTTGGCAATTGTTGCAAAACATGAAGGGAAATATTAGAAATATTTAAATTTAGGGAATCTTTTAGTTAAACAAGTTATACAAGCAAGGAAGAAATAAATTCAGTGAAGTGCGACTTTGACCCGCGCACTAAGGGTTCCGTACAGGCACGAGATATGTAATTCAATACGAACAATATAAACTATAGTTTTGGCATTTTTTTCGTTTTCGGGTTTTTTCGGTTTTAAGCGTTTTTTTTAGTTTGGGTGTTTTTTGAATTTATTGGCGCTTTCTTTGTTTTGGCACTTTTTTCACGTTTTTGCGATTTTTTTTGGTCTTTGAAGTTTTTTTTAATTTTGGAAATTTTTATTATTTTGGCGTTTTTTTTTTATTTTGGCGTTTTTTTCATATAGGTGATTTTTTTTGTTGGTTTTGGCGATTTTTTTAGTTTTGGCACTTTTTTTTCGTTTTGAGGATTTTTTTCGGTTTTTGCCGTTTATTTTAAATTTTGGCGACTTTTTCGTTTTGGCGATTTTTTTAAGTTTGGCGATTTTTTTCATTTTGGCGATTTTTTTTCACATAAACAATTATTTTGGTTTTGGTGCATTTTTCGCGTTTTGGCGATTTTTTTCGGTTTTTGGCGTTTTTTCATATTGGCGATTTTTTTTCATTTAAACGATTTTTTTCGTTAATATTTTTATTCTTTTTTTTTTAGTTAAAAAAATACTTAATTCTTTTGCCAGCTGGTTTTTAAATAACAGCCAGAAAAAAAACATTGCTTCTACATATTTTTGGGGGAAATAATAAAGCAAATACACAGAAAAAAGTATTCACCAATTACTATTTTCAATTAATAATTTAATTGTATTGATTAAATTTTTAATTGTATTAATTAATTTGACTGGAAAAACTTAATTGATATTATCAAATTGTTTATAGGTGAACATTTAATTAATTTTTTAATTGATAGTACAAATATTTTAATTAATATTGCAAAATCATTCATACTACTTTTTTGTGTCTATATACATAAATATATATTTCCGCACATAAATAGTTTTGCCACAAAAAAATTTTTTTGTTTGCAGATTTTTGTTAAATCAACCAGCCGACCGACCGAGCCAACAACCAACTAACTAACCAGCCAATATTATTCATTGAATTTTAAAAATTATTATATTTTTTTTTAACCCTGCTTTTCTTTTTGCAACACAATAACATCAAATGGGCAATTTGCTTTCAAAAAAATTTTATGTTTTTTTTGTTCAAAAAACTAAGAGTTAAAAAAGAGAGAAAAACTAAGGAAGAAAAAACACAATTACAAAATATTTATTGATAAATATTTTATAAAACAATATTGGTTGCAGTTTCAAATATTTATTTGTTATATTTTTGGGGGGTTTTATGTTTTTTACCTTTAACGCTTTCCAATGGAGTTATGGGCTATTATGCATATACATACATACATTGCAAAAACAAAGCAGTTGTTTAAATAAAGGGTAAATTTTTGCTATATAGGTTTTCAATGGCTAATATTGATAAATATTGTCTCCATAAATTTAATTTGTTAGAAAATAAACAAAAGAAAGTGGTATATGGATGGTTAATACTATATTCTTATGAGCGCAGTTAGCTCAAACATGTTTAAAGACGAATAAAATAATTGGAAATGTTTTAAAAATATTAAAAAAATTGACTTTTCGAAAGTATCTCTGATCAAAATCTCAATTTGAGTGAATTTTCAGGAAGTTAAAGCCGTATGACTATTGTAGCTTAATTTAGGTTATACATACATATGTACCTTGACATATTTTAACTCAAATTTATTACTTATAGTGTGTAGAACGATGTTTGCTTAAAAAAATGTGAACAGCGAATTTCCCAATTTAACTGTAAAAGAAATAAATTTCTGAAAATCTACTTGAACGCTTAAAAGTTCTGTCCTGTAAAACAGTAAAATATGACTTGAGCATTTTTTCCTTTTTGCCACAGAATTGTTATTTTATTTTTAAATGTTAAAATTGTTTTGTATTAGATACATTCAATCGATAAAAACAAATATTTAATCTAAAGCCAGGGTCGCACTATCGGCACAATGTACCGATAAACAAAAAAAAAATAAACAAATTTTTGGAGTCTTTTTTTCTTGTAAAAAAAAAACACAAAATTTTTTTTTTTTATATTTTTGGAAACTTTTTTTATTACTGGAGGTAAAAAAAATCTGGCAAACATCTAACATAAATAAATGGAATGGAAGCAGAAAGCTGCAAAAAATTTAACAAATCAACATGATGAAATTAGTTTCCCACTCAAATACCTTTTCCTACAACCATTTTGGTTTATTGATTGTACACTTAGATAGAATATTTAGCTAAGACCAAGTCCAAGACTCTAAGTAAATTCTCAAAATTATGCAGCGATTAATATTTTATTGAATAGTTCCTATTTCAAAAGCACAACAGGTGATTTTATTAACTAAGTGCTTTTCCTTCCCGAAATTTGAGATGGTTCAGAGTTAGTTGAATTTTCAGTGCAGCTTAATAAAGTTTAAACTTTAAATGAAATAAAAGCTTATGCTTATTGTACATATGGAAGCAAGTAGAGTTGTGTGCAACAAATCTTTTTGAACTAGTTCGTGCGCGTTAGAATTAAGAGTTGTTTCAAACGCATTCAATTTACATACATACTGACATTGTTGCGTGCAACTCTAGAAGGAAGGAAGTAGATGGAAACAGATAATTTTTAATGTTAATGATGAAGAATAAAAAATTGTTGCCAAGTTTCACCAGAAACGAAACAAAAGTCAAAGCAAAAATGGTTAACTTACTTGTAAAAAACTAATAATGCATTTTTTTATTAACTTTAAGCGAACGACCGAACCGACTAAATAAATAATATATTAAATTAATAAATTACATTTTCTTTTCTCAAACAGAAATTTTTTGCACTCATTTTATCTTGCATTTGCTTATTGAAACACACTGCTTTTATATTAGTGGATAATTGCCTCTTTATTTTTATCTTTACAATGGGCATTTCGCCTCTTAATAAATATATTTAACTTTTTAAATAATAAAATTTACTTTTTATTTATTTAATTTTACTTTTTAACACAAGAAACCCATTTTACTTATATACACATCCACTTCCCCTCACAAAAATTAATTATAAAACACTAACCGAACAACGAACCGAACGCGACGGAGATCTTTTATTAACTAAATTCATTTGTTTATTTGCTCATCCCTCTCACCAAAAATATAAACTTGAAATTTCTTCGGTATATACATAACTACATACATACATACATACAGATTTATGTAAGTATGTAGTTCAATCAGTGATGCCAACAATTCAAAGGCAAAACGAGCCAACTGAGTAGGCAAAAAGAGCTAAAAAAAGAGCTAAATTTAAAAACTCAAGATTTTCCGTTTTAAATCTGTGAATGTATTTATTATTCATTTTGCACTTCAAGATTTTTTTACATTAATAAAAATAATAGTAAGAAAAAATAAAAAATAATAATTTTAAATAAAATCATTTCACAGCAATTGATACAAATATTTATCTGCATTAACAATATGACTATACACATTTACATATATTTGTATATACGATAAGTTACAAAATAAGAACAACAATTTTCAAAACCATCTTTTGTTAGTTTAATCCATTTGATTTCCAAGCTTTCCTATATTTTGGCAGTCCATTTCCAATTCAATAATTTGTGCAAAATTTTCTAATTACTCAGAAACGAACACTTTATGATAAAAATGGGGTTTTACAATTTTAAATACCTAAATACATAAATATATCTTACATAGGCTGGGTTTACATTTGTGTGCCAAATACCACACAAGCGTAAAACATGAGTAACCAACTAATTACTAATGAAAAACTATTTGATTCAGACATGTATTTATTAAGTTAAACAGTTTCATACATAATTAATAGACAATTTTATAGAATTCAAAATGCTTGCAAACTGTTTAAGTCAATAAATATATTTCTGAATCAAACAGTTTTTCATTAGTAATTAGTTGGTTACTTTTTTTTGGGCAAATGACACACAAGAAATGCCAGATGTCAGATAGTCAGCCTTAGTTGCAAAAATAAGTACCTATCTGCATTTGCAAAAACATAGTTGCCAAAAATATAAATGCCCAAAAGAAGAAACAATAGGGTAAAAACGGGAAAATTTACTATAAGATGCAAAAAGTGCCAAACGTGCCGTTTCCACAATTGAAAAGAGCTGTGTTAGCTCTTTTTATTTAAAAAGAGCTAAAGAGAAAAATTTCGAGTTAGAAGCAGTGTTGCCAGAATTTCTAAGGCTAAAATCTGCAAAATTTAAATATTTTTCACGAAAAAATCTGCAAAATCTGCATTTTATTTTTAAAATCTTCAAAAAAATCTTTAAAGCAATTTTTATAACAACTTTTTTTATATTTTAATTAAATAATTTATATAAATATGGATGTACATGTGTAATATAAATATTTTTCATTAACCTATTTTCAGAAAATTTAAACTGGGCTTAAAATATATTTTATTTAAATTTTTTAGAAAAAAATTTCTTAAACTAACTTTCAAGCATATTTTATTATTTTTATGAATATAAGCGTTTACTGTATGAATAATGTGCATTTCGTTTCTACTTAAGAATATCTTTACAGGCTAACATCTTCGATTTTGAATCCACTTTTATTTTTTCATTACCTTTTTACAATTAGTTGTTACATTGGTTGAAGTGTACTGAGGAGTTGTGCGGCTTTTCCACAAGGAAAGTTTAATTTGCAAGGTCTTGAGTTGTTGAAGAAAAAAGAATATAGAATAAGATTTATTTTCTCTTCTCTCCTACAAACTCAAGACTTTGCAAAGCAAACTAAGCGTGTGGAAACCCCGTCTTTCTTTAGGAGAAACGCAATGGATATAACCAACAAGCAAATAAAAATTATGTATAGTTATGTGCAAATAATATAAAATGAATGAATATATAAAAAGTTATACAAAAAATAATTTAATTAGTTGCATAAATATCCAAAGCACTTCGAAGTTTTGTTTTATTTAAGTTCACCTGACTGAAATTTTTTTCGAAATTTGTAAATGAACGTGGTAAAGAGATACATTTTTGAATAAACTTAGGGCGGCAAAATCATAATCAGAATAAGCTCGTTTTATAGCAGATACTCTATTCCAGAAGCTTGCCAAAGTTAATTCTTCTTTTTCTTTAATGATGTCTTCGAAGTTCAAAAATTGTAACTCTCTAAACTACGAGTCGTTCACACAGGAATCATGTAAAAAATTCACTATAATTGAAATTGAAAAATCTGCATTTTTAGGCCAAAAATCTTCAAATCTGCATTTCGTAATTTTGGAGGGTAAAAATCTGCAAAATCCAGATAAATCTGCATTTCTGGCAACCGTGGTTAGAAGCAATCAAAAAGAGCTAAGTCTAGCTCTAAAATAGCTAAGTTGGCATCGCTGAGTTCAATGCTGGCCACAGAGAGTAATATATGTATTCGCAGATATGTATGTGTGTATTAATTTGTATGTATGTACTAATAAGTTTGAACATTAGGGCTTGACTAATTTGCAATGAAAACATTTAAAAACAATTGCTGGTGTTTTTTTATTTTGTGTGCTTAATGTGTGACGTGCTCAACCTAATCTAAGTCACATACATACATACGCGCATAAAATCTGTGAACTTTTTTTTTGGAATCAACAAAAGAAATTAACCTCTAAAATTTGATGTTTTCTTAGCTAATTTAGGGTCGCTGAACACGAATATATGGCATTTCATTAATTTTTTTACGAAGCATTTTCGATATATTTATTTTTTACAAAGATACATATGTATGTCCAAAAAATCTTGCCAACTGCTTGTTAAAATTCAGCAAATTTAACACCATTTCAAAGATATGTTTTTCTTTTATTAGCCATATGGGCTTAATGTGTTGATGGAATATAAAATTCAATGACTTATGGCCCTTTAGATTTTCAAAAATTGGAAGTTTTTAGGTTTTTTAATTCAGTATTTTAAGTTGCGCTTTTAAGCTAAGAAAAAACTCTTAATTTATTTTGAACCTGTATCTTAGATAAAATGTTATAGCCAACGTATTACGCATTAAATTGTTATCATCGGGCAAAATACTAAAAAGACCCGACATACATATTTAGTGGAAATATCCAAAAAAAAAATAAACCTCTAAAATTACATGTTTTTTTTTAACTAAAATGAAGCTGCTGCAACCCTTATATGGGCCTAATTTATTTTTCTTGAGAAGCGTTTTTTGAGATATTTGCGAAAAATGAGTTTATTTTGCATTTGGCAAAGATATTTCCAAAAATTAAATTTTGAGAACTGATTATTTAAGTGAAGCAAATTTTGCACCGCTAAAGAGATATATTTTTTTATCATACCATTTTTATACTGTATTGATTGGACAAAAAGCCACTGAGTTACTACGGCCCTTTAGATTTAAAAATAATTCTAATTTTCAATGAAAACATCCAAAAATTCAAATTTGAATGTTTCCCGTAAATATTTCGTAACTTTTTAATTTTTTGTCCGATGATAAAAATTTTGAAGTTAATAAGATGACGACAAAATTTTATATATGATACAGGTTTAAAATAAATTTTAGAATTTTTCTCTTGGCTTATTTAAAGGGCGCAACTTAAAATACTAAATTTAAAAAAAAAAAACTTTAATTTTTTTAATCTAAAGGACCGTAACTGAATGAATTTTTATCCGATAAATATATTTGAAATATAGGCTTTTTGACGGTGTAAAATTTTTAATTTAAATAAACAGTCCTCAAGATTTTTGGAAATATCTTTGCAAACTGCAAAAACGCATTTTCAGCGAATATCTCGAGAATGCTTCTTAAAAGAAATAAATACATGCCATCCATATTCGTAATCAACAAACCTTAATTATTTAAGAAAACATCTTATTTTTGAGGTGATGAAGAAAAGATAAAAATTTGTTGCATGGTGTAATTATATGAAAACTTGTAATTTTATAATATTTATCTACATAATGCATTAAAATGGGCAAATAAATTTATTATAGGAAATTGAATAAAAAAGTATTTTATTAACAAAATACAAAGATTAAAAAATTCATTTATTAACAGAATCTTTATATTTCCAAATAAAATTAAGTTACTATTAAATTAAATTCCTTACTTGAATGCGCAACCCCCTAATTTTCTCGTTTATAAGCCGTATGAACATGTGCAAATAAAAGAGCGATATTAAGCAAACTAAAGAAAACCATGAAAAGAAAACATTTTGTTCACATTGTTTGGAGGGGCAAGTGCAGTAGTTGGAATAAAGAGAACACGTACATGCATTGAATGAAGTTTAAAAACACCGCACAGCACAGTAACATATTTCGCGAGAAAACGGTCAAAATTCTATACAAGGTAAATTTATAATTTTTTATAGCATTTTTTTTTTGTTGCATAGAACGAAAAATAACTAACTAGCATAAATATGATATATTTTAGAGCATTTAATTTTTTAATTTTTTTAATTGGGAATTTTTACAATTTAGGTTTAACATTTATTAACGCACTAATAATCCCAAATTATTATTTTACTTATTAAGTGAAGCACTTTTTTATTAAAAATACATTGAAATTGATTATTGAGAGGTTTAGCTGGATCCTATGGTCAAAAACATCATTAATTGGGTTTGAAACAACTTTTGATTCGAACGCTTTCAAACTAGTGCAAAAAGCATGCAACTCCACAAAAAGAGCTTTTGGACAAAACTCTAAAACCGAAAACTGTTCGAACATGTCGACAGCTGAAGCTTTTCGTCATGTACAAAGCTAATAGATATGGCGATTTATCACCTAAAATTTTTATTTGACGATAAATAAATTCGTAGGCGATTTATTGGCTATTGTTTTTAACAAAATTGAAATCTAAATTTTTTGTACTTCAGGAAATTTTTTTTTTGGAGCAGTTAAAAAAATAAATCCTACCAAGAAAAATCAGGGATAAGTTTTATTTTAAAAATCACATTTTAATCATTTTGTTTTGAGTTTTATTTTTCACTTAGAAAATAAAAGTAATTTTTTAATTTGTATTTATTCCTCAGAAAATAAAAGTTATTTCCAAAGTTTTATCTTTCGCTTATTATTTAATTTTTATTTATTCCTCGGAAAATACAAATTATTTTATCCTTAAAAAAATTTAATTTTAAAACTGAATAAAATATAAAAGTAATAAAAATAACTGACTGGCAGCGCTGCCCAATTTAACGCGTTTTAACTGTTCCAAACGCGCTTATTTCGTCTTACGTACCTTTTCACAATGTATGGTTAAAAACTAACAGGGACTTTAACGGCAAGTTTTGTATGGAGAACTGTCAGTTAAAGTTCACGTTAACTCTTAACCATACATTGTGAAAAGGGACGTTAGTGCGTTTAATAAAAAAACGCATTAAACTAGCGCGTTTTAGTCAATAACATCATTTCAGTTAAATATATTTTTTTATAAATTTAACAATTTTATAGTAGCCAAAAGTCTGATAAAATTATTTAATTGTTTAATCAGCTGTTAAAAATAAAAACGCGTTTTAATACTGTAAATGGCCAATATTTTGAAATTTCAGAATTAAACTCGTGAACTCGAAAAATTATCCAAAAAATTTACAGAACTTAATAAGCATTAAGTGTTAAAACTCAAAAATTTTAGTTAATAATTAATTGCTAATTTATATTTTTAATATTAAAATTCTTTTGTATTAAATTAAATGAATCAACAAAATCAAATTTTTAATCCACAAAATTAAAAAAAAAGCTGGAAACTTTTTTCTTGTAAAAGAATCTTTAAAAATTTTTGCCGAATTTTAATTGCCGCCTTGGCGATAGAGACAAAAAAAATGATCTGGCAAACTTGCAACATAAATGGATGCGTCGTGACCCTTTGAGCGACTAAAGTGGCAAATTGCCACTTTTTCGAGTGCTCTTGCCACTTTTTGTCCACCATTTTTTAGGGTGAGTTATATGAAAATAAATTAGAAATAAAAATTTTACTACAGTTTTTTCGTTTTTTAATTTTAATTTTATCCCTTTTTCATTAATACCCTATTTGGTGCCACTTTTTGAAAAATGTCATCATCGGTCACCCTGAATAGATGGAATGGAAGCAGAAAGCTGCAAAAAATTTAACAAATCAACATGATGAAATTAGTTTCCCACTCAAATACCTTTTCCTACAACCATTTTGATTTATTGGTTGTACACTTAGATAGAATATTTAGCTAAGACCAAGGCCAAGACTCTAAATAAATCCTCAAAATTATGCAGCGATTAATATTTTATTGAATAGTTCCTATTTCAAAAGCACAACAGGTGATTTTATTAACTAAGTGCTTTTCCTTCCCGAAATTTGAGATGGTTCAGAGTTAGTTGAATTTTCAGTGCAGCTTAATAAAGTTTAAACTTTAAATGAAATAAAAGCTTATGCTTATTGTACATATGGAAGCAAGTAGAGTTGTGTGCAACAAATCTTTTTGAACTAGTTCGTGCGCGTTAGAATTAAGAGTTGTTTCAAACACATTCAATTTACATACATACTGACATTGTTGCATCCAACTCTAGAAGGAAGGAAATATGTAGATGGAAACAGATAATTTTTAATGTTAATGATGAAGAAGAAAAAATTGTTGCCAAATTTCACCAGAAACTAAACAAAAGTTAAAGAAAAAATGGTTAACTTACTTGTAAAAAACTAATAATGCATATTTTTATTAACAATTTTAAGCAAACGACCGAACCGACTAAATAAATAATATATTAAATTAATAAATTAGATTTTCTTTTCTGAAATAGACACTTTTTGCACGCATTTTATCTTGCATTTCCTTATATAAACAAACTCTGCTTTCATATTAGTGGGCAATTGCCTCTTTATTTTCACTTTTCTTTAGGCATCTTGCCTTTTAATAAATATATTTAACTTTTTAATCAATAAATTTACTTTTTATTTAACAAATTTTACTTTTTAACACAAGAAACAAATTTTACTTTTATACACATCCACTTACACGTACAACAAATTATATACTATATTATTCCGAGACACCGAACCGTACGCGACAGAGATCTTTTAATAACTAAATTCATTTGCTCATTTACTCATCACTCTCACCTAAAATGCATTACTTAAAATTAGGCGGTAAATATGTAAGTATGTATTTATGTATGAGCAAAAAGCAGCGTTGTCAACTCGGTGCTTTTCGCACCGTTTTCAGTGCTTTTTGAAATTTTCGACGCGAAACATATTGAAGTTAGTGCTCAGTGCTTTTTAAATTAATTTTTAGTGCTTTTTGTTTCGTGGCGTTGGCACCAGACCCAAAATTCAAAAATAAATTTCCATATCTATTTTTTTTTCGTTCAAAAAGCAGAACATTTGAAAAAATTCGAATAAGGTTGTAAAGAAGACATTAAGCAAGTAGGTACCCAAATATAGTTTAATATCATCATCTTGTCTAGTTACTACATATAACACTAGATGGAGAATGGAGAAACTTTAAGTCCAATGTCGAGTTTTGGGCAGAAGTAAAATCTAATAAGTTTATGTCAATTTAATGGATATAAACTCGTTTGAGGCATTATCAAAAACTGCATTTCCATCAATCTTTTGTCACTTCAATGTTGAAGCGCACAGAAGTAGATTTTTTTACCTCTACGACTTTATTTAAGTCTAACAAACGTAACAATATATTCTTACACTTTGTTATAACTTCCCTTCATAAGAAAAAAGGTCTGAAACGAGAAAATTGAATTGTGAATATACTTTTTTATACACTAAGGGGAAAAACGTGTTAAAATCAAGATTTTACGCTCAAAACTCAAATCATTTTAATATTTATAGTCTGTTAAATGCGAAAATTCTTGATTCAAGAATAAAATGTTGATTTTTTTAAGATCAAATTCAAGATTTTTTTCTTAATAAAAATCTTAAATTAAGATCATATTCTTAACAATTCTATTTATATCCTTATAATCTTAAAATTAATATTACGTTCTTGATTTTAAGACTGCGCTATTAAAGTTTAAGACCACGTTTTTGATTTTAAGAATTCATTCTATAAATTAAAAATTTATGTTAAATTTGAGAACGTCAATCTTACTGACCAAATTTCTAGATTGAAATATTGAGATCTCTGCAATCTAAATTGAAGAATTTTGTTCTTAAATTTAGATCGTTTTATTCTCTTAGGACCAAATTCACAGTCATTAAGTTAGCTAATAGCAATAGTTTAATCAATAATATTTGATTCACAGCTTTTGGTTTAACATTAGTTAAACCGCCAAACGTCATTGGTTAAGAAATAGTTTTGTACAACAGCTGCTTCGTTGTAAACTCTATCAGTATTGATGTTTTGTGAACAACATAATATCCTGTGGTGAACAATTTTGGATACATTTCAAACATATGCACGTTGTAAAGCATCTTCTTTGTGTTTAGCTGTAATACATTGTTTTTTATTTTCTATTATGTTTTGGTTTTCCCGAACCAATTTCTGCACTAAGTTAATATCTTTCACGATAAACTTAGATGAGCGAGCACTTATTTTTATCAATTTTTAAGAAAGAATATAATAAATGTAATCAACAAGTATTAGTTAAACAATAGTTATCATTTTATTTTACTAATAATTAATTAGAATTGAAACGTGTATCGGATGCCTCAAATTTGAAGTTTTAGGTATAAAATGCAAGGTCAACCGATCCCTATATATCTTATATACATATTTATGTATAACAATTTTTTTAATATAATAAAATAATTAAATTTGGTGCTTTTTTACTTAAATTACGCGTTTTTTCATAGTTTCAGTGATTTTTGAAATTTAAAAGTTGACAACACTGGTATTTATGTATGAGCAAAAAGGTTTGCACATTAGGGTATCTAATTCCTAAAGTAGCTTTTTCCCCGCAATTATCTATTAATGCAAATAAATAATTAAACTTTTTAGATGTAGTTTGTTAAAAGGCTTCTGACTGCTGTTAGGTGGAAAGGCAAATCGGCAAATGTTTTAAAAATGTATGGCACCCAATTTTTTTTTATATCACTCTCTTCTATAGCCCTGGCATTATTAAATAGAAAAATGTTATTGCTAGAAATTTTTCAAAATTTTTTTTTAAATTTATAATGTAAATTTTGCTAAAATAAATATACATATATTTACTATATCAATAAAAAAAATATTTCATTTACCTCATCAATTCTAAGTTTTTTATTATTTTAGGAAATTTAGCTGCCAATACTCAGACTTTAATTAATATGATCACTTCTTATTAAATAAAAATTGCTCAATTATCTAAACAGTGTTATAATTCGCAAAAGTTTCCTAAAGGAAAAATATTTATTTAAAGCATTTCATCATCATAATTTTTTTTATTTAGCTGCCTTACCGTAATTCAATTGAATTAAATTTTTTTACTACAATTTTAAATGTGATTTTCATTTACGAAATTTATGTGTAGTTTTCCTAATGCAAGCAAGCAACTTGTCTAGAAAATTTGTATAGGAATCACTTAAAAATTTTAGTGCTTTTCATATATATTTTCTAGACAAGTCGCTTACCTGCATTGTGGAAACTACACATTATTATTTTACATATTGTCATAGGTTTGTTTTAATTGAAATACGAGTGATCTCGTATTTTTATTAAATACCTAATTCATAAGAAATATTTTTGGTTTATAAGAGGTTAATAAAGAAGTGTTTCATACAAAATTTGTTTTATAAAACAAAATAATTTTGTACGGTTAAGGTAGAAATAGAAATCACTCAATGTGTAAAATTAAAAAATTTTTAAAAAAATAAACAGAAAACAAAAGGTAAATCAATTGTATACACAACAATCGTTTCTCATATTCCGTTTCATTGTAAATTTAATTTAAATAGCTGATGTTAATAAGAATCTCTACCCAAGTAGATAGACTAGGGTGCTGATGAAGTACGTGGCTGCACAGAAAAGTATCGGTATTTCCCCCAGCTATAAAGTCTAAGTTTATTTTTTCTTCTCTTCTTTAGAAACTAACATTAGTTAATAAAAAATATTTAATTCAATAAGAATTGAAATTACTGAACTTAAGCCTGACTATAAAAATTATTTCTGATTAAAATTCACTACAGTTCAATTTTAAATCTAAAAATGTCTCAGAAAATATTTATTTTAAAATTCCATCATAATTTTTTTATATAAACGTTTACTTCAATTCAATTGAGTTAAATTTTTTTGCATTAGAACTGAAAATATTTCTATAAATTTATGTATTTTTCGCTTAAGAGATTTATTATTTGACATATTGTCATAAGTTTATTTTAATTAAAACTTATTTTCTGGTGGTTAAGAAAAGCCGTAACTCAGTATTTTTTTGAAAGCGGGTTTTTGTTTCGATAGATATGTATCATAAAATGCGAAACTCCGATTTCAAAAATATAATAAGATAGGACCTTTCTATATTATGCATTCTATATTATGCATTTTGCTTGCCAATTTTTATTAAATCAGTTTTCTTTGCTATATAAGGAGCGCACATTATATTCCAATATAATAATGCCGATATTGCTCTAAAAATAAAAGCAGAATTGCTTACACATTCATGGAAAGGATATGAATATCTTACTGGAAACGCCATACATTTTTTTAGAGTCAATCTAGCGACTCTAAATTTAAACAAGAAAAAGTATTGCACATTCTTGAGAAAATTAGACACCAAAAGGAAAACCAGTTTTTAAAAATTTCTTTAACTTAAAACCTTAATATTTATGTATGAATTTTAAAGGCACTTTATAAATTTAGTATAACCCCTAAAAATATTTTGGGTCAGATTTATTTTACTTTGGGAATATGTTCCACCCTATTAATAATGACTCCTTAATAAGTATGTATTTATTCCAATAGTGCCAAATCAGCAACTTTGCCCTAATGTTAACAAATAGTGCATTAAATTATACAATTATGCTGCCTTACCCATCCCTAGTGCAATGAACAAGTGAAGAGCAAATAGAATACATATTTACATATCCCGTTAGCAGAGAAAAAATACATGAGAATGAGCAGAGTATTCACAAAAAAACATATAAATCAAAGAATAAAATATTGGACGTAAACCAAAGCCTATTGATACGTTATTTCAAGTGTTCATATAACTGCTGTTTTTTTTTCCTTAGCAGCACCTGTTGAAATTGTTTGGTAGGCCTTATTAATGGGACTTGGTGTTGAAGTGAGATACTAAAAACCGGTTTACGCATAAGAAATGTATGAAGAGATTACATATTTGGAGCATAGCGTACGGCGCACAGTGAAACAATTCGAAAAGAGGTGGTCAAAATTATGGAAACAAATTCTATACCAGATTTTAAGTTATGTTTTATATAAAAGTAATTAGAAGAGAACTTCGAAAACCAACATACAAGAGTAGGCTCAATTGAATATATTATAGAGCATTTTCGAGTTTTAAGTGCATTTAATAATTAATAACTTTTCTTCTTAAGAAAACAAGAAAATTTTATACTGAAATTTAAAAATTTCATATCTAGAGCTTAAAAGAAATGTATAAGTTAAATTTGAGCTTATAAAAATTTGTTTTTGTGGGGAATTTCGTACATATGACATAATTCTTTTTTCTTTAAGGAGTTTCTTCAGAAAAATCTTTGAGTTTATGAAAATTTTAAAAAATTGTGTCTAATAGGTTATTTTTAAATAATATTTGCTCACTACATTAAAATTAAATAAAATAAAATAGAATTAAATTAATTAAGTGAAGCAAAATGTTTTATTTGTATTTATAATAAATAAAATTTCTGAAAATAAATGATAAGATTTAAGAAATGTATTATTCGATATATTGTCATAAGTTTATTTTAATTTGAAGTTTATTTTCTGCTGGTTCAGCTTTGTCCATATGCATTTCATTGTTGCTGTAAAAAATTTTCAATAAACTTCAACCACACATTTTTAAGAGCCACAAACCTCTTATCTTATGCACAGACTTTCAGAAACTATTTGAGAATTTACAAATAATAATATTTTTGAAAATCACCAAAGGTTTCTAAGCGTAGTAATGCATGCAATGCAATGCAATGATTCCCAAAGGCATAAAAGGTGTATAAAAATAGAATAGATTCATATCGAATATAAATTATTAGCTGGGTTATGTATATTTTGCAACAATTTAAAGAAAGTTATATAACAATGTTTGCTCTTTAAAAGTTAAGCAAAAATTTACTGGATTGCAGTACATTGTTATTGTAGCTTTCACTTATGTCCAATATTTTTAAAAGTTAGTTTCACAGAAAAAAGTATTCACCAGTTAATGTTTACTATGGAAGAAGGTAAAGTGCTATTGCTGGACTTATGACCAGTAGTTGTGACGTCAATGGACAGAACAATTTGAAAAGAGAATTTAATTGATTCAATTAAATATTCAATTGTATTAATTAATTTGAGTGGAATAACTTAATTGATAGTATCAAATTGCTTATTGGTAAAAGTTTTACTAGTTTTTTGATTCTTTTTCCGTAAATATTTATAAATCCAGCAATTAATTAATGTTTCCCTTAAATTCTATATTTTTTTGTCTGTAACGCATACACAAAGCTAACATGTAACTATTTGCATGCCTAAGCATACGACAATATGGACTTATTGCAGTAAAATCTAAAAATTATTATTATATTATAAAAATAATTTTTTTTTCCAAATTCTATATTAAATGCATAATATTTAGAGCATTTCTGAGTTTCAAAGTCATTTCCAAGAGGGCCTTTATACTTGAACTATTTGGCAGGTATAGTTCACAGTTAAAAGAAAGTAAACCACAGCAAATTTCATAACATGCTAAAAATAATGATTTCTATTATTGTTTCCTACAAACCGGCGAAATAAAGTGGGCACAAGAAGACGCACTGATTAAATCGGTAGTTTTTTTTAGCTCATTTTAAGTCACTTTTGTATATTATATATGTATTATAGCATACGGAGTTAAACGGATTCCTATTACATAATGCCGATAAAATGAAATTTAAATTTAATCCTAATTGAATCTTGCTACATTGATCCCTCGGTAATGTGATCTTCCATTATAGTAATGTAAACATCTATTTTTTACTGATAATAGTTGAAAAATGAATTAATGTACTTAATTTTATTTTTTTAGTAAGTATTTAATATAAAAAGTGAATTTAAAATCACTACACCACAAATTTTTACAATCAAAAATGTGAGCAAATTCGATAATGTGAACAAATTCGATAATGTGAACAAGTTCGATAATGTGAACAAATTCGATAATGTGAACTACCGTGGTTTCTATTAGTTTACATTATCACGAGTTCACTGTATTTAGCAAAACAAAAATCATTAATATTTAGTTACTAGTTAGTTATTCTTTTTCTATAAAACAAAAATTAAAAAAATATATAATTATTCTTCTTAGTAGTGAGCTATTTAGTAAATTATAGAATTTTTACCGCATTCTTACGCAATGTGTCACTGTGCAGTGTTATTAAACTTAACGTACTCTCTATTTGAAGAAATGTACTTGCTTAAAGTTTTTTTTTGTTTTTTTTTAGTTTGGTTGAGATCTCTCATTTATTTGCATTGCAAGCAGTGTGACCAGAGTTCAAAATAACATTAAGCTAAATCACGCTAGAAACGAAGCTATAAAGAGTTTAAAAAATTAACAGCCTTATATATAAAAATTATTAAGGCTTTATAAAAGGTTTATTAACAAGATTTTTATAAAAATAATTTTATTAAGCCTTTAATAATTTATATATATATAAGGCTGTAAGTTTTAAACTAGAAAATAAAGCTAAACTTTTTTCTACTTCTGGGATCGCTTTGCGATAAATTATTTATTAATTATTTTATTTAAGTTTTAGGGAAAAATAAAACAAAAATTTATCAAAATAATCTTAAAAGGACTTATACATTAAACAGTCTTCACACATGAAAGTGCATTTATACCAAAATTCCTTATTGCACAAATTTATTGCAATAGTGTAGAAAGTAACTCCTTTACAAACAGTTGTACAAAAAAGTACACTATGAATGTTGCAGTGGAAAAGAATGAGTTTTTCCAGAACAATTTAATATAAGTTATCCGTTGGCCTACCTAAAGTCAATATCTTAACCCAATCGAGAGCTTGTGGGAAATCGTTAACTTAAAAATTAACCCAGAAAATTGAAAAAGCAAAGAAAATTTATTTGGCTGATGCATATGTCATCCAGAATAGAGGATTCGCTAAGAAATATTGATTTTAATATTTTTTTTGCACCTTAAATTGGGGGTGCTTTAGTTTAGTCCGCTTATATTTGCGACTTAAAATGTTTTTTGAATTTTAACTTTTTTTTAAATTAAATTCTGAACTCCTTAAGTTTGTGTTTTTCAATAATAAAGATATAAGCAAATAAAAAAATAAAATTGTTTTCTTTTAAAAAAATGTACTGATGGGGTGCTTAGGTTTCGGCCGATACTGTATATATACATATTGTGTTCTATTCTCGATTTAGTCGTAAGCGGTAAATATGAAGGTTTTCTTGTGAAGGTTTTTTATTTGTCTTACATGTATATGTAAGTTGTCGCTCACAATAAAATTGTACAGTATGTATCTTAAAAGAGATTAACAATTTTGGAATTTGGATAGTTGTAAGCTATTAAAGCTAAGCTAAGCCACTAAAACTTTAATTTCAATAAAAAAAATTCACTTTATTATTACATATCGCTTACAAGTAAATTGAAAATAGAAACGCCTTGCTCCACCTGTACCCCCTTTGAACGCTAGGTGAACATCTGGTACCTAGAATAAAAAACGTTGGCGAGTGTAGTGTTATACGCCCCTACTAGTATATGGATGTCATACACGTTTTCCCAGTAATAAATGCAAAAATAATAAATTTTCTTGATATAGAATTTTTTTCTTTGTGTGACTAAAATTCCATGAAGTTTTTGGTCCTCACAGTATATACATGTATGCATTTTATTTTATTCCTTTATTTAATTTTACAAACAGAATTACAAATTAGATAGTAACTTATTTTGACGATCATAGTAACAAAGACTTTCAGACGTTGTAGTGAACAAAAATTAGTCCGGAATGCAACCCACGACTCCCGCGCTAATAACTTTTACCAAATAAGCCACTGGGCACCCACATATCAAGCCTTTTTCGGTATTATCATAAGCGAAATGTTAACGAAAATAATTTTTTTTTTAAGAAAAAAAATTTTATGAGCCTACCCATAGCTTAGAGTTATCCAAATGCCAAGTTTTTGATAAGATACGAGCTGTACAATTTTATCGCAAGTGACAATTTACATAGAAAAAAATATTTGAATATTAAAAAAAAACCTTATCCTGAAAAATTTAATTTTGTTGGCTTATGATTAAATCGAAAATAAGTCTCGATATACATATTTTAATTAAAAATATAAACGAAAATATATAATATAAAAATAATAACATTTTTTTATCGTACAACAAGATAAATTAAATAGTTAACACAAATGAGGTTCAAACATATCAGTTTAACAATTTCTTAAGACAACATTTGTTTAAATGAATTATGAAATAAATTAAGGCTTGTATTCACAAGATCTGATGAATTGTTATTGTATTTTGAAAATTTTCATAAACTTCATTATATCAGGGTGATACTTTCTAAAAGTTACTCCATTGTGTAGGATAGTGAGTACCAGCCTTTAAAGGCAAAACTTAAGTCAAACGAATTCGCTTTCGTTTTTTATGTCTAAGTTATTTTATATGAATATGCACTGGAGACTTAAGAAAAGTTAAACAAGCTGAGGCTGGATTTAGATTTGTTTGACATGTGCCACACAAGTGTAAAAAAACGTAACCAACTAATGACTATTGAAAAACTTTTTGATTTGGGCATGTATATATTAAGTTAAACAAGTTCATACATAATTAATAGACAATTTTATAGAACCCAACATGATTGCAAACTTTTTTAATTCAATAAATACATGTCTGAGTCAAACAGTTTTTCATTAGTAAGTGAATTCTAAGTGAATTTAAAAAATGGCTAAAAAATTAATATAAGAGCTAAACTAATATATTAAATTTCAAAATTTGACTTCTTTTTATGGTTAAGCAATTTTCTATATACATTTCGTTCCCGCTTTTGGAACTCATCAGTACACTTTATTCCAAAAATTTTTTGAATTGATCTAACAAGCTCCGCATGTTTATAGTAAGACTCTTAATACTATATTGAGAATCACAATATACAAACGCAATAAGTTTGAAAACCGCAAATCGGGAAGAAATTAAAAAAAAACAATAAAAAAAAGCCAAATTTTTTAATTAAATAAAAACATTATGTCAAATAATATACAGTATTTTTCGTTTATAGCGAACCTGCTTAAAATGAACTTTCGCCTAAAACGAACCATTTTCGAAAGTACAAACTTTTATTTCTATAAAACCATGAACATTTTTTCACTTATAACGAACCCGCTTAAAGTGAACTTTCGGTTATAACAAACTTTTTTTGCATGTAAATTTTTTGTTTTTTTCGCTTAAAACGAACCAAGATGTGTGTTGCCATAAACAAAAAATTATATTTATATATTAATGTGTAGAGTAAGCTGTGTAAGAAATTTGCTTCAGTCTCGCGACACTCCACAACAAATTCTTGACCACTTGGCCCAATTGGAAGTGTATATAAATGAAGCCAATATTAATACTAAGCAAACTAAAATAACAGATTTTTAAAAAACTAAATAAACTTATTTTTTAAAGACTACAATGTTCTAAAATTGTTTTAATAAGTAAATAAATAGCCAAAGTGTTAAAAAAGGACATGTGCACACACAATAACGGTTTCTTGATGTCTTCACTTAAAACGAACTTCGCTTAAAACTAACAAATTTGATCAGTCCCTTGAAGTTCGCTTTAAGCGAAAAGCACTGTACTTCGTTATTTCATGTATTAAAATATTATAGCTAATCCCCAAAAATATAAGCTTAATTTAGCTCAGAATAAGCTAATATGGTCACACTGCACCTCTACGGATATGCGCACGCGGATAATAAGCCAGAAAATTAGGGGGTTCCAGCTTTGTAGAGCTCAAGAATTTAAGTAAAATGTTATTACTGTTGTGATATATGTACATATATATGAATATAAGGATACACTTTTTAATTGGAATTTTGGAAAATTTGCATTTTATATAAAAATAATTTTGAGATGGAAGAGGCTTTTGAAATATTTTTTTATTCAAGTTATTATACGTTTAGTTTGCCAATTGTAGTGAATAAACAAGTTATGGAGGTATAATAAAAGTACAATTATCAAATCATTTTTAATTAAAAACTTCGAAGTTTTTCCATGTGACTTAAATCAGTTTGAGCCCACCACCCATTAAGCAAGCCAAATACATAGAAAAACAAAAGAAATTGTCAGTAATTTTTTAAAATTTAAATTAGTCCCTCCCTAATGTGCAAACCTTTTTGCTCATGCATAACGACATGCTTACATATTTGCCGCCTAATTTTAAACAGCGTTGTCAACTCGGTGCTTTTCGCACCGCTTTTAGTGCTTTTTGAAAATTTCGACGCGAAAAATTTTTAAGTTAGTGCTCAGTGCTTTTTTAAATTAATTTCGGTGCTTTTTGTTTCGAGTCGGTGGCACTAAACCAAAAATTCGAAAAAAAATTTCCTCACCTATTTTTCTTTCGAGGACATCTATATATAAAAATATAAGCTCTGAACTTAAATGGAGCATTTAAAAAAATTCTACTAAGATTGTGCAAGGCTTGGTTGAAGCAATAAGCGCCATGTTACTCTCAAACTTTAACATTTAAAGCACAATTATTATAAAAAATAAAAATTGTTTTGCCACACTACAAAGAAGACAGAATAGAAGTATTTACCCAAGTATAGTGTAACATCGAAATTTTGTCTAGTCTAGGGAAAATATTGAGTCCACTATCGAGTTTTCAGTTGATATGAACTCGTTTGAAGCATTATCAAAAGTTGCATTCCCATCAAACTTCTGTCACTTCCATTATTAAACGCAGAAGTTGATCGCGTTTTCTTTCTATGACTTTATTTGAGTCTAAAATACGTAACAGATTGTCCTTACACTTGGTTCACGCTTTGGTTATTTATAACAAAGAATGGTAACTATATTTCCCAATGTCCAGTCTTTTTTTTATTTTGGTTACATTTTTTCTAAAATATTAATAAGTACATACAAATGAATATTTTTTTAACTTGATAAACTTCCAAATCACTTTTTTTAATTATTAACTTAGTTATTTATATTAAGTTTGCTGCACAACACTTTTAAAACCTTTTTTATTTCGATCATAATTTATCATCTTTTTCACATATGTAGTTCAGTCTCAGCCGAAATAATGTTTTCACAGCATAATATAATAAAATCAAAATTTTATTTAAAAATTTTTTAACTACTAAGACCATCGAGTTTAAAATGTAATCAGCTATTAATCTCAGAAAGAGTTATCTATTATTTCTAATTTGATTGAATTCGAAAAATACGTTTATTTCCTGACGAAAAATTATTGAAATTAAATTTTTTTATAATAACTACAAAAGGCTTCGTCAAACTGATTTGAGAATTCACTGATTCTTATACAATTAAAATGTGTATTGGATGTCTCAAATTTACAGTTTTAAAAATCTAATGCAAAGTCTACCTATTATTATATTTTTTATATGCATATTTGTGTATAACAATTTTTTTTAATATATTATAATAATTACAAATTTAGTGCTTTTTTACTTAAATTACGCGCTTTTTTAGTGGTTTCAGTGCTTTTTCAAATTTAAAAGTTGACAACGCTGATTTTAAAAAATTAATTTTAGGTGAGAGTGATGAGTAAATAAACAAATGAATTTAGTTATTAAAAGATCTCTGTCGCGTACGTTTCATTGTCTCGAAAGAAATTGATTTTTATTTCTTTGTTTGTGTAAGTGAATGTGTATATAAGTTAAATTTGTTTCTTGTTAAAATTTGCTAAATAAAAAGTAAATTTATTGTTTTAAAAGTTAAATATACATATTTATTAAGAGGCGAAATGCCCATAGTGAAGTTAAAAATAAAGAGGCAATTGCCCACTAATGTGAAAGCAGAGTATGTGTCAATAAGGAAATGCAAGATAAAATGCGTGCATAAAGTGTCTGTTTGAGAAAAGAAAATCAAATTTATTAATTTAATATATATTATTTATTTAGTCGGTTCGGTCGTTCGCTTAAAATTGTTATAAATAATAAATTATTAGTTTTTTACAAGTAAGTTAACCATTTTTGCTTTAACTTCTGTTTCGTTTCTGGTGAAATTTGGCAACAATTTTTTCTTCTTCATCCTCACATTAAAAATTATCTGTTTCCATCTATTTCCTTCCTTCTAGAGTTGTGTTCAACAAAGTCAAAGTAAACTTTAATAAGTTTGAAGCAACTTTTCATTCTAACTCCAACGAACTGGTTGAAAAAGACCTGTTGCATACAACTCTACTTGCCTCCGTATCTACAATAAGTATGTATTAGCTTTTACTTTGTTTTGCATTTGAACTTTATTGAGTTGCAACAATGAAAATTTTACTAACTCCGAACCGTGTCCATTTATCAGTTAGGAAAAGCACTTGGTTAATAAAATCACCCCTGTGTTGCGCTTTTGAAATATGAACTATTCAATAAAATATTAATCACGCTGCATATTTTTGAGGATTTATTTAGAGTATTGGTGCTGGTCTTTGCTAAAAAATCTATCTAAGTGTACAACCAAACAAGCTAAAAGATTGTGGGAAAAATTATTTGAATATGAAATTAATATCACTACGTGAACTTGAAAGCATTTTTGAAGCTTTCTTAAGCAATTCTATTTATTTGTTTCACGCAACATACATATGTATGCCTTTCCTGGCTAATTTAATTTTTCTGAAGACAGTGGTTCGTTCAATGCCCCAGTGAATATCAAAACAATATTTTTTCTGTTAGCAAAGGCAAAAACAATAATTATGTATAGACAAAAACGAAAAAAAAAATCAAAGCAAACAAAAAAAACTTCTCATTGTGCGATTGCTTGCCTCTACCGCGTTTCTACGTTTCTTCCCTATTAATAATTATAAAAACAGTCGCAAGCAAAGCACAAACAAAAAAGAAAAAGTTATACACTACGTTGTAGAGTTGTGTCAAACAGTTCTTTATGAACTAGTTCGTTCGGTTGGACACGAATAGAGTTGTGTCCAGTGTTGCCAGAATTTCTAAGGCTAAAATCTGCAAAATTTAAATATTTTTTAAGGAAAAAATCTGCAAAATCTGCATTTTATTTTTAAAATCTTCAAAAAATCTTTAAAGCAATTTTTATAACAACTTTTTTTATATTTTATTCAAATAATTTATATAAATATGGATGTACATATGTAATATAAATATTTTTTCATTAACCTATTTTCAGAAAATTTTAACTGAGCTTAAAATATATTTTATTTAAATTTTTTAGAAAAAAATTTCTTAAAATAACTTTCAAGCACATTTTATTATTTTTATGAATATAAGCATTTAATGTATGAATAATGTGCATTTCGTTTCTACTTAAGAATATCTTTACAGGCTAACATCTTCGATTTTGAATCCACTTTTATTTTCTTATTACCTTTTTACAATTAGTTGCCACATTGGTTGAAGTCTACTGAGGAGTTGTACGGCTTTTCCACAAGGAAAGTTTACTTTGCAAAGTCTTGAGTTTGTTGAAGAAAAAAGAATATAGAATAACATTTATTTTATCTTCTCTCCCACAAACTCAAGACTTTGCAAAGTAAACTTAGCGTGTGGAAACCCCGTCTTTCTTTAGGAGAAACGAAATGGATATAACCAACAAGCAAATAATATAAAATGAATGAGAAAAGAAATCGAATATATAAAAAGTTATACAAAAAGTAATTTAATTTGTTGCTTAAATATCCAAAGCAGATCGAAGCTTTGTTTTATTTAAGTTCACCTGACTGAAAATTTTTTCGACATTTGTAAATGAACGTGGTAAAGAGATTAATTTTTGAATAAACTTAGAGCGGCAAAATCGTAATCAGTATAAGCTCGTTTTATATCAGATATTCTATTCCAGAAGCTTGCCAAAATTATTTCTTCTTTTTCTTTAATGATGTCTTCGAAGTTCAAAAATTGTAACTCTCTAAACTACGAGTCGTTCACACAGGAAAAAGTTAAAAAATTCACTATAATTGAAATTGAAAAATCTGCATTTTTAGGCCAAAAATCTTCAAATCTGCATTTCGTAATTTTGGAGGGTAAAAATCTGCAAAATCCAGATAAATCTGCATTTCTGGCAACCGTGGTTGTGTCCAACAGCTTGAGTTTGAGAGTGTTTAACTCAAAAGTTGTGTCAAACCCATTTAATTTACATAAATACATACATTTATGTTTTTGACCGAACTTGTGTCCAAGTGGACGAACTACCCAGTAAAAAATAGGATCATCCAAAGAGTAATATAGGAGCGCTCCTTTGCGAGTAATGGATTACTCCATAAAACTCCGGATCTCATTGGATTTTTAACACAGCATGTCCGCAGAAACGAGTACTCCTTTTAAGCTCCTTATGGAGTACTCCCTTTGATCTTGAAAATGACGAAAGAGGGAGTATTCGCTTTTGTCTCCTAAAAGAGCATAAAGGGAGTAAAAATTCATATAACATACAAATTTGGTTATTTTTTCAATTTCATTTTCAATTAGTCGTCTTAAATGACGCTTAGAAACTAAATTTTAACATATTTTTAACAATTTGTTACTATACCCGTACCTTTTCGCTTTTTTTTATACCACGTTCTTAAAACTAAACTGACTAAATAGAAAAACAAAACGAAAACAACAATTAACAGTTATGTCAAAGAAAAAAAACCAAAAACGAACTGATACATTCCTCATTGATCCATTTGGAGTAATAAGCGAGGCATAAACAACAAAACAAAAAAAAGTTTCGATAGCTCGCTTATTACTCTAAATGGATGAACAAGTCATTGCTCCTTTGTTGCTCGATTATGGATTAATCCATATATTTTTTACTGGGTAGTTAAAAAAACAACTGTTGGACACGAGTGGATTGCGCATGCCTACTGCGTGAAATTAAATAAAATGTGCATTTAATTTCAGTGAACAGTATCTACATACATATGTACATACATACATACATTCTACTTATTTTAATCTTTTTATATAAAATTCACTAAACTTGTGCAATAAAAAATTTTTTATTCCAAAGAAGTCATAAAAATGTAGAGTTTGCGATTCTTCGGATTATTTCTACTGATTTTTACATAGGCATGTCATTCCAAGAATTTCTCTCTTTCGATTCCTAATCTCCCAATTGGCGTTTATAATAATATTTTCTTTTAGAAAATGTGGTAAAAGGTTGCGTAACTTTTTTGCAATTTGTTTCCTTCTATACGAATTTGAGTGCAAAACAGTGTTTTCATGTAAATTTAAATAAATAACTTTTAACATTTACACAAAAATTTGTTCACAAATTTCTTTTAAAAAAATCGATACTTTAAATATTATGGTGAATATTTTCTAAAACTGTAAAGTAAATACAAGATTTTGTATGACTAAAATCAGGGGGCAAATTACGGCACTCGATACCGTTCGAAATTTGAAAATATTTCCATATAAACTCTATTGAAATATTTCGTAATTTCGTTCGTTAACGAGTGCCGTAATTTGCCCCCAGAGCTGTTAAATTTCGATTACGATTAGGAATCAATTAGATTACATTTTAAAAAGAATTGTACTGATTACATAATTCCTTTTAAAAGAATTTCTGATAAATAATTGATTACGATTACGATTACATGAAATTACAACAATTAAAAAAAAATCTTTAAAAGTAATAGGATTATTTTTTAATTACTTTTGATTTTTTTTTTACTTTTGATTATTAATAAATAATCAAAAAGAATTAAAAGTTATCTTTAAAAGTAATCGGATTATTTCTTAATTAATTTTTATTTATTTTTCTCTTGATTATTAACAAGTGATCAAAAAGAATTAAAAGTTATCTTTAAAAGTAATCGGATTATTTCTTAATTACTTTTGATTCTTTTAGAATATTTTTTGTAGTTTCAAGTAATTCAGATTACTTTTCCGTTATTAGTAATCGTAATCAATTAGCAATCGTGCGAAACTGAATATAATCGTAATTTAATCATTACTCAATGAAACTATTTTTTTAAGCTTTAGGTCGGTCAGTAAATTTTTTATATAAAAACAATAATAATCCTGAAGAAGTTAACCAAAGGTTAACGAAATATCGATATAAAAATAAAAATATAAAGAAATTTATAAAATTTACCGACCTAAAGCTTAAAAAAATAGTTTCATTGAACATATAAAAAAGGTCGAAAAATTAGATAAACAATTTAATCATTACTTTACCTTTCAAAAAAAAGTAATAAAATTAGTAATCAGTACGATTACTAATCATTACTTAACAGCTATGACTAAAATAAACTTCTACTTGCTTTTATGCTAATTATCCTCACGTTAAAAATACCGATTTTTGTTTGAAGCAATAGAAATGTAGTTCCTTAAGAATGACTTCCAATTTTTTTAGTTTTTATTTTACGAAACTTCCAATTTTATAAAAATGTTTTAATTTCTTCCAAATTCAATGAAATAAAAAAAGTAAAATACTATTTATGAAAATGACTGTTCAATTCAAGCCTTGAATTATACTGTAAATCAAACCTTGTATTACAAATGACTTCAAGTATATTTCAAGCTTCAAAAATAATGCTTTTAAAATAGAAAGGAAAATGCAATCGACAAGTTTTCTTATAATAATTTTCTATATATCTAGTTTCACTATTTTTTTTCACGATTTTAATCACCTTTTGTTTAAAAAAAAATAACTTTATTATTTGTCTTTGCTATTTTTCAGTATAATTTCAATTTTATTAAAATATTAATTACTTCTTTGAAATGGTTTGGATATGATGTATGTTGATTGATTTTTTATTTCAAAATAATTTCAAACTTGAATATTATTTGAAAAAATTTTTAATTCAACTTTCTTTCCAGTTTGAAATTTCAAATGCTTGAATTAAAATTTTCTGAGTTTTTATTGGGATACATGATGCTTTCTTTCATCCTAATAATATTAAATCCAATAATAGGGCAAAAAAAACAGACCTTACCTTATAAAATAAGGAAAACGGATTATAATGATCGCTATCCAAATTTTTAGCGAGAGCCGTTGAAAAAACACCTTTCCATAAAAACACTAAGTTACATCCCATTAAAGGGCCATGATAGGCCATATAGTTACGGCAAAATAATGTGCACTGAAATTGTTGTGCTATTTATTTTTAACAAAAATTATTATAGAAAACTTTTCCGAAAAATGCCGCACTTAAAAGTTATGGTACCAAAAGTGCTTATAATGAAGAAATGTTATATATTGGTCGGTTCGCATGCTATCACTGCAAATTTTACACACATGTAATTTTTCTTGCTGCTGCCGGTGCGCAGCAAATAAAATAAATACTTTCGGGATCTCATACAATTTTTGGGTCGCTCATTTATTTATTTTCAAGTTCGTGATACGGAACTACCCAGCAAAAAATTTCAAAAAAGTAATCAGGATTGGAATTAAGCATTTTTGGTGGAAGGAAGCTCTCCCCTACTGAATTACCATCTTAATGATTTTTACAAGGTATGAGACTAAAATAATCGATTCTTGAGAAGTACTTACTTTTTTACAAGACACATGTGTTCACATTCTCGTCATTTATCAACTTGAACGTAATTTTTTAAATTTTAGGTAATGTGATTTCTAAGCGAGTAATGAAATTTGGTAATCAGAAAAGTAAATCATTATATGGCAAGTAGTTCAGTTGGTAATGTGTAATTTTTGCTGGATAATCCTCATATCGTTCTTCATATTTTGTTAAAATTTCATACAAATATCTTTTTTAATCCACTCTTGAGAGAAAAATAAAACTTTATTTTTCTATTAAGTTGTGTGTAAATTGAAAACTTGAAACTCGTTTTCTGGAAAACTGGTTTTTTTAAATGGCATCGATTTGTTAGTGCATATTTTTGCATATTTTACCCTTTAAAGCATGTTTTTGCATAATTCAGTCTAACGCGCATATTTTGAGCATTTTTCGAATCTTTAGAGCATATTTGGCGTTTTTAGAGCATACTTGAGTACATTTAAAATAATTTTTATTTTAATATTTAAAAAAAAAGTTTTTGTTAAAAATTTCGATTTCACACGTTTTCTTGTGAGTTCTGATGTTAAATCACATGATACACGTGTTTAAGTTGAAATTTGGAATGTGCTAATTATAATTATGTGTTCTAACATCCAAATTTAGAACAAAAAAAATTAAAAATTTTACTTCAGTTAAGGTTGAAAAAGAAAATTTTCAATGTATAAAAGAGGTGACCGGCGGCGATTTTTATTAAAAAAGCTGAGTGAATAGTTTTTGTTTATTGCAATAACAATTATAGAAACCATGCAAAGATTCTCGTCTGCCTATTTATATTAAAAACAAAAACAAAGCACTCAAAATTTGTTTTTGTTTCCAATATAAATATAAGAAGATGAATGAGGATGAAAAAAACTATAAACTTTTAATTTCGAAACAAAAATTAAGAGAGCGTGTCTTGATATCCAAAAAATTCTCTCGTCCCCTTGTGCTGAAGTCAGCATATTTTATTATAAAAGGAAGCTACGCGTTTAGGGTGACCGATGACATTTTTCAAAAAGTGGCAAAAAATAGGGGATTTGTCAAAGAAAAGGGGCAACATTTAAAAAAAATATATAACTCAACTAAACTTTTTATTTTTAATGTATTATTATACTAAAAAATGGTGACAAAAAGTGGCAAGGCAGTCGAAAAAGTGGCGAGGCTGTCGAAAAAGTTGCAATTTGCCACTTTAGTCGGTCAAACGGTCACGCTGTACGCGTTTATAATTTTATCATCTTTGAACTGGGGGCAAATCACCGCATTCGAAATCGAGTACTTTGTCTTTGAAATGTTGTTAACGTGGATCACGGCAATCGTTAACGAAACGTATCTACTCGAAGTTGCACTCGATTGATGGTCTACTATCGAAAACAAGTAAACTCTTTGCTTTTTGCCGCGAAACAAACCAAAGAAACAAAACAAAGGAAAAAGAAAGAAGTATGTATGTAATAAAAATATAAGTATTTTCCCGATATTTTCGAACAATTAGTTTAGAAAATATAATTTAATTTAATTTTAATTGTTTTTAAGGAAAGCGAATATCAATACAAAAATTGTCCAATAGGAAGTGCAAAAGATAAATAAGGGAAAAATCGTTTCCAGAACAAATACAAATAAAGTAAATGGGAAACAAAAAGAAGTTTTGGCTTAATTTACGATAGAACATCCCGTTTCGTTTTGTTTTTCTTATTGTCATATGCTAACAGCAATGTAAAAAATAGGATCGAATACCGTGATCCAAAAAATTGTAGCCATCGAAATAATTCTCTACACGAGCGTGCACTCGATTTCGAATGCCGTGATTTGCCCCCTGATCTTGAAGCAAGCATAATGTTTTGTATGGGATGAATCTATTGCAAATAGGGTATTCAAACGTTTAACCGTTAATCGGTTAACCGGTTAATCACTACCCGATTAACTGATCGGTTAATTTAAAATGGGCTTTTTTCGATTAAACCTGTTAATTTCAGTCGATTAACCGATTAACCGACTTTTTTTTATATTTTGTAGTATTTGTTTCATATCATTTACAAAATCTATATAATTAATAGGCAAACAAGTTTTTTATAATCCCTCTTACGCTAGTACTACTGCACCGATTTTAAAAAGATTTATATGGTTTTAAAGGGTTTTCAGTACAGATGTGCAGAATCTACATATATTTTATTGAAATCGTTTTAGTATTTTGGGAGCTATAAGCGTTTAAAGTTGCTACTACTACATGCACACATATTACACACGCATTTATTAGCTTACAAGTAAACAAGAAACAAAACATGAGACTGGGTGTCAGTGTTGCCAAAATGTTACAGGCATTTCCAACCATATAACCCCTGAAAACCCGCTAAAAACCGCCAGCTGAATAAAAATAAACGCTAATGTAACCGCTGAATATATGTCTTTTATATGGTTTATTGGTAAAAAAAAGAATAAGATAAATTTTATAAAATATGTATACATATGCATAGATGTATGTATGTTGGCATCTCGTAATTCCCCAATATTTCTAATCAAAACTCAGCCTACTCTCTAAGTAGGTATTTTATTTCCTGCAGAGTTTCCATACACAAATATCGAGACAGGAAAAAGTAGAATCCAAGGGACTATTCTATCTTGTAATAATAATGTTTAAGCTGATTCAGTATATATTTTCAATATTTTCTGCGATAGACTTTAATTATTCTACACGTGTGGAATAATATCTTGCCGTTTTGCTTGAAGTATTTGTAAAATATTGTTAAAATTTCCTGACTTTCTGACGATCTGAAATTAAAAAATAGTGTTGATAAAATAAACTCTGTGGCTCAATTCACATTGGCTTGAAGTTTAGTTTCGAAGGAGAATTTCAATAAAAAAAATCTCTAATCAAAATCAAATTATTCACAAGAAGTTATTGTCTTGAGAAATTTTGGTTGATATTATGTTTTCCTCATACTCAGTGGTCCAGTCACCCAGTTTTCGGGTTGTTTTCCGTTTGTTTAAAGATTTATTTACTATTTTTTTAATACGAAAATAATGATTAAATTGGTTTGTAATATAATTTTAATCTCGAATTAAATTTTATTCACTAATTATAAGATTTATTCACTTTTATACTCGTATGTATATACATGTGTATCTTATTATTTTTAACCTCTTAAATTTTCACATTATAATACACGACCACAGTATGTCAATTTTTTATTTGCAAAAAAGTGACGTTAGTTTCTTTTCGCTGTAAACACCAGGGTACGTGTCGCATAGCTGCGTTAAATTTACTTTATTTTGATTCAATACTTTTCTTTATAAGTTTCAGAAAAACGCTGAAAATCCGTCAACTAAGAAATTCTTCCGCTAAAATTCCCGCTGGTGGTTTTTTAAATAGACTTGCCGCTAATGACAACAAAATACAGTCATATATAGCGGGAAAACCGCCGTTTTGGCAAGACTGCTGGGTGTGTGTTTGTAGTATTTCTCTTGATCTAAAATTTTTTTCTCTTACTTGTTATTGTATGAAAGCCATAATACTTAAAGGAAGAGAATTCAATAAATTGAATTAGCTTAATTAAAGGGATTTCGTTTGTATTTTTAATTTCATGTATTATTTAATTATGAATATGTATATACATAAGTATGTGGTTGGCTGTGTTTTAATGCATTTTTATTACGTTTAGATAAATTTTCTTTGAATCTTAAAAAAATTATTTACATTTATATTCTAGAATATGGGCGATTGCGTCGTCCGTTGGTATATCTAGTTAATTATTTTTATTTAAATTAATTATTCATACAAAGAAATATGTTCAGTGATCTTAAATTAAGTAAAACTTCAAAATCATTGGGCATGGCTGTAAAAGAGTTTACTAGAGACTCTAAAACTCTAACTAGAGTGAATTATTAAGTTTTTATTTAATAATTTAATAAAAGCCAATAGTACTGTTGCCAACATTTTAATAATTTATTTATTTATTTATAACATTAGCAGATAATTGCAAATCCTAAACTAATGATAAAACGGCCACGGTTACAGGACCTTAGACTCTAATTTAATTAAGGATTTTTCCTTTTCAGGTGTTGAATTTCTTTCCGGACATATACCGTGTCTCCCATCGGTAATTGAATTCCCCTTTTGGCCAGTGTATCGGCCCTCAATTCCCATATGTCCTCGTACCCAAAATATATGTACTTGTCTACCAGTACATAACATATTTAGAACATTCCTACACATGACCACAAGTGAAAGTCCGCTGAAATTACCTTAATTTTCTCTTGAGTGACTACTTTAATTATCCCTTAAATAATTTAAATTTTTTGCTGGGACTTTTAGAAATCTATTGGGCAAGGGATTAAAAATTTTTAATATGAAATTAATAATCCAAAAGCCATTAATAATCCAAAATTTATTACAAAAATATTAATTTTGAAAAAGAAATGGACGAAAAGAGATAAAAACCTTGTGTGCACAAGCCCCACAAAGACAACCGACGCGGTCAGTTTGAATATTTGCTTAACATACACACCAAATAAATTTAATTCTCTCTATATAAGGATGTAGATTGAAAAGGAAGAAAAATTTTGTGTGAAAGGAAGTGAAATGCGTATTTAGTGGATATATTTTGAAACATTAGAACACTTGGGAAAAAATATGTACTTTAACTTTGATGGAATCTCTCACAGGAATCAAAGTAGGGTTGTCATTGCAAGAAGTTCTCTTTTTCGATGCCTGGTCACTGAATTGGAAGCGATATTAAGAAAAATTCCCTTTATTGTGTTCTATGATAATATTTTCATCTAGGAATGATGGTAAATAGTTACCTATTTTAACAATTCGTTTCTTTTTATACGAATTTAAGCCCGAAATAGTGTTTTCATGTAAATTTAAGCAAAAGACTTTTAAATTTAAACTAAAATTACTTCATAAATTTCTTTAAAAAAATTAATTTTCTATAAAATCTGGTGAGTATTTTCTAACACTATGGAGGAGTTACAAGATTTTGTGTGACTAAAATAAGCTTCTACAAATTTTTTTTTGCTCACTCTTGGCAAATTAAAAATATCGATTTTTTGGAAGCAATGAAAATGTAGTTCCACTAGAATGACTTCCATTTTTTTTTCACTGGGTAGTTAGACATTAATCAGCTAGAAAAAACACTGTTTAGGAAATTAATAAAAAAATTTCCTTTTATATTATGAAGTTAAAAAAGCCAACATATACATAACAGTAGTAGATATGTAAGTACACTGGCGAACAAAACTGGCAACATAATATAATAGATTAACATTTTATGTGTATATTAATTATTAAAATAAAAAAAAAATATGTTAAATTACACTATCCTCTAATAAAATATTATACTTTTAAGTAAAATGATTACACAGGTCAAACAAATGAAATTTATTGTGTAAGGTCAAAGGTTTCGTAGTCAATTTGTATACACTAAGTACTGTGTATCAATCCATCGAAACCAGTTTTTTTTTTGAATTGACCCTGTATCTTGAGTTTTTCCGTTATTAAGGAAAAAAAGTATGCTGCATCACATAATTTGCATTTTTTTGAGAACCAGTTCTTTGATTAAATAAAAAATACATAGAAGACTAAGAAAAAAATTGGCCTTTAAATTACGTCTTAATTAATTTTCCAACAGTCTTATAGTTTCGGAGATATTCCGAAAGTTTTATGCAAAAAAATACACTTTTTCAAAAAAATTAAGAAAATCGTTTTTTAAAGGACTCACTAAAATTTTAAACTGAAGAAAATTTTATATTTTATTATTAATTGTGATACATTCATATGTTATAAATAAAATGAGCCAAATTTATTTAAAATCATTCCATGAATTCTGATTTTATGCACAATTAAGTGGTAGCAGATATACTCGTAGTACAGCTTTTTTTAATTATTATTTATTTTAACATTTAAGAAATTTATTATTCGACATATTGTCATAATTATATTTTAATTTGAAATTTATTTGCGCCAATGAAATACGTATATAGACCAAGCTAAACCACCAGCAAATAAATTTAAAATTATTTATTTTAAATTGAAAAAAATTTAAAAAGGTTGTAATACGAGTATATATGCTACCACTTAATTTTGAATAAATTAAGAATTCATGGAATGATTTTTAATAAATTTGGTTAATTTTATTTATATTTATATAATATATAAAATTTTCTTCAATTTAAAATTGTAATGAGTCTTTTAAAAAAACGATTTTCTCATTTTTGTTGAAAAAATATGTTTTTCTATATAAAACTTTTCGAATATCTCCGAAACTATAAGACTGTTGAAAAATTATTACGGACGTAATTTAAAGACCAATTCGTTTCCTAGCTTTCTATGCATTTCTTTATTTAATCAAAGAACTGATTCTCAAGTAAATGCAAATTATGTGATGCTGCATCCTCTTTTTTTTAATAATGGAAAATCTCGAGATACAGAGTCAATTGAAAAAAAGCTCAGTATCACATGCACGAAAATTTACTTTCAAAGTACCGACCTTAAAAATCGTGTTGACCTGTGTTATGCTTGATAAATAAAAAAAGCTTAAAACTTATTTAAGGCCGTGATACACTATCAAACAAAGTCGTGCGATCTACGAAAAACTACAACCCTGGTGTGATGAATTGTTATTGTCTTTTGAAAATTTTCATAAAAACCATCATACCAGGGATGTACTTTTTCGTAGATTGCAGGACTTTGTAGGATAGTGTATCACGGCCTTTAGCAGCATTTATCCAGTTTTGCTGTTTGCTAATTTAGCTTCACAAATTGGAAATTTAGTATTTAGTCCATAATTCTTTATTTTTATACCCTTTACTAAAAATGGTAAAGGGTATATATAGGTTCGTCATTCAGTGTGTAAATTCCGAAATATGAATATGCCACCCATAAAGTATATATATTCTGGGTCCTTATGAATAGGGAAGACGAATAACCAATGTCCGTCTGTCCTTCCTTCCGTCCGTCTGATGAACGTGAAATCGGTTTTCCGAAGCTCCCAGAAAAGCTACTTACTTCGGTCTTGAACTGTTGTATCAGAAATGGTCCATGGGAATCAGCAAAATTGAGCAGATGGTTTCACAGCTGGAAAACTTAAATTTTATTTTGCCATATAAAAGTAAAAAACTAAACTAAAACTAGTTTTTATTTTTTTTTGTGCAATTAACATATTTTATATTTCAGTACGAATAAAACTATTATTAAAACATAAAAAAATTAAGAAATTGTAAAAACGTTTCCAGGGTTGGAAAACTTTAAATTTTTTTGTAATATAAAAGTAACCCACCAAAACTAATTTTTTTCTTTTTCTATATGAATTAAACATATCTTATATTCTTAAAAGAAATATATTGGTATAAGAAATCAGAAAAATATAAAAGGAGGATTCCAGGTTTGGGAAACTAATACTTTTTGTGACAATAAAAGTAAGAAGGGCTAATTAATCTTTTCTTTTTCCTTAAAAATTAGTTATATTTTATATGATGGAAACAAAAGTTTAGTATAAAAAAGTAGAAAAATAAAAACCACATTTCCAAAATTTAAAAATTTTTTAGATATTAAAATAACTAATTTTTTCCTTATTTCCTTTTTTTTTGTTCGCTAAACATATTTTATACAAAATGATGATTCCGGGGTTGGAAAATTTAATTCTTTATTTAATTAAAAGTAACTAGGTCAATTAATTTTTTTTGCTTATAAATTAAATTTACTTTAGGTCTAAGATAGAAATAGTTTGGAATAAAAAATTAGAATAATAAAAATCATTCCCAGAGACCTGGAAAACTTGAACTTTTTCTGATTTATGTATCAGAAATCAAACTAGATATTTATTTGGTAATAAAATATATTCTATATTCTTGAAAGAAATAAAGTAGTATTTAAAATTTGAAAAAAAATTTTTGGTAAAATAAACCAAAAACTATTTTTGTCAGTTAAACATATTTCATGTTTAAGGAAGATCTTTACTCAAGATTTTTTTGTCCATGTACAATTAATTTTTATATGTATATCTAAATTAAGTTTAAACGAAGGTTTGTGCCATGTTTCTTATTATGCTCTTAGCACAGTTTTGTTTCGAATGGGTGGATGGTCTTTCGTTTACAGCTTGTAACGAGGTCTTATTAATTTTTTATTAAATGGAAATAGAAATAAAATTTATGGCTAACGCTACATTAACACATGAAAGTACTTTCTTGAAATTTCTGTATACGTATTATGAATAAAAATTCTCATGAAATAAATGAATTTCATGAACATATCTTGTTCGTTTTCACAGGAAAGTGAAAGTTAATTTTAAAAATGACATCGAAAATTAATGTTGGAAAAATTTGGTTTGTTTGCTGCTTAATTAGAGTTACCAAGAACATTCACATACACAAAATTATAGGGCAATAAGTTTGGAATAAGTATTGTTGTTAATATTTCAATAATATTATTGTTTTAAAAAAGCAAGAATTGTGTTCTTCATGTATATTTGAAAATACCAGATTATAATTCTTTAAATATTTAAATTTTTCTTTAAAAAATGTCTTTAGGACGCATGTTCATCCACACAGAAAAAATTATTCTTGAATTTTTTTCAATTAAGTTATTGCTTAGAAAAAATAATATTTTTTATTAATATTTTAATTGAATATATGTTTATTTTAATTGAATTTACTGCTCTATCAAAAAAGTGTTATCAACAGAGTTTAACTCAGAATAGTATGATATGGTTAACAAATATTGTATGTAAATATTATACTTTTTCTTTTTATGTGTAAAAATCGAGCTGTTTTTTATAGTATGCCACACTGTTTTGAAAAAATATTTTCAATTAAATTACCCAATTAATCTTTTAATTGGTTTTGAACTAAAAACTAAAAAACTACTCAGCTTATATATATATATTATTTTTTTTGATTCATAGTAATTTCAACATGCGTGGAATAAAAATAAAATATTAAAAAAAACAGAAATTCATTTTGTTCCCTTATTTCAAAGTCGTCGTCCATACAGTGAAACATTTGCTGCAAAACATTTGAGTTTGTTGACGAGAGGGGAAAGAGGAATGGCAAAAGGTACTTTGTTTCATGTACACGAAGTTCTTGTTAAGTACGTCATTCTCGCCTCATTCTTATGAAAAATATATGAGAAAATGTATTAACCTGCAAAACAAAAACTTCACAATGTGGACACGAGTGCAGTTTCAAAAGAGAAAACAAAAATGTTTTGCAGCAAATGTTTCACTGTATGGACGACGACGTCTTAACAATTAGATCATAATAAGAAACACAAGCTTATAGAGTCCATAGAGTCTATAATGTAGACCAAATGTGAATGGTAATCTTAGTATATTGCCGTTATTTGGGGTCCGATGCAAATGGTCTTGCGTAAGTATGTATGTATGTAAATGTAGTGTATGGAAAATATTGTAGCCTTTCTTTAAAATCCAATCACAAAATACACACACAATTCAAAGTACGGCTACGATATTCTGAATTTACCTTTACACAAGACTCTCAAACAACGAATATGGCCATTGTACTTTTGTGCACCATTCGAAATTCAAAAGCCAGTTAAGTTTTTGGTACAATACACATATATTTAAATTTTTTATACATACATACATACATATTTACATAACATAATTTTTTATAAATTTTTTTATATGTACTATTTGAATTTTTCTATATGTCAATTACTATTTTAATAGAATCTTTAAAAAATTTTAAGTAGGTTTTTAATTCAATTTTCAAAATATTTCAATTAATTTTTTAATTAAATATTTAAAAATATCTCAATTAAATTTTAATTGAATCTTTAGAAAACCATCAATTACATTTTTAGTTAATGTAATATTTTTTTAATTGAAAAAACCAAAAAAATTTTCAATTAAAATGGATGAGTTAATACTACAATTTCCATGATTGGTTGAAAACTAATTAATTTTTTAACTGAATCTATGTTTTTTTTAATTGAATCTTGTTTTTACTTTTTTCTGTGTACGAAATACTAGCGAACTTCATGAGCTGCTTAATACCTTTAGGAATGAAAAACGTATCTCTAGAGCAAAGCCCTTACAAAGACAGTTATTTTAAATAATAACTTTTTATATAAATAACTTATTTATATAAAATCGCGAAATTTAAGATATTGGTTGTTCCAGATGCACAATGTAATGCGGAGATTTAAAGTTTTGAAGAGTGCTTTTTTATGTATGCACATTGAAGATTTTTTCTTGAATTGATATACTACATATGTGCGCTGTCTAAAATATGAGGTTTGCTGCCATAAATGCGGTCTTAATTTTTTAGCTCGATCCGACGCTGCCTTCTGGCGGGGCCTAAAGTACCCGATATATAGTGGGCACTTTTTTTAAATTTGAAATAATTCTGCAGTTTTAAAACTAGCTGTCCGATTTTTTATGAAGTTTTATACAGCATTTGAGGAGGTGTCACAGAGCTCCAGTCTGGAATTTATCCTATATATTCTTCAAAGGGGCGGAGTCACAAAGCACCAAATTGGGTAAACTTTTAGTTAATGAAAAATTAAAATCGATGCCTAGCTTATGTTTTTTATCAGATAAAAATGATTCTTTAAAGTGGATTTTTTTCTATCCAAAAGCTAAAAAAAGTGTGCAACATTAATGAGTTTTCGCTTACAGTTTAGGAAATATTCGAGAAAAAGTGTAAAAAAATTGACATTTTTACCAACCTTTGTCCACTGTTCTGCTAATGGAGAAAGCAAACGTAGTTAGATTTAGAAAATGAAACTTATTATGAATAAGGGATATAATTTGTAACATTAAACATGACATTTGCCAATAAATATTTTCGGCTGAAAAGTCTTTCTTAGGTAGAAAGTAATAACAAATATAATTTGCTTTTGAGTTCCCGGCAATTCAAAAAAAAAATTACAAAAAATTTGAATTGATTTATTGAAAAATTCGTTTCGTCTGAATTTGGTGACTACGAATATATCTAAAAACGGACGAATATTCGAGAATTCGAATACGAATTTTCGAATTTTACTAAGTGCAAACAATTCTACATGTACTCCGTGTGTAATATAAATAAGACATACACTGTATGTATTTATTTTTATTATTTTATTTAATTAACCAAAATGAGTACTTTATATTAGTATGCAAAGTTTCAACTGCAGTTTTCTTATTTTACTTTTTTAATAAATTATTTTTTAATAAAAATATAAAAACGTATATAGAAACATATAAGTTTAAATACTTTTTATGTTAATGTAAAAATACTCCCTTTTCGAAGTAATTTAACAAAAAAAAAGATTTTTTGCTATGTCCACTGTCTGAATTAACAAATTTATCAGTTATATTGGTTATATAAGCTCGGTAACGGTATGTACCGGTAATACCGATACCGAAAAAAAAAATACCGATACCGTTACCGATACCGAAATTTAATAAATAGTTGTATCGGTATGTATACCGATACCGTTATTTGTTTCGGTTTCTAACCTTGGAAAATAATAATAAAGTTTTTGTTCGGCAACTTAAAGCTAATCTTAAATAAATTTTGCTTTCAAGTATTAAAAAAATAATAATATTTATTTACTTATAGTTTACAAATGAAGGGAAAACTATCTTTCGTTATTTAAGAAAATCACACGATGCGCACGTACGGAATAAGCAATCAATTATTATTATCAAAATTAAATTTTTAATAATGTTATTGCGATAGTCAAGCACCGCAAATAGAAACTTGTGCTCTAACACTTTATTTATCATTTTTAGAGTTGGGTCCGACTCGTTCAGTCGATCATTCTAAATACAATCCAATAATCATATCAGAGTTGCATTTTCTCAAAAATCGCACGATTGTTTAGGAAAGTGCATCACTTCCTGCGCTTCTTCCAAGGAATCAAAGACATGCATATGTAACTTACAGCTGAGTGTTACAATATGAACTAAGATACACATTTCCTCCTTTAATTAGCGTATCCTTGAAAATCCTTGAAAGCAGACTATTCAGAAGGCATGAAATTTGTCTACGCCTTCAAAAAAAAAACCGTTAAATTTTTTGATGAAAACTATGATATATTTTGCTGTATTAAACAATTTTAATGCCTTTGTATCTTATTTATACAGTAGTATGTATGTATATACATAAATTTATTTTATCATGCAAGTGCTTAGCTTTTAAATTTTCACTGTTCATTCTAGGCTGCAAAAAACAAAGAACTGAAAAGCTTTTAACTTTCTAAATTCGATTTAACTCTCAAATTGTTAGATGTTTAGTTTGAAATATTTTACCATGAACCGAAAAAAGCTTTTTAGATTAAAAATTATTTATAAAAACAAAGCTTGTTGGCACCTTTATGACTTTATGTATTGTCGAGTAGTATATAGATATGTATCTATGTACATATGTACAATGTGTTAGTAATAGTTAACTATTTATGTATCTATTTATGTGTTAATCTATGTTTATGTCTAAACATCCCAGTTATCCACTTCTTTCAGATATCTTGCCAGACAGATGTACGACAATGTTCAGGCGTGGGTGACCTGTTGGCGACAGCTCAAACAGATCACTGAGAAAATTTTCGAACAATGTCCCTAAGTTCAAACATGACAACAAATTTGACACCTTCGCTCATATTTTCCTTGTACCTGTAGAAGTGACAAGTTCTATAACATTATCATTAATGAAACTATAGAAAATTTAACATTGAATCTTACTGATTCTGAGTACGTTTTCTGTTTTCTGTAATCGAAAAATATCGTGCATGACACATGTCGAAATTTCCCTAAGCTGCCGTTGATGAAAGTGTGCTCTGCGACAAGTTGGCCAGCTGGGATATGATTGTTTTTGCACAATCAATCACATGCACATGTATATACATTCACACATGCATACATACATTCATACATATGTATGTATGTATTTGATGATTAATTGAATTTTATATACACTTAACGCACAACATTTTTGTATAAAAGGAGGCTAAATTTTCGAAAATATTATCAGTAACTATCAAAAGTAAATTTTGATACATACATAAGTACATACTTAAATACATAAGTGAAAATTTATTAGAATGACAACTAGGATATTCCTGATACTTCTTATAACTTATTTAACTGTTAATGAGGTCGCATGTAAAGTTGAACCCTTCGTGAAAACACTTGAAACTAAATATTTGGGAGGTAAATTATCTTAAATAATTTTTTTTTTTATTTTAATTTAATTTGATTGTATTGCTTGTGGAAAATAAAAAATAAGCCATTTCGCCACTTGTGATTGCCTTCTTATAACTACTAAATTTCTTTCTCTTTAAAGATCGTGTGAGCTGTAGTGGCTTTTGGTGTTCCACGGGTACTAAGGCCTGTGAGATAGATATTCATAACGATGCTACAAATCAAATGAAAGTTCTTCATAAAGTCTCGTGCATAGGCGAAGATATCTCCTTTAAACAAACACTTCCCTTGAATAAACACAGAAAAATAAATATCCAATTAAGAAGTGATTTGAAGAAGACGACTGTTAAACCTCATTATATCGAGACAAGTTTGGAAATGATAGGTCTAATAACACCACCAAGACTGGATCAAGAAAGAAAAAAGATTATTGAAATATACAAAATGTGAGAAAATAAATTTTAAAACTGCTAATCCAGAGTATAAGTACATATTTCTGTAATAAACCAATAAATATAATATTAAATGTCAAATCCCTGATTCATCGAAAATATTTTTGATTAATAAAATGCGTATAAAACAAATTTTGATAAAAAAAGTTGTTTTGCAAGGCCCTTTCTAAAATAAAATTATTTTAATCAGAAATAATTCATAGTCATGCTCAAGTTCAGCAATTTCAATTCTTATTAAATGAAATATTTTTAATAATTAATGTGAGTTTCCAAAGAAGAGAAGAAAAATTAAACTTAGAATTTAAGCTGGGGGAAGTACCGATACTTTTCTGTGCAGCCACGCACTTCATCAGCACCCTAGTCTATCTACTTGGGTAGAGATTCTTATTAACATCAGCTATTCAACTTAAATTTACAATGAAACGGAATATGAGAAACGATTGTTGTTGTTGTTGTTGAATTCGATTTTAAAATTAGATTTTATTCAAGATAGCAAACTTAAATGCAATCTTAAAAAGAATTAAGGTTTTATTTTCGAATCAAGAATTATTTTTACCTTTCTAAAAAAGAAGAGAATAATGCATACTTGTTTATGTCTTTATATCGGGAAAAATATTGTCAAGTTAGCAGATTATCTAGAAATTATATGACACACTTACACTTACAAATTTATATAATGCATAGCATATTACAGTAAAAGATATTGTGCCAAACAAGAACTTGGTCAACATTTTTATCTCACTACTTTTAATGGCCGAAATTTTGGAAAAAGGAACTTGGCCTTTTTGCACATTTATGTTTTTGTGAGGATTAGATTTAATGAGAGACAGTACGAAAACGAAAGCTAAGAAATTCAGAAATGAACTTTTTTGCAGAATATTCGTCGCTGAGCTCTGTCATTATGATGTCAGATAATGACCTGTCAACAGAAGGAACTATCGATAGTAAAACAAGAAATGTTCTAACAAAATTAATAGAATTGTGTTTTTGGTTTTACTAATAAACTCAAATTCATAAATAACATTATGCAACAAAAAAAAATTAACGTTTAAAATGAGATATTTTCTTAGCTAATTTAGGGTCGCTGAACACGAATATGGAACTCATTTATTTTCCTTAAGAAGCGTTTTCGAGATATTCGCGAAAAACGTGATTTTTTTTAGCAGTTTACAAAGATATTTCCAAAAATTTTGAGGGCTGTTTATTTAAATTAAGCAAATTTTACACAGTCAAAAAGAAATGCTTTTCTTTTATCATTCCATATTAATAGTGTCTTGATTGGATAAAAATTCATTAAGTTATGACAAGGGAAACCAGAAATATGCTCCAAAAAAAGTGTTTCAATATGCACTAAAAACTTCGAAATATGCACTAAAAACTCAAAAAATATATTCTTAAAAATAACATAAATTGGATTATTAGAAAATGAAAATCTAATTTCAATTCAGCAATTCAATAAAATTTGCATATGAAAGAAGACAAAAATAAAATAAACATAAGAAGGAAACAATAAAAAATTAATTAACAGCAAAATTTTAACTTTTACTTCAAAAGCGATTATCGTAATCGCTTCAGATTTAAAACTTTGGAACTGTATTTTGAAGGATAACTGCCAGTTCATATATGTACGTAAAAATTCTTGACTGTCTATTTATATTGGAAACAAAAACAAATTTTGAGTGCAATATAAATAGGCAGACGAGAATCTTTGCATGGTTTCTATGAACTGGCAGTAAGACAAGTTTTTTATTTATAATTGTTATTGCAATAAACAAAAACTATTCACTTAGCTTTTTAAATAAAAAACGCCGCCTGTAACATCTAAATAAACTTTTATACATTGAAAATGTTCTTTTTCAACCTCAACTGATGTAATCGGGGCAGAGTTCTTCACAATTACCAAACCAAGCTTGTTATGAAATTAACGTCCAGTGAGGATGTTAAAACACATGTTACAACTTTTTAAGTTGAAATTTTGAAAATACAAATCAATAATATTTGTTTCAGCATTAAAATTTAGCAGAAAAAAGTTGGACATGGATGATTTAAATTTTTTTTATTTTCTTGTTTCGTTTTTCTTTCACAAGATGTTAGAACACATACTAATACTAAGTATATTCTAAATTTCAACTTAAGCACGTGTAGCATGTGCTTTGACATTAGAACTCAGAAGAAAACGTGTGAAATCGATTCGGAAGCCAGAGCATACACAATGGCCTTTTTTAAAGTCTAACTTCATAATGGTAGCAAAATATTGCTTCCCCATACTACTGTTTTTTTCACTACAAAATGAAACTTTTACGAAAAAAAAGTAAAAAAAATTTATCAAAAACTTTTTTTTAAATATTAAAATAAATTTTTTTTAAAAGTACCAAAATATGCCCTAAAAACACCAAATATGCTCTAAAAATTTGAAAAAATTCTCAAAATATGCGTGTTAGACTGAAGTATGCAAAAACATGCTTAAAAGGGTAAAATATTCAAAAATATGCACCAACAAATCGATGCCAGAATTCATTAAAAGTTCTGAAACGGATAAATATCTTAATTCCGCATTGATATATCAGACAAGAAAAAACATGCAATTGCATATTTGTGGTTTCCCTGGTTATGACTCTTTAGATTTAAACAATTTTCAAGTTTTTAGGGTTTTTTTTAAGCCAAAAAAATTCTAAAATTTATTTAAAACCTGTATATTATATAAAATTTTGTAGCCATCTTACTAACCGCAAAATTATTATCTTCGTGTAAAAAATTAAAAAGTTACAACATATTTTTTGAAAATATCCGAATTTTCGGATATTAAAATTAAATTAAATTAAAAATTAAAAAACATATTTTAAATATTGCGTGATAGAAGAAAAGCATATCTTTTCAGCAGTGTTAAATTTGTGTAATTTAAATGAACAGTTCTCAAGATTTTTGAAAAATTCGTTTTTTGCGAATATCTCGAAAATCTCAAGAAAAATTATCAACGGTTATATTCGTTTTCAGCAGCTTCAATTTAGTTAAAAAAATATGAAATTTTAGAGATTTATTTTTTGGTGTCATCCACCAGTAGTAACCCCTCATGGATATTTTCACTAAATATGTTGGAACTTTTTAATTTTTTATTCCATGATAATAATTTTGCGCGTAATAAGTTTTTGTATGTTTTTTATAAGATACGGGCTTAAAATAATTTTTTTTCTTGGCTTAAGGGTGCAACTAAAAATACTGAATTTAAAAAAAAAAACCTTAATACTTCAAATTTTTTTAATCTAAAGGGCCGCAACTCAACGAATTTTCATTCGATAAATACATTATAAATATGGACTGATACACTGGAACACGTCTTTGCAATGGAGTTAAATTTGCTAAATTTTAATAAACAGTTCTCAAGATTTTTGAAAATATCTTTGTAAAGTGCACAAACAAACAAGTTTTTCGCAAATATCTCAAAAATTCTGCTTAATAAAAGTAAATGAGTGCCATATTCATGTTCAGCGACCCTAATTTAGCTAAGAAAATATCTAATTTTTGAGGTTATGGCAAAAAGGTACATATTTGTTGCATAATGTAAATTACATTACTTTTATTTGTTGCAAATACTTGATTTATGGAAATTAAACGATTATTAACCCATTAAGCAAAAACCTCGATTAATTAATCGATCGATTAACCGATTAAGGTAAAACCCCGATTAATTGAATACGCTAATTGCAAAGAAAGTTGCTACAGAAAATGCGACCTGTGTATAAAAGTTTGTAGAAACTGAAAACAAAATAAATTCAGTGAAGTGCGACTTTGACCCGCGCACGAAGGGTTCCGTACGGGCACGAGATATGTAATTCAATACGAACAATATAAACTATAGTTTTGGCATTATTTTCGTTGTTGTGTTTTTTCGGTTTTAAGCGGTTTTTTTTTAGTTTGGATTTTTTTGAATTTATTGGCGCTTTCTGAGTTTTGGCACTTTTTTTTCACGTTTTGGCGATTTTTTTTTATTTTGGCGATTTTTTTATTTTGGTGATTTTTTTAATTTTGGCGTTGTTTTCATATAGGTGATTTTTTTTTTGGTTTTGGCGATTTTTTTTTAGTTTTGGAACTTTTTTTTCGTTTTGAGGATTTTTTTCGGTTTTTGACGTTTATATTAAATTTTGGCGATTTTTTTCGTTTTGGCGATTTTTTTAAATTTGGCGATTTTATTTAATTTTGGCGATTTTTTTTTCATTTTGGCGATTTTTTTTCACATAAACAATTATTTTGGTTTTGGCGCATTTTTCGCGTTTTTGGCGATTTTTTTCGGTTTTTGGCGTTTTTTTCATATTAGCGACTTTTTTGCATTTAAACGCTTTTTTCGAATTTGGCGATTTATTTTAGTGCTAGAATTTTGTTTTAATTTTGTCGATTTTTTTCAAATTGGCGATTTTTTTCGGTTTGGCGATTTTATAATTTTCGTATTTTTTAGTTTAACCGTGTTTGAAAAATTCAAGAGTTTACCTCTTACGGTCTCCAAGATATAGCAAGTTGTCAAAATTACATAGTCAAAATTGCATTAACTGATGGACCACCCTTTAATTTAAATTTTTTAATATTTTAATGTTTATTGTTGTAGTCTATATAAAAATACACTAATTTTACAACCCTTTAATTTCTAATTCTCATGTATTTGTTGTTGTAGTGGCCAAGGTTCTACATACTCTGTCCAAATTTCAGGTCCGTAGCTCTTACGGTTCCTAAGAAAATAGCGTGTGACGGACAGACGGACAAACGGACAAACGGACAGCGTAGCGAAAACAATAGGGTACCTTTTTTCACCTTTGGTGTACGCGGAACCCTAAAAAGAGGTATTTCTAAATTTAATTTTTGGTCCGATAATTATGGCAGATAAAATAAAAACAAGACAGCTTTTTACCCGACTGCACAGCGCGGAGTAGGGTACTGTGTTTATCATTCTATGTATGGATGTATGTATGTATGTGTGTTCCTTTGCGACCCTATATAAACGGAACGCGTGGTGATGATCCTTACGTCAATCGAGTTGTCTCAATCCCGCAAGTGTCAGTAAAGATATATCAGTTGTCAAAATTCAATTTGGCGGCCAACAGACTCCATTTTGTCAATACGAAAAAAAAAAGTCGGTAAACGTTATCAAAATTATTATCATTCGGCAGGTACATATTTTAAAATCATCTTGAGGTTTATCTTATGATTTTTAATTTTTAATGACCATTCCCAACAGTGATGCAAAATGTGGCACAATTGGGCCATTTTGAGTACACTTTTTAATTGAGTTATCGCCGTTCTAAAAACTACTTTTATTTTTGGAGATTTTTACTTAAACTGGTTTCCGAAATCTGCAATAGATCATGTTTGGAGGCCAATAGTATTGTACCACTTACTATTAAACTTCTTCCAGACAGAACTTAAAAAGCTCAAAGATTAAAGTAGAAGTAAATTTTGGAAAAGGATTTCCACCATTAAACATTTATACAGAATTATTCAGGGAACTCCTATTCCAAATTTCTCATCATGTGTAAAAAAAATCTTTTCTTTAGATTGAAAATTTATATTGTGAAATCAAGAACAAAATATGAAAATTCGCTTTTATAGTATAAATTTTCAGTCGAGAGTTTTATTTCGATATCGTGAAAAAGGCCATAATAAACGAAATCGTCTTCATGTAAAAAATACTATATTTAATACAATTAAAAGATTTAATGAAATCTAATTATAATAATTATTATGATAAAGATATTATTAAAACTTAGCACAGAAATAGTAAATAGAGGAAGGAACTTTTGGACTAAGAATTAAGAGATTATGTATAATAAAATTAGAGTAACAAATATGATGTTTTTTAACTTAATTTATATTTTTTAAGCAATATTTATGCATGCATTTAAAATATGCATTTCCTTAAATTTAACAAAATATACTTTAAAAAATTTAAATTTTTGTATATAATTTCTGTTTTTGCTGTAAAAAAAATTAAAAAAAATTAAAAATTAAAAATTTACACTGTTAGTAAAATTTTACTTTTCTAGATGACACGGAAAAATGCCGAGACACCCTAACAATTTTTTTGGGCAGTAGAAATCAGTGATATACTTCGTTTTAAAAGATTGGCTCAAAGTCTCGGCGTTCTTCTGTATCATTTTGACGTAAGAGTACTAACAGTGTTATTAATACATACTGTTGGTTTTATTTAAATTAAAAGATTATGGTCAAATACATAAAAAAAAAACGTTTTAGCCCTATGAAAGGCATTTTGACCCTTTCAAATCGTTAATTCGGCCCTAATCCAAAAATTTTTGATTTTTTTTATAAATACTTATTTCATTTAACGTACACGTGTTTCTCTTAAACTGAATAATTTCATAAGTCACAAATTCCTAAAAATATGCGACAAAAATCTAATTAAAATTTTTTTATCAAAACTTCTACTGAAACCTGAAAAGCGTTGCTAAAATCAAATATGTAGTCAACTTAGAATCTGACGATTGCAGTTTCTTACTTTTTCTGTAATATTTCCTATTTGGAAAAAGAAATACGTTATGATTTTTGTACATGCACTGAATGGCATTTATTTTTCTTTTTGTAAGATCCTAATTTTTTAAAACGCAACGCCCAGCGTTGGCAAATTTTTAATAGGCAAAAATTAAATTACTAAAACAAAATATATACAAAATTTGTCAACACTAAGCTTTGCGTTTTACAAAATTAGGCAATAAATAAAATAATTATCATCCCGAGATATCATCAATAAACTTTGAAGGCGTTTATCTCAAAACTAGTTTTTAGGGTTCCGTACACCAAAGGTGAAAAAAAGGTGAAAAAAGGGTGGTCCATCAGTTAATGCAATTTTGACTATGTAATTTTGACAAATTGCTCTATCTTGGAAACCCCAGCAAAAAAAAGAGACTCCAAAAAAGTCATGAAAATGTAGAGTTTGCGATGCGGAAGTAGTGAAAATATCGATCCGATCTAATGATTTTTACACAGGGTTGTCATTGCAAGAAGTTCTCTTTTTCGATGCCTGGTCACTGAATTGGAAGCGATATTACGAAAAATTCCCTTTTTTGTGTTCTATGATAATAATTTCATCTAAGAAAAATTTTAAATAGTTACATATTTTAACAATTCGTTTCTTTTTGTACGAATTTAAGTCCGAAACAGTGTTTTCATGTAAATTTAAGCAAATAACTTTTAAATTTTAGACTAAAATTAGTTCATAAATATCTTTAAAAAAATTATTATTTTTTAATTCTGGTGAGTATTTTCTAACACTATGGAGGAGTTACAAGGTTTTGTATGACTCTCGGCAAATTAAAAATATCGATTTTTGGAAGCAATGAAAATGTAGTTCCACTAGAATGACTTCCATTTTCACTGGGACCGTAAGGGGTAATTTTTTGAAATTTGCAAAAACGGTAAAACTAAATAATCCGAAAATTATAAAATCGCCAAACCAAAAAAAAATCGCCAAAAATTTAAAAAAAAATCGCCAAAAATTAAAAGAATGGCCAAAATTAAAAGAATGGCCAAAATTAAAAAAAATCGCCAAAATTAAAAAAAAAATTCTAACACTAAAATAAATCGCGAAATTCGAAAAAATCGCACAAAAGCAAAAAATCGCCAAAACTAAAAAAAAATCTTAAAACCCAAAAACTAAAAAATGCCCAAACTATATTTTATATTGGCTAAAGTTCGTATTCAATTACATATCTCGTGTCAGTACGGAACCCTTCGTGCGTGAGTCAAAGTCGCACTTCACTGAATTTATTTATTTTACTGAGAATGTTTTAGAATGGTGCCGTCGATTTGTGTGTTCCTTAAAAACTATCGAAAAGGATTATGAAATTATCTAATTAAATTTTGTAGGCTAATGTATGTATATAAAGTTATAAAGAATTCAATCCATATAGCTCATTCTGCGCCACCCTGTTGAAACAATATTATCGAAAATAAAAACTTTTTCTAGACTCCCTTTTTTGAGTTTAAAATTTAACCCGGTATTTCCGAGATCTTACATTTGGTTCAAACGATATAAATTTATATATTCCATCCTCTTAGCACGAAAATGAAGTCCATTTTTCAATACATTGTGTTACAGATCTTCGGAAAACGCAAAAAACTAGCATTACCATATGGTAACTCTGGGTCGCCTAGGGTACAAGTTTTTTATGAAAAAGAAAATGTAAAAAATTATTTAATTTGCAAAGTGTGAATGAGAAGAGTTATCGTCGATTGCTCGACGAATGAACGACAAATTCTTAAATGGAAAAAAAATCAAATGTCGATTAAATGGGCACTCTAAGAACTAAACTAATCCATTGCAGACAAAATACATTGTCGTTGGCAATTGATTTTGTTAAAATGTTTTTTCTTTGAATAGGTATACACGAATTCCTTGGGCTTGGTTGAGAACAATTTCGAAAGTATTTTGGTATTTTAAACTGCTTTGGAAATTGTCTTGTCCATGCAATTTACTCAAGAATACGAATGCACTGTTATATAAAGCTGCCATTAGCAGGCCGTTTAACCAATAAAAGGAAGCTTAAAAATAATTTTTCTTTCATTTTCATTTCAATTATTTTGTAACAGACCACCAGGAATGCTAGAATAGTTCTATGTAAGTACATATATCATCATGAGATGTACATACTCGTACATATGTATGAATAATGCCCGTTATTACTACAAACAGGTAATTTACCTAAGATTTTTACCTACGAGTTTGCCTTATAAAATTTAACTTACACGATAGATATTTGTGCCAGAGATCAGAATGAGACCATTCGCATTTGCTAACGATTCATAAATTCGTTGCTTTTGCCTTGCATTTATTCGACAACAATAACAAATGTAATTGCTATGATAGAATTCATTACGAATTGTTGATTGCTCATATGCACTCTATTATTACAATGCCGATATAACACAAGCGGAAGGGATTTCTTTCATACCATGCATTCAGTAATCGCTGATCTTTAGTATACCAGGTTTAAATAGTAAAGTTTATTTTAATTGATTTTAATGGTTATAAAAATAAAAAAAAAATGCTGTGTGAGGCAGGAAATTTTATAAAAAATAAATGTTGATATTTGCGGTAAAAAAAAAGAAAATACAAAAAGGAAAATTTGGAAAATGTATAACAGATCTCATGTTACAATAATATAAAAGTAAAACCATTCTCTCTTTTCGTCGCCATATTAACCTTCTGACGTTTATCCTGATTATTGTTTATTCTCAAAAATAATGCTACCGTATTCATTTGTAAAATTCAAGTTTTTTTTTATTACTTATTGACTGTTATGCTTTTTTAATTAAAAAAAAATGTTTTATAATAAAAATATTGAAAAATTCATCACTTTTGAATTAAAAATTATTAAATAGATGTTAATATACATATTTCATAAATAATTGTAATTTGTGTAAGAAAATAAATGTTAAGCAATGAGCTGCGTATACCACAATTGCAGTAATACCAAGCACTTCAGCAAAGGCACGAAAGTCAAGTTTTTTCAATTTTCTTCAATTCCATATATGCGGCACAAATGGATAGAAACATGCAATATAGATGATGGTTTGCTACCAAGAAATCTGTTGTGTTGTTCTGTTCACTTCTGTGAAGAGCATATGAATGTAAAAAATCATTGCCTCCCTTTTTTTCCCAGTTGCAATTCCTCTTCAAAGGTAACTGCCATATTATATACATGCATTACATTATTGCTTTAAAGTAGTGTTGTCCACAGGTACACTTTTACATTCTGAGTCTACTCCGTATTTCGAAACGAAATAAAATGCTTTCGAATTTGGCTGTTATTAACATTGTTCTACTAAACTAGTCATCATTTAATAAATACTTTTCTGTAACTAAAAATAAAAGAAAATGCAACTGTTTTGGAATGTGTATGTATGTTATATATTATGCAAGGTTAGGAAGGGTGGTGCTAAAACACACCAACAATCGTATACCAAGTTGGTTCCATTCTGAACCAATAGTATGCAAATTCGAAACTATTTTCGTTCCCTTTGAATGCAAAACTATGTAGTGGCGGATACCGGTAAATACAGTAGTCTTCAAAACAAACATTTTCAAAACTTCAGAAGGAGATGGATACTATGTATTTTCAAAATAGGTGTACAGATTTTTTGCTTCTTAACAGTTTTCGGTAATTTTAACCAATATTATGTTATGCTGCTTTTATTTCATTTCATTTCATTTCATTTATTTATTCATTATGTATACCTAGCATATGGGGCGGGCCATATTCGGTACTATCATACTACTGCTTTTAGCAAGTTTTTGCTCCTATTCGCGTTTTTTTGCCGAATTTTTGATGTTTTCAAACATCGATGTTTTTAAGAATGATGTTGCATCCCTAGCCGTGAGGCTTTTTTATTATCAGGTGAATTAAATAAAAAATCAAACATTTGCTTACTTTTGTCCAATTGATACAACGTTTAAAAAAATATGTATTAAAGTATAATTTCTAAACTCAAAGTACACATTTCAAAAAACATTCCTAAATAAAAGTTGCCATTATATGTGTGTGGCAACGTTTTCCTCTCTGTTTATAAAAAAAACAGTATTCAAATAATTTGGGTAAAAGTCATAATTAATTTTAAACGTCAAATGTGGTTTTACCTTTATATTATTGTATCAGGACAGATCTGAAATGTATTTCAAATAACTATTTCATATAAAATTTGATTTAAAATACATTTCAAATCAATATCGCGTTTTATGAATACTGAGTATTCGTTGCTTTTGATAAGACCAGTGAACATTTTTATAAACCAAGCAATGCACGCAATAAAATTCGCCGCACTCATCTCTTTCGATTGTGCCATGCGTTGTTTCTTTCAAATGTTGTGGATTGACAAAATTATGTAGGTTTTTTGTGATTTCATTCAAAACAACAAAATAAGGCATCCAATCTGATCTCTGATCTGTACACTAACAGCCGGGTTTTGTAAAACATAATCCCTTTCGTTTTAATGCTTCGTTTATAAACAATAACTTTTAAAATTCGCTTTTTTTAAAACATATTTTAAAGCTTTTATTTTGACACAAAAAAAGCTTTTTTAGTCTAACCAAAAAGAAACACTCACAAAATTATTATTATTATAGAACAAAAAAAAATATATACATATGTATATATTTGAAATCTTAAAAAAATTATAAAAAATTTTAAATAAAATTCATTTTAAGTTTTATTAATATGAGCTTACTCTCATTTTTGTTTAATTGATTATTGCACTCATTTAAAAAACTTAAATCAGATTAATAAATATTTTCCGTTGATTATAAGAACTCAGTCTTTTTCTTATACCCTTGACATTTGTTTGACTCAATGCTAACAATTGTTTTACAGTTAAATTATGTAAAATAAAGCAAAAATCATATGTTTATACTGTATTTGGAGTGGATTATTTTACAATAAAATTAGTCAAGTTTTACATCAATTTTCCTATTGTTTTAATGCAGCCAATTAAATAACAAAAGAGAATTAAAGTTACTTTTCTGTACAAGCAAAGTGACTACTCCTCTTCTTTCCCCTCCCTTCCACAAACTCGTAATTGCTTCAAGAAAAACTGCCGAGTCTAAAACATGAGTTAGCAAAAACAAGGTAAACAATTTTCATTGGTACGGAAAACTAGATTCGTCCTTTTGAAATTTAAGTTAAAAGTCCGTTTATTTGACTTTTTTGTAACTTACCTGGCCTGTCCCACGATGTCACCAGAAATCGATCGATCGACAACTTGTATTGCAAACAACAATAAAATTGGAAAATTTGTTTTAGTTTTCAATATAAGTATTCGATGGAACGATTTCTAGTGACATAGTGAGTGGGACAGGCCGTTAAAGTTGAAAATAAGAAATAAATATTTTTTGTAAGGTTTTAAGTCAGTTAACATTTTACCATTAAAAATTTAATAACAATTTCGTTTATTTCGAATTAAAAATAAGTAGACCGACTTTTAACAGATTTTCGTTCGTTTGTTTAAGACAATAATTTTGGTTAATTTTACATACAGAATTTTATGAATGTGGAAAAAATTAAAAACTATTTTTTTCACTCACATGAAAATTATTCAATGCTACAAAAATGAAAACATGGTTTCGTTTGTCTTTTGAATGAACGTAAATATTTATTCATTTTATAAAAACATGCTATAATAGATATCTATGGCTAGAAATAACGGGCATAAGCAAAGCAGTGCTTTTCTTTTTGTAGAGGTTTGAGTTCTGTAATAAATCAAATTTTTTGACAATGCTAATAAAGCCCTGGAATTTAAAAAAAAAGTGTTTGATTACTTGTTCATGTCATCATGTACTGTAAAGGTTTTAAATGAATAAATTTACAAAGCAAATGATTGAGTGTTGAATTTAAAGCTTGATAGGCTGTTGTTACGTTTTTACCCTTCTAAAACTTTTTTCTGTGGACTCCAAGAATTGCAAATAATAAAAGACCTCCAGTGTTTAGTCAAGGATGACACTTTATTTACTAAATACACTTATCTAATTAAATCAGGAGCTTAAATACATACTTAAAATTTCTTAAATGATTCGCAACTGGTTGCCACGACGTCTTTCTCGGCTGTGTTCCCAGCTTGCCAAGAGCTTTTTAATAGGATATGGTGTTTAATATACAACTCCCAAACGAATCTTCTGCTGTCTATTTGGAGAGTGATATTGTATAATTTCTGTTTAACTCTCTCTTATAAGTTTTGTAATGTTTAATCTACGATACATTTACTCGTATCTAAAATATGTTTGTGTTTTTTTTTTATTTTCATATTCACTGTTACATGCTTTCAATTGAGTTTTAATAAGAATCTCGTCGTTTGTTTCAAGTGTATTTTTATTTGGGCATGCACCTTACACTCAGCAGTGCCCGAAAATTACCAATTTAAAAATTTTTTTTGTGCTTATGCGCTTATAAAAAGTTGTGACGGTATATTTTGAAAGTTTTAGCTATAGCATTTAATTATTAGGATAGTTGGCAACATGTTAAATTTAAATTTTTAACAGGCTTTTCATAAATGCAAAGATGCGCGCAAATTTTCTGAAAAAAGTCAAAACTTTGGAAAAAATTTTATTTTGTACCACAAAAAATATATTTAAAAATAATTTTCTTTTCTTATGTTGGCATTTTTAGCTGTGAGTCATGTGAGTCTTTTTACTTTGCCTGAAAAAATTATTCCAATATAATTAACCGATCTCGAGATATTCCGATTGTAGGTTGCAATTAAAAAAATATGTAGAATGCGCTTAACTTTTTTTCCCTTTATTCACACATCAGCTGTTGAAAACTTTTATGAATTCTGAAATTCAACCTAAATAGAAAAACTAAAATAAATTTGGAATGTTATCCAATAAGTCTATGTATATTTTTCGCAATAAAAAATATTTATGGTAATAATACCATATGTTTTTCCATGTAGGTGTAGTTAATGGATAAAAAAAAGGTTTTCGCTAGGTTTTTACTAGGTAATTAGACAAAATTAGCAAAGGTGCTTATAAATTATGCTGTATTGCATAAAAAATTGGAAAAGTTTTATTTGTGTGTTTTGTTTTTTTTTATTATTATTTACCAATAGATAATCTATTTAATATTAGGCTATAACTAAGAAAAACTTTTTAACACTAAATAATTTATTTATTTTGAAATTACATGTTTGAGCTTTGTTAATTACCATAATTTTACAATTTATTTATTTCAATTATTTTTAAGGAAACAATCCGAAATAATATCGAAGCTTAAGAGGTAATTTATTTGAACTGCTTCACTGTCGTCTTTCTCTCTATTTCTTTAGTTATCTTTGGTAACCATTTCAATCGTATTGCTTGTAAAAATGGATCTGAGGATAACAATAAGTGTAATGCTTCACTCATAATCAATAATCAATTATAATTTTCTGCTAATTTTGAACACTTTCGACTATTAAATAATCTGTACTGCTTTACATCTTTGTTCCTTGCTTCTTGAGCTTCTTCTGTAAGTTCTCCCAGGGGTAGGATGTTTGTTTCAATGATTTCTATTCCATGAGATAATACCTTATGTACAGTTGGCGTCATCAATCTCCATGGATATAAATTTTTTATCAATACTTTTGTTTCATTAGCAAAAGGATCAAATTTTTCTGCATTAATTTGCTTTTTACTATTAATAGTTGCCAGTATTATTTTAAAGTTCCTTATTACTTTTTTATCCAAGCCGGTTATCAAGGATGTAGTCTCAGGATCCTCAAAAAAGCGTCTAGCAGTATTTCCATTATTCAAGCTACCATAACCGTTAATTGGTTTATCAATTATAAGACCATGCTTTCTAAATTCATCTTGTATCCTTTTCTTCTCAGTTCTTCGTGTATCTGCTAAGTCTTTGTTGTTTCGTGAGGAGACAGTTTCATTACCTTTGATATTTCTATATTTTATATCATATGATAGATGCAAGCAATACTCCATAAATCTAATGCGAGGATGTAGTGGTGAAATTCCAAATTTAAGGGCTTCCTCTTTTATAGTTTCATCAGATTTATCTTCAAACTTAAAACCTTTTTTCCCCACATACCAGCATGACTTGGTATCCGTTAGGGCATTGGCAACTTTTCCATCTATCATAGTCAATTGTACACGCAAAGAAAAAATATGGTTGAGGTAACCATAATCAAACAGCAACATACTATGATTGAATTATATGGTTTCAGTTAAATCATATTATTGTCAATAGAAAAGCAAACTTTTAATAATATTATTATCTGAGTTAATAATAATATTATCAACGAAAGCTGTGTAACACCTTATCTTAGTATTGTAAATATGACAATACTATTGTTAGATGTGACGAAAATATTATTGAGACTCCCTATACCATGTTCTTATCTTATAATAATATTTTTAAATACGACAACAGTATTATTTAATATAATAATAATATTTTGTTTTTCAATCATATATTTATTAACTAAAACAGCTGTGCTTTAAATTCGAAATAAAAATAAATTAATATTATTGAAATAAAATATATGTATATATAGAAATGTATATTAACAAACGTGTGTATGCACGAAATACAGACAATCTGTATAAAGAGATAAACATACATACATATGCACGTATATGTTTTTATTTATCTACGCTTTTGTTTGTTTGTACTTTATTTATTTATTTAACACGACGCGTGCAATACCGATTGCTTAGAAACGAAACACTGAACTGACAGAAGCGGTTTCCGAAAAAGATTTTTTTAAAAACTTAACATACTATGGTCTTGGATAACATTATATTGTTATTTTCATTATACTATTTTTAAAAAATAACAAAAATTATGTTGCAGTCATAAATTTTTAACAAAACTATATTGTTAAACTCTAATCATATCACACTTTTTTATGAATATAATAATGTAATTGTTAAATTCAAACATTACTTTGTTTACCGTAACAAAATAAATGTTTAAAATAACAATAACTTGTTTTCAACGATCACGCATTTGTTTCTGAGAACATAATATTTTTTTCTCAACCATTCTACAAACATATCTTTTCTTTGCGTGTACATCAAATGTGACATTTATAATGCAGTCAGAAATTTTTATTTTTATTGCATTGGTAAGTTCCTTATTTCTTCTGATACAGTAACCACAATATTTTGAGTTTCATCTCTATTTCCTTTCATATATTCAAATTTTATTGGTCGACATAATAACTTTGATGCAGGCGTCCTATTTATCCATACGTCTTCAAATGCAGGTACAGTGGATGATGATGATGAATTTGTATATAAACGCATTCTAAGAGGTACCAACGTAGACATTAATATCGATGAAAAAGATATATTATCTTCGCTTTGTTGTCTATATTCAGAAAATCCAGTAGTCCCATCACAACCCCATTTACAAATTAATACTAGCTCGGACTTGTGGCATTTACTTATGTCTTCTTTGCTAAAGGTTAAAATTATCCTAGAAGTAGTATTTTCGAGGAGACTGCATAACTCAATAGTGGCGCCCGTGCTACTAACGTTCGAAATCGATGGCAAAATTTCATCCTTTGTTGCCTTCAATGACTTTGTAGATGTCAAATTTCCCCATTTCTTTTCAGTCATTGCTCTTCTTAATATTTCATATTTATTCCTTGTTAGACCCAAGTTTAGAATAAGGGCTAATGCATCTTCATTACTAAAATCTGTTTTATATTTAGGCGTTGGTATGCTTTCCACCATACGTTGTATTTTTTTTGGAGATGCTTTTGGAAGAGCATCTACAACTTTGCCAACTTCCTTCGGTTTGTTTTTGGTTAAGGCACTTCTAAAGGCCTCTTTTATAAGGCCAAAAGAGTGGTTTTCAATGAGGACTTCTTGCTTTCTTTTCTGGCTTCTTGGTTGAAGTTCCGCGCATAATTTATTAGGCCTTCCCAATTGTTTCATACCAATCTGTGTAACTATTTCGGTTTTTAGCCATTGTTCATTTTGTTTTTGGAACTTATAATTTGTTATAATTTAATTCTTTCATTTTTCTTTCGTACGCTACCAAAAAGTTCTCTATTTTTTTTAGTAGCATCTTCATTTAGCTTCCCATAGAAGTTTACATACCGCGTTATATTTAATACTAATCTCCGTAACAGTTCAATATAGAGTGATTATTCTTATAAAAGAAACCTGCGTTTTTATGCAATACAGCATAATTTATAAGCACCTTTGCTAATTTTGTCTAATTACCTCGTACTGTGAAGTGTTATTAAGTAGTAGTAGCATAATAGGTAGCACCTCCCGATGTTGCTGTAATAAAATCCGCGAAAACCTTTTTTTAATCCATTAAAAATGTATGTTGTTATTCGTTAAATGCTTACCTGTTATTAACATTAACTACACTTACATGGAAAAACATATGGTATAATTACCATAAATATTTTTTATTGCGAAAAATATACATAGACTTATTGGATAACATTCCAAATTTGTTTTTGTTTTTCCATTTAGGTTGAGTTTCAAAATTCATAAAAGTTTTCAACAGCTGATGTGTGAATAAAGGGAAAAAAGTTAAGCACATTCTACATTTTTTTGAATTGCACCCTACAATCGGAATATCTCGAGATCAGTTAATTATATTGTATTAATTTTTTCAGGCAAAGTAAAAAGACTCACATGACTCACAGCTAAAAATGCCAACATAGGAAAAGAAAATTATTTTTATATATATTTTTTATGGTACAAAACAAAATTTTTCCAAAATTTTGACTTTTTTCAGAAAATTTGCGCGCATCTTTGCATTTATAAAAAGGCTGTTAAAAATTTAAGTTTAACATGTTGCCAACTATCCTAATAATTAAATGATATAGCTAAAACTTTCAAAATATACCGTCACAACTTTTTATAAGCGCATAAGCACAAAAAAAATTTTGAAATTGGTAATTTTCGGACACTGCTGAGTGTAGGGTGCATTCTCAAAATACAAAATAATTGGCTCTTAGCATATTCTGAATAGATTGTTTTTAGCGCTTTGTGGTTTAAAAGTACATGTGTTAAACAAAGTTTTTCACAAAATTGAATATAATGAAAATACATTTTCTTAAAAAAACGTGCCTTTTCCAGAAAAATTTTAAAACTTTGAATTCCTTGCTTTTTCCCGTTTTTACGACTGCAGATATTAATAAGTTTTTTTATTTATTTTTATTTAAAATTTGATCAGAAATTTAATGCTGTCTTTTAATTTAAAATCCAAGAATTGACTAAAAAGTTGTGAAATACTAAAAAAAAGTCAAGACAAAAAAAAATTTTTTTGTTAAAAGTCAAATATCTTCTAAGTTATGAGAGATACGGAAACAGATCTAATGACATTATGTATTAAAAATGTTGAGCTTAGCTCAAAACGCTTTTGTCATAAAAATCGGATAATTTTTCTAAAAGTTACAAGCCTCAGAGTTTTTTTTTGAGTCCCATGTTGTCAACTTAGGCCCACTGTAACCCCTGTCCAGCTTAAGGCAGACGGCTGCCAAGACATTTGTTATAAAGCCTGAAATTGAATTTTCATATAAATCCAATCAGTAGCTTAGAAGTTCCAGATTTATTACCATTTATTTTGCAAAAGTCCCCACTGTGTAGTGTATAGTGTTGCCCTTTTTTTATGTGGAACCTAATATTTTTTACAGAACTGCATTTTTTTCATTCAATCTACTAAAAGGAAAACGGTTATATTTAAAATTGAGTGATATATCCTCTATCTAAAACCATGCGATCCTAGTAAAGGAAAAATTTAGAAAATAGGGAAAGCCAGAGAAAAGGATATACACGGAATAAAGAATGAAAACAAAAAATAAGTAACTCGTTAAATTACTGAAAATTCCAGAAAAATAAAATTAAAAGCATAAGTTTAGATATAATTATATAAGCGCCCGTGTATGTTTATATAGTATTTGGATATATCGAGCCTTGAGCGCAACATTATCGTAAGCGACAATAACCAAACTTTACAGGAGATCATTTTTTTCGATTATTTCCAAGTGTATGGATAAAATTAAAAATGTTTTAATGCAGTTTATGATGATTTTGTCCTGGCCAGTGATTAAGAGCAAAAATAATTTTGTATTTTCATATTTGAAATATATTTTATTATATAAATAAGTATCCGTTAACCGAAACAGTATTTATTTCTCTGTTTTTTGTTTTGAAATATTTCGTATATGTGACCTTCTCCGAGAAAAGGGACCCAGTGTGTGAAAATGAAATTTTGAGAAAAACTCATTTAAAAAATAAAATTTTAATAGTTTAATAGTTTTTTATTTGATGCTGAATTGTATTATTTGATTTGATGCTGAATTGTATAAATCAGTATATATAAAATAAATGATTACGGAAGGGTAAAATTGATTTCGTGAAATAAACTATACGAATCGTGAAAGTGTGTCTCCAAATTACAGGTTAACCTTAGGGAGGTCCTGCAGGAAAGGTTGTAAAGGATTTGACCGAGTAAAGTGAAAGAAAATTTTAATAATATTGTAGAACTGGAAAAAAGAAAAAAATGCTTTATTTTATGGACAAAAACGTTAAAACCAACTTAATAGCGCGAAAGGAAATCGAAGTAGTTAAGATAAAAGAAACAAAAAGGGTAAATTTTAGAAAGGAAACAAAAACAAAAGGGGTACAAAAATGGAAGGAATTTAAAAAAAAATAATTTTATTTATATAAAAAAGTAAAACAAATCATATATATATATATATATATATATATATATATATATATATATATATATATTTCAAAAATAAAATTTTATTTATATAAATTGAGTAAATAAATAATGTTTATTTTTTGTGAGAGGAAAAAAAATAATGTTGGCTTAAAAGTTCTAAAATAAAGGAGAAAATGTAAAGGTAAGAGGAAAAAATGTCGGAAGGTTTATGGGACGTAGGAAAAATATTCGGAGAGTTTCGTGACAAGGATGGGGGGCTGAGCAAACAATAGCATCCGTTTCCCGTAGTGCTTTTAGAGTGGTACGTTGCAGTGTAGGGTCCGGATGATAAGTTTTGTTGAATAATTTTTTTTGTGTGTGCGGATACGCGGCCGGTGGGAAGGGTGGTACAATAAAGTGGTAGGAACTGAGATCTGGTAGGTAAGTACTAGACCGCGATATTTGACGTCAACGACTATCAAAGCAAAACATTGGTCTTTTTGAGGCAAAAACATTGATTTATGTAAAACACTTTAAGATCAGACTGTTAATACAGAAGATATAACGAAAAATTTATTTTGGCGTTTGGCGACCCCTACGTTCGGCAAAAAACATAAAAACTGCCTTGCAACAAAAATAATACAATAATAATACAAAAAATGCATCATTGATTTGGGCATATACAATAGGAAATTGGATTTTTATATACATATGTAAATATGTATGTCAATTGCTTTTACTTTTTTTGTTTAAAAAAAATTGGTCTTGAGATGATTTTTTTCTTCAATATATGATTTTCTTTCCGACAAATGATGATTTTCTTCGCAAAGTTTCTGGCAGGCCTGCTTTCGACTACAGTCGAAAATCGAAAGTTTGCTCATAACTTTTAATCTGATTTCTTAAATTAAATTTTATATACGAATATAAGTTTTGTGTTTTTTAAATAATCGATTCACATTTTCTCTTAAAATTGTGAATAAAATATCTTTTGGTTCCTTTTTAATTATTTTGTCAAAACAAATGTTTCATTAAATACAACGTACCTCTTCAAACTCTTAAAATAAAGTAATTTAAGTAATTTAATTTATTGCACAGCATTGCGCTTTTTTGAATCAAGAGAATGTGAATATGACCCTGACACTGTAAAGTTTAAATTCCGTATAGGGAATATTTGTACATACATGTATGAAAATATATGAATATATATTTGAAAATATGTCCATATACCCTCATTTTTCGGATCCGAACCATATATGGGGCATCATATATGTTACATACATATTATTTTAGTTGGGTTGTAAGTATTATAGATGAGGTCTACAAATAGGAACTGGTTTTAACATTTTTTTTTGGTTGTTATTCCAATGTATTCTTATAATCACAGAAAAAACAGCTTAAAATTAATAAAAACCATATTGAATTAATAAAAAACATTAACGAAAGTATAGTCATGTTGAAATTTCTTATTTTAATATAAAAAAATATTAATTTACTTACAGTAGTAATTTATTAATTTTATTTATTTTTAAGTATCTCAATATACATTTTATATCAAATTGAAAATGATTGAATTAATGTGACGTGTTTTTATTTTTAAGTAACAGCTTTTCCCTGAGTGTATGTATGTATATAAGTAGGTATTTAAAACTTTAAATATCAAATTCTGAGATCTACGTTTAATTTTTTTTTGCGTCATTTCGCAGTAAGAAAATAATATTTTTTATACTTCTTTATGACAAAAAATACTAAAAAGTACTATTAATCTAGAGCAAGTGAGAAACACACTATTTATTTAGCTACATATACATACATATACTATATACGAGTATGAAACCCAATATCAACAAAAATAATATATGATATACATATGTACATATGAAACTGTGTATTCTTATGTATGTATGTATGTACATGTATCATATTTTTTAGTAGCAAGAAAAATTAAACACAACATCAGTGGGGCAGCGGTACTAAATTTTAAGCGTGTAAGCAAAGGTGGATCCAGCCTTCATTTTTTGGGGGGATTAAATATTGGAATTTCAGTCAGTACAGTGGCCACACAAATTGGTACTGTAGCAAGAATACCATTGCTCGACTAGCTTAAAGGGAGCTCATGCCCCTCATGACACCCTCTTCGATCTACGCTTTCGAGTAACGTATTTTATTTATTTCCCCTTAAAACTCTAATTGCGTTTTAAAAAAGTTTAATGACATCAACAGCGCTATAATATTATAAATTTTATCATTCTGCTTCGTAAACTAAAAAAAAGAACAATATCTACAGAATGAAAAATTTGTATATAAAATTCGATAATAAAGTTTCTTTGTGAAAAATTCATCACCAAGAAATTTTTCTAATAAAAATGTATGGGCCACGAAAATGCATATAAGAAATTGTCAATAAAATAATTCATTTCCCAATTAAAAAAAAATTGTGGTACATGCACATATTTTTATTATATTAATATATGAATGTATATATGTATATATATATACATATATATACGAATTCATATATAGGATTATACATCGCATTCATATATATGTATATTCATATATAGGACTATAGGATTAAGTACTAGGCAACGGTAATGCTATCGAATCACATTTGGCATTGAAGTAAGCAAAGTTTATTACCGTTAGAAAAAGACTATCATCAGATTTTTTATCTTTATTGTTTGCATTAAGACCTTCAAATCTCACAGCAAAATACGCATTTCTGCCATAAGAACTCACTTGTTTGAGAGTAATTCCCAATGTCACTTTGTTCTCGGTATTTTTTAGCTATTTCTGGCTATGTAAAAAAATATAAGTAAAACAAATAAAGCTTATTTGTTATAGTCAATATGTATTACGAATTTTGTATACTACGAATATTTTTTTTTGTATTTTTGTTTGTTTAGTATGTATGTATGTAGTATATAATAAAAGCTTCGCTAAGACATCTGTTCACTATGAAGGTTGAACGAAAACTTACATATGTAAGTAATATAATTTTAGTATGCAAGCAATTCAAGTAATTTAGTTTATTACAAGGCACTATAAGTCAATTCATCCATTTTTCTCTGCGAAATTAAAAACGCCTACCAAATCGTTCTATTCAAACCAAATTCTGAAAGAATGTCATAAGTGCAAATAACTCTACTAAAAAAATTTTATTTAACCCATTACCCACCAAAAGTTAACGCATTAATAACAACAATACTCGTTCATACATATATGGATTAATTAATTTGAATTTTAACAAAACATTAGCTACCCAGCAAAAAAATAAATGAACGCGTTCAAAATGAAATAATGTCTCACGCTTTCTTCAGCATTTGTTTTTTCGAATGCATTCTGAATATCATCGCAAATCATAAATAATGATATAGTTTTGAACTCATTAAAAACGCATGCGATATTACTGGGTAATATATTGAAATAAATACCCAGCGAAAAAGGCATGCAAAAACGAAATTAAATCGTCACATGGCTACAATTTCATAAAATAAGTTTTATCACCAGCAGATAACAAGAGTACAGTAGCTCAGTAGTAGAGAGTGTACTTTGGGAGTGAGCTCGATTCGCGAAAAACTTCATCGAATCAGGGAACTTGCATGGGTTAAATTCATTCCATGGGAATGAATACACTGTGGAAAAAAATTTCAACAAAGTCGTGGCCAAATGAATTTGACACATGATCTTAATGTAGAATTTTTCAGCAAATCCGAATATGAATTCAGAATGGTCAAAAATGGAACAAATTTCGAGATATTGCAAAATTACCGTTATTTGGGTTTTTAAAAAATATGATATCAGTTTAATAAAAGAATCTTTGGTAAGTATTAAACAATTTTTTTATTTATTTTTTCCACTTGCTTGTAAAAACTGATCACGGACTGAACTACGGTGGAACAAAGTTCAAATTTCAAAAAAAATTCAATGATGTCCTGCAATTTTGGTTTTTTCAACTTAGTTTTTTTGAACCAAACAATTATTTTTTTTTAAGTTTTATCAATTATTATTATAGATTATTTTAATAGAAACATTTTGTGCTAAATAGAATAGAGATCGGAATTATCCCACTTTTATCAAATAAAAAAAAACACAAGTATATATAGAAATATGTACTCGTATATAGAGGTAAGAATGAAATTAAAAATTGCTTAAACTATGATGTATTTTAATTATCTTCTACATCTCGTGCGTGGAACCAATAATATTCGCCCAACATCGCCTCATCATACGCCCGCCCCTTGATACCGACGTTCCATTTCTTGTATTTGTTGGTGAAAACGCTCACCATGCTCGTTTGAGAGGCTTTATTGATTTTTTTTCTCCTTTAAATTACTGTCACAAAATCACTTGAATCAGATGAATCGGACTCATGCTTCCGCTTTGGACAAAGAGGATATTGTACTTTAGCCATATGAGGAGTTGGTTTTGTAAATGAGTTGACATTTACATAATCAACAGACTTATGGCTTTTGCTTTACTTGGAATAAGCAAAAATAGCAGTCAATTTCGTGGTTCGTAGGCTCACGCCAAACAGTTAGAAAATCAAATTGCATATACCGTCTGCGGTATAGTAAATAAGATTAATATTCTGAAGGCATACTTTTTAAATGCAAAATTAAGAAATGCATATGTTCTTTGCGCCCGACATACACATAGTTAAACGAGTTTTGCAGGAATTGCATATAGTATTTGGTGTCCAAGATTTCCAAATGTTTTCCGGATTGACTTTAAAATACACCCAAAATGCATTTTGTAATTGGCTTGAAATATTTGACGGCTACGCAAAACAATAAACTCCACAAGCATAGCAAAACTTGTTCGGATTGTTCTGACAAAAAAAAATCACGTTTTGCTCTATGCAAACAATTTAAAATTGTGAAATTTCAATGTATATAACACTTACAGCGCTCGTTTTACAAATTCTGCGTATTTACTTCCTTTGTGTTTTTGATTTAATAAAACCGAGAAGTGGGTTAATTCACTAAATCTCCTGTAGCCTTGTAATTTTTGTATCAATCTGGACTTTTTAATGCGCAAAATGTTTGTATTAAAATTAGCTATGTTCTGTATAAAAAAATCTTAACATTTTTGATTGCTTGTTTAAAAAAAGAAAACTTGAAAACAGCAAAATTGCAAAAAATTAAAAAAAAATTTTAATGAAGTTTGAAATTTCGTCCACTGTATCTGCATAATTTCTTGACTAATCTTGACATGCGGTGCATGATTATTTTAGTAATTTTACTATCTTATAATGAAAAAGAAAAAGTGTATAAACCGAAAAATATTTTTATAGATAATCGCATTTAAGCCACATCATCTTTTTTAAAAACCCAAATAACGGTAGTTTGGCTATATCTCGGAAACTTTCTACTTTCGAAAATTTTGACTTGATTGGGTGTCAGATACATTTGGTCGAAAAACTGTCACGTAGTGATATCAAAGTATTTAAATTCTGGCACAAACACATGACCTCCAACGACAAGCTAATGTAAAAACCATGCAAGTTTCACTGAAATGGAAGCAATGCGTCAACACCATGACAAGAGAACCCATGATTCAACACATGATTTATCATGTTTTATTTTTTGCTGAGTTATTATATAAATCTAGTTCCTTTAGTAAATTTAAAGAAAAAAACCTCTTTATTTTCATTTAACGTTTGTTTTTATTCAAGGATTAGCTAAACTGGCAAAAATTATTTTGCCAGATAAATTATTTCTAGGAATTTCCAGGGTAGAAAATAACAACTAACTCAATGAGGGTGGCGTTGGCAGAAGTAGTTAGCACATTGAGTCATGTTGCGCTAATAATAATGACGGGATATAAAAATAACAAAACACCAAAAATTTATTGTTTTAAATTTATTATAATTTATACTTATACTCGTATTAATTGTTTTCGAATTAACTCATGCCAAATTTGAATAATATTGCTACTATAGCTTTCAATATATAATATTATTATTAACTAGTTTGTATGGGGATGCTACTTCCCACGGTCCTATTCTACTAATATTTTAAATTACTCCACACCTCGTTTTCAAAAGAGTACATTAACATTTTGAAAGCTATTGCTTTTATAGTTTTAATAATTAGTTTGTGTGTGGGGAGAGCTCCTTCCAATGTTCCTATTCTACCAATATTTTGAATTACTTCGCACCTTGCTCTCAAAGAGTCCATACAAAATTTGAATTAGGACCTATTCTCAGACTTACTCAATACACATACGAAATTACATAAAAATCCCTCAAGCCATTTTGGAGACTTCAATTACCAATAACGTGACAAGAGAATTTTATATATTTTATATACCCGCACCTACTAAAAATAAATTCAGTGAAGTGCGACTTTGACCCGCGCACGAAGGGTTCCGTACGGGTACGAGATATGTAATTCAATACGAACAATATAAACTATAGTTTTGGCATTTTTTTCGTTTTTGGGTTTTTTCGGTTTTAAGCGTTTTTTTTAGTTTGGGGGTTTTTTAAATTTATTGGCGCTTGCTGAGTTTTGGCACTTTTTTCATGTTTTGACGATTTTTTTTTTGGTTTCTGAAGTTTTTTAATTTTGGCAATTTTTATTATTTTGGCGTTTTTTTTTATTTTGACGAGTTTTTTAAATTTTGGCGTTTTTTTTATATAGGTGATTTTTTTTTGGTTTTGGCGACTAATTTTAGTTTTGGCACTTTTTTTCGTTTTGAGGATTTTTTTCGGTTTTTGGCGTTTATTTTAAATTATGGCGATTTTTTCCGTTTCGGCAATTATTTTAAATTTGGCGATTTTTTTTAATTTTGGCGATTTTTTTTTACATAAACAATTATTTTGGTTTTGGAGCATTTTTCGCGTTTTGGTGATTTTTTTCGGTTTTTTGCGTTTTTTTTTTCATTTTGCCGATATTTTTTATTTAAACGATTTTTTCGAATTTGGCGATTTATTTTAGTGCTAGAATTTTTTTTTATTTTGTCGATTTTTTTCGATTTGGCGTTTTTTTTTTAATTTTTGGCGATTTTTTTCAGGTTTTGGCGATTTTTTTCGGTTTGGCGATTTGATAATTTTCGGATTTTTTAGTTTTACCGCTTTTGAAAATTTCAAGAGTTTACCTCTTACGGTTTCCAAGATATAGCAAGTTGTCAAAATTACATAGTCAAAATTGCATTAACTGATGGACCACCCTTTAATTTAAATTTTTTAATATTTTAATGTTTATTGTTGTAGTCTATATAAAAATACACTAATTTTACAAATTTCAAGTGTCAATATACATATATACATACAATTGTATGTATATTACGTGAGATTTTAACATTTTTCGTCGCTCGTTTTGGAGCACCCTTTAATTTTTAATTCTCATGTATTTGTTGTTGTTGTGGCCAAGGATCTACATACTCTGTCCAAATTTCAGGTTCGTAGCTCTTACGGTTCCTGAGAAAATACCGTGTGACGGACAGACGGACAGCGTAGCGAAAACAATTGGATTCCTTTTTTCACCTTTGGTGTACGGAAACCTAAAAAGGTCATTATTACCAAAATATTAAAAATTGCACTTTGAAAAGAATTTCAAATAACAATTCATTGATTATTACTTTATTTATATTTTTTAAATTTGAAAGTGGCAAAATACGGTCAGTAGATTGTACAAACAACTGTCAAATTGTAGTTTGACAGTTATGTTGCACTTAGCTTGTAACAAGATGATATTAATTTATCATTCAATGCATGTATGTAGTGTGTAAGTGTATGCTGAGAGCATCATGTCCACGTATTCGATGCCTGTGTCATGCATTTAGATCGTGAATAGTGCGCTTTAAAGTTGAACACGATTTCTAATCAACTCGCAAGTTTATTTTCAGAAAAACTTAAATCTATTGAATTTGATGCACGAATAAATATACATACTTATTACAGTGGTTAATATATTCGGAAAATTATTATAACCTGCCTTTATTTGAATGTATTGACAATTAAAAATGACGACAAAGACGTTTGTTTTTATTACTTTTGCAAAGAACAAGTGATCATTTGACACAATCCCAGTGAAAAAAATGGAAGTCATTGTAGTGGAAGTACATTTTCGTTGCTTCCAAAAAAATCGATATTTTTAATTTGCCGAGAGTGAGCAAAAAATCATGTATAAGCTTATTTTAGTCACACAAAACCTTTTAACTCCTCCATAGTGTTAGAAAATACTCACCAGAATTTAAAAAAAATTTATTTTTTTTTAAGAAATTTATAAACTATTTTTAGTCTAAAATTGAGCAAATAACTTGCTTAAATTTACACGAAAACACTGTTTCGGGCTTAAATTTGTATAAAAACAAACGAATTGTTAAAAAAGGCAACTATTTACCATTTTTCCTAGATGAAAATATTATCAAAGAACACAAAATAGGGAACTTTTCTTAATATCGCTTCCAATTCAGTGACCAGGCATCGAAAAAGGGAACTTCTTGCAATGACAACCCTATGTAAAAATCATTAGATTGGATCGAAATTTGCACTACTTCCGCATCGTAAACTCTACATTTTCATGACTTTTTTGGAGTCTCTTTTTTTACTGGGAATGTGCAAGGCAGTGAGTGAGTAAGAATACGCACTTTACATACCCTATAGGAACTCAAACTCATTTGTAAGTACCTTCAAACTGGTTTTTTATTAACCACAACTGGTTGATTAAGTGACTTTTTTTCTTGTCGCCGACTCACTATTTTAACATAGGCATATCATAGGCAGTAGTCAATTGGCCATCTCTGCATGACTTTTAAATTGACTACTAACTACTTATTTTTCAACCACTCTGAAGTCACTTAATATCTATTATAGTTAAATAAATATATTTATGTAAATCTTCATACACATTTGTATATCATATACATACATACATATGTATATACTATATATAATGAATATATGTATATTGATAAATAGAAATAATTAGTATTTTGATATTTAAAACAAAACTACATATATTGATACGAAAGTTTGTCCTGCTCATAGAAAATATTATACATATTAAGTATTGAAATTATTATTTTTTTTTTTCAACACAAACATTTGGCATTTGATTTCATGGCATGCTTCTTTTTATTTATTTTTATTTTCTTTTCATTTACTTATTTTGCTTTTATTTATTTCTTACGTGTGCTTCTATTCAATATGTTTGGTTGATATCTGCATGAGATTTAAACCAGTTTGTAGTCACGTGCAACATGATTAATTTATAGCTAGTGTTTTTTGTCAATCGACTATTTTATTTACTACAGTGTACTTTATGTATGTACATACGGTGCTGTTCTAATTTTTTGTTAATAATAAAATATGTACATATACTGAAAAATATTCAATTATAATAACTATTCACAGTTCTATTAATTAAATAAAATATCTGTCGGAGCTTTCGATAAAATTGTGAAATAGAAAAGTTAATATGTAAAAAATTTTTTGTCTGTCTGTATGTATATCTGAGCTGGCAGTTTACATACATACATACATACATATAACAAATGTTTGTATGTATGTATTTATATAAATTGTGTATATATGTACATAAATATGTACATATGTATGTACTTATGTATATGTACAGTAGTTTTCCACACATCAAGAGCGCTCGTGTTATATTATAAATTCTATTAAATGTTTCTGAGATGTTGTTTCATTAGCCATGTTATTACGCATTGGAAGTCTTTTGCATCTTAAGGCCCAACTATAATATGAATGAGCTGGCTTAAGCTAATGCCAGAATTGAACGATAAGTCTGTCAAATACTTAAGCAATTCAGAAGTGACTTTTAGGTGGCCACAATGTACTTACATACATGCACTTAAGTATTCTTTAAACCGCACAGTTGCTTAAGTCCGCTTATTCATATTATAGTTGGGCCTTTAGTTTTACTTAGTTCTTGAATATCGTTTTATTATTTTTGATACATCAACATCATATTTTCTGCAAAAATAGTGTATACACTTTTTCTTTTACCTGTAGAGCGATTCAGTAACTTTTAACGATCCGACAATCGTAATTTTTGTCTATAAATTTTGTCGCTTAAAATAACGATTGTGTGATTCTGAAACTTATTTTTGACGATAGGACGCAGCTGATATTTTCTCTTGATTTTTCTCGATAAAATCAACAGCACATACATACATATGTGTGTAAATTATTGTCGCTTAAATAACGACACAGCTGACATTAACCTACAGCGAATATCGTTAAAAATGTTATTAAATAGCAAATTCGATAAGTTTTCTTTATAATCATTTTAACGATGCAATTATCGTAAAAAAAAGTTAGTGAATCGCACTACTGGAGTAACCTTCCTCCACATTTCTGTGTATGGTATCCAGGTTTTATAAAGACGTTCGTAGAGATTTGGTCAATCCTCCATCCCCAAGCTTTAGGCTCGAGTATTCTACAGTGGCCGGTGATATTTCCCTTTCACAGAGAAGTACAACGAAGAAGAATTCCTAAGAATTGCTAAGCCCAATGCAGCCCTAGGAGTATTGTGAAGTGCATTTGTTATACACAAGGATGCAAGTCTTGGTCGTACTATGACAGTAGAGATTTAATCAGAACTTTTGGGGTGAGCCTTCAGTTTTTTCCATCGGGTTTCTTAGAAAGATAGAGTGTTGCTTTCTTCATCCTCTCTAGAATACTAACTTTGATGCTCAGCTTAGAGTCAAGAATAACCCCGATATATTTTGCAGTGTTGCACAGTTTTATATCCGTGCTATTAAGAGTAACACGTTGGAAATCAAGATATGTGGAGAATAGTACTAGTTCTAATAAATATGAAAGACCATCCTGTAGGATGTCCCTCAGAGAAGAGATGAATTTTCGTTTGAGAGCTTTTGCCACGTCATCAGCATAAGCAAAGATTTTGCACTCCCGCGATTCCAGAGATAACATTGTGGCATAGATTACACAACAGGCAGTGACGAAAGAACTAATCCCTGTGGTGTACACCTATTTCCAACCCGGGTTTGCCAAAAAGCTCCTCGATACGAAGTTATCCAGCGTTTGATTGGTCGATTTTGAATTGAATTGAATTGAATTGAATTTTAAGTTTTGTATTATGTAAATCCTGCAAAATCTACAGGCCATTAATTATCGCATATGGAGAAATGTTATTTAAGGCCCCTCAATATCTACGAGGGTCACGAAGGTGGTGATTTTCTTATTATGCTAACCAGCTTGTCTAGAGCCGATTCGGTTGACTTTCCCTTCTTGTATGCATGATGGTGTGGGGAAAGCAGCTTATCATTAATGGTTTTGCGGATATAACGACCAATCATCATTCCTTATATTTTCAGAAGATAGGATTATAGACTTATTGGTCTTAAATTTTTCGGTGTAGTGTGAGAGCTTTTACCAGCCTTCGGAATGGAGACCATTCTCGCTTCCTTCGACTTGTTATATGAATATGACTCAGTCTTACACAACTGGTATAAGATATCAGCAGCCAAGGGGCTTTGAGATTCGATACTTTCTGTATTTCGGACGGTATTATGCCGTCCGATCTTGGAGATTAATAAGGCCTGAAGTTTTTCAGAGCCCAATATATGGTCTGCATATTTACGATGCCATGTATGTTTTCTGATCAGCTGCCTGAATCTCAGTTACTCGGAAAGTGAGTGACCAGCAGAGCCTTTAACGACTGTTCACTGGATATAGTTCACATCCGATTGGGACTTTCCAAGTACCCCAGTGTGCAGGAAGTAGCGTACGAAATTTTCCCTCGCGAAAAGCTTCTGAGAAACATGTTTGCACAAAACCTCTTCCATGATGTATTGTTAGCAAATGTTATCTGTTTCTTATATTCTTCTAGTTTTATGTTATAACTTATAAGCTGTCCAGTCCATTTCGTTTCTGGATGATTTAGCATTATTCAGGAGTTTTCTGCATGTGCACCTATACAAATGTATTTCTCTACTTCACCGAGTTGGTTTCTTTTTACCTCTTGGCTTATTTAGAGAGCAGGACGATTAACTTTCATTTCTAATGATCAAAGTGATGTGATCAATCTCATTAAATTTATTGTTTTTTTAGAATTATTATAATTTAATTTTAATATGTGTAAACGCTTTAATAGTCGCAAATCTAGTTGTTCTAAGAAATTTTTGGGTAACGGTTCCCTCATGATCTGCATTAGCATCAGTGAAATCATCTAGAATCTAGCTAACCTGTCAATACATATGTATGTATGTATTTTAGATAAAAAATATTTTACTGAATAAGTAATATAATAATTTGGCATTATTAGTGCTTTAACAATAACAAATTAAATTTCTTTTAGTTAACTTATGTTTCTTTTGTCATAAAACGCTTTTGAAAAACATACATACATACATATGTATGTATGTATGTACTTTTGTTTTTCAAATGTACATAAGTACATATATACATACTTACACAAATAAAAACATATGTAGATATTAACACAAAATATTAGTTTTAATAAAAGCTCACAACTAAAAGTAAGTAAATTTTTAAAATACATAAATAAATAAAAAATAACATACAAACATATGTATGTATGTATATACATATACAAAATAATAGTAGGTACATACATATGTACATACTAGCGATGTGATGAATTCCAAATTTTGATATTCGCGAATACGAATACGAATATTTGAAAGAATATATACATATATATAAGAATATATATAATACGAATATGTGAAATTAATAGAGATTTAATTGGGGTTGTATTTATGTACGTCTGCAAAATGGAATATGAGAAAATGTTTATGCAAATTAACTTCATTCTCTTGTTCGTGTACATTTAATTTAAAATAAAAACTATGCTCGACATTTAGTAACATTTGAAAATGATATAGAACACAAATTTCCATAATAAATTAAATGGATTCCTACTCAACATGGCAAAATGAAATTTTTGCCGAAAAGTCACTTAATATATCATCGAACAATCTAGAGCAGTTGAGATCAAAAATAAAACTTTTGTTAAGTTAATTTTAATAATTATTTTTCGAACATCATAAATAAATATAGAAACTTTTGTTGTTTGTGTGAGAAAAGTTGCCTCATTCGTCTCTGAGGTACATAGAAAAAAAAATAAATATTTGCAACAAATGCAGTTTAGTGAAGCAGTTCAAAAAATATAAAAAGGAGGTCTTTGTGATAGAAAATTAGAATATAAGAAACAAATATTATATAAAACAAGTAAGAGTGCTATATTCGGCTGTGCCGAATCTTATATACCCCTTACCAAAGTGCGTTTATATAGTATAGAGATACATATGTACATAAGCACAGATATATGTAGGTACATATTAATTTTGTGAAAAAATGCATACTTTTTTCTCTAGTGCAATTTTTTAGGTTTTAGGCATTATGTTTAATTTGGTGCTTTTTAAATTTTGGCGATTTATTTTATTTTGCTGATTTTTTGATTTTGACGATTTTTTTCATTTAAGCGATTTTTGTATTTTTTATATATTTTTTTTTTATTTTTTTGTGGCAATTTTTTTAGTTTTAACACTTTTTTTTCTCGTTTTGGCGATTTTTTTCGGTTTTTGGCGTTTTTTTTTTAATTTTGGCGACTTTTTTTCTTCTGGCAATTTTTTTGATTTTGACAATTTTTTTTTCATTTAGGCGATTTTTTTATTTTTTGGCGATTTTTTTCATATAGGCAATTTTTTCTTTGTTTTTTGGCGATTTTGTTCGGTTTTTGGCGTTTTTATTTCTTTTTGGCAATTTTTTAGTTTTTACACTTTTTTCTCGTTTTGGCAATTTTTTTCGGTTTTTGGCGTTTTTTTTTAATTTTAACGATTTATTTTCCTTTTTGGCGGATTTTTTTGATTTTGACGATTTTTTTTTCATTTGAGCGATTTTTTTCATTTTTCTCGATTTATTTTCATATAGGCAATTTTTTTGTTTTGGCGATTTCTTTCGGTTTTTGGCGTTTTTTTTTAATTTTGGCGATTAATTTTCCTTTTTGGCGATTTTTTTGATTTTGGCGATTTTTTTTTCACTTAGGCGATTTGTTTTTAATTCTTGGCGATTTTTATTCATTTAAGAATTTTTTTTTTGTTCCGGCGATTTTTGCGGATTTTTGTCATTGTGGGTATTTTTTTTATTTTGACACTTTTTGCTCGTTTTGGCGATTTTTTCGGTTTTTGGCGTTTTTTTAATTATGGCGATTTTTTTTCCTTTGGGCGATTTTTTTGATTTTGCCGCTTTTTTTTTATATAAGCGATTTTTTTAATTTTTGTCGATTTTTCTTCATATAGGCAATTTTTTATTTTGTTTTGGCGATTTTTTTCGGTGTTTGGCGATTTTTTTTTAATTTTGGCGATTTATTTTCGTTTTGGCGATTTTTTTTGGATTTTGGCGATTTTTTTTCATTTGTGCGTTTTCTTTTTGGCGATTTTTGTTCATATAAGCATTTTTTGTTTGTTTTGGCGATTTTCGCGGTTGTTGGCGTTTTTTCTCATTGTGGAAATTTATGTTTAGTTTTGACACGTTTTTCTCGTTATGGCAATTTTTTCTGTTTTTGGCGTTTTTTTTCATATTGGCGATTTTTTTCGTTTGGCGATTTTTTAAAATTTTTGGCGATTTTATAATATTCGGATTTTTTTGATTTAACCGTTTTTGAAAATTTCAAGAGTTTAACTCTTACAGTTTCCAAGATATAGCAATTTGTCAAAATTACATAGTCAAAATTTCAATAACTAATGGACCACCCTTTAATTTAAATTTTTTAATATTTTAGTGTTAATTGTTGTAGCCTATATAAAAATACACTAATTTACAAATTTCAAGTGTCAATATACATATGTACATACATACATACAATTGTATGTATATTACATGGGATTTTAAAAGTTTTCGTCACTCATTTTGGAACACCCTTTAATTTTTAGCTATTATATATTTGTTGTTGTAGCGACCAAAGTTCTACATGCACTGTCCAAATTTCAGACCCGTAGCTTTTACCGTTCCTGAGAAAATAGCCTTCTTCCTAAAACATGAAATATGTTTATATTATATTAGGAAAAAAGTTAAAGTTTTCCAACCCTGGAAGCGTTTTTTTATTTTGTTAAACTTAAAAAATTTTTTTTTTAATTATAAATACCAATTTTATTCATGATTATTTTATTCATCAATTTTATTCGAAGTATAAAATAAGTTAATTTAATAAAAAAGTAATAAAAACTTGTTTTCGGTAGTTATTTTCTATGGGAAAATACAGTTTGAGTTTTCCAGCTCTGAAACCGTTTGCCCGATTTTGCTGATTTTCAATAGCAAAATTTTTGTGAAAATTTCTGACAAACCAGTCCAAAAACGAAGTCTCTAGCTCTTCTGGGAGCTTGGGAAAACCGATTTCACGTACAGACAGACGGACAGACGGACATCGCTTGTTCGTCTTCCCTATGCATAAGGATCCAGAATATATATACTTTATGTGTCGCTTATTATACCCTTTACCAAAAAATGGTAAAAGGGTATATATAGCTTTGTCATTCCGTTTGTTATTTCTACAATATTAATAAGAGACACATAAAGTATATATATTCTGGATCCTTATGCATAGGGAAGACGAACAAGCCATGTCCGTCTGTCCATCTGTCTGTACGTGAAATCGGTTTTCCCAAGCTCCCAGAAGAGCTAGAGACTTCGTTCTTGGACTGGTGTATCAGAAATTTTCCGAAAAATTGAAAATCAGCAAGATCGGACAGACGTTTTCAGAGCTGGAAAACTCAAACTCTATTTTCCCATAGAAAATAACTACCGAAAACAAGTTTTTATTACTTTTTTATTAAATTAACTTATTTTATACTTCGAATAAAATTGATGAATAAAATAATCATGAATAAAATTGGTATTTATAATTAAAAAAAATTTTAACAATTTAACAAATTAAAAAAAACGTTTCCAGGGTTGAAAAACTTTAACTTTTTTCCTAATAATTAAACATATTTCATGTTTTAGGAAGAAGGCTATTTTCTCAGGAACGGTAAAAGCTACGGGTCTGAAATTTGGACAGCGTATGTAGAACTTTGATCGCTACAACAACAAATATATAAAAGCTAAAAATTAAAGGGTGTTCCAAAATGAGTGACGAAAACTTTTAAAATCCCATGTAATATACATACAATTGTATTATGTATGTAAATATGCATATTGACACTTGAAATTTGTAAAATTAGTGTATTTTTATATATGCTACAACAATTAATACTAAAATTAAAAGAATTTAAATTAAAGGGTGGTCCATCAGATAATGCAATTTTGACTATGTAATTTTAACAAATTGCTATATCTTGGAAACCGTAAGAGCTAAACTGTTGAAATTTTCAAAAACGGTAAAACTAAAAAATGGCCAAAAATTTAAAAAAATCGCCAAAACGAAAAAAATCGCCAAAATGAAAAAAAAACGCCAAAATTAAAAAAACGCCAAAAACCGAAAAAATCGCCAAAACAAAAAAAAAATGCTAATGTGAACATAAATCGCTAAAAATTAAAAAAAATCGCCTAAATGAAAAAAAATCGCCAAAATCCAAAAAAAAATCGCGGAAACGAAAATAAATCGCCAAAAATTAAAAAAAAACGCCATAAACCGAAATAAAATCGCCAAAACGAGAAAAAAGTGTCAAAACTAAAAAAATTGCCACAAAAAAATAAAAAAAATTAAATATATAAAAAATAACAAAATCGCCTAAATGAAAAAAATCGTCAAACAAAAAAAAATTGCCTATATGAAAAAAAATCGCCAAAAATTAAAAAAAAATCGCCAAAACGAAAAAAAATCGCCAAAATTAAATAAAATGCCAAAAACCGAAAAAAATCGCCAAAACGAGAAAAAAGTGTCAAAACAAAAAAAAAATCCCACAATGACAAAAATTCGCAAAAAATCGCCAAAACGAAAAAAATCGCCAAAATTAAAAAATAAAACGCCTAAAACCGGAAAAAACGCCAAAACAAAAAAAAATTGCCTATATGAAAAAAAATCGCCAAAAATTAAAAAAATCGCTTAAATGAAAAAAAATCGGCAAAATCAAAAAATCTGCCAAAACGAAAAATAATCGCCAAAAATTGAAAAACGCCAAAAACCGAAAAAATCACCAAAACAAAAAACAAATCGCCTATATAAAAAAAAAATTGCCAAAAAATAAAATAATCGCCTAAATGAAAAAAATTTTCAAAATCCAAAAAATTGCCAGAACGAAAAAATATCGCGAAAATAAAAAAACGTCAAAATCCGAAATAAATCGCCAAAACGAGAAAAAAGTGTTAAAACTAAAAAAATTGCCACAAAAAAATAAAAAAAATTAAATATATAAAAAATAACAAAATCGCCTATATGAAAAAAAAATCGCCAAAATTTAAAAAGCATCAAATTAAACATAATGCCAAAATCCTAAAAATTGCACTAGAAAAAAGTATGAATTTTTTCATAAAATGAATATGTACCTACATATCGCTGTGCTTATGTATGTATATCTACACTATATAAACGCACTTTGGTAAAGGGTATATAAGATTCTGCACAGCCGAATATAGCACTCTTACTTGTTAATATTGTAGAAATTACAAACGGAATGACAAACCTATATATACCCTTTACCCTGAGAGTAGTTATAACCTTTAATTTTAATATAACTTTCAAAGGAAACCCTCATTAACTCCATACTATAATTATAAGCATTGAAATAAGTAAACATATTAGCGCTTATGGAAAAAATTATAGTTCTCATTATTTCTTTCTATATTTTTATTCTTTGTATTTTTTTAAATTTTTTTGAAAGCAGTAAAAATATTTTAAAAAATCTAATAAAAATATACGCTCATATAGATGTTTGTTTTCAGCTGTTTGCTTAAACAACAAACATACACAGAAAAAATGATTTGTAAATACAATTTGATTTTTTGTTAATCAAATAAATAATTAATTGATTTTGAACCTACAACGATTATTACAAATACAAATCTGAAAAATATTTTCAATTAAATATAGTTTCTTAAATAAAGAATGTGTTAAATTAAATAAGAAAAGACCAGATATATCAGTGTTTTTATTTACAAACGAAGCAGACCTTTGGTAAGATCCTCCTCCAGCTGACGCCTACCTCAGATGGAAAACAAAGTTATTCCAAAAAAAAAAATTAATTACATTTTAAACAATCACTCACTGATACACCTCAAAATTGAGTTTCTTTGCAAATAAGAATTCAATCTGCAAAAATTTGTGTAAATAAAATGCCACAAGAGGCTGCCTGCTGATTAAATGGCAGCATCAGAAAAATTTTCGTATTTTCTCTCGACTTTGATCGCAATTAAAATATAAATCACATACATGTTTGTTTTAACCACCCGCAGAACGCGTGGGTCGCTAGAAATTTAATCATGTCTAATAAAAAACATAATGCTGAGTACACATTTGGCATTTCTTGTGATATCATTTTGTGGTGTAATTTACAAAATGTGTGCAACGCCGTTCATATTATTTTTTTTTATATAGAAAGCAATTCCATACAACAAAAAATGTCGGAAATGATAAACGTAAATATGTTCTATTGCAATGTCACAAAATGCCATAATGTGTCCTAAAAACAGTGCGAGGGTGGAAATCATATATTAGGTTTTATGCAATAAATGGTCAAACCGACCTTATTACAATAACTTTAAAAATAATTGCGATTAATAATAAGGAACAACAATGAATTACATTCCTGTCTTTGGCAATGGACATCATTTTGGGTAATTTAATCGCCCAAAAGCACCCTAAAAATTTGTATAACTAAAGCCCTCCCGCTAAGTGCAACCTTACTCGATCGAAGATATAAAATGATTTTTATTTAATAATTTCACTTCACATTTTGGATTTGCTTAAATTTAAAAATGCGCACATCTGAAAGAGTTCACTTATAGACACTAGGGAAAACTATAGCAGACTATTTTTTCGGAAAAACAGATAGCAAATGACCTCGATCATCCAACATGGTTCAAACTAAATGGGCAAAAGCACAGGGTACACGCAAAGAAAAAATATGGTTGAGGTAACCATAATCAAACAGCAACATACTATGATTGAATTATATGGTTGTAGTTTAATCGTATTATTGTCAATGGGAAAGCAAACTTTTAATAATACTATTATCTGAGTTAATAATAATATTATCAAATATGACAACACCATTGTTAGATGTGACTAAAATATAATTGAGACTCACCATATCATGTTCTTATATTATAATAACATTGTTAAGTACGACAACAGTATAATTTAATATAATAATAACATTTTGTTTTTTAATCATATATTTATTGTTAGATCTTTTGTTGAAAACAGCTGTGCGTTAAATTCGAATCAAAAATAAATTAATATTTTTGAAATTAATTGTATATATAGAAACGCACACTTACATATGTGTGTATACTCGAAATACAGACACGTCTGTGTAAACTTTACACTGTAAAGGCATATGTACATACGTATGTATATGTTTTTACTTATCTACCCTTTTTTTTGTTTGTACTTTATTTACTTATTTAACACGACGCGTGCAATACAAACAAAACACTGAAATGACAGAAGATGTTCCTGAAAAAGATTTTTTTTTAAACTTAATATAGTATGGTTTTGGATAACATTATATTGTTATTTACATTATATTATTTTTAAACAATAACAAAAATTATGTTGCAGTCATACATTTTTAACAAAACTATATTGTTTAGTTCTAACCATATCGCACCTTTTTATGAATATAATAATGTAATTATTAAATTAAAACATTACTTTGCTTACCGTAACAAAATTAATGTTTCAAATAACAATAACTTGTTTTCAACGACCACATATTTGTTTCTGAGAATATAATATTGTTTTCTCAACCATTCTACAACCATATCTTTTCTTTGCGTGTACTTATACCTACAGCTAGCCATTATTTAGTCACACTCAGGTGAAGTGTTCCGAGCGAACAAATGTGCAGGGGCGTTGGTCTCCTTTACACACTTCATCACAATGGGCTTAATGAAGAAAAAGATTTTAAACTTTTACTTTTGACAAATATCTAAAAACGACCCAATATTCGGGAACTCGAATACGAATCCGACTGTTCTCACATCACTACATCATACATACAGGGTGGCCCAGAAAGACCGAAGTGGTGTAAATTCCTTATAACTTTTTATTTAAGACATATTTTTTGAATTTTTTGTTTTTTAAATACAGTAAATTTATAGGGAATATTTTTAGATTAGTTGTTAAAAATGATATCCCGCAAGTGGAGGCCATTTTCTGCTTCGCACAAATGATCTCTTTTCAACACATTTTCCATGACCTTTCGCAAAACTTCCGGTGTTATGTTGTTAATTTCGTCTGGAATATTGGTTTTTAATTCCTCAATAGTCCTAGGCTTATTAACATAAACTTTCCCTTTTAAATAACTCCAAAGGAAACAGTCTGGAGCGGTTAAATCCGGGGAACGAGGAGGCCAATTAAAATTGCTTCTACGCGAATTTATTCTTTCCCCAAAGATGTCGCGTAAAATAGCCATTGTGGCCCTCGGAGTGTGCGCTGTGGCTCCATCCTGTTGGAACCATATTTGCGGATGGTATTCCACGGCTGGCCTTACAAAATTTTCCAACATGGCCCGATATCGATCACCATTGATGGAAATGGCGACATCTCTTTCATTTTCCAAAAAATATGGGCCAATGATCCTTTCTGAAGAAACACCGCACCAAACAGTACACTTAACTGGGTGTAATTGTCGTTGATGAAGTACTCTCGGGTTTTCCTTAGCCCATATCCTAAAGTTTTGCTTGTTAACAAACCCATTTAATTGGAAATGGGCTTCGTCACTCATAAATAAGTTATGAATAATGGAAATGGAAAGAGCACATTTGTGCGAAGCAGAAAATGGCCACCACTTGCGGGATACAATTTTTAATAACTAATCTAAAAATATTCCCTATAAATTTACTGTATTTAAAAAACAAAAAATTAAAAAAATATGTCTTAAATAAAAAGTTATAAGGAATTTACACCACTTCGGTCTTTCTGGGCCACCCTGTACATATTTATCTTTTTTGATAAAGTTATTACTAAACTCATTTATTTAGTCTTGTTGTTTGTGAGAACTACTCTAAAGTTTTTTATACTTTAATACTCATATAATTCAAGGTTTTTAAGAGCGCGTTCGTTCATCGGAAAAAAATGAAATTCAAAGTTAAGCAATGAAATGTAATTAATAGTATATCCAGACCCCAGCAAAAAAACTTTCCCTTTGTAACACTTAAAATATATGAATACGTACATAAGTATATTGAAGAATATGCGAAAATATTTAAATTTTTTAATAAAAATTATGGCAAAATAAAGTTATTTTATATTTCTATGGATATATGTATGTATTTAAGTATGTATTTCATTATTAACTAGAAAGTACTACAATAACTACTTTCATGTTATGATATACATACAGTAATTTTGACTTAGCTGCGCAATCAACTTTGCACGACTTTTTGTGCAGATAAGTCAAAAATGCAGTCAAATGCTCTTAACTGCACTTACTGCTTAAATGTGCAAGTATAAAATTTTTGACTTTAGTTGTATACACATACATACATCGTTTCATATGTATGTATCCACATTTTTTTAATTTTTTCCAGCAAGCCTAAATATTTTATATGAGAATAATTTAAAACTTTTAAAAAAATATGTTAAATGCACAGGTATAGAAAGGATTTTGAAGAATAATTACAGGAAAAATATATTTTGTGCAGGTAAGTCAATGTGCCGCTAACATTAAATTTTTGCATGAAAATAATTTAAATTTACCAAAAAAATAAATTTTTTTACAAAAATTGACAACCTACGATTGCAAATAATCGATTTTGGCCAAAAATTTACGATCGAAAACTATAGCACGATTTGTTGACGCAACCACTATCCCGAATTATTATTTTACCTTTTCCTTCAAATATTTTTGCTTAAAATTAAATTAAAATTGAAATTTATTATTTCCAAAAAACATGTATGCAATTTGACGGCAATAAATTGTAAGATTTTCTGACAAATTTTATAAAACCGTGTGAACTTGTGCTAGCAATTTTTGATTGCCAGTACATTGTCAGCAGATCTGACAATATTGTAAGCCGATTGTCAGCGTCTTTTTATTTTTTTACTGAATATACAGTTATTTAATCACTTCTTAAATGTAAGAAAAACATTTTTAGGGTTCCGTACACCAAAGGTGAAAAAAGGAACCCTATTGTTTTCGCTACGCTGTCCGTCTGTCCGTCACACGGTATTTTCTCAGGAACCGTAAGAGCTACGGACAGAGTATGTAGAACCTCGGCCACTACAACAACAAATAAATGAGAATTAGAAATTAAAGGGTGCTCCAAAACGAGCGACGAAAAATTTTAAAATCTCATTTAATATACATACCATTGTATGACCATGTGTATATTGACACTTGAAATTTGTAAAATTATTGTATTTTTATACAGACTACAACAACAAACATTAAAAGATGAAAAAAAAAATAAATTAAAGGGTGGTCCATCAGTTAATGCAATTTTGACTACGTAATTTTGACAAATTGCTATATCTTGGAGACCGTAAGAGGTAAACTCTTTAAATTTTCAAAACAGGTAAAACTAAAAAATCCGAAAATTATAAAATCGCCAAACCGAAAAAAATCGCCAAAACCTGAAAAAAATCGCCAAAAATTAAAAAAAAATCGCCAAATCGAAAAAAATCGACAAAATTAAAAAAAATAATTCCAGCACTAAAATAAATCGCCAAATTAAATCGCCAATATGAAAAAACGCCAAAAACCGAAAAAAATCGCTAAAACGCGAAAAATGCGCCAAAACCAAAATAATTGTTTATGTGAAAAAAATCGCAAAAATGAAAAAAAACGCCAAAATTAAAAAAAAATCGCCAAAATAAAAAAAAAACGCCAAAACAAAAAAAACGCCAAAATAATAAAAATTGCCAAAATTAAAAAAAACCAAAAAAAAAAATCGCCAAAATTGAAAAAAGTGCCAAAACTCAGAAAGCGCCAATAAATTCAAAAACTAACTATAAAAAACGCTTAAAACCGAAAAATCGCAAAAATGAAAAAAAACGCCAAAAATTAAAAAAAAAATCGCCAAAATAAAAAAAAACGCCAAAACAAAAAAAACGCCAAAATAATAAAAATTGCCAAAATTAAAAAAAAAACCAAAAAAAAATCGCCAAAACGTGAAAAAAGTGCCAAAACTCAGAAAGCGCCAATAAATTCAAAAAACCCCAAACTAAAAAAAACCGCTTAAAACCGAAAAAACACAACAACGAAAATAATGCCAAAACTATAGTTTATATTGTTCGTATTGAATTACATATCTCGTGCCCGTACGGAACCCTTCGTGCGAGGGTCAAAGTCGCACTTCACTGAATTTATTTACTGAATAAAGAGCTATTTAATCACTTCTTAAATGTAAGAAAAACATTTTTTTCAAACATGATTTTAACATTTTCTTAACAATTTCTTATATTATCTCTAAAATTACATAGTGCTAAGTTGTGTTTTAGGCGGTGCGTCCGGACCTCAAAGTTGGCCTTCAATCCCATTTTTCAATGTAATTTGTTTGGATATTTATCTTTATATATTTAAAAAATAAATTTTAGAAGAATATGATATATGGCATATTTTAGCTCTTAGTCAGTAGCATTGGTATCAAAGAAAGTGTTTTGCTAAAATTAATTGCAGTTGCATATAATCCTGTTAATTGTGGCCTAGATTTATGATTCAAAATTAGGAATTGCTGGAGTTATTTAGAAAATCACATAATGAAAATGTATTTAATTTGGCTATTGTAGAAAAATTGCACGGTTTACCAGGATACCACGAAAAGGATGTTAAAAACAAAATTCACTTCTTTTTCTTGAATAGTAATAGAACCGTACGACAAAAATCTTTATGGAAAAGTACTCAGACTGGCTAAATGGAGTAACAACTTTTGAAAACATCGAAGAACCGCATACATCCTTGGACAGCAGAAAAGGAAGGCTGCTAAAACTATAAACGAGTGTTCGAATCTGTCAGAAGCATTATGTCTTAAGTACGTAAAAGATAAAGATAAATCAAGGTCTGATATTACAAAAGCTGTAGAGCTGGCCAGCCCAGATCGACTACGACGGATTAAAGAAAGTATTCTAACTCCTCCGAATTCATTACCCACAAAGTATAGCACAGAAGAAGCCTTAGCGTTATTTATGGACTTGGGATTGTCAAAGGAGAAATATAATATTTTACGAAACTCTTTAAAGAATCATAATGTGAATGTTCTTCCTGGATATAAAAAAGGTTACCTCTGCAAAAAAAAGAAGCAGTACCATCTTATGTAAAAGTTACTGAAGTATCAGCAGAAGTTGAACTGCAAGACTTAATGGATAATACATCTAAACGCTTTGTTCAAAGTTTTCCTGAAAAAGAAAGGACATTACTTCCAGATAGGCTTACATTGATAAGCAAGTGGGGATGCGATTGATCATCTGGTCAAAGTGCTTACAAACAAACAATATCGGCAACTGCTATAACTATTTTGAAGAAAACTAACTATTAAAAAAATTAATAAAAATAACTCAATATCATATTATAATATATCATACTATAAAATAATATTATAAATTAACATTAGTATTAAAAATATTTCAATAATTTGTATCTGTAATATAAATAAAAAGAGTTATATTAATATAACATGTTATATTAGAGGAGCATTTTTTTCTAGATTTCCCTATGAGAATGTCATTTAAAGCACAAAAAGTTCAAACGTTTCATCGTGTCCAATGCCTATCACAATAAGGGAGCACTTATTTTAACCCTAAAAGATTTAAGAATCAAGTGTTTTTCCCCATTACAAATTTCTTGGTTACTTTAAAAATTATGATGTGATTATGACTGGGCATAGTGCCTCCACAAAGCTATGGCCAATAATGATACTAATTTTTATTAAAATATCTTTCTTACCTTAAAAGTTATGATGTTTGTAATAAAAACAATCGAAAGCAGACACTGTGCACAGTGCCGCGCCTAACCTATGATCGTGCAAATCATGTACATTAAAGCTAAAGGAGTTTAGTTTCTAATGCTTTTTAATATTTTTAAATATCTTTATCAGTTCAAAAGTTATGATTTTTGCAACGAAAAGAGTCCAAAGGCCCCACTGTGCGTCTGGACCGATTTTGATTTTTTTTTGTTTCTATTTGAAAGGTGAGGGATTTGTTATCTGTTTTAAGAAAAACGGCAGGAACAAAATATTCCTGCAATAAGCAGATTTCATGGAAAATAAAAATGTAAATCAATTAAAAATTTAATTGAGTACATTAAACTTTATAATTAACTAAATGTTTAAACAAAATTTAAAAAAAAAATTTACTTAAATAGATTTTTAATTGATTTTTGGCTTTATTTTCAATTAAAATTGTTTATTGCAGGAATGATTTTTTTTCTGTGCGCTTAGAAGATATCAGATATTTTCTAGATATATTCGGGTGTTCTTAAAATTTTTAATTTTTATTATTAATATTTCGAAATTTAACCAAAAGCCAAATGATAAATATACTGCAATCAGAATCTTTAATACATGCTTAAAACTTTTTGTAGTCTAACTAAATATCTTTCCATTATAATAATAATACATATAAAATACTAAACCAAAATAGGCCAAATTTTGTTATACCTAGAGAATATTTGTTGAAATAAAATAAATATCTAACAATTATTGTTATTTTTACCATAAACGAATGTAAACAACTTATCAGTAGATACTCATATTAAGCATATAAGAAGGCACAAACTGTAGATATATTTGCGACTAAATATATCGCTTCTTTATTGCAAAATAATAATAACTCAAAAAAGCTAGTTTCGCAGAAAATAAGTTGAAAGTTTTCAATTTACATACACCTCAATGAAAATATAAAAATATTTTATTTTCTCAAGACGTGAATACAAAATCCTTTTGTATGAAATAATTACACAAGATTAAATATGATATAACGAATTTTTCTGCATTACTAACTCCAAAAATGCATCTTTTGAGATATGACTGTGTTGCAATAAAGGAGCGATGTGTTTATATCTGATAAGAAAAAGTTAATTTATCTTTTAAATTATTTCAAGATTTGTTGTAGGATTTACGTTCGTACTCGTGCATAACATAATAACATAATATAATAATAAAAAAACTTAATTTATCTTTTAAATTATTTAAAGACTTATTGTAGCATTTACGTACGTACTCGTAGATATGTACTATATAAATTAAAACTTTATAAGTTTATTTTCATTTAAAAAAATATTTTTTTGGGAGCTTATGCTCCTTTATTTTTGAATGTTAAATTAACACTAACTTAAAACTAAAACTGCATTATATTTTTATTATAATTTACTTTGTCGTTGCACCACATCACCTGATGTTTTTCCTGGAATTGCACACAAGTATGTTGCATCGTAGACATGGTGTCAGCGAATTCCTTGTTGTTTGTGGCAAGATTTTGTGCGCGTGTTCTATGTCAGCAGTAGCGTAGTTTAAATGGGAAATGTGTTAACTACTCCCCCTCTAAAAGTTCATACGTCCTCGTATGAACCGTTTTTCAGAAAAAGGGTAAGCTGTGGATACTTCTAGTTTTGGATGTTGTAACTGCAGGATTTTCTGGAGTCTCTTCATTACAAGGATGTTCAGTATCTTTCTGATCTTTATTTGGAGATTTTTTCCTGCATATTCTTGCTGTAGCAATAGAAATAGTTGTTAAAACTGTCACCATTAATATAACATTTAGGTAAAGATTAAGGTTGCTGTGGTTTTTTAGCTTTTCGATAGTTCTTGAGTTATTAAAGTTTATGGTTTTCATCATTTGTAGAGAGAGTGTTTCTTCTTCTGCTTCAATAAGGACTGGTTGAACCAGCGCAGGAAGTGGTTTCGAACCTGTCATCTTAGTTGTTTTATAAGTTCTTCCGTCTACTTTGATTGACGAGTTTATGTGGTGAATAATGAATGTACCTTTCAATTGCACCGCTGAACCTTCGACTTCTATTTCGCCTGCGAATTGGTTAAGTAATAACACATCATCTTCAATCTCTTCCACTGTTGGGATATGGTCGTTGTTTGTTGTGGCGCATTTTGAGGGTTGGCTTGCCAAGAGCTTAGGAATGCAGTCAGAGGCTGTTATGTTAATTATTTCACTTAATCTACAAATACTTAAATTATTATAAGTTTTACAATCTTTATTTATACCAAATATGTCGCTATTACATTGAACAATTTTTTCAAAATTTAACTTTTTAATTGAATTATTAAATTTAACAGGCTTGACTAATATTTTTTTACAATCCTGTAACAAAGTTGTTGGAATGCTTATAATGTAAATAATGTCTTTATCATTAACTGCAACCTTTATGTTTGCGAATGTTAGCAATTCATCAATGCTGGAAAAAGGGATATTATTTTTTTTCAAATACATTGCGTAATGTTTCTAATTCAATATTAGACAAAATAAAAGAGTTAACAATATTTGCTTTAGCCCAATGGACAGCAAACTCTATGTTTGATATTTCCTCTTTAACAATTTCGAGCTTATATTTGAACTCAATCATTTTCTTATTTTGGTCCTCTGATTTCAGGACTTTTAAAATATTATCTGTAACATTTGTAAGGCTGTTCAATCTGTCAATGGAAAGTTGGTTAATTATTACTTGGTTATTGCCATTTGTTAAGACATTATTTATCTTTTCCTGAATTATTTCGAAATCATGGCGATCTGGAGTACCAGATAACCATTTCCATGCAGTTCCAAGGAAGTCCAAGGAACGTTTTGTTCTTAACTTCGGCCTGAGTCGGGATAAGTAGGATTTGATTTGGATTATGGAGTGATTAAGGTAGGGAAAGAAAGGATGACTTATGGTGTTGCCAATTAAAAGTGCTTTTTCCAAACTATTCAAAACGTTCTCATAATTCTGTAAGTCGATGACGTGCACGAGCTTAAATGTTCCAGACTGGACCTTAACTAAGCCCATATTTACTGCTATCATTTTAGAATTAGAATAGTCCATTATTTGAATTTCGCCTGAGCACAGCCCGGCAATCAGTAAAATCCTGTAAAATGTTTAATACCAAATTAGTTTCTAATATGCTTTTTGTGAATGATTCTTCCACTTTCTGTTACTACTGTAGAATTTCTATTCTCTTTTACAACTTCTTCTTTATACCTTTCTGTCAGTTTTGTTCCTAATCGCTTATTTATTTTAACAAAGATTGTCTGACCTGTAATATATTCTTTTGGGTTTGTCCTTTTCCTATTATGAAATTTCAAATCTTTTTCCTGTTTCAGTCGTAGTCTTTCAATGTTGGTCTGTCGCGTTTGATCATAGCTTCCAGGAGAAAAATCTACTGTCCTCCCAAAAAACATGTCAACGGGCTTTCTACCAATTGTCGAATGTACCGAGTGATTGTATTCATTAATAGATCTTTCCAAAAGCTCTTCGAAATTCTTACTTGTTCCTTCGTCTTTCAAGCATCTTAATATTTCGGCAAGCGTTGAATGAAAACGCTCAACCTGACCGTTTGCTTCGCTATTGTAAGGCGGTGTAGTAAAAACTTCGATTCCCAATTCATCCTCCATCATAAACAGGAGAGAAGCTGAATTTAGGGACTTTTCATTATCAATAACAATTGTTTTTGGGACTCCAAAGTAGAAGATAAGATCCCTTAGAGGCCTCCTAACGTCCTCGATTGACTTTCCGGGAAGAATTCTTGCCTGAGCAAACTTTGAAAATTTATCAAGGCATGTCATAACTAGTTTTTTGTCAGTGGAAAAAATATCAACATGAATCACTTGTCCAGGATAAGTTGGAATGGGTGTTTCATTAATTTTCGGCACTGATGGGTGTCTTTCGTATTTGTTCTTTTTACAAATAGAGCATAGTTTCACGATTCTTTTGATTTTTGCTAACATACCTGGGAAATAGTACTTCTCCAAAATATGTATTTTATTTTCAAGCGCATTTCGGTGAGCGCGTTTATGTGTATCAATAATAATATTCTCTTGATCTGTTTCTGACAGAATATCGTCTACAACCAGTTGTGAAAAACGTGCTTTGTAATTTCGAAAATTATCAGGGTATAATTCTTGTATTTTTCCCATAATGGGTTCTGGAGTTTTGATACAGTTTATTACTGAAGGATTAAGGTATCTCTTTAATAAGGACAATAAATTTTCTTGATTGTAATCTTTTTCCACTATTGTATGTCTATGGTAACCGGGAAAAATTATTTGAAAATGATATGAAGAAAAATCGCCTAAGGTGAGAAATATTTGGTTTTTAAACGCATTTATTGGAACCTCAACACTTGGGATGAGATTGTCAGCTGAACTTTCACCGCTATGAACAGTTCCAGTTAAAGAATTAATATTTGTTACACTAGGCCGAGAAAGTGCGTCAGCAACCACATTTGTTTTTCCAGGCTTGTAGCGTATTTCATGATTATATTCCTCAAGGATGGCTTTCCATCTCTTCATTTTTGTGTTAGAATTTTTATTACTGAGGGCATAAGTAATGGGTTGGTGATCAGTAAAAATCACCACTTTTGCCGTTCCATACAAGTAGTTTCTGAGGTTTTGCAAAGCCCAAACGATGGCCAGCATTTCCCTCTCGTTTGTGGCGTAATTTTGTTCCTCCCTTGACAATGTTCTTGAGATAAAAGTTATTGGCCGATCACCCTGGCTTAGCACTGCTCCTATTGCTATGTTAGAAGCATCAGTTGTAAGGTGGAACTCCTTTTCAAAATCAGGGTATGACAGAATAACCTCCTGTGATAGGAGAGCGTTTTTCAGTTTCTCGATGGCTTCTTTCTCTATGTTACCCAAAGAAATTTTGACCTTGCTGGATTCTGTTCTGGAAATTCTTCCATTTGTTCCTCTTAACATTTGGGTAAGAGGTTTTGCAATGTCCGCAAAACCTTTGATAAATCTACGGTAATAGCTAAACAGACCCAGAAGGGAACGCAAATCTTTAAGTGTGCTGGGATATGGAAATTTGGCTATTGCCTCTACTTTTCTTGGATTAGTTCTCAATCCATTTTCAGACACAACAAATCCCAGAAATTCTACCTCATTCTTGAAGAACTCACACTTTTCTAATTGCACCTTCATATTTGCAGAATTTAGTGTTCCAAAGACCTCGTTCAGGTGTTGTAGATGGGATTTCTCGTCTTTACTGAATATTATTATGTCATCAATATAGACATAACAAATTTTTCCAATTTGGTTTCGAAGGATATCATCAAGTGCCCTTTGAAATATGGCAGGAGCATTTCTGAGTCCGAAGGGAAGTCTTGTGAATTCATACTTCCCATTGCTTACGGAGAATGCTGTTTTCTCTATATCTCTTTCCCTAAGTGGAATTTGGTGAAATCCGCTCTTGAGATCAATCACCGAAAAATATTTGTTTCCGCCTAAGCGGCCCAACACTTCACTAATCTCGGGAATGGGATATCTGTCAGGAATTGTGATTTCATTCAGTTTCCTGAAGTCTACCACTACTCTGTATTTTCTATTGCCTGAAGCGTCTTCTTTCTTAGGAACCACCCAAATTGGTGAATTATAAGGAGAACGTGATGGTCTTATTATCCCATCATTGAGTAATTTTTCAATTTCTTTATCAACTACGCCTTTCAATGCCAATGGATAAGGATAGGTTCTTGTATAAGTAGGAGTTTCAGTGGTGGTCCTTATTTCACCCACAACCTTTGTGGTATAGGTCAGTCTATCATCAGGCTCAGAAAAGAGATTTTTATGTCTATTTGTCATGTTCCTTAAAGCGTTCGACTGATATTGCGAAAGGTGTCCTGTTTTAATGTCAAGGTGGTTCACGTCATGGGATATGTATTGGTATATAGGTATTTTTATGTTACCTTTAACAGTAAAATAACTTTCCGAAGCATAGATCACGGCCGAAATATCCTTCAGAGTGTCGTTCCCCAAAATTGCGTCAAAAGTGCGCAATCCTGGCAAAAGGAAAAATTTAATTGGTCCATTAATGGGGCCAAAAAGATTCAAATAGGAATGCTGTGTAATTTCAACATCACCAGATATTGATTTTGCGAAGAAATTACTTCCGTTAGGCAAAGGATTTGTTATTAAGCAAGGTTTGATATAATTCTTATTACTACCAGTATCTAAAAGGAATTTTAAGTTTTTCCCGTTCCTCAAACATACCTTGAAGTAAGGTAAGGAGGAACTATTTAACCAAAAAAATTCAAATCTGCGTTTAAATCTTCAATGGAATATGCATCAAAATCATTTCCGGTTTCCTCTACCCTCTCAGGATGATCAGAAGTCAAACCTTCAATGTTTTCTCGCTCGATTACCCCCCCCCCCCCCCGTAACAAACTTGATCCGAAAAGTTATCTGGAGCTTCGTCTGCTTGTTGGAAGCAATCAACATTGTTCTTTCCTCCTGTTCCTAGATGGAAAGTTCGCTGAAATTTATTTGCGGGGCCCTGATAAGACTCATGTGGTCTTTTAATTGAGTTATTAAATGGAGGTCTATTGACATAGTTCACCTGCTTAGTCTGGACGGAACGATCCACATCCATTGGTACAGGACCTCGAACATTATTGGAATTTTGTTGCTGGTAAAGTTGAGATGGAACATTCGCATTTGTGTTCCTATTTTGATATAGATTAAAAGGTGGTCGATTTTGGTGTTGATATTGATAAGTTTGAATAGGCATTGGTTTCGGAGCTAATCTTGTTGGTATTGGTGGTCGATATAACCCACCGGTATAGGCAAGTTCAGGATAGAATTTTGGGCGTGCACCCAATTGTGATGGCTGGTGTTTTTGAGGGATCAATCTTTGTCCATGTGCATGGTTTATGCGGTATGACATGTTATCTAACTTAAGGCACATGTGTAGTGCCTGAGGGAGTGATGATGGTTCCCTAACACTAAGAAGTCTGGGCAAATCACCCCTTAATCCCCGGATGAACGTGTCCAAAGCCTTTTCCCTATAAGCGCTAGTCATAGCACACAAACTAGAGGAGTCTAATTCCAGGCATGCAACCTTATCAAGAATTAATGATAAGTGCTGGTAAACAGCCTGGTAAAATTCAGTAATGGATCTATTTCCCTGACATAACGTTGTCATTTGGTATTCTAGCGTACCTATGTCCCGTTTATCTGAGTAGTGCATCATTAAGCACTTCCTCATTTTCCCCCAATCTAGTGGTGTTCTGTATGAGTCGAGAGCAGTATCTGCCTCGCCCACTATTTTTGTCCGTATAGTATGTAAAATTGCGTAATACCTACTAGTCCCTTTTATGGATTCAAAAAGTTATAGAGCTCGGTCAACGGACTTCCGCCATGATCCGAACTCACCTGCTCTTCCTGAAAATTCTCTGATTGATTTTATAATGTCTGGAATCTTATCCAACTCTTCCAGTCCAACGTCGCCTATGGGATGATCACTATCATCCTCAAGTGATTCCTTGTCAAAAAATTCGCTAACTATTGCTTTAATTTCTTCTTTTTGGGCCTGAGAAAAGCCCTCTGCTCTACTACTTGTACTAGCTGAGTCCGTCACATTATTCCTGCCTAGCGATAGTACCCTATTCATTCTTGCGGTAATGTCGTCAACTTTGTCTGGCATTTTGATTGTATGGGTTATTTAGGGTAAGGTAAGGATAATTTCTCTTAGATTGAACAATTCACAAATGTTACTCACCAAAGCATTGTTCAAAAAATCGTCCTTGTTCCAGCTGGTTTTGTTTCCAAAGTATGTTAGATTCTTCAAATGTTTAAATTCAAATATCTAATATTTAAAATTTTTATTTCTCACATCAATTCAATTAGGTTATTTTAATTTTCAAAACTCCACAAGTATTTTCAAATTAATATATTTTACTCAATTTTTCTAAATAAATTTAATATTATTTCTCAGAATTTTCACAAATATATTTGAAATATTTTTATTTCCAAATTTTTAAATTTTTGTTTTTAATTTCTTTACTTTAATTGAATTTATTCTTTTAAAATCATCGACATTTCCACAAATATTCTTAATTTAACTTTAATTATTTCTTCCTTTAATTTAAAATTCACAAATTTTTATTTCTTATTTTGAAAAAATATTAAATTCTTTTTTAAATTTCCACAAATATTCTTTAATTAACTTTAATTATTTCTTCCTTTAGTTTAAAATTCACAAGTTGAAGAAAAAAAAATTTTATTTCTTATTTTGAAAAAACATTAAATTCTTTTTTAAATTTCCACAAATATTAAACTTAAATAAACTTTTTAATAGGTATTTCTTATTGTTAATTAACTAGTTTTCACAAAAAAAAATTTTATTTATCCTTTCTTACTTTTAAACTTTAATTTATGTTTCTTATTTTTTATTCAAATAATTTTTCACAAATATTTAATTTTATTTTTTTCATTTATCTTTGTATTCTTGCTTTTAATTTACATTTCTCATTTTTTATTCAAATAATTTTCACATTTATCTTTGTATTCTTGCTTTTAAGCTTTAATTTACATTTCTTATTTTTTATACAAATAATTTTCACAAGTATTTAATTTCCATTTATCCTTTTAATTCTTTCCTTTAAATTTTAATTTATATTTCTTTTTTTCCAGCTAATTTTCACAAATATTTAACTTCAAATTTTTCATTTATCTTCTTTTTTCAACTTTCTTAAATTTTATCTTTATTTTTTCATAATTTCTTTTAATTGCACATTTTCATTTTATTAATTTTATTTTTCACATTATTTATTTATTGGTTTCAATTTTGCTTTTTTTAAATTCCTTAATTAACTTAACCTATGGCTTGAGGGGCTGTGACATCGAATCACACCTTTTCAACGCGTACTCAGGAACCTCCTCAAGGCTTTTTTTTAGGACCTTTTAACAAGGGTCCCTGCTCGGGCGCCAATTAAAACTTTATAAGTTTATTTTCATTTAAAAAAATATTTTTTTGGGAGCTTATGCTCCTTTATTTTTGAATGTTAAATTAACACTAACTTAAAACTAAAATTGCATTATATTTTTATTATAATTTACTTTGTCGTTGCACCACATCACCTGATGTTTTTCCTGGAATTGCACACAAGTATGTTGCATCGTAGACATGGTGTCAGCGAATTCCTTGTTGTTTGTGGGAAGATTTTGTGCGCGTGTTCTATGTCAGCAGTAGCGTAGTTTAAATGGGAAATGTGTTAACTTATATACACACATACTACATATCTGTGGGCTTTTGACAAAACAACTTCTCTCGAAATAAGACATTTTTGCAAAATTTTTATATTAAATATAAATTTTCAAGACGGTTCTTTTTGTGTAATCCTTGCATTTCTACGCCATTTGGTTAAAAATCTACAGTTCTTTGCAAATCAACTTCTTTTATTATATTTGTAAAAAATATTTGATAAAATATCTTATCTGAAAGAGTTTAAAAATTTTCTAAAATGCAAGAAATAAAATTGTTATATCCTTTTGACAAAACATCTAAATTGTGTTTAATATATTTTTGCATATATACATTTTGTTTTAACAAAACAACTTCTCTTCAAAGAAGTTGTTTTATCAAAACTGAAATTTAGAAAATATGTAACTTGCTTGAGACAAGATAAATTTTTAAATGGTTTATAGGAGAAAATTAATTTTGACTAAACGACTTGTGTGCAAAAGAAGTTCTTATGTGAAAACAAAAACTGATAAAAAGTAAAATATTATTTGCAAAGAAGTGTTTTTGCGGACTTGAAAATAAATATTTTGATCAAAAGAAGTTGTTTTGGAGTTCATGCGTGGTATAAATTCTGCCACATTTCCAGATAAACAATTTCAGTAGTGCGCTACAGGTGTTTGTCGTTTTTATTATTTGGCACCATTGCCATGTTTAATCATCTGGCACTATTGCCTTTTCTTGTCATCTGGCACCACTGTCATTTAAAAAACACAGCTAGCTCAAAACAATTCGAAAATAGTAGGCGTTGCGTTTTAAAGCTAAAGTGATTGAAGGAATTTCATTCCCTAAAAATATATAAAAGTTATGGCTAAGATTCAAAAATCAGATAATTCCAATGTTTGTAAAGATAACGAATTAGAAGAAAATGACAAAAGGAAACCTTTTCTTAAAGGGTCTGACGTCGGAAAGAATGATGATAAATCATCACAATTTAAACAACAGTCAAATCAAATAAGTGACGAAGACTTTTTTCCACGAAACCGATTTTGATGACTCGGATTATATTCCATTGGATCAAACTTATGACAGTATACAAAATAGTACTCAGGAAATGGAAGAATATGTCAGTGAATCGAATGATGATGATGAACTGCCAACAACATCAAAAAAAATCTAATAAGGTTAACAAAAAGTTCATACAATTAGATCACTGTAAGAAAAATTGTCACTCAAAGATAACTTTAGATGAGCAAAAACATATATTTAAAACCTATTGGAATCTTGGAGACTATAGCAAACGGCGTCTATTTATTTCGCAAATGATTGCTATAGAGAACAAGAAAACTGCGACTCTTATAAAAGCTTCGAGACCACGAAACCGACAATAGCTATGTGTACAAATACCATTGTGAAAAAAATTAACAAAAGATTCGGGTATGTCATAAATGCTTTCTAAAAATATATGGGGAAACAATCCAGGCAATTAAAACAGTGAATTTACATAAAATAAAACAAATTTCTGGAGGACTTATACCAGATGATAGACGTACAAAACATGATCCTTCCCACAAACTCTCGATTGATAAATATAATGAAGTTATAGATCATATAAACAGCATTCCAAAGTACGAAAGCCACTACAGTCGTCGGCATACAAATCAATTATATTTCGAACGTTTTTATTTATTTATGTTATATTAAATAAAATAATATTTTTTAAAATAACCTATTTCTACTTTTTCTATTAGTTCCATTTTAACAAAACACTTGCCTTAAGATAAGCGCAAAATATGAATCACGTTTTTGTTTAAAACCATTTTAACAAAACAACTTGTGTAATGTAAGTTATTTTTTTTTTGTTGAAAACAATTTCGACAAAACATCCTATCTTTTTATTCTTAAGTTTTCTGAAAATCTGTTGGCATTAGAATAGAATTATTGATATCTTCACTTCAATTTAGTATTTAAATTTAATACTACACTTTCACCTTTTCACCAAATATTTCAAAATAAAATTTGTTTTTTCGTTCTCATGTAAAATATCAGTTTTTGAAAGAGGTTGTTTTGTCAAAAGTCCACAGATATTATGTATGTATATATATATGTGCATATGTATATACTATAAATGAACATTAACTGCCAACATTTAAATTATATAAAAAGAGGTTTGGCACTATTCAAGTGAATTCGAATTCCCATCACTGATACGCATTGCATTTTTCATAAAAACAATAAAACTTAAAAAAAAAAAATTAAACCAACTTCAAAAATAAGCACTAAAAAGCTAAAAATAATATAGATTTAGTTAAATAAAATATTTTTGCATATGTTACCTATAGTGTTGTTTGAAATTGGTGCCAGTAATACAGGTACTAAACACATAGAAACATGCCCGGTAAGAAAATTGCAACTACTTTTTATGTACATACATACATATATGTACATATGTAGGTATGTATGTATGTGCTTAGTTACCATTATTGCTGGCACCAACTTCAAACAACACTAAAGGTAACATATGCAAAAATATTTTCTTTAACTCGATCTATATTACTTTTAGATTTTTAGTGCTTATTTTTGAAGTTGGATAATTTTTTGTCTAAGTTTTATTTTTAGCTTTTTAGTGCATTATATTACTGAATTTTATGAGGTGTGGCTACGGCCAATTTTTAAAGCAAGACTGTGTATTTTTAAGAGTTTAAGCTGTGTGGCAAGTTTCGTAAAAATTGGTGACATAGGAGCTTGTGAAATATAATGTTAAATTTTAATGGGCGTTATCCCGCCCGTTTTTTAAAGGAGCATTATATATATTTTAGAGCTCAAGGTGTGTGTTAAGTTTCGTAAAAATCGATTAAGTAAAATGTGCGTAACCCCGCCCATTTTTTCAACTTTAAAATTAGGTAATTACAAGAACTAAAGGTGTTGGCTAGGTTTCGCAGCAATCAAATGACCAATGGGATGCTATACCTTTTCAGACGACAAAAAAATTTTTGCAATCGGTCTAAAGCTGTCTTTACATGGCAATACAATGTATTACGACATGTCAAAAAATGCTGTCGGTTATACAAAATCTTATCATGTAAACGCAAAATGTATCGAGTAGGAGAGAATACGGATAGAAAATTTGACAAGCGGTCGGTAAATGTGTTGTTTTCTAAACCATTTTAGAAACTTAATTATTCTCATCACACCAGCGGTGTATTTTAAAGTAACCATTGACAGCATTAATGAAGGTGTTAACACTTTTCTAAAAACAACCAAGACCAACTCATGAAATTTTCATGTTGTTTTTGTAAATATTGTACAACTGCAACCATCGAGTAGTTGATGGTACAACAAAACAAAACAAACAATAAAAAAACCTGTGTGAAAATATTATTTTGTGTTACAATTGCATTTCAAATCAGTGTTTTCCATAAATTTTCATCACTACCACTACACTACTACCCTTTGGTAGTACTATCGAATCGACTTATACTGTCAAGACTGTGAGGAATTTTCACTGTTGCACAGTGTTATTGTTAGTTAAATTTTTATTGAATAACTTTCTGCAATTTTAGCTGAATGGATAAACTGATAATTCTAGCAATGATGTTTCAACTACAGATTATGCTTTAAAAAATTGCACTGATTTTTTGAATAAGCTCTCTGAACCAGAACAGTTTGAAGATGATGGAACAGCTTATTTCTTTCGCCTACAGCTAAGCGAAATTACAAATAAAGATTTAAAAGATGAAGTTATATCTAAAATCATGTTGTTACTTTTTGAATATAAACAAGTAAGAGTGCTATATTCGGCTGTGCCGAATCTTATATACCCTTTACCAAAGTGCGTTTATGTAGTATATCGATACATACATAAGCACAGAGATATGTAGGTACATATTAATTTTGTGAAAAAATTCATACTTTTTTCTCTAGTGCAATTCTTAGGTTTTTGGCATTATGTTTAATTTGGTGCTTTTTAAATTTTGCTGATTTATTTTATATTGCTGTTTTTTTAGTTTTGGCGATTTTTTTTCACATAGGCAATTTTTTTGGTTTTGGCGATTTTTTTTCATTTAGGCGATTTTTTAATTTTTTATATATTTTACTTTTTTTATTTTTTTGTGGTAATTTTTTTAGTTTTGACACTTATTTCTCGTTTTGGCGATTTTTTTGAATTTGCCGATTTTTTTTCATATAAGCGATTTTTTTAATTTTTGGCAATTTTTTTCATATAGGCAATTTTTTTTGTTTTGGCGATTTTTTTCGGTTTTTGGCGTTTTTTTAATTTTGGCGATTTATTTTCGTTTTGGCGATTTTTGTTGGATTTTGGCGATTTTTTTAAATTTATTTTTCATTTTTAATTTTTGGCGATTTTTGTTCATATAAGCATTTTTTTTGTTTTGGCGATTTTTGCGGTTTTTGGCGTTTTTTTGTCATTGTGGAAATTTATTTTTAGTTTTGACACGTTTTTTTCGTTTTGGCGATTTTTTTTTAATTTTTGGCGATTTTATAATTTTCGGATTTTTTAGTTTTACCGTTTTTGAAAATTTCAAAATTTTAACTCTTACGGTTTCCAAGATATAGGAATTTGTCAAAATTACATAGTCAAAATTTCATTAACTGATGGACCACCCTTTAATTTAAATTTTTTTAATTTTAGTGTTAATTGTTGTAGCCTATATAAAAATACACTAATTTTACATATTTCAAGTGTCAATATGTATATGTACATACAATTGTATGTATATTACATGGGATTTTAAAAGTTTTCGTCACTTAATTTTGGAACATCCTTTAATTTTTAGCTTTTATATATTTGCTGTTGTAGCGACCAAAGTTCTACATGCAGTGTCCAAATTTCAGACCCGTAGCTTTTACCGTTCCTGAGAAAATAGCCTTCTTCCTAAAACATGAAATATGTTTATATTATATTAGAAAAAAAATGTTAAAGTTTTCCAACCCTGGAAACGTATTTTTCTTTTGTTAGATTTTAAACATTTTTTTTAATTATAAATACCAATTTTATTCATACCGAAGTATAAAATAAGTTAATTTAATAAAAAAGTAATGAAAACTTGTTTTCGGTAGTTATTTTCTATGGGAAAATAGAGTTTGAGTTTTCCAGCTCTGAAACCGTCAGCCCTATTGTGCTGATTTTCAATATCAAAATTTTTCGGAAAATTTTTGACACACCAGTCCAAGAACGAAGTCTCTAGCTGTTCTGGGAGCTTGGGAAAACCGATTTCACGTACAGACAGACGGACAGACGGACATCGCTTGTTCGTCTTCCCTATGCATAAGGATCCAGAATATATATACTTTATGTGTCGCTTATTAATATTGTAGAAATTACAAACGGAATGACAAACCTATATATACCCTTTTACCATTTTTTGGTAAAGGGTATAAAAAAAGAATAGAGAGTTAGCAGTGTTACCAATTTTGTTTGTGTATGTGTACACATTTATAAAATACTTGTTCCTTACTTTGTCCATAAATAGTCACATGTGCCTGAATTTTAGACTTACAAACAATTTGTGATTAAATGACTTATAATTTTATTTTCATGTTTTTTTTAATATGATTACTATGTACATACATATTACATACTAACAAATACATTTTCCGTTTAGAAAAATATGTATGAACATTAAAATTTATTTTTATACCCTTTACCAAAAAAGTGGTAAAAGGGTATTTATATATATAGGTTTGTCATTCCGTGTGTAATTTTCCCAATATTAATAAACGACACATAAAGTAAATATATATATTCAGGATCCTTCTGCATAGGGAAGACGAACAAGCGATGTTCGTCTGTCCATCTGTCCGTCTGTCTCGAACTCTATTTTCCCATACAAAATAACTACCGAAAACTAGTTTTTATTACTTTTTTTATTAAATTTACTTATTTTTTACTTCAGTATGAATAAAATTGGTATTTCTAAATTAAAAAAAAAATTTAAAAATTAACAAAATTAAAAAAGGAGTTTCCAGGGTTGGAAAACTTTAACCATTTTTCTTATAATTAAACATATTTCATGTTTTAGGAAGAAGGCTATTTTCTCAGGAACCGTAGAAGCTACTTATCTGAAATTTGGACAGACTACGTAGAACTTTAGTGACTACAACAACAAGTATATGAAAGTTAAAAATTTAAGGGTGTTCCAAAACGAGTAACGAAAAATTTTAAAATCCCATTTAATATATATATTTTATGTACATATCGAGCCTTGAGCGCAACATTATCGTCGCTTACGATCGGGTAAATTTTTTTTATTTGAGACATTAAGATTTCATGATATAGCTCAAAGTTCGAAATTGTCAAAATATCAAAATTGTTTATAGTTTCAAAAAAAAGGGGACTGAGATTTTATCGTAAGTAGATGTTAACATTTAAAAAGAAAATATAAATTATCTTAAGCGACACATATGTATTTATTGGAATATTTTATTTATTAGAGAAATTTAAATTAATATATTCACGTAAGGCAGAAGTGTTAATCATTTTATTAGCGAATAAGAATTTAAATAAAAATTAACTTGCACTGTGTAGTGTAGGCACTCAAACAATTTTGGTGATTTTTTGACATACCTCCTAATTTTTGGTAGTAACACATAAACGCTAATTTCAAGTAACTACTTGCATGTGCAACGGGGGTTATCAAGCAAAAATATTCGTTTTAAAAATTTAATCCACACTAGTTTCTTATAACCGTTTTCCTTATATGTGACCTTCTCCGAGAAAACGGACCTAGTGTGTGAAAATGAAGTTTTGAGAAAAACGCATTTAAAAAATAAAATTTTAATGTTCTTCTCATTTTTATCGATTATCCCAAGTTCCCGTTTTTTGACACACTAGGTCCCTTTTCTTGGAGAAGGTCACATATACGAAATATTTTAAAATAAAAAACAGAGAAAGAAATACTGTTTCGGTTAACGGATACTTAAAATGAAATATCCAAATATAACAAAATATATTTCTTCAAGTATGGACCCCAAATTAAATAAAATACTTATTTAATTATGTACTTAATGTATCTATTAATTGTGAACTTTACAATAAAAGCCTGCCTCAGACTTTGGAAACAATTCCAAAGTTAATAAACTATAGTGACACTGAAGATTCTTACACTGGAGATTATTTAATTGAAGGTTTTTTTTTTGTTGGTGTAAAAGGAAGAAAACTATGTCGGAAAAGTAAACAAATTTGTATCTTGGAAAAAGAGGTAAAAACAAATCCTTGCGATGGAACAAAATGCCAAAATAGTAGTGCAGTTAAATTTAGTGAAACCGATAGAGTTGAAATTAATGAATTTTACTGGGGATTAGCCAAAACGATTGGCTTAATGCTAGGAACACAATTGAGACGAACGACGAATTTTGTCCACGTCGACGAATTCGTTGATAAGCATTCGCTGCGTAAATTCGTCGTGTGAAGTACAATAACGACGAATTTACTCACCGAATTAATCTCTCATATTTGAAAAAGTTAGTTGTTCTGTGTACAAAATCAGAGAGAGAAGAGAGAATTTTCTCTCAATTTTGTTTTTTCGTCGTTCGTCGGCGTACAAAATAGAAATAAATCTATCTCAGAGTTCGTCACGCACGACGAATTTCGTCGTACGGCGGTGTTGTGTTCATTTTCGTATGCACAAATGTGTTTTATTTTTTATGACGAAAGTGCGCACAGAAAAATTCGTCGCTCGTCCCAGTTGTGTAATGAAGAGAGGAATTAGACGTAAGCGGGTTTCGTGTAGCATAAGAAAAGTCTCGTATGAATACTATGTTATTTTTGGAGTAGAAAAATACAAGGTATGTCAACAATTTTGATTGGTAACGCTTGAAATTTCCCAAATGCCTCTCCGATATAAGTATATTTGCTAAATTAACAAAGAATCAATATAAAATTAAAGAAAAACAGAAAGTACATAATAAAAGTTGTGAAGAACAAACGCGATTACTGTATGCCTTTATCGAAAAACTACCAGGGGTTCCACCCTATTACTGTCGAAACAAAAGCAATAAACTGTATTTATCGGAGGAACTACGTAATGTGGCAAATTTGTACAAAATTTACGTGGATGCTTCAAAGTCTTCTCACCAACAAACATTAACCCAGTCAATATTAATTTTTCTCAAGATTTAAAAACAAAAAAAGACAAATGCAATATATGCGAAAAATATAAAAATATAAGTACGGAATCACGTAACAAATTAAAAGATTCCGATATTTACAAAAACCACTAAATGCCAAACATACATACATTTAAATAATACTGTTTATAATAGTACGAGTACCTACATATTTATTACCAAAAATAATATTGTTGTTTTTGCTTTTGGTAACCTAATTTGTAATCAGATTTAAAAAAAAACAAAATGTACCAATTTCTTTTTCTATTAGATAAAAAAACACAAAAACAAAAATATTGTAAGCACTAAACTTAACACTAAAATTTATAAAAATTAAAATTTAAAGGTGTTCTATCAGTTTATGTAGTTTTGACTATCTAATTTTGACAACTTACTGAAAAAATGAAAAAATCGCTAAATTAAAAAATCGCCAAAATGAAAAAAAAATCGCCAAAATAAAAATAAACGCCAAAACTATATGTTAAAAAAATGCCAAAACCACGCAAATCGCTAAAACGAGAAAAAAAGCACTAAATATTAAAAAAGCACCAAATTAAAAAAAAAAACGCCAAATCTAAAAAAACCCTATTAAAAACACTTAAAACCGAAAAATCCCCAAAAACTAAAAAAATGCTACAACTATATTTTATATAGGCTAAATTTCATATAGTATTACATATCTAGTATTCGTACGGAACCCTTCGTGCGGAAGTCAGAGTCCCACTCAGCGTTACCGTTTGACCGACTAAAGTGGAAAATTGCCACTTTTTCGACTGCCTTGCCACTTTTTTTATCTGTCTTGCCACTTTTTGTCTCCCTTTTTTAGAGTGAATTATATAAAAATACATTAAAAATAAAAAATTTAGTGTAGTTTTCTCGTTTTATATTAATTTTGCCCCTTATTTTTGATAAATCCCCTTTTGGTGCCACATTTTGAAAAATTTCATCGGTCACCCTGGTCCCACTTTACTGAATTTATTTTAGTAAATGGAGATGGAAATAAAATTTATCGTTGAAGTACAGTCCTAACTATAAAATTAATTAAAGAAAATGTTCCGTTTCATTTCCCTGAAACCGTTCCTTTGTGCTGAACAACTTCCAAAAAAAATCTTTAGGAATAAATTGCAATAGGATGTTTAAATTGTCACACTTAGCAATTTTGCAAAATCAATGATTATTAATTAAAAACGTTAGTTTACTTGGTAAGGAGGTAAAATAATAAGACTTTTCTGTGCTATAATGTTGTATGACGTCACGTCGTTTTTAACAACCGGAATAAGGTAAATAAAGAGCGTAGAATATAGTATTCAACTTATTGCTAATGTCGAAAAAAATATATTTAATGGAAAAATACTGAGAGGCCACTTACTAAAAATTGTACTAGAGCAAAAACTAAAAAATTTTTTCACAAAATAAATATGTACCTACATATCAGGGAAACCACAAATATGCAATTGCATGTTTTTGCTTGTCTTATATATCAATGCGAAATTAAGATATCTATCCGTTTCAGAACTTTTTATGAGTTTTGGCATCGATTTGTTAGTGCATATTTTAAGCATGTTTTTGCATATTTCAGCCTAACACGCATATTTTGAGCATTTTTCGAGTTTTCAGACCAAATTTGGTGTTTTTGAGGCATATTTTGGTACTTTTTAATTTTTTTTATATTAACATTTAAAAAAAATTTTTTTTGGTAAAAATTTTTACTTTTTTCAATCAAAGTTTCATTTTGTAGTGAAAGAAACAGCAGTATGGCCAAGCAATATTTTGTTATCATTGTTAAGTTAGACTTTAAGCGAATCGATTTCACACGTTTCTGTTTGTGAGTTCTCATGTTAAAACACATGCTAAGCATGTTTAAGTTGAAATTTAGAATATAGTAGTTATTAGTATGTGTTCTAACCTCCAAATTTAGAAGAAAAAAATTAAAATTAACGATTTGAAATTTTTAATTTTCACTCACTTGTAAACAGTCTTGTTAAAGGAAGAAATTTTAAATCGTCCATTTAAAATTTTTTTCCTCTACTAGTGATTTGTATTTTCCAAATTTAAACTTAAACAGATGTAACATGTGTTTTAATATCCTCACTGGATGTTAATTTCAATAAAAATATGATTTGGTATATGACGAACGCTGCCCCGATTACATCAGTTGAGGTTGAAAAAGAACATTTTCATATATAAGTTTGTTTACATGTGACAGGCGGCGATTTTTATTTAAAAAGCTAAGTGAATACTTTTTGTTTATTGCATATTTTTTGAGTTTTTAGTGCATATTTCGAAGTTTTTAGTGCATATTGAATGCGTATAAAACACATTTTTTGGAGCATATTTCTGGTTATTATGTATGTATTAGCTGATTTACACTAAGCATTTTTTCATGAAATTTCATGAATTTTGTTGCACGCAACTTTTTCTATTTGCTAATTGTAGCGATATAAAAGATAATTTTATATAAAAAAGGACGTAGAATGATTCTCTGATGCATTTTGGGCAACGTTTTTGATATAAATTTCTCTTCCAGGCCTCCTATTGATAAATAAAATTTTTTCATGCAACTAATTTCATGAAAAAAATGCTTAATGTAAATCAGGTATATCTCTATACCACATAAACGCACTTTGATAAAGGGTATATAAGATTCGGCACAGCCGAATAAAGCACTCTTACTTGTTTAATTGTGCAATTGTATTTGTATTAAGATTTCTCTCCAATTTTTGTGTCGTCATATTCTATAACATGCGAATTGTTCAATATTTATTTAGGTTGCAAAGTTTAGCACCAAAAGGGATTTGTTTAATGTTTGGTATACGGAAACGGATCAAAAGAAAAAGAATGATGCTAATGTATTTTATATTTTCATCGAAAGTGGTATACAAAACGATAAGAAATTATATATATTTCAAATAAACTAAAGCAAGCATAGTGGATGCAAGCACATTAAACTAAGAACGTGTTCGACTATACTTATATATATGTTGGTTGGATGATACTTTTCTATTTCCCAGTAAAGCCTCAAAAATTTTTTTTTGCAAACTATTTATAGAGGAGCGCAATGATCACAGCAATCAAAATTGAAATCTCTTGTGAACACTTACTCCCGAGATGAGTTACCATTTGCTGCTGAAAGTAGTATTTATTGGGCAGGTAAACGAGTTGCTGCCGAAGTTATTAGACCCATAGATATGAGATGCCACATGTTAATTATTAAAAAAAAAAAAAAATACCAAACGTCTGAAATTACACTAAACTTATCTTTTTGTGTGTTTTTTGGATTATTTCTTATTTTTTGTGTTTGCCTTGAATATTTACATATTTTGACTATATAAAACATAAAAATCAATTTATAGTAATTTAAGTGATTATGAATTGATTTTGAAATTTTTATGTCAGTTAATTGTTATAAGAAAAGTGCCATACCCACTGAATATAATTCTACCATTTTCGGCGTGAGATCGTGCCATGCTATGTCATTTATTTATAAAAATTTTTATGCTTATAGGTACTTCTAATAGAGAGTTACGATTTTTTTTCGCGCTAAATTTGTCATTGTGACCACTGTACATCGTCTATATTTGTGTCTAGTTTTGTTTGTTGGATCACGGAGCTGTACGGTAAATTCGAAAAACATTCAAACAACAAAGTTTTTAAGCATTTAAAAACTGATATGCGAGGTTTTGATTCTTATACTCGAATTTCCACTTATCGGGTGAAAAAAGACTAAGAGTTTTTAAACGCGAAACTTTGCCTTTTTACACAAAATACTACGTGTCACTTGAACAAACTGTTCACCATTTATTACCGATAATAGCCATTACTAAATGATACATATGTATATATATATGTATATGTATTTGGTTTCCAATTAATGAAAATATCTTCTACATACATACAGACATACATCATTCTATAAGAATTGAAAATACCGAACTTTAGCCCGATGAACAAATTATTCCTGATTAAAATGCAGCCTATTCTAATTAAATTTAAATATGTATCACAGTTTTATTTATTTAAGTACAAATGTCTAGCTCTAGTAAAGAGATTTTTAGGCTTATTCCAATAAATTAAAAAAAAATGCTTAACTTTTAAATTTTCTTTCACTGTTCATTCTACGCTGCAAAAAGAATGAGTAACTTTTAACATTTCAAATTCAATTTCATTCTCAAACTGTTGGATATTTAGTTTCAAATATTTTACCATGGAACTAAAAAAGCTTTCTAGATGAGAAATTTCTCATAAAAACAAAGCTTTTTGGCACCGACTTCAGATACTATCGAGTAGTACATACTATGGTTAGAAATATTTACTTACATACATACATATGTACATATGTATATAAGTATGTACATAAAAACAAATGTATGAATGTATTTATTTATTTATGTATGAATCTATTTATCTGCTAATCTATGGCTTTGTCTATACATCCCAGTTGTCCATGTCTTTCAAACATCTTCCAAGATGGATGCACAATAAATAGCTCAAACAGACCGTTGAGGAAATTTTCAAACAAATGGACCCTAAGTTTAAACAAGACAATAAGTTCGACAGCTTGGCTAATATTTTTCTATTCGTTGTCAGTCCTATAGCATTCGGGCCCAACCATGAACAAAAACTCCGAGCGACTTTTTTCAGTTTTCACTTTTCTCCTATTTTGAATTTCTTTTTTTTTTACTTAAAATCTTTCCTTTGCAGAAGAGAAGGGAGTTTATGCACTAAGCTAAATATTATCTGTTATTTATATATGTATATATAACTAAATATATTTTCTGTTATTTTTTGTTTGAACATGACATGTTAAACCGGGAAATTTGCTGCTCTGAGGCACCTTTTGAAGCTTTTTCTATATTTTTGTTTTTCCATCTTAATGAAAGCTATAATAAGTTAATAAGATTTAGCAAAAAATCATGTAAAATTTACTTTTAAGAAAAATGTTTAGACACTGTTTTAAGAAATTTTTTTGTTATATCTAAATTTTCACAAGTGATAAATCCACGTTGTTTAACTGTGTTCACGCATGCGAATTCAAATAGTAAAATCGTTGCTTAACTAATTTTTTTTTATATTTTTAATACATTTATTTATTTATTGTATCCTCCAGTATGTACTAACAATAAGTATTCAAATATTAAATCTAAAATAAAATGATTAGGCTCGACCAGTGTCGAACATAAACTAAGTGATAGTTTTTAATAATACATAGTAGTGATAAAAAAAAGTATTTTTAAGCTGTCCTATCTGGCGTGTTGAGTATAAGTGCCTTTGTGTCCCTTTTTTTAGGCAGATGTGTCCAGTAAAGTTCAAAATATTACGAGCAGTTAGATAATCAACCGTAAAATATTGTTTTGCCTTCGTTGAATTTTTTATACATTTGAAGTTCAAGCAGTGCCCCATATCGCTATTTGTTTCAAGAGAGACTTGTTTATTAACTGCCATATTCATAAAAAATATTTCAGGCTTATTAAGCGCTTATTTGAGAAATTTTTAGGGGAAATTTATCAAATAAAGCTGTAATCAACCTAAAATATATTTTATGTATTAGATCGTATACGTTTACAATCTAGACTGAAGGTTGAATTTCTACCAATCAGCCAATATACTCTGAGTTAATTTTAGTTTCATTTGCTTTAGCTTAGAGTCAATGTGGTGTTTTCCTTGTAAGCCTTCGATCAAGGTGTATACAAAGGTATTTCACATATGAATGTTGACGAACAACTTCATTGTTAATCCGAATAGGAGAATAGGTATCTCTTCGTAAGATAAATTTTACTTGAACACAATATTGTTCGTTTACCTTCATTTTCCAACCATAATTCCAGTTGGGTAATGTGTTCCTGAAAACATCGGGATGCTTCTTGAGGGTTTTCATACATACTGACGAAGGCTTTATCATCGGCAAATGTAAAAGTGTGGATGCTAATACTCACAGGCATATCACAAACATAAATCAAACATAAATCAAACAAAAAACTGCCCCACTATACTCTCCTGTGGTATGCCGGGTGAGATAGTTTCACGCACACTCTTAAAGTCATCTTCCATAGAAGTGAACTTTCGGGAAATAATGTAATTTTCCAATTACAATAGGCCACAAAGGCCTATTTCCCACCTGCGAAAGAAAAAGTTTGACTTACAATTTATATTGAAAACAAAAACAAATTTTCATATATTTCAATATAAATTGTAAGTGGAACGTTTTCTTTCGCAGGTGAGAAATAGGCCATTAGAATGTTTATTGGTAAGTATTTCTCCAATTTTAAAATTATGCCTTTATGCCACACTTTATCAAATGCTTGAGAAACCTAAATAAACAGCTCAGAACAATACTTCTTTTCTTCAAAAGTTCTGTTTATAAATTGTACCAATCTATGATTTTGATCAATGGCGCTATGCTGACTTCTAAAACCAAATTGATGGTCCAGTATGCACCCATTATCAGTTAGAATTGGGGACACTTTTATCATGAGTAAATTTTCAAAGAGCTTTGAAATTGTTGACAGTAAACCTATTGGTCTATATGACTCAGCTTTGGTGATATCTTTGCACGGCTTTATAATCAGTGGCAAGTTCAGCAGACTGTTTAATATTTTTATTAAGATTGGCAATGTTAAATTCAATATCATCAGATGTTATTAGCTTAATATTTTCCGTACAATGACTACTGAGGTATTTTTTGAACCCCAGCCAACATATGGTTCAGGTAAGTCACTTCTTACTAAGCTACAAATTGTAACGATCGTGGGAGAGTGATCGGACGAGAGATCTAGAACAAATGAATAAAAAAATTATTATAAGGAATTAAGAAAATAGATTGAGAAAAATCGAAGCGTTTGCTTTTTTGCTTGTTTAAGTTGCAAAAATTTTTGGTTATTGAGAAAGAACTAAAAAGAAATGCAAAAAGGGCACTATACATTTCAGTTTTTCTGAAAGTTTCAGGTACTTAGATAATAGTCCATTAAACCAGAATTTATATAAATTAAGTTGTAGAATGTCATAAATTATTTTTTATACTTGCACTCAAAAAAAAAGGGAGAAAACAAAATGTCAACAAACAAGCAAAATACCGAGCTTCGTAATACGATGTTGGAACGTATTATTATTGTTATTATTTTTTGTTCCCAAGGAATTCATGATTGGAGAAACGTTTTTTCGAGAAAATTATTTTCCGAAGGTATATTTATTCATAACTGGGCTGATTGAACATTGCAAGACTAGCAGGTGGGCGATATCCACCAACCAGTTTGATGTATGACAACTGCAGAACTTTTTTTTACCGAATCTGAATACGGTTTCTCTTGGATTGCCTTAAAAGAAACTGTAATCGACAAATACCGTGCACGACAAATGTCGAAATTTCCCTAAGATTTCGTTGATGAAAATGTGCTCTGCGACAAGTTGGCCAACTGGGATATGGTTATTTTTGCACAGGCACTCACATGCATGTATACATACATGCATACACACATCCATGCATACATATACATATACATACACACATATGTATATGTACGTATGTATTTGATGATTAGTTGAATTCTATGTACTTTTTTTTTTGGTATAAAAGGAGGCTAAATTTTCGAAAATATTATCAGTAACTATTAAAAGTAAAATTTGATACATACAAACTACGAGTACATAGATTCGTAAAAATTTATTAGAATGGCAAAAAGGATATTCCTTATACTTCTGATAACTTATTTGACTCTTAATGAGGTCGCATCTGAATTTGATGAGCTCGACACTTTACTTTCAATGAACCATTATAGAAGTAAGGTATCTTAAATAATATTATTATTTTAAATTAATTTGATTGTGTTGCCTGTGAAAAATAAAAAATAAGCGTTTTCCTATTAATAAATAATAATTTGTTGTGATTCCTTATACATATGTATACGTATTAACTTAAAATTTCTTATTTTTAAAGGAGCTTTTACCTGTTCCTTGCATCAATGTCCCAAGAATGTTAAATGTTGGATAAAAGTTAAAAACGATCCTAAAAATGAAAAGGAACTCATTTTTTCATCCCAGTGCTTAAATGGAATCAACTACCGTGAACACAGGATTCATTTGAAAACACCCCATAAAGTAGATATTGATATGACAAGTAGTTTGAAGAAAAGTACATGTGAACCTAAATATATATCCGGTAGCATAATAATTCCAAAATGTGAAATAACACCATCAAAATTGGATAAAGTTAAGGAAGAAATTAAAAAAAAATTAAGAGCTAAATAATATATACATATGTACATACTCAGAAACTGCTAGTCCAGAGTATGAGTAAATACATATTACATAAATATGTATGCATTTATGTATGTAAGAAAATAATAAATAAAATAAGAGTATTAAATATTGAAGGCCTGATTCATCAAATATATTTTTGATTAATAAAAAGTTTATGAAACAATATTCCATAAAAAATTTGTTTTATAAGCCCCTTTATAAGATGAAAATATATATTTTTTTATGAATAAGGCAGACGATATTTAATATATCTCACTACATTTGGGCTTAAAAGTGAAGTGTACAAGTGAAGAAAATAAGATTCTGAGGAGTATGTAATTGAAATCAAAATATTTTTTTGTTCCTGTAATCTTTTAATTAATATTTTGTCTTTGTAATACAAACAACTATTTTAATAAACTTATAAGGCAATCTATTAAAAAGCACACAAAATGCTACAAAAGGAAAAGTGTAATCCGGAACGGATTTCAACCTAACCTCTTTCTAATCCACTTAAAACCATACAAAACCATACAAAGCCGTAATTAATATACACGAAACTATTTTTTGCCGCTGGAGTCCGCAAATTTTTCACTTGTACACCTTCACCAGTAAACAAAATTTAAATATCTTTTTATTTTAGTTTATTATTATTTTATTTGTTATTAATAAAAAGTAACCAAATGTACTAATAAATTTTCAATAAAGCAAAAATAGCAACAAAATAAATTTTTTTATAACTTTTTAAAATAGCCGTAGTATACATCATCGTATCTTATTAATTAATCGTATTAATTAATATATATAATAAGCGTAGGTCCAAAAATCAAGTTTCTTCAGTAGAGCCAGAGAAAGTTCTTTTTCAAGTTTATTTAAAAACATCTCGAAATAGTGCGGTTGTTTAAAAAAAAAATATGATGCACATGCATCCATATTTATCAAAAATGTCTCACTGTCTCACAACTTTCTAAAAAGCATTTAAACAAGAACAATTTGATATCATAAAACTCGAAAGGAGAAATATATAAAATACGTTGTTTTTAATGAAAACCACAGATATATGGGCAGATTCTGCGTGACGAACGCTACATTCGCACGCGCTTTCCGATTGAAATATAAAATTTTTTCTTTTTCAAAAAAGATACCTTCAACTTATAAAAGCTGTTTTTATAGATGTATGTATATATATAACTTTAAATTGGCAACACTTTTTAACTGGCGCATTGTGGACCATTTAACGAGAAGGCGGCCAAAAGTAATTTTTTTATGGTCGCTGATTTTAAAATGTAACGTTTATTCGAAAGTAGACACTAGTGTACGTCGGGAGCAGTGTTGCCAAAATGTTGTAGGCATTTCCCACCATATAGCCCCTGAATCCCCGCTAAAAACCGCTAGTTGAATAAAAAATAAACGCTAATATAGCCGCTGAGTTTTTTATAACCAACATATGTCTTTTTTTATGGTTTATTTGCAAAAAAAAAAGAGAATAAGATAAATTTTATAAAATATGTATACATATTCATAGATATACATACATATGTATGTATGTATGTTGTAATCTTATATTTCCCCAATATTTGTAAGCAAAACTCAGCCTACTCTTTAAGTAAGTATTTTATTTCCTGCAGAGCTTCCATACACGAACATCGAACCCGGAAAAAGTAGAATCCAAGGGACTTTTCCATCTTATAATATTAATGTTTAAGCTGAATCAGTATCTTTTCAATATTTTCTACGATAGACCCCAATTATTCTACACGTGTAGTATAACATCTTGCCGTTTTGCTTGAAGTATTTGTAAAATATTGTTAAAATTTCCTGACTTTCTGACTATCTGAAATTAAAAAAAATAGTGTTAATAAAATAAACTCTGTGGCTCAATTCAAATTGGCTTGAAGTTTGAAGGAAAATTTAATTAAAAAAGTCTAATCAAAAACAAATTATACAGAAAAAGTTATTGTTTTGAGACATTTTGGTTGATATTATGTTTTCCTCATACTCACTGGTCCAATCACCCAGTTTTCGGTTTGTTTTCCGTTTGTTTAAAGATTTGTTTACTATTATTTTTAATACGAAAAGAATGATTAAATTGGTTTGTAATATAATTTTAATCGAATTAAATTTTATTCACTAATTATGAGATTTATTCACTTTTATACTCGTATGTATATACATGTGTATGTTATTATTTTTAACCTCTTAAATTTTCACATTACAATACACGACCACAATATGTAAATTTTTTATTTGCAAAAAAGTGACGTTAGTTTCTTTTCGCTGTACGTGTTTATATCGAAAAAAAAAACTCAACATAAATTCCAGGGTACGTGTCGCATAGCTGCGTTAAATTTACTTTATTTTGATTCAATACCTTTCTTTATAAGTTTCAGAAAAACGCTGTAAATCCGTCAACTAAGCAATCCTTCCGCTAAAATTCCCGCTGGTGGTTTTTTTAATAGGCAACAAAAACAGTCATATATAGCGGGAAAACCGCCGTTTTGGCAACACTGCTCGGGAGCCAGAAAATTAAGACTTTACTTCAACTATATCACAGTGAGCAGGGTGACTCAAAAATTACATTTTCAGTATTTTGCTAAAATGAGAAATTTTCGTTTCAAGTTGCAATACTTTAAAGTCAGATTTTCAGAGAAATTATGGTTTTCCCGAATTTCAGTTGGCTTGAGGCAGATTTTAATCTTCACCAATTGGGGTGATAAAAGTATGGACAAGTTTAAAAAAAAAGTTTCCCTACATAGCTAAGGGGAAACCCAATGTACATATATATATTGTAAAACTTCCAAAATGTATTCCCATTGTGCCCAGATTTAGTTGACAAGCGGTATGAGTGTATATGAAGGCGTACAAGTGAGGATAATCGTGTTTGCAACAAATATATTGAGTGCCCCCAATTTTTACTCCATCGCTACCAAGGCAACAAAATAAATAAATACAAATAAACAGACAAAAAAAAAAACACAAACATATTCGTTCATGTACTTCCTTGAAGGTTTTACTCAGTTTTCATGTCACCAATATAAACAGCAAAAACACTAATCCAAATGAACACATACACAAAGAGAACAGATTGGTTAAAAATCTATTGGTACAACAAATATTTAGTTATGTATTCCAGTGTTCCATATTTGATATCAATTATCAATCAAATGTAAGATTTTTTCATATACATATATAAACAAAAAAAAAAATACAATGCAAAGAGAATTTTTACAATAGTTTTATTACACAGAGAAAACATATTTGTTGTGATAACCGAATTTGTAGCCAATCGAATTTTGTCGGTTACAACAACTAACACACAATTCTGTTGTAATGAACGAAGCGCCGATTTTTCATTAGAGATACGAGAATTATTAGAATGAAATGGTTATTGCAACAGAAAACTTTAATTGTGACTATAAAAATAATTAATTGATACAACCAATATAGTTGGTATTTCTAAAGGAATCATTGGCAGGCATGGCTCATATACAAACATACATATGTACATAAAAACAATTTGTGCAGAATAAAAAGGTAAGTGTACTATTATATTTATAGCAAATTATTCTTAATTTTTTGGTTATATTATGAAGTGAAATATGCAAATTTTTGATCCCTATGGTACAATGTAAAATTCCTTGCTTCGGCCTTATTAATTAAATATTTTCCTATCAAGAAACTACAAATTATTTGCACAAATAATTTCACTTCACAATAATAGTAATAACACTTCGAATAATTTGCGATTGTATATAAATTTGCGATTGTATATAAATCGAAATTTTGTGTATCTATTTTGCAAAAGATATTTATATATGACATTTCTAATTAATTTTTAACTTTTTTTTTATTAAATTCCACAAATTTTTCCACAAAAGTATTCTGAATAAAAAATTGTTTGGTGGGTTAACATTTTATTCGTTTACCTTGCAGTTACACTTGTAAGTAATTGCTTGCAAGTAGTGTATACCTAATTATTTCGAAGAAATAACCGAAAGTCTTGCAACTTACTTGAGACTTTACACAGTCAGTTGTAAGTTCAATTTAAAAACATACTCGAAACGTACACGTCTTATGAAATTAAATTTGCTTTTGAATGAAAAAATATGTTAATTTTAAAAATATATGAATCCAGTATTGCCGTATTCCCGATATCATAAAATTACTGAAAAGAATAGTTTCTTCAACAACTTTTTTTTTGTTAAAATGCATGAAATTCATATATCAAAAAAATGTTTAAGATGCCTTGTTTATAGGAATATCAATAAAGTATTTTATTTTCTTTTCTTTTATATTACAGTATTTACACTTTCAATATGGTAGCAAATGATTAGATAGTTACAATGACCGAATATTTGTTTTCAAATTTAATATTGTTTACAAGAATAGTTTTTTTAATTTCAAAAGCCAATATTCAGTCACGTTACTTTCTAACCTATATTTAATTCAGTTGGGTCTACCAATACTTAAAAATGGTTATTAAAAATGAACAGAATCAATTGTTATTACTAATAAAATATTGTGAGAATTCTATTTGTATTAATAATAATAATTCAATGGTGTTTTGTTTAAAAATATCAAAAAATCGTACATTTGATATATAATTACAAGCAATTATGGAACACTGGAATTCATACACAGAAAAAATTATTCTTGAATTTTTTTTAATTAAGTTATTGCTTAGAAAAAATAATATTTTTTATTAATATTTTAATTGAATATATGTTTATTTTAATTGAATTTACTGCTCTATCAAAAAAGTGTTATCAACAGAGTTTAACTCAGAATAGTATGATATGGTTAACAATTATTGTATGTAAATATTATATGCCACATTGTTTTGAAAAAATATTTTCAATTAATTAATTGGTTTTGAACTAAAAACTAAAAAACTACTCAGCTTATATATTTTTTTTTGATTCATAGTAATTTTGACATGCGTTGAATAAAAATAAAATATTAAAAAAAAACACAAAAATTCATTTCGTTCCCTTATTTCAAAGTCGTCGTCAATACAGTGAAACATTTGCTGCAAAACATTTGAGTTTGTTGACGAGAGGGGAAAGAGGAATGGCAAAGGGTATATTGTTTCATGTACACGAAGTTCTTGTTAAGTACGTCATTCTCGCCTCATTCTTATGAAAAATATATGAGAAAATGTATTAACCTGCAAAACAAAAACTTCACAATCTGGACACGAATGCAGTTTCAAAAGAGAAAACAAAAATGTTTTGCAGCAAATGTTTCACTGTATGGACGACGACTTAACAATCAGATCATAATAAGAAACACAAGCTTATAGAGTCCATAGAGTCTATAATATAGACCGAATGTGAATGGTAATCTTAGTATATTGCCGATATTTGGGGTCCGATGCAAATGGTCTTGCGTAAGTATGTAAGTATGTATGTATGTAAATGTAGTATATGGAAAATATTGTAGCCTTTCTTTAAAATCCAATCACAAAATACACACACAATTCAAAGTACGGCTACGATATTCTGCATTTACCTTTACGCAAGACTCTCAAACAACGGATATGGCCATTGTACTTTTGTGCACCATTCGAAATTCAAAAGCCAATTAGGTTTTTGGTACAATACACAAATACTTAAATTTTTTATACATACATACATACATACATACATATTTACATAACATAATTTTTTATAAATTTTTTTATACTCTTTGATTTTTTCTATATGTCAATTACTATTTTAATAGAATCTTTAAAAAATTTTAAGTAGGTTTTTAATTCAATTTTAAAAATATTTCAATTAATTTTTTAATTAAATATTTAAAAATATCTCAATTAAATTTTAATTGATTCTTTAAAAAACTATTAATTAAATTTTTAATTAATATAATATTTTTTAATTGAAAAAATCAAAAAAATTTTCAATTAAAATGGATGAGTTAATACTACAATTTCGGTGATTGGTTGAAAGCTAATCAATTTTTTAACTGAATCTTTGTTTTTTTTTTATTGAATCTTGTTTTAACTTTTTTCTGTGTAAGTAAATATTTGTTGATCCAACAGATTTTTAACCAATCTGTTCTCTCTGTGTAGTAATAACAATTGATTCCGTTCATTTCTAATAACCGTTTTAGAGTATTGGTAGGCCCAACTGAATTAAAAATAAATTAGAAAGTAACGTGGCTGAATATTGGCTTTTGTAAACAATCTTTAATTAAAAAAAAAATCGGTTATTGTAACTAACTACTCATTTGCCAACGTACTGAAATTCTATTGTAATAAAAGAAAATAAAATAAAATACTTTATTGATATTTCTAACCGAATAAAGAATTAATCAAACATTTTTTATTCTGAATCCAAAAGGAAAAACATATTTGGTTGCGTATTCCTTGATTTGTGGAAAAAATTTAATATAAAAAACAAAAAATAAAAATTAGAAACAAATGTCATATAAAAAAATAGTTTACACAATAATTACACAAAATCTTGATTTAAAAAAAATAAATTAACTGTTGTTACCAGGGAAAAGGACTTCATGCATTTAAAAAAATTATTTTAGGCGCCTAAAATATGATATTAAAAACACAAAATATGCACTAAAACAATAAAATATGCACATATTCTAAAAAATTTTTATTCAAAGGAAAAGTTTTAAATTTACATACAACTAATTAAAGATACTCGTATACAAATCATTCCATTCAAATTTCAAAAGCCATGCGATGCATCAGTTAGGTTTTCGGTACAATAGACTAATGTTTCCATTTTTGTAAATATTTTATATGAAGATACATACATACATATGTAGGCGGCAGGAACTAAGTCCCCAATGAAGTAAGTCCCCAAAACATAAATGAACTAAGTCCCTAAAGTTTGGGGAGTTAGTTCGCTATGAACTAAGTCCCCAAACATAAAAATGAACTTGGCCCCCAAAAATTTAACAAAAAGAGAACTAATTCCCCAAAAATTGTTTTTGTTGCCATCCATATAAAACTTTAGGGATTTAGTTCATTTATGTTTTGGGGACTTAGTTCATTGGGGACTTAGTTCCTGCCGCCACATATGTACATAACATTTTTTATATTTTTACAGTTTCCTATTTTTTATTTTCTTAGATTTTTTATATTTCAATTACTATTTTAATTGAATCTTTAAATAATTTTAATAAGTTATTTAATTGAATCCTAAAAAGTATTTCAATTCATTTTTTAATTGAATCTTCAAAAATGTTTCAATTAAATTTTAATTGAATCTTTAGAAAACCATCAATTAAATTTTTAGTTAATGTAATATTTTTTTAATTGAAAAAACCAAAAAAATTGTCAATTAAAATGGATGAGTTAATACTACAATTTCCGTGATTGGTTGAAAACTAATTAATTTTTTAACTGAATTTTTGTTTTTTTTTAATTGAATCTTGTTTTTACTTTTTTCTGTGCATATAGCGCAAACTTGCAACACTTGCAATAGACCTTCTATTCAATTGTACATTCTGCTCTTAAGCCTTTAAATTTTTGGGTTGCTAATCCATTCCTTGTGAAATTTTTGTTTATAGATTTTATTAATTTTCTATTTTTAACCCTCGACTAAAAAAAGGAGTGTTATAAGTTTGTAGTGTGTCTGTGCCTCTGTGTATCTGTGTACCTGTTTATCTGTGTGTCTGTCCGTGTCCACGTACAGACCAAACGGCTGGACCGATTTTTATTTAGTTTTTTCTGTTTGAAAGCTGACTTGATCGAGAGTGTTCTTAGCCAGTTTGAAGATATCGCATCTTCTCTGGATATATTCGGGGGTTTTTAAAATTTTTAATTTTTGTTATTTAAACGTTCATTTAAACTTTAATTTATTTTTTATTTCTACTCCATATGAAAAAACCACTGTTAAAAAAATATTGATAAGCAGATGTTCGTGCGCACGTTCGTAAAGTTTTTTGTGGCGCAGACAAGGCACACATTCGTATTGTGTGTAACTTTGTTTTTGTATTTGCAGCTCGTGTTTCGTATATCATTTACTCACATACATATGTATGTATGTATGTGAAATTTTACTTTTATTCATTCATTCATCAGCCACGTACTTTTTGTCTCAACACACCATAATGTCGTTATGGTAAAAGCAATTATATGTATCTTAATTGTTTTAGAAAAACATATACAAACATATGTGTTGATCTGTTTTGCTTATTGCCCAACCATACAATAATTGCTTTAAAAAATCCACATTAACAACTAGTAACAGAAACGCTAAATAACATATTTGTTCATACCAGAACCAAAAACACTTAAAACTGGTACAAACAGTTGTAACCCAGCATACCATATGCGCTCTAAATGAGCTCATAAAGACTCTTTTGTCGGAACGCTGACGCTCATAATGAGTTCATAAAATAATCATAAACAGTCATAAAACGCTCATATTTGAGTGGCTTTTTCCACTAAAGTGGTCACTCATGAAAGAGCTCTAAATTTTATGCATAACAGAGTAGTTTCCCAGCTTACCATATGCGCTCTAAATGAGCTCATAAAGACTCTTTTGTCGGAGCGCTGGCGCTCAAAATAAGTTCATAAAATAATCATAAACAGTCATAAAACGCTCATATTTGAGTGGCTTTTTCCAATAAACTGGTCACTCATGAAAGAGCTCTAAATTTTATCCATAAAAGAGTATTTTATGACTCTTTTTATTTTTAATATTACATGCTGGATTTTCTTTTCTTAATTTATTTGAACGAAGTTCACTTATTATTAATTTGCTTTCTTTTAAGCTTGCTATTTTCATTATTTTAATTATGTATTATTTTTATATTTATTATAAAATAACTCATAATTTTGTCTTTACGCTTCCAAAAATATTCACTACTGAATCAATTTGTGTAACTTCTTTCTTCTGCTTAGCTGGACTTTACCGTTATCTGGCAGCGTGCAGAAATTACTCATAAAAATCACATAAAATCTATCGTTTATGAGCTCAGAAATATGCGCGCAGAAACCAAGCATAAAACACTCATAAAATTTACCGTTTATGAGCTCAGAAATTTACACGCAAGAAACACTCATAGAAAGTCATAAAATCGATCGTTTATGAGCTCAGAAATATGCACGCAGGAAACACTCACAGAAGCTCATAAAATCGCTCATATATGAGCTCATATATAAGAGCGATCCGATAATGGTATGCTGGGAACTATGCAATGCTATAATATATAAATTTCATATGTATGTATGTAAATTGATTGTATAGATACAAGGAAACATAAAGTTTGACTGCAATTCAAAAATTAAACAGCCATAATCAAATAAATAAATAATTTCTAATAAATATGTATGTACGTTTAACGTATTATACTTGTCAATAAACTTTATCAAGAGGTTTCTGTTGGTTGCCAAGTTTTTACATATTTTATTTGTGCTTTTATGAAGACTGAATGACAACCGCAAGCATTAGAACTTAGTAAATATGAGTGTAAGTGTGTACATTAAGGCTTATGAAGTCGTACACTTGTAGGTACCCTGTAGTAAATAAAATAGTCGATTGACAAAAAACACTAGCTATAAATTAATCATGTTGCACGTGACTACAAACTGGTTTAAATCTCATGCAGATATCAACCAAACATATTGAATAGAAGCACACGTAAGAAATAAGTAAAAGCAAAATAAGTAAATGAAAAGAAAATAAAAAAATCAAAAGAAGCATGCCATGAAATCAAATGCCAAATGTTTGTGTTGAAAAAAAAAATAATAATTTCATTAATTAATATGTATAATATTTTCTATGAGCAGGAAAAACTTTCGTATGAATGTATGTATTTTTGTTTTCAATATAAAAATACTAATTATTTCTATATATCAATATACATATATTCATTATATATAGTATATACATATGTATGTATGTATATGATATACAAATGTGTATGAAGATTTACATAAATATTTATTTAACTATAATAGATATTAAGTGACTTCAGAGTGCTTTAAAAATAAGTAGTTAGTAGTCAATTTAAAAGTCATGCAGAGATGGCCAATTGACTACTGCCTATGACATGCCTATGTTAAAATAGTGAGTCGGCGACAAGGAAAAAAGTCACTTAATCAACCAGTTGTGGTTATTAAAAAACCAGTTTGAAGGTACTTACAAATGAGTTTGAGTTCCTATAGGGTATATACACAATAATATATATTATGTTTATACAAACATATATACTACACCCAAATAATTTTTTTCATAAGTTCTATGAATTTCTACATTAATTCAATGAAAAAATTCATTAAAATTCAATCAACGTCACACTTCGTTGGATTACTGAAACCATTTTCGTTAAAATTATTTAAATGAAAACTACGTCAAATGTATTAGACAGTGTCATCAATGCAATGAAAGAACTTTACGAAACAACGAAACAATTTCCTTAAAACGACGAAATAATTTCATTAAAACCACGAAATAGATTCATTAAAACAACGAGATAATTTCCAACGAGATAATTTCCAAGATAATTTCCAACGAAATAATTTTATTAAAATAACGAAATAATTTCATTAAAACAATGAAATAATTTAAATAAAACAATGAAATAATTTCATTAAAATAATGAAATAATTTCATTAAAATAATCAAATAACTTCACAAAAACAATGAAATAACTTTATTATAACAACGAAATAACTTAATTGAAACTGTATGTGTAAATAAGAGTACAAAGAGTACAAGAACAATCATACAGAACTACTTTTGATGCAAGCTTTTGGTTGACAACTGTTGAAATACATTTCATTTATTAAACTTTCATGACTACAATGAAATTTTCATTGGGACAACGAATACATTTCGTAGCTATAATTAAATTCCAAATTGCAGTATATTTTATTATTTTTTTTAAGTTTTAAAGAATTTAATCTTTAACTTAATTGCTTTAAGGTATGTACTTATGTTTATATGTTTATTTCAAGTAACAACTGTAAATGATTCTTAAATATAAAGGGGTTTCTTAATAATTAGAAAATATTGTTTTCATAAATCCAATGAAATATTGTTACAAAACTAAAATACCAACGAAGCAATTCCAATGAAATTCACTGAAAATATTCGTGTAATTTTCATTAGATTTGTGAAAAAAATCTAATGAAATTATTTCGTTGGATTTATGAAGCAAAATTCTTTCGGTGTATGTACATATGGATATATGGATGTGTGTATAGTAAAAAAGGACAGAAGAAAAGTTTTCAATACAATCATGGAATGTGTTATTCACACAGTTTTTTTTTGTTACGACGAGGCAACAAAATGGACCTGAATACAGCATAGGTATCAAAGGACAAATTACGGCATTCGATACGATTAGAAATTTTATTGCATTTCCATTGCATTGAAATATTTCATAATTTCGTTCGATAAGGTGTGCCGTAATTTGCCCCCAGGAATTACATTGAACAACAAAAAAAATTATGCAGGTACACACAAAAAAATAATATGAATAATTTTGTAATATCAATTAAAATATTTGTAATATCAATTAAAAAATTAATTGAATTTTTTCAAAACTAAAAATTTAATTGAATCAATTGAATTCTTTATTGAAAACATTAATTGGTGAATACTTTTTATAAATTCCTTGCTTTTTTGTTTGAAAGTATGCAACATTGTTAAAATTCCGTGCGAAAAAAGCATTGCTCATGTTGTTTCGCAGATAAACTAAAATGATGCCAGACTAATTTTGCCTGAAAAGACATGACTTTACGTGTTTTTCACAACAAGAACAGAGTACTACTTTTGCGAATTTATTTCGCAAATATTTCATACCAAACACTGTGTAGTTCGACAGCATTTCGCACGAAATTGTGAAGATAGTACCAGGCTTATGTGTTAAAAATCGGTTCGATTTAAAATGAAATCGTTAGCTATAGACATAGAAAATTCTTTTTGGTATGACAGAAAATGCATCGTATTCATATTCCAACTTTGATTAATTTTCAGTTGTTTAGAAAAGAATCAACTTGTTCCTTTACATTTGTTATTGCTACAAACTGAAACTGAAGCAAGTAATTCTGAATACGGCTGCAGATTGCAAAAGATATTTTCGGCGATGATGAAACGAAAATCATTGGATCGCGGTCTACTGAAGCAATTGTTGGAAAGAATTGAATTTTTTTCTTAATTTAAAACACAGAGTTTTATAATGAAAAAACTTTTATTTTTAAAATAATGGAAAAGTCTTACAAAAAAATTGGCCACATCGATGGCGGCTAAGTATTTTCACTAAATATTGGCGGAAAATTTTAGCTGGTCGGCTTCGATCTACGTACGAGTACAATTGAATTGTTTCAAATAATTTAAAATAAATTTAAATATAAAATATCTTTTATTGCTGTATCATCATTTAATGTACCGTACTTAATCAACAAGAGGGTATTAACTCAAGATTTAAAAATTTTCAGTAGAGCTGAAAAACTGTTTGTGGTTACACTAACAATTTGATTATTTTTAACTCGAATAATTTTTTCGGTTTTTGACGTTTCTTCCTTTTGGCGACGGTATTCATTTAGGCGCCTTTTTGTAGTTTTGACACTTTTTTTCTCATTTTGGCGATTTTTTTTCGGTTTTGTGGCGATTTTTCAATTTGTCGATTTTTTTTTAATTTTGGCGATTTTTTCATATTAACAATTATTTTGTTACTGGAGCCTTTTTCGCGTTTGACGATTTTTTTCGCACGATTTTTTCGAATTTTGCGACTTATATTAGTGTTAGAAATATTTTTTTTTGATTTTGGCGATTTTTTTTCGTTTTGGCGATTTTTGTTTTAATTTTTGGCGATTTTTTTTTTGGTTTGGCGATTTTATAATTTTTAGATTTTTTAGTTTTACCGTTTTTGAAAATCTCAAGAATTTACCTCTTACGGTTTCCAAGATATAGCAAGTTGTAAAAATTCCATTAACTGATGGACAATCCTTTAATTTAATTTTTTTCTATATTTTAGTGTTAATTGTTGTAGTCTATACAAAAATACTCTAATTTTACATATTTCAAGTGTCAATATACACATGTACATACATACATACAATTGTATGTATATAACATGGGATTTTAACATTTTTCGTTGCTCGTTTTGGAACACCCTTTAATTTTTAGTTTTCATGTATTTGTTGCTTTAGCGGCCAAGGTTCTACATATTCTGTTCAAATTTCAGGTCCGTAGCTCTTACGGTTCCTGATGAAAACAATAGGGCTGTATCGCATGGGATACCTTTTTGCTGAAACCATATGACAGCCAAGTTCAGTTCTTCCATTTTGAGCAAAAAAAAAAAATTAATATATTAATCAATTATTCACGGTCATCGGATACAGCTGCGACATTTTTCTCTGTCCGCACTCTACATATGCGTGGTGGTTTAATGTTCATTAATGTAATTTTGGTGCAAAATTTTGTCCGAGATTCCGAATAGCGGCCTCAGAAGATCGAAACCAAAACTCGGTAAACTGGAAGAGCTCTTGAGTAAAAAATATGTCCATAAATAAAATAAATCCGTGAAATGCAAAAAATCATCAGAAGTAAATAAATCACCAAAAAACGGACAAAAATTGCAGAAACGAAAGAAAGCGCCAAAACTAAAAAATCTCTAGAACTGAAAAATCGCCAAAAACGGGAAAAACGCTAAAATTGAAAACACCATAACAAATTAAAAAACGCCATAGAAACAAATAAAGTTCGTATAGTATTACATATGCTGTGTACGTGTATTTTTCTTTTGGGATGAGCGTGGGATAATTTTATTTTTTTATCCTCGAATATAAGTTATTGCTGCTCTTAAGTGATGGAATTAAATAAAACAGGTCAATGGAATGAGAAATAAAAACATATGACTTTATTTCCATGTAAGGAATGAAATAAAGCCATTATGGTGTTATTGCTCATTTAATTTTTTTGTTTTTTATATATTTCAAATTAGGCTCCATGAAAAATCGCCCAAAACCAAATCGCCCAAAAATAAAAAATCGCCCAAAATTTTTACATGCAAAATTTGGGTGATTTTTCATATGAAAAACCGCTCAAAAATGTTGAGCAATTTTTAATTTTTTTTTGGGTGATTTTTCATTTTCAATTTTTGGGCGATTTTTCATATGAAAAATGTTTCCATGAAAAATCACCCAAAACCAAAGCGCCCAAAAATAAAAATGAAAAATTGCCCAAAAATTTTTTTATAAAAATTTTAAGTAATTATTCATATGAAAAATTGCCCAAAATTTTTCAAACATTTAAAAATTAAAGGAAAAAATACACCCAAATACCATGGTGGAGAAAATTCCTAAGGCCGGCAGTGCAGGAAAATGTTATTAAACAAAAAAACTTGGCAAAGCAGAAAATCTTTATTAATCAGCGCCGTGTCGGGATACACCATGGTGGAGAAAATTCTTAATCCCGGCCGAATGCCGGCATTGCAAGAAAATTTTCTTAAGCAGGAAAACTTTGCAAGGCTGAAAATATTTATTAGGCAGCGCCCTGTCGGGAAACTCCATGGTGAGGAAAATCCGCAGAAAATATTTTAGGCAGCGCCGTGTCGGGATACACCCGCCGCGATAGCCCGCCGGACGCACTCCCCCCTCCCCCTTCCAGATCCACTACCATATTTTTTCAACACTTGACAATGGCAATGCATTCTTTTGGCAATTTGTAACCGTAAAAATTACACTTTTATGGCGTTATTGCCACTTTGGTTACTAAACGGTTATGGTGATATTGCGTATGGCTTTATAACACTGCATCCAAAACAATACATTGTGTGAATTCTCACTATATATTTACCTCCCTCAGATTATTTTGTGTTTCCAAACTGAATTGTTGGAGTAAGCGATTAGGAACTATATAGTTTTTACTACCTTCTCTAATAAAAATTTCCCGGGGGTTATTTCCCCATTCCTTTTTGTTCCCTATTTTTAAAAATTATTTTGCAAACTTTTAGATCAAATAAAACAACCGCAAAAAATATGTATACATACATATGTACATAGTTGAATTCAAAAATTAAAAATTCTCGAACTTTTTCCATCGTTATCTGTTTATAATAGGATTTCTTTTTTAGAAAAATTAATTCCCTGGGAATTATTTGCTGGGGATATTTATAATTGGGCTGTATACACAAATAGGGTGTCGAAGCTGTTGAATATCGCTAGTGCATGCCTAGAAAAAAATTTTCCTGCAATAAACGACTTAATTGAAAATCATACCAAAAATCAATTAAAAATGTTTTTTTAGTCAAATTTAAAAATTTAATTAAGTACAAAGTTTAATTGACTCAATTACATTTTTAATTGATTTTGGTTTTATTTTCATTTGCAGGAGTTTATTTTCTATGTGAACTGAAATAAAGAAAATTGTTCTCAAATTTTTTGTGTTTTTTTGTTATGCCGGTTAGTTTTGGGACTGCAATCGTAACACTATTTTGTAAAACATACATTAACTTAGAATACCCACTGTAGTTTTATATTGATGCAATCGAAAAATAAAAGTCAAGCTTCTGTAGAGAAAAAATCATAATGCAGCAAAACTTTGCACTTGCCAATTAAATAAAAAACGTCAATAATTAAAGTGCAAAAGCAGTGAAAAAGGGGAAAAACAATGACAAATAAACTTCAACAATTCTCATTGTTCGATGCAACAAAATTGCAAAACTATCAATTGGCCTTGAGTGCACAGATGTTGTAAACATCTTGTCGAACAAGTATTCACTTGGTTCTTTGTGTTCTAAGTACTTGTTATTCACTATCCAAGTTATTAGCAATTCTTATCCTATGACACTTGTTTTGGCAAATTCTGGCGAAGAGATGTGACAGAGAAGTGGTAAAAGGCATTGTTTCTGCTGTATATTTAAAAGTACGCAGCATGCATGGTTTATGAATATTTTATAGGAAGATTTCTTGAGAACGAGGATAATTGAACATTGTTTATAGGTGTAATGTCAAAGTTAATGTCCGTGTTAAGTTGTTGTTTATGAACATGCTTTGACATTTCAGTGGGGATGTTGTTGTTAATTCTAATCAAATGATTTGTAAATATATATATAAAAATAAATTAACTTAAAATTTCATGTTATTGCAGTATGAGACTTGGTCAATAAGTCCGTGAATTTCCCATCTGAAGTTGCGTAAAGTAATTTGTGTTTTAAAACCACTGAGTTTCACGAGTTGAATGTGCTCGTGGGAGATATAAGCATTTCACGTGGCTCAGTAACTTAAACTTGTCAGCTTTTCGCATGGTGACTGCCGCATTTGAGGACAATCGAAAACGAACGGAATTGTGTGTGATGTTTGGCATTTTGACACAATTTTGTAAACTTCTACAAAACGTGGATGCACCACGCAACACACCAGAGACCAAACAGCAGTCAAAATAGTGGGTTTCAAAAGGTGAATCGATGCCAAAGAAGGCCAGGTGGGTTTGAACAGCCAATAAAATCATGGCTTGGATAGATTTATTGAGAATTAAAAAAACGATATCAAAAAAGTAACTTTCCACCAGGATAGGATTGAAGTTTAAATGAAAAATTACATGCATTGGGCTACGAATTGCTCCCTCATCCCCTTAATTTTCCAAATTTACTAACTCCTAGGATGAATTCATCTCACACACACACATACATATTTGCATGCAAAAGTCGGTGAAACGCTGAACAAAGTTGAAAAGATTATGTTGAAGAATACAATAATATTTTTTCGAAAATCCTGCATTTTACGAAAAAAAAAGGAAGTCACAGAATTATTTATTCAACCACACCCAGAAAAAAGATTGGTTGGTTAAGCCAATAAAATAGCATTTGCATGAACTATATTTCAGTTCACACTATCAATTTTCTACGAATCGAAAAAACAATCCATACTCATTGCCATCAGGGCATAATTGTAATAAAAATATGATTGTGACAATTCTTAAATTGATTGCATCAACCGAACATACATATATATGCCTTTGTCATGACTAATGAACTGATTGATTAGCATAATCGAATAAAATATTACGAATTGGATTTTACTACCAACTTTTGGTAGTGGCAACTAAAAAATTGTCGTCCTATATTAACGTTAAAATAAACACTTTCTTGCAGTTGCTGCTACTAACTAGAGGTTGAGTTAACTATCATATTTTATAGCAGCAAATTGAAAAATTAACTTTTAAAATTTTCAAAGATATTATGTTTTGTGAATTCTCAAATGGTTTTTGAAAGTCTGTGCATAAGATAACAGGTTTGTGGCTGTTTAAAATGTCTACTTGAAGAAATGCATATGGACAAGCAGAAAATAATTTTCAATTAATATAAACTTATGACAATATGTCTAATATAAAATTTCTTAAATTTTGTATTTTTATTTGCGTTTTTTGTTTATTTTTATTTTAGCAAGGAAGAGCAATTTCTCTTTCACATGTACCAATTATGATATTGTTTTGGTAATATTAACCATATTTTCGGTGGCTAGAATAATTTTTATTTCAAATTCCATACTGTTAACCAACTTTATCTGTTGTTGCAACTATTGGGTTAATGGCAAGGTTGGCAAACGGTATAGTAAAAATACCGATACCGAATCAAATACCGCTATAATTAGATACCGGTATCGATACCGATACCGAAATCTAATTCGGTTAGAAAATACCGGTATCAGGAATACCGGTTAGGTCTATACCGGTATACCGATTCCCACCAAAAAATAAAATTTCAAAAATTTATTTCAATTAACTTTCTTTTATAAACACGTTTTTGTTCTCCTTTACACATTCTCATGAAGCGTATCTCTAGACATATGTATAAATGTTTTAAATTGGTGAAAAGAGCAAAGCCACTGTAAGCGAGAGTTATTGTATATGAAATCGCGAAAATTAGTATATTGGCTGTTATCGATACACAAGCTAATGCGAAGATTTAAAGTTTTGAAGAGTGCTTTTTTAATATATTGCACATTAAACTGGTGCCAAATATATTTTTCTTTATTTGATATACTACATATGTGCTCTGTATAAAATATGAGGTTTGCTGCCATAAATGCCTAGCGGGGCCTAAAGTACCCGATACACAGTGAGGATTTTGTAAAAATATTGGAAATAAATTTCTAAATTAGCTGTTGTATTGTTATGAAATCTAACACAGCATTGAGGAAGGTGTCACAGAGCTTAAGGGGCTGTTTCTCTAAATGCGAACGATAAATTCGATCGAACATTTATATCAAAAACAAAAAAAATGAAATTTGTTTTTGTTTCCAATATTAATATTCGATCGAATATATCGTTGGCATTTAGAGAAACAGGGGTAAGTCTGGCATTTAGACTATATATCTTTAAAGGGGGCGGAGCCACAAAGCACCAAAGTAGGCAACCTTGGGTTAATGAAAAATTAAAATCCATGCCAAGCTCCTGGTTTTGATCAGATAAAAAGGATTTTTTGCAAGTGGTTTTTTATCCAAGAGGTAAAAAAATCTACTACATTTATGGGTTTTCGCTTACAGTTTAGGAAATATTAGAGAAAAAATATTAAAACTTTGACTTTTTTAAGAAACCTTTATCCACTGTTCTGTTAATGGAGAAGTCAAATGTTGTTAGATTAAAAAAATTAAACTCATTATGAATAAGGGAGAAAATTTGTAATATTAAAAAAAATTTGGTATCAAAATCACAATTAAGTCAAAAGTTATACTCAATTTAAACTAAAATTTTGAACAAAAGTCGATTTTCGCCGTTTTTTAAGAAACAAGTGTGTTAATTATCTCGCTATTATAAAAGAATTTCGCCAATCAATATTTTCGTCTGAAAAGTCTCTCTTAGGTAGAAAATTATGCAATCAATATGCAGTTTGCTTTTGAGTTCCCGGCAATTTCCAAGAAAATTCAATTAAAAATGGGACTTTTCAGTATTTTTGCAGTACTATTCTTATTTTTCGCTGAACGCTGATTAGATTTTTGGGTATACATATTTAAAAACAAATCTTGTTTTAAAGTGGCCTAATACATTTTTTGTTTACAGCTTTGCATTTTTATATTTATAACAAAAAATAGGTCTAATTCAAATATAGGGTTAATGGGTTGATAGAGATAAGGGAGAAAAATTTTCGAAACTTTTATATCTGAAGTTAAAGATTGCCATTGTTACAACTTAAAGTTCGTTAAAAGTAGGATTTTATCGGACGTATAAAAAGTTGTCCATCAGTACAATTTTAACTTAACCTAAAGTGAGCGCTAAGTTAAAGGCAATGTATCCTTCCTGTTAAGTTAAATTAAATTTATAATAATGAATAGCCTAAAGTAGCGTTTTATACGTCCGACAAAATATGTATAAGTAGAAATATATTTAAGTTGTAATAATTGCCCTTAATGTTAATTGCACGAGAAATTTGTTTTGTTTGTTCTTAAGTTGGCTACAAGAATATTGTTTATTGCTTGATATCAAATATTCAAATATTCGTTTCGTCTGAATTTGGCGAATACGAATACGAATATCGAAAAAAGACCAATATACGGGAATTCGAATACGAATATTCGCACATCACTAAGTGCATACAATTCTACATGTACTTCATGTATAATGTACATACACTGTATGTATTTATTTTTATTATTTTGATTAATTAACCAAAATGTATACTTTATACATATGTATATCAGTCGTTAAGCAGCTCTGGGTCGGGGAACATCTCTCGCGTCATCGTAATTATTTCTTAAGTGCGGTCAGGCTTGTGTGTGTTGTGTGGCCTTCGAGAGTTTTTCGTCTCGCTCGCACTGGTTGACTGATCTTCCACGGATAACCATATAATCTTGCGGTTTTTTTTGTGGAATTTCTTTAACAACCACGTTGCCTACTTCCTATGTGAAGGCATAGGTCGTGTACAGTCAGTCACATAACCTTATAAAATACTTTTAATACCATTTTGGGCATATGGTCTACTTTACTCCGCCAATATTTGTGCAACACCATATTATACAAATTTACTTTGCATTAATATGTTTAATAAATAAATAAATAAAGTACATATGTATATGTAAAGTTTCAACTGCAGTTTCCTTATTTTACTTTTTAAATAAATTGTTTTTTAATAAAAGTATAAAAACATATATAGAAACTTATAAGTTTAAATGTTTTTATATATTAATGTAAAAATACTCCCTTTTCGAAGTAATTTAATAAAAAGAGATTTTTTTCTATCCACTGTCTGAACTAATAATTTATATATTTATAACTGTATACCGGTATTATAAACTCGGTAACGGTATGTACCGGTAATACCGATACCGAAATAAAAAAAATACCGATACCGTTACCGATACCGAAATTTAAAAAATAGTTGTACCGGTATCAATACCGATACCGTTATTTGTTTCGGTTGCCAACCTTGGTTAATGGTTATAATTAAATATATTGTGGTACCACAAGAAAATTGATAGTTGGTGCAACCGCCAAAATTCGATTGGCAACAAATTCGGTTGTCTCAACGAACCTGTTTTCTCTGTGCAGCTATAATCAGAGAGAATGAGATTTATCCAGGTAACTGGATGAAGTACCATAGAATAAACGATGAATATATCCAAATTTGTGCTGACAGAAAAGAGTCTACACGATAGCCTGAAATACAAACATGGAGCTACTCTGGTACATACGCACACTTATTGGGTTAATTAAAAGTCACTGTTTTACAGGAGCGCATGCTAATAGATTAAAATTTAATTTAATTTAAGTCTTACAAATATTGTTTAAAGATTTCCAGTCGTTTTAAGGACAATGCAACGAGATCATTAATTTTTTGTTATTTAACCACAATATTTGCCATTATTATCTTGTAGCAATATTGACTCTTAATTATTCTTCCTTCTCTTTGGCCATTTCTTTTTTATTTATCTTAATTATTGTATTCAGAATTTTGCAATTCACATTGAAAGTCTTGTGTCTACATCTGCACTTATTCATGCATAAGTACATACACATACATACTATTATTTTTGTATCCCAGCAAACATTAAAGTTTTATATGACACGGCAAATCGTTTAAAATCAATTTGCTTTCAAACATCCATAGGCGCAGAAATACCATTCTGGGGGGGGGTGCATTTGCCCACCAAGAATTGCTGTTGCCCCCTTGAATGATTTAAAATTCCATGTAATTATTAATTTATTATTAGTCATGAAAACACCCAGTCATAATAAACACCCCCCCACCCATTCCCCCATCGCATAGAATAAATTTATAGCTACGCCAATACAAACATCATAAATACTCGAGAATGCTTTGAGCACAATTCGATGGAATCAGTTTGGGCAGGGAATAAGAAAAATATTCCCTGTATCACACATGTGGCCTTTGGTTTCTTTGGTTAAGATATTTCGGGCTAATAAATTAGTGCATGTTAATCCCTATTTTTTGTTTAACCTGTAAATCAGTGCAGTATCTGTAAACGCATAAAATTGGGCGTTTAAATTACCAATACAGGCCATATAATTTTGTTACTTACAAACCATATGTTTTGCATTTAAGGGGCATTCAACGTAATTCCAAGCCTCTATTTTTTCCGGAGATCTTGTTCGACCTGTTTTCTTGCACTATATTGTGTTCTTTTATACTATTATATTTCGCCAAGCATATATATATATATACATTTTTTTTCTCAGTAAAATTTGGCAACCTTTAATTAAAATTTTTTTGCTTTTTTGATTGTGCAAAGAATTCATACCCTCATACCTAAATAAGAGCGGCAAACGTCACGTTAGGAGCAGGCTACGTATTTTCAGTACATTTAAATGTGAAAATATTATTTAATTGTACTGAAAACGCAACGCTTGCCGCTCTTATTTAGGTATGAGGGATAGACAGCTGTGAATCAGCTGCTTTTAGACATTTATTTTAGTGCTGCCATAATACTATATTTTAAACTACACATATTTGCATTTACTGTTCGGTGTTTTTAAAAGAAAACTCTTTTTTTTTTTATTCTATTATATATATTTACAACCTGGGGCCCGTTTCACTAAACTACAATTCTACAAGTCTACAAGTTACAATTACAAGTCTAATTCTTACAAGTGATAATGAATTGTGTTTCATCAAAATTTTCAAAACAATTGTAGCTTTTTGAACTTGTAAACTACAATTTCTACAATTACAATTTATACAATTGTAAAAAAATAAAATATTTTTATAAATTAAATAAATGTGTGAATATAATATAATATATGTATATTATATTATAATAATATATGTATATTAGAGTACTCATGAAATATATGAACATTTCAAAACTTTTCTTAAATAAATTTGCAACTATGGGTACTCTAATGGATAACGATTATTTGTTTTGATTGTTATGACACGTATGTAGTTTGTGTTTGGAGTTATTTGCCACTTGTATTTAAAAAGTTGAAAATTATTATTTTGTAATTGGGGACAACAAATGTATCAGCAAAAGAAATTTGTCCGGTTTTAGCCTGAAACGCTCATTGTACTCCAACGTGGATTCCAAAAATTCGTATTCAAAACGTGGTCTAAATATTTTTCATCTTTTTAATGCGATTTCATTATCGCTTTCATCACTGGAATCATATCAAAGGTTCATTTTGCATTAAAAAAAGATATGAACAATTTAATATTTTATAGTATGTTTGACTTGCACGTGTGTTTATTTGTTTATAAAACATGATTATAGGGGTTGCCGCTTATCGATAATTTGTAATAAGCAAACAATGTGACATAGTTTGTTTTATTATAATCAATTAATAAGTGCTAATTAATATTGGTTTAATTTTGTGTTTATTTGAGCTAGTTTTTATTAAAAAATAGTTCAAAATTCATTTTCAGTTCAATTTATCATTCACTTGTAACTTGTAAAATTTTTTTTGAGAGTCTTCGTCGACCCTTAGCGTTTTTTTCTACAATTCTACAAGTGTACAATTGTAAATTTAGTTTGGTGAAACAAAACCAATTGTAGAAGTATGACTTGTAGAATTGTGAATTGTAAAAATCACTTGTAACTACAAACTTGTAATTGTAGTTTGATGAAACACAATTCACAAGTTCACAATTTTACAGGCAAAAACACTTGTAATTGTAGACTTGTAGTTTAGTGAAATAGGGCCCTGGAGGGTCCCTTTGGAATCGCAAGTGTTTTTTTATTTTCAAACTCTTTACATGAGTATATAAGTTTAACTGACTTCCTACTTGCTTTAATCTAGCTTTTTGTACTTAATAATCTGCTGTAAGGTTTACGCATCAAAATATTTCAAGTTAATTGTATTTATGAAAGTTAGCATTTTTCATATTTAATGTTTACTATTTTTTTTTAATTTGATTAATATTTAATTTTAATCAGAAATAATTTCTTACTCGGGCTTAAGTTCAGTAATTTCAATTCTTATTGAATGAAATATTTTTATTAATTAATGTGAGTTTCTAAAGAAGAGAAGAAAAATGTAACTAGACTTATTAGCTGGGGGAAAACCAATATTTTTCTGTGCAGCCACGCACTTCATCAGCACCCTAGTCTATCTACTTGGGTAGAGATAGTTATTAACATTTAACGTAAATTTTTAATGAAACGGAATATGAGAAATGAATGTTTTATGTACAATTATTGATTTACCTTTGGTAAATACATTTGTAAGTATCACTATTCATTTTATGTTTTTCCATTTTTCCTATTTAGGTTAATGTTATTAAGCTTCTGACTCAATTGGTTTTAGCAATGTCGGTATTGCAAAATTTTTCGACGCAAAGAATTTAGCAAGCAACCAAATTAATTAATTACGTTAGCAAATCACTGCAATGCATGGGTATGAGGGTTGTTTAATTATGATTCACAACAGTAAGGTTCAATGATTTACTCCTGTTGAGTTTAAACAACAGATGAATTTGAGTTGACTTCAACTAACCCAGCGTTTAAACGTTTACTGATTTATTAGCCCTTACTAGATTACATTTGAGCAAATCCAAAAATATTCTATTCGCGATTAATATAAATTTTTTTTAATACTTATTAACAAATAAACATATGTATGTCAGAAACAGACTTCTTTTGTTTTTAATTATAGGGTAATTAAAATACCATTGCCGACGCGATATTCATGCATGATTTAAGTCATTCAGTGTTGCCAATGTATGCGTAATTAACATAGTGTGTAATTTCTACTCTCATGTGTAGGCCACGTAATTAAATTAATATACATATGTTATATGTGTAACTCAACTCTATTTTATTTACTTTTGTTTTAATTTTAACCTACAAAAAAGATGTATAGTATAATTTTAATATAATAATAATATATATATAATATAATTTTAATAAATAATAATATTAATTTTATTCACAACACATACTCTAACATTTTTGTAGCTTGCTAACAAAGTTGACAATTATTTGCATTGTTTACATTAACAGGCTGGACTTGTGCTGCTACCTGGTATAATTGTACCATGATCCGTCCGATAAAATTTAACATGTGCTAACATTTTGATTGATTTTGACACCAGCACCTCGTTTCTGTAACATAGTGTCCACAGCTGATGATTTTATATCATAACTCGTAATTAGTGTTGCCTGAATTTCTAAGGCTAAAATCTGCAAAATTTATAAAACTCTCACGAAAAATCTTCAAAATCTTCAAAATCTGCATTTTATTTTAAATATCTTCAAAAAATCTTCAAAGCAATTTTTAAAACAACTTTTCTTATATTTTATTCAAAAAATTTACATAGATAGAGATGTACATGTGTAACATGAATACTTTTTTATTAATCCATATTTATAAGATTTAAACTCGTCTTAAAATGTATTTTATTTACATATTTAAGAAAAAAAATTTTCTTAAAATAACGTTCAATCACATTTTATTTTTTATGAATATAAACCATTAATGCTCGAAGAAAGTGAATTTCGTTTCTGCTTAAGAAACTCATCAGCAGCCTTCAACCAGAATTTTTTTTAAATATGGTAAAAAATTTCATGTTTATAGAACGACTATCAATATGTTATTAAGAATTACGTACACAAACATAATGGGTAATATTTATAAAATTTATTTTGGCTTACAAAATGGTTAACAAACAAATTTCCATACAAAGTTTGTTTAATAAACCTTTTGTAAAAGAATCAAGCAAAAATCTTTACAGGCTAACATCTTCGATTTTGAATCCACTATTATTTTCTCATAACTTTTTTTACAATGAGATGCCAAATTAGTTGAAGTCTACTGATGAGTATAGTGGCTTTTCCACACGCAAAGTTTTCTTTGCAAAGTCTTGAGTTTTTTGAAGAAAAAAGAATATAGAATAAGATATATTTTTTCTTCTGTCCTACAAACTCAAGCCTTTGCAAAGTTGCCTTTGCGTGTGGAAAAGCCGTCTTTCTTTAGGAGAAACGAAATGCATACAACCAAGAAACAAATATAAATTATTTATAGTTATGTGCAAAAAATATAAAATTAATGAGAAAAGAAATCGGATATAAAAAATTATACAAAAAATTCATTTAATTTGTTGCATAAATATCAAAAAGGAGTTCGAAGTTTTGTTTTATTCAAGTTTACTTGATTGAAAATCCTTTCCACATTCGCAAATGAATGTGGTAAAGGAAAATCTGTGGGCTGCAAAATCTTAATCTAAATATTGTTTTATATCAGATATTCTATTCCAGAAGCTTGCCAAAGTTACTTCTTCTTTTTCTTTAATGATGTCTTCTAAGTTAAAAAATTGTAACTCTATAAACTTTAAGTCGTTCACACATAAAAGAAACAAAAAGTAGTAGCAGTAATAGGAAAATTTAAAAAAAAATGCACTATAATTGGAGTTGAAAAATCTGCGTTTTTAGGCCAAAAATCTTCAAATCTGGATTTCGTCTTTTTGGCAGGTAAAAATCTGCAAAATCCAGATAAATCTGCATTTCTGGCAACAGTGCTCGTAATATAGCACCGGCAAAGCGACTGTAATTTTTTCATTAATATCCGCACAAAGGGGTAGAATTTGATGATTTTTTTTTGCCAAAAATATCTAATTTGCATGTTGTCTAATTTTTGGTTACAAATAATTGTTGTGTAACCTTTGTAAACGAAAACTGTTTAATAGATAAACGTTAAATGCACAGTAAAACATAAAATTACATTTGATATCGAGATGAACTTATCAAGTCATGAGTTCTGATGATTATATCTATATGTGCGTGATCAATTTTGATTATGATATCAATTTGACATTCATTATGAATATAAATTCATCAGGTGTGGACACTATGTAAGGAATGTGGGATCTTTTCGAGTCGATAAAATTATCATCCTGTGAAACACAATGTGAGTTAGAAAAAAAGGTGTATTTGTTAATATTTTTTTTTGTAAAGTTACAGAAACGGGGCACAGGAAACGAGAAATCTTTGAAAGAACAAGCATATCTTAATATTATTGGGAACTCTCCGCATTTCCATACGCAAAGAAAAAATATGGTTTTAGAATGGTTGAGAAAACAATATTATGTTCTCAGAAACAAATCTGTGGTCGTTGAAAACAAGTTATTGTTATTTTAAACATTAATTTTGTTACGGTAAGCAAAGTAATTTTTGAATTTAATAATTACATTATTATATTCATAAAAAAGTGTGATATGGTTAGAGTTTAACAATATAGTTTTGTTAAAAATTTATGACTGCAATATATTTATTGTTATTATTTAAAAATAATATAATGTAAATAACAATATAATAATATCCAAAACATACTTTTCTAACTTTTAAAAAAATCCTTTTCAGAAACGTCTGTCAGTTCAGTGTTTCGTTTCTAAGCAATCGGTATTGCACGCGTCGTGTTAAATAAATAAATAAAACACAAACAAACAAAAGGGTAGATAAATAAAAACATATACATACGTACAAACGTTTATCTCTTTATACACACGTGTTTGTATTTCGAGTATACACACATAACTTAGTATACATTTCTATATATACATACATTTAATTTCAACAATTTTAATTTATTTTTATTTCGAATTTAACGCACAGCTGTTTTAAAAAAGAGATCCACTAATATATGCATATATGATTGAAAAACAAAATATTATTTTTATATTAAATAATACTGTTGTCGTATTTAACAATGGTGTGGTGAGTCTCAATTATATTTTGGTCACATCTAACAATAGCGTTGTCATATTTAAAATAACAAGATTAGGTGTAACAATGGTCATTGTTTTTGTTGATAATATTATTATTAACTCAGATAATAATATTATTAAAAGTTTGCTTTCCTATTAACAATAATATGATTTAACTACAACCATATAATTCAATCATATTATGTTGCTGTTTGATTATGGTTACCTCAACCATATTTTTTCTTTGCGTGCACTATGTACATATGTACGTTCAGATCATTGTATCTGGATCTTATTGAATTCTTTGAAATTTATTTCTTTTACTATCTCACGGTAATTATCACTATTATAACTAATAGTGTTAAAAAGCATTGGGTCATTCATAGCAGACGCAGTCGTGGACACAGGCTATGTGCAGATAAAAATAATACCAACTTTTTAACAAAATAAATATCACAAACTTGTATTGTTCAAATGCATTCAAAGAAATTACAATAGGGGAAACTGCTATTCCCTGATCCCTGATCATTAGTGCCAGCATGCAAGGCGATTTTCAACATTTCAGCCCTGTCCGGTTCAAAACCCGATATCTATGTAAGTCGCTTTCAGTCAGGGTTGTCAGATATGGCGATTTTTATGGCTATTTTTTAATTATTAAACAAAATTTAATTTCAAAATGTTTGTAATTCAGGAAAATTAGTTTGTTGGAGACGTAGTTTCAAATATAAATCCTACCAAAACTAATCTGCAAGAATTTAAAACTGTTTGCTTTCACTATTTTTCTTCCATTAATTATAGTAATTAATGCGTTTTGAATTTGGATGAAAAATATTTGCAAGAAATAATTTTTGTCTATTTTATTTCTACTTTTGACGATTTTCAGCAACAGTTTTATACCATTATTTTATAAAAATTTATATTAAAATGAGTGTCATATAAAAACACTTTGATTTTTATGTACAGTATCGGACAAAACTAAAGCATGAACTCCTTGTTAGCAAGAAATGATGCCATAACATTAAAAAGAATCCCTATTACAGAAAATATCTTATAATATTTAAATAAACATACAAACAAGAGTTATTAAACAAGAGATTTGGAACATGTCGCTTTTCATTAACACTTTTTTTTTTGCAAATGTATGGCAACATGTCTAAAAATGGAGCGACAAAACTAACGCACCTAATGTTGTATGTGTATTGTTGTATTTAATTATAAGATGATACCAACAAAAATAACCGTTACTTTTTACTTTCCGTACACCAAAGGTGAAAAAAGGAACCCTATTGTTTTCGCTACGCTGTCCGTCTGTCCGTCACACGGTATTTTCTCAGGAACCGTAAGAGCTACGAACCTGAAATTTGGACAGAGTATGTAGAACCTTGGCCACTACAACAACAAATACATGAGAATCAGAAATTAAAGGGTGCTCCAAAACGAGCGACGAAAAATGTTAAAATCTCATGTAATATACATACAATTGTATGTACTTAGGTATATTGACACTTGAAATTTGTAAAATTAGTGTATTTTTATATAGACTACATCAATAAACATTAAAATATTTAAAAATTTAAATTAAAGGGTGGTCCATCAGTTAATGCAATTTTGACTATGTAATTTTGACAACTTGCTATATCTTGGAGACCGTAAGAGGTGAACTCTTGAAATTTTCAAAAACGGTAAAACTAAAAAATCCGAAAATTATAAAATCGCCAAATCGAAAAAAATCGCCAAAACCTGAAAAAAATCGCCAAAAATTTAAAAAAAATCGCCAAAAATTTAAAAAAAATCGCCAAATCGAAAAAAATCGACAAAATTAAAAAAAAAATTCTAGCACTAAAATAAATCGCCAAATTCGAAAAAATCGTTTAAATGAAAAAAAATCGCCAATATGAAAAAAACCGAAAAAAATCGCCAAAACGCGAAAAATGCGCCAAAACCAAAATAATTGTTTATGCGAAAAAAAATCGCCAAGATGAAAGAAAATCGCCAAAATAAAAAAAAAATCGCCAAATTTAAAAAAACCGCCAAAACGAAAAAAACCCCCAAACTTTAAATAAACGCCAAAAACAGAAAAAAATCCTCAAAACGAAAAAAAGTGCCAAAACTAAAAAAATTCACCAAAACCAAAAAAAAAAATCACCTATATGAAAAAAACGCCAAAATTAAAAAAATCTCCAAAATAAAAAAATCGCCAAAAAAACGATAAAATAATAAAAATTGCCAAAATTAAAAAAACTTCAAAAACCAAAAAAAAAATCGTCAAAACGTGAAAAAAAGTGTCAAAACTCAGAAAGCGCCAATAAATTCAAAAAACCCTCAAACTAAAAAAAAACGCTTAAAACCGAAAAAACCCAAAAACGAAAAAAATGCCAAAACTATAGTTTATATTGTTCGTATTGAATTACATATCTCGTGCCCGTACGGAACCCTTTGTGCGCAGGTCAAAGTCGCACTTCACTGAATTTATTCAAGTATTGCTCTAATAAGGCGTAGAGAAATTTAGCAATAAATTTTTTATTAGTTCTTTCTTTGATTTTAAGGTCGGCACACCGTTTTTAGTCATAAATAAAAAGAAATGGCACGAAATAAATATTCCGTCGAATTAAAAGAGAAAATAGTAGCTAATTTTAATATTATATTTAATATATCAGTTAAGCTTATTGCAAAAAAACTTGGTGTTCATCATAGTGTAATTTCGAGAATAATAAGTCGTTTTCATGTTACAGGCACTTTGTGTACAGTACACAAGGGTGGTCGCCCACGGAAAACAACTAAACGCGTGGATCAAGCAATATTACGAGGAATAAAAAAGGATTCCTTTGTGTCCTCAAAGTCTATTGCAACTCAGTTATCATTAAACGTTGCTCCTATAACTATTCAAAGGAGAGCTGTAGAAGGTGATTTGAAATCATATAAAAGTGTGATAAAATAGACAGGCCAAAATTAGCTTTGCGAAAAAACATATCAACTGGACGACTACACAATGAAAAACTGTACATTTTTCTGACGAATCCAAATTTAATTTAAAAGGTTCCCAAGGACGAAAGTTAGTTCGTAGACCAAAAGGACAACGCCTCAATCCACGTTATACTCAAGGCACAGTGAAACACGGAGGAGGTAAAGTAATTGTCTGGGGATGTTTCTCTGATTATGATATCGGTCCAATTCATAAAATAGATGGAATAATGGTTTGTTTCATGTACAGAGACATCTTACAAAATGTAATGCTTCCACATGCAGAAGAGGAAATGCCAATCCAGTGGAGACACCAACATGATAACGACCTCAAACACACATCTAAATGTGTGAAAGATTGGTTCGCAAATAATGCAATTAACGTTTTGAAGTGGCCAGCGCAATCACCTAATCTCAATCCCTTAGAAAATCTACAAGAGATTGTAGAGGATGATATTACGCGATAACTGTAACAATGTCGATGAACTCTTCAGGCACGTGAAAAATGCCTGAACAATTTCTCCAAGTATAATAGCAAACTTAATTGGTTCCATGCCACACAGATGCGCGGAAGTTTTAAAAAATAATGGCTACGCAACAAAGTATTGAAATTAATTATTATGTTTTGTCACTTTAAAATTATGTATGTATTTTTCCAAGTTTTTTTTTTATTATTTTGTATGTTGAATTTGTGTTGTTTTTGGTTTGGTTAGACAAAATTCTATTAATTTTAATACATTTACTAATAAAATTTTAATATAATAAAATTTTTCATAACTGTATTAATAAAGATTTGTGAAAGGAACTTCGTGCTTTAGTTTTGTCTGATACTGTATATAGGGCCTGTGTCAAACGGTACCAAAGTGCTAATGTAAGTAAATTTTTGGACACTTCTGAGGTGAATAATATTTTAATAGAATTTTTGACAGAACAGATACATTTTTGCCATGCAGCAAATAAGAAGCATGGTATCATAAAAGGTAAGACCACCCAGCAAAAAATTTCAAAAATTTGGCTTTGGAATTAAGCATATTTGGTGGAAGCTTTTCCCTACTGGATTACCAACTTAATGATTTTAACAAGGCGTGAAATACTCTTGAGAAATACTTACTTTATTTATTTAGCAACTTGTTCACGTAATCTATTTAACCTAAAAAAACTATTCTCGTCATTTATCAACTTCTACGTAATTTTTTTTTAAATTTTAGGTAATGTGATTTGTAAGCGAGAAATAAGATTTGGTAATCAGAAGAGTAAGTCATTATATGGCAAGTAGTTCTGTTGGTAAGGTGTAATTTTTTGCTGGGCACCGCCATCGCTTCGAGCCGTTGCCCATTACATACATTTTTACGTCTCTTAAATGTATTAAGTCTGTGAAAAATGCATATTTTATTTCAATTTGCGAAAAAATTTGTATCATATATGTAATATTATATAATTTTTCGCCACAAGAATATTGTTTTATGCAAAAGTGTCCTTTTAAAAAATCTTTGGTAGCCTACAAGCAATAAAATTTTTGCTTTGTCGCCGCACTGTGTTACGGCTAGTGGAAAAGTAACTTTTTTCCGATTATTTTTTTCAGTGTTTCTAATGATGCAATTTTGTCACAGACATTCCAAGTAAACAACAAACACATAAAGCTTATTTTTATGTTGGCCCGTTGATTTTTAATTGATTTTAGAAGTCAAACATACAAAATTTTCATGAAAAGAGGGGATTTCAGGGCTGTATTCAAAATGATCTCATTTGATTTTGGTGACAGATATTTTGATTCGGAAAAAAAATCTGCCTTCGGACAAGTATCTTCTGTAAAAAAAAGGAATGCTGTTTGAGACATTTTCATATGCACCTTTTTTAGAGCGAAAACTCGACTAAAGGTCCATTTTTCCTTAAAATTTGGGTTAGGTAAGCAATATCTAAAAAGTCCCAGAGAGTCCCAGTTCCAAACTACTACAGAAATGTTACATAACTTGTTTTTAACGAAGTGTGAAAAAATTAGCTGCCCATACCTGCCCTCGTGGGAGTTATAGCGATTTTAGTATATTACTCTCAGTATTTATTCCATAGAAATAGAACGGAAATTCTCGGAATCACTTATTGAATAATTTAATCACTGTGCGCAAGACAGGGGAAACAAAGAGAACTAAGCTCAGTGAAGATGAGAAGATTATTAGAGATCAAAGAAAAAAGGAAGTTCAACAAAATCTGAAAGATCAGCTCCAAATAACTGATGATGTTGTGAAACAAGGAAATGGAACAACTAATGATGGTAACACAGCAAAGAAATTCTTTAGTGATCCTGAGAAAACAGCTCTGGCCACAGGAGTAGATACCGAACTTATAAGAAGGTTTTCTAGTATTCTTCAAGCTATAACTTCTGGATATAAGAGAGACTACGATAAGTTCTCGAAGTACGGAAAAGAAACTGCTGGTCTCTATGTAAAGAAATATTCGTGGCATTATATGCCACCAACTGTTCACAAGGTTCTTATTCATGGAGCTGAAATAATTCGTTCATTTTTCGTCCCCATTGGCCAACTATCAGAAGAAGCATTGGAAGCATTGGAAGCAGGAAACAAGGACTTCAGAAACACAAGGCTTTACCATGCGAGGAAAACATCAAGAAATACAATTGTGAAGACATATTACATTATCTGCTCGCCAATTCTGATCCCGCAATTACAAGTAGGAGAATACTGAAGGAGAAGAAACACCTGGAAGTATCAGAGGAAGCAATGAACTTATTGGTAGATGACTGATAATTTGTAATTTTTCTGTAGAATGCAATTAAATATGCCTGTGTTATAAAATAGTATCTTCAAAGTTTTTTTTATTCTACATCTATTCTAGCACTCCACAAAAAATGAGCATAACTCTCTTAAAACTGAAGCTATTGACTTCAGACTTTTATTGCCACCTTTCAAATAAGAAATGAAATAGATTTTGGTTTTATATAAAATTTCAGAGTTTTTCAACAAATATCGAAAAATCATAAAAAATTGACGTTTATAATTCTTGTTCGGACCACCCTATAATTTATTTTAAAAACTAATCATAGGGTACTTATCAGAAATAAAAGAAGAATTAAAATAAATTTTTTTTTAATTTTTCGAACAATTTTTTTTTTACTTTTGTTGAAAATTTGACCCAAAAATTTTTTTCGGTGTAAATTTTTTTTCACTCATTCTGTTTGGGATTTCATTTTGACCAATCTGTAGAAGTTTCTCATCGATACAACTAAATTACAGTTTAAGGCAATATGATTTCCAAAAAATTCCGGTTTCGCAACACTGTGCGCCGCAGCAATTTCTTCATCAGCTCCTTTCTATGCTAAAGCGAGTTTGTCAAAATTTTATATTGCCAAAAAAGATATATTTGACACACCCAAAAAATTTAATTTTCCCCCACAGACAATAATTTTTTTACCGTAGTACCTTTCTACCTTTTGGCACAAGCCCATATTAACAAAATCTATATAAAATTGATTTGGATGACTTTTGGTGTTATTAATAGTCAATTTGGTGAAATAGGCCAGACAAATCTGACAACCCTGGGCCCTACTCCACAAAACAACTTATCAACTTTTAGCTTTGCACTTATCAAATTTTTCGACAATTTGCAAAACTTTTCTTTCCTCAGAACTGTAAAATTTGATAAGTGATAAGTTGAAATTGATAAGTGTAATTTGCAAATTATTTGCAATTTTATGCTCTCTTTGCGATTCCTGTTCCACGTACGTTCTCTCTTGCAAAGTGCAAAGTTAATATTGAAAAGTGTATTTTGCAAAGACTTTGTAAAAAATTATGTTTTTTAGTTCCACAATAACTGTAAATTATATTTTTGCATAGCAAATTGTGATAAGTTTGTCAAAAATTTGCAAGGTAAACGATCTCTTAGCAAATTAACAAAATTAAATTTTTGGATAAATTTTCGAAATGATCATAATGATCATAACAAGTTTACATTGCATTTGTATGCACAAAACTATGCAAAAAAAGAAAAAAAATACTTGAGTTTTAAATTATATTATTTTTTTATATTATATTTGTATAAACTTGTTTTACGCATTCTTATATAGTCTATTAAAGATAGCAAAATAATTTTAGAATAACACATAGAAAACGTTACGTTCAAAATTGGGATTGGGATTTTTCAAAACTTCTTCACAAGCAGCCTTTTTATCTATTTTATTCAAATTCAAAATTAAATGAAAACTTTAATATGTTCTAACCCTCATATTCATAAAATCTAAAAAAAGTTTCATGTGTATTTGATTTAATTTTTCATAAAAAAACTTCTTTAAATGGATTTCAACTTATTTATGGATATGGATGCACATAAATATTTACAATAATTAAAAAAAATAATACTTTATTGTTTTGAAAACTAGCAAATAAAATATTTTTTTTAATCACATTGATCACTGCAAGTTTTTTTTAATTTTTATTTTGCGGGCTAATTTTAACAAGTTCTATTTAGGAATGCAAAGTAAAAAGTTATAAGACAGAAATGCAAGGATGTTCAAACGTTTTCAGGAACACTTTGCACATTCACTTTGCAGTAAAATGCAAAGATTTTGCAAAGAGCGCAAATACTTTACGAAGAGTGCAAGGAATTTACAAAGAGAGCAAAGTCTTTGTAAAAATATGCTTAGTGCAAAGTGAAATTTGCAAAGAATTTTGTGGAACAGAAACACTTATGTATAACGTTGGCAAAAAATGCAATTTTATAAAAGCAAACTGAAAAGTTGATAATTTTTTTGTGGAATAGGGCTTTGGACCCTTTTTACTTTGTTTCTTTTTTATTATTATTTATCCAAAATGGGTCTCAAACTTTCATGCATTAAAATGTCTTATATTCTACCAAAACTTATAATATCGAAATGAGAGAAGAATATTTAACTCTTGATTACTTATTTCAAATATCTGCTTTCAATTTTAATAAATTTTTTTTAACAAAACTGCTAGAATTTCGTGTTAAAATCAATTCTGATAAATTACACTGCGCAGCACGAAAAAACAGTTGTAATTTACACTATGCAAGTCTTATTGCTAAGCTGATTACTTTGTGGGAAAGAGAGACGAGGGGAACAAAACCGATTTTATTCCCCTCATCCCTCTCTCCATAAAAACTAATCAGCTTAGCAAAAATACTTACATAGTTTAAATTAGGACACAACAGTTCTGATTTAGCGAAATTGAACAAAAAACATATATAGCGGCATTTTAAACGCTTACATCTGAATTTTTGGAATTTGGTCACCTACAATTACCAGTCTGTCAGAAGATGTGTAAGACAATTTTGACATATTGGTTTGAATTGCTTAATTTGGCATTAACGTTCGGAAATTTTCTGATGGCAGGAAAGTTTACACTAACAAATATACAAGGCGAATATGCAAATCGCCATCACCTGGTATCAATTCGCCTTTCTAACTCTTATCTGTATAATATGATAACTCCCCCATTCATTATATTCTCCTCTCTCTAACACACGGTTGCCAGAAATGCAAATTTATCTGGATTTTGCAGATTTTTACCCTACAAAAAGACGAAATCCAGATTTGAAGATTTTTGGCCTAAAAACGCAGATTTTTCAACTCCAATTATAGTGAATTTTTTACATTTTCCATATTACTGGCTCTACTTTTTGTTTCTTTTATGTGTGAACCACTCACAGTTTAGAGAGTTACAATTTTTGAACTTAGAAGACATCATTAAAGAAAAAGAAAAATTAACTTTGTCCAGCTTCTGGAATATCTGATATAAAACGAGCTTATTCTGATTATCATTTTGCAGCCCTAAGTTAAGTTAAAATGTAATGTCTTTACCACATTCATTTGCAAATGTCGAAAGAATTTTGAGTCAAGTGAACTTGAATAAAATAAAACTTCGAAGTCCTTTGGATATTTATGCAACAAATTAAATCACTTTTTTTTTGCAAAGTCTAAAGTTTGTAGGAGAGAAGAGAAAAGAGATCATATTCTATATTCTTTTTTCTTTAACAAACTCAAAACTTTGCAAAGTAAGCTTTGCGCGTGGAAAAACCGTCAAACTCATCAGTACACTTCAACTAATGTCGCAAAATCGAAGTTATATTGTAAAGATTTTTGCTTGAAGCTTTTAAGGTTTTTCTGCTTTTGGTTTACAAAACAAACTTTGTATGAAAATTTGTTTGTTAAACGTTTTGTAACCCAAAATAATTTTTTGAATATTACCTTTTATGCTTCTGTACGTAATTCTTAATAACACATTGATAGTCGCTAATAACACATTGATAGTCGTTCTATAAACATATGAAGTTTTTTTGCCTTATTTCAAAAATTTTTTGGTTGAAGTCTGCTGATGAGTTTCCTAAGTAGAAACGAAATGCACATTCTTCGAACATTAAAGACTTCTATTAAAAAAAAAACAAAATGTGATTGAAAGTTATTAAAAAAAATTTAAAAAAAATTTCAATAAAATACATTTTAAGCCGAGTTTAAATTTTTTGAACATGGGTTAATGCAAAGATATTTATATTACACATGTATATCCATATTTATGTAATTTTTTTAATAATATATAAAAAAATTGTTTTAAAAATAGCTTTGTAGATTTTTTGAAGATTTTAAAAATAAAATGCAGATTTTGAAAATTTTTTCATGAACAATTGTTAAATTTTACAGATTTTAGCCTTAGAAATTCTGACAACACTGCTCTAACATAAACTCAAAAGATGCTCAACTAAAATTGTCGTGTGTGAACCCAGCGTACGCGCTAATTTCGTACTTATTCACATAAAAGAAATATAAAACTAAATTTTATGGGTTTAGTTTGATTCATCTCAATGATGTGCAAAAGGAACATCAGCAATTCTTTCATATTTAGCTAATATGCAAAAACAATTTTTGCTCTTCGCAATCATTGAATTATTAAAAATGTAAAAAAAATGTTGTCTAATAAATTTATTTATAAAACTGTTATTAGGCAGCTTTTGAGTGAAATCTTATCTCAACATTAACTTTCAAATAAATGGTATAAATGAATTGACGTTTTTATCCCACATGTTTGTCTTGGTATTAATATCGCTTAACATTATGTCTGTTGGGTTCTTAGCAGGATATATACATCCTATACATATCGTTGGTCACAAGTAGAAAGACCCTAACACAAATAATTGTAACTTTATAGGAGAAGGTAAAACATAATAACAAACAGTTCAATTGCTTGAAAAGGCGTTATTTTTATAATATTGCAATATATTTTTTTTCTAACGAGTTGTATTTGTGTGAAATCTATTGGAATCACTCAAAAACTAAATTTCGTGAAAATACGAGTTAGGACCTTTCTACTTGTGACCATCGATATGTATGATGTGTGTATGTATGTCCATGAGTTGGTTATAAAACTAATTGTTTCATTTTTTTTTGTTGCTCTTGCCAACTTTAGAAAACTTCAATCAAGTTCTTTTGCAAATAGACACTGGCATTCACAAACGAACACAGTTGTTAAATATTTGGCCCTGTGCTACACTCACATGGTGCTTCTTAAAAAAAAAAGTGTGAAAACATTTGCCAATTCTTGTGTGATAAGGAACCGTACAGTTTATTAATTTGGAATAATTTAAATGTTTGCTCAAGAGGAGGAAGTTGTATAATATTTATGATATTTAGTAAGTTTAAACACTTTAATTTTTTCGCATAAATTTCTTTCAAATTAAAATTGATATTATGTGCTTAACAGTCATGCATATCTAAACAAAAGTATCAAGCATTTTTGTGTTTTCAAAAACTTTCTTTCCGCTAATATTTGAATGAAGCAAAACGAAACAACGCGGCGGCAACACTTTTAATAGTGCCATTTTAACTATTTTAAGAACAATCTACAGAATTTATTAAACAAAATAACTTAATACTACAGTTCGATTGAAGATTACCTGGAAAGACTATATAGAAATCGGAGCGTTTGAGCATAAGAGAGTTTGGACCTTTTGGTAATTTCTATACGGAGGGTTCAAGAGGGTGCAATTGGAAATGTTTTTAGCAATGTTAAAGGCAGATCAAGAGACAATTTTTATAATAAATTTAAGATTCCTTCTATAATTAGTTGCATTGAGGGGACATATGTAAAAATATTTCTTTTTACGAAGCATACATAGCAATAGTAAATTTACTTAAACTTAAAAAAAAACGGGAATAATTTCCGGCTTAATTTCAGTATTTTCAATTGTTATGGAATGAAATATTTTTATTAATTAGAAATAATTTTTAGTCAGGCTAAAATTGAGTAATTTCAATTCTTATTGAATGAAATATTTTTAGTAATTAATGTGAGTTTCTAAAGAAGAGAAGAAAAATTAAACTTAGACTTTAAGCTGGGGGAAATACCGATACTGTTCTGTGCAGCCATGCACTTCATCAGCACCCTAGTCTATCTACTTGGGTAGAGATTCTTATTAACATCAGATGTTTAACTTAAATTTACAATGAAACGGAATGTGAGAAATGATTGTTGTGTATACAATTGATTTACTTTTGGCAAACACATTTATAAGTATCACTATTAATTTTCTGTTTTTCCATTTTTCTATTTAGGCTAGAACGAAATTATATTACTCTACCTAAGTATGTTTAACTATTCTTGCTTATCTTCTAAAAAAATGGAAAAACAAAAAATTAATAGTGAATATTTCAAGTTCAGCAAAATTTCAAGTTAAAACTATATTAAAACAAAAACTATTATGCACATAAATACATACATATCGCTCATTTACTCAAACAATGGAATATGTAACTCAAAATATGGAATTTTTTTCACATTGTTCGGGGAATTAATCCTCACATTGTTGGTCATTTAGTGTACAAATTTCATGCAAATATCTTGTTTATCAAGTCTTGAGAGCAAAATAGAATGTTCTTTTTCCATTAAGTTGTGGATAAATTAAAAATTTTAAACCCCTTTTCTGTCAAAGTAGTTTTTTTTAGTTATGAGCAGAGAAACCAGAAATATGCGCTAAACAAGTATTTTATGCGCATTCAATATGCACTAAAAACTTGAAAATATGCACAAATAAGTAAAAATATATACTCTTAAAAATAAAATAAATTGTTTTATTGGTAAATGAAAATATATTTCTAGTTCAAAAATTCAACAACATTTGCATTTAAAAATATAATAAAAACAGGAAAAAAATTAAAAAAGAATAACTGGGTTTGCAATGCAAGACAAGATTTTTATTTATAATTTTGACCTAGAATTTCAAATAAAAATCGTTTCTTTCTCATCTAAATACACTTTTAAGGATTGACAATGTTCCTTCAACGACTACTCGGGACAGAGTCCGTCACAAATAGCAAAACTGAATTTGTATTGAAACTAACGTCCGTAAAACTGAATAATATATAAGAAAAATGTAAACACTACATGGAACATTAGAACAGAGATTTAGATGGCGAAAAATAAAAATAAAAATTTTGACCAACCCCTTATCTTGTAAGCATATTAATCCAGATAGCCCGCAAAATTTTTTTCTTTAGAACTTAAATTCTTATTTGGAAAATAAAATTTTAATGAGTTACTAGAAAAGAAATTATCAGGCCTGTCACAGAAATACATTTTGATCGAATTTCGTTTTAATCCGAAAAAAGCTTCTTCAGAAAACGAAAATCGATAAATTTTCTCGAATTGAAATCACTTTTAATTTTGTAGTCGAATTAGTAGTTTTTGTACCTGTTAGTACAAAAACAAGTGCATAACATTTTTATTTCTTCAAAGAAACCCCTTTTTTAAGCTTTCAATTACAATTTATTGATATTTTTATGTGATTTTTAATTATTTGTAAAAATTGTTCAAGTTAAAATAAATATGTATAGAAACAAGGAAAACTGAAAGTAAGTGTTGCCACACAATATTTTAATCGAAACCACCTTAATTTGTTAGAAAAAATATTCATTGTTCAATATATTAACACACTGGCATCACGAAACACGATAAAAACAAAATAAAAAACACATGTGTCTGTTCTTAAGCTTTGGAAGGTGGCTGAAAAATGTAAGTTTTGTAATTTTTTAGAAAATAACTTAAAATTTTATTTAAAATATACTTTTTTTAGGCGTAAACATAGAAATCCTCAGCAGGAAAACATTTTTATTGAATTTATGCAAAACAACCAAGACATAGCTAGGGGCTATGTGAAAGGCGACAGGGTGGCAAAAGAATTGCAATGGGAATCCTTAACATTAAAGTTGAATTCGTGCAGCCCACCAAGCAAAGATTGTCAGGGTTGGAAAAAGACATGGACAGACTGGAAAGCATATGTGAAGAGCAAACTGAGCCACAATAAAAGGGATATTAATAAAACTGGAGGTGGCCAATTCAATAAATTCATTTTATCGGACGTTGAGGAATCTGTTGGCATTGTTGGTGCAAAAGATTTTGCTGATTCAGACTTAGTTATTTTAATGGATTCTTATAAAGAAAATAAAAAAAGTATTGCAAAGCCAGTTCGTACAGTAGCACAAAGAGCAGGGAAAGATTTGGAAACTATTAACGATACTTTTCACTCAAATATGCCTCAGCTTAGCTGAGCACCTTCTACTTCAAAGGATGCATTAATGGATATTGAAGCCGAAAAAAGTTTTGAAAGTTCCTCACATCTTGATTTGATCTTTTCTAATAAATCATCTAATATTGATTCAGAACAAAACCCAAGTGGTAAAAATAACACAACCTCAGCAAGAAAACGACTTTGTTCAACACCATCACCATTTCAACGGAATGTTGACGGTTTTGTGTATTCAATACCAAAATAATTGAAACTCTCACCATTTTATTATTTTAATTTTTTGTAACTTTTATATAAATTGTTATTTCTTTACTTTATTTTGTTTTCTTCTTTAATAAACATATGTTTTTGTTTTGGTTTACACAATGTACCCACATTTAACGCACAATATTGCCACATGTAACTGAAAAATAACAAATCTAAAATTTGTCGGCATGGAGTAAATCGAGCAAAGTCTGAAGAAGGTAAAAACAACTTGATCGAAATGAAAACTCGGAATCAAAACCATTCCGAATAATTTCTGTGACAGGCCTGTATATATTTTTTCTGAATTCCATGTCCTTTTTTTTAAAGGACGATTCCGCCAAGTGGGTTAAAATAAAAAAACATCTATAAAATATCAAAATATGCCCTAAAAACGTAAATTATGCTCTAAAAATTCGAAAGTATACTAAAAATATGCGTGTTAGACTGATATATGCAAAAACCTGTTTTAAAGGGTTAAATAGGCAAATCGATGCCAAAATTCATAACAAGTTCTGAAAAGTATAAATATCTTGTCCCTGTCAGAGTAGCAAGCCGGACAAAAAATTTCGGCGGCGGCTGAAAGACAAATATTTTCGGCGGCGGCGGCTGAACGGCTTAACGCCGATTTGCTTAGGCATTTGAAAAAAAAAGTTTTAATCCAGTTTTTAGATAAATATGTGAATTATTGAATCACCACGTTGTAATATTATTTATTTTGCAATAGCTTGAATATTGCAGTATTTGATATCCTAAAAAATAGCTTCGTAAATTATTTGTTAAATTATGAATAAAATTTCGCCAGAAGTTTCTCATTTTTCAAATTAGAACTTTTTCCCTATTACTTGCTATTGGGTAGAATTTTTCCCCAGGAAAAATTTCTCGCGGTACTTTGTTCATGATTGCCTTCTACATAAATTTTATTTAAGCTTTCCGATTGAACTAAAAATTAATTACTTTACTGGAACACTGCTACGGATCAACAAACAAAAAGTTTTGAACAATTAATTATCAAAAAGTCGCCTGATGGCTTAAACAAAAAAGTCTATCTGGCATGTTCTGTAAATAACTTTAGTATAAAGTGAAAAGGTGTTCTGCACACAAAAATCTTTGACATCTCGTGATTTGAAACCGGTCAACCAACTGCCTGACGATATCAAATCATTAGATGATTTTTGAAACATTTTACTTGGAATTCGGTAATAAATCAATTATATGCACACAATATGATTTCTTATTTATTTGTTTTTGTAATAAAATTAATAATTTAACACAAAAGAACACTAAAATTTAAAAATTTATGAAAATGCTAATATTTTTTGTGGACTCTTTAATATTTTTCGTGATTTACTTTTCCTTTTCAGTAGTTCAGCTGATATTGTTTATCAAAAAGGCATTTACGGTTGCCAGAGCAACAAAGTTTTAAATTTGTGTAGCATATGCCTAATTTATTCAACTAAATTAATCATTAAGAATAAAACTTGATCTAATTTGTTCAATACTAACTATAATTATGAAATTCGATTAATTAATATTTAATATACAGTCGTTAAAAATAAGTGTAAATGACAAAAATAAGTACTAAATACTGTGGCAGTACAATAAAAGCTTTTTGCTCGTTATTTAGCACAATGAAAATCACTACTAAAAACTAAAAAGCTCGTGATTTTCAGAACACCCAAAAATCACTTGCGTGATTTCATAATCGTTAGTGATTTAAAATCACCGTGATTTCAGAACATGCCTGTATGTAAACGTGCATGTATTTAAGAAGGAACTCCAAAAGAGAACGTAAGTGTTGTCGCAGCTACGTTACTATTCACATAAACATTTTCTTTTTATGTGGAAGCAAAAATAAATATCTTTCCGGGACGCTCGCTATCATATTAAATACGAAATTTGAAAAAGTATAAAAAATAAAAGACAAAATAACGGCTGAGTACTAAGCCGCCGATAAGCCGAGTGGTTCGGCGGCGGCTTGGCTTGTCGAACAAAATCGGCTGACTGGCTGGCTGCTGGCTGCTGGCCGCGCCGGTGCGGCTTGCTACTCTGTCCCTGTATAAACACGCCCAAAAAAAAAAAAATTTGCAATTACATATTTGCGGTTTCCCTGGTTATGAAGTTGTTTGAAAAAATCAGCGAAATGTAGACCAGTCAGAGCTTCCCACTTTAAATACACTTTAAATTTGTATATCCTTTTAGCTTTAACAACAATTTAAATGATAAATTAGCAGGTTTAAAAATATCTAAAAAGATACGTGACCGTATAATATTCTTACAGTTAATTATTTAGAACAAGGAAATCTAAAACACAGTAGAAAGCTGAAGCTTTTATTAATGTCTTAAATAGCTAATGAAGTTTAATTACGAAGTATATTTAAATAAATGTGAGTGTTCATTTATTTCCCTGTATGTTTGTATTTCATATGTATGTTTGTAAGGATATGTATGTATGTACAAACCTGTTGTTCCATTTTTTGACTGCGACTGTTGATTGCTGACATGATGGTGCGGGTGATTGGATGGCCTGGTGAAATAAATTTTCCCTGGTGTAAATTTTAATGTAGTCAAGAATAATAAACACACAATAAAACGTGCTTTAATTTCCTTCACAAATTTTTCACAAATCATTCATTTATTATATATGATTTTTTTTTATTTTTAAAATGCCTAATAAAATATATTATATAAAATACTACATATATTTTTATATGCTATAATACTTCACAGATATTTTTTTATTATATCTTGCATTGCACAAAATAACACGTCATTTAAAACACTTGCAGCAAACTCCAGTGGCAGCTGTTTAAGGATTTTACGCACAAAACAAATTTAACTGCACTTTTATGTACACGTAACGTATAAACAAAAAACACTCTACTGAATGAACATTTAAAACATTTTTAGTTTCAGCTCTCGAATTAATATTTATAAAAAAAAATTAAATTAAAACATCTGGCAGCTTCTAATGGCAACAGCGAGTGTTGAACACAAATACCGACTAACAACCAATTAAATAAATTTAAACTCTTTTTTTATTGCAAAAAATTCACTTAAAAAATATTATGAACTCTTGGTGGCTTTAGAATAGATTCTTAATTTATTTTGCTATTTTTTTTTTTAATTTTATTGCTTCCTTTTATTGAGAAACTATTGGCTCTTGCTGCCTTTTTAAATATTTTGTAGACTTTATTTCATTTGCAATGAATCACTAAATCAAATAAATGACGTAATTTTTTATTGAACCAAAAAGTAAAATAAAAATTTACTTTCAAATTACTTGTGTAAAACTATATAGTTGACACTTGGTTAAATACAAAAAATGTATTGACAAATGGCTTTATGAATAATCTCGTTAGGAAACGTACTCCTCCAATATTTTCCTTCGAACACTCAGTTTACGGCAACTGAACTATTTAAGTGCCGCACACAAACTAATTTTTTGCAGTTTTCACATAATATTAAAAAAAATTTTAAAGTATGATAAACAATTTTTCTGCAAAAAAATGCTCACAGAGCTCTCTTAATGTTAAAAATGCCCCTTTTGCAGAACTGTAAAGTCCTTTCTGCTGAATACACAAAGGATATGAGTTCAACTGCCAATTTTCTGCTCTTCTGCACTCTTTTTCTGTTTATTATTTATTTTCTCTGTCATTAATTTGCAGCAAAAACACTGAGTCTTTTGAAAACTCTTATTGTATTCGTAGTTATTGCTGCAGCAGCAGGATATTACTTTGTAACATGAAGGACATATTTGTGCCAGTTAATGAGCGAATATATGACCGAGAGAGATAGAGAAAGAGATTGAATAATATAGAATAGTTTTTATTTTTTTCAGCTCTATAGAAACCTCATGCAAGTAACATGCACATACATACATACATACATACATGTATGTATAAAGTTTATACTGTAAACAATAGAGGAAGGAAGAAGAAATAAGGAGCACATGTTTGTATTCATATGTACATACATATGTATATCCTTACTTTTTTACAAAGTGCGTTTGATTGTTTGTTTGTTTTTTGTTCTTGCAGCTGCTTTTAAAGGGCTGCCATACATATTTCTAAACTGAAACATAAAACATTTGATAAAAATTAAAGTTGTAGTTAAAAACCTAAAAACACTTTTTTTTAATAAATGGTATAATGAATGATTATTTAAAAATTCTTGATCTAATTTTTGTAAACGATATTGATGACTCTTATGTTAAATCAACGATACCTATTTCAGTTCCTGAATATCGATACCATCCTGCTTTGAATTATTTGTATAAATTCCACCTGATGTGTTTTACAGCCCTTGGTCAGTGTGAAATCTTACTGTTTTAAACGCAATAACTACTTTTTAGGGTTCCGTACACCAAAGGTGAAAAAAGCAACCCTATTGTTTTCGCTACTCTGTCCGTCACACGCTATTTCCGCAGGATCCGTAAAAGCTACGGACCTGAAATTTGGACAGAGTATGTAGAACCTTGGCCGCTACAACAACAAATACATGAGAATTAAATATTAAACGGTGTTCCGAAACGAGCAACGAAAAATTTTAAAATCTCATGTAATATACATACAATTGTATGAAATTATGTATATTGACACTTGAAATATGTAAAATTAGTGTATTTTTATATAGACTACAACAATTAACACAAAAATTTAAGAAAATTTAAATTAAAGGGTGGTCTATCAGGTAATGCAATTTTGACTATGTAATTTTGACAACTTGCTATATCTTGGAAACCGTAACAGATAAACTCTTGAAATTTTCACAAACGGTAAAACTAAAAAATCTGAAAATTATAAAATCGCCAAACCAAAAAAATCGCCAAAACGAAAAAAATCGCCAAAATTAAAAAAAAAAATTCTAACACAAAAATATGTTGCAAAATTCGAAAAAATCGTCCAAATGAAAAAAATCGCTAAAATGAAAAAGCGTCAACAACTGAAAACACTCGCCAAACACGAAAAAGTATCCATTAACAAAATAATTGTTAATATGACAAAAAAATTCCCAAAATGAAAAAAATCGCCAAAATTAAAAAAAAAACAATCGCCAAATCGAAAAATTGCCAAAAACCGAAAAAAATCGCCAAAATTAGAAAAAAGTGTCAAAACTACAAAAAAGCGCCTAAATGAATAAAGTCGCCAAAAGGAAGAAACGTCAAAAACCAAAAATCGCCATAACGAAAAAATCGCCAAAAATAAAAAAACACTAAAAACCGAAAAGAATCGCCAAAAAGGAAAAAATATGTCAAAACTAAAAAAATGGCCTAAATGAAAAAAGTCGCCAAAATGAAGAAACACCAAAAACAGAAAATCGCCAAAATTAAAAAAAATCGCCAAAACAAAAAAATCGTCAAAAAATAAAATAAATTCAGTGAAGTGCGACTTTAACCCGCGCACGAAGGGTTCCGTACGGGCACGAGATATGTAATTCAATACGAACAATATAAACTATAGTTTTGTCATTTTTTTCGTTTTTGGGTTTCTTCGGTTTTAAGCGTTTTTCTTAGTTTGGGGGGTTTTTGAATTTATTGGCGCTTTCTGAGTTTTGGCACTTTTTTTTCGCGTTTTGGCGATTTTTTGTTTGTTTTTGAAGTTTTTTTAATTTTGGCAATTTTTATTATTTTGGCGCTTTTTTATTTTGGCGATTTTTTTATTTTGGAGATTTTTTTTAATTTTGGCGTTTTTTCATATAGGTGTTTTTTTTTTGGTTTTGGGGCTTTTGTTTAGTTTTGGCACTTTTTTTTCGTTTTGAGGATTTTTTTTTCTGTTTTTGGCGTATATTTAAAATTTTGGCGATTTTTTTTAAATTTGGCGATGTGTTTTAATTTTGGCGATTTTTTTTCATTTCGGCGATTTTTTTTACATAAGCAATTATTTTGGTTTTGGCGCATTTTTCGCGTTTTGGCGATTTTTTTTGGTTTTTGGCGTTTTTTCATATTGGCGATTTTTTTCATTTAAACGGTTTTTTCGAATTTGGCGATTTATTTTAGTGCTACAACTTTTTTTTTTAATTTTATCGATTTTTTTCGATTTTGCGATTTTTTTTTTAAATTTTCGGCGATTTTTTTCAGGTTTTAGCGATTTTTTTCGGTTTGGCGATTTTATAATTTTCGGATTTTTTAGTTTTACCGTTTTTGAAAATTTCAAGAGTTTACCTCTTACTGTTTCCAAGAAATAGCAAGTTGTCAAAATTACATAGTCAAAATTGCATTAACTGATGGATCACCCTTTAATTAAAATTTTTTAATATTTTAATGTTAATTATTGTAGTCTATATAAAAATACACTAGTTTTACAAATTTCAAGTGTCAATATTAATATGTAAATAGAATTGTATGTATATTACATGAGATTTTAACATTTTTCGTCGCTCGTTTTGAAGCACCCTTTAATTTCTAATTCTCATGTATTTGTTGTTGTAGTGGCCAAGGTTCTACATACTCTGTACAAATTTCAGGTCCGTAGCTCTTACGGTTCCTGAGAAAATAGCGTGTGACGGACAGACGGACAGCGTAGCGAAAACAATAGGGTGCCTTTTTTCACCTTTGGTGTACGGAACCCTAAAAATCGCCAAAACGAGAAAAAAAATTCAGAACTAAAAAAATGGCCAAAATGAAAAAAAGACTCCAAAAACCGAAAAAATCGCCAAAACCAGAAAAATATCGACAAAATTAAAAAAAGCTGCCAAAATAAAAAAAAAATCGCCAAAATTAAAAAAAAACGTCAAAAACGAAAAAAATGCCAAAACTATATTTTATATCGGCTAAAGTTCGTGTTGAATTACATATTTCGTGTCCGTACGGAACCCTTCGTGCGCGGGTCAAAGTCGCACTTTACTGAATTTATTGTTAAATAATGAGCTTATTTTAAATACGAACTGGTACGATATTTTAATCCCTCCCGTTAATTCATTCAGATGTTTCTTTAGAAGACACGTTTGGACTTTTTTATAACAAAATGTATTCTTTTATTGACTTGTTCATACCGAAGAATATAATGATGTACCTCCGTGGAATAATAAAAAATTATGTCGTGCTAAGAACAAAAAGAATAAATTTTGCAACACATTTAAAAGAACTGGTTCTTCTGTCGATTATCTTAGATATTCTGTGAGTCGTGCATGATATACAAAAATTAAATAGCATACTATACAAAAATTTCATAACGATGACTATATTTAATTCGAAAAGAAATCCTAAGTCGGTTTGCAAATTCATCAAAGAAAAGAAAAAAACTTCTGGTTACCCTGCTGTGATGACATATCAACAAAATTAAACAAATGATGATGCTCTAATTAGAGGTATGTTTGATGAGTTTTTCTCTACAACTTATTCTGTTAAAACGTTGGATGATTCAATCGAGTATTCATTTCCATTAGCTGAAAGTCAATCTATATCCTTACATAACTTCGATATAGACATGGTTATAAATGAATTGAAAAAAAACTAAAATTTTCATATGATGTTGGTCCCGATAAAATTTCCAGTTGTATTTTAATTAACTATGCTGAAGCTTTAGCTTTTCCGCTAACTGTGATGTTTAATTTATCAATTGAATATGGAAATTTCCCCGATATTTTGAAAAATTCCTTCGTTGTTCCGTTGTTTAAAACTTTTTTTTTTTTTAATGCATGTTTTTTTTATTTATTGTATCTTCATATATGAACTAACAATAAGTATTCAAATCTTAAATCTAACATATAATTAATAGGCCCGACCAATGCCAGACATAACTAAGTGATAGTTGTAAATAATACATAAGTGGTGATAAGCAAAAAAAAAAAAATTTTTTTTCAAGCAACTTCATTCGGAGTGTTTAGTATTAGAGCCCTTGTGTCTCTCTTTTTTAAACGGATGTGTCCAGTAAAGTTCCAAAGATTACGAGCAAGCGGATTAGGATGTGACACGAGTTTAGTTAGATATTTGCCTGCGTATTTTGCAATTTCTTCAGTCACTAGTGGCATATTCAAATCACGATGTATATTTGAATTCTTAATGTACCATGGAGCAGATGTTATTAACCTTAAAATTTTGTTTTGTCTTCGTTGAATTCTCTCTACATTGGAAGCAGAAGCAGTGCCCCATAACTGGATACCGTAACACCATATTGGCTTTAAAAGCGACTTGTATATTAGAAGTTTGCAGTCTAGGCTGAGTGTTGAATTTCTGCCAATCAGCCAATGTACCTGAGTTAATTTTAGTTTCATTTGAGTTAACTTATAGTCAATGTGATGTTTCCATGTAAGCCGTCGATCGAGGTGTATACCAAGATATTTCACATGTGAATGTTGAGGAACAACTTGATTATTAATCCGAATGGGGGAACAAGTATCTCTTCGTAAGGTAAATGTTATATGGACACACTTTTGTTCATTTACCTTAATTCTCCATAAGTTTAACCATAGTTCCATCTGGCTAATGTGTTCCTGGAGTTTTCGGGATGCCTCATCAGGGTTTTCGTGCATACTAAGGCAGGCGGTATCGTCGGCAAATGTAGAAGTGTGGATACTACTGCTCACAGGCATATCACAAGTATAAATCAAATATAAAAATGGCCCCAGTATACTCCCCTGTGGCACACCGGATGAGATAGTTTCAGGCATACTCATAAAGTGTCCTTCCACCACTGTAAATTTTCGTGCGAGAATGTAACTTTCCAAAAGATTTAGAATGTTTATTGGTAAGTATGTCTTCAATTTCAAAATCAGGCCTTCATGCCACACTTTATCAAATGCCTGAGAAACATCAATAAACAGGGCAGAACAATACTTCTTTTCCTCAAATGTTTTTCTGATAAATTGAACCAATCTATGCGTTTGCTCAATGGTGCTATGCTGGCTTCTAAAACCAAATTGATGGTCCGGGATGCACCCATTATCAGTTAAAATTGAAGACAATTTTGTCATGAGTAGCTTTTCAAAAAGCTTTGACATTGTTGACAGCAAACTTATTGGCCTATATGACTCAGCCTTGGAAAGATCTGTACCTGGCTTTGGAATCATTTTAACCTTGGCAAGCTTCCAGCAGTCTGGATAATACTCCAGTCGTAAAATGGCATTAAAAATGAATAACAGGATTCTAATTGCAGTACGAGGTAACTTAATCAGCATCTGGTTACTAATTCCATCCATACCGGGAGCTTTTTTCGGGTTGAGTTCGGCAATTAGTTTTTGTACATCACACATCGTAAATTTTAAGGGTCGTGGGGGTAGAGCAACTACACTCGGCAAATCAGCAACACCGGTACATGTATTTGGTGTAAATACGGATTTTAAATGCTCAGCAAATATGTTACCTTTTTCAGTATCGCTTCTTGCCCAACCTCCGGTAGATGTGCGCAGAGGTGGCTTAAACTCAACGGGTGTTTTAAGCTTTTTAGCAGCGCGCCACAAAGAGTAATTAGATGCTGGTGTGACATCAAGGCCTTCCAGATAATTTTTGAAAGATGCAGTTTTTTCAGACGCAAGCAACTCTTGGAGTCGTTTAGTGCACTCTTTAAATCTGATTTTGTGTTGAGGTGATCTGTGCTGTTGCCATTCCCTTCTAGCTCTTCTTTTTTCACGTACGAGATGTTCAACGTCTGTAGAATAAATTTTATTGAACCCAGTATACGGATGGGAGGTAGTGGCATGTTCAGAAGCTTGTTTAATATTCTCGTTAAGATTTGCAATGTTCGATTCAATATCATTGGGTGTTCCTAGCGTAATATTTTCCGTGCAATTACTACTAAGATATTTTTTGAATCCCAGCCAATTAACACGATTTATCATCTTGACATATGGGTGAGGTAAAGCGCTTCTCAGTGGACTACAGATTGTAACGATCGTGGGAGAGTGATCAAACGACAGAAATAGGGAAGCTTCAACGTGAATTAATTCCCTAGAAATACTTTTTATGACGCCGAAATCTATAACATCCGGAATTTTTCTTACGTCAGTAGGCCAGTAAGTAGGCTCCCCACTTGAAATAACATCCAAACCCATTTTTGAAATTGTGTTGAACAACGCCCTACCTCTAGGCGTAATAAGACGCGAACCCCAGAACGTATGCTTAGCATTGTAGTCGCCAGCTGCAACGAAACAAGGTCCAAGAGATTTGTAGAACTTCTCGTATTGGTCCTCAGTGATTGAAAATCTGGGAGGAGAGTAAATTGAAGATATCACGAAATTTGTACAAAAATTTTCAATGCAGATATTTGTTGCTTGTAGATGTTCTTCACAAATGTTGTCAAGAATATAGTGCTTGAGTCTTGACTTTATTAGAATTGCTGATCCACCGCATGCTCTCCCTCTAGGGTCCTTTGTGTCATATAAAGTGTAGCCATTAATTTTAAAGAGGCTTCTAGAAGTCAAATGAGTCTCAGAGACCAACATTATATCAATATTTTTTTCCGTAAGGAAGTGCTCAAGTTCATTTTTATGTTGGCGAATGCCGTTTGCGTTCCAGAAACATATTTTAAACGTGTTCATGGCTTATTAATTAATGCTTGAAGCAGAGTTTTCTGCATTCTCAGCATTTCTTGCATCAAGGTAGTCATATTTGGTGTAAAGTTGTTTATAGGTAGCACCAGATTCTCAGTAGTAGCTTCAAGGCGACTAAAGTTAAAGCTTGAATTTGCATTCGTTGAATTATTTGGCGGTGAAACATTTGGTGTGGGAATAGAACTAGCCTTAGCAGCATCGGCATACGATACACGTGAAGTAACTGGTTATCTCACTGGAGCAAAAGTGGCGGAGTACGCGTTTAATGGTTGAGCTGGAGCTAATTTAGGTTTTTGAACCATAGCCTGTTTGACGAAAGAGTACACAGGACATCCTCTGTAGTTAGCGGTGTGATTACCTCCACAATTACTGCATTTTTTTCCGCTTGATCTTTTGGTTTGGTACAACTTGCAGTACCGTGCAATTCACCGCAGATAACACACACTGTAGGTAAATTGCAGTAAGCTTTTGTATGGCCATATTCTTGGCAATTATGACACTGCACGGGACCTGCACGCTTATGTGGCTCTTCAACTGTGATTTTTCTGTATAAAAGGTATTTAAGGCTATAAATAGGATGAGTCTCGTTTTTTTTCAACTGTATATCATTTGGCTCCAGTTCAACACGAAATAGGGGTTGGGGTACTTTTTCTTTGTTAAATATGTTTGATACATTCTTTACCTTAAATCCCTGGAGGACAAGTGCATCTTTTATTTCTTCAGGGACAACATAAGAATCTATGTCCTTCAGTACGATTTGCAGGCCTTTAGCGCTCTTAAGCTGGTATGTGTAGAAGCTTGTTTTATTTGTTTCAAATTCAGAAATCATTTTGCGGAAATCCTTTTCATCATAAATTTGAATTTTCGTTTCATCGATGTTGCCACGTTTTATTGGGACAATGTGGAATTTATTTTCACCAATGACGGAAATTAATTTTTGAATAAGGGCATTTGAATTTTTCTCTCTCAAGTAGATTGGTGGCGGCTTGGATGTTTTATTCGAGGATACATCGGGTTTGTCGTTCTCATCTTGCAAAATTTTAAAACGGTTTTGGCGATTAGTTGAGGATGCGCTGTTATCTCTAGACATCTTTGGAGCGGATGAAATTTTTGAAGAATTCGGGCTTCGCCCACGCTTTACCACGGTTATATATCTGTCCATACCGACTTGCACCTTGGGTTTTGAAATACTGTTATCTGTAGTGATAACTTTGTTAAGTGACGAATACGAGCCTGAAGGGGATGATATTACTGACTTATATGAAGAAGTACTAGGCAATTGTAATGTTAATGAATCACTACTATTTGGCATTGGACAAAGCGAAGTTGATCGCTGACGAAAAATTGGTTTTGTCGTTAAAAAAACACTTTCATTAGATTTATTATTTTTATTTTTTTCATTAAGAGCTTCAGAACTCACAGTAAAATAGGCGTTTCTGCCGTTAGAACTCACTTCATAATTTTTTGTATTTGAGGTACTCATATAGAGTATTCCTCAAGGGCACTTTTTGTGTTTTTTTGCTTACGGTTTTTTTTGTTTTTGTAATTTATGATTGTTTATTTGTTTTTGAGTTACTCGTATAGAGTATTCCTCAATGTCACTGTTTGTGTTTTTTTTTGTTTTCGGTTTTTTTTTTTTAAACTGGCAACAAATCTGATGTTGAAAGTTACCGTGGAATTGCAAAGGGGCAAGTATCATATCCCCGTGTCAACATGGCTTTCAAAAAGATTGTTCTATAACCACAAATCTTCTTCACATTACGATTACAATACATAAATAGAGGCTTTTTTACAAAGGATGCAAACAAATGTTATCTACACGGATTTTAGAAAAGCATTTGACAAAGTTAATCATTTACTTCTTATCAAGAAATTTCAAATAATGGGATTTACAAACCTAAGCATAAAGTGGATACGCTCGTACATAACAAATAGATCACCGACAGCCCGTTTCAGAAGCAAATTTTCTAAAACCATAGCCGTACCTTCAAGTGTACCCCCAGGGAAGCCATCTAGGACCGCTTCTTTTTTCATTATTTATTAATGACTTGCCAACGGTAATAAAATTTTCATCTGTCGTGCTGTATGCCGATGACGTAAACATTTTTTTAAGTTATAATAAATTTATGGATCATAAGCTCCTGCAAATGGATCTGGATTCACTTTATGAGTGGTGCAACGTAAATCTAATGGAGCTTAATTTGAATAAATGTAAATTATTGAGATTTGTAAGATCTAATAGAATTATTGCAAACTATAAGTTATATAAGTTGGTTATCATCAATTGGTAGAAAGTTATCTAGACTTAGGTATTTTACTAGATCAATAGATCAATATTTTAATAGATCAATAATAATAAAAGACTTTAAAAACCGAAAAAATCGCCAAAACCAGAAAAAAATCGACAAAATTAAAAAAAGCTGCCAAAATAAAAAAAATCGCCAAAATAAAAAAATCGCCAAACGAAAACAAATCGCCAAAATAAAAAAAAAAACGCCAAACACTAAAAAATCGCCAAAACAAAAAAAATTGCCAATATGAAAAAAAATCGCCAAAAATTAAAAAAAATCGCTTATATGAAAAAAAATCGTCAAAATCAAAAAAATCGCCAAAATTAAATAAACGCCAAAAACCGAAAAAAATCGCCAAAACGAGAAAAAAAGTGTCAAAACGAAAAAAATTCCCACAATGACAAAAACCCGCAAAAATCGCCAAAACAAAAAAATGCTTATATAAACAAAAATCGCCTTAAATGAAAAAAAATCGCGTAAATGAAAAGAAATCGCCAAAATCAAAAAAATCGCCAAAACGAAAATAAATCGCCAAAATTAAAAAAAGCCAAAAACCGAAAAAATTACCAAAACAAAAAAAAATTGCTTATATGAAAAAAAATCGCCAAAAATTAAAAAAAACGCTTATATGAAAAAAAATCGGCAAAATCAAAAAAATCGCCATCACGAAAATAAATCGCCAAAATTAAAAAAAAAACGTCAAAAACCGAAAAAAATCGCCAAAACGAGAATAAATTGCCTATATGAAAAAAAATCGCCAAAAATGAAAAAAATCACCTAAATGAAAAAAATCGCCAAAATCAAATAAATCTCCAAAACGAAAACAAATCGCCAAAATTAAAAAAAAACGTCAAAAACAGAAAAAAATCGCCAAAACGAGAAAAAAGTGTCAAAATAAAAAAAATCCCACAATGACAAAAATCCGCAAAAATCGCCGAAACAAAAAAATTCTTATATGAACAAAAATCGCCAAAAATGAAAAAAAATCGCCTAAATGAAAAAAAATCGCCAAAATAAAAAAAATCGCCAAAACGAAAATAAAACGCCAAAATTAAAAAAAAAACGCCAAACACTGAAAAAAATTGCCTAAGTGAAAAAAATCGCCAAAAATTAAAAAAATCGCTTATATGAAAAAAAATCGGCAAAATCAAAAGAAATGCCAAAACGAAAAAAAATCGCAAAAATTAAAAAAAAACGCAAAAAACCGAAAAAAATCGCCAAAAATTAAAAAAATTGCTTACATGAAAAAAAATTGGCAAAATCAAAAAAAACGCCAAAACGAAAAAAATCGCAAAAAAACCAAAAAATCGCCAAAACGAGAAAAAAGTGTCAAAACTAAAAATAAATTTCCTCAATGACAAAAAAACACCAAAAACCGCAAAAATGGCCAAAACAAAAATAAATGCTTATATGAACAAAAATCGCCAAAAATTAAAAAAAACGCCTAAATGAAAAAAATAGCCAAATTCAAAAAAATCGTCAAAAAAGGAAAAAAATCGCCAAAATTAAAAAAAACGCAAAAATCCAAAAAAATTGCCAAAACAAAAAGAAATTGCCTATATGAAAAAAAATCGCCAAAAATTAAAAAAATCGCTTAAATGAAAAAAAATCGTCAAAATTAAAAAAACGCCAAACACCAAAAAAAATCGTCAAACGAGAAAAAAAAGTGTTAAAACTAAAAAAATTGCCACAAAAAATAAAAAAAATCGCCTAAATTAAAAAAAATCGTCAAAAACAAATAAAATCGCCAGAACGAAAAAATCGCCAATATTAAAAAAAACGCCAAAATTAAAAAAAAACGCCAAAAACCGAAAAAATCGCCAAAACCAAAAAAATTTCCTATATGAAAAAAATCAAATTAAACATAATGCCTAAAACCTAAAAATTGCACAAAAAGTATGAATTTTTCACAAAATTAATATGTACCTACATATCTCTCTGCTTATGTATGCATCTCTATACTACATAAACGCACTTTGGTAAAGGGTATATAAGATTCGGCACAGCCGCATATAGCACTCTTACTTGTTTTTAATTCGATTCTATTAACCGGGGACGGGGACGGTAACGGTTATCATTTTTATTTTAAAATTCACTTTTAATATCTTGATTTTTATTTATTCATCAGAAAATAAAAGTTTTTTTGTGACTTATATTTATGACTCACAAAATAAAAGTTATTTGTGTGATTTATCGAAGGAATGATAACAATTGGCCACCGAGATCTTACGATTTATCACCTTGAATCCTTTTTATTTGAGGCTATGTGAAAGATAGGTTCTCTGCAAGTGACCCACAATCGACTCAAGACCTCAAGGATGGAATTTGTGAAGTTATCGAGAGCATTTGGATGATACTGTTTTTTTATTAACGACATAGCTTCCTCTTTTCAATTAAATAAAAACCCGATAATTCATTTAAAAATACTCGCTTTTTATTGGAAGACTTTTTGTTATATATATTAAATAATATTTTCACCTAAACTATATCATTAGACATATAAAAGTGTGAAAACCTTAATTTTAAATAAATAACTAATATCATATATCAAGACTCTTACTTTCACAGCTTTCAAGACAGCACGTAGTTACTAATTACTTTATTGTGGATGTACTTTTTCCCTTCCCTTCCCTTCAAATTCAATAAATTTTTAGACAAACTTCGCATCTTGCTTTCAAAATACACCATGTCACACATCAATTCTCTGACTGCTTTAACCTTCAAGATATTAGATATTTACTTATTGTGGGTGTGGCACGGCCCATTTGTATATCCAGATTATGATGTCATCGAAATCTTATATATTTGCAAGTCAAAAGTAGAGAAAATATTTCAGCTTTAATATGGACAAATAACTTCGTTTACTTGAATATACTTAGGCGCATTCACGTATTTGTAATTTTAAAAATTGTTTCTTCCTCATTTGGCAAATGAAGAAACGCTATATGTTATACGCGAAAAATGACTTGTGTATGTGTATTTGTTATCATGGCTTATTTATTGCTGAGCAAATATTATTGTTTATACTTTCATGATTTTGTAAAATGCACGTAAATTTCAAATATTTTGCATGTTGCCGTCTAGAATTTTTATGTTTTATCACAGCAGACACAATTGTATGTGCGAGTACGAAAATTCACAACACGATTTTTTACTTGTGTCATGGGAGAAACTCAAGTAAAATTGGTATTGCTTATAAAAAGAAAAAAGAAAAGAAAGGAAAACAAAAGAGGACAAAAAAAAATAATTATTTTGGTGTAGGTAATTCATGTGCATCTCTAGGAGTAATAAGTTGAATAGAAACTAGGGATATCAATCACAGGAAATCTCGAATCCCGAAATCCCTGTATTTTTCATGATTGGCAAATCCCGAAGTTTTCGTGATTTCTTACTTAGCAATTTTATATAAAAAACTATTTATATATTCAAGTTTTCATTCATTTTACGAAATTTTTTATAATCTTTAAAAGTCCCATAAAATTTTATACGTGTACTTTTAACAACTTAATGAACATTTGTGACAAATGGTTTATAAATTAACAACAAGAGCAAAGTAAATTAACTATTTGTTTACGATTATTTGCACCAAAGATGCTACAAAAAATATATGACATCTTATTCTATCCCTGCAGAAATTTTGGTGACATTTGATCCAAACTTACTCGTCCTATCGATGTGGTTAAATCTAGGACCTATTAAATAGTATAAATGCAATGTTAATTTTACTTCCAATGAGACCGCTAAGCCCGTCATGACGGAATCGAAACCCAAAACATTTATGCATTAGAAATAAAATATAATACAATAAAAAGTTTATAAGTTTTCAATAAAAAATTAAGTAAATAAGTATTCATTGTTACAATTGAAAGTCGGAATGACTTTAATATAATTTATATTATTCTACACTGATTGGATTCCTATAAGATAGTTCAATGACTCGCTACAAGGTGCATACAAAGTATCAATTAGCCCCATCCTAGGCCATCCCCGTGTAAAAGTGACCGGATCGCTTCATAGGAAGTATAAGAACTTGGACTGGTCCCTATCACTCTGAGAACCGATCATGTAACTAGTCTTGTGTCAGTTCCATTCATAGTTGCCAGATGAAATAGGTGTGGATTCGTCAAATTTTGAACGAAAAATCGTCAAAATTATTTTCCGGAAACTTCCGAAATTCGTCAAAAATAAAACAAACACATCAAATAAATTCGTAGTTTTTGTATAAAATAAGCTCTTATCAAATAACAAAAATTAAAAATTTTACAAACCTCCAAAAATAACTAGAGAACATGAAATATCTGCTAAACGGCTGTACCGATTTTCTTAAAAGATGGCTAATCAAGTCACTTTCCAAACAGAAAAAAATAAATCAAAATCGGGGTGTACGTGGACATGGACAGACACACAGATACACAGATACACAGACACATAGACACACACCACAAACTTATAACACCCCTTTTTTAGTCGGGGTTTAAAAAGGAACGAATTGTTTAAAAAAAAATAATTACATGTTTTACTTTGGTTTTGTTTAAGTTAACTTAACTACATACTCTTTCTACGTTTGCTGAACATGACGGTGACTAAGTTCTTATTCGAGCTTAAATTCAGTATTTTAAATTTTTATTGGATGAAATATTCTTATTAATTTATGTGAGTTCCTAAAGAAAAGAAGAAAAATTAAACAAAACTTTATTAGCTGGGCGAATTTTTTTTAATAAAATTAATTATGGTGAGAAATAAAAAAAACTAGAGTCCTTTTTTCGTTTTGGGAATTTTTTCCACAAATCTAAAAGTATATCATGGACAACTTTTTCCAATTTTAATATCTTTAATTGCTTTAATTAATTAATTTTAATCTTCAATTTCCTGTCTTTCACACTCTTTAACACTGTGAGAAAACTCCTTTTAGAATATCTTTTAGAATAGAAAGAACTTTTATTTTCTTTAATAATTTCTTAGGGATCAGCTGTACTTACTTTATCTTCGAAGTCAAATCTTAATAAAATTTCATCACACGGTTGCATATGAAGAAATTTAATAATTTCACAATTTTCAATGTGATTAACCTTAGCATCATCAAATACTAATGTTCCTTAATAAATTTCATCAATGTTTTAGACAATTATTTTTATCTTTATAATCCCCCAATTAAAAATTATCACACTCAAGCAAATCTGTTTTTAAAAATTACTCATAACTTTTTTAAATTGTTTTTTAATTTGACCGTATACATTTTGTATTTCTGTTTTTTCAGGTGATAAATTCTGTACAATAATAGGATTAAAAACATTTAATTCCAAAATTATTAATACAAAAATTAAAATTGATTGCCTTTTACTGACAAGTTCTTGGTCAAGCTCAAAATTGTTTTAAAGTTTTAATAAATTGTATATATTTATAATTATTTTAAAATCGTCAAATTGAAGGTGAAAATTGTCTAGTCGTCAAAATGCTATTTTTGCAACCCAAAATCGTCAAAATGACGATAAATCGACAAATCTGGCAACCATGGTTCCATTTCCTGTAGGGCATGTATGTATGTGTGTATGTGTATCTTCTTAAAAAGCAGAAGCTATACGATTATTGTTGATTCTATAGTATCTGATGTCTAATATAATTCTTTTTGTTTACCAAATGTTTCATTTTCTAAAAGCATTTGCATTTAATAGGTTTGTTTAAAACAATTTCCGTAAAAATATTTTCAAATTTTTTATATACGAGTACAATTATGATTTCTAACAATTTTTAAAATGTACAAGTCTTATAACTTTGTTACAAAATTTCATTTATTAATAAACTATTAATCCATTAATATTTGTAGGCAAACAGTATATTAAAAATCCTATTTAACCTATAACTGCTGTGTTGTAAGACGTACGTATCAGAGAATGACAATGAGTACTCAAAAATTAAATATATATATAAGTAAATAGTAGTAATTTTAACAACTGCACATTATTCTAATTGTAGCGCAAACAACTTGTACGCTCACATATTTTCTCTCCATGAACTATGATTAAAGCCGATTCCAACATACAAGAGCATCTCTACTTCGATTATGCAAAAAACCAAAATATGCTGCAACTAAAAGTACAAGTCCACATTCGCATCAAACTAATTGACTCTCTGTCATACATTCAGTCTGTTTATGTTCAGGATATGAATGTTTTATCAGTAAAAAAAACACAGGGATACTAGGGATATTTATTTATCATTTGCCACCATATACAGGGTGGGCCAAAAGAAACCAAGGGGTGTAAAAGTTTAATAACTTTTTTGTTTATTAACTTTTTTTTATTTTTTCTTTCAGATTATATAATATACAAAATGGAAATTTTTTTTACACTAAGTATGAAAAATTATGTCTCTTAAATGACCACCGTTTTCAGCTTCGCCCTGATGGGCTCTTTTTAGAGCATTTTCCATAACATCTTTCAAAACTTGTGGCTGTATCGTTCGAATTTCTGCAACAATGTTTGCCTTGAGTTCAAAGATTGTCTCTGGCTTGTTCACATATACTCGTGTGCTGTCAAATCTGGCGATCGCGCTGGCCAAATAAGTTCCGAATTTCGAGAAATTATTCGCTCTCCAAAAATTTGACTTAAAAGTGCCATTGTGTCTCGGGCAGTATGGGCAGTAACACCGTCCTGCTGAAACCACATACCAGGTCTGTTTTCAAGAGCAGGACGTAAAAAATTTTCTATCATAAACCGATACCGCTCTTCATTTACGGTTATAGCACTTCCATCTTCATTCTCGAAGAAGTAGGGCCCAATGACATTTTCAGATGTGATCGAACACCATACTGTACACCTGATGGGGTGCAATTGGCGTTGATGAATGGCACTTGGATTTTGAGAACACCAGAACCTACAGTTCTGCTTATTAACAAAGCCAGTCAAATGAAAATGAGCTTCATCACTCATAATCAAATTTTCAATAAAGTTGATTTCATTTCTGGCCAACTCTTGAAATTTAACTGCAAAATTTAGACGTTGCCGATGATCTGCGGGTTTTAATTATTGGACCAATTGCACCTTATATGGCTATAACTGTAATTGTTTTTTTAAAATGCGCCGTAGTGACGTACGAGACATTTCTAGCTGAGCAGAACGCCTTCTCCCAGATGTTTCTGGTGTTTCGTTAACACTTTGCTGTACTCGTTCAATATTTTCCGCTGTGCGACTTAAACGTGGTCTACCGGTTCGAGGCAAATCTCTTACGCTGCCATGTTGGTAATGACGATTAACTAAGCAACGAATCATCGCTTTAGAGGGCGAAATTCTGACGTTAAAATGTCGACGATATGCTCTTTGCATTAAAATAATTGATCTCTGGTTCTGGTTCTCTGTTCAGTTGTGAACCTCTCCATTATAAATTCTCCAGGTGTTGTCTATATAATCTGAAAGAAAAAATAAAAAAAATAATAAACAAAAAAGTTATTAAACTTTTACACCCCTTGGTTTCTTTTGGCCCACCCTGTACAATCCTTTGTGTACGTGAAATGGAATGGAAAATGTCTGGATTTGTATGTGGCAGTTTGAAAACATGCCTTATGTGTGTGTGTAAATAAATTAGCCCCACCCAGTTGACCAAGGCTTTCGTTATTGATATCGCTTTCGAATATATCTCGAGCATTTGTCGTGTAAAACTATCGAGAGTGACACTAAAAAATTATTAAAAAAAAGTTCACCTGTCGCTCAGTTTTGTCCCAAAAAAACCTTCCTTTCAAAGTTTGGCTAGCAATATCAAAATTGAGAGAATATCGAACTAATTTCGATATCCCAAAAAGCCAGCAGAAAAAGTAAATAAGTAATTTTATTTTTTATTTTATTTATTTATTTTATGTATGCTTATTTTTTAACTTACAGTACTGTTATGCATCGACCTTGGTACCTCTAGACTAACAGACTGACACACATCCACTCGGCTACCATCACATATTCGAAAAACTTTCGAAAGAAGTTCGATGCTCGAAGCTTTAGCAAACATTCGAATTTACTTAGATTAGCGAACGAAAATCGAAGAATTTTGTTTCGAAATTTCTTCGCTTTAGTGAGCATTTGTTTTTATCGAATCTCAGGTCAAGTGGGTATACACACGCATGTGCAGTCGATTTAATAGTCAGACTATTTTTTTGTTATTGCATGTGACTAAGCTCACACAGACTACAAATTTTAAACGCTGTCGTTTGTGCTGAGTAATTTAAAAAATGTGTATAAACATAGTTGTTGGATGTTTATAGTTATACGTATTCGGTGTAAAATTAATGAGTGTGTTTGCATTTTGCGCGTTTTTTATTTTTAGCTTCGCATTCATAATTATTTGACAGCCAAAACTCAAAGATTACTCAAAACGATACCTTTGTCATTCTCTGGTACATATGTTCTTTAAAATTTTTGAACTTCTCAAACCAAAAAATATTGACTGAATAGTTCAAATTGTAAGCACTTACGACTAGGAAATGTGTGCACGTTTTTTCCATTCTATGTAGTAAGCACATTTTTTTGCTGTGCTATTACCATTTAAAATATTTTCCGGCTAGATAAAAACATTTTTCACGCATGGAATTTGAAATTTATCTGCGGAGGTTGTTGGAAGAATAAAGCAATTTTTCTTAGAATTTATTAAAAAAAAATAATTTATTTACAAAATTTCACAAATAAAGGCTTAAATTTAAATTTCAAATACGTATATTGATTTGACTAGTATTTTATTTGCTTAAAATTAAAACAAAACGATAACAATAAAAAAACAACAGATTTTATAAAAAAAAAAGATTCAGGAATATGTAACTATTTTATAAAAGCAAAGAAATTTTAGAACAAGCCTTCGAGTATACATTCCTGCAATAAACAAGTTTAATTTAAAATATAAAAATGTATTTTATTTAATTACTATAATTACAAAGTTTAATTAACTCAATTATGATTTTAATTGATTTTTGGTTTTATTTTCAACTAAAGTTGTTAATTGCAGAAATATATATTTTTTCTGTGATTTTTAAGCAATTTATGAAAATGCCAATAACGATTTTTATTCCATTCCATTCGAATATTTAAATGAATTTCGATTACCAGACTGGGACAAAATCAAATCAAAATTAATTTCCATTTCTTACTGACACATAAAACCGTTACATTTATTATCGTTAAAGTGCTACTAATCCAATAACTTTTAAATGTGGACGATATCTATTATGTGGACTTCCTCTGCTCTCTAGTGAATTGACTCTGTGTTAATATCAACCGATTTAAAGCTAATTTTTTAAGCAAAAAGCTTCGATTTTAATAGCTAGGAAGCAATAATTATGATGATATGTTTTCGAGATGGCTTTTTGCCACCTTGGTGATGTCAGTAACGCCACTGGTGAGATTATTACACATAAAAAATTAAAATTTTGCGCATTTAATTTACTGATGAGATGATCTCATTTACTTATTTCAATTGACTTCATTATTTAAAGAAACTTTTCTTTTTCTTCTTTTCTGCAGATGGTGGCTGTTCTACAGATGTTTGTCTTCGTGGCAGTAGTGGTGGCGCTACGATTTCGCTTTGCTGATTGGCTGGAGAGTTTGGCCTTAAGGACGGTAGGCCGGCAGATACGTCTTCATTTTCATCTTCTGCAATTTTATTTAAACGTGAGCCATGAATTGAAGCCAAATCGGAAGGTGTCTTGGCTTGTGACAGATCTTCACCCAATTCACTGGCAGCAGCAACACCCAAAGTAGCTCCTATTTTGGCACTGGCATCTTTAAATGTATCACTTAGTTTAATCTGCACTACATTGATGAACATTGAAGTTAAAGCCAAGCCAAATACTAAATAAATTATACTGCACATCATGAATATGGGATGATTAGGCACTAAGTCGCCGAAACCAATCGTAGACATGGAGATGAATACGAAATAGAAAGCTTCGAAATAACCCCAATCCTCCCATAATGTGTAAACAAAGGCTCCCACAAGTATGTAAGTTATGAGTAAAAGGGATGCCAATGAAATGGGTAAATTGAATTCGTCATCCACCACTATGGTTTCCGGATAGGGAGATGTGGGTGTTTCGTTATGGGAGTTGCCACCAGACTTGACAGCCTCCGATACTTGTGATTCGATATCGGTTTCTTGTGCCATGCCAAAGAATTGACTGGGTCGTCGTATGGCCATATCGTAGACGGTCGAAAAACCAGTCATGGCATCACGAACTTGTTGCTGTTTGCGAATTCGGCGACAAGTGCCGGTGTAGTAGAGTCCTCTTACGTAACCCCAAACAAATTTAATGATTCTGGTGAAGAGTTTACCAAAATCAGCCAACAATATCAAAAACATGGGTATACCTATGATGGCATAAGCGATTGTCAACGATTGCCCAAGTTGGGTTTTTGGTGTTATATGGCCATAACCTAAAAGAGACAAAATAATTATTTAAGCAGAGAATATACAGAGAAAATTTAAAAAATTTTTTTTTGAGAAATATGTAAAAACGTAGATATGTATGTGCAGTAAAAATGCAACTCTGCACTATATGACAATCGATCGAGACTTGAAACTAAGAACGGTATATAACAACAAAAATCATAAATTTTAAGAACCCCGATATGTCCAGAAAAGATCTAAACGGCTGAATCAAATCTTAAGCATAGCTAAGAACAATCTCGCTTAAGTGACCTTTCAAACAAAAAAAAACTAAATCAAAATCGGTTCAGTCTTTTGGCCTGTACGTGGACACTAGAAACAACAACAACAACCCTTTTTTTTGCTCGGGGGTTAAAAAATAAAGTTGTTTAAATATTTTAACTCAAATAAAAAATGAGTACTAAAAATTTAATTTAATTTAGGTTTAGTTAAATAAAATATTTTTATAGCATTACCTATAATACCATTCAAAGTTGGTGAAAACAACAATTATGAGTAACAAAAAAAAATACTAGGGATGCTATACTATTTTCCTGGCAGGTCCCTCAATCTATTTTTAAATTTTCCAAACACCTCAAAAATCTGCAGTTACGGGTAAAAACATAGCTTTTCGTACCCTTATTCACTTATCAACCTCTAACTAAGTTGAATATCAATCGAACTTAGACCTTTTGAACAATATGTTAAAAATGTGTTTCTCAGTTTGGCTACCACTGTTGCACTAATTTTCTACTATGTATTGATCTACGATTGTTAAATTGTACTTTATAAATAGCATGGTGTACAGTGTTGGCAAAATGGTGGTTTTTGACTGTATTTTGTTGTCATTAGCGGCAGGTCTATTTAAAAAACCACCAGCCGGAATTTTAGCGGAAGAATTTCTTAGTTGACGGATTTTCTGAAACTTATAAAGAAAGATATTGAATCAAAATACAGTATTTTTAACGCAGCTATGCGACACGTACCCTGGTATTTATGTTGAGTTTTTTTTTTCGATATAAACACGTACAGCGAAAAGAAACTAACGTCACTTTTTTGCAAATAAAAAATTGACATATTGTGGTCGTGTAGTATAATGTGAAACTTTAAGAGGTTGAAAATAAAAACATACATATGTATGTATATACACAAATACGAGTATAAAAGGGAACAAATCTCATTTTTAGTGAATAAAATTTTAATCGAGATTAAAATTGTATTACAAACGAATTTAATAATTCCTTTCGTATTAAAAAAAATAGTAAAAAATTTTTTAGACAAACGAAAAACAAACCGAAAACTGGATGATTGGACCAGTAAGTATGAGGAAAACATAATATCAACCAAAATCTCTCAAAACAATAAGTTTTTCTGAATAATTTGTTTTTGATTAGAGACTTTTTTTTTTTTGAAATTTTCCTTCGAAATTAAACTTCAAGCCAATGAGAATTAAGCCACAGAGTTTATTTAATCAACACTATTTTTTAATTTCAGATAGTCAGAAAATCAGGAAATTTTAACAATATTTTACAAATACTTCAAGCAAAACGGCAAGATATTATTCCACACGTGTCGAATAATTAGGGTCTATCGCAGAAAATGTTGAAAAGATATTTAATCAGCATAAACATGAATATTAATAGATGGAATAGTCCCTTGGATTAAAATTTTTCCTGGTTCGATGTTCGTGTATGGAAACTCTACTTAAAGAGTAGGCTGAGTTTTAATTACAAATATTGGGGAAATATGAGATTCCAACATACATATATCTATGTATATGTATACATATTTTATAAAATGTATCTTATTCTCTTTTTTACCAATAAACCATAAAAAATATGTTGGTTATAAAAAATTCAGCGGTTGTATTAGCGTTTATTTTTATTCAGCTGACGGTTTTTAGCGGGTTTTCAGAGGATATATGGTGGGAAATGCCTACAACATTTTGGCAACACTGAAGGTGTGTGTCAAGTTATATTTCACGATAATATTAAGCTTTAATAGGCACACAATTTTGTTATTGTTATATAAATAAAAGTAACAATTTTGCTTTAGTTTTTTTATATGCATTTCATTCCTGCTTTAAGGAAATCTTTAGTAGACCTTAACTTTTCTTGAAATTAGCTAAACAATTTTGTATGTTTATAGTAAGATCCTCAATAGAATATTGAGAACCACAATATACAAACATAATTGGTTTAATAGCTTCAAACAAATATTTAGCGTTTGTTTTAGAATATTTCGCTGTAGTAAAGCATTTGAAAAATCTGTCATATCTTAAAAGATCTTATAAATGGTCTTCTGCAGGACACTAATATCTATTCGATTTTGAAATGCATATCGTCGCGATTCTTTTTATACCAACTACGTTCCATATTTTCAAAATTAACTTTTTTGGTTTTAACGGCAGAAAATAAAATTTTCGATTCTCATCTTAACAACTTTGTAGAAAAAAATAAAAATTAAAGCCATTTCCAAAACCTCTTAAGCATTCAAAATATAATGGCTTTAATGTTTAAAGTTGGAAATATTAAAGTCTAATTCAACAATTTTTTAAATTATAAGATAAAAAAATTTGATGCGCCAGGCTCTTAAAGTCGGTAACCTCGGTAAAGTCGACATTTTTCGTCGAATAACTCAAAAACTATATATATATCATATACAGCACAAATGTTCTTCAAGCCCCCATTATTTTTATAAAGTCCAAATTTTTTCCTGTATGCCAAAGCTCTATCTCGATATTCAAACATGGTTTCTGTACCGAAATTCGTTTTCGGACCCTAAGGGGTTGACGCATGCCCATAGAGGTTTAATTTCTGACATCGTTCCCAATTTTTTTTTACATAACCAATATTATTTTTAAATAACTCAAAGCTGTATCTCTGTTCCTTATAGTAGTTCCCATACAAACCGTAGTATAATAATATTTATGAAAACAACATGCAATTTGTCGAATTTGAGTTGTTATTTTTTGACGCCAGAGAAATCGGAATACTTGGGAGCAAGACACTTTTATTTTCAGGTAATATCAGGATTACAAAAACAATGAAAAAAACATGGCTCTTAGTTTATCCAAAATATCAAAAATAGATAATTCTGCAGTTTCTAAACGATTTTTATGAAATTTCATGCAGCAGTTGAAGAAGTATTGCAAAGCTTAAGTCGGAAATTTGAACTATATATCCTTAAAGGGGGCGGAGCCACAAACCCCAAAAATTTGAAACCTAGCGTTAATGAAAAATTAAAATCGATGCCAAGCTGATGTTTTTGATTTATTAATAATAATTTTTTTTCTATCCAAGAACTAAAAAACGTTTTCTACATTTATGGGGTTTCGTCTACAGTTTAGGAAATATTCGAGAGAAAAAATTAATTTTTTAATTTTTTTTACCAACCTTGTTCCACTGTTCTGCTAATGGAAAGGTCAAATCTTGTTCGATTTAGAAAAGAGACTTATAAGAACAAAATTTTCAATAGGTCTGTTCAATTACTTTCCCAGCAGAAACTTGCAACGAGAGAGCAAGGCAGTCATTTACAAAATTACTCTCCTAAATATGAAAAAGTAAATGAACGCTTTACTTGTAAAAACTTGCAAGAAAATTTTATTCATATCAGAACCATGGATGCAATTGTACTTTTTCTGATGTATTTTAAATGGCAATTTTTTTAGAAATTGACAAAAGTTTTCCTTTTTCAAATATTTTTTAAATAATTTATTTGACAACAAAACACATAACAGGTGGTTGGATAATTCTTGCAAGTAAAAATTTTACTACTAATAATTTGTAGAAATTTGTTTGTCTCTCAATTTTTTCTCTCTTTTGCAAACTTTTTGAGCTATTAAACACTTATCGCTAACAATTGTTACAAATTCGTAATAGTTTTTAGTAAATAAACAAACCTAATACTTACAAAAAAATTTTATCAAAAGTTCAATTATGTCAAAAGTTTCACACAATGTAAATTAAAATTTTGAAAAATTTAGATTTTTCGAGGTTTTTTTGTAGAAAAAAGGTTGTTAATTATTTCGCTATTAATAAAAAAATATTGCAAAAATACCAACCCCATATTTTTCTTTTTTGTGCAAAATTTTCGTTATTAAAGGAGCCAGATCGTTTCAAAATATATCTGGTATTGTTATAAATATCAAGGGCTTTTTTCTCAAATGCCAAAGCTTGGACCAAAAAATTTATTATGCCATCTTAAGACATAATATGTTTTTAAATAAACCCAAAATTATTATATGCTTCCGTTGAAATATAAGAAAAATACAGCAAAAATACATATTTTTAGGACTTAAAGAATTTTGTTTTTGAAATTGCCATGAACTCAAAATAAATACTGCAAAAAGCTTTTAAAAATTAGCAGTAATTGTTTTCATGAAAAAAAATATAAGAAAAATAACAACGTAACTTTAAAATAATAGTTTCCCAATGAAATTAATAAATTCACTAATAAATGAAACAGTAAAAACATTATCTAATAAGTATTCAAGCAACATAGAATAAAACAATGTAACAAATAACACAAAAATATTTTTCAGTGTATCATATATACCTGGTTTGACTAACACTAAAGAAATGACATCAGCTATGGAATCAAATTAAATACAATTTGCCTATAAGTCAAACACAACACTAAATAAAATATTTACAAAAGTTAAGGTGCCAATAAACAAACAACAACAATACAATGTTGGGTATGAACTACAATGCAAAGGAAATAATGATGACAACTTTGAACTAATATACTAATATAATAATAAATTCAGTGAAGTGCGACTTTGACCCGCGCACGAAGGGTTCTGTACGGACACGAGATATGTAATTCAAAACGAACTTTAGCCAATATAAACTATAGTTTTAGTATTTTTTTCGTTTTTGGGTTTTTTCGGTTTTAAGCGTTTTTTTAGTTTGGGGTTTTTTTGAATTTATTGGCGCTTTCTGAGTTTTGGCACTTTTTTTTCTCAGTTTGGCGATTTTTTTTTTGGTTTTTGAATTTTTTTTTCATTTTGACGATTTTTATTAGTTTGACGTTTTTTTTTATTTTCGTGATTTTTTTATTTTGGCGATTTTTTTTAATTTTGGCGTTTTTTTCATATAGGTGATTTTTTTTTGGTTTTGGCGATTTTTTTTAGTTTTGGCACTTTTTTTTCTCGTTTTGAGGATTTTTTTCGGTTTTTTGCGTTTATTTTCAATTTTGGCGATTTTTTTCGTTTTGGCGATTTTTTAAATTTGGAGATTTTTTTTTAATTTTGGTGATTTTTTTCATTTTGGCGATTTTTTTTCACATAAACAATTATTTTGGTTTTGGCGCATTTTTCGCGTTTTGGCGATTTTGTTTCGGTTTTTGGTGTTTTTTTTCATTTTGGCGATATTTTTTCATTTAGACGATTTTTTCGAATATGGCGATTTATTTTAGTGCTAGATTTTTTTTTTAATTTTGTCCATTTTTTTCAATTTGGCTATTTTTTTTAAATTTTTGGAGATTTTTTTCAGGTTTTGGGGATATTTTTCGGTTTGGCGATTTTATAATTTTCGGATTTTTTAGTTTTACCGTTTTTGAAAATTTCAAGAGTGTACCTCTTACGGTCTCCAAGATATAGCAAGTTGTCAAAATTACATAGTCAAAATTGCATTAACTGATGGACCACCCTTTAATTTAAATTTTTTAATATTTTAATGTTTATTGTTGTAGTATATATGAAAGTACACTAATTTTACAAATTTCAAGTGTCAATACACATATGTACATACAATTGTATGTATATTACATGGGATTTTAAAATTTTTCGTTGCTCGTTTTGGAACACAGTTTAATTTTTAATTCTCATGTATTTGTTGTTGTAGTGGCTAAGGTTCTACATACTCTGTCCAAATTTCAGGTCCGTAGCTCTTACGGTTCCTGAGAAAATACCGTGTGACGGACAGACGGACAGCGTAGCGAAAACAATAGGGTTCCTTTTGTCACCTTTGGTATACGGAACCCTAAAAATTACATAATAAAACAAAAAACTTCAACCGCCTTATCTTCCCATATTATTAAAAACAAACATACTATTGATTTTGACAATGTGAAGATATTGGACATAGAGAATATAGAAAGAAAAAGATACACCATAGAAAGCTTAAGAATACAGCAAAGGATAGAAAAGACGATAAATATAAAAGAAGATACTAATTATATCAATGCTAGTTACATTGTTGCAATAAAGTAAATCTAAGCCGTGTTTAATAAATTGTTTCTAGTTTTTGTCGTTTACAGTTTTTAAAAAAATTGGTTTTTTAAACAAACAAAAAATTTTTAATGTAAAAAATAAACAATTATTAAGTTCTTATTTTATTTAATATTTAAAAAAATTTATTAACAATGTAATGTTTTATCCAAAATTTAAATAGACGACAAAATCCCCTGAAGAAGTCAACAAACAATTGACGAAACTTTAACATTCCCAGTAAAAAAAAGAGACTCCAAAAAAGTCATGAAAATGTAGAGTTTACGATGCGGAAGTAGTGCAAATTTCGATCCGATCTAATGATTTTTACATAGGGTTGTCATTGCAAGAAGTTCTCTTTTTCGATGCCTGGTCACTGAATTGGAAGCGATTTTAAGAAAAATTCCCTTTTTTGTGTTCTATGATAATATTTTCATCTAGGAAAAAGGGTAAATAGTTGCCTTTTTTAACAATTAGTTTCTTTTTATACGAAGTTAAGCCCGAAACAGTGTTTTCGTAAATTTAAGCAAATAACTTTTAAATTTTAGACTAAAAATAATTCATAAATTTCTTTAAAAAAACTAATTTTTTTTAAATTCTGTTGAGTATTTTCTAACACTATGGGGGAGTTAAAAGGTTTTTTGTGACTAAAATAAGCTTCTACATGGTTTTCTGCTCACTCTCGGCAAATTAAAAATATCGATTTTTTGGAAGCAATGAAAATGTACTTCCGCTAGAATGACTTCCATTTTTTTTCACTGGGAATTAACACAAATTCTTTTTGTTTTTAACTTTTTTGTATTAATTTCGAAAGTAATGGCATATGCAAATTTTATAGCATTTCTTTGTGCAAGATCTCTTTTTTCTGGAAAAAGTATTTATATGTTGTAAGCAGATGCAGGTAATTAGGAAAAAATTAGCACAAATTTAATTTTCTAAGAAAAACAACACTTATTAATTTTTTTATTGTTGTAGACTAGACCACCCATATTGCCAAAAGTTTTTATTTAATTAATTTTTATTAACTTATTTTCGAAAAAAAATGTTTATAACCATTTTTGTTTAAATAAAGCCCAACATTTTTCCTAAACATACTTTTGCCCAAACTATGTCCTATCATCGTCCTTTAATGGGATGAAACTAATTTTTTTTTTGGAAAAAATTATGTATAAAATTTCATAACAATCGGACGGCTTGCTTAGAAACTGCAGAGTTATTAAATTTTTTTTAAACAAAATCCTCCACTGTGCGACATTGTAGTTGTGTTTGTAAAATAGTTTGAGTGTATTGAGTTTTTCGAACTTGTACTTGCACGTGTAAACCCTAAGATAATGTGGAGAAAAAGCCAGGAAGTGGTGGACCACGTAAATCTAAGACCGTTGGATGACAATTATTTTAAAAATCTACCCACGGAAGACGGCAGTAGATATTACAAGTTACGCAAACTAACAATTAGGAGTTTCTATTGGCGTCCACTTGAAATTTTTTTCTGGTTTTCACCTGTACTGTGTGTAACTAGCAAACTATAAACGAAGCAAAATTGTATGTTTTATTTTATAAAAAACTATATTCCTTTAACGGGGATCGATATTAGTTATACTACCTGAGGTACGTTTACAATTGTGCAAACATTTGAACAAAGAAAAAAGAAGAGAGTTGTCTTAGGACACCCGCTTATACATAGCTATGCTGCTAAGCTATATAAAACAAACTTAATAACACCCGGTATTCTTCGCTAACCCCATCGTCTTTTCAATTTCCTTTATATCGATTTGAAAGTGTTGGAGGTCCAGAAATTAGATACATTAAGGGCGACTTTTTGGGTTCGGGATTAAGATTAGTTTATTTCTCTAATTAGCTAATCCGAAAATTAACTTAATTTCGCATAATTGAGTTTGATGTTTTTGAGTGGTAGTTTAAACTTCCTGTTATATGTAGTATTACCATAGTAGGAACAAAATAGTGGCAACATTTTCTGTGCAAAAGTCATACATGTTATCAACACATTTTGATTTTTGTGGGAAGAAGAAGAAACTGTCATATTTTATTATTTACAAGTAAAGTATCGCGCGTTTTAAAGGAAATATATAAATATATATATATATATATATATATATATATATATATATATATATATTTAAGTGTTTTTAAATTATTTTAGCATATAATTTTTACAAAAAGTTATATGTTTTACAAGTGCTTTTTGTCAATACTAAAGTAAGATTAAACCACCACGATTGCCCGCTTAATCTAGCAAGTAAGCCCATAAATCGACTACCCAAAAATTGAAAATGAAGATTAAGGTTAATTTAATCTCTAATCTTGAACTCAAAAAGTCGCCCTAAGTACATAGCCTATGCCTTCTTCTAAATGAAGCTATACCTATGCTTTAACTTCTATAAAATCGATTTGAAAGTTCCGAAAGGCCCGGGGCACATCCTTGCCCCTTGCTTGTCTTACTTATGAAAAAGAACATACAGTATGTCTCCTTCTAAGCAAAGGGGTACCTTTATTTTAAATTTAACCAAAATCTCAGCTCAGAAATTGTCCCCCTTAAATTTAAATCGTTGTGATTGTTGAGACAGAAATTCCCTCCCTCCCCAACCTCCTGGTCCTATTTTTGAAAATGAAGATAGGCTATGTGAATTTTGAGACAGATCTGTCTATATTCTAGATTTTATTAAAATCGGATTAAAAGTTTCGGAGGGGCAGATATTTCCCCTATCACCCTTTTGGTATTGTTTATAATAATGTACACATCCTATGTGACTTTTTAGATTCAGATCTATCTATGTTCTAAACTGCATTAAAATCGGTTTGATTGGAATTTCCCCGTATCGTCCTCCTGGTCCAATTTAAAAAAAGTAATGCCCTCAAGCTTTCACGGAGTTGCACAGACTACGCGCACCAAATTCTATCACGATCAGATGAGCGGTTTCGTTGCACATAAAGGACATACACACAAACATTAATTTGTATATGGTCGTATGTATATAGATAAATTGTTTTCAAATTAGCTGCTACCAAATTTGAAGACTCTTGCTATTATAACTTTCAAGATATAAGAGTTTTATAATTTCTATTTATAGGGGGTACCCCCTCTCACTGTCCTATTCCACCAATACTTTGAATAACTTCGCACTTCGATCTCAAAAGAGTTCATAACAAATTTTATAACTTGCTTGGTATGTTGGTTACCCACCCCCGGCCCCTTCCCTTTACCACCAATATTTTGAAACTTGAAGACTTTTTTGGTATAGCTTTCAAGATATAAGATTATAATTAATTACTTTGTATGGGAAGTGCCCCTTCCCATGCTCATATGCTACGAATATCTTGAATTACTTCGCACCTCACTCTCAAAAAAAATCCATACCATATTTTAGGAATCTTGTTATTATAGCTCTCAAAATATATTATTATGAATTGCTATGTATGAAGGTGCCCCTTCCCTTGGTTCTATTCTACCAATATTGTGACATACCTTAGATCTTCCTCTCAAAGTAGTCCTTACTAAATTTGAGGACTCTTGCTGTTAGAGCTTTCAAGATATTAGATTATTATTAATTACTTTTGTTTCACTTACTTCAAAGAAAGTAAAACAGAGCAAAATCAAACAATTTGCTTCGTTTATTTTCGTCCTCTGGTTTTAAATACAAAGCTGTCAAAACAAAAATAAATTTATAGCTCTAATAGTGACGAAAATCACGTCCTAGTTCCTATGTCATGACATAATGATGAAATAATCAATAATGAAAAAGATTTTAACTCTATTACCTATTGTTGTTATCACAGTCCAACAATATAAAATGCAATTGACAAAATTCCATGACTTTTGTCCGGGAAAGTAATGTATACCCAATTCACCCATCGTATGCAATTCTTCTTCAAATCTACGCAGCTTTTGACGTGCCAAAGCCTTCCACTCTTCTTCTCTATAACAAAGGATTTTAATAAGACTGATGAATTTAGTTTCAGAAGCAAAAGACCAACCTCATGCTAAAGCTTTGTGACCACAAATGATCAATGAAGTCTCTTTTAACCTTGCGAACTTCGCACTTGTAAATATTTTCGGCTGATCCTTCGGTATAACGAAACATTAGACCACCAAAGCCCAGAAGAAGTATGAGCATAACAGTGTGTGCGAAACAGCGATTGCGCATGCGCTTAATATCTTTGATTTCTTGGGCATGTTGTGTCTTATAGCTACGCCACTGCAGTATGGCATCACTGAAGAAAGCTCTAAGGAAAGCTGTTGATAATATTTTGTCGTATACTTTTGATTGAGTTTTCTGTGTTTTAACTAATAAATCTTCATTTTCTTGGCTTGAGTCTTGTGATATCTTTGGTGGTTTCTTAAAAAAATTAAAAAGTCTTTGAAAGAAAGTGGGCTGCTGCTTAGCTGAGGAGAAAGTCTTAACATCTTCTGCTGGGGTTATCACAATTTCCGGATGGGGTAGCTTGTTTACTTCTACTGCTGCTGAACTGTCTTTTCTTTTTTCTGGATATTTTTCCAAGCTTTGTTTGCGTTTTGGCTGCTCAGGCCTCTCTAATGACTGCCTTCTTTGCAATTTTCTCTGTCTCAGCTGAGACTCTCTATCAGTTTCAAATTCTGTGCTAGTGGCCTCTGGTCGTTGTGGTAGCGGTTCATTTAAGTCGTTCCGATTGCTTATAATATTCAATCTAGGATCGGGAGTTTTTGAGCGTCTTTCAGATCGCACCGGCGACAGAGAACTATTGCGGCTAACCGGTTTCTTGGCCGGTGGTTGAGGTGGAGGACCCCTCACACTAGCCGACGTCAAAGCACTTTGATGCCTTCTTACAGGCGACAGCTGCTTGGCCAAGTGTCTTGCGTGGATATCTTCTGTTGTCTCCGTATCGGATGAGGAAAATTGTGTGGAAGATTCTTCGTAGTTGCCGGTTTGGCGATTTCGTTTTACAGCTGCTCGAAAAGGAGGAATATTGGCTTCATTTCTCTCCATTCTCAAGCTATTAATCAAGCGTTTGCGCTCATCTTCACCTTGAGTTAGCTTAATGCGGTCACTTAACTTGCGATAGGATTGCAGCAGACGTTTTCTCTCTTCATTATCAAGCATTTGTTTGTATCTCAATTTATGCTCTCTTTTCTCTCTTTCGAAAAGTTTCTTTTCATTTTCGAATCTTTTGCGCTCATTTTCAAAACGTCTTAGATTTTGTTCTAGGCGTGAAAGATTTTCATCGGCAGTTGATTGTATGGGTACTGAAATTAATCGGCCTTCCGGAGATAATGGTCTTCCTTTGGCCTGTATTTCACTTTCACTGGAGTCTACTAATTCTTTATTACGAGGCATAGATAGACTACGTTTCACCGTTTGCATTATTTGAGTTGCTTCAAGCTCAGACAAGCGTTCAGCTTCTCTGGGCTGAGATAAGGAACGAGCAGCAGCTGTAGCAAATGTTTTATCTCTTCTTCTCAGTATCTTGCTTTCGTGAGCAGACTTTGTAGAACGAGGTGGTCGTATTTGCATGCTGACAAATTGAGCTTCCTCGGAGGCTGTTGTACCACCACCACCACCACCGCCACCAAACATACTGCTGTCATCTTCCGTAGATGACATACGTCGCACAGTGGGATCGGGAGTCTTTTCACGTATAGAACGTCCAATCCTACGGCGCCTTCGTGCATGGGAAGGGGTTTCTAGATGATCGGCTTCCATTTTTGCTTGCCAATTTCAATTTATTTATTTAAGAGAAGTTCAGTCTCTTTGATTTGATTTATCTCTTTACTTTGGTTTGTTGCACTGTTTCGTTTTATTGTCGCTTTTTTTGTCGATTGCCTATAGAGGCGTACAGAATTCTATTTGTTTTTTATTGTTTCATTATTTAAATAAATATTTGAACACATTTCCGAAAACTATTTTTAAACAGCCCCCCAGAATTATATGCTTCCACACAATCTCTGCACCTCTTTTGCTAAAAGTGCTCATATAAATTTGAAATAATTATGTGTATTATACAATCATATTTTATTAAAATTAAAGCAGATTTAATAAACTTTTTCCAAAATTTATTTTCGTTTCTTTGCTTTAAATATTATTTCACACATTTCTAAATATAAATGGCTTTAATACTCATTACATAGAGATGCATATACAATATTTGTTCTATTTTAATTTCAATATTTCACTTTTCGCACACATTTTGTACGGATCTTTAATATTTCTTATAGTGACGTCCGCTTCGTTGTCTAAAAATGAACTGTTTTTGTTCAGACATTCAAATATTGGTGGCTGGTTGTTCGAATACGATCAACTAAATTTTAAAATTAATTATTTTTTATTTTTTTTTTTTGGTATTCGTAACATTTCTCTCTTTACACATTTGGCATACAGCAACGCATTCTCTTTTTGTTTCTAACAAATTCTGATATTAAATGGGGATGACGTAGAAATTGTTGTAAAAAAAATTTATTATGTGATTGTTTTGCTGCTGATGTGCAAATGAGTTGTTTTCTCAAGGACTTGTTTGAAATTCGAAACAATTTGTAGTACAAGCATTTCTGCCTGAGATCGTTAACCCACTAACTAAGCCAAGGTCAAAGAGAATTTCCCTACCTTAATCAGAGTGTTAAAAGTATGTTTTGTTCAGTTGTGGCACAAGATTTTGCTTTAAGCAGACAACTTGAAAGAAATGAAAGCACACTCTTTTCTTTGTTGTTCTTTTAGTCTTTCTTGTTCTTTTGGTCTTTATTATTCTCTTGTTACTTTTTGATATCTTGGTCTTTCTTGTTCGTTTTTTGTTCGTTCTTTCATTTTTGGTCTTTATTTTGTTTTGTTTATCTTATTCTCTGTTCCTGACGAAACACATGCAAAAGATTTCAAGTAAAATATTATTGTTTCTCGTGTGAATACACTCAAAAAAAAGACATGTACTATTATTAAGAAAATATTTTTCCTAAATTCAAGTAAAAAAAATTTCTAAGTTTAAGTAATTTTTTCTAAGTTTAAGTAAATTTTTACAAAAATCTAGTAAAAATTACTTAATATGAGTAAAAAATAAAAAGTTCATATCCTCAAAAATAGTTCATAAAAATATACAATAAATTTCTCACATTTCAGGAAATGTTTACTGGCTTAAAGGAAATATTTACTATGAGTAGGAAAATTGTTATAAACTGAAGGAAATTTTATATTAAGGACTAGTAAATTTCGTCTTAAATCAAAAAATAAACTTTAGGAAATGAATTACTCCTGATTAGTTCATGAAATTTGACTTACTTGAAAGATATAAAAAGTTATTCTAAATTTTAGAAAAATATTTACCAGTTTTAAGTATTTTTTCTTTAAATTATAGAATATATATTTTGTTTGCATTAAGCAAAAAATTTAAGTAAGTTTTTCATATTTTCGAGGAATATTTGAACTTGAAATTTATTTTTTTGTACATAAAAAATAAAATTTTAAAACTCAATAATTTCAATGCTTATTCAGGCTGCCTTGTTAGCAATTGGTAAGAGTGCTTGCCTATCAATCAGAAGGTTGCTGATTCAATACTTGTCTCCTCTCAAGGAAATTTATATGTATGTATTGTGAATGGTGAATTATAATTAAGAATATAATATGAATATATAATAAATAACATATCATTTGGTATAGAATTTAATTAAAAATAAAAATAAGTACCAGAACTAAAGACAAAAAAAATGGAAAACTTACTAAATTTGAGATCAAATACGAAACAATTTTTTGCAAATCTCCGAATTTTATTGCAAAATTTTACTTAATTTTAGGAAAATTTTACTTAAATATGAAAATATAATTACTATAAACTAGTTCATTAATGAACTAGAAATTTAAAAAATATTTTACTGGTTTCAAGTAAAAAACAGCTTTGGCGCCATACGACAACTTTTTTTATTCAAATTTAGAAATTTTTTTTTTTTAGAAAAGTTTTAGTTAATTTTTTTTTTGAGTGCAAGATTTATTTATAATTTTTTTTAGATTTTAATTATATGTATTCAGAAAAAATAAATAAAACATCGTGTGATGTACAATTATTAAAAATACTGTCAATTGCTGTTATAACGAATACTAGTGCTGCTTATTGCCAATGGCATTTTGATTTCAAAAGTTTCGCATTAATATATCATACAAATTATTTGGCTCATAACCAGCGTTGTCAATTTTTAAATTTGAAAAAGCACTGAAACCACTAAAAAAGCGCGTAATTTAAGTAAAAAAGCACTAAATTTATAATTATTATAATATATAAAAAAAATTGTTATACACAAATATGCATATAAAAAAATATAATAATCGCTTGACTTTGCATTACATTTTTAAAACTATAAATTTGAGGCATCCAATTCACATTTTAATTGTATCTCAAATCAGTTTGACGAAGCCTTTTGTAGTTATTATAAAAAAATTTAATTTAAATAATTTTTCGTCAGGAAATAAACGTATTTTTCGAATTCAATCAAATTAGAAATAATAGATAATTCTTTCTGAGATTAATAGCTGATTACATTTTAAACTCGATGGTCTTAGTAGTTAAAAAATGTATAAATAAAATTTTGATTTTATTATATAATGCTGTGAAAACATTATTTCGGCTGAGACTGAACTACATATGTGAAAAAGATGATAAATTATGATCGAAATAAAAAAGGTTTTAAAAGTGTTGTGCAGCAAACCCAATATAAATAACAAAGTTAATAATTAAAAAAAGTGATTTGGAAGTTTATCAAGTTAAAAAAATATTCATTTGTATGTACTTATTAATATTTTAGAAAAAATGTAACCAAAATAAAAAAAAGACTGGACATTGGGAAATATAGTTACCATTCTTTGTTATAAATAACCAAAGCGTGAACCAAATGTAAGGACAATCTGTATTTTAGACTCAAATAAAGTCATAGAAAGAAAACGCGATCAACTTCTGCGTTTAATAATGGAAGTGACAGAAGTTTGATGGGAATGCAACTTTTGATAATGCTTCAAACGAGTTCATATCAACTGAAAACTCGATAGTGGACTCAATATTTTCCCTAGACTAGACAAAATTTCGATGTTACACTATACTTAAGTAAATACTTCTATTCTGTCTTCTTTGTTGTGTGGCAAAACAATTTTTATTTTTTATAATAATTGTGCTTTAAATGTTAAAGTTTGAGAGTAACATGGCGCTTATTGCTTCAACCAAGCCTTGCACAATCTTAGTAGAATTTTTTTAAATGCTTCATTTAAGTTCAGAGCTTATTTTTTTATATATAGATGTCCTCGAAAGAAAAATAGGTAAGGAAATTTTTCTTCGAATTTATGGTTTAGTGCCACCGACTCGAAACAAAAAGCACCGAAATTAATTTAAAAAAACATTGAGCACTAAATTCAAAATTTTTCGCGTCGAAATTTTCAAAAAGCACTAAAAACAGTGCGAAAAGCACCGAGTTGACAACGCTGCTCATAACGTTTCATTTCCTTCACTCCTATAAACAATCTGCAGGTAAAATGCATACGCTCTTAACGAAATATATTGCATTGTCCAGTGGTTTTTTACCAGCTATTCTATTAGTTCAATATAATTTTTTAAGTTACGACAGTGTTGCTTAATTTTTAATTGCTTTCTCAATTTAAGTGCCAAAGAGAACCAAAACGAGTTCTTTTTTAAGCTACGGGCTCAGTATCAAAGTTTTTATGTAGATCAATTAATCTTCGCAAAATCAATTTTATTTACTCATCATTGTTGTGCTTCACATGACGTATTTACTCAGCGAATTCTTATGGATGATTCCGTCGTTACCCAGTGAAAAAAAATGGAAGTCATTCTAGCGGAAGTACACTTTCATTGCTTCCAAAAAATCGACATTTTTAATTTGCCGAGAGTGAGCAAAAAACCATGTAGAAGCTTATTTTAGTCACACAAAACCTTATAACTCCTCCATAATGTTAGAAAATACTCACCAGAATTTAAAAAAAAATTTATTTTTTTAAAGAAATTTATGAACTATTTTTAGTCAAAAATTGAAAAGTTATTTGCTTAAATTTACATGAAAACACTGTTTCGGGCTTAAATTCGTATAAAAAGAAACGAATTGTTAAAAAAAGGCAACTATTTACCATTTTTCCTAGATGAAAATATTATCATAGAACACAAAAAAAGGAATTTTCCTTAATATCGCTTCCAATTCAGTGACCAGGCATCGAAAAAGAGAACTTCTTGCAATGACAACCCTATGTAAAAATCATTAGATCGGATCGAAATTTGCACTACTTCCGCATCGTAAACTCTACATTTTCATGACTTTTTTGGAGTCTTTTTTTTTACTGGGTATGGACGAAATTCGTCGTTCGTCCCGGTTGTGTTCCTAGCATTACTTGTATAATCTGGCAAGAAAATTTTATTCATGTAATACCATGTTCACTTATGGTCTTAAGCGTATTTAAGGCAAGTGTTTTAAAAAACTAAGCACAACCGTTCACATTGCATTTGAAATGTCTAAGGCTGTCAGTAAATTCTTGTATTTGTAAAGTTTTAGGAATCATAATGCTTTTTTAATTGTTTATTATTTTAAACAACAAATGTTTTTGCAAATAATTGAGTATTTCTTAACTACTTGCTTGTATAGGAAATAATTTTTCACGTGCCACCATTTAATAACAACACAAAGTTACCCGATCTATCAAAAACGGGCTGAACATACTCCATGTGCTTGTTTAAACAAGTGTTTAACGGCCTGTCCCATGATGTCACCAGCATACGTTCGATCGACAACTTGTATGGCAAACAACAATAACATTAGAAAATTTGTTGTTGTTTGCCATACAAAATCTCGAGCAAACGATTGCTGGTGACATCGCGGGACAGGCCGTAAGTCTTAAACATTTCATTTAAGATGTTTAACAAAACAAGTCAATGTATGGTAAAACATCTCAAAATCGTCATGTTTAAGCTCTTATACTATGTTCACACTTATGTTTTTAAACGTGTTTAATGCCTCATTCATGTTTAAGAGCTTAAACACGATGATTTTGAAATGTTTTACCATACATTGACTTGTTTTGTCAAACATCTCAAATGAAGTATTTAATATTTAAACAATTCCTTAAACACGCAAATGGCGTATCTTCAGTCCGTTTTTTGATAGATCTGGCAACTTTGTGTTGTTATTAAATGGCGTTACGTAAAAAATTATTTCGTATATAAGCAATAAAAAAGCATTAGCATTCTTAAAATTTGACAGATACAATAATTTACTGACAAAACGTCAACCTTAAACATCTCAAATGCAATGTGAATGGTTGTGTTTAGTTTTTTTAAACACTTGCCTTAAACACGTTTAAGACCATAAGTGTAAACATGGTATTAAACACAAATGAGGCGTTAAACAGGTTTAAAAACATAAGTGTGAACATAGTATAAGAACCATGGGTGGAAATCATGATATAATTGAGACGTTTAGTGCAATAACTCCGTAAGCCACATCGAATCAAAAATAAATTTTATGTGCTCAATCTATTGCTACGTACTATAACTTTATGTGCTGAAAAGTTTGTAAGTAAATTAGATTATTTTGGCGGTATTACCCGTAGTATAAGATCTACTTCTTCCAAAATGATATATTTATATATATTTTTAACTCAATAACTCTATAAGCCACACTAACTTTACTTGTTCTTTTTTCATTGATCACCGAAATCGGTGAAACTGGGAGATATTTTTCAAGTTCTTCTGATATTTCTGTTAAATCAATAGTTATTAAAGGACTCTTCCCAAAAAAAACTTAAAATTTATATCACACTGAAAGAATTTTTGCCAGAAATTCTATGAATTTCGACATTAATCTAATGAAAAATTCATTAAAATTCAACCAACGTCACGCTTCGTTGGATTAATGAAACCAGTTTCGTTAAAATTATTTTTAATGAAAACTTCATCATATTTATTTAACAGTGTAATTAATGCAGTGCTATAACTTCAGCAAAACAATAAAATAATTTCATGAAAAGAATGAAATAACTTAAATATAAAGGGGTTTCTTAATAATTAGAAAATATTGTCATAAATCCAATCAAATATTCTTACGAAACCGGAATACCAAGAAAGCAATTTCAATGAAATTGTTTTACAATATTCATGAAATTTTCATTGGACTTGTGAAATTATCATTAGATTTGTGAAAAATTTTTTATGAAACTGTTTCATTGAATTTATGAAGCAAAATTCTTTCGGTGCAGAAACTAGCGCTGTACGATTTTAGGGTTCCGTACACCAAAGGTGAAAAAAGGAACCCTATTGTTTTCGCTACGCTGTCCGTCTGTCCGTCACACGGTATTTTCTCAGGAACCGTAAGAGCTACGGACCTGAAGTTTGAACAGAGTATGTAGAACCTTGACCACTACAACAACAAATACATGAGAATTAGAAATTAAAGGGTGCTCCAAAACGAGCGGCGAAAAATATTAAAATCTCATGTAATATACATACAATTGTATGTACATATGTATATTGACACTTGAAATTTGTAAAATTAGTGTATTTTTATATAGACTACAACAATAAACATTAAAATATTAAAAAATTTAATTTAAAGGGTGGTCCATCAGTTAATGCAATTTTGACTATGTAATTTTGACAAATTGCTATATCTTGGAAATTGTAAGAGTTAAACTCTTGAAATTTTCAAAAACGGTAATACTAAAAAATCCGAAAACTATAAAATCGCCAAACCGAAAAATATCGCCAAAACCTAAAAAAAATCGCCAAAAATTTAAAACAAATCGGCAAATCGAAAAAAATCGACAAAATTAAAAAAAAAATCTAGCACTAAATAAAATAAATCGCCAAATTCGAAAAAATCGTTTAAATGAAAAAAAATCGCCAATATGAAAAAAAACGCCAAAAACCGAAAAAAATCGCCAAAACGCGAAAAATGCGTCAAAACCAAAATAATTGTTTATGTGAAAAAAAAATCGTCAAAATGAAAAAAATCCCCAAAATTAAAAAAAACGCCAAATTAAAAAAAATCGACATAACGAAAAAAATCGCCAAAATTTAAAATAAACGCCAAAAACCGAAAAAAATCCTCAAAACTAAAAAAAGTGCCAAAATTAAAAAAACTTCAAAAATCAAAAAAAAAAAATCGCCAAAACGTGAAAAAAGTGCCAAAACTCAGAAAGCGCCAATAAATTCAAAAAACCCCCAAACTAAAAAAAACGCTTAAAACCGAAAAAACTCAAAAACGAAAAAAATGCCAAAACTATAGTTTATATTGTTCGTATTGAATTACATATCTCGTGCCTGTATGGAACCCTGTATGGAACACTTCACTGAATTTTTTTAAGATTTTGTGGCATACGCAGATGTGGCTTACAGAGTTGTTGCTATTTATAAAAAGGAGTTTTAAGGTTTTAGAAGAATTTGTTAATATGTTATTAGAAAATATTTCGTACGAAAGTAATTATTTTCTTGTAATGTGCAATGACATTTAATTTTTAAGCTGAAAACAGGTCACTCCATTGTCGAAGAGTATCAGGAAATAAGGACTACAAAAATATTAAGACCAGCAAATAACAAATTAAGTGGACTTACAAAAAAGTACACTGAATACAATAAAAATAGCGAATAATAAGATGATTAATATAAAATCATGACTGCCCTACACCGCACCAGTTAATCATAATTTCTACAATAATTTGGAGACTGAATATACCGAAGTAGTGAAGTAGATATTGTAGAAATTATTTAGATATTGTTATTATTATTAGCATTGGCTTTTTGCATAAATAAATTTGATTAATATTTTAAAATAAAATAATGAAGAAGTTTTTAATGCACTAACTTTGTAAGCCACAGGCAAATATAATAAATGTTGATTTTGCAAATAAAAAAAGTTTCAAATAATTTTAGGCAGTAACGATGCAAGCCACAATTTTTTATTAAAAATATGGTACTTCCAATTGGATTTATTTATTACTTTTTTTATTTCTAGGCTTATTACTTTTCTAGCCACTCTATTTTCAGAGTTATTGTGCTTTACATTAAAAAAAAATACTTTAAATTTTTCTTTTCGAATGCCATCCCAGCAAAAAATTTCAAAAAAGGTAATTGGGTTTGGAATTCAGCTTTTTTGGTGGAATCTCTTTAATACTGGATTACCGACTTAATGATTTTAACAATACGCGAGACTAAAATAATCGATTCTTGATATATAATATATAATTTATAAAAAAACATAATTTTTCGAAATTTCTTCTTGGCAAAACGCCAAGCTTAGACATCTTAAATATAATGTGAACGGATGCGTTGTTTTTGGAAAACTCGTCTTAAGTACGTTTAAAAATGTGTGAACATATCATAAGCTCTTAAACTCGAATGAAATGTTAAGTGTGAACGTAGTATAAGATCGTCTACTAAATGCCAACTGTAGCCAGTTTGTGTATTTCTCGCATCGTAAAATTTCTCACATGAACACATGAATTTGAACAAATTTGGTTGTTCTTACACCAATTTAAAATGCTGGTTGTTTTGACAGTTCTTGCGAGAAACTTTTCACAAAATATTGTTACAGAAACAGTTTTTCTCACATGTTTCCAATACTTGCTGGAAACTTATGTAAATGGCAGATGGTTCTCGCAAGGAAAAAATACAGAAACACTTATGTGAGAAAAGCCATTTTGTATTTCAATTCACACTGTTTTAGTTACAATTTCCTCTTTTAATGGGGCTCATTTTACGATGCGAGAAATACAGAAACGAGCTACTGTGTGCCAAAAATATGAAGTTCAAAGGAAAAACAAGTAAGAGTGCTATATTCGGCTGTGCCGAATGTTATATACCCTTTATCAAAGTGCGTTTATATAGTATAGAGATACATACATAAGCACAGAGATATATGGGTACATTTTTATTTTGTGAAAAAATTCATCATTTTTGTCCTAGTGCAATTTTTAATAAGTGACCTCTCGATGTTTTTCGCTTAAATATATATTTTTTTTGATATTATATATTAGTTGAATATCGATGCCTTGCTTTCTAAAAAAAATACAAGTCTTCAAGAGAGCAAAAGAGAAAATGTTCATCTCTTTATACTTCGGTATTTGGATAAAAGTGCATTTGCAATTATTAAGGAAATGATTACATCTATTTATATCAGTAGTAAGTTTAATTATGAAGCGCATTTATTGAGATACGATGATGCTTGATGCTTGATGCTTGATGCTTGATGAATAAAGGCCCAACTAACTACGGTTACATATAAAACGTATGTGACAAACTATAATGAACTTATGGAACTTTTCGTCAAGTTTCGTCAAATGTAATTTGCTTAAGCTAAGTGCCAAACTGAACGCACAATCCGTACGGAAAACACTGTTTGTGCATTCTTTAAACTCAAGCCAAACAGCATCAGAAAATATTGATTGATTTTAAATATTTTTTATTTTTTCTTATTTTAAACTCAGAAAAGAAAGCAAAACTTTTATTTTCATTCTTTGTCTTACAATACACATATACTCGCATACACATGAGTTTATTTTTTTATGTTCATTGTTTTACTTTTTAGTAGGCAAAACAAATAAAACAAGTAATAAAGTGGTGGATATAATTATATGTGAATTTTTAATAGATTAGGACATTCCAACAAGTTAATTTGATTGAATTGCATTCATTTAGCAGTTATAAGAAGAAACAAAATTATTAAAAAACTGTGAATAATACACATATGTGCAGCTGTGGCTAAAGAATAATTAAGGGCTTGTAAGTACATTGTGGCCACCTAAAAGTCACATCTAAATTGTTCAAGTATTTGACAGACTTATCGTTCAATTCTGACATTATCTTAAGCCAGCTTATTCATATTATAGTTGGGCCTTAAGTTACTCGTTTGTTGCACATATAGCTAAACAAAAAAAAAAAATGCCGTTATATCAAAACTACCCAATAAAAACATTATTTAATATACCACTTGACATGAGATTCGATCTAATGTTCGAAAAAGCTTCGAACTTCGAAAATAGTTTTAGGGCCATTATTATAACTTGACGATAGCTAAAAGTAGGATGTTATTGCATGGATAAACACTTTTTCATTATTACAACTCCATTTTAACAAAAAGTGAGCGATAAACTAAAGACAAGTTGATCCTACCTGTAACATTTATTGTAAGGTATAGTCATTTAAAGTTGCCACATTTTCGCCACTTGCCACACTTTCTACTTTATAAAACAAAATCAAATTTATTTGGTCAAAATATAGCATAAACAAAAGCAATACAACACAAAACACATAAGAATAATAAAAAACAAAAGAATTGACAAAAATATTTTCATTATGTTTGTAATTTGACAAATAAACAAAAGCAAGTTTGGGCATATGGTCTACGTTACTCCGCCCATATTTGTGCAACACCATATTATGCAAATTTACTTTGCATTAATATGTTTAATAAATAAATAAATAAATAAATAAAAAAGCAAGTTGCCACTTATCATTTTTAAGCAACAAGATCCACAATATCCACACAAATGTTGCCACCAAACAAATATTTTATTATTTATTTTATCGGACAGTTGTAATAATGGAAAATTTTAAATGTCACTTTATAGTTCAGTTTTGCTAAAGTTAGGAATAACTATACGAAACTTGATCGTTAAGTCATAATAATGGCCCTTAGTATTGTACTTCCATACCAAGTAAACTCTGTAAATTGTTTTATTTAATCATTTTTGATTTTGCAAAATTGTTAATTTCCTCAATTTAAACATCCCATTGGAAAAGGTGTATTTAAACGTTTATTCCTACAGAATTTTTTCGAATTTTTTCAGCAAAAAGGAACGGTTTCAGGGAAATGAAACGGAACATGTTCTTTAATTTATTTTATAGTTAGGACTGTACTTTAGCTATAAATTTTATTTATATCTCCATTTACTTAAAATAAATTCAGTAAAATGCGACTCTGACTCTCGCACGAAGGGTGGTTCCGTAGCAATACCATATGAACTTTAGCCTATATAAAATATAATTTTGGGATTTTTTTTTGAGTTTTTTCAGTTTTAAGCGTTTTTTAATAGGGTTTTATTTAGTTTTGCCGTTTTTTGCGTTTTTGACGTTTTTTTTTTAATTTGGTGCTTTTTTCTATTTTAGTGCTTTTTTTCGTTTTTGAGATTTTTTGGTGCTTTTTTTCATGTTTTAGCTATTTTTTTTTGTTTTTGGCATAATTTTTAATGTTTTTTTTTTTTAATTTTGGCGTTTTATTTTATTTTGGCGTTTTTTTATATCGGCAAATTTTTTTTGGTTTTGGCGATTTTTGGTTTTTGGCGTTTTTATTTCATTGTGGCAATTTTTTTTAGTTTTGACACTGTTTTCTCGTTTTTGGCGATTTTATAATTTTCGGATTTTTTAATTTTACCGTTTTTGAAAATTTCAAGAGTTTAACTTTTACGGTTTCAAGTCGTCAAAATTACATAGTCAAAATTGCATTAACTGATGGACCACCCTTTAATATAAATTTTTTTAATTTTGGTGTTAATACAATTGTATGTATATTACATGGGATTTTAAAGTTTTTCATTACTCGTTTTGGAACACCTGTTAATTTTTAACTTTTAAGAATTTGTTGTTGTAGCGACCAAAGTTCTACACACTCTGTCCAAATTTCAGGCCTGTAGCTCTTACGGTTGCCGGGAAAATAGCCTTCTTCCTAAAACATGAAATATGTTTAATTATAAAAAAAAGGTAAGGTTTTCCAACCCTGGAAATATCTTTTTAATTTGCTTAATTTTTTTAATTTTTTTTAATTAGAAATACCAATTTTATTCATACTAAAGCATAAAATAAGTTAATTTAATAAAAAAGTAATAAAAACTACTTTTAGGCAGTTATTTTGCATGGGAAAATGGAGTTTGAGTTTTCCAGCTCTGAAACAATCTGCTCGATTTTGCTGATTTTCAATACCAATCTTATTCGGAAAATTTCTGACACACCAGAATGAAGACAAACCTATATATATATATATACCCTTTTACCATTTTTTGGTAAAGGGTATAATAATTAAAAGGAGTGTTCCACAAGATTTTGTACAAGTTCGGACTAATGAGAGAGAAAAGAAAATTACGCTCTGAATATACAAAAGTTATCCAAAACTGCTGGAACGCAAAAAACCATAATTGCACATCTCGAAATACTAATTTTGCTTACTTTTTACATTAAATTTAATTTAAGGGATTTTAGTTGCTCAAAACGCATAACATTATAAAAACAAAATTTTTGAATCATTGGCAAGCAACAGCTGTAAGAAGTAAATTAAAATTAGTTCTAAAAAAGTACAAGCTACGTGAATTATTTAAAAAATGCATTTTTTATATAAATGAAATGGAAAAGTATGTACAAATGTACTTATAACTTCAACTTTGTTCAAAAAGCTTCCATTTTGCTTTTTAATACATTTTTATGTAAAAAATTTTTTCCCATATTTGCAAATATGTATTCTGATTATTCTTTCAGTTTCATATGTAAACAGAAAACAGCTGATTATTTTATTCTTGGCTGAGCTTACCCCCTGTGGGTGAGTGGCAGCGATGCTAGCCTCTCAGTCCAGTGGTCGTGGGTTCGATTCCCACCATAGGCCCTGGGTGTTTTCCGCAGACAAGCTAATCGCTTGCCGGGTTGTGTTTGTTCTTTAAAAACGGTACAGAAAAAAAAGTTCGTACTGGTTTGTAAAGGAAATCTGGAATGCTTTTGGATAACTTTGTACAAGTTAAAACTGTTTTGTTATGCATCTGCAACAGACCTAAAATAACCCTTAAATATGCATTCATATATATGTACATACATCGGTGGTCACAAGTAGAAAGGCCCTTACTCGTATTTTCATGAAATTGAGCTTTTCAGTGCTTCCAATACATTTCACACAAATACACCTCGTCCCAATATTATTATTATATTATTACAATAGTATAAAAAATAACACTTTTACAAGCATTTTTACAAAGCAGTTGCACAACCAGTTGTACTGTTTATTATTATGTTTTATAATTATGTATACTATCTGCAATTTTTTCTGTACAAATTTTATAAGTACAAATTAAATTAATATGAATTTAAATATGTATAGCTATTGATATAAATGAATTTAATTGAATAAATATATGTTATTTTTGTCTTTGTTTTTTAAATAAAATTAAAAAATTTTATATTTTTCACAAAAGAAAAATTTTAATAAAAACTAAAAAAACTCAATTCGGGGATGACAAATGAAAAATTGTGGATAAGCTCTAGAAAAAAACTGGCAACACTGCGTGGGCTACACAGAAAAATATAATTGGACATGATATGTGTAGCGTTACATTATTAATTGATGTTGGCAGTACCATAATTTTTATTAGTAAATACACAAACCGCTTTTAGCATAACTGACATCTGCTGTGGAACGTAAGTACAGCCAGATATCAGGGTACAGGAAATTTATCAAACAATTTTGACTTTCTAGCATTTCCACATGTTAATTCAAATAAAACATTATTTTCGTAATGTCCGTTTATCTTATTTTTGGCGTGTACGTTTCACCATCTTTCGTTTATGACGTAGCATTTTTTGAATAAGTAATAGCGTCTGCATGGCGTAAAATTTTTATGGTATTATTGTCGTAAATCTAGCCGAAGTGGCAGCAATTGTGAATGTCTACGTGTACATACACAGCAAAAAATTAAAAAAAAGGTGATTGGGTTTTGAATTAAGCATTTTTGGTGGAAGCTCTTCCCTACTGGATTACCAACTTAATGATTTTAACAATGCGTGGGACTAAAATAATCGATTCTGGAGAAGTACTTACTTTTTTTAATTTGGCAACTTCGTTCACGTAATCTATTTAATCTAAAAAAAAGGATTCTTCTAATTTGGCAGCTTGTACATAATTTTTTTATATTTAGGTAATGTGATTTGTAAGCGAGTAATAACATTTGGTAATCAGAAAAGTAAGTCATTATAAGGCAAGTAGTTCCGATGGTAATTTGTAATTTTTTGCTTGGTTAGTAAGAAAACAGCTGACTCCTACTCCACTTAGTGTTGGAAAATATATAAACTTTTACTTACTTTTACTTTTTTTAATTTGGCAACTTAGTTCACGTAATAAATTTCTGTGAAAATCATTCTCGTCATTTAGCAACTTGTATGCAATTTTTTTAAATTTTAGGTAATGTGATTTGTAAGCGAGTAATGAAATTTGGTAATCAGAAAAGCAAGTCATTATATCGCAAGTAGTTCTGTTGGTAATGTGTAATTTTTTGCTGGGTACATATGCTGATAGTAGTACACGGCATGTACCGAATGTAACTATATGGTCACTTCAAAATTAGATGATGATGATTAGCAGATGAAAATGGTAGTATGCGTGGCAGTACAATCGGGTTGTTTCCAGAAAAATTGTTTAATCTGATTTTAACTTATCGAAAATACAAAAAATATATGAATTTATTTTATTTTGACAACACAAAAAATAAACCTAAAATCAACCTAAATGTAGATTTTTCTTAATTCTAATGTTTTTTTTCAATACAACAACCAATTGTTCAAGAAAATTAATTAAGAATACTTTGAGTAATATATTTAAGTAATTGATTATAACCTTTGCCTTATAGTTGTCAAAAAAAAAGCGCAACCACTACATACCAATTAAAACCCATTTGATCCAGACACGTGTTTTTTGAAATAGAGAGTTTATGAGAAATTATTGTATCACGTAAATGTGCAATAAATTGAGTTTTTTTTAATAAAAATATAAAAAATGTTGCACTTTTTCTAGAAAATAAAACGGCATAAGTAACGTTATCAACACTTATAATTGAACAACGATAAAACTTGTAGAAATAGTTGTCTATAATTCCAACGTTATTGAACACTAAAGTAGAATTGTGGTCATGCGCAGAAGTGGTGTAACCCAACTCAGTTTTTTGGTTGCTCTTCTGATGATAAATGCATTATTTACAATACTAACTATCAAAAAAAAAAAAGAGTAAGTACCCTTTTGTTATTCTAAAGAAAATTGAGCTGAAAATCGTTTTTTCAGAGATCATAATATTGCAAATTAATAAAGCATTTAAATAATTAAAAGCAGCAATTGTCTAAAAAACTAAATGTGGGTTACACCACTTCTGCACTAATAGCCTCAACAGCTCAGAGTCGTTAAGCAGCTCTGGGTCGGGGAACATCTCTCGCGTCATCGTAATTATTTCGTAAGTGCGGTCAGGCTTGTGTGTGTTGTTTGGCCTTCGAGAGTTTTTCGTCTTGCTCGCACTGGTTGACTGATCTGCCACGGATAACCGTATAATCTTGCGGTTTTTTTGCGGAATTTCTTTAACAACCACGTGGCCTACTTCCTATGTGAAGGCATGGGTCGTGTACAGTCAGTCACAAAACCTTATAAAATACTGTTAATACCATCTTTGGCATATGGTCTACGTTACTCCGCCCATATTTGTGCAACACCATATTATGCAAATTTACTTTGCATTAATATGTTTAGTAAATAAATAAATAAAATTTGGGTTATGTCCATTATTAATACAGTGTTGCGCGAGGGCATTTCAATGTTTTCCTTTTCTTATGTCTTTTTATGATTTTTGTTTTTGGTTAATTATATCAATTGTAATAAAATATTATTTATACTCGTGCAATAACCTACAGCTGTTCGTGACATTGCTTATGGAGGTCTCCTGAGAACTGGAGAATTTTCTGCAGTTACAGAAATAGGATAAAATCTGTTACGAGAAAGCTTAAGAGAAAGGAACATGTCTTAATTTTTTAGAACAATGATAGTAAACAGATCCGGTCCATGCTAAACAAGAATGGTGTTGGAAGGAATACTGATGATGTATGGAGTCTATGGATCCCAACCTTTTGAATGCACATTTTGTAAAAAATTTAGTTCCTAAACGTTTCAAATTTGTATGAAAAATAAGGAAAATTCGTTTCAAAAAATATTTTTTGCATACAAATTTCAAAACGAAAAAAAAAACGTTTCTTTCTACAAAATTTGGCCATTATTACAAATGTTTGAGGATTTGGACTAAATTATGTCCAGGACAGTTGGCTATGATGGCTTTGGTCTCAAATTTATTATACATATTATTAATGTCACTTATTGGCAGTTATATATGTATATTGAGCTTGGTTAACATCATTTTTCACCACATCTAGTTTTCCATTGTCATCGAAGATTGCTAAAATTATTCCCATTAAAAAGAATAATGGAGCACTTAATGATTTTAGACCAATCTCTGTATTGCCCAACACATAATCGATATTTTAATTAAATATGAAGGAAGTTCGGCAATAAGTAAATAAATGAGGTCCAAGGGACACATCAAAATTGCATTGTCGCAAAAGATGACCAGAAGTACGTAATATGTATGTCATATTAAATTTCATTATTCCAGCTGAAACTAAAGTAGAATCTTAAGCTGTGAGGTCAGAGTTATGAAATAAAAGAGTTAAAATAAACCACATTTAAATAAAACTACTGCGGTATGAGTATTTTTAATTGTCAAGAAAAAAAATTTGCAAAAGGCAAGAATTTTTTTTGGTGAATGTCGAAAAATTCCCAACCTGGATCTGGCAAGCCTATTTAGAGCGTACCACATTACAGGCGGAAAATATGTATGTTTTTTGCGAGCTTCAATTTTCTTGCATTAGGCTGAAACATTAGAGTGATATGAACTGATATCTGATGGGTCAATCAATACTAGGACGGTATACTTCAGGCCAAAGCCTCATAGGTCTCCTAAAGACAAAAATGTCGATAGATCAAACGAAAACCTAAAAAAAATTAACCTATTTTCGGCAAAAAAAAACTAATGATCTGTTTCACAATAACGACACGAAACTTACAATTTATATTGAAAACAAAAACAAATTTTCCTATATTTTTGTTGTTTTCAATATACAGGGTGGCCCAGAAAGACCGAAGTGGTGTGAATTCCTTATAACTTTTTATTTAAGACATATTTTTTTAATTTTTTGTTTTTTAAATGCAGTAAATTTATAGGGAATATTTTTAAATTAGTTATTAAAAATGATATCCCGCAAGTGGTGGACATTTTCTGCTTCGCACAAATGTGTTCTTTCCATTTCCATTATTCATAACTTAGTTATGAGTGACGAAGCCTCGTTAACAAACAAAACTTTAGGATATGGGATATTGAAAACCCGAGAGTACTTCATCAACGACAATTACATCCAGTTAAGTATACTGTTTGATGCGGTGTTTCTTCAGAAAGGATCATTGGCCCATATTTTTTTGAAAATAAACGAGGTGTCGCCATTTCCATCAATGGTGATCGATATCAGGCCATGTTGGAAAATTTGGTAAAGCCAACCGTGGAAAACCATCCGCAAATATGGTTCCAACAGGATGGACCCACAGCGCACACTTCCAGGGCCACAATGGCTCTTTTACGCGACATCTTTGGTGAAAAAATAATTTCGCGTAGAAACAATTTTAATTGGCCTCCGCGTTCCCCGGATTTAACTGCTCCAGACTGTTTCCTTTGGAGTTATTTAAAAGGGAAAGTTTATCTTAATAAGCCTAGGACTATTGAGGAATTAAAAACCAATATTCGAGACGAAATTAACAACATAACACCGGAAGTTTTGCGAAAGGTCATTGAAAATGTGTTGGAAAGAGCACATTTGTGCGAAGCAGAAAATGGCCACCACTTGCGGGATATAATTTTTAATAACTAATCTTAAAATATTCCCTATAAATTTAATGTATTTAAAAAACAAAAAACTAAAAAAATATGTCTTAAATAAAAAGTTATAAGGATTTCACACCACTTCGGTCTTTCTGGGCCACCCTGTACATAAATTGTGAGTCGAAAGTTTCGTGTCATTATTGTTAAACAGTTCATAATTTTTTTTTCAAAGTTGCCTCGCAATAATACTTTATATTCGAAGGTGCACGGTGAACTTCTTTATTCGCTGTATGGTCTAATATATGTACATGCATACAAAATTAAATATTTTTAGCAGTTAAAATCTTGTTGATGTTTTAAAAACAATTCAAAAAATATAAATACAACTTTAATAAACAAACATTACTAAAGTACATTCAAAGCAAACATTTCAATTTATTTTTATTGGACTTTGTTTAACACTAATGATTTTTCTTTTTTGTCTTAAGTAAACAAAAATGTTTAAGGAAAATTTCACAAACTACAATTTCATCGAATTGAAAGAGGGAAATATAAAAAATTAAAAATATATCAAACAGTGTGAATAATTTTTTAGGTGCCTCGTAATAAATAATTACTTAATTAGCAGAGATTTGATAAATTATTAAGATTTGATAAATTGAGATTTGATAAATTAAATAACTTTTTATTTGCACAATTTGCACAGATTATTGGATGGATGGTGTACCAAAGAAATGGGTGATACCCAGAGCCAACATTCAAACTGCAAGTTGTTAAATGAATGTGTACATATGTATATATATATATATATATACATATATTAATTGAGTTCGCGTACTTAAAAGTTTTTAAAAATTTTACTCAACTTTACTGCATTTTACTGAATTGCGTTCGCGTACCCAACCTACCAGCGTTGTCAACTTTTAAATTTCAAAAAGCACTGAAACTACTAAAATAGCGCGTAATTTAAGTAAAAAAGCACTAAATTTTTAATTATTATCATATATTAAAAAAAATTGTTATACACAAATATGCATATAAAAAATATAATAATCGGTTGACTTTGCAATACATTTTTAAAACTATAAATTTGAGGCATCCAATACACATTTTAATTGTACATATAAGAATCAGTGAATTCTCAAATCAGTTTGACGAAGCCTTTTGTACTTATTATAAAAAATTTTATTTTTAATAATTTTTCGTCAGGAAAGAAACGTATTTTTCGAATTCAATCAAATTAGAAATATCCGATAATTCTCAACTGAAAACTCGATAGTGGACTAATTATATTTTCGATACTTTACTTAGTAAATACTTCTATTATGTCTTCTTTGTTGCTTGGCAAAACATTTCTTATATTAATTATGATTTAAATGTTAAAGTTTAAGGGAAATATGGCGCTTATTTCTTCCACCAAGCCTTGTACAATCTTAGTAGAATTGTTTGAAATGCTTAATTTAAGTTCAGAGCTTGGCTTTTTTTAATATAGACGTCCTCGAAAGAAAAAATAGGTGAGGAAATTTTTCTTCGAGTTTTTGGTTTAGTGCCACCGACTCGAAACAAAAAGCACCGATATGAATTAAAAAAAGCACTGAGCACTAACTTCAAAATTTTTCGCTTCGAAAATTTCAAAAAGCACTAAAAACAATGCGAAAAGCACCGAGTTGACAACGCTGTTCCTAATGCTTGGTTTTTTGAAGAGAAATTGCTCTGAATTTACTAACACGTACACACTTAAATAAATTTATACTTCTTTTGTAAGATCCAAAGTAGAATACGCCGCCTCTGTCATTTGGAGTCCTCACGTCTCTACAAACATTGGAAAAGCGTAGAAAAGTTCAAATCTTATTTTTTTATATATAGATTTCTCCGAAGGAAAAAATAGTTGAGGAAATTTTTCTTCGAGTTTTTGGTTTAGTGCCACCGACTCGAAACAAAAAGCACCGATATGAATTAAAAAAAGCACTGAGCACTAACTTCAAAATTTGAAAAAACACTAAAAACGGTGCGAAAAGCACCGAGTTGACAACGCTGCAATCTACAGCAACATAAATTGAGAGAGTAAAGTGACATTTCTCGACTGAATGTTTTGCAAAATTTTACTGCAGAAATTTATTCGTAGTAAAGTTTAGTAAGATAAAAACATATGATTCAAAATGTAAGCAAATGAAAAGGGAAAATTTTGAGAAAAGGATAAATAAAAATTGTGAAAGTCATTAAAGGATAATTAATTTACAAAGCATAACAATAATAAATGTTAATATACATATTTTCCTGTTTATTTTATCAATCCTTTTTTTTTTTTGAAAATTATTCTAATTACTCAGAGTTGTAAGACTGTAAAGTATCTGGTTATTTAGTATTGCACTTGCTTTTAAGGTAATCAGTAACAATAACAAATAGTCATGTAATTTTTACAAAACAAGGAAATCCAAAAAAAATTAATACCAATATTACATGAAACAAATTACAAAATTTATTCTTATATTGTTCGTGTTATAAAAATACTGTCCCGAGTACCAATAATTAAAGGAGTTGAATAATCAAAAGTTTCTATATTTTTCAACACTATGTGGAATAGGACTCAGCTGTTTCTTTAATCTTACTAATTTTTATAATTTTTTCTTCAGTAACAGCTCTTTTTGGAGAGTAAATTTCAAAATTTTCGCAGTAACTACTCATTTACTGCATTTTACTACAAAAGTAAAAAAACACACCTATTGTCTTACGCTCCCACTTGAATGCATATACAAAAATTTATTCAAGTCGATAAAATATTCTTTTACTATTGTTTCCTCCATAAATGTACTGCATATTTTTATTTATTTTCAATAGTTTTGCTTAACGACCCCTCCTCACATTTTCACATATTTATTTTTCTTAATTGAATGAAAAAAAAAATCAAAAGTCATTATAAAGTAGACAAAACCATTCAGAGTGTGCTGTGAATGGCCAAAGAACAGTAAAAGGTTTTGTGTATTGAATCCGGAAAGTATAATCGTGAATCACGTTCTCTTCGCATCGCTTTCGGACCAAAGTTTGCAGGTCTCATTGCAGCTGGGTTCTTTCCGCCATTTGCTGAAGCTTGCGAGAGAGTCTCCTTTTACTTCCAATATCTCAGATCATCTTATTTACATCTTGATATTGATTGGCTTTTTAATAAGGCCATCCACCCTGTTCAGGAACCTCTTGCGTGACCGCGGAAGCGCTTCAAAACAGCTTATTTCTAAAATATAATTTGTTTAGTGTTTTCAAACATCACATAATCTTTTATTGGAATATAGTTATTCTTATTTTCTCTTTTATTAAAGCTTTACATCGCAGTAGTAAGAATAATAATCGATGATTTCAATAATACGAGTACTTAGTAGCAGTCATTGGTGATTCGTTCCCTTATTTTGCTATTTAGATTTAATATAAAAGTGTTAAGGACGCGTAAGTGATGCACTCTCGATAAAAAGGTAATTCACAATATCAGTGGCACAAGCACTGCAGTAATATTGACAGAGGAGTTGTAAGCGAGCATCAAAATATATTTATCCTAAAGTGTATAGCACACGACGCATATGGCTCTCACGTAATTTTGACGTCATCACGAAGCTACATTTGCTAGATGGCGTGTACTAGTAGCATACGTACATGTAGATATTCAAATGCTTACAGATGTGCTGCCTCAGAAAATGTATTGGATTCGGCTACATGTGCCACATTTGTATTTTGAAACAAAAACACTATCAGAACTTTACTACATGTAGCCACTAACATTAATTTGCAATTCAAATGCAATTAACATGTTGGAAACTCCCGTGACGTCATTTCCACCCACGCATGTGGCTTCCTAAATGCCGTGTACTGTAGGCTTAAGAGTAGAGCAGTCTTTTAATTTTAAAAAACCCCACATCAGCTGCGCCAGGTCTAATAAAAATATATGTACATACAAAATTCGTATAAGAAAAATTAAGTACTCTTTATGTCGAACTTTTTTGTGAACAATTTTGACGTCGACTGTATATTTTAGTGTTTGGAATCGATCTTCTGGATTATTTAAATACTATTTTTAATCTTTTTGTTGTAAATGACGTACAAATTTAAAAAAAGATACACACACATAAAATTTAAATTAGAAATAAAATATTAAGGCCGTTTAATTTAAATTTATTTTTATTAATTTGTTTTTAGTATTTTTTTTTAAATATACATATATACTGAGTGCTTTCAATCACGAGTAAATGTTATTTTTAGATATTATTTTTATAAAATTCAAGAACCCCATACACAAATAGTTATTCGGTTAGAATATCAACTGCATCGTTTTTTTTATGTAAAAGTTTTCTTGCCCCTTCACTGGACAAAAATCAAAACTCCAAGTAAATAAATTTTAATATGGTGATCTGTAAAGGTCTCAAGTACGTCCTGTACCTGTAAAGAAGCCTGGTACTAAGTTCACAGTTTTGTGCGAAATGATGTCAAACTACATGTAATATTATTTGGTATGAAATATTAGCGAAATAAATTCGCAAAAGTAGTACTCTCTATTTTTGCTGTGTTTAGACGACGAGTTCAATCACCTGCTTCGCTTTCTGAATCATGTTTATGAATCTTGCTGTTTACACTACGCATTCGTGTTTTTTGCCCTAGAATTAGTGCTTTTTGCGCTAGATTTTGTGCTTTTTATTTCTTAACAGTGCGGAATTGTTCAACTTGGTGCTTTTTCATCTTTGATTTTAGTGCCTTTGGTGCGTTTTACAAATCTACTAAATATTAATTTAAGAAACACCAAATAAGAATTTTACACTTTTCAAAAACTATCTGATTGCACTCCTTTTAGACACGTAAACTTGTTAGTGTTAGTTCAGCTGGGTGAAATATATAGTAAGAAAAAGTTTCTATTTCACAGTAAGAAAAAAGAACATATTTCTAGAAGTTACAGAGGATACCATACACGATAAAAAAACTTAATTACAATAATCCCACCAACAGAATTCTCATTTGGAAGCTAACAATTGAGGGAAGCAATGTCGTGCTTTCTTTCTTGAACGAAAGCTTCGATAACATTGTGATACAAAAGTTGAGAAAAAAATTATTCAGGGGCTTCCATGTACCAATTCTGTTTTCTTGGAGTCCATAGAGAACGAAAATACCTTTGGTTTTTTAGATCATTTCGGAAAGTGATTTTATAACGGTAAATATGGAGAAAAACTGTTGTTCTAGAATTTCAAGTTGAGAGAGTCATATCTTCTTTGTTTCCGAATTGATTTCTATAAATAATTTAGCCATTTACTGACCGATTTGCAAAAAATATGTCTTGTTTGAAAGATAATATCAGCTCCTTTACACAGATAAATAATTAGTAGAAATTCATTGGGAAACATAGAAGGTATGACTCTCTCAGTTTTAAATTCTGAATTTCTTCATATTTCCCGTTATGAAATCACTTTCCGAACTGATCTAAAAAACCAAAGGTATTTTCGTTCTCTATGGAGTCCAAGAGAACAGAATTGGTACATGAGAGCCCCCTCGATGCAAAACGTCTTGCGTAAGTAGATATGGAAATCATCGAAGCCTTTCTTTAAAATCCAATCATAAAATATTCATCATTTACACTTACGCAAGCCCGGATACGGCCATTGTACTTTTTTCCTCCATTCAAACTTCAAAAGCCATGCGATGCATCAGTTAGGTTTTTGGTACAATACACAAATGTTTCCATTTTTGTAAATGTTTTATATGGAGATATATACATACATACATACATATGTATGTACATAACATTTTTTATATTTTTAAAATTTTTTATATTTTTATACTCTTAGATTTTTTATTTTCAATTAATATTTTAACTGAATCTTTAAAAAATGTTAATAAGTTATTTAATTGAATCCTAAAAAGTATTTCAATTAATTTTTTAATTGAATCTTCAAAAATATTTCAATTAAATTTTAATTGAATCTTTAGAAAACCATCAATTAAATTTTTAGTTTATGCAATATTTTTTTAATTAAAAAAACCAAAAAAAAAAATTCAATTTAAATGGATGAGTTAATACTACAATTTCCGTGATTGGTTGATAACTAATTAATTTTTTAACTGAATCTTTGTTTGTTTTAATTGAATCTTGTTTTTGCTTTTTTCTGTGTACTTATAAGCAAATACTTTTGATTTATTTCAATGATAATTCTTTATAATTTAGTTTTATATTACTGTGTATATTTCTGGCTATTGTTAATCCTATAAATTTTATTTCTTATATTCTATTACGACCCTTATATCGAGCCTTATTTTCGATTTTATCGTAAGCGACAAAAATTAAAATTTCAAGAGAAGGTTTTTTTTAACTTTAAGCTTACAATAAAATTGTACAGCCTATATCTTAAAGGTTATTAATAATTTTGGCGTTTTGATAATTCTAAACTATGGATAAGCAAATATAGTCCGTCCGTCTGATGTACGTGAAATCGGGGTTCCGAAGCTCCCAGAAAAGCTAAGGACTTCGGTATTGGATCGTTGTATAAGGAATGGTCCAAAATAGATTGTTATTGAAAATTAGCAAAATCGAGCAGACGGTTTCAGAGCTCGAAAACTTAAACTTTAAAATTTTGCCATATAAAAGCAAATAGCTAATATTAATTTTAGTTTTCTTGTTCAATAACCTTATTTTATATTTCAGTATAAATAAAACTATATAAAAAAAAATAAAAAAAATATAAAAACGTTTCCAGGGTTGGAAAACTATAACTTTTTTCTAACTAATTTTTTCTTTCTACTCTTAAAAGAAATATATTGGTGTAGGAAATCAGAAAATTCTAAAAGGATAATTGCAGGGTTAGGAAACTTCCACTTCTTGTGATATTTAGAAGTAATTAGGTAAAATTTTTTTATTTTGTTCTTTATAATTTAAATATATTTTATATTTTGCAAAGAAAAGTTTGGTATCAAAACGTAGAACAATAAAAACGAAGCCTTCAGAGCTGGAAAGTTTAATTTTTTTTTGGGTATTAAAATAACTAAATAAAACTAATTGCTTTACTTATTTCCCTTTTTCATTGTTCGCTAAGGATATTTTATAAATTTTTCAAAGAACTACATAGGTATAAGCAGCCAGAAAAATATAAAATTATGATTTCAGGGTTGAAAAAGTAAGGAAGTAACTTGGTCAATTAATTTTTTTTCTTACATATTAAATGTTTTTACATTTTAGAAAGAAATAGTTCGGAATAAAAAATTATAAAAATAAAAATCATTGCTCCAGACCTGGAGCTTAAACTTTTTCTGGTATATAAAACCAATAAAATCAAACAAGATATTTATTTGGCAAGTAAATATATTCTATTTTTTTAGAAAGAAAGAAATTAGTATTAAAAACCAGAAAAATCAAAATTATGGTTCCAGGGTTGGAAATTGAAAAAAAACTTGGTAAAATAAACCAAAAACTATTTTTTACAATTAAACATATTTCATGTTTAAGGAAGATCTTTATTCAATATTTTTTATCTATCATAAATTTTTATATGGATATCTCTCTTAAGTATAAACAAAGGTTTTCGTCATGTTGGTTATTATGCTCTCTGTACAGTTTTGTTTCAAATCGATGGTATTTCGTTTACAGCTTGTAACGAGTTCTTATTACTTTTTTAGGGTTCCGTACACCAAAGGTGAACAAAGGAACCCTATTGTTTTCGCTACGCTGTCCGTCTGTCCGTCACACGGTATTTTCTCAGGAACCGTAAGAGCTACGGACCTGAAATTTGGACAGAGTATGTAGAACCTTGGCCACTACAACAACTACAATTACAATTACAATTTGGGTGCTCCAAAACGAGCTGCGAAAATGTTAAAATCTCATGTAATATACATACAATTGTATGTACATATGTATATTGACACTTGAAGTTTGTAAAATTAGTGTATTTTTATATAGACTACAACAACAAACATTAAAATATTAAAAAATTTAAATTAAAGGGTGGTCCATCAGTTAATGCAATTTTGACTATGTAATTTTGACAAATTGCTATATCTTGGAGACCGTAAGAGGTAAACTCTTGAAATTTTCAAAAACGGTAAAACTAAAAAATCCGAAAATTATAAAATCAATAAACCGAAAAAAAATCGCCAAAACCTGAAAAAAAAATCGCCAAAAATTTAAAAAAAATCGCCAAATCGAAAAAAATCGACAAAATTAAAAAAAAAATTCTAGCACTAAAATAAATCGCCAAATTCGAAAAAATCGTTTAAATGAAAAAAAATCGCCAATTTGAAAAAAACGCCAAAAACCGAAAAAAATCGCCAAAACGCGAAAAATGCGCCAAAACCAAAATAATTGTTTATATGAAAAAAAATCGTCAAAATGAAAAAAAAATCGTCAAAATGAAAAAAAAATCGCCAAATTAAAAAAAAATCGCCAAAACGAAAAAAAATCGCCATAATTTAAAATAAACGCCAAAAACCGAAAAAATCCTCAAAACAAACAAAAAGTGACAAAACTAAAAAAATCGCCAAAAACAAAAAAAAATCACCTATATGAAAAAAAACTCCAAAATTAAAAAAAATCGCCAAAATAAAAAAACGCCAATATAATAAAAATTGCCAAAATTAAAAAAACTTCAAAAACCAAAAAAAAGTCGCCAAAACGTGAAAAAAGTGCCAAAACTCAGAAAGCGCCAATAAATCCAAAAAACCCCCAAACTAAAAAAAACGCTTAAAACCGAAAAAACTCAAAAACGAAAAAAATGCCAAAACTATAGTTTATATTGTTCGTATTGAATTACATATCTCTTGCCTGTACGGAACCCTTCGTGCGCGGGTCAAAGTCGCACTTCACTGAATTTATTAATAAATGGAATTAGAAATAAAAATTTATCGCTAAATAACAGTCATAACTATAGAATAAAATAAATGAAATGTTCCTTTTAATTTCCCTGAAAACGTTTCTTCCTGCTAAAGAAAATCGAAGAGATTCTTTGGGAGTATGGATGGAATGGGATTTTTCAATTGAGACACTAAAGCGTTTTGCAACATCAAAGATTATTCAATACGGGAAAATATAAAACAAGTTAGTTTATTTGGTATGGAGGTACAATATTAAGACTATTTTAGAGTTATTAAATAGTAGCACGGTTTTTGAGCAATACCTGATTTACATTAAGCATTTTTTCATGAAATTTCATGAATTTTGTTGCACGCAACTTTTTCTATTTTCTAATTACAGCGATATAAAAGAGAACGTTATATAAAAAAGGACGTAGAATGAATCTCTGATGCATTTTTGGCAAATCTTTTGATATAAGTTTCTCTTCTAAGCCTCCTATCGAAAAATAAAAAATTTTCATGCAACTAATTGCATGAAAAAATGCTTAATGTAAATCAGGTACAACTCGAGAGCGAGTAAACAAGCCCCAATTTTTTGGTATTGTATTGACGTAACGTCAACGTTGACAACTGAAATAAGGGTGAATGTAACTTATTTCTTATATACAGAGTGTAGAGTAAAATATTCAACTATTGCTACACAGAAAAAATTATTCCCAAAAAATTTTCATTGTTTGAACTAAAATTTTGATTCAGTAAATATTTTTTACTATTCAATTAAATAGCTTGATCCCATTTGGTTTTACGCAAAACAAAAAAACAATATGGAGTGAAAAATTCCAGTTGATACAATTAATATAAAGTAATACTTGTAACAAAATTATTAAGAGAACATTTCTGTTCCAATATAAAAATTGCTTACTGTACACAACAGTTATTTATGTTATTTACTTTTCATTATCTTTAAAAAATTTTGTTGAATCAGACAATCTGTTGATTGAAAAAATCGGGGGTTTTTTCCAAACAAATTATTACAAACTTTTGCATTTGAATTTACAAATTTCTTTGTAGGACCTAAATTAAGAAAATTAGTATTTGATTCAGAAAATTTTGTGTTTGAAATGAAAAATTAGTTTTTTCTGTGTAAAGCCTGGTACTCTGTTCACAATTTCGTGCAAAATGCTGTCAAACTACATACATATATAAAATTATTTGGTATGAAATATTTGCGAAACAAATTCGCAAAAGTAGTACTCTGTTCTTGTTGTGAAAAACACGTAAAGTCATGATGTCTTTCCATGCAAAATTAGTCTGGCATCATTTTAGTTTAGCTGCAAAACAACATGAGCAGTGCTTTTTTCGCACGAAATTTTAACAATGTTGCATACTTTCAAGCAATAAAAGCAAGAAATTTAGAAAAAACCGCGAGTTGGGCCACATTTAGTACATGTAAAATTTTTCATGCAAAATAATCAAGGTTTTTAGCAACTTCGAACAGAGTACCAGGCTTAATATCGAAAATAATATATTTGAATTAAGTTCCTTAGTCAAAAAAATTTCACTGCAACAAAAAATTATACATTTGTTTGCAAAATAAATATGTATGTATGTATCTATGCATGCATCTGTATACATATCATACGTACTTCGGTAAAGGGTATATAAGATACGGCAGAGCCGAATAAAGCTCTCTTACTTGGTTTGATTTGGATTTAACTCAATTTCTGAACATTGGCTGATATAATTAATTTTGCAGATTTGTGCAATTTTTTTTATAAAGAGAAGTTCCACTTAGGCAATGAATGCCTACTATTATTCTTTAGGAAAGGGATAGTGTAAGAAAAGATGGGTTGTGAGGGAAGAGATGGAGTAAGATTTCAGTCTTTTACAACCCTGTTTTTTTGCGTGGTGTTGTTATTTCTAATGACTGTTAGAGACCGAGCTTGAAGGTACGATACTTCACTTCGTTCATTCAATCCGTTCTATTAGAATTATATATCGTCACCTTAAATTCAAACGGGCGTAACTACACAAAAATTTGAAGTCGAGTTTTTGATTGATTATGGTTCACTTTATCAAAATACATGTTTCTCGCAAATATTTAGACCTCTGCGATCAAAAATTACTATTTATTAAAGAAATTCAAGCATAGATTTTTTTATAGCATGGAACGTAACTAAAATAAAATCCTAAATATATATAATTGGAAATAAATGGTTAAAAACATATAAGTATCCATGCTACAAGCAAATTTCGAAAAAAAAAATTTCAAGAACACATATATTATTATTGATTATAAAAAGTTTTTTGTTTCTCCTGTAAAACATATAAAAGTATAGTTACGTCCATTTGCATTTAAGGTGACGATATGTTTTATTTAGTTTTTGCATTTTGCTCGATTTTTGCGTGAATTATTGTATTCTAATTGAAGCCGTAGTAATTTAATTTTTGCATGTAATTCAATCAAAAAGTTTTTAAAATTTTTCTTATTAAGTTTTTTAATTATTGCATCATCCCATCCCTAATATTGCACCAAAATGCAAAGACATTTATACGAAAGCGTGCCAAAATTACAGTAAAATAAAAATTTGTAATAAAAAAAATTTCCTTCAACGGAAAAATAAAAAACAAATATTAAATCGTAAAAAATGTTTATGGAAACATTAATAAAACTTACAATAAAATTTCTGAAAATGTTGTCTGCAAAAGCTAACGGCATCATTAAAATATTGTAAAATATTCATGAATTCATTCATCCTTTCACTCATTTGTCAAATATTACTTAGCGCATTGGCTGACTAAAATGCTTGCAAAAAAATTAAAATTATATTAAGAAATTAAAAAAAATTATTTACATTCCATTTCATATTTAAAAATTTGCTTCCTCTGAATATATTTTATTTATTTATTCCCTATTTAGATTAGAAATTATACGAGTATTTGAAGGTGCTGCACAGTGTTAAATTAAGTCTCTAATTTGGACTACGAGTATATCGGCTGTATGCAAAAAAAAAACTCAAAGTAACTTAGGCTGAGTTTACATCTTGCATTTCTTGTGTGTCATTTGCCCAAAAAAGCGTAACCAACTAATAACTAATGAAAAACTGTTTGATTCAGATATGAATTTTTTGATTTACACAGTTTGCAATCATGTTGGATTCTATAAAATTGTCTATTAATTATCTATGAAACTAACGTAATAAAAAATTTTTCATTAGTAATTAGTTGGTTACGCTTTTTTTAGGCTTGTGTGGCACACAGATGTAAACCCGCCCTTAGCCAAACAATGTTAAGTAAATTTGTATTCTAAAAAAAAAATTCTATATGAAAATTGTAAAGTTTGTCAAGACTACTTTAAGCTGATATTTCCAAAATATGTGTTTTGTACCGCAAATATTTTTGTTAATATAACACATATTGATTCATCCCAGCTAAAAAAATTATATATGGACCATATATTTTTAGTATATGAATGTATATAAATATATATGAATATGTATGAATTCATGTATGGAAATATATGGGATTATACATGGCAAAACTATTATATATGAATTAATATATGGACTAATATATGAAATGTATTATAACATATGAGCTCATATATGAAAATTTTATTATTAAGCTCTTCATATGTGGATCCATATATAAATATAAGATTTTATATATGGAGCCATATAAGAATGTATACATACATGATATCTGAATTGGAAATCCATTAGAAAATACATACGGTATGAAAAGTTTATATGCGTAACCTCAACGTTTAAAAAAGAAAAACTTTTTGTTACAAAAAAACCATTCTTGTATGATTTTATACATTGTGGCCCCATTTAATATATCAAATAATCAAAAGGATAATCCAGTCATTAATTTTATAGAAAATAACAATATTTTCTAGATAAGAAACAAAGTTCATATTACTGTATTGAAAACTATTGTTAGACGGATTATTTTTTCTTTTATAATTAATTGCATTAGTTTTTAATCTTATTTCTTAAGCTAAATGTTATGTACGAATATGATTTATGTGTTTTTTTAAATAATTGATTCACCTCTTGATGAATGAAATGACTTTTAGTTCGTTTTGAATTATTTGTCCAAACAAATGTTTCATTAAATACAACCTCTCTCTCAAGTCTAAAAAAAAATTAATTTTAGTAATTTAATTTATTGCACAGCAGTGCGCTTTTGTGAATCAAGAGTGTATGAATATATATAATCATATATGCCCATATACCCTCATTTTTCGGATCCGAGCCATATATGGGATATCATATATGCACCATACATATTTTTTTAGCTGGGTAGTTATTTTAAATTAATTATATATATTTCTAAATTGCCTAGTTATTTATTTTAAACTGAAAAATAAGTACTTACATTTGGAAAATTGTTATTTCAATATAAGTAGTTTCAAACAATTTTTTTCATTATCGGTTTTAATCAAAAAATTTAAATTTTTTTAAATATAGCATTTATGAGTAACAATACAGGCACGGATACTAATAATATATAACCCATTTCAATTTAGCTTATTAAAGAAATTTTACAAAACGATGTAAATTTTATTTATATTTTTCTTTAAAGTTATTATTTATTTAAGCAAACTGACTTTTTATATTCATATTATCGACTAAAAAAAGTAGTTCCATCAAGAAAAAAATAACTAATTCCCACAACAAAAAAATAATTATTTCCTACAATAAACAACACAACTACTTCTCAAATACCGATTATTTTAGTCTCCCGTCTTGTCAAAATCATTAATCCAGTAAGCAACAGCTTTCACCAAAAATGATTAATTCCTTTTATGAAATTTTTGCTGGGCTGTTATTAGTACTACGTACACTTAAAGGATAAAACATATCGTATAATTACGATAAATATTTTTGATTACGAAAAGTGTACTTAGACTTATTGTATAACGTTTTAAATTTATTTTTGTTTTTCTATTTAGGTTAAATTTCAGAATTCACAAAACTTTTAAATAGCTGATGTGTGAATAAAGGGGAAAAGGTTAAGCGCATTCTATATATTTTTTTTGGAATTTTTTAGAGTACAAAACAATATTTTTCTAAAATTTTAACTTTTTTCAGAAAATTTGCACGTATGTCCACATTTATGAAAAGGATCTCTAAAATTGTAGTTAAAGATGTTGAAAACTATTTACATACCCAGATAAAAAAATTATATATGGTCCATATATTTTTACTATATGAATATATATAACTATATATGAATATGTATGAATTCATGTATGGAAATATATGGAATTATAAATGGTAAAACTATTATATATGAACTAATATGGACTAATATATGAAATGTATTACTACATATGAGCTCATATATGAAAATTTAATTATGAAGCTCTTCATATGTGGATCCATATATAAATATGAGATTTTATATATAGACCCATATAAGAATGTATGCATACATGATATCTCACATAAGATCGTTTTTGCGATCAAAAAAAGCTTGGAATTTTATCACTGCTGAATTGGAAATCCATTAGAAAATACATACGGTATGCAAAGTTTATATGCGTACCCTCAACGTTTAAAATAGAAAAACTTTTTGTTATAAAAAAAAACATTCTTGTATGATTTTATACATTGTGGCCCCATTTAATATATCAAATAATCAAAAGGATAATCCAGTCATTAATTTTATAGAAAATAACAAAATTCTCCAGATAAGAAACAAAGTTCATATTACTGTATTGGAAACTATTTATTAGTTTCATTAGTTGCATTAGTTTTTAATCTGATTTCTTAAGCTAAATGTTATGTGCGAACATGATTTATGTGTTTTTTGAATTATTTGTCCAAACAAATGTTTCATTAAATACAACCTCTCTCCCAAGTCTAAAAAAATTTAATTTTAGTAATTTAATTTATTGCACAGCAGTGCGCTTTTGTGAATCAAGAGTGTATGAATATAAACTTTGCATACTGTGGAGGGAATTTACACATACATACATGTATGAAAATGTATGAATATATATAATCATATATGCCCATATACCCTCATTTTTTGGATCCGAACCATATATGGGATATTATATATGCTACATACATATTTTTTTAGCTGGGATGTTACATCTGAAAATGAAGCTAGAAGTGCTAGCTCTCATACTAGATTTAATATTTCTGTTATGTAATGGAAAACTTCACCAAATTATCTAACTGATTCGAAATACATACATACAAGTGATGTAACGAATGTCAATTTTTGATATTCGCGAATACTAATACGGATACGAATATTTCGAACGATATTCGCGAATACGAATACGAGTATTTGAAACGATAACGTATACGAATACGAATATTCTATGCAATATGAAATATTAAAAAATTGCTATGAAAAAGGACTTCACACTCTTGTTGGCATACTTTAAAGTTAATAAAAAGTATCCAAACGTTTAATGATCGTCATTGAATAGTATTTTAAAATGATGCAAAGCACAAATTTCTATAAAAAATTAATGTATTTGTACAAACTAAAATTTTTAGTCATATATTTAAATTTCGTTTAGGATTTATGCATTTATTTATTTAATTTCTTTGGAAAAATATTCGTATTCGTATTGGCTTTGACGAATACGAATACATTCGTATTCGCACCCGCCTGAATTTAGCAAATACGAATACATTCATATTCGCCTGAAAATGGCCGAATATTCGACAATTCGAATACTAATACGAATATTCGTGCATCACTAATACATACATAGCAAAATCCATAGAAAAATATAAAAATAAATATACAAAGTTTGATATTCGTGAATATGAATACGAATACGAATATATGAAACGATATTCGCAAAAATGAATATTATATGTGAAATTTATAGACATAAAATTGTGGTTTTATTTGCGACCGCAAAATGTAATATGAAAAAAATTTTATGAAAAAGAACTTCATACTCCTGTTGGAGTATTTTAAAGTTAATCAAAACTGCCCAATATTTTAATTGAAATAATTTCTTCAAAATTATTTATATAATATTTCTAATATTTTAAGCCATTTATTTAAATTTCGTTTAGGATTTTTGCATTTATTTATTTATTTATTTTTGGTAAATTATTCGTATTCGCCAAAATCATGCGAACTCGAATGCGAATACGAATATCTATAAGTGGCCGAATACTCGGAAATTCGAATAAGAATACGAATATTGGTGCATTTCATACGAATAAAAGAAATAAAAAATCAGAAATAATTTATAGTTAGGCTCAAGTTCAGTAATTTCAATTCTTATTGAATGAAATATTTTTATTAATTAATGTGAGTTTCTAAAGAAGAGAAGAAAAATTAAACTTAGACTTTAAGCTGGGGGAAATACCGATACTTTTCTGTGCAGCCACGCACTTCATCAGCACCCTAGTCTATCTACTTGGGTAGAGATTCTTATTAACATCAGCTATTTAACTTAAATGTACAATGAACGGAATATGAGAAACGATTGTTGTGTATACAATTGATTTACCTTTGGTAAATCAATTAAATTATCTAAAAATTTCTCACAGAAATAAAAAATTTTATATGTTTCCTATAATTTTTTAAATTGGGTTGCTTTACTTCGAGATAATGAAAAGTTATTTAATAAAATATAAAATTATTTGAATACTCCAATGAAATTGTATTCGATTTTGTACATCATAAGCTGTCAAGTGGTTGTTGAACACGGTGGAGTTACCATTATTAAATCACAAAATAATTAAAGTCGGATTTTGTATGATTTTTTGGCGGCAGGAACTAAGTCACCAAAACATAAATGAACTAAGTCCCTAAAGTTTTATATGGATGGCAACAAAAACGATTTTTGGGGAATTAGTTTTCTTTTTTTGGTTAAATTTTTGGGGGCCAAGTTCATTTTTATTTTTGGGGACTTAATGCATAGCGAACTAGCTCCCCAAACTTTGGGGACTTAGTTCAAATTTGATTTCGGCCAAAGTTCATTAGGGGCTTTGTTCCTACCGTCTGAAGGCCATAGGAAGTAAGTCCTCCATGAATTAAGTCCCAAAAAAAAACGAACTAATTCCCAACCACCGGAAAGAGTTATAGATATCATCGAAGCATTTAATATTGAAAGCGTGTGGAACGGCTTTGGTTTGTCGAAGGACAGCGCAAAACCCAAGCATTTCTTCACCGCGGCAATTAAGGAGGAAAATTTTTCATTCTGCTTGTTTTCATCATTGAAAGTAATATAATTAATAAAAGCAAATATATCTCCAACTAAGAGAATATATCTCCATTGATGCTACGTTTAAAATAGTACCACATGGCTGCTTTAAGCAGCTTCTTTTTATTTACATACAATATTGTGAAGAGGTAATTAAGTAAAATTTATTCTAGTGATAGAAATAACTATTTCTTTTCTAGATTTTTGCCATATTCTTTGTTCTGATGGACAAAAAAACAAATGAAATTTACAAAGCACTCTTTGAATATATTACGGAAAATATATTTAATTTAGATCCAAATATATTTATAACCGACTACGAACAAGCGCTAAGAAATTCGTTAAGTGCAGTTTTTACACGAGCAAGAATTGTAGGATGCTGATAAGTAATTTTTTGACAATTTAAAATTTATGAAGATATGTAGTGAAATTATAATTATTTTTAGTAATTAGTGTTTTTATGGGAATTTTTACAATTTAAGTTTAAAATTTGTAAACGCACTAATAATCCCAAAATTATATTTTACTTATTCAGTAATATATTTTTTTAATAAAATACATTGAAATTGATTATTGAGGGGTTTAGCTGGATCCTATGCGCATTTCACTGTTGCTAATGCAGATCATCAGGGAACCTTTACCCAAAGTTTCTTAGAACAACTAGAGTCATTATGTTATAAACTTTCATTTAAATAAATGAGAAGCTCAACAACAAATAACAAAGTTGAAACAAGAACTCAATAATCAACATGTTTTTTATTTTCTTACTTTACCATTATTACCATATTTACCATAATTATTTTTGGTCAAAACTTTTAAGTAATTAATTTTTAATCCACTTACATTAAAAAGTTCTTAACTCTAAAACCGAAAAGTTTTTAAACGAATTTTTTCACATACTATATATAAAGATAATTTATATAATTACAATAATGTTATATTTATATGTTGATAAAACTTCAATCATTATAGTGTTTGTGAAAAAAAACTGGTTGAGTGCAAATGGGTTGTAAATTAAAAATTCGCGCGAAAAAATGCGTTTTAAAACTTTTCGGTTTTAGTGTTAAGAATTAATCACTAAAAATTTATTAATTTTGTATGTAAAGAAGTTATTTAATACAAATACAATAATATTACCTATCGACATTTGCCTGAATCACAACAGTGTTTCTAAAAAATTAGGTGAGTGTAGCATACATAATTATAATTTCACTACATACCTTCAGAAGCTTTAAATTAATATATAAATCTTAAAATATGGTTTCTTAATTATAGGTTACATTTCTGCCAGGCAGTTAGACGAAATGTGACAAAACATAAATCCTTATTAGATTTTATTATGCGTCAATACTTTACCACAAAATTTTGGCACTTCCTTTATTACCGCCTGATTTAATAAAAAGTTCTTTTGTGGCATTAACATCCAAAATACTATTGATGGATACCAAATGCTTATTGGGGTTTTACTTCATTGGGGACTTAGTTCCTACTGCCAGTCTCGGTAGGTGACCAAACACCCAAAAACAAATATGAACAAAGCCCCCAAAGTTTTATATGAAAAAAAAAAACAACGACTTTTGGGGAATTAGTTCTCTTTTAGTTACATTTTTGGAGGTCAAGTTCATTTTTATGTTTGGGGACTTTTTTCATAGCGAACTAACTCCCCAAAGTTTAGTGACTTAGTTCATTTATGTTTTGGTTACTTAGTTCCTACCGCCGATTTTTTAACAAAGTAATGTTAGCTTTGCAACTACTATGAACTTTAAAGCTAAAGTAAAATATTTTTTACATACAGCCGTTACGTTAAATGCTTTTAACGTGTGGATATTTTTGTTTCTAAAAAAAACAACAACACAACTTATACATTTTTTCAATAAGCTTCAAAAATAACTTTTTTGGCTCTACTGAAAAATTATTTTTTTTGTATATGCGCTGTTATTCATGAGGACCACAGAATTACCCTATCTGGACTTAAGCACTTTTTCCTTTTTGCCACAGAAATAGCGATCCCCTTATGTAGACAAGTATTTGTTCAGTACGACTGCATTTTATTTAGAATTTTAGAACTAATAAAAATTCTTTTTGCTAATCGAACACACCTATTACAGTCGCTTAGGTGTTTCTGGAAACTACGGAATATTTTTCATATTTACTCATTTGTTTAATTATAAATATTTTGGCATACTGAGCAACATTTTCGTCAAGTATCTGTCTGCAGTTTTATTAAAATATTTATGTATGTATGTATGTTTTCTTGACATTTATTTTTATTACTAAAAAAATATATACATACATACATATGTATGTACATAGATATGTACACACATGCATATGTATATAAAATATTAAAAAATACTTTTTTAAGCAACACATTTAAAGAACACATTTTTGAGTCGCTGCTTTTTTTCGACACATCATATTTTTGAAAGAAATTATAAAAAAATATATGTACATATTTTAATATGTATTTCTTTTTGGATTTAAATTTAAATGGTGGGCGTTGGCACGAAACTATCAACTTGTTGAGCACTTACTTTTCGAATACCCTTGAGCAAATGGTCAAATTAAAAATCAACGAACTCGAAGCTTGTGCCACTTTAAATATTTTGTCATTCTTTTTTTTATATAGAATATTATAGAATGAAAATTGTATAAAGCATTGAAAAATATTGAAAAGCTTTAATTGAACTCACCGATTGTGGTGTAAATGGTGCCACAATAAAACATGGCATTCCAAAATGACCAGGGATTTTTTTCGTTTTCCAATTCTTCCAAAGTTTTATTGTTATTCAATAGTGATTCAACAGCGCTCTGATGATCACGTAGTGTACGAATTATTTGTCCATCGAATTGAGCGCCACTGTACTGTATTTCGGAATTTAGAAATTATTAGCCTTAAAGTTATTAGTGTTTAAAATGGCGTGCTTAAGTACCTTTCTTAGCTCGTAGTTGTGGGCAAGAGCTTTCATAGCTCGAAAAAATTCCTTCTGTACTGCATGAGTTTCGATGCGCTCCTGTTCCACTTGTCCGCCTGAAAGTATGATATATAGTAAAAACTAATTTAATTTATCTTGAAAAAGGAGTTAAAACTTTGAGCTTTTACAAACTTTCACAATTGTGTAGTGTATGACTTGGTTTACACACGTCAACTTTTGTTGATCAACTCATAATTAAGGTCTAAGAAAGACGGAGAAGAAAATACAAATATTTTTTTCTACTAGATAGCTGAATTAAAAGCTCATCAAAAAAATTGATATGCATGAAGCGGGACTATGAGAAACAAATTGAAATTTTGTCAATACGCTTTTGTCTCATATATTGCGAAACTGTTTGTCAAAGCGTGAACTATGAGAAAAAATTAAGCAGAATTAAAGAAATAAATATATTCCAGCTAAGAAAATTAATGAAGGTGAGTATTAAAAGGTCATACAAAAATATTTTGGGTCATGTATTTATTATGAAAAGCGATGCACCGACACTACCACCTACGTTGGAGCTGCAACACCAGAGAAAACAAAAAAAAAGATAAGGAAGTACTAATACGCTGCAATGCCAATTCTGGCGAAGTACTAACAGCAAACATAAATGAGATGCCCTCATTAAATTTCTTAATAATAACGACCTGCTTTCGTATTCTGTAAGTTGCTAAAGCTAAATCTCTAGCGCTAAAAATTTGTAAAGTCGATTTTTCAGTTTTTGGCTACAAATGCAATTTTCAAACGAGTATTGCTAAATCATGCAAAATAGTTAAAAATGCAATTCACCGAATTTTCCTGTTTTATGTCATCGCCAAAAAATTTTAATTTTCTATTTCTTCAGTATTTTAATGATAGAATTTAACTTTAGATTTAGCATCTTACAGAATACATGGGCTGGTTACAATTAACACCGGCATAATCCAACTTTTATTAATAGTACTAAGGAGAAGGTCTAATGTAGATATTTATATATAAAAATTTTTAATAGATATACCCGCCCACTTTTTTAAGCACAATATTAAGCTAATCAGATTTTTTTAAACAAATACAACCCGGAAAGCAATTAGCTTGTCTGCAGAAAACACCCAGGGTCTATGGCGGAAATCGAACCCACGACCTCTGGACTAAGAGGATAGCATTGTTACCACTCAGCCACAGAGGTCTATGGCGGAAATCGAACCCACGACCTCTGGACTAGGAGGCTGGCATTGCTACCACTCAGCCACAGGGGCACCTTGTATATTAATGTATATAAGGAAAACATTATTGACGTTATACAGGATTGGAGGGTTTCTGAAGAACATTATTAATTTTTTGATTACCTTTATATCATGTTTAAATTGGCTCGGCCAGCAAACTCTATTACTTTCAAGAACAAGACAAAAACTTACTGGGAAAGCTTGCGCAACTTACTCAGGAATCTTCTAAGGCAAACATCTTGTAATTGCCTGAGTGTAAAAGACATTGATTATAATATAAATATGATTGCTGAGGCAATGGTTAAGTCTTTTGAAGAGAGTTGCACTCCTTGGGAAAGGAAATAGCCCTATGAGAAGCCCTGGATGACAGAAGAAATTCGCTGCATAGGGAAGGATGTTCGTGGGCTATTAAAGAAAGCCAGAGGTAAAAAAATAGTAAACATATACTGGGATGATTATCGTAAATCAGTAAATACAATAAATTAATTTGGACGGCAAAACGCAATGCCTAGTAGCTTTTCTTTGAAAGGGTTGCAGCTTCCTTCCAAAACTTACATCTAATCCAAAATGCTGGTTGACAATATGGGCAAAAGGACAAAATCAATAGAGGAGATCTTTTTGTTGCTGATGAATACACGTTTTCCAAATAATAGGGAGGGACTCACAGTGGAGCCCCACAAGTTGGAAACGTGGCTTGCTTGGTCTAAACGTCACTGATGACAAGCAATAACCCAGCAAAAAAAGTTTTCTTGCTGGAAGCATTTTTGTAAGGGAGACAATGAAACGGAATCACTTGCAATTTCACTTTTATAACGATTTTTTTATTGGCATTGAGCCACTTACAACCAATAGAAATAAATCATTCACCAAACGTGGACGTGTATATGGGTAAATAGGTATATAATACTGTTCGTGTACGATCGTACAAGATGTTTTGATGGTCTGGCTTACGTTAGTTACTTACGACATGCAAAGTATATCTTCTAATTACTTTAAGTGCTTCAAAGCATCAAATATTATTATTATTATTATTATTATTATTATTATTATTATTATATACTGTGATATTTTTCCTGGAGGTGGAGGTGGGACACCTTATCATCTCATCTGGTTAGAATTTTTAATGTATGACATCAATTCGCATATCATCCAAAAAGCTGGCAAGAGGCAAGGGTAGTTTTTGCACATTAACCTGGCAACGTGACTTATGTGACTCTAAAGGCATACAATCTGAGTACCGACACTCTTATCCAATCCTTAATCCAGTTTCAAGTTGACAAATCAGTAATTAATTCAGTAAACTTCATGTGGGTTAAGCTACGGTATGCCCAATGTAAGCATTTCACATCTTCTTTGGTTAACCACTATATACAGACTGCTAAGGGACCTAACTAATGAAAGTTATTAACCTGTCTGCTATGCGGAGGATGTCATGATACTTTTAAGGGGCAATTACCTTAAGCAACTTTGCAAGAAGGCGGAAAGGACTCTTAACATTGCAATAAACTAGGCTTGGTAGAGAGGACTGAATATTAACCCACAAAACACAGAGATAGACTGATTATTAACCCACAAAACACAGAGAGAGACTTTTCCCATCCAGGAAGACAAAGATCATGCAGTATATTGATTCCTACTTTTCAGGAAAAGCTTTACCTTATCTCACCTTATCCGAGAGGTTTAAATATTTAGGAGTGATCCTAGATTGGAAGTAGTTGTGGATATACTAAGTAGAGGTCTGTCTGTAGAAGGGCTATTATATCCAGATAGGGGATTAGCCTTATTGCAACACAAATGGCTCCATAGGACTTTGATCAGACCAATTGTAACATATGCATCGGTAGTATGGTAGATATCAATGGGTAGAATGTACAATACTAAAAATTTTGATAAAATGGTGTTATAAAAACTAAATCCAATAGGGCGTTGGATGGTTTCTTTATTATTTAACCAATAGACATTTGTATAAGATACGAAGCAGCTGTTTCTAAAAAACATTTACAAGTGATTGAGGAATGGATCGAAGAAAACAACATACTACACAATCAGAACATAGGGACTCCTCTTGCCAGATACAACCAGACTTTGAAAATGTAAGACCGGCTCCCTGAGACTAGGGTTATAGCTGAATGTGAGGCTTTGATACTAGACAGCCAATCCTGGCTATTACACGCATAGCTAGAAGCTAAAGGAAAGCCCTGGTCTAGGTTTCTTCACAAAAAACATGAGACTGAAATTTGTTTCCGCTTATCTGACCACAATACAGCCTTACAGCTGGAAGTTCGCCTGATCACCAAGGTTTTGAAATCACAACTGAAAGAGTAAACTCTAGGACCGTTTTAGATTGCAAGAATATGATTAATAATTTCGCAGTACATGGCAACATAATCAGAAATGTACCTTGAAATGGATTGCCGAAAAAGGCACGAGCCTTACGGAGGGGAATTTTAATTATCGGAAAGCCTTTAAAGGCAGCGAAGATTGAGTTACCCATTTGGGCGAAGATGACCAACAGAATACGATGGAATAGTGATACGGTGGGTAATCTAACTAAAGTTTTATAGGGCGATCCAGACGAAGAGAAAACAAGATAACCATTGGAACTAAACAAGCTCGACCAAGGAACATTTATGGGCATCGTCACGGGGCACTCTAACTCATTTGTATTGGTTTGGAGACAATGGAGTACTTCCTTTGTCATTGTCCAGCTTTCGCACAATCGACATCCCAATATTTTGGGGATCACAGCTAACTGGACATAACCTACCTTAGAGCTATTAACTGGAAAATTTGAAGAGACTACGTGAACAATACTTAGTTCCTATAAAGGTGGAGTTGGATTTTTAATTCACATGAGAGCACATATCAGGTCTATACTAGCTTATGTGTACGTCCCCGAAACTGAGCATAATGGATCTTCTTTTTAACCTAACCTAACCAACATGCATTGTAAAGTCCAAGAAAAATTAATGAATTCCTGGTGAATTAAAAAAAATCACTGTTCACTTGGCAATCACAGTTTCAGAATGCTGGAAAGCCAAATAACGCAATAACGTAGAACGCATCAAAAAAGTAACATAAAGCCACTACAATAATACTTACATGCATGTACCGATGGTACAAGGAATAAGTAAAAATAATTATTGTGATGATCGTAAAGATAAGCAAGAATAGTTAAACATACTTAGGTAAAGTAATATAATTTCGTGCTAACCTAAATATAATAAATTCAGTGAAGTGCGACTTTGAACTGCGCACGAAGGGTTCCGTACGGACACTAGATATGTAATCCAATACGAACTTTAGCCAATATAAAGTATTTATTTGACAATTTTTCCTTTTTGGGTTTTTTCGGTTTTAAGCGTTTTTTTTAGTTTGGGGTTTTTTGTAATTTATTGGCGCTTTCTGAGTTTTGGCACTTTTTTTTCGTTTTGGCGATTTTTTTTGCTTTTTGAAGTTTTTTTTAATTTTGGCGATTTTTATTATTTTAGGGTTTTTTTATTTTGGCGATTTTTTATTTTGACGATTTTTTTAATTTTGGCGTTTTTTTTATATAGGTGATTTTTTTTTTGGTTTTGGCTATTTTTTTCTCGTTTTGAAGATTTTTTTTGTTTTTTGGCGTTTATTTTAATTTTGGCGATTTATTTCGTTTTGTCGATTTTTTTTAATTTTGGCGATTTTTTTAATTTTGGCAATTTTTTTTTATTTTGGCGTTTTTTTTTCTTCACATAAACAATTATTTTGGTTTTGGCGATTTTTTTCGGTTTTTGGCGATTTTTTTCATTTTGGCGGTTTTTTACATTTAGGCGATTTTTTCGAATTCGGCGATTTATTTTAGTGCTAGAATTTTTTTTAATTTTGTCGATTTTTTTTCGATTCGGCGATTTTTTTTTAATTTTTGGCGATTTTTTTCAGGTTTTGGCGATTTTTTTTGGTTTGGCGATTTTATAATTTTCGGATTTTTTAGTTTTACCGCTTTTGAAAATTTCAAGAGTTTACCTCTTACGGTCTCCAAGATATAGCAAGTTGTCCAAATTACATAGTCAAAATTGCATTAACTGATGGACCACCCTTTAATTTAAGTTTTTTAATATTTTAATATTTATTGTTGTAGTCTATATAAAAATGCACTAATTTAAAAAATTTCAAGTGTCAATATACATATGTACATACAATTGTATGTATATTACATGGGATTTTAACATTTTTCGTCGCTCGTTTTGGAGCACCCTTTAATTTTTGATTCTCATGTATTTAGTGTTGTAGCGGCCAAGGTTCTACATACTCTGTCCAAATTTCAGGTCCGTAGCTCTAATGGTTCCTTTTTTCACCTTCGGTGTACGGAACCCTAAAAAGGAAAAAAATGGAAAAACAGCAAACTAATAGTGATACTTATAAATGTGTTTACCAAAGGTAAATCAATTGTATACACAACAATCGTTTCTCATATTCCGTTTCATTGAAAATTTAAGTTAAATAGCTGATGTTAATCTCTACCCAAGTAGATAGACTAGGGTGCTGATGAAGTGCGTGGCTGCCTAAAAAAGTATCGGTATTTCCCCCAGCTTAAAGTCTAAAAACTAAAAATTAAAAGCTTAAGTCTTTAGAAATTTACATTAATTAATAAAAATATTTCATTCAATAAGAATTGAAATTACTGAACTTAAGCCTGACTAAAAATTATTTCTGATTAAAAAAAAGTTCATTCATTTAAAAAGCAATAATCTGCCATATTTAAAAAAATTCTTGTTTGTAATGATTTTATTTCGTACCATGAAACTACATAAGCATATTGCTTTCTTAGTTTGAGAGGACATTCCCTCATTTTACACACATTTTTATAAAAGCATGACTTGAGACAAAAAAGATCATACTCACGAGCACATCTCTAGGCATTTACAAAAACTTCACAAATGTTGCATTACTCTAATATGTTGCTAAGCAATGTTGGTGGCTCCTTTTTGGAATGTTTTCAAAAGCTGCAATTTCCTTCCCTTAACTGTAAATAAACACTTCTGTGCAACCTTGACTTTGGTGCTACTTTTGATACTCTTTGCTGTTTTATCGTTTTATTTATGGTTTTATTTATTTTTAAATTGAAACAAATACAAGCAAATACGCTATAAATCAAATGACATCATCGTTCTTTTCTTTGAAAATTTAAGATTTAATGCACTGCATGGAATTCCATTGGTACAATATAAAAACAAAATCCTAATTGTTTATTAAAAACACTTGCACTCGTACACCACTACAATCAAATGGGTTTGAGTAAATAAATGTGCCCTTAATTATGAAAGTGGTGTAAGTCATGTATTCCTTTGGTCGAGATATTTAGTAGATTACATTCAAGGTTGGAAACCGAAACAAATAACGGTATCGGTATTCATACCGGTACAACTATTTTTTAAATTTCGGTATCGGTAACGATATCGGTATTTTTTTATTTCGGTATCGGTATTACCGGTACATACCGTTATCGAGTTTATAATACCGGTATACCGATATAACTGCTAAATTTGATAATTCAGACAGTGGACATAGCAAAAAAAATTTGTTGGGAGTATTTAAGTATTTAAACTTATATGTTTCTATATACGTTTTTATATTGTTATTAAAAAATAATTTATTAAAAAAGTAAAATAAGAAAACTGCAGTTGAAACTTTGCATATATAAAGTACTTATTTTGGTTAATTAAACAAAATAATAAAAATAAATACATACGGTGTATGTCTTATTTATATTACACACGGAGTACATGTAGAATTGTTTGCACTTAGTAAAATTCAAAAATTCGTATTCGAATTCTCGAATATTCGTCCGTTTTTAGATACATTCGTAGTCACCAAATTCAGACGAAACGAATTTTTCAATAAATCAATTCAAATTTTTTGTAATTTTTTTTTGAATTGCCGGGAACTCAAAAGCATATTCTATTTGTTATTAATTTCTACCTAAGAAAGACTTTTCAGCCGAAATTATTTATTGGCAAATGTTATGTTTAATGTTACAAATTATATCCCTTATTCATAATAAGTTTCATTTTCTAAATCTAACAACGTTTGCCTTCTCCAGTGGACAAAGGTTGGTAAATTTTTTGTCAATTTTTTTACACTTTTTCTCGAATATTTCCTAAACTGTAAGCGAAAACCCATAAATGTTGCACACTTTTTTAGCTTTCGGATAGAAAAAAAAAACTCACTTTCAAAAATTTTTGTTATCTGATCAAAAACATGAGCTTGGTATCGATTTTAATTTTTCATTAACTAAAAGTTTACACAATTTGGTGCTTTGTGACTCCGCCCCTTTGAAGGATATATAGGATAAATTCCAGACTTGAGCTCTGTGACACCTCCTCAAATGCTGTATAAAACTTCATAAAAAGTCGGACAGCTAGTTTTAAAACTGCAGAATTATTTCAAATTTAAAAAAAAGTGTCCACTATATATCGGGTACTTTAGGCCCCGCCAGAAGGCAGCGTCGGATCGAGCTAAAAAATTAAGACCGCATTTATGGCAGCAAACCTCATATTTTAGACAGCGCACATATGTAGTATATCAATTAAAGAAAAAAGTCTTTAATGTGCATACATAAAGAAGCACTCTTCAAAACTTTAAATCTCCGCATTACCTTGTTTATCTGGAACAACCAATATCCCAAAGTTCGCGATTTCATATAAATAAGTTATCTATTTAAAAAGTTATTATTTAAAATAACTGTCTTTTTAAGGGCTTTGCTCTTTTGACCAATTTAGAACATTTATATGTCTAGAGATACGTTTTTCCTTCCTTAAGGCATTAAGCAGCTTATGAAGTTCGTTAGTATTTCGCACTGGTGATGATTATGATATGATTGCACTTTCCGGTTGATTAAAAAAAAACAGTGCTGCATAAGAATGTGTAAAGGCGAAAAAACGTGTTTATATAAGAAAGTTAATTGAAATAAATTTTTGAAATTTTATTTTTTGGTGGGAATCGGTATACCGGTATAGACCTAACCGGTATTCCTGATATCGGTATTTTCTAACCGAATTAGATTTCGGTATCGGTATCGATACCGGTATCTAATTATAGCGGTATTTGAATTGGTATCGGTATTTTTACGATACCGTTTGCCAACCTTGATTACATTTGAACAAATCAAAAAATATTTTTATATTATAAAACATTTTAATTAAGAGTTGTGCTGGTCTCTATTAATATAAATTTATTTAATATTTGTTGAATATTTAATAAAGTTTTTTCAATATTTATTTTATATTTCAAAGCAAAAATTCATGTGACTTAGACCACTTTCATAATTAAGGGCACAAATATGCTTAGTGTAAATTGCGAGAAATCCAAAACTAATTAAAACTAAAACAATTGGCTCCACAATTCCAGACAAACTGTTGCCAAGCGCACATACATACATACATGCATAGACACATCTTGAAGTGACCGTTTACGCACCATGTTTTTTATGGTGACTGTGTGAATTAGGATATCCTCTCGATGTACTTATAAAGGAAATGGGTGTATTTAACGAAATATGTTTTTGTTAGAAGACATAAACAACATGGGCCATGTTGCTTAAAATATACTTTTTTTTAGGTATACATACACATGACCTTATTTATAAAACTTTAAAAGTCTTTATAAAGGCTTTTAAAAACAAAATTTTCATACAAAATTGTTCTTAAAATGTCTTTATAAAGACTTTTTAAGTTTTATAAATAAGCCTGATAGTTTTTAGTTTGCCAATTTAAAAATTTTTAACAACTAAATATAATTTTTGAAAAAAAATTTGTATTTAAACAAACACTAAAGCTACACGATATATGTATATGTAAGTATGTAGATTTCATAGGTTCGATTGATCATCATCATTTTGTAAACTTTAAATGGACAAATAAGGCTAGTTGGCGATTTCTTTTTTCATCTTTTTTTTCGGGGATTTTTTCACATCCATTGTTTTATCATATGCATAATATGAAAGCCTGTAAGTTGTCAGACATGTGCGGTAGAATTCATTAAGGCCGAGTCAAAAAGAATCGGGCATGCGTTAAACTTCCCATTTTTTAACTGACAGCTAATTTGACAGTTACAGTTACATATAAATATATATACATATGTATATGTATATACTATATATATGTATATTGAAATAAAAAAATTTACAAATTTGTGTTGGCCCTAGAAAATATCATGTGTGAGATCAATGAATTAAAACATTTCTTGTATGTCTAAATGTGTTCTTCATTAAAAATCTCTATTTTGAAAATTTTCTAAACTTCAAACTTGAAAAGGTGAACTTTTTGACACTTTGGAAATGATAATTATGCAAGTACTTAAGAAAAACTTCCGCTTATTTTTGTTGAGGGACGCTATTAGCCACCAGATAATTAACTAAATGCCATTTACCGCCAAAACGTGTACGGACCTGCCTTTCAGGCGGGTATTGGACAGTTCAAGATAAATACTCCCAGAATCAGATTTCATTGTGGAGACCTCCATATATGCATATGCATACCGAGGTAAGAGTTGTGAGGGTTATATAAATACAAATTGTTCTGTGGGTATTAGGTATTTTGTAATTTATTATTTATTTAATATTTTTTTCATTTAAATAAGAATTTTTAAACGAAAAGATCTTTATATAAATTTGTGAAAGGAAAACTTGTACAAAAAGTTTAATAACTTTGGAACATTTTACAATTTCTTTAATATACTGTTCGAAAAATAATTATTATTGAATAGGCTGATAAAATATTGGGGGTAACATTTGTGTTTAATTTTAGTGGGTAGTGATGGTCTATGTAGATTTCTCTGAAAATATACGAATTATTTAATAAGAAGGCTTATTATTAAGCATGTTCCGGCCCATGAGGAGCCTGAAAATTTACTGCCCAAATACTATATGTAAATTTTGAAGGAAGGTTAGGTTAGGTTAGGTAGGGGTGGCAGTCAGAAACCCGGACTCACTTAGACCGTTTTGGTCCATTGTGATACCACGGAGACTCTGCTTATGCGGAGTCCCCACCGTCGAACCATCCAGAGTTCAGTATAAAGCTGCTAATACGTTGAAGTTTAACACCAGCAACGTCAGAAAGTTCCCTGAATTCAAGAGCGCCCATTGTGGCCATTCTCTTTCCTGCAAGTCCAGGACAGTGACAAAGAAAATGTTCTATGCTTTCCTCTTCATCACTATCTTGGCAGCTACGGCAAAAGTCGTTGTGTTCAATCCTTAGCCTTTGTGCATGCCTACCTATGAGACAGTGTCCGGTTAACACGGACTCTAGAATCGAGATTTGTTTCCTATTCTTTGAAATTAGGTAATCCGTACCTTTCCTATTTAGGTGAGTCCATAACTGCCTTTGGATCACGCAATCATTTCTTGTGACCCACCTTCTATTTGTTTCATCCTCTGTCTTGCGCCTAAGTCTGAGTTTGCAAGAGAGTAGGGGTAGACCTACACATTCCAAATCCGGTGGAACCTGTAAGGTTGTCCCAATTCTAGCAAGCTCGTCAGCCCTAGAGTTCCCCTGTAAGCCTCTATGCCCCGGGATCCCGATGATCCTAATATCAAACTGCTCTGCCATCTCATTTAGAGATGATCGGCAGTCGAGGGCTGTTGTTGTTCTTAGAAGCGAGGATTCAAGGGACATAATAGCTGCTCGACTATCGGTGTAAATGTTAATTAAAGTCGTTGAAGTGACATTCACTTTTAACCAGTTCGCAACTTCTTTTATAGCAAGGATCTCTGCCTGAAAGACACTGCAGTGATCTGGAAGTCGCCTTCAATGCAAAGACCTAAAGTCCTCGAAAAGACCCCATAGCCCACACCCTCATGTGTTTTGGAGCCGTCCGTATAAAAATCAACACTTTTTCTTCTACCTGGAGTTCCATTCATCCACATTTCTGTAGATGGTATCCAGGTTTTATAAAGACGTTCGTGTAGTAGAAATTTAGAAGGAAACTCAGAAGAGAAAAAAATTCAAGAAAGAAAAGCTCCTTTAAGACTACAATATCCAGATTAGGCATTTAAATTCATTTATATTAAAACAAAAAAAACCTCTATTATTTGCTTTTGGAAAGTTTTTGCTTAGGGTCGTTATACAATTAGAAATCCATCGGATATCAATAAAAGTATTTGCAAGGCTAAATGAAAAATAAAACATTAATTGAACTTTAATGAAATTTATTTATTTAATTGTATAACGATGTAGAAAAATAAAATGAGTTCACCTGAATATAAATTATTTGCTGGGTTTTGTATCAGTCTCCAAGCCTACTAAGATTATTTTTTCTTTGTGATTTTCAAAAATATTATTATTTTATGAATTCTCATATAGTTTTTGAAAGTCTGTGCATAAATTAAGAGGTTTCTGACTGTTCAAAATTTGTGGTTGAAGTCTACTGGTGATTTGGTTCAAGCGCCAATGAAATACGTATATAGACATGCTAAACCACCAGCAAATAAATTTCAATTATTGTAGTATTTACACTTTTGACAATATGTCAAATAAATACATTTCATTAAAGTTCACTTAATGTTTTATTTTTCATTTAGCCTTGCAAATTATTATAGTTGTGGAGATATGAATTAGTCGGTGAAAAAGGGGGTTTGGCCCCACTGTGCCACAGTTCACATTAAAGACCTGCACAAAACGTCTTATAAGAACTTTTAAGACATGAGGGTAATTTCAAATGCTTTAGTACAGCGACATCTTCTGAAACAAACGCTTAACAACGTGTTCGGCAATACATTTCTTTAACTTATTGCAGGTATAGAAGTAAAGAAGAAAATGGTATGTGACTGAACAATTTGTTTGTGTTTGTGGTTTTTTTAGGTTCCGTACACCAAAGGTGAAAAAAGGAACCCTATTGTTTTCGCTACGCTGTCCGTCTGTCCGTCACACGGTATTTTCTCAGGAACCGTAAGAGCTACGGACCTGAGATTTGGACATAGTATGTAGAACCTTGGCCACTACAACAACAAATACATGAGAATTAGAAATTAAAGGGTGCTCCAAAACGAGCGACGAAAAATGTTAAAATCTCATGTAATATACATACAATTGTATGACCATGTGTATATTGACACTTGAAATTTGTATAATTAGTGTATTTTTATATAGACTACAACAATAAACATTAAAATATTAAAAAATTTAAATTAAAGGGTGGTTCATCAGTTAATGCAATTTTGACTATGTTATTTTGACAACTTGCTATATCTTGGCAACCGTAAGAGGTAAACTCTTGAAATTTTCAAATACGGTAAAACTAAAAAATTAAAAAATTATAAAATCGCCAAACCGAAAAAAACGCCAAACCCTGAAAAAAATCGCCAAAAATTTAAAAAAAATCGCCAAATCGAAAAAAATCGACAAAATTAAAAAAAAAAATCTAGCACTAAAATAAATCGCCAAATTCGAAAAAATCGTCTATATGAAAAAAATCGCCAAAATGAAAAAAAAACGCCAAAAACCGAAAAAAATCGCCAAAACCCGAAAAATGCGCCAAAAACCAAAATAATTATTTAAAAAAAATTGCCAAATATAAAAAAACGCCAAAACGAAAAAAATCGCCAAAATTGAAAGTAAACGCCATAAACCAAAAGAATCCTCAAAACGAGTGCCAAAACTAAAAAATTGCTAAAACCAAAAAAAATCACCCATATGAAAAAAACGCCAAAAGTTAAAAAAATCGTCAAAACAAAAAAATCGCCAAAATAAAAAAATCGCCAAAATAATAAAAATCGCCAAAATTAAAAAAAACTTCAAGAATCAAAAAAATCGCCAAAACGTGAAAAAAGTGCCAAAACTCAGAAAGCGCCAATAAATTCAAAAACCCCCAAACTAAAAAACGCTTAAAACCGAAAAAACCCAAAAACGAAAAAAATGCCAAAACTATAGTTTATATTGTTCGTATTGAATTACATATCTCGTGCCCGTACGGAACCCTTCGTGCGCGGGTCAAAGTCGCACTTCACTGAATTTATTCTACCTATTGACGCGTATACTAACGTCATGCATGTACATACATATGTACATACCTATATAATTTTTGTATGCTCTCTCATTTTTCTGCGCCCATACAAACGCGCACGTGCATTTACATGAGTTGTGTGCTACTTGCTTTAAAAAAACACCCTTAAACACAAACATAATAGCTTACCATATAAATCCTATACACACCCAAACGTACAATATGCAAAATAACAAGCCTACATGTATAAACAGTACTTCTTTTTATTGTTTGTTATAAACAAGACGTCTTGGCGACATCGCTTGTTAACAGTCATATACACGTACACCAATACAACCATCGTGATTCGTTTATAGTACGATAGCATTAATTATTGGCTTAGTATAATACATGCCACGAGAAAACATTTAAAAAAATGACGTATTTAGATTTCAAGACTGCTTACGCAGGCCACTAGTTCACATGACAACATTTCACGTGCAGTAAAAACATAACCATCAAATTTAAATAAAAAAAATAAAATGTTTACATGATAATTTGTTAAATATTATAAAAGTACGTTTCGCCATAATTTCTATATATAATCCTGAATATACTTTGAAGAAAAAATTAACATAATTCCATGGCTAAAAGGACTTAGGCAAAAATTGAGATAATGATAATATCACAACTTTCCTATTCTAAGAAAAAACATTAAATGATCCCTTTTTTATTTGATTTCATTTGGAATAATAAACAAGCTTAACTTTCTGTGTAATTTATTAAACATTTCATATACAAGACTTAGAGCCAATTATACCGTCTTATTTAAATATCAATTCATATTTAAAAGTAATTTTTCCACACAATAATGAATGAACATCAACATTTAAATATAAATAGCATTACTGAAATAGGCTCTCAGAGATTAAAAGGAAATTCTTAAAAAACTGCTAAATTTGACTTGAGAACTTTTTTTTTCTTTATTCCTCCAGAATTGTTTATGTACATACATATATTTACATGTTTATGAACGCATTTTTTAATACATAACATGTTTAATAAACACGAAAACTTCCCAAGCATCATTATGGTGATAGAAACAACAAAATTTTTATGTGCATACATACGTATGCACGTACCCAGCGAACATATTCTCTGCTAAAAAAATTCCATGAAATACTCTACACAATTTACGTAACATACATATAAGACTTCGAATTGGTTAAGCAGTCCTGGATTGAAGAACAGCTCCCACGTCATCGTAATTATTTCTTAAGTGCGGTCGGGCTTGTGTGTTAAGGTCCTGCACAAGACCACTTATAAGAACTTTTACTACGGCAAAATTTTCTAAGCGAAATGCTAAACAACAATGTTGGCAAGAAAATTGTTTCATTTATTGAAGGTAGAGGAGTAAAGAAGAAAATATTTCGTAACGGAAGAATTTGTAAAGCTTGCTTCGTCATACGCATGGGCGCGTATACAAACGTCATGCATGCATACACATAAGTTGTATGTATGCTCTTTTATTTTTCTGAGCACATACAAACTTACACATGCATTGACATTGTGTGCATTGTGTGCGCCCAGCTAGCATTTTCTATCATAATATAATATCTTTCAAACCAGCTTGACAGTTAAAATAAACGCGTTTGAGCTCATTTATCGATTATAAATGATACCCCCGTTGTAAGGAAAATTATACTCTACAGATGAATCTTACAAAAGAATCATTTATGATACGATTTGTTGATTCATATTTGAATTTTTTTTGGTTGTATTTAATCATTAAATTACCTTTTTGCAGTTTCTTTGCATTTTGTTCCTCTATTTTTAAGAAATCATTATTTTGTCATGTGGATAAGTCATAAATGAACACTTTTTCCATCAGACAAGTGATAAATAAGATTTTTAATCAGAAATATTTTTTTTTTTTTTTTTTTTTTAGTCAGGCTTAAGTTTAGTAATTTCAATTCTTATTGAATGGAATATTTTTATTAATTAATGTGAGTATCTAAAGAATTTCCGTTTTCATTGAAAATTTAAGTTAAATAGCTGATGTTAATAAGAATCTCTAACTAAGTAGATAGACTAGTGTGCTGATGAAGTGCGTGGCTGCACAGAAAAGTATCGGTATTTCCCCCAGCTTAAAGTCTAAGTTTAATTTGTCTTCTCTTCTTTAGATACTCACATTAATTAATAAAAATATTTCATTCAATAAGAATTGAAATTACTGAACTTAAGCCTGACTAAAAATTATTTCTGATTAAAAATCACTAAAAGTTCAATTGAAAAATTTACAAAAATGTTTCAAATAAGATTTTTGTCATCAAAGCTAAACTGAGGAGTGATGATGATAAAGAGATTTCTCCAAAAATTATCAGCTAGGTGCTTGCTTTAAAAAAAAACACCCTTAACACATAATTGCTTACCATTTACATCGTACACACACGCACACACTCAAACGTTTAATATACAAAAAATAAGTATACACGCATCAACACCACTTCTTTTGATTGTTTGTTTTGAACAAGAAGTCAGCGCGACTTCACTTTTTATCACTCATATATACAAACACCAATGCATCCTTCGTGCTTCGCTTATAATACGACAGCATTTATTATTTGTTTAGTATAATATATGCCACGAGAATACATATAAAAAACAAAACGTATTTACTTTTCAAGACTGTTTTTGCAGGCCTCTATTGTGTGTGTTGTTTGGCTTTCGTAAGATTTTTGTCTCGCTCGCACTGGTTGATTGATCTACCACGGTTATCCGAATAAACTTGCGGTTATTTTGTGGAATTGCGTTAACATCCACGTTGCTACTTCTTATATTAAGGCATAGTTCGTGTATTACCAGTCATACCATTTTTTTTAATTTCTGTTCATAACATCTTAGGTCTAGTTACTGTTCCCCCCGCATTTGGGAGACTGGCCAGCACTCCACATTTTTTTAGGATGTGCGGGGAAGAAGAAGAACCAGAAACCATTGAACATATTATCTGTCATTGCCCAAAGCTGCAATGTCATAGGCTTAGATGGTTGAGCAGATGTTCCCATTAAAGCATTACTGATGTCGGGAGTGTAAACTTGAGGACATTAGGGGCTTAATCATGGGAATTCGGTGGCTAAGTGATGGATAATATGGTCACTTCTGGCTGCAAATGGGAGGGTAAATATTACTTTTTGGGCGACAGAGGGGAATCACAATGGACCCAATTGGGTCTCCGAGTGGAGGTGGGTTAAAGCACCACCCTTCCTAACCTAACCTTAACTAACGCAAGTAGCACAAAAATCGTAAGGTTTTTTTTCTAAGAGATATATAGTTAAAAATCGGTCATACTTTTCCTAATGAAACCGAAAGAAAATTAAATTTCCTATTAGCAATATGCACACTAGTCTCATATTAATCGGATACTATGAGCATTTTAAAAAATGTGCGAAAATACCCTGAGGAAAAATGTCGCATCTAATGTTAAATAAATTCAAAATCGCATTTTTTAAGTTAATTATCGGTTATGACATCAAAACATGCGCCCAAAAAATCTTCAAACCTTTATCATAACAACTAGCCGAATTAAAAAAGAAAATAACAAAACAATTTAAAAAAGTGTAGTTACGTTAATTTGATAACGATATGCGAGGGAAATTGTTTGCTTGGTTGTTTCTTAAAATTTCAGTTTTTTTCTGGCATCAGTCAGTCATGTCGGCAAAAATTGTTCACTGTGTTGTAGGCGTCTACTATTCATTTTGATTTGAGAGCCAATTTCAATGTTTATTGTATTTTTATTTCTTTATTTATTTGTTTTTCATTTGTTATACACAATCAATACTGACATGAAAATAGTGATTAATTTTCACATTTCCAGTAAAATATTATATTTCTTATAATAAAATTTTAATAAGCACTTTTGAGTATTTCTTGAATTTTTTGCTTTACTCCTGTAATATAATGGTTACACTGGACACATACAAAGATAATGCATATGTACACATGTATATACACTTATTGATACAAACAAGATCCGTGTCGGAGAATGTGTGGTTATAGTTAACTTTTCTTAGACTGACTAAAAGCTAACTACAATGTCATCCAGCACAAATCCAAAATTAATTCTTGAGTTGAGTACGTATTCGAAATTGCTGAGAGCCAATAAATTTATTCTCAGCTACTTTTAAAACCATTTCTGTTTCATATTAACATTTTGCTCTTGTTATTTAAGATGGTACCTTAAGTGGGTAGATTTTTTTTTTAAATTTACTGACTACCAGGTGATTTAAAAAAATCAACTTTAAGTTAGTTGAAGCGTAATGCAGATTGAGACAATTGACTACCGCCTAGGACATCGCAATGTTTAAATAGGCAGTTGATTACATTGAAAAGTAATCTCAAGTGTCAGTCAGTACTACTTGCGAAATAGTTAGCTTAAAGTTAGTTTAAAGTTAACGGAATTTCCGACAGTCATATTTCTGATACACAACTTGATCTCAAACAGAGATTCTGGTGTACCCTTCACCAAAAACGTTAAAGGGTATATGTATTAAAGTCCTGCACAAGACAACTTACAAGAACCTTAAGCACATGATGGATTTTTCAAATGATTTACAACAGCGAAATCTTCTAAAATAAACGCTGTATAACTGTTTTCACTGTTTTCAAGGCATTTATTTCAGTTATTGCAGGTATAGTAGTAAAGAAGAATATACTTCGTGACGGAAAAGTGTTTGATGCTTGCTTCTTCATACGCATGGGCGCGTATACAAACGTCATGCATGCACACACATACATACACATAAGTTGTGTTTATGCTCTTTTATTTTTCTGAGCACATACAAACTTACACATGCATTGACATTGTGTGCACCCAGTTAGCATTTGGTATCATACTATGATCTTTTCCGAACCAGCTTGACGGGAAAAATAACTGCGTATGAGCTCATTTGTCAATCATAAATAATACTCCCCTTGTAAGGAAAAAGGTACCAACCAAATGAATCATATCAAAGAATTATTTATAATATGATTTGCTGATTAATTTTTGAACAATTTTCTGGAAGTATTTAATCATTAAATCACCTTTTTGCAGTTACTTTGCATTTTTTTCCTCTATTTTTAAGAAATCATTATTTTATCATGTAAATGAATCATAAATGAACCCTTTTTCCATCAGTCAAGTGATAAATACGATTTTTATCATCAAAGCTGAGCTGAGGAGTGATGATGATATAAAATATTCCTCCAAAAATTATCAGCTAGGTGCATGCTTTAAAAAAACACCCTTAAACACATAATTGCTTACCATCTATTTAAATTTATGTATTTAAATTTCAAGATTGCTTATGCAGGCCAATAATATCATATGCTCCCAAAAACGCTAGAGACTTTGGGTGTATCAGAATTGGTCCGAAATAAATTGGTAATGATTACCTCACTTAATACATCATGGGCACGTGACAAAATATGTTCACTTGACAATCACTGTTCACTTGGTTATCACAGTTTCAAAAAAGGCTGGAATAACTAAAATAAAAACTGTAGAATGCAACAACAAGTAACATAAGACCACTACAACAATACTTACATGCATGTACCGATGGTACATCGAATAAGTAAAAATAATTAATGTGATGATCGTAAAAAGATAAGTAAGAATAGTTAAACATACTGAGGTAGAGTGAAATAATTTCGTGCTAACCTAAATAGAAAAATGAAAAATTGGAAAAAACAGAAATTTAATAGTGATACTTATAAATGTGTTTACCAAAGGTAAATCAATTGTATACACAACAATCGTTTCTCATATTCCGTTCATTGTACATTTAAGTTAAATAGCTGATGTTAATAAGAATCTCTACCCAATTAGATAGACTAGGGTGCTGATGAAGTGCGTGGCTGCACAGAAAAGTATCGGTATTTCCCCCAGCTTAAAGTCTAAGTTTAATTTTTCTTCTCTTCTTTAGAAACTCACATTAATTAATAAAAATATTTCATTCAATAAGAATTGAAATTACTGAACTTGAGCCTAACTATGAATTATTTCTGATTATAATTTTGGTTTTTTTTTACCAATCTTGATAAACTGTTCTGCTAATGGAGAAGTCAAATCTTGATCGATTTTGAAAAGGCAACTTATTATGAATTAAGAACAAAATTTGTAAAATTTAAAAAAATGTATTATGCCATCTTAAGACAAGATATGTTTAAAAATATTTAAAAAAAGTATTATCTGCGCTCAGCGAAAAATAAGAAGAACACAGCCATAATACAAAAAATTCTAATTTTTGGGACTTTGCGAGTTTTTTTTTGAGAATTTCGCGGAACATAAGAAAAGAACAAATTCTATTTGTTCTTGCTCTCTAGACTTCCAATAATAATTTTAGTTATTTCTGGCTAAGTACAGTTGAGCTTCCATAATTTTAATCATTATTATCCAAACAACAAACTTCAAGTTAAATAGAATTCAAGTTATGCAGTAAGTTTCGAAAGTTTTGCATATCAAAAAATATTTTCTATGAACTTTTTTCCTGTTTTTTTTGTATTAAAAGAATTGAAAATGTTTATATAAATTATTATATATTAAAGTACTGAGTAATTTTTGGCTGAACTTCTTTATTTTTGTTTTGTATAAAAAGTGTCTCGAATTTGTGTAGTGCTTTGTAGTGGTCGTCAATCGTATTTTCATTTGTGTGTAAATATAAATTCAAATTCTTCAATGAATCCTTCATAGCTTCCCTGGAGGGTGTGCAACAGTTTCTTCGATTTCAATAAATTCTTGAAGAGTACAACTTATTATTAATCGGATGCAGTTAAGTAAGTTAATATCGCTTTTGCTATTATATCGTTATAGCTTATTTTAGTATTCTATTTCGTTAATGGTCTTTCAATAAAATGATAATGAGCTTTCAATTTTTTTCGAATGCGGCGAAATTGAATCTGATCTCTATATTTATGATTTGTACGGGCTAAAGTTCGTATTGCTTTTTAAGCCAAATTACATGTGATAATTATTAATGAACAAATAACATCAAAGTTAGTTGTAAATATTCTGACAACACATAGTTGAGCGGAACAGCCAGCCGTTTTCGAAGGCCACTAAACCTTCATCATCAGCGTTCTTCTGTGTTGGTCCACTGTGTGCGGTGTCAGTTGATATAGATTTCTGCTTATATACAAAACTTTCTTGCAAATGGAATACGTGAATTGTTGTGATTCATCGTATTTCAATTTTGCTGAAACGTGTTTTGTAATGAAAGCTCAAATCTACCATCTCTAATTTGCAACAGACTTATCATTGTCGTTTATTCTTTACTAATTATGCACATGTTAGTTAATTTGCTTATTTTTGTTCTACATAGTCTGATCTGATCTGATCGTTTAACAATCTCGAGCTCTAAGAGATTTACCACATACACACACCTACATTTATCTAAAAAAATCGGACTAGGAAGATTATAGCAATAACTTCAAACAAATTAATAATATCTCTAATTTTAAATTAACAGAGTACTCGTATTCTCTGTTATTTATCAATGCATTTCCAAGTTTATTTAAATTTAAACTAAAAAAATTTTTCATTGAAACATAATCTTTAAATATTAGTAAATTACCAATGAAAAAGTATTCGCACACAAAAATTAAATTAACTAAAAACCAAAATTAAAAATAAGTCAAAAGTTATTAACCTCAGTTATATTGAGGAACCTACAGGATTTGTTGTAGATATAACCAATTGAGATGTACATATTTTGCCCATTTATTGGACACCACTCTTCAGTGATGAAAATGTTTACAATTTTTTTACGGATACTTATTCGTGTGTATAATATTAAATACTGCACGAATGGCATAATAACAATTACATATAATGCAGCAAGCTTTCGTACACATCATAGAAGAAAAGTGTAGATGTAAATACATATTTTACAAAAATATACCACACGGAAAATTTAAAATTTTTTCTTCACTAAGAAATTTTAAGCTTTTTTTTAAGCTGTACGGATATTTATTCTAGCAAGTGTACTAATTCGCCTGAACTGTTAAAAACCCGTTCTTGGAATATCGGAGTAAAATTAGTAAAATTAGTGATCCTCTCTATTTTGATTGCGTTAAATGAAAAACATAAATAAATAAATATGGGCAAACAAAAGCTCTCTGGAGGAGCGCCAACAATTCGACGCCAAAAACTTACCCTCGATTGCTTGAAATAATACAGCACCACCAATACTGTAAAGTGACACGACAGTCAGCAGGAAAAAGTGAGTAAACCATCGTCTGGACCATTTACTAATTTTTTCGTATAAGCCATAAGTAAACTTTTCACCGAAACTCATGCCTGACTTGGTGAAGTCAACGATGCCATCAAAACCTCTGGCCATAAAATTGCCAGCCGCAAATGGATTTGAATAATGTGGCCAATACGGTTGACCAACAACAGCGCCGGGGCCCAAGGTATGTGCTGTTTGAGCAGTAAAAGGTGGCTGTGCCGAAGGCGGCATTGAACCCATGGCTGAGCCATTAATGTTGTGCAGGTTTTTTATGTTGATGCGGGGCGGGCGGTTGGCAAGCCGGGAAGGTGGTGGTGAAGAATTGGGCTGTGACATGTTGATGATGGATGAGGCAGAGATATTTGCATTCAAAGAGATCTTTTAAAGAATTTTGTATATATTTATGTATTTTATAGACTAGATTGTAATAAAAATTTGTATTTATATTTTATTTTTACTCTTATATGTAAGTATATATGTAAATTCTGTTTTAATATAAAATAATTAACTTGCACTTTCTTTGTAGATGCTGTTTTAATTGAAATTTTGCACTTAATTTACTACTCAGCCTCTTAACATTTTTTTTAGTTAATTCTTGAACACTTTTTACTTATTTATTTTTTACATATTTTGTTTCCTTTTGCTAAAAAAAATTAATTTTTTATTGCATTCACATATTGCTAACGCCTGCATCTAATAATAAATTTTAATTTGAGTAGATTTGTTTAAAAAAAAACTGAAACATTTTTTTTTTAAATTTATAAAATTTCTTTTTCGCATACAGTGGCTACAATTTAACAAAAAAAACACATTAGATTTTTATCGGCTTTTATAAAATATTTGATTTTGTATAATCCGTCCGTTTCGTTCTTAAATAGAAATCACACTGAATTAAGTCGGCAGTCGCCAAAAGAAAATTCTGTTTGTTTGGCTGGCCGACTGGTTGGATGGCTGGTGGCTTTTACTCGACATCCATGCTGATTATGATGAAGACGATGAAGAGCTTGATGATGATAAAAAAGACGATGATGACGACGAAGTGATGATGTCTTAGAAAGAAAATTGTTTTCATTGAAATCGTATCAGTGACGTTACCATTGACTTTGTGTTTTTGTTTCAATATTGAGTATATTTATTTGTTATTGCATTTTCTCACATTTCCTTTATCTGCGAAAGTTTAATACATCTATCGTATATAATTTTTGTGGATGCTGGATGCTGGCTGCTGCCGCCATCAGCTGCTGTCCAAAAAGAAACAAGCTTATCCTCTGTATACGAGTGCAAGTGTACCTAAGTGTTCTTAATGCCAAATGACAGCATTTGTTTTTAATTTCTACATCTATTTTCATCAACATGACTACTGTTGTTTGTTTCTATACTGTGGTGCTTTTAAATCTTAATTGTCGTATACCGGAAGGTACGAATGAGTACTGTATATTGCATTGCAACGCAGTGATTGGATTTAAGATATACATATGTATGTATGTGTGAATGTATGAATGTGTGCGTATATGTGAGTGTGTGTTCAATTCTCTTAAAATATCGGGAGTTTTATTTTTCCATCGGTTTATTTTTGATATTGGAAAAATTAAGTAGAATTATATTCAATTGGTTGTATTTAAAAGATTATTTTGTCACAGTGATTAAGAATTTGGCTGAAAAAAAAAATTGCTGTCATGGCCAATCATTTCAGTTTGATCTTGCATGTTCTTGGAGAAAAAATGCCAAGCCACCTTACTTCCTATCGCAAGTTAAGACATGCTCTTCTTAAGTATTGACACTGCTGAAATCAATATGATTAAAATGAGTTCCTTATATTTTTTGTAAAGCTTTAAAAGTCAGCGCAATACGATGCAGATAGTCAAGGTAAGTGTCGCAGCAAGATGCAAAGCAGTCAAAGTCTAATATTAAATAAAAAACCAGACATTATTTAAGAAATAATAATAATAAATGGCTGATATTCAGATCAGGACTAACCCGCAATTTGAGGTTTGAGGTACCCATATAATACTTAACACTAAAGAGTAATTTATTTGTGTTATTATTGTCAATGAGTTGCACAATATTCCAAAAAATATATATGGCGCAATATTTCTTAAAACTTGTATAAAAGTAATCAAAAATTACACTCATGTTTGCTTAAGGAGTTCTTAAATTTGTTTTTCCTGTAACTGAAACAATCTGTAATTAAATTATTACAAAGTTTTTAACGGGAATACTTAATGGCATGAGAGATTGTAACTAATTATTGTACAATATTTTCAACACATTTACGGTATTCAAAAGGTAGTATTAAGTATCATATTTTTATAATATCCTAAAAGTAAGAATAGTTAAACATACTGAGGTAGAGTAATATAATTTCGTGCTAACCTAAATAGAAAAATGAAAAAATGGAAAAAACAGAAAATTAATAGTGATACTTATAAATGTGTTTACCAAATATAAATCAATTGTATACACAACAATCGTTTCTCATATTCCGTTTCATTGTAAATTTAAGTTAAATAGCTGATGTTTATAAGAATCTCTACCCAAGTAGATAGACTAGGGTGCTGATGAAGTGCGTGGCTGCACAGAAAAGTATCGGTATTTCCCCCATCTTAAAGTCTAAGTTTAATTTTTCTTCTCTTCTTTAGAAACTCACATTAACTAATAAAAATATTTCATTCAATAAGAATTGAAATTACTGAACTTAAGCCTGACTATGAATTATTTCTGATTAAAAATTCACTACAGTTCAATTAAAGAATCTAAAAATTTCTCACTAAATATCCTAAAACTTTAAATTAGTTTAAAGTATGAGTGTTGTGAGGAATCCCTCATACAAGTATTTTAGTGTGTTAGTTGAAACATAAGTAATATGATAGAAAACATATGAGAAAAACCATAACCCTTCTTGGCAGTCGTTTAAAAATGTTACAAAAATAAAATAATATTTGATACGAAAATACAAAATTATGAGAAAATTATTCAACGGCTTCTATATGTATCCGAAAATTATTTGCGAATTTTTTTAACCTTTGTAATATATGAAAACAAATTTTTTCTAGCATTTATTCCTTTAAAATTTCAAGTCTTTAGAATTTATTTGCAAATTTTAGTAAGTCTTGCAAATCACGTAATTTTTAATAAAACTTCTTGCTCTTGTGCATAATTTTATCAAATTTGGGGTGACTCAAGCCATTTACGCCAATGTGTGATAGAAGTATTTTTTCTCTTGCATTTTTACCTATACAGACACTTGAAATTTGCAAAGTTAGAGCCATTTTCACAAATTGCTTTAGTTGAAGGTAGAATTTTGTCTGCCCGATGAATATCTTTGCATTATTACAACTTAAATTTTTCATTGTTATTATTATCAATAATAATAATATTTAACGGATAAAAAAAATATAAATGAAAGTTTTATAATGCAAAGCCTTTTATCGTGCTCACAAAATCCTGCCTTTAGCTAAAGGCAAGTTGTGAAAATAGCTCTTAGTGTATTTTTATACAGACTACGCAAATTAACACTAAAATAAAAAAATACCGAAATTAAAAGATGTTCTACCAGTTAATGTAATTTTGACTCTGTCATTTTGACAATTTGCTGTATCTTAGAAATCTTAAGATGGGAACTCTTGAAATTTTCAGTAACGCTAAAACTAATAAATCCCAAAATTATAAAATCGCTAAATTGAACAAATTGCCAAAAACCGAAAAAAGTCGAAAAAAGGAAAAAACGCCAAACTAAAAAATCTCCACAATTACCATAATGAAAAAATCGCTAAATAAATAAAAAAAACGCCAAGAACCAAAAAAATCGTCAAAACGAAAAAAAGGACCAAAGCTACAAGAAATCGCGAATTCTTGTCATTTTGACAATTTTCCCGATTTTTTTGGAATTTTTAATAGCTTTAGGTATTTGTAAGTAATTTCAGGGCTTGTTTCAATTTTTAAATTTATTGTAAATTTTCTCTAATTTCACAATGAAAGTGGTTGTTCCTACTACTTCTTTGTTTTTTTTGGGGTCTTAACGATTTTTTATAAGTATCAGACTTTGATATTTCTATTTCTATGTTGCCAAGTTGCTGCGAATTTTCGCCATTGTTGCAAATTTTTCCAAGTTTTTGGCATTCTTTAGGCCCTTTTCAGATAAGGCAACTTTAATTTCTCAAGTATAATTTTCAATTTTATTTACTTTCTCTTGAACTTGCTTTTATGTTCACATTCAGCAAGTTTGTTGAACAAGTTTAATTTTCTTATGCTCGAATTTTCTTAATTTGTGGACGTTTTATTTCATTTCTGTATTCATTGTAATATAAAATTTTCTTAACACAAAATTAGACAACACACCGACGAAGAAATAACAGACAATGTCAAAAACAAATAAATATCCCAAGACAAGAATGACAGCAGAAACAGAAATGCCAAGTACAAGCAAGCCTGTACTCAAATCTCGGTAATTCTTTCCCCTTCAAACCGACCTTTCCTCTAAGACCCACAAACACAAGGCTTGCGCAAGAAAAGTTTCCTAATCTGTAAGGGTCCTTACAATTTTAAGGTTTTTAATAAATTTTAAAGATTTTTTTTAATTATGAAATTATTCGCGAATTTTTGCAAATGATATGGTTTTTGGTTCTTAAAATCTTTGCTCGTTTACAGTTTTCGCAGTATTGGACATTTTTTACAGATATTCGAATTTTATGCCTACACAGAAAAAAATTTAAAATCAACTTTAATTAATATTTTAGTTAGAATTTTGTACTATTAATTTAATCCTGTACTGATTTTCGTCCTGCACGCAAATTGATAATACCAATTAATGAGATTGTAAAAATTAGGCTTTCTTGCTGTTGAGACGAAATAATAGAGTTAATTGAAAGTACGCGTTTATTTTAAACAGTTGATTAATTTGCCCAATTAAATTAATAATTGAACTTTTAGAGTTGTTAAACAGTTAAATTGTTCATTGAATGAATTAATAAAAGTAATTGAATTGTATAAAATTGTAAAAAGTAAAAGTAAAAAATTTTTAAAAAGTGAAGTCATTTTTTATTTATTTACCCAGGCAGAAAAAGACAATCAGCACGACGTTGCTACGATTGTCTGCTGGTACAACTAACATCAGTACAACATTCGTTTACCAAAATTTTAATGTAGTCATAACATTACAATGATAACGCCGAATGACCGTCCTCCGACTCTTGTTTTCAATGTTGTCACAATACTCTAAATACAAATTTATAAGGTCGTAACAAGGCAAATACCCAAACTTAAGTCAAATTTTTGTATTTACGGTGCTGAAGCGGTAAAGAATTATTTTTAACGGGGTATTTGGGGAACTAGAGTAAAATTTTTGTATTTACGTTGCTGTAGCGGTATAGAAATATTGTAAACGGGGTATTGGGAAACTAACGCAGAATTTTTGTATACACAGTGTTGTAGTGGTATAGGATTACTAAGAACGCGTTATTTGTAAATGTTGTCATATTTTTGTGTTTTTAAAGTACTGTGGTGGTACAAAAATTTTGAAAGAGTCGTAATTTTGTGTTAACAGTGTTGTGGTGGTACATATTTTTTGGGCAAAGTCACAATTTCTGCCTGGGTATTTTAACTTACTTATTTTATTTATTTGTTTAATTCCGTAACTTACGCTGCAGGCTTTGAACATGGTACCTGCATTCTAACACATCCAATAGGATATCGTTGCAAATTATTTTTCATTCAATTATTGCACATATGTAGGTATGTGTGCTTATTATATTTCTTAACTTACAGTGCTGTCATGCTTCGAACTTGGTACTTCTAGAATAACAGGCTGACATACTGCCATCAAAACATGAACAAGCACAAACACAAATTAAATTAAAAAATTGAATTTTTAATTTTGAATTTTTATTGAATTAAATTTTTAATAATTCGTACGAAAGTTTAATATTCGTCTGTCTGTTTGCATATTTGCTAACATCCATATAAACATTAAACTTTTTTGTTTTTAATCAACAAAATTTAATTGGGACAATTATAAAATTGTTTGATTAATTGATTTAATTAGAAGCATTTTGGCTAAAATTTTTTTCTGTGTATTCTCGAGCTAGTGTTTTTTTTTGGTTTATATAATCAGTTTTAGGAATTTTTTTCAATTATTCTAATCCCTTTCGAATTTGTATATTTTTTGCACTATATATATATATATATTAATATATAATATATATATATTAATTTTAAATTTATTTGCTGGTGGTTCAGCTTGGTCTATATAGGTATTTCATTGGCGCTTGAACCAAATCATCAGTAGACTTCAACCACAAATTTTGAACAGTCACAAACTTCTTACTTTATGCACAGACTTTCAAAAACTATATGAGAATTCATAAAAAAAAATTAGAAAATGAGATAAAATATTATTATTTTATGAATTCTCATATAGTTTTTGAAAGTCTGTGCATAAAGTAAGAGGTTTGTGACTGTTCAAAATTTGTGGTTGAAGTCTACTGATGATTTGGTTCAAGTGCCAATGAAATACGTATATAGACCAAGCTGAACCACCAGCAAATGAATTTAAAATTAAAATATAATTATGACAATATGTCGAGTAATAAATTTCTTAAATATATATATATATATATATATATTAAAAATTTGCTAAAAAAAACCGCCAAGTGTTATCGAAAAAGAAAACAAAATGCAAAACATCGGGTGGAGAATTGTGTTAATATACACGTAATATACCCGTTATATGAAAGAACATAAAAATATTTTTTAAATTAATTTATGTTAGGACATTATGGCTTTATGACACTTAAGAACTTCCGTTTCAGTGCCCCAATTATAATGTGTTCTTTTTTGAACAATAAAATAAGGGTTTTCATGAGAACTCTTAAAATTGCCATTTGTGTAATTGGGCAAACTTGCGAGACTTGTTTCATGAAGCCTTTTTTAGCATTTTGTGCAAACAACTTATGTAAATTTGAAACAAAACGTCAAAAAATTAATTAAATAAAAATAAAATAATAAAACTTTAAGCAATTTTTATTTAAAAAACATACTTATAAAAATAAACAAGTAAGAGTTCTATATTCGGCTGTGCCGAATCTTATATACCCTTTACCAAAGTGCGTTTATGTAGTATAGAGACACATACATAAGCACAGAGATATGTAGGTAAACATTAATTTTGTGAAAAAATTCATACTTTTTTCTAGTGCAATTTTTAGGTTTTTGACATTATGTTTAATTTGGTGCTTTTTAAATTTTGGCGATTTTTTTTCATATATGCAATTTTTTTTTGGATTGGCGACTTTTTTCGGGTTTTGGCGTTTTTTTTAATTTTGGCGATTTTTTTTCGTTCTGGCGATTTTTTTGATTTTGACAATTTTTTTCATTTAGACGATTTTTTTATTTTTTATATATTTAATTTGTTTTTTTATTTTTTTGTGGCAATTTTTTAGTTTTGACACTTTTTTCTCGTTTTGGCGATTTTTTTTTCGGTTTTTGGCGTTTATTTTTATTTTGGGGATTTTTTCGTTCTGGCAATTTTTTTGATTTTGACAATTTTTTTCATTTAGGCGATTTTTTTATTTTTTGGCGATTTTTTTTCATATAGGCAATTTGTTTTTTGTTTTGGTGATTTTTTTGTATTTTGGCGTTTTTATTTCTTTTTGGCAATTTTTGACGATTTTTGTTCATGTAAACATTTGTTTTGTTTTGGCTATTTTTGCGGATTTTTGTCATTGTGGGAATTTTTTTTTTGTTGTGACACCTTTTTCTCGATTTGCCGATTTTTTTCGGTTTTTGGCGTTTTTTTAATTTTGGCGATATTTTTTCGTTTTGGCGATTTTTTTGATTTTGCCGATTTTTTTTCATATAAGCGATTTTTTTTTCATACAGGTAATTTTTTTTTGATTTGGCGATTCTATTTCGGTTTATGGCGTTTTTTTTTTAATTTTGGCGATTTATTTTCGTTTTGGCGATTTTTTTGGATTTTGGCGATTTTTTTTCCTTTAGGCGATTTTTTTTTAATTTTTGGCGATTTTTGTTCATATAAGCATTTATTTTGTTTTGGCGATTTTTTCGGTTTTTGGCGTTTTTTTTTAATTTTAGCGTTTTTTTTTCATTTTGGCGATTTTTTTTGTTTTGGCGATTTTTTTAAATTTTTGGCGATTTTATAATTTTCGGATTTTTTAGTTTGACCGTTTTTGAAAATTTCAAGAGTTTAACTCATACAGTTTCCAAGATATAGCAATTTGTCAAAATTACATAGTCAAAATTTCATTAACTGATGGACCACCCTTTAATTTAAATTTGTTTAATTTTAGTGTTAATTGTTGTAGCCTATATAAAAATACACTTATTTTACAAATTTCAAGTGTCAATATACATATGTACACACATACATACAATTGTATGTATATTACATGGGATTTTAAAAGTTTTCGTTACTCATTTTGGAACACCCTTTAATTTTAAGCTTTTATATATTTGTTGTTGTAACGACCAAAGTTCTACATACACTGTCCAAATTTCAGACCCGTAGCTTTTACCATTTCTGAGAAAATAGCCTTCTTCCTAAAACATGAAATTAGGAAAAAAGTTAAAGTTTTCCAACCCTGGAAACGTTTTTTAATTTGTTAAGTTTTTAAAATTTTTTTTTAATAACAAATATCAATTTTATTCATACCGAAGCATAAAATAAGTTAATTTAATAAAAAAGTAATAAAAACTTGTTTTCAATAGTTATTTTCTATGGGTAAATTGAGTTTGAGTTTTCCAGCTCTGAAACCGTCTGCTCGATTTTGCTGATTTTCAATAGCAAAATTTTTCGGAAAATTTCTGACACACCAGTCCAAGAACGAAGTCGCTAGCTCTTCTGGGAGCTTGGGAAAACCGATTTCACGTACAGACAGACGGACAGACGGACAGACGGACATCGCTAGTTCGTCTTCCCTATGCATAAGGATCCAGAATATATATACTTTATGTGTCGCTTATTAATATTGTAGAAATTACAAACGGAATGACAAACCTATATATACCCTTTTACCATTTTTTGGTAAAGGGTACAAAAAGTGTGTGTGTGTGTATAAAAGGGCCTAAAAAAGTCCAAAAACGCAAAAAGTTGATGTTTACGAAATGCACTATTGCACAGCTTAAGTTTACGAACTTAACAGGTTTGTATAAAAAAAATTCTATACAATTTTTGACATTTAATTTATGAGAGTGTAAAAATGTACAATTGCAATTGCACAGTTTGCGAAACTTTTGAACAGTCTCATGAAAATCCTTAATATAATTTACACAGATTATATTTTACAATATCAATTATTGCACAATACTATTGCAAATTTACTTATTTGTATCTTTTTAAGACTTGTATGCGCATAAGAGCTCTTCATCAAGCCAGAACTATAAAGATGTAAAAATATACTATAATTCTGTAATTTGAAATCAATACTAATTAGTGAAATTATTAATATGTGAAGTTTTTGAAGTTTTGTTAAAGGTCATTTGATGAATTGTAGTGTTGTATCGAAATCGTTCAATAGCTCGTGCTATTAGTCTGTTCTTTAAATGGCTTTGATCATAGGCTTGTGTCTTAAGCGAGCTACGGAAAGAGTTCGATACAATGAATTGCCAAAAGCACCGACGCAATGCTGCATTTAAAATTTTTAACTAACAAAGAACATGCATACAATTTTTATTGAAAGCATATATAGTACATAGTTTTATATGCGTATGTACTTCAGCTGTTCTATTAAAAAGATTTGTTCATACTCGTGGGAGTTTTTTTTTGTATATTTTAAAGCTTCTAAAATCATTGCACATTTCTAAAACTTGTGCAAAGCAGAGAAACCTGAACGGATGCATGTTAGCATTAATATTCATCTTTTTCAAATTTTCATTTTTCACATAATGGAAAAATCAAACAAAGAATTGTTTTCTAGAATTAATTCGATAAAATTTATGAGCCTCATTTTGACACAAAAATTTAAATTTATTAATGAAATTAAAAAGCCAAAAATAGTTTCTTTAAATATGTACATAATAGAAATCATTTGCAAGTTACTACGTGAAATGTAAATAGCCTACAAAGTAATCAAAAGGTAGATTGCATCACTACCCATAACTCTGATATAAATTGACGTTAATACTGTGACAAGTGTCATCGCTCCTACAGTGTCAATCCTTCAACATACAGAAACAAATTGGTTTCTGTTACGATAAGCACGTTTAATTAAAAAAAACCAAAAATCAATTAAAACTGTAATTAATTCAAATAAACTTTTGCTTACAAATTTAATTTAATTAAAGTTTAATTGACTCAATAAAGTTTTTAATTGATTGATTTGGTTATTTTCAATTAAACGTGCTTATCGACGGAATTTTTTTTCTGTGCAACTGGTTCACGGTATCATGCAGACATTAGAAAAATAAACAATCCGAATAAATTTAATGGCATAATGTTATTAATTCAATCACTTAATTTTAAAATTCTGCGCGCAGTGGCTTCCAAACAAAAAAATATTGGTAACCAATATATATCTTTCAAAGTTGCTGTTCAAATACAAAGTAAAATATACCAAAGACGTAAAAAAGGACCTCAGCTTTTTGAATATGTATTACTCGTATTTTACCACCCTGTTATAATAAAATTTGAGAAACACGGTGTCAAAATAAAACAACTATAGTTATGGAAACTTTTCCAAGTTCATAACTCTTACACATCTAAACCGATTTCAAAGAGTTTTAGTTTTTTGAAAAACGAATCTTCACAAAAACATAAATGGGAAAAGAAAAAAGTTCCTATCCAAATTTTCGGCCATTAAAAGTAGTGAGATATAAATTTTGACCAAGTTTTTTCTTGCACAATACATATCACTATAATCTTGCATGCATTTTATAAATGTAGAGCTAGCGAAAAAAAACCAGAACTACTTAGATATATAATAGCAAGGAAAAAGTTAGGCTTCCTTATTTTTTTAAGGTTGGATCGAATTGGTTTTGAATGAAAATATTTCGTGACATCATAGATGTGTACTTGGAGAACCCGAAAAAAAATTAAAATAAATCATGTACTGAGGACATGTCTAGTTTTGTTCGCCAGCTCTACAAATAAGAAATTGTCAGTGTTTCATTTCATATCTAGGCAACCTGCTTACTTGACATCATGTTTCCTCATGCAAAGAAGTTAATAAATATCCGCTATTATCTTTTGTATTACAAGGATAAAAATATTTCCAAGTAAGCAGGTGGCCGAGATGTAATATAAAACCCTTACGATTTCATATTTATAAAATGCATGGCAGATTATAGTGATATGTAAGTGCAAGAAAAAACTTGGATAGGAACTTGGCTTTTTTTCTCATTTATGTTTTTGTGAGGATCTGACTACTTTTTGAAACATTTTCTGTAATAATACTTTTTAAACTTAAAATTTCTAGTGTATTTTATTTTTTTCATGTTCAATGGGCCAGTTGAAAAGGTCATAGTTACATAAAATAATGTGTTAGAGTGTGATGGTTGTTGGATTGCACACCTTAAAAATGCATTATTGTGTCATAACAACGCCGCCAGTGTGCACGCAATTTGGTAAGACTCTTCTGAAAAGAAAGATCAAAAGTAAAGCATTAATTGTAGTAGACATGTCTAAAAAATGTCATCGCTCGACAGTATAATCAAACGTAAAATCTATCTGGGTCTATCCTTGATCACTTTCCTATCTGCTAGTATTTATGGTTCATGTAGAGTTTTGTAGGAAAAATCTAATGAGAAATACATAAGTAATAAACTTAAAATACTAAGCCGAAGTACATGAAAGAAAAAAACAAGTTTTATGGGTGTAATCACGACCACGTTTCAAAACAGGAAATTTTTACTTTGGATAGGTGCAATGTGTATGAAAATTTCAATAAAATTGATCTTAGTTTATACACCAAAGTTAGTTCTAAATATTCTGACAAACACGTAATAGAACGGAACAACTAGCTGATCTTAAGTTTGAGTTTAAAGTGCTTGTTCCCGCCCCTGATTGAAAATTCCGAAATTTTTGATTTTTCTTAGTGATCTCTGATATAGATTTATTTGTGTATCAAATTTCTGCTCTCTAGTGCAAATTTGAGTTTTAAGGGCGTGGCCGGATAAAACTTATTGGTTTTAAGATTTTTCCATTGGCTTACTCATCTACACTTCCCTGTGTATAAAACTTTTTTAGCCTGAATTAATCCATTACCCTGCCCACTATTTTAAAATCACGATTTTGTTGTGACCAGAGATTATAATTTATGCTAATTTTCTCCTAAAATATGATAGACCGAAGTAGATTAAACATAAGACTTATATTTTATGGTAGTGATCACTCCCACTTTTTAAGGTGACAGTTTGAGTTAAAAGCTGTATATAAAATTTTTAATTCTGAACAGTATTAACGTGGACCTGCCCATTCTGGTAAAATTTGTTGGGTTTTCAGATTTGTATAGTTGGTTACTCACTGAGACAGACCTACTTGTGTATCAAATTGCAGCTCATTAGCGCAAAATTTAATTTTTAGTTTTTATTGGCATAGCCCCGCCCTTCTGACTAAAATTTCCGGGTTTTCAGGTCTTTTTGTTTAGTTTCTCACCTAGACCTATTTAAATAAACAATTTCAGCTCCTTAGCGCAACTTTTAATTTAAAAATTTTATGGGCGTCGACCCGCCCACTTTTTCAAACTCAAGTTTTTTTCGGACAGTGCTTATCTGTCGTGTCAATTTTTGTTGCAAACGGATAATAATACCTACATAAATTGTATATCTAAATAGGCTGAGCCGTACTACATGAAATATGAGACATAAATTGTATGGGCATGCAAACGCCCACTTTTTTAACGAAAAATATATAGCCTTGCATTATTGCAATATATGCCAAATTTCAATAAAATCGCTTCAGTTAAGCGCTTTAGATTTGCTTTTTTTTATTTAATTCTGGACTGTATGGGCGTAGCCCCACCCTCCTGTCTAAAATTATCGTGGTTTCAGATTTTTTATAGGTTATGGTTAATCTAGACCTAGTTTTTTTTTATCGAATTTCAGCTCAATAGCACACATTTTAGTTTTTATGGGCGTAGACCGGCCCCGCTGGCTAAAATTTCTAGTTCATTGCTCACCTAGATCTACTCATGTAAAAAATTTCAGCTCTCTAGGTACAGCGGAAGTGCTTCATCAATTTGTTGAGTGTGTGAGTGGTCAGGGGTCAGTGAGTATGTCTTAAAAATGCACTTATTGCACCTCCATATCTCAGGAACCTTTTGTTCTAAAATTTTCAAACTTCTCATATAAGGTAACATGGATTTATGCTAATTATAAATTAAATTAAATTAAATTTTACGACGGCGGGGAACAACACGACGTAAAAACACGACGAATGGCTTCCTGTGAATATACACACTGCGTGCATTGACCGACACTTGGCCTGGCGCACTCCCGTGCGCCTAGTTTAAAAAATTCAAATAAAAAAATTTCAAAATAATAAATATATCGTATATGGTCTAAAGATATTTACATTTCAATTAAAAGATTTACCTCTTTATCTTGCACATACAACATAATAACAACAGAAAAAATATAAAATTTTCGTAAAACTGCCTTAATATAAATTGTTATAAGTTTTTTAATATCTAGGGTAACCGAATGATTATGCCTTGTTTTAAAGGTATTATCATAGCGCTTCTACGGCTTTAAAAATCAAAGAGGTCATAATAATTATAGATGTAATTTTTTTGCAATCCACGATTCATGATACTGTAACTAAAAAAATGGTACTTTTAAAATATACAATATCATCATTATACATCATTTTACAATTGTAGCAATTATTTTTTATCAGTATTACTCATATGTACTCATATGCAGAAGGGTAAATGGTGAACAAATTTTCAAACATTAACTCATTTGAGGCTATTTTTCTTACTGTGTGAAACAATGAAGACATGTTATATATCATTTTATAGACAATTAACTGCATTTAAAAATTTTCATAAAGTTTTAGTCATATATAAAAAAATTTATTAAATGAAATGAATAACAAATTTTTAATATTTTTATTAGTAAAACTACCGATATGGTCTACGATGTCGAAAAGGAATTTTCTATCGCTTACTTACATATATATAAGCAATAGAAATTAATTTATAGCAGGCAAATATTTAGCTTATTCTTGCTCGTAATATCTAGAACTTTGCTGGACACATCCGCTTAAAAAAGAGGGACTAAAGGACTCTAATACTTAAAACTCCAGATGATACTGCTTTGAAAATATTTTTTTTTTTGCTTAGCACAAGTCTTATGTGTTATTAATTACTATCATTAAGCTTATTTCCGATACTGGTCAGGCCTAATGATTATATTTAGATTTAAGATTTGAATACTTATGCATGTTACTTAATTTTTGAAGATACAATAAATAAGTATTTTTATTAAAAAAAAATTTAAATTTATTATTCATTTCATCTTCATTTTTATTTTAATTTTAAAAAATGCATAAAACTCAGCAAAACCTTAGTATATAATCTTAATTTTAATGACTTACTATACTCAGTATTTATTTGGTACCTTTATAAAAAATACTAATACGAACAACAATTTTAAGTATAAGTTTTCATATCAAAATCAGATTCCTTTTAGAACAGCACAAATAAAAATATATACTTTTTCTAATGGAATTGTATGTAGTGTTTTAAATATTTTTTCTAATTACATTTTGGTGATTTGGTAAATAAATCTTCAGTGACTACATTTTTCGAATGACGGGTGCAATTCTCGAGCACAGGTAAATAAAATTTACTTATCTACATATGGTTGTGAATAGATTTAGAAAACCCGTGGGGAAATTTTTTCCTTCATCAATCATTTCTAATTGTTTTAATCACTGTTTTCGGCCAATGCTGCAAGTAGGGTGCACGTATAAATCAATCTTACGGCCTGTCCCACGATGTCACCAGAAATCGATCGATCAACAACTTGTATTGCAAACAACAATAAAATTAGAAAATTTGTTTTTGTTTTCAATATAAGTATTCGATCCAACAATTTCTAGTGACATCGTGGGACAGGCCGTTAATCTTTTTTAAAATTCTTTTTAACCAACTTCAAAAAAATTAGGATATTTTTTATTAAATTATTAATTCATAATTTGTACATTTTATAAAGATTGTAAAACTTCTTTATTCGTCTGAAAAACTTTTTTTAATTTGATTTTATGATATTCTACTTATTTGATTGCTGCGAAACCTAGCAAACACCTTTAGTTCTTGCAAAAATTCATTATTATATTTTAAGTTGTCCTACTTACTCATTTTTACTAAAGCACGCGAAGGCACGCCCATTAAAAATTAATTTTATATTTAACGTACTTCTTCTTAATCAATAGATTTTCAAAGTTTCCTGTTCTTTTTTAATATCTAAGAAAAAAACTTACTTCTTTCAGAAATCTTCACATTGATAATCATGCTAAGACCTAGAGGTGGATTAAGATTATGTAATGCTATCGCTTTTAATGTCAAATTGTATGGAGGAACTAGTTAACACATAATTCAATTTCGTCACTTATGCTAACGTTATGCCAATATTTGCTTATACATAGGGCGGTATATATTTAATTTATTGAACAAATCTTAAAACCTGGGTTTTAGACGCTTGCCATAACTAAACAACCATAATTTTTTTTAATTATGAAAACAAATTTAATCGGGCTTAAGTTCAGTATTTTCAATTCTTATTGACTGAAATTTTTTTTAGTATAGAGAAGAATATTCGCCTTTTATCGTGATTGGCGTATTTCGACTTTGACTATGACGATTTTGTAATAGATTAAAGAAGATTTCAACAGTTTTTTCGTTAATTTATTACCAAGCTGTCGTAGTCGTATTTGAAATACGCCAGTCACAATAAGGCAGATTAAAACTAGACTTATTAGCTGGGGGAAGTAATATACACCACATGTACCGAAGGTTCATGGGATAAGTAGAAATAAAATACTTCGTGCTATCCTAAAAAGAAAATTATAAAATTTAAAAACAGAAAATGAGTAGTGATGCTTACAATTGTGCTTACACAATATAATCATTTCTCAAATTCCATTCTATTTAAAATAAATTTAAAATAAATACTGTTAATAACAATATCTATTCAAATATATAGAATATATAATTATATAGACATGGGTGGTGATGAAGTGCGTAGCTGCACAGAAAAATTTACATTTCCCCAGCTAAAAAGTCTAGTCTAAAAACACACATTAATTAATAAAAATATTTCATTGCATAAGAACTGAGAATACTGTACTTAAGCCTGATTAATAAATTACTCCTGATTAAAAATCATTCCAGTTCAATTTCAACATTTTCTTAATTATCGTTTTGGTAGCTTAGAAAAAAATCATAATTACTTCTGTTTAATTATTTGCTGAAGTTTTATATAAGACACCAGTGCACAACTAAATTAAGTGAAAGTCAAAAATGAAAATTTTTCAATGGAAATGCAAATATTTCTAAAGTGAATTGAGCTTTATTAAATATTTTTTATTTTTTTTCTCATTCGGCTGTACGAATTATCGCCCAAGTGCAAATCATCCGAAAAACAAAAATTTACTCGACATTTTTAGATATTTTGGTATTTGTTCAGAATGAATGATTGCCAAATTTGCGCAAAATGTTAAATAACCAAAAAAAAATTTTTTTTCGGCGTTTATTCATTCCAAATTCGAATGATTGTATGTAATGAACAAAAACTTTTGGGGTCGATTATTCATTTTACAATTTTGGGCTATTCTGCACTTTTTTTGGGTGTTCGGCTAGCTTTTTTTTGCTAATTCTTCACAATGACTGAGCAGTGCTCAGTGAGCACCCATTAATTTGGGCCTTCCTTTATTTACAGCCCATTTAGATGAAGGGTGGCCTAGCTGCGACAACGCTTAAGTTCTCTTTAAGAGTCCCTTCTTAAATCCACGTGCGTTTACGGTAAGACTTTTTTGTCGCAATAGTCAGGGGAATTTTTGACATTCATTTGATTAATACCTCTTATTCGTTCATTCGTAGCAGTGTTGCCGTAAATCAACTTATTGTTAGTTTGGGTAGAATGTAGAATTAATCCACCTTATGCATATTAGTTGCCAAGCACTTTAAGGCCAACATTACTTTGTTAAGAAATTGTATGCAAAGCACAACTTTAATTATTTTGTTATTTATTAATAAATACTGGTAACAGCACCGTGTTCAACAACCACTTCACAGCTTATGATGTAAAAAATTTAATAAAATTTCATTCGCGTATTCAAATATTTTTTTATTTTATTAAATAAATTTTTATTTTCTTGAAGTAGAGCAACAAGCAATTTTAACAATATGAGCTTCTGGCATGGTAGGAAAACACATAAAAATTTTTTTTAAACAATTATCGTAAAATTTATTCTTTTAAAAATGGGGGTCTAATCTGTATTTCGAAACCAAAGAAAATGTTTTCCAATTTGTGTTATTTGTTTTTTTTAAATTTAAGAACCAACACAAACACAACCCGCAAAGCGATTAGCTTGTCTGCGGAAAACACCCAGAGTCTATGGTGGGAATCGAACCTACGACCTCTGGGCTGAGAGGCTAGCATCGCTACCACTCAGCCACAGAGGCACTCTGTGAAATATACGTAAAAAAATATGAGGAACAAAGAAGATTTGAATGAAATGAGTATTTCAATATACAGATTTTTTCGATTTGTTTTGATTGTATGAACATCACTAAATCATTTTCGTAAAATTGTATTTATTTTAAAATTTTTTTATGGATTTTACGATGTATTTTGAATCAGTTGGATAATTTGCTGAGGTTTTCCATTATATGACGGAAATCGTAAATCTCAGCTAAGAGCTTCATTTTCAGATGTAACATAAATCAAAATGTGTTATACTAACAAAAATATTTGAGGTACAAAATACTCATTTTAAAAATATCAACTTAAAGTAGTCTTAACAAACATGGGGACCTACTTTAGAAATTTGATGTAATAATTTTTTTAGAATACGACTTTACTTAACATTGCTTTGCAAGGCTTTGTTAATTTTTTTTGCATAAGAACTAATATGTCCATATATTTTTACTTTTTTTTTAATTTACTACCAAAATACAATAATTCCTTTTCTCTCTTTACTTTATTTGTTTAAAATTTTTATATTATAACTGTTTATTTCATGCATGTTATTAAAAATTGGTCTAATTGGCAACAGTGATTGTACAAAGCATAAAAATATGCGAGAGAAAGAAATATTTGAGAGAGAAGATTTAAGATTGTTGCTTCAATTCCCGCAAGCTTCTCTGCACTTCTTGCCAAGAAACACGACTTGCAGGCTTTGTGTCGCAGCTATGCTATTCTTCATCTAAACGGGCTCTTAGCTGTTTCGGACGATTTGCATGTGAGATATATTTCGTACATCCTTCTTATTCACCATTCAAGAAACTAAAATTCTTTACAATATTATAACAGTTTATTCAAAAAATATATTCTCAAATTAGAACCTTATGACCTCTCCTGTATTTTTTGTTCAAGTATATCATTTTGTTTTTGGACTATTATTAGTTCCACAGATATATGTACATATATTTATTACCACCTGTTTGGCCTTGCGAAGCACTGCTTAAGAAACTTGTCGGTAAACTTTAACACAAAAATTTTTGAGAAAAGCTAAGAAGGCTGTAAAAATAGAAAAACCGAAAGTTTTTTAGCTTTATAACTAAATACTTTTGTCTGCCTAATCTAATCTAATTAATCTGCTAATCATTTTGATAGCGCTTCTTTCAGCATACGGAGAGAGATATTTAACTTTTCCCAAGACGAGTTAAGTTAAGTAAAAACGAAATGTATATATTTAAAAAAAATAAATCAATTTTCATAAAAAAAATTTTAAAGTTGAGCTTTCAATGCAAAAACAAGCTTTGCGCAAATTGTAATACGATAAATCAAAACAATAAACAAAATAAAGGTAAAAATTTACATCAACTGCCACCAAACACAAAGAACTTTGATAATGAAGGTGTAGTGGCTTTCAAAAACAACTAGTTGTTCCGTTCTCCTATGTGTTTGTCAGAATATTTGCAACTAACTTTGTGCATAATTAGTAAAGAACAAAGACCGTTGTAAATTCAGAAATGGTAAAATTTAGCCTTCATTACAAAAAAGCTTTCAGCAAATTGAAATACGATGAATCAAAACAATGCACATATTCCATTTGCATAAAAGTTACGTATATAAAGCAAAAATCTACATCAACTGATACCACACACAGTGCACCAAACACAAAAGCATGCTGATGATGAAGGTTTAGTGGCCTTCGAAAGCGGCTAGTTGTTCCGTTCAACTGTGTGTTAGTCAGAATATTTACCACTAACTTTAGTGTTACTTGTTCGCTAATTAATATCAAATGTAATTTGGCTTAAAAAACGATACAAATCATTCAAATCATAAATAAAGAAACAAATGAAGTTTGAACAATAACAATTAAAATTACAATTATCACATGTAATTTGCCTTACAAACCAATTTATCAGTACCATATTTAAACGATATCTGAAGGCATAAAGTTGGCCGTTTAAACTATCAACACATACCTTATTATTTCATTATTTTATTACATTTAGATCATATGTTTTGTGTTAAACCATTTAACTTTTTTTCCAAGTCTTTTTTTGTGGCATTCGATAGCGATCGAAATTTAAAACAAAATTCCATATTATTTCCTTTGAAGTATTTTAAAATTACGTCTGATATCGAGTGTCGTTTTTTAACACTCTATTGTCCCCTTATTCTTTTCTACTTAATGAATTAAGCCCATATGACACTTTTTCTTTTTTAATACATATATTTATTTATTGTATCTTCAAATATGAACTAACAATAAGTGATCAAATCTTAAATCTAAAATATAATTATTAGATCCGACCACTGTCGGACATAAACTTAGTGATAGTTATAAATAATACATAAGTAGTGATAAACAAAAAAAAAAGAGAAAAAAATATTTTCAAGCAAGACCCATCTGGAGTGTTGAGTATAAGAGCCCTTGTGTCCCTCTTTTTTAGGAGGATGTGACCAGTAAAATTCAAGATGTTACGAGCAAGCGGATTAGGATGTGACTCGAGTTTTGTTAAATATTTGCCTGCGTATTTTGCTATTTCTTCAATCACTAGTGGCATATTCAAATCACGATGTATATTTGAGTTTTTTATGTACCATGGAGCCGATGTTATCAGACGTAAAATTTTGTTTTGCCTTCGTTGGATTCTCTCGACGTTAGAAGCTGAAGCAGTGCCCCATAACTGAATTCAGTAGCACCATATTGGCTTCAAAAGAGACTTGTATAATAAAAGTTTGCAGTCTAGTCTAGTCTAAGTGTTGAATTTCTACCAATCAGCCAATATATCTGAATTGGTTTAAGTTTCATTTGTATTAGCTTTGAGTCAATATGGTGTTTCCATGTAAGTCGTCGATCAAGGTGTATACCAAGGTATTTTACATGTAAATGCTGAGGAACAACTTGATTGTTGATTCGAATTGGGGAACAAGAATCTCTTCGCAGGGTAAATGTTACCTGAACACACTTTTGCTCGTTTACCTTAATTCTCCATAATTTTAACCATAGTTCCAGTTGTGTAATATGTTCTTCTAGATATCGAGAAGCCTCGTGAGGGTTTTCGTGCATACTCCCCTGTGGCACACCGGATGATATAGATTCGGGAACACTCATGAATTCTCCTTCCACAACCGTGAACTTCCGGGTAGTAATGTAACTTTCTAATAAATTCACCAAATTTATTGGTAGATATGATTTTAATTTTAAAATTAGACCTTCATGCCACACTCTATCAAATGCCTGCGAAACGTCAGTAAACAGGGCAGAACAATACTTCTTTTCCTCAAATGTTTTTATTATAAATTGAACCAATCTATGCGTTTGTTCAATGGTGCTATGCTGACTTCTAAAACCAAACTGATGGTCTGGGATGCAGCCACTACCAATTAGAATTGGGGACAATTTTGACATGAGCAGTTTTTCGGAAAGTTTTGACATTGCTGATAGCAGGCTTATTTTCCTGTATGATTCTGCCTTGGTCAGATCTTTGGAATCATTTTAACTTTGGCAAGCTTCCAGCTGTGGGGATAATACTCTAGTCGTAAAATGGCATTAAAAATGAATAACATGATTCTAAATGCAATACGATGCAATTTTATTAGCATTTGGTTACTAATTCGATCAATACCCGCTGCTTTCTTCGGGTTGAGTTCAGCAATTAGATTTTGTACATCACACATTTTAAATTTTATGGGTCGAAGGGGTAGCGCAACTACACTCGGGAAATCAACAACACCAGTACAAGTGTTTGGGGTAAATACGGATTTTAAATGCTTTGCAAACAAGTTACCTTTTTCAATATCACTCCTGGCCCAAACTCCGGTAGAAGTGCGCAGAGGTGGTTTAAACTCAACGGGTGTTTTAATTCTCTTCGCAGCGCGCCACAAAGAATAATTAGATGCTGGTGTGACATCGAGATTTGATGACACTTCATTTTTCTTTCATTTATCAAGTTTTAGAGAAAAGTGCAAACATATTATAATAGGAAAATTCAACAGGTGCAAAGGGAGCAGCTATATTCAGAAAAATGAAGTAATGTCAACAACTTGAATAAAATTATTGATAACAAATGAAGATCTGCTAAAAAAATTTAAAATTTTTAAACTTAAAATTAACATTTCAACCTTGAAATATAAAAGTATTTACTATTAGCGGTTTTTGGTCAAACATAGCGATTTTGAATTTGTTTTGTCTTAATGCTAGCGGTTTCTGATTACGAAAATTTTACAACATTTAAACATTTTGTTTCCGTTTTATATACTTTGTTCTTTTTAACATTTATTGTTTCTTTCTAGCAATTCTATATCAAATCAATGAAGTGTCATAAGGGCTTTAAGAGATCGTTTGTTTAATTTATTTTTAAACTATTTTGCTTTTGTAGTTGTGCAAAACAGCTGTTGTTGACATTTAATGCTGCCATAATGTAATTTCTTAAGCTACACAGAGCATAAATCAGTTTACCGCTGCAGCTCAATGTTGTGCTTAATTACACATAAATTTAAGTTTGGTTGAACTAAGCGTCCAGTGATATATTATACCTAAACTACAATAATAACAAATGTTAGTGATTAGTAGAAAAAAAGACAAATACAGCGTTAGGTAAACCTTTTACTTTCTATCGATAAAAACAACAATTAGCAAAAAAAAAATTATTCATCTTTCTAAACATAAGAATCTAAAGTAATTTTAAGATAGTATCTTTAATTTAATTATTCCATTTTATCAAACGTTAGTTAATCCATTTAGTTTTAACTTAATCTAAATAAGTTGGCAATTTAATAAAATTTTTATTTTATTAGTGTCTGTCATTGTTGCCGTCAAAATGTAGCTAAATATTAAAATACGTTTTGGTGCAAAATTTTTATTTTTTACTTTAATTAAAAATATTTGCTCACATCATGAGAATTTCAGTTTAAAGAAAAAATTTTTTATCATATAGAGAAAATAAATTTAATTTAATTATTTTCTTTTTCATTATTTTTCTAAGAAATCTGTATGGATTATTTATTTTGCATAACCGCCCCCTTGGAGTCTTTTCTAATTGCTGGCCATTACTTAATGTCATAAAATTCCATGTCTTTTACTAGAGCAGATAAAAAAGTATAGTATTTTCAATTTATTGTATGATTTTTGGGCTTAATAAAATGCCAAAAAAACGTCCGTTCGACAAACTCAGCCATAAGTTTCCTAAATTGCATTCATTTAAATAAATCATTTTCCTTAACAGATTTTAACCATTACATTTTTTTAATTAGTTGTATGATGTATTTTTTGTACTGTTTGTCAAAGTGATACATAAAAACTTCATAAACAGCTTCAATGAAATATTTTTTTCTTAAATTTTGTGCTTTAAGCTAAACTTACACGCTTGTTCCAGCGATATAAATTTTCTTATTGTTATTTTATGATTTCTGAAACATTTAAAATTATATTTTTTTATAATTTTTCCAACCTGATTTATTTGCAGTTTTGCACAATTTTATTTAAAGAGAGGATGTTTGCTATTTTATTCCGTAATGAAAGCGTTACTTTATTATAATATAGTTTATCTATCACGTGTCAAAATTAAGACAAATTCAATAAGTTTGTTTGTTGTTGTTTTAGTTGACTTAAATTTTATTACATGTATTGCTTGGTACATTTAGAGCAAATTCCTTATTCTGATAAAAGCTAATTACACGGTGCGACAGTCCAATAAACCTGGGACCGGATATTATTTATCTTGTAGGGCTTGTCGAGTTAAAGAAGAATACAATAATGAAAAAATATGCGGGACACCTTCAAAATCCGGATTTAGAATTAAAAAGCCGACTTTTTTTCCTTTGTGCACTTATAAGCCTGTAACTTTGTTGATAATTATATTATTCAAATTTATTTAGATTAAATATTATTAGATTATTAGGTATTTTTATTATTATATTATTTTTATTATAATGATCAGATTTTCAGTTTCGTACTAGAAAGAAGATCCTCAAAATTTTTCGAATTAATTATAATTTATTTAAGAAAACTTGAGAAACTTTGGTGTTATTGTCCAGCAAACACAAATTTTGTAGAGTTTTCAAAAAAATTTCAACTTTGGTAACGTTTTTAAACATTATTTTATTAAGAAACTATAATACTATTGAATTTTTTTAAAAAGTACGTTTATTTATGATTGCAATATATATTTGGGGTTAAAAATAGATAAGCAATTGACTGAGTTATTTAACTTTTCCTGAAAATAAACTTTTAAACATTTTATAAAAATTTTATTCTTGGTTATTTAACTCAAAAGTGTTTGCGTGAACGTTTTTATTTTAATCAGCATCATCAGTTTCTCGTTTAAGTGACCAGCAATATTCTGAAATCATTTTTATCTTATTTTTTCCTTCAAAACGTTTTTCAATAGTTGCCTTTTCCTGTTGAAAATGTTCGCCTTATTCACTACTGAACTGGCCCAGGTTATCTGGGAAAAAGTCCAAATACAAATGCAGAAAATGAACTGTTATGGACATATTGCAGTCCATTTCACCATACGCACTTAAAAACTCATTGACAACTGTGACATAGTCGTCGCTTCTGTGATTTCCAAGGAAATTATCGCACAGCGCAACAAAACTCTTCCATGCACGTCTTTCAACGGAACTTAGGTTGTTAATGATATCTGCATCTCTAATAATTTTTCGAATTTAGGTCCAATAAAAATACATACCTAAAAGCTATCAAAACAGATAAAAACAATGAAAACAAATTAATTAATACCTTCTTTTATTTTGGCTTCACTTAGTTTTGGGAACACCGCCTTGAGATGACAAAAAGCGTCGCCGTTTACATCAAATTTTTTTGTTTTATGTATCCCAGTTTAAGATGCAGTGGTGGCAGAATAACGTCCTCAGCTGGAACAAATTGGTAATTTAAAATGTTTTTCCTGCCTATTCTATATGACTCGCGCGATGGCCATACTTTGCGATCATAACGATTCGGTGCACGACTATTCCATTCACAAAGATAGCACGGATACTTTGTGTAACCACCTTGCATACCAAATAAAATTGTCAAAACCTTTAAGTCAGCGACGATTTTCCATTTATGGGTGGTATAGCTAACAAACATTAGTATATTTTTCATAACTTCGTAAAGTTTCTTTTGTATTAGTCGCATATGCGATTGGAACTGAAGGTAATTGATTTTGGCTATGCAATAAAACAGCTTTTATGCCTAGATATTACATTACAAATGTTAAATTAAAAAAATAAAGTCATACATTTTAAATCTTATCTTAAATCTTAATTTTATATGAACCATCAATGAAAAGTCACCATTTATCTGCATTATAATTGTGATTTAATGCCGAAAATAGTTTTGGTACATCAACGCAATACACGAGATCACTGTCATTGGAACTAGTCTTAAAACTTTCTTCAAGTAACCAAGTCCGGTCACTTTTTGTAACAGATGTTATGACGAAATCTTTTTCCACCAAATTCCACTGCTTTAATCGCGACCCGAGGACGTCAGATTGCCGCTTTGACAAATGTAAATCGCAAACAAGATCGTTGAAATCAGCTTTTGACAAAAAATGCCGCTCCGTTGTGGTAGATCTGTATGGAAGGAACTTTTCTTTTTCTGTTACATCGACAGATTTGTTCGTTGTCGGTAGATCATTACTTGCAAGTATCGGTCTTATAACAGTGGCAACATTTGCGTACTTAATGTTTTTGCGCGTTTTAAAACAGTGACCTAAAACATCGGTTTGATAAAACTAGCCATCATTTAGTTTATGATATGTCTGATGATGCCACATCATTGGCCTTAGAAAAGGACAAAACAAACGAAGGTTGAATTTTATTTTCTTTTTTTTTTAATGTATTACAGCAATATTGACAAACAAACTCTGGCTCGTACCAGCGACTAGTATCAAAAGGACGATTAACTACTTTATTGTACACTTCTACCACTCAAATATTGTTTTTAAAATCACGCCGGTGACTGATGTCAGTAAATAAGCCACAAATATAGCAAAATTTGTTACGATTGTCACACATTTTTTATTTAATTTTAAGTTAAGTTGCACACGGATTTTTATTAAATTGCAAACGTTTTTTTTAAATACACAGATTCAAAGTGAAAAAGAAGACATTAACAAAACGTCATATTAAAAGAAACAACAATAATTTTTGTTGTGTTTACGCTAACAGTGATTTGCAATTTTAAAGAAAGTACATAAAAAGAACACGAAAAAAAACAATATTATCGAATGACTAAAGCTCTCATTATAAATTTTTTTGTGTTTAGGATAACATTGATTTGTAACATAATAGAAGGTGCATAAAAACAACACCAAAAACATTGTGCAGGCATTTTGATAAAAATTTTGTTTTCATGAAAAGTTAAATAACTCCGTCAATTGCTTATCTATTTTTAACCCCAAATATGCATTACAATCGTAAATGAACGTACTTTTTGAATAAATTCAATAGTATTATAGTTTCTTAATAAAAACGTTACCAAAAAATTTTGAAAAATCCACAAAAATTTGTGTTTGCTGGACAATAACCCCCAAATTTCTCAAGTTTTCTTAAATAAATTATATATCATTCGAAAGATCTGTTTTCTTTCCAAATCTAGTACGAAATTGAAAATCGGATCAATATCAACAAAATTACAGGCTTATAAGTGCGCAAAGGTAAAAAGACAGGGTTTTTAACCGTAAAGCCGGAATTTGGAGGTGTCCGGTATATTTTACTATTAGATTCTTCTTTAACTCGACAAGATCTACAAGAAAAATTATATCACTACCCAAGTTTTTCTATTTCATTCAATTTTGTTCCACTGTGCTATGTATGTACATATTGTTACGTTAAAATATTCCAACAGGTTTAATCTAAGTTTTACGCGAAAATATTCCTACAGGGTTATTGCAAAGAACTATCTGGAAGTATTTAACTAAGGAACCAAACGTACGCACATATTCACGTGCAAGCACTATAGAAACAACAATAATTGTGTACATAGCTACAGCCATACACACATAAACATAAAAGTGCGAGCACTTGTGGTAACAACCCTGTATTACCAGTAGCACACCGCTTTGCCAACATAAACGTCGTTACTTTGAAATTCAAAATAGCGGCCAATCTAATTATCTACAAACATCTAGAAACCGTGACATGAGCTTCCAGATAGTGTTGGAACAACACCTGGCTACCAATAAACATTTGCGCCTAAGCAAGTACACGCAAAGAAAAAATATGATTTTAGAATGGTTGAGAACACAATATTATGTTCTCAGAAACAAATCTGTGGTCGTTGAAAACAAGTTATTGTTATTTTAAACATTAGTTTTGTTACGGTAAGCAAAGTAATGTTTGAATTTAATAATTACATTTATATATATCTAAAAAAGTGTGATATGGTTAGAGTTTGACAATAAAGTTTTGTTAAAAATTTATGACTGCAACATAATTTTTGTTATTATTTAAAAATAGTATTATGTAAATAACAATATAATGCTATCCAAAAGTATACTATTTTAAGGTTTTTAAAAAAATCTTTTTCAGAAACATCTTCTGTCAGTTCAGTGTTTCGTTTGTAAGCTATCGGTATTGCACGCGTCGTGTTAAATAAATAAATAAAGCACAAACAAACAAAAGCGTAGATAAATAAAAACATATACATACGTACAAACGGTTATATCTTTATACACACGTGTTTGTATTTCGAGTATACATACATATGGAAGTATACATTTCTATATATATGTACATTTAATTTCAACAATTTTAATTTATTTTTATTTCGAATTTAACGCACAGCTGTTTTAAAAAAGAGATCCATCAATATATATATGATTGAAAAACAAAATATTATTTTTATATTAAATAATACTGTTGTCGTATTTAACAATATTATTATTATATAAGAACATGTTGTGGTGAGTCTCAATTATATTTTAGTCACATCTAACAATAGTGTTGTCATATTTAAAATAACAAGATTAGGTGTAACAAAGGTCATTGTTTTTGTTGATAATATTATTATTAACTCAGATAATAATATTATTAAAAGTTTGCTTTCCTATTGACAATAATATGATTTAATTACAACCATATAATTCAATCATATTATGTTGCTGTTTGATTATAGTTACCTCAACCATATTTTTCTTTGCGTATACATACATGCATGTTATTACGCCATCTATGAGACGAACATTCTAGATCCGGTTCTTGTGTGAGACTGAGTCAGTGCTAATCAGAAATTAGTCAAGTCAGTATCGTTGAAAGTAAGGACCTCGTGCTGTGGATAATAACGATAAGAAGTTATTAAGTAGAGACAAGTTGTAATTTGCTTAGTCAAGAATAAAAGGAAGAACAGTAGCAAATATAAATTGTGTATTATTTATTTTTATTTTTGAGCAATCAAAAGAACTCGCCCGTTTAATAAAATTTAAACGTAACAATATGTTCATATATACTTGTATGTGCTGTTGTGAATCAGAATTGATCAACCCTCGTACCCGTACATTGCACTAATTTGTTAACGCAGCAACAACCAGTTCATTCACTTGGTTGTTTGTTAAATTCTTTGCGTTGACAAATTGTGCAATAGCGATATTTCGCAATTGGGTCAAAAGCTTAATAATATTAAGTACGTTAGCAAGTAAGCATAATAATATTAACTATTAAGCACAATATTAATATATTAAATTATGATTAAGTTTGGTATAAATAGTTCATGTTAAGAAACCAAATGAGCAGTTGTAGTTTGTTAGTTGAAGACAGTTGTAATTAGTTAGTTAGGTCAGTTGTAATTAGTCAGTGGTAATTAGTTAGTTGTAATTATGGTCTTCTATTTTTGCAGTCAAGAAGTTAGAGTCATACCTGCGATTCCCACGGGACCCTCCAGGTTTAAATTTGTAAAGTAAAAGTAATAAGATACTAGTTTTTATTAATAAATCCCTTTTAATACACAAAAGAAAAATCCGTTTTTAAATTCAACACAACATTTTGGCGCAGCCGGTATTAGCAAGAGTACAGTTTGATACCTTTTGGCAGTTTCAAGGAAGTATATTGATATTGGAAAGCTATTTTAGCTCAATTTAATTTTAATATACTGAATTAAATTGTTAAAAGGATACGTTGTTCTGTATACCAACATTTACTACACAACTCAAGGTTTTAATGAGCTATTTTAGCTGCCTTAAGTTGCACAGACTTTGGTGGTAAACTCAACGACGACAAACATTTGCTCGAGACAAATGGGACCAACACAAATGGTAAAAATATTTATATAAGTGTTGAATTAGTAAATTAAACTAGATAAACGCATAGTGAAAAATTCAAAATGATTAGCATTATTTAAATAGAAGGAAAATTTGTTTGTGAAAGTGAACATTGAAAATAAAAGTCGATTTAGGAAATTTTACTTAAGCTATACCGAACTCTTGAAAACCATATCCCATGTGGTACCAATTTTCTACGGAACTGATGGGCCAGAACTGGCAAGGGAAGCCAAGAAGTTTATTGAAGGATGTATGATAGCAAAGGATAAACTAGAAGAACCAGGTAATGTGGTCGACATAATCAAATGCATCAAAACTAGACTATTTGGAAATGCTTACTCATATTTGCACAATAAAGAGTTCACAACAATAGAAGCCTTATGTCAGGCTATTAGAGAAAAATTTGTAAAAGGCAAAACCCTAACAGAATTGCAAGAACAAATGTTCAGCAGTAAGCAAGGTCCAACGGAGACAGCATATGAATTTGGAGAGAGACTAGAAGGACTACTTACAGATGCCACAGAACTAATTGCAGCACAATGGCAAGAAGTTTCCCATCGAAAATCTATGATAGATCACTGCAACCAATCCGCAGTAAGAAGTTACATAAGAGGCTTACGAGATCCTAGATTGATGTCAAAATTCATCGGACACGAAAACGAAAAGCTTTCTGCCCTGCTGAAAATCACCAAGGATGCTCAAAATCTCTTTGGTTCTAATACGAAATCTTCAAATATCATGACAATGCATACCGAGGAACCTTTATATGATACGGTCCAGCAGTTGATAAAAGAAGTCCGACAACTATCCATGCATCAGAAGACCTGTAACCATTCAACGCCAAACAGTAATTCACGAGAAAACTCAAATTACTGGAGCCCTATGATAGACGAATGCTATTATTCAACACAACAGTGCATATGATCATTTTCAAATAACACCAATATTATCAGCATTCTTCTGTTTGCTGCGCTGTTCGTGTTATCAGTTGACGCAAATTGCAGCTCTATATATGTAATTATTCTTCAAATGGAATATGTGAATTTTTTTGATTCATGATATTATCCGTATTTTGTTTTGATTTTATGGTATGTAAATTGTTTTGATTCATGGTATTTTTCCTGTTGTTCCGTTTTGTTGTAAAAAACAAAAATAAGTTCGAAAAGAAATTAACAAAAATATTATATCATATTTTTTAAAAAAGTTACTTTTAGATGGATCGCGATCTGTGGGATAATTTCCAAATACATAACAAAGCTTATAATAAACTGCGATATGATGTTTTTATATTTATCTTATTACATGATACATATTTGGACCATTATGTTTCATTACATGTGGGCTATTTTCATTATAAAATAATGAAAAAATTGAATATCATTCAAGGACCATGATAGGCCCCAGACTTAGAGCAAAATAATGCTATTTATTCTGAACAAAATCGTTTATAAAAATTTTTTCTGAAAAGCGCCGCATTTGAAAGTTATGAGGCCAAAAATGTTTAAATTTTTTCTTTTGAGTGAAAAGTGCAATGCGCATGGGAATGTGAAACAGCCGATGAAGCAAACTAAACTAAACCTTTTGGCACATTGGGTCGTCTAATATACTATACATGTACCTATATGAGCATATCCATATATTTTATTAGCACAAAAGATTTTCAATTCCTTGAAAGAACACGACTAATTTCTTTTCCAAATATTTTGACTCATTTCTTTGCGGAATAAGCATAATACCTTGTCATACTTAAATAAAAAATACCAAGAAAATTACATTAAAAAAATATACATATGTATGTATATGCAAATTTTTTTATATTTTCTATAAACATACCCTGTAGGAACTGTTAGTAGTAAAACACTACCAATTTTGTCGCCAGTTCAACTAAAGAGTTATGCCTCAGACGATGCTTTCTACCATAGAAATTTAAAATGTGTACGTCATTAACCTTAGAATATTATACTTGTTTTTATATTGCAAGCGTCATACTTCGTTGAATCGTAATAGTCGTTTCAAGAGCCAATAAAAAAATGTCGTGAGCAAAAATAAGTAAAAAAATAGATTTATTATTGATATTTAGTTAACTTTTAATTATTATATAACGAAATTCATATATATTTTTTAAATTATTTTTTTTTAATTTATATTATTTATTTATTTATATATTTTTTCTTTTTTTATAGCATCAATTGTATGAAATATTACAATTTGTTCCATTAACTCTTGTAGTTTCTTATAGTAAACTTATTAAACTAAAAAAGAAGAAGTATTTCCTAGTAACTAACATTAGCGACCAACGCTATATGAAAAACTAAAACAAGCACAAAAAATATTCATTCATTCATTCATTAAACATATTAATGCAAAGTAAATTTGCATAATATGGTGTTGCACAAATATGGGTGGAGTGACGTAGACCATATGCCCAGGATGGTATTAACAGTATTTTATAAGGTTTTGTGACTGACTGTACACGACCCATGCCTTCACATAGGAAGTAGGCAACGTGGTTGTTAAAGAAATTCCACAAAAAACCGCAAGATTATACGGTTATCCGTGGCAGATCAGTCAACCAGTACGAGCGAGACGAAAAACTCTCGAAGGCCAAACAACACACACAAGCCTGATCGCACTTAAGAAATAATTACGATGACGCGAGAGATGTTCCCCGACCCAGAGCTGCTTAACGACTGACAAAAAATATGTTTTAAATCGAAAATAAAATCGATCGTCGTCATTTCGACGAAGTATGATAATGCAAACGTCTTACTTCGTTGAATCGACTATTACCCATTTCAAGAGCCAATAAAAAAATGTCGTGAGCAAAAATAAGTACAAAAATAGATTTATTATTGATATTTAGTTTATTTTTAATTATTATATAACGAAATTCATATATATTTTTTAAATTATTTTTTCTTAATTTATATTATTTATTTATTTATTTATATATATTTTCTTTTTTTATAGCATCAATTGTATGATATATTACAATTTGTTCCATTAAATCTTGTAGTTTCTTATAGTAAACTTATTAAACTAAAAAAGAAGAATTAGTTCCTATTAACTAACATTAGCGGCCAACGCTATACTACAAACGAAAAACCAAAACAAGCACAAAAAATATGTTTTAAATCGAAAATAAAATCGATCGTCGTCATTTCGACGAAGTATGGTAATACAGGGTTAAAAGCTACTACCAACATTGAATTTATTTGGCAAAATAATCTTTGGACAAAAAAGATTATGCCCCCTACAAAGCATCACTCAGTCAAAAGAAGTGGTGACTTAACATCAAGCTTCCTACAGGGTACATAACTGTGCATGTATGTTCATATTTTGAGATATGTGCAAATATACGAAATTTAAACACCCTGAAGGAAATGTCGATGGTGAAAATGTACTGAGTCGCTTTTGACTTTGTCACCACTACTACTCTATAATTATTCCCCATACAATATTTTGTGCTATAGACATTTAGCATGTGCTTGACATTGAAAATCTACTAGTTTTTTTTTTTTTTTTTTTTTTTTTATTTAGCCCGACCAGTGTCAGCCAAAACTTAGTGATAGTTTAGATAATACAAAGTAGTGATAATCAAAAAGGAAAATTAAATGTATTTTCAAGCATTCCCATCTAGAGTGTTGAGTAAAATAGCCCTTGTGTCCCTCTTTTTTAGGCGGATGTGTCCAGTAAAGTTCAAAATATTACGAACAAGCGGATTAGGATGTGACTCGAGTTTTGTTAAGTATTTGTCTGCGTATCTTGCAATTTCTTCAGTCACTAGTGGCATTTTTAAATCACGATGCAAATTTGAATTCTTAATGTACCATGGAGCAGATGTTATTAACCTTAAAATTTTGTTTTGTCTTCGTTGAATTCTCTCTACATTGGAAGCAGAAGCAGTGCCCCATAACTGGATACCGCAACACTATATTGGCTTCAAAAGCGACTTGTATATTAAAAGTTTGCAGTCCAGACTAAGTGTTGAATTTCTGCCAATCAACCAATGAATTTGAGATAACTTAAGTTTCATCTGAGTTAGCTTAAAGTCAATATGATGTTTCCATGTAAGCCTTCGATCAAGTCAAATACCAAGGTATTTCACTTGGGAATGTTGAGGAATGTTTTGATTGTTGATTCAAATGGGGGAACAAGTATCTCTTCTTAGGGTAAACGTTGTATGGACACACTTTTGTTTATTGACTTTAATTCTCCATAAGTTCAACCAGATTTCCAACTGTGTAATATGTTCTTGAAGATATCGGGAAGCCTCGTGCGGTTTTTTGTGCATACTAAGGCAGGCTGTATCATCGGCAAACGTATGTGTATGGATATTGCTGCTCACAGGCATATCACAAGTATAAATCAAATACAAAACTGGCCCCAGTATGCTCCCCTGTGGCACACCGGATTATATAGATTAGGGCAGACTCATGAAAATCTACTAGTAACACTAAAACAATTGACTAGGTAGTGAATTCATAGTTCTTATGGGAAGATGGAGACATACCAACCAGACATTTACTAGTACATTTCAATACCTTACGTACATACAAATTTATGGATGTTGACAAGTTGCTGCAAAATCTACCAGAAATACACCACATCTGTTTTCCCTATTTCGTTTATACTGACGAATAGAAAAGAAATTGGTGACAACGTAACTACTACTAGAGTTTTAGTGTTGACATGGAGACATTTGGCCCCAGTCTGACTGCAGGGCAGATATACATACATACATATGTGCTTATACATAAATACATACATACATATGTATATACACATATTGACAGATTTGTGTAAACTTTCAATTTAAGTGGGTGAAAATGACACACCAGCAATCGCTCACATAACAAATACCTTAACCCTTAATATTGAACTTATTGTGTATAAAATTTTTCAATATCCAAATATTTTATATTTAGTATATACAGACTAGTAATACAGCATACGTTTTAAAATACGAATTTTTAATATTAAGAACCTGAAAGAAACCCATTTTGACGACACATACATACAAGCAACGTGTAGACAATTTCATTAAAATTTTTTAAATTTCATTTCATAATATTTTTCTTCATAAAATTTTTAATATTAATTCAAGTAAATAATATTGTACATTTTTCACTTTCTCATTATTGAATGTGTAAACATATTTTTTGCAATTTTCCGCGGAACCGTGCCATAAACAACGTCATTTAACACTTAAATAAAAAATAAACTTTTTTTGTAATAAAAAATTATTATTAATTATTTATGATTTATTTAGGCCAAGATGATTTAGTGTCAAAATAATTTAAAAAGTTATTAAAATTCAGTCAGACATACAGACATAAGGGATTGTATGCATAACAAAACTAGTTGCTTTTGAGAGTCCAAACACAATGTAACGATAATTTATTGCGGTGCGGTATTTCATACGATTTTGAAGTAAAAAACCGCAGTACGGAACGGCTTAAACTTACAATCTATTTAATTTTCTCTGCGGATTTTCTTATTCTCTCAATTTTTGATACTCTTTCTCTTTCCGCTGTTGCCATCAGGGTGACCGATAACATTTTTCAAAAAGTGGCAACAAAAAGGGGATATATCAAAAAAAAAGGGGCAAAATTTAAAAAAAACGAGAAAACTACACTTAACTTTTTATTTTTAATGTATTTTTATACAATTCACTCTAAAAAAAATGGAGACAAAAAGTGGCAAAAGCTCTCGAAAAATTGGCAAGGCAGTCGAAAAAGTGGCAATTTGCCACTTTAGTCGGTCAAACGGTCACGCTGGTTGCCATAGTTTTTGAATAATTGGCGGTGTTCACAACATTATTGTAAACAAAAAACATGATTTTGAAGTTCAAACATTTTTGTCATGGAGTATAAAAGTTTAAAAAATATATCAAAATATCTGTGAATGTAAAAAATTTTAATAATTTTTTGTTTATAAAAATGTATGCACAAAAATATTAATAAAAATTTAAACAAGGAATGACAAGTATTACCGTCGTAGTCTTCCGTTGTATTATGTTTATTTTTCTCTCCCGCAACGAGAAATCGCAACGCACCGTAAACATTGGCACATATTCAGAAATCGTAACCAAAGTCGAAACTAATAAAACAGAAACTAAAAAATAGTTCATAGATAGTTATAGTTCTTATTAACAATTCGTAACTAGCGCAGCAACTGCTTCCAGCTGGTAAATGAAATGCAACCTTGCATATTGTTATGTAGAGAACATAAAATGCCGATAATATTTTGAACGATCAATTCTCTAATTAATTAATAAGCTCATGAAGCTATTAAAAACAGTTTTATTTCCTTCCAAAAGCTATACAAATTCTAAAAATGTAATTTTTTGTTTATAGTATGTATATAAATTAATTAAAATAAGGGCCTATAAAAATAAAGTTATTCAATAAAATTTTGTTGACCAAAAACACATCTCTAATACATTTTTATTCCTTTATATGGATCTTTTTTTGGACGCATTAAGAATGAATGCAAGAAATTAAGATAATAAGTTAAGCATATTATTTAGGAAATTGTTAGGAAATCAAGAGTATTTGTTGTTTTGTGCATTTTAGAGGTCCACAAATTTTTTTACTTTTCAAATAAATTGTAAATAAAATCAATCAGCTGTTTTTTGAATGTATTAGTTAGTTGACATTTAGTTACAGCTTTACCCATAATTAAGTGTTATTTAAGAAACTTAACGTAACTTATGCTACTTTACACTCAATATGTAGATACTTTTGTTATAAAATCCACTTGTGTCGTCTCGGTGACTCTTGGATACTTTACCTTTGTAATTGTAAAAGTCCTCGGAAAATATTATTACCTCTTGTGAAATTATATAACCCCATTACAATTACAAATTTATATAATGCATACCAAGCATACCAAGCACGAACTTGGTCAAAATTTTTATCTCACTACTTTTGATGGCCGAAATTTTGGAAAGGAACTTGGCCTTTTTTCAAATTTATGTTTTTTATGAGGATTTCTTTTACAGTTAAATTGGGAAATTCTCTTTTATCCTTTCTTTTTTTTTTTGAGCAAATATCGTTCTACACTCTATCAATAATACATTTAATGTGTATTTTCGAATAATTATTTATATATATATATCTAGGCGCACGGGAGTGCGCCAGTTCAAGTTGCGGCCAATGTAGGCAGTGTGTGTATTTACAGGAAGCCATTCCAGCTGTTTTTACCTCCTCATAACTTGTTTCCCCGCGACCGTAAATTTATAAAATTTAAATCATATTTAAAATAGATTCATTTTACCTCATATGCAAATTTTGAAAATTTTACAATAAAAGGTTCCGCAGATATGGAGGTGCAGAAAGTGCATATTTTAAGACATACTCAGTGACTCAGTGACCTAATGACTCACTCATCAATATTATGAAGCACTTCCGCTATAGCTAAAGATCTGAAATTTGGTACTCAAGTAGATCTAGTTGAACAATGAAAGAGAAAAATCTGAAAACCCGAAAATTTTAACCAAGGGGGCGGGGCTACGCCCATAAAAATTAAAATTTGTGCTAGTGAGCTGAAATTTGCTACTGAAATAGATCTAGGCAGGCAATAAACTAAAAAAGTTTTGAAACATACTGCGATAGAGCAAGCCTAAAAAAATTATATTAAAAAGGGGGCTTTGCCACGCCCATACAATTTAACCTCATTTTCGTGTACTACGGCTCAGCGTATTCAAATATTATATTTCTGTAGGTATTATTATCCGTTTGCAAGGCAACTTAACACAAATAATAAACACTGGCCGAAGAAAATCTTAAGTTTGGAAAAGTGGGCATGGTTACGCCCATAAATATTAAAAATTAAAAGTTGCGCTAAGGAGATGAAATTTGATACACGAGCAGGTATAGGTGAGAAACCAACAAGAAAAGCCTGAAACCCCAGAAATTTTAGTTAAAGGAGCGGGGCTGCACCCATAAAAATTAGAAACTAAAAGTTGCGCTTATGAGCTGAAATTTGACACACAAGCAAGTCTAGGTGAGCAACCAACTAGAAAAATCTGAAAGACCAAAAAATTTTACCATAATGGGTGGGGCCACGCTACTATTGTTTGAAGCTGAAAGCTTACAGCGTTTTTTTTTAAACTTGTTAAGGCTTTTTAAGAAAAATTTTTTATGAAAATTTCTTTTAAGACCCCTTTATAAAAGTTTTATAAATAAGGCTGTTAATATACAGCTTTTAACTTAAGCCATTTTAGTGAAACCTTGCATATACGTTACACGTATACAATACTTTAAACTATCACCTAAAAAAGTGGGTGTGATCACTCCCATAAAATGTTAGCCTTGTGCTTAATATACTTCGGTCTAGCATGTTTTAGAGGAAAATTAGCATGCGTTATAAGCGCTGCTCATAGCAATAATGTGGGACTGGTGATGCTCATAAAATTATAAGGTATAGTTCACGCTAGAGGTGTGGAATTTTATACACAAGCAAGTGTAGATGAGTAAGCCAATGGGAAAATCTTAAAACAAAGAAGTTTTATCCGCTAAAACTCCAATTCGCACTAGAGAGCTGAAATTTGGTACACAAATTAATCTAGATCAGAAATCAATAAGAATAAAATAAGAAACAAGAAGTTTCAATCAGGGGTTGGGAACAAGCACTGTAAACTCAAAATTAAGTAAAATTTTATTGAAACTTTTCATACACATTGCGCTTATCCCAAGTAAACATTTCCTGTTTTGAAAAGTGGCCGTGACTTCACCCATAAATCTTAGCTTTTTGTTTCATGCATTTCTCAATAGCTTTTTCCTACGAAATTATACCCAAACCACAAGCACCAGCTGACTTAAAATAAGCGGGACCAGTCCCATAAAAATTTTACATAATATTATACTGTAGAGAGCTCACATTTTGTATACAAATAGTCCTAGTTGATTTACTCAATCAAAAAATCCAAAAATTAAAGCAGGCGCATTGAGCATATCCTTTTGATTTGTGTACTTCGGCTAGACAGACTTTAATATGTAAATATATTGCGAAAATAGGCAGGATCGCTCCCACTAAATTTTACGCTGCATTTTACATGTTTCTTTTCAGATGACTCTTAACAAATTACTTACATACTGGCGGCCTATTGTAATAACACAATAATTCATTTTTAAGGTGTACAATCCAACACTCATCACGCTCTAACCCATTATTTTATATAACTATGAATTTTTTAACTGGCACAGTCATCATGACTAGAAATAAAACACCCTAGAAATTTTAAGTTTAAAAAGTGTTATCATAGAAAATTAAAAAAAAAGTGTTCAGATCCTCACATTAACATCAATGTGAAAAACGGCCAAGTTCCTATCAAAAATTTCGGCAATCAAAAGCAGTGAGACATAAATTTTGACCAAGTTCTTGTTTGACTGACATATGCTATCCATTATATACATTTGTAATCGTAACGGTGTCATATAAGTTTTAGATAATAAATAAAAAAAAATTCAGTGAAGTGCGACTTTGACCCGCGCACGAAGGGTTCCGTGCAGGCACGATATATAATACGAACAATATAAACTATAGTTTTGGCATTTTTTTCGTTTTTGAGTTTTTTCAGTTTTAAGCGTTATTTTTAGTTTGGGTTTTTTTTTAATTTATTGGCGCTTTCTGAGTTTGGACACTTTTTTCACGTTTTGGCGATTTTTTTTAGTTTTTGAAGTTTTTTTAATTTTGGAAATTTTTATTATTTTGGCGATTTTTTTAATATTGGCAATTTTTTTTAGTTTTGACAATTTTTTTTCGTTTTGAGGATTTTTTTCGGTTTTTGGCGTTTATTTTAAATTTTGGCAATTTTTTTCGTTTTGGCGATTTTTTTTAATTTGGCGATTTTTTTTTAATTTTGACGATTTTTTTTCATTTTGACGATTTTTTTTCACATAAACAATTAATTTGGTTTTGGCGTATTTTTCGCGTTTTGGCAATTTTTTTTCGGTTTTTGGCGTTTTTTCATATTTTTTTTTTCATTTAAACAATTTTTTTCGATTTGGCGATTTTTTTTTAATTTTTGGCGATTTTTTTCAGGTTTTGGCGATTTTTTTCGGTTTGGCGATTTTATAATTTTCGGATTTTTAGTTTTACCGTTTTTGAAAATTTCAAGAGTTTACCTCTTACGGTCTCCAAGATATAGCAATTTGTCAAAATTACATAGTCAAAATTGCATTAACTAATGGATCACCCTTTAATTAAAATTTTTTAATATTTTAATGTTTATTGTTGTAGTCTATATAAAAATACAATAATTTTACAAATTTCAAGTGTCAATATACATATGTACATACAATTGTATGTATATTACATGAGATTTTAACATTTTTCGCCGCTCGTTTTGGAGCACCCTTTAATTTCTAATTCTCATGTATTTGTTGTTGTAGTGGCCAAGGTTCTACATACTCTGTCCAAATTTCAGGTCCGTAGCTCTAACGGTTCCTGAGAAAATACCGTGTGACGGACAGTCGGACAGGCGGACAGGAGGACAGCGTAGCGAAAACAATAGGGTTCCTTTTTTCACCTTTGGTGTACGGGACTCTAAAAAAGATCTATGAATTTTGACATAAGTCCAATGAAAAACTTTATTTAAATTCACCCAACGTCACGCTTCGTCCATTAATGAAACCAGTTCCGTTAAAATTATTTCACTGAAAACTACGTCAAATTTATTAAGCAGAGTCATCAATGCAATGAAAGAACTTCATCGAAACAACGAAATAATATCATTAAAACGATGAAATAATTTCATTAAAACAACGAGATAATTTTCAACGAGATAACTTCCAACAAAATAATTTCATTAAAAGAACGAAATAGTTTCATTATAAAAATGAAATAATTTCATTAAAACAATGAAATAACTTCACAAAAACACTAAAATAACTTTATTATAACAACGAAATAACTTAATTAAAACGGTATGTGTAAATAAGAGTACAAAGAGTACAAGAACAATCATATAGAACTACCTTTGATGCAAGCTTTTGGTTGACAACTGTTGAAATACATTTAATTTATTTAATTTAATTTAATTTATCATACTTTCATGACTACAATGAAATTTTAATTGGGACAACACATACATTTTGTAGCTATAATGAAATTCTTAGTTTGCAGTATATTTTATTATTTTTTTTTTAGTTTTAAAGAATTTAATCTTAAACTTAATTGCTTTAAGGTATGTACTATATATATATATATATATATATATATATATATATATATATATATATATGTTTATTTCAAACAACGGCTGCAAATGTTTCTTAAATATAAAGTGTTTCTTAATAATTTGAAAATATTGTTGTCATAAATTCAATGAAATATTGTTACGAAACTAGAATACCAACGAAGCAAGTCCAATAAAATTATTTCACAATATTGGTGAAATTTTCATTAGATTTGTGAAATTATCATTAGAAATGTGAAAAAAAATCTAATGAAATTGTTTCGTTGGATTTATGAAGCAAAATTCTTTCGTAGTAATATCGCCAATGTGTGTGTCATATTCGAAGGCAAATATGAAAAGACTTTTGATTTTTATTGTACAATCAAGACAATTTGGGCAATATTTTCTTAGAAGATATTGTGCAATTTATTAGGACAAAACGACAATAATATGTACAACAGCATATGCAATAATAGTACATAATGGGCAGTGATGCCAGATTTCTTTCACCAAAAATAAGTAAATGTAGAAGAAAATTGTTAAAAAATGGCTAAGCACCATCGAATGCAAAAATCATAAACTTAAAGCAAAACCAAGAAGGTATTTCATATTGTATTTTTTTAAGCAAATAGGGAAAATTTCTAAAGTAATTAAATTCAATAAATGGAAGCAATAAATAAAATTATTTTCCTTTAGGTAATTGTAATCAAGAAACAAGCAAAAAACTGAGCATTTAGAACAAATTTGCATTCTATTCAATTGCACATTCTGCTATTCAGTTTTTAAATTTTTGGGTTACTAATCCATTCATATCGAAAGTTTTGTTTACACTTTTTGGTAATTTTCTATTTTTAAACCCCGACTAAAAAAAGGGGTGTTATATGTAAGAGTGTAGTGTGTGTCTGTGTGTCTGTGTATCTGTGTGTCTGTTCGTGTGCACGTACAGACCAACCGACTGGACCGATTTGGATTTAATTTTTTCTGTTTGAAAGGTGACTTAATCGAGAGTGGTCTTACCCATGTCTGTCGGTCTAGCCGCTTAGGTTATATCGGGGGTTTTTAAAATTTTTAATTTTTGTTATTTAAAGTTTTATTTAAGATTTAATCTATATTTTATTTTACCTCGTGTAAAAAAATTACCCTTGTTTGATTGCTTTCATAAGCCACCAACTAGACCCGACAACTTAAAACAACATTGCAACGATTATAAGAACGGAGTAGCAAATCTTATTGTTACCAATTTACCCATCTCTTTCATATAAGCTGTTGTAGACTTGCATTTTTTGTTGCAACAATTCTTGAATATGTGGAGAGTATTGAAATAGAAATACATACTTACGTATATACCTATACATTTTGTATTCCTCTCTGTATCTTTTTCACACAAACATAAAAAGTTGTTGCAACAAAAATTGCAAGTTTAGAGCGGGATTTGTTGATATTAATGCGAAAATAATAACATATTGCTCTGTTGTGTTTTTTGGTAGTGTTCATTTGTTGCGAGTTTAATTTTTTTATGAAAAATCACAAACAAATTTCATGTTTGAAGAAATAGGTAAAACAATATATATATTAAAATAAAAATGGCTAAAAAATAGCTAATAGCTAAATTCACTTTTCTTCCGGCTAAATGGGATGAAAAATGGCTGAATTTAGCCAGAAAATGGCTAACTTCGCATCACTGATAATGGCTGAGCCGCTTAACAAAATTATGATAGTACGTATACTTAATATATAATTAAGTTAATTGATAAGTAACGCATTCGCACATTAGACCATTTTTGCAAATGGTTTTGGATTGTGAATTGTATCGAGTAGGGTTGCAAATAATTGAGATTACGATCAATATATATATATATGATTAATCGCGATTATTAAAACCAAAATAAATTGTGTCATGAGTTTTAGTCGAACTGTATGGGTTTAACCAAAAAAAAAATATTTATTTTGTCTTGAGTTTACGTTTTAATTTACATTACATTTTTATTTTGAGACAATTGTAAAGCATGTAAAATGAAGTTTATAAATGAGAACTTATGAGTCTCAAAAACAATACAATTTGTGGGAAATCAATCTTTTGATAGGAAAATTTTTTATAGGACGAATTATATTTCTACTTTGTTAATATATTTTTTTATTTAATTTTGTACCCACACCTGATGAATTTATATGGTGGTGAATGAAAAAAATTATATAAAAAACAGTACTGTTTATACCGGGTTTTTTTGCACGAAGTTTATCGTTCATCATTATACAAAATTATCAGGTGTGGACACCAACTTATAACCATAAAATTTTTTTAATATTTCTATATATATATTTTTTTGTTAAAATGCGAGGTTCCACGATATGACAATTCCGATTGGCATTCCTAGTACTTTTGTAGCATTTCTTGTGGTGTCATTTATTGGTGTCATTTTCAAAATGTGTGCAACATCCTTCACATTGTGCTTTTTGTATGGAATACACTATGGAAAATATTGGAAATGACAATCTTTGACACTAGTATACATAAATAATAATGTGCTCGGCACTAGCTTCCAACTCAACTGTTGTTGACATTTTTCAATGTGGTAATAATTGCGTTCGCGTACTCCAAACTTTTTACAGATTTTTAATGAACTTTACTGCATTTTACTAAATTGCGTTCGTTTACCCAAAATACAGTAAATGAGAGCACAAACTGAGAGTAAAGTGAAAGTTCTTGACTGAGTGTTTTGCAAATTTTTACTGCATAAATTTGTCGTAGTAAAGTGTAAAGATACAAACATATGATGTTAACAAATGAAAAATAATAAAACGAAAAGTCTAAAAATTTGAGAAAAGGTTAAGCAAAAATTGTGAAAGTCGTTAAAAAATATTTAACTTATAAAGCATAATAATAAAAGCTGTTAATATACGAGTAAATACATATGTATATAGTAATTGACGGCCCTATGTATAAGCAAAAATTGGCATGAAGTTAGCATAAGTGAGCAAATTGAATAAAGTGTTAACAAGTTTTTCCATACAATTTGACATTAAAAAAAGTAGCATTACCTAATTTTAACCCACCTCTAAGTCCTAGCATGATTTTTAATGTGAAGTTCCATCGCAAAACTCTTTAAGACCATGTTCAATTTTGCCGCTTATGCTAACTTCATGCCAAATTTTTGCTTATACATAGGGCCGTAACTTTATTAATCATTTTGTTTTGCAATTTATTTTAATTACTCAGAGTTGTAAAACTGTAATGTATCTGATTACTTAGTATTGCAATTGCTTTTAAGTTAATCAGTAACATTTACAAATATTTATGTAATTTTTATTAATTTAACCAACAACAAACCAAGGAAATCAAAAAGAAATTAATTTCAAATATTGCATGAAAAAAATTACAAAATGTATTCTTAGCTTGTTCGTGTTATAAAAATATTGTACCGAATACCAATAATCAAAAGAGTTGAATAGTCAAAAGTTTATATATTTTCCAACACTATGTGGATATAGGAGTCAGCTGTTTTCTTACTAACCCAGCAAAAACTTACAAATTAAAATCGGAACTACTTGCCTTATAATGAGTTACTTTTCTGATTACCAAATGTCATTACTCGCTTACAAATCACATCACCTAAATATAAAAAAATTATGTACAAGCTGCCAAATGAGAAGAATGTGTTTTTTAGATTAAATAGGTTACGTGAATTAGTTTCCAAATAAAAAAAGTAAGTACTTCTCCAGAATCGATTGTTTTAGTCTCACGCCTTGTTAAAATCATTAAGTTGGTAATCCAGTAGGGAAGTGCTTCCACCGAAAATGCTTAATTCAAAACTCGATTACCTTTTTTGCAATTTTTGCTGGGAATTTTTACCATTTTTCCGTACTTTTTTCGGCAACAGCTCTTCTTGAGAGTAAATTTTAAAATTTCAATAACATCAATTGAATAAATGACCTCAATAAAAACTATAGGGCCTAACTACGCGAGTCGTATTTCGACTATGACTACCAGGCTTGCCATTTTAGCCCTTTTAGTGCTAGATTTAGCACTTTTTTTCTTCATTTAGCACTAAAGATTTTGAAAATAATGCTAAGTGCTAGTTCAGCATTTTCTTTAAATTATTTAGCATTTTTTATTTCATTAAATTCATAAATTTTCCACAGATAATTCCTTAATACAAATTTCGATCAAGTTAATATTATATGTTATTATACAGGGTGGGCCAAAAGAAACCAAGGGGTGTAAAAGTTTAATAACTTTTTTGTTTATTAATTTTTTATTTTATTTTTTCTTTCAGATTATATAGACAACACTTGGAGAATTTATAATGGAGAGGTTCACAACTAAACCACAGATCAATTATTTTAACGCAAAGAGCATATCGTCGATATTTTAACGTCAGAATTTCGCCCTCTGAAGCGATGATTCGTTGCTTAGTTAATCGTCATCACCAACATGGTAGCGTAAGAGATTTGCCTCGAACCGGTAGACCACGTTTAAGTCGCATTGCGGAAAATATTGAACGAGCACAGCAAATTGTTAACGAGGCACCAGAAACATCTGGAAGAAGGCGTTCTACTCAGCTAGAAATGTCTCGTACGTCACTACGGCGCATTTTAAAAAAAGATTTACAGTTATACCCATATAAGGTGCAATTGGTCCAAGGATTAAAACCCGCAGATCATCGGCAACGTCTAAATTTTGCAGTTAAATTTCAAGAGTTGGCCAGAAATGAAATCAACTTTATTGAAAATTTGACTATGAGGGATGAAGCTCATTTTCATTTGAATGGCTTTGTTAATAAGCAGAACTGTAGGTTCTGGGGTTCTCAAAATCCAAGTGCCATTCATCAACGCCATCAGGTGTACAGTATAGTGTGGGATCACATCTGAAAATGTCATTGGGCCCTACTTCTTCGAGAATGAAGATGGAAGTGCTGTAACCGTAAATGGAGAGCGGCATCGGTTTATGATAGAAAATTTTTTACGTCCTGCTCTTGAAAACAGACCTGGTATGTGGTTTCAGCAGAACGGAGCCACTGCCCATACTGCCCGAGACACAATGGCACTTTTAAGTCAAATTTTTGGAGAGCGAATAATTTCTCGAAATTCGGAAATTATTTGGCCAGCGCGATCGCCAGATTTGACAGCACCCGACTATTTTCTTTGGAGTTTTTTAAAGGAGCGAGTATATGTGAACAAGCCAGAGACAATCTTTGAACTCAAGGCAAACATTGTTGCAGAAATTCGAACGCTACAGCCACAAGTTTTGAAAGATGTTATGGAAAATGGTCTAAAACGAGCCCATCAGTGCGAAGCTGAAAACGGTGGTCATTTAAGAGACATAATTTTTCATACTTAGTGTAAAAAAATTTCCATTTTGTATATTATATAATCTGAAAGAAAAAATAAAAAAAAGTTAATAAACAAAAAAGTTATTAAAAAGAAACTTTGGTTTCTTTTGGCCCACCCTGTACATATGTACACACAAAAAAGTAATATGAATGATTTTGTAATATTAATTAAAATATTTGTAGTATCAATTAAAAAATTAATTAAATTTTCACCTATAAACAATTTGATAATATCAATTAAGTTTTTCCAGTCAAATTAATTAATACAATTATAAATTTAATCAATACAATTAAATTATTAATTGAAAATATTAATTGGTGAATACTTTTTTCTGTGTATATATCTGTGGCAAAAAGGAAAAAGTGCTTAAGTCGAGGTAAGCTAATTTTGAGTTATAGTACCTCCGTAATCTGCATATTCGAAAGCTAAATATAAGTTATAAGTGTGTATAACCTAAATTAATAGCTTAATTTAGGTTATACATACTTTGGTATATTTCAACTTAAATGTATTACTTATAGTGTGTAGAACGATGTTACCTTAAAAAAATAAAGGTTAACAAATAATTTCCCAAGTTAACTGCAAAAGAAATACTTTTCTGAAAATCGACTTGAACGCTTAAAATTAAGTGCACTCATGCAAAACGGTAAAATATGACTCAAGCACTTTTTCCTTATTGCCACATATATTATATAATTGAACCTCTCTGAGATGCACATATGGGTAAAAATATATTAAAGTACATACACCATTTGAAATACTAAATTAATATAATTTTTTTAAGTTTTATTCTTTTTAAGAGCTTATAGTGCTAATAAGGTTATTGTATATATGTCAATTAAATCGTTTCATCTGATTTATCTATGTAGAAAATAAATGTATTTTTACTTAACTTACTTACTCTATTTAACACTCTTATAGCTAATAAATCACTGAATGTTTAAACATAGTTTAAGTTAATTTTCAAAAAAAATTAAAATTGATTTAAAAACACTTTAATTTTTTCAGTGGCTAATTAAAGTTAATATCAAATTACGTTGAAAGTATGGTACCATATTTCCAAATATTATGGAAAGCTTTCCAAAGAACTGATGTTTAATATAAATACGAAAGTTGATTTATCAAATTGCAGACAAATTAAATAGCAAAAAACACATTTTATGATACAAAAAGAGCATCGGAATGCATTTTTCTATTTATATATTTCATGAAATGAAAATATGTTTTACATTTGTTGTATGTATATTTTCGAAAATTAAACGAAATTATTAAATTATTTTTAATATGACCTCATGATGTTTATGTACATGCATTCAAAAAACACACACATGCACAAAACATATGGTATGTTTGTAAAACTTAAACAACGTTTAAAAGCACAATGTTGGCATATAATCATTGACTGATTTATTTGCCCTTAATTATTTTTTCTTTCTTGGTATTCCAGTCGCAGCTTGATTCAAAATTTATAAATGAAATATATCCAGTGGCCGATATATAAAATATTATTGCATATGTTATTATTCACATCGTTAGGATTGCGTAAAAAAGGTAAAATATCGCACAACTTACACAGCACCATCATCTATATTATTGTCCGTTTGACCTATACTATGGAATGATTGACACAAATCATTAAAAAAATGTGGCGAAATTTTTCTTATAGTAAAAAACTTAACATAATACTACATAATTTAGCCAAAACATTACACAATATACTTAATTCTATTTGCTTTGTTATTAAAAAATGTATCGTGCAACTTATGAATATGATATACACGTTAGCGATGATATGGAATACAAAAAGTTGACAATTTCATTGCAATTGTAAGGGCCGCTTAAGAAATTAGAGGGACTAAAAATTTAGCACTTTGTTGTTTTTGTGCTGTAGAACATTTTAGCACTTTTATTTCTACAATCTAGCACTTTTCCTCTTACAACTTATGGCAACACTGATGACTACCATGACTTTGTACTAGATTAAAGAAAACATTTTGCAATGTTCTCTTCGTCTAGTACTAAATCGTCTTAGTCGAAATACGACACACGTAATATGGCCCATAATTTTATAAATAAAACACACAACATTTAAATTAAAAACAAAACAACTTTATTTGTTCATTTCATGATCAACAATCAGCCCAATTATGAATAACCATCCCCCGGGAGTTTTTTCCCTTTTCCCATTCCTCCTATTATGAATTAAAATTTCCCCGCGAAAAACTCTTCCGGAAAAATGTAGATATTCTGAACACAACGGAGAGGAAGAAAATGCTCCCCGGGAAAAAAGTAGGTACTATGAATATGAGGGAGAAATTTTTGGGCTAAAGCAAAACTTTAAAAATAATATTTATAAATGTTGCAAATGAATAGTATAAGCATTTATTCAGAACAAAAAGTTTAAATAAATACCGAACTATTATATTGACCTTTTGTATATTTGCATTTTTATCTAAACCCTTCGCACATGCACTTCAAAAACATAAACTACTTCTGTATTCAAAACAAATACTAAAACACTAAATTTTTTAGGCCTCCTTTAAGTTCATATAATAGGTAAATGGAGATATTTCTTCCTTCTAATATTATCAAGACCGATAAGAAAAACTTTATAAAATTAAAAATTTCCTTTGTACACACACACCTTGTGAATTCAATCCATTTGCATCTGCACCTGGCTCAGTTTTCACTGTACTTTCTCAGTACAAATATATTCCCCATGTCTATGTTATTTAAGCAAAAACAAATATACTAACACGCAATCTTATTGAGAATGAAAACATAAAATTTTTATTAAATTTATATTGCTGAACTCTTGAGTTAGTGAAAAAATATGACAACATTAAGAAGCTGATCCAGATTTTAATCTCTACCGTATTTGCTTATTCCCCGTTTTCAGGATTTTTTTCGGTTTTTGGCGTTTATTTTAAATTTTGGCGATTTTTTTAAATTTGGCGATTTTTTTAAATTTGGCGATTTTTTTCATTTTGGCGATTTGTTTTCACATAAACAATTACTTCAGTTTTGGCGCATTTTTCGCGTGTTGGCGTTTTTCTTCGGCTTTTGGCGTTTTTTCATATTGGCGATTTTTTTTCTTTTAAATGATTTTTTCGAATTTGGCGATTTATTTTAGTGCTAGAATTTTTTTTTTTAATTTTGTCGACTTTTTTTCGATTTGGCGATTTTTTTAAATTTTTGGCGATTTTATAATTTTTGGATTTTTTAGTTTTACCGTTTTTGAAAATTTCAAGAATTTACCTCTTACGGTCTCCAAGATATAGCAATTTGTCAAAATTACATAGTCAAAATTGCATTAACTGATGGCCCACCCTTTAATTTAAATTTTTTAATATATTAATGTTTTATGTTATAGTCTATATAAAAATATACTAATTTTACAAATTTCAAGTGTCAATATACATATTAACATATTTCGTCGCTCGTTTTGGAGCACCCTTTAATTTCTAATTCTCATTTTTTTGTTGTTGTAGTGGCCAAGATTCTACATACTCTGTCCAAATTTCAAATTTTTCCGTAGCTCTTAAGGTTCCTGACAAAATACCGTGTGACGGACAGACGGACAGTCGGACAGACTGACAGCGTAGCGAAAACAATAGGGTTCCTTTTTTCACCTTTGGTGTACGGAACCCTAAAAATTGACGATGTATATATAAAAATTATTTTTCCATAAAAAATGGATGATGTATATTTCATTAAATTTTTTGCACGAAATATAGACAACGTATAAAGTCCATTTAAGTTTTTGTATACGAAATCGACATTTTATAGCCCATTAATGTTTTTTTATAAAAATTTAAAAAATTAACCATGTATAGCCCATTATATTTTGTATGCATCGCCCATTTAATTTTTTTGCATTAAAAATAGACGATGTATAGTGTTTTTAGTTTTTTGCATATGAAATGGACGATTTATAGTTCATTAAATTGGTTCATAAAAATTTTAAAAATTGACGATGTATAGTCAGTCCATTAAATTTTTTTCATAAAAAATTTTTTTGCATAAAAAATGGATGATGTATATTTCATTAAATTCTTTGCACGAAATATAGACGACGTATATAGTCCATTTAAGTTTTTCTATACGAAATGGACATTTTATAGCCCATTAATGTTTTTTTATAAAAATTTAAAAAATTAACCATGTATAGCCCATTATATTTTGTATGCATCGTCCATTTAATTTTTTTGCATTAAAAATAGACGATGTATAGTGTTTTTAGTTTTTTGCATATGAAATGGACGATTTATAGTTCATTAAATTTTTTCATAAAAATTTGAAAAATTATTAATTAAATCATTAAATTTTTTTCATAAAAAATTTTTTTGCATAAAAAATGGATGATGTATATTTTATTAAATTTTGTGCACGAAATATAGACGACGTATATAGTCCATTTAAGTTTTTGTATACGAAATGGACATTTTATAGCCCATTAATGTTTTTTTATAAAAATTAAAAATATTAACCATGTATAGCCCATTATATTTTGTATGCATAGCCCATTTAATTTTTTTGCATTAAAAATAGACGATGTATAGTGTTTTTAGTTTTTTGCATATGAAATGCACGATTTATAGTTCATTAAATTTTTTCATAAAAATTTGAAAAATTGACAATGTATGTGGTCCATTAAATTTTTTTCATTAAAAATTTTTTTGCATAAAAAATGGATGATGTTTATTTCATTAAATTCTTTGCACGAAATATAGACGACGTATATAGTCCATTTAAGTTTTTGTATACGAAATGGACATTTTATAGCCCATTAATGTTTTTTTATAAAAATTTAAAAAATTAACCATGTAGAGCCCATTATATTTTGTATGCATAGCCCATTTAATTTTTTTGCATTAAAAATAGACGATGTATAGTGTTTTTAGTTTTTTGCATATGAAATGGACGATTTATAGTTCATTAAATTTTTTCATAAAAATTTGAAAAATTGACAATATATAGTCCATTAAATTTTTTTCATAAAAAATTTTTTTGCATAAAAAATGGATGATGTATATTTCATTAAATTCTGTGCACGAAATATAGACGACGTATATAGTCCATTTAAGTTTTTGTATACGAAATGGACATTTTATAGCCCATTAATGTTTTTTTATAAAAATTAAAAAAATTAACCATGTGTAGCCCATTATATTTTGTATGCATAGCCCATTTAATTTTTTTGCATTAAAAATAGACGATGGTAAGTTTTTTTAGTTTTTTGCATATAAAATGGACGATTTATAGTTCATTAAATTGTTTCATAAAAATTTCAAAAATTGACGATGTTTTTTTCATAAAAAATTTTTTTGCATAAAAAATGGATGATGTATATTTCATTAAATTTTGTGCACGAAATATAGACGACGTATATAGTCCATTTAAGTTTTTGTATACGAAATGGACATTTTATAGCCCATTAATGTTTTTTTATAAAAATTAAAAATATTAACCATGTATAGCCCATTATATTTTGTATGCATAGCCCATTTAATTTTTTTGCATTAAAAATAGACGATGTATAGTGTTTTTAGTTTTTTGCATATGAAATAGACGATTTATAGTTCATTAAATTTTTTCATAAAAATTTGAAAAATTGACGATGTCTAATATGAAATGGACGATTTATTGTTCATTAAATTTTTTCATAAAAATTTGAAAAATTGACGATGTATAGTCCAATTAAATTTTTTTCATAAAAAATTTTTTTGCATAAAAAATGGATGATGTATATTTCATTAAATTCTGTGCACGAAATATAGACGACGTATATAGTCTAGTTAAGTTTTTGTATACGAAATAGACATTTTATAGCCCATTAATGTTTTTTTATAAAAATTAAAAAAATTAACCCATTATATTTTGTATGCATAGCCCATTTAATTTTTTTGCATTAAAAATAGACGATGTATAGTGTGTTTAGTTTTTTGCATATGAAATGGACGATTTATAGTCCATTAAATTTTTTTCATAAAAAATTTTTTTGCATAAAAAATGGATGATGTATATTTCATTAAATTCTTTGCACGAAATATAGACGACGTATATAGTCCATTTAAGTTTTTGTATACGAAATGGACATTTTATAGCCCATTAATGTTTTTTATAAAAATTAAAAAAATTAACCATGTATAGCCCATTATATTTTGTATGCATAGCCCATTTAATTTTTTTGCATTAAAAATAGACGATGTATAGTGTTTTTAGTATAGTCCATAAAATTTTTTTCATAAAAAATTTTTTTTGCATAAAAAATGGATGATGTATATTTCATTGAATTCTGTGCACGAAATATAGACGACGTATATAGTCCATTTAAGTTTTTGTATACGAAATGGACATTTTATAGCCCATTAATGTTTTTTTTTATAAAAATTAAAAAAATTAACCATGTATAGCCCATTATATTTTGTATGCATAGCCCATTTAATTTTTTTGCATTAAAAATAGACGATGTATAGTGTGTTTAGTTTTTTGCATATGAAATGGACGATTTATAGTCCATTAAATTTTTTTCATAAAAAATTTTTTTGCATAAAAAATGGATGATGTATATTTCATTAAATTCTTTGCACGAAATATAGACGACGTATATAGTCCATTTAAGTTTTTGTATACGAAATGGACATTTTATAGCCCATTAATGTTTTTTATAAAAATTAAAAAAATTAACCATGTATAGCCCATTATATTTTGTATGCATAGCCCATTTAATTTTTTGCATTAAAAATAGACGATGTATAGTGTGTTTAGTTTTTTGCATATGAAATGGACGATTTATAGTTCATTAAATTTTTTCATAAAAATTTGAAAAATTGACGATGTATAATATGAAATGGACGATTTATAGGTCATTAAATTTGTTCATAAAAATTTGAAAAATTGACGATGTATAGTCCATTAAATTTTTTTCATAAAAAATTTTTTTGCATAAAAAATTGATGATGTATATTTCATTAAATTCTGTGCACGAAATATAGACGACGTATATAGTCCATTTAAGATTTTGTATACGAAATGGACATTTTATAGCCCATTAATGTTTTTTTATAAAAATTTAAAAAATTAACCATAAATAGCCCATTATATTTTGTATGCATAGCCCATTTAATTTTTTTGCATTAAAAATAGACGATGTATAGTGTTTTTAGTTTTTTGCATATGAAATGGACGATTTATAGTTCATTAAATTTTTTCATAAAAATTTGAAAAATTGACGATATATAATATGAAATGGACGATTTATAGTCCATTAAATTTTTTTCATAAAAAATTTTTTTGAATAAAAAATGGATGATGTATATTTCATTAAATTTTGTGCACGAAATATAGACGACGTATATAGTCCATTTAAGTTTTTGTATACGAAATGGACATTTTATAGCAAATTAATGTTTTTTTATAAAAATTTAAAAAATTAACCATGTATAGCCCATTATATTTTGTATGCATCGTCCATTTAATTTTTTTGCATTAAAAATAGACGATGTATAGTGTTTTTAGTTTTTTGCATATGAAATGGACGATTTATAGTTCATTAAATTTTTTCATAAAAATTTGAAAAATTATTAATTAAATCATTAAATTTTTTTCATAAAAAATTTTTTTGCATAAAAAATGGATGATGTATATTTTATTAAATTTTGTGCACGAAATATAGACGACGTATATAGTCCATTTAAGTTTTTGTATACGAAATGGACATTTTATAGCAAATTAATGTTTTTTTATAAAAATTTAAAAAATTAACCATAAATAGCCCATTATATTTTGTATGCATCGCCCATTTAATTTTTTTGCATTAAAAATAGACGATGTATAGTGTGTTTAGTTTTTTGCATATGAAATGGACGATTTATAGTTCATTAAATTTGTTCATAAAAATTTGAAAAATTGACGATGTATAGTCCATTAAATTTTTTTCATAAAAAATTTTTTTGCATAAAAAATGGATGATGTATATTTCATTAAATTTTGTGCACGAAATATAGACGACGTATATAGTCCATTTAAGTTTTTGTATACGAAATGGACATTTTATAGCAAATTAATGTTTTTTTATAAAAATTTAAAAAATTAACCATGTATAGCCCATTATATTTTGTATGCATCGCCCATTTAATTTTTTTGCATTAAAAATAGACGATGTATAGTGTGTTTAGTTTTTTGCATATGAAATGGACGATTTATAGTTCATTAAATTTGTTCATAAAAATTTGAAAAATTGAGGATGTATAGTCCATTAAATTTTTTTCATAAAAAATTTTTTTGCATACAAAATGGATGATGTATATTTTATAAAATTCTGTGCACGAAATATAGACGACGTATATAGTCCATTTAAGTTTTTGTATACGAAATGGACATTTTATAGCCCATTAATGTTTTTTTATAAAAATTTACAAAATTAACCATGTATAGTCCATTATATTTTGTATGCATCGCCCATTTAATTTTTTTGCATTAAAAATAGACGATGTATAGTGTGTTTAGTTTTTTGCATATGAAATGGACGATTTATAGTTCATTAAATTTGTTCATAAAAATTTGAAAAATTAAATTAAATTAAATTTTTTTCATAAAAAATATTTTTGCATAAAAAATGGATGATGTATATTTCATTAAATTCTGTGCACGAAATATAGACGACGTATATAGTCCATTTAAGTTTTTGTATACGAAATGGACATTTTATAGCCCATTAATGTTTTTTTATAAAAATTTAAAAAATTAACCATGTATAGCCCATTATGTTTTGTATGCATCGCCCATTTAATTTTTTTGCATTAAGAATAGACGATGTATAGTGTTTTTAGTTTTTTGCATATGAAATGGACGATTTATAGTTCATTAAATTTGTTCATACAAATTTGAAAAAATTTAATTTAAATTTTTTTCATAACAAATTTTTTTGCTTAAAAAATGGATGATGTATATTTCATTAAATTCTTTGCACGAAATATAGACGACGTATATAGTCCATTTAAGTTTTTGTATACGAAATGGACATTTTATAGCCCATTAATGTTTTTTTATAAAAATTTAAAAAATTAACCATGTATATCCCATTATATTTTGTATGCATCGCCCATTTAATTTTTTTGCATTAAAAATAGACGATGTATAGTGTGTTTAGTTTTTTGCATATGAAATGGACGATTTATAGTTCATTAAATTTGTTCATAAAAATTTGAAAAATTGACGATGTGTCCATTAAATTTTTTTCATAAAAAATTTTTTTGCTTAAAAAATGGATGATGTATATTTCAATAAATTCTGTGCACGAAATATAGACGACGTATATAGTCCATTTAAGTTTTTGTATACGAAATGGACATTTTATAGCCCATTAATGTTTTTTTATAAAAATTAAAAATATTAACCATGTATAGCCCATTATATTTTGTATGCATAGCCCATTTAATTATTTTGCATTAAAAATAGACGATGTATAGTGTTTTTAGTTTTTTGCATATGAAATGGACGATTTATAGCTCATTAAATTTTTTCATAAAAATTTGAAAAAATGACGATCCATTAAATTTGTTTCATACAAAATTTTTTTGCTTAAAAAATGGATGATGTATATTTCATTAAATTCTTTGCACGAAATATAGACGACGTATATAGTCCATTTAAGTTTTTGTATACGAAATGGACATTTTATAGCCCATTAACGTTTTTTTATAAAAATTTTAAAAATTAACCATGTATAGCCCATTATATTTTGTATGCATAGCCCATTTAATTATTTTGCATTAAAAATAGACGATGTATAGTGTTTTTAGTTTTTTGCATATAAAATGGACGATTTATAGCTCATTAAATTTTTTCATAAAAATTTGAAATTTTTTTCATAAAAAATTTTTTTGCTTAAAAAATGGATGATGTATATTTCATTAAATTCTTTGCACGAAATATAGACGACGTATATAGTCCATTTAAGTTTTTGTATACGAAATGGACATTTTATAGCCCATTAATGTTTTTTTATAAAAATTTAAAAAATTAACCATGTATAGCCCATTATGTTTTGTATGCATCGCCCATTTAATTTTTTTGCATTAAAAATAGACGATGTATAGTGTGTTTAGTTTTTTGCATATGAAATGGACGATTTATAGTTCATTAAATTTTTTCATAAAAATTTGAAAAATTGACGATGTATTAAATTTTTTTCATAAAAAATTTTTTTGCATAAAAAATAGATGATGTATATTTCATTAAATTCTTTGTACGAAATATAGACGGCGTATATAGTTCATTTAAGTTTTTGTATACGAAATGGACATTTTATAGCCCATTAATGTTTTTTTATAAAAATTAAAAAAATTAACCATGTATAGCCCATTATATTTTGTATACATAGCCCATTTAATTTTTTTGCATTAAAAATAGATGATGTATAGTGTTTTTAGTTTTTTGCATATGAAATGGACGATTTATAGTCCATTAAATTTTTTTCATAAAAAATTTTTTTGCATAAAAAATGGATGATGTATATTTCATTAAATTCTTTGCACGAAATATAGACGACGTATATAGTCCATTTAAGTTTTTGTATACGAAATGGACATTTTATAGCCCATTAATTTTTTTTTTATAAAAATTTAAAAAATTAACCATGTATAGCCCATTTTATTTTGTATCTTTAGCCCATTTAATTTTTTTGCATGAAAAATAGACGATGTATAGTGTTTTTAGTTTCTTGCATATGAAATGTATATATAATGTATAATGTATAGTCCAATAAATTTTTTTCATAAAAAATTTTTTTGCATAAAAAATGTATGATGTATATTTCATTAAATTCTTTGCACGAAATATAGACGACGTATATAGTCCATTTAAGTTTTTGTATACGAAATGGACATTTTATAGCCCATTAATGTTTTTTTATAAAAATTAAAAAAATTAACCATGTATAGCCCATTATATTTTATATGCATAGCCCATTTAATTTTTTTCCATTAAAAATAGACGATGTATAGTGTTTTTAGTTTTTTGCATATGAAATGGACGATTTATAGTTCATTAAATTTTTTCATAAAAATTTGAAAAATTGACGATGTAATTAAATTTTTTTCATAAAAAATTTTTTTGCAGAAAAAATGAATGATGTATATTTCATTAAATTCTTTGCACGAAATATAGACGACGTATATAGTCCATTTAAGTTTTTGTATACGAAATGAACATTTTATAGCCCATTAATATTTTTTTATAAAAATTTAAAAAATTAACTATGCATAGCCCATTATATTTTGTATGCATAGCCCATTTAATTTTTTTGCATTAAAAATAGACGATGTATAGTGTTTTTAGTTTCTTGCATATAAAATGGACGATTTATAGTTCATTAAATTGGTTCATAAAAATTTGAAAAATTGACATTAAATTTTTTTCATAAAAAATTTTTTTGCATAAAAAATGGATGATGTATATTTCATTAAATTCTTTGCACGAAATATAGACGACGTATATAGTTCATTTAAGTTTTTGTATACGAAATGGACATTTTATAGCCCATTAATTTTTTTTTATAAAAATTAAAAAAATTAACCGTGTATAGCCCATTATATTTTGCATGCATAGCCCATTTAATTTTTTGCATTAAAAATAGACGATGTATAGTGTTTTTAGTTTTTTGCATATGAAATGAACGATTTATAGTTCATTAAATTTTTTCATAAAAATTTGAAAAATTGACGATGTATATATAGTCCATTAAATTTTTTTCATAAAAAATTTTTTTGCTTAAAAAATGGATGATGTATATTTCATTAAATTCTTTGCACGAAATATAGACGACGTATATAGTCCATTTAAGTTTTTCTATACGAAATGGACATTTTATAGCCCATTAATGTTTTTTTATAAAAATTAAAAATATTAACCATGTATAGCCCATTATATTTTGTATGCATAGCCCATTTAATTTTTTTGCATTAAAAATAGACGATGTATAGTGTTTTTAGTTTTTTGCATATAAAATGGACGATTTATAGCTCATTAAATTTTTTCATAAAAATTTGAAAAAAAAACGATGTATAGTCCATTAAATTTTTTTCATAAAAAATTTTTTTGCTTAAAAAATGGATGATGTATATATATTTCATTAAATTCTTTGCACGAAATATAGACGACGTATATAGTCCATTTAAGTTTTTGTATACGAAATAGACATTTTATAGCCCATTAATGTTTTTTTATAAAAATTTAAAAAATTAACCATGTATAGCCCATTATATTTTGTATGCATAGCCCATTTAATTATTTTATTAGACGATGTATAGTGTTTTTAGTTTTTTGCATATGAAATGGACGATTTATAGTTCATTAAATTTTTTCATAAAAATTTGAAAAGTTGACGATGTACAGTCCATTAAATTTTTTTCATAAAAAATTTTTTTGCATAAAAAATGGATGATGTATATTTCATTAAATTCTTTGCACGAAATATAGACGACGTATATAGTCCATTTAAGTTTTTGTATACGAAATGGACATTTTATAGCCCATTAATGTTTTTTTATAAAAATTTAAAAAATTAACCATGTATAGCCCATTATATTTTGTATGCATAGCCCATTTAATTATTTTGCATTAAAAATAGACGATGTATAGTGTTTTTAGTTTTTTGCATATAAAATGGACGATTTATAGCTCATTAAATTTTTTCATAAAAATTTGAAATTTTTTTCATAACAAATTTTTTTGCTTAAAAAATGGATGATGGGCTATAAAATGTCCATTTCGTATACAAAAACTTAAATGGACTATATACGTCGTCTATATTTCGTGCACAGAATTCAATGAAATATACATCATCCATTTTTTATGCAAAAAAAATTTTTTATGAAAAAAATTTTATGGACTATACTAAAAACACTATACATCGTCTATTTTTAATGCAAAAAAATTAAATGGGCTATGCATACAAAATATAATGGGCTATACATGGTTAATTTTTTTAATTTTTATAAAAAACATTAATGGGCTATAAAATGTCCATTTCGTATACAAAAACTTAAATGGACTATATACGTCGTCTATATTTCGTGCAAAGAATTTAATGAAATATACATCATCCATTTTTTATGCAAAAAAATTTTTTATGAAAAAAATTTAATGGACTATAAATCGTCCATTTCATATGCAAAAAACTAAACACACTATACATCGTCTATTTTTAATGCAAAAAAATTAAATGGGCTATGCATACAAAATATAATGGGTTAATTTTTTTAATTTTTATAAAAAAACATTAATGGGCTATAAAATGTCTATTTCGTATACAAAAACTTAACTAGACTATATACGTCGTCTATATTTCGTGCACAGAATTTAATGAAATATACATCATCCATTTTTTATGCAAAAAAATTTTTTATGAAAAAAATTTAATTGGACTATACATCGTCAATTTTTCAAATTTTTATGAAAAAATTTAATGAACAATAAATCGTCCATTTCATATTAGACATCGTCAATTTTTCAAATTTTTATGAAAAAATTTAATGAACTATAAATCGTCTATTTCATATGCAAAAAACAAAAATCACTATACATCGTCTATTTTTAATGCAAAATAATTAAATGGGCTATGCATACAAAATATAATGGGCTATACATGGTTAATTTTTTAAATTTTTATAAAAAAACATTAATGGGCTATAAAATGTCCATTTCGTATACAAAAACTTAAATGGACTTTATACGTCGTCTATATTTCGTGCAAAGAATTAAATGAAATATACATCATCCATTTTTCATGCAAAAAAATTTTTATGAAAAAAATTTAATGGACTATATATACATCGTCAATTTTTCAAATTTTTATGAAAAAATTTTATGAACTATAAATCGTCCATTTCAAATGCAAAAACTAAAAGCACTATACATCGTCTATTTTTAATGCAAAAAAATTAAATGGGCTATGCATACAAAATATAATGGGCTATACATGGTTAATTTTTTAAATTTTTATAAAAAAACATTAATGGGCTATAAAATGTCCATTTCGTATACAAAAACTTAAATGGACTATATACGTCGTCTATATTTCGTGCAAAGAATTTAATGAAATATACATCATCCATTTTTTATGCAAAAAAATTTTTTATGAAAAAAATTTAATGGCCTATATATACATCGTCAATTTTTTAAATTTTTATGAAAAAATTTAATGAACTATAAATCGTCCATTTCATATGCAAAAAACTAAAAACACTATACATCGTCCATTTTTAATGCAAAAAAATTAAATGGGCTATGCATACAAAATATAATGGGCTATACATGGTTAATTTTTTTAATTTTTATAAAAAAACATTAATGGGCTATAAAATGTCCATTTCGTATACCAAAACTTAAATGGACTATATACGTCGTCTATATTTCGTGCAAAGAATTTAATGAAATATACATCATCCATTTTTCATGCAAAAAAATTTTTATGAAAAAAATTTAATGGACTATATATATACATCGTCAATTTTTCAAATTTTTATGAAAAAATTTTATGAACTATAAATCGTCCATTTCAAATGCAAAAACTAAAAGCACTATACATCGTCTATTTTTAATGCAAAAAAATTAAATGGGCTATGCATACAAAATATAATGGGCTATACATGGTTAATTTTTTAAATTTTTATAAAAAAACATTAATGGGCTATAAAATGTCCATTTCGTATACAAAAACTTAAATGGACTATATACGTCGTCTATATTTCGTGCAAAGAATTTAATGAAATATACATCATCCATTTTTTATGCAAAAAAATTTTTTATGAAAAAAATGGTTAATTTTTTAAATTTTTATAAAAAAACATTAATGGGCTATAAAATGTCCATTTCGTATACAAAAACTTAAATGGACTATATACGTCGTCTATATTTCGTGCAAAGAATTTAATGAAATATACATCATCCATTTTTTATGCAAAAAAAATTTTTATGAAAAAAATTCCAAATTTTTATGAAAAAATTTAATGAGCTATAATTCGTCCATTTCATATGCAAAAAACTAAAAACACTATACATCGTCTATTTTTAATGTAAAAAAATTAAATGGGCTATGCATACAAAATATAATGGGCTATACATGGTTAATTTTTTAAATTTTTATAAAAAAACATGAATGGGCTATAAAATGTCCATTTCGTATACAAAAACTTAAATGGACTATATACGTCGTCTAAATTTCGTGCAAAGAATTTAATGAAATATACATCATCCATTTTTTAAGCAAAAAAATTTTTTATAAAAAAAATTTAATGGACTATTATACATCGTCAATTTTTCAAATTTTTATGAACAAATTTAATGAACTATAAATCGTCCATTTCATATGCAAAAAACTAAACACACTATACATCGTCTATTTTTAATGCAAAAAAATTAAATGGGCGATGCATACAAAATATAATGGGCTATACATGGTTAATTTTTTAAATTTTTATAAAAAAACATTAATGGGCTATAAAATGTCCATTTCGTATACAAAAACTTAAATGGACTATATACGTCGTCTATATTTCGTGCACAGAATTTATTGAAATATACATCATCAATTTTTTAAGAAAAAAAATTTTTTATGAAAAAAATTTAATGGACTATACATCGTCAATTTTTCAAATTCTTATGAACAAATTTAATGAACTATAAATCGTCCATTTCATATGCAAAAAACTAAACACACTATACATCGTCTATTTTTAATGCAAAAAAATTAAATGGGCTATGCATACAAAATATAATGGGCTATACATGGTTAATTTTTTAAATTTTTATAAATAAACATTAATGGGCTATAAAATGTCCATTTCGTATACAAAAACTTAAATGGACTATATACGTCGTCTATATTTCGTGCAAAGAATTTAATGAAATATACATCATCCATTTTTTATGCAAAAAAATTTAATGGACTATACATCGTCAATTTTTCAAATTTTTATGAACCAATTTAATGAACTATAAATCGTCCATTTCATATGCAAAAAACTAAAAACACTATACATCGTCTATTTTTAATGCAAAATAATTAAATGGGCTATGCATACAAAATATAATGGGCTATACATGGTTAATTTTTTAAATTTTTATAAAAAAACATTAATGGGCTATAAAATGTCCATTTCGTATACAAAAACTTAAATGGACTATATACGTCGTTTATATTTCGTGCAAAGAATTTAATGAAATATACATCATTCATTTTTTCTGCAAAAAAATTTTTTATGAAAAAAATTTAATTACATCGTCAATTTTTCAAATTTTTATGAAAAAATTTAATGAACTATAAATCGTCCATTTCATATGCAAAAAACTAAAAACACTATACATCGTCTATTTTTAATGCAAAATAATTAAATGGGCTATGCATACAAAATATAATGGGCTATACATGGTTAATTTTTTAAATTTAAAAACAGAATTTAATGAAATATACCTCATCCATTTTTTATGCAAAAAAATTTTTTATGAAAAAAATTTAATTTAATTCAATTTTTAAAATTTTTATGAACCAATTTAATGAACTATAAATCAACTATTTCATATGCAAAAAACTAAAAACACTATACATCGTCTATTTTTAATGCAAAATAATTAAATGGGCGATGCATACAAAATATAATGGGCTATACATGGTTAATTTTTTAAATTTAAAAACAGAATTTAATGAAATATACCTCATCCATTTTTTATGCAAAAAAATTTTTTATGAAAAAAATTTAATTTAATACAATTTTTAAAATTTTTATGAAAAAATTTAATGAACTATAAAGCGTCCATTTCATATGCAAAAAACTAAAAATACTATACATCGTCTATTTTTAATGCAAAATAATTAAATGGGCGATGCATACAAAATATAATGGGCTATACATGGTTAATTTTTTAAATTTTTATAAAAAAACATTATTGGGCTATTTAATGAAACTATTTTTTTAAGGTCGAAAAATTAAATAAACAATTACTGGGCTATAAAATGTCCATTGCGTATACAAAAACTTAAATGGACTATATACGTCGTCTATATTTCGTGCACAGAATTTAATGAAATATACATCATCCATTTTTTATGCAAAAAAATTTTTTATGAAAAAAATTTAATTTAATTCAATTTTTCAAATTTTTATGAACAAATTTAATGAACTATAAATCGTCCATTTCATATGCAAAAAACTAAACACACTATACATCGTCTATTTTTAATGCAAAAAAATTAAATGGGCGATGCATACAAAATATAATGGGCTATACATGGTTAATTTTTTAAATTTTTATAAAAAAACATTATTGGGCTATTTAATGAAACTATTTTTTTAAGGTCGAAAAATTAAATAAACAATTACTGGGCTATAAAATGTCCATTTCGTATACAAAAACTAAAATGGACTATATACTTCATCTATATTTCGAGAAAAGAATTTATTGAAATATACATCATCCATTTTTTATGCAAAAAAAATTTTTTATGAAAAAAATTTAATGGACTATATACACATCGTCAATTTTTCAAATTTTTATGAACAAATTTAATGAACTATAAATCGTCCATTTCATATGCAAAAAACTAAAAACACTATACATCGTCTATTTTTAATGCAAAAAAATTAAATGGGCTATGCATACAAAATATAATGGGCTATACATGGTTAATTTTTTAAATTTTTATAAAAAAACATTAATGGGCTATAAAATGTCCATTTCGTATACAATAACTTAAATGGACTATATACGTCGTCTATATTTCGTGCAAAGAATTTAATAAAATATACATCATCCATTTTTTATGCAAAAAAAAATTTTATGAAAAAATATTAATGGACTATATATACATCGTCAATTTTTCAAATTTTTATGAAAAAATTTAATGAACTATAAATCGTCCATTTCATATGCAAAAAACTAAAAACACTATACATCGTCTATTTTTAATGCAAAAAAATTAAATGGGCTATGCATACAAAATATAATGGGCTATACATGGTTAATTTTTTAAATTTTTATAAAAAAACATTAATGGGCTATAAAATGTCCATTTCGTATACAAAAACTTAAATGGACTATATACGTCGTCTATATTTCGTGCACAGAATTTAATGAAATATACATCATCCATTTTTAATGCAAAAAAATTTTTTATGAAAAAAATTTAATAGACTATACTTCGTCAATTTTTCAAATTTGTATGAACAAATTTAATGAACTTTAAATCGTCCATTTCATATGCAAAAAACGAAACACACTATACATCGTCTATTTTTAATGCAAAAAAATTAAATGGGCGATGCATACAAAATATAATGGGCTATACATGGTTAATTTTTTAAATTTTTATAAAAAAACATTAATGGGCTATAAATTGTCCATTTCGTATACAAAAACTTAAAAGGACTATATACGTCGTCTATATTTCGTGCAAAGAATTTAATGAAATATACATCATCCATTTTTAATGCAAAAAAATTTTTTATGAAAAAAATTTAATGGACTATACATCATCAATTTTTCAAATTTTTATGAAAAAATTTAATGAACTATAAATCGTCCATTTCATATGCAAAAAACTAAACACACTATACATCGTCTATTTTTAATGCAAAAAAATTAAATGGGCTATGCATACAAAATATAATGGGCTATACATGGTTAATTTTTTAAATTTTTATAAAAAAACATTAATGGGCTATAAAATGTCCATTTCGTATACAAAAACTTAAATGGACTATATAAGTCGTCTATATTTCGTGCAAAGAATTTAATGAAATATACATCATCCAATTTTTAAGCAAAAAAATTTTTTATGAAAAAAATTTAATGGACATTGTCAATTTTTCAAATTTTTATGAACAAATTTAATAATCGTCCATTTCATATGCAAAAAACTAAACACACTATACATCGTCTATTTTTAATGCAAAAAAATTAAATGGGCGATGCATACAAAATATAATGGGCTATACATGGTTAATTTTTTAAATTTTTATAAAAAAACATTAATGGGCTATAAAATTTCCATTTCGTATACAAAAACTTAAATGGACTATATACGTCGTCTATATTTCGTGCAAAGAATTTAATGAAATATACATCATCCATTTTTTATGCAAAAAATTTTTTTATGAAAAATTATTTAATGGACTATCGTCAACTTTTCAAATTTTTATAAAAAAATTTAATATAATTTTTCAAATTTTTATGAACAAATTTAATGAACTATAAATCGTCCATTTCATATACAAAAAACTAAACACACTATACATCGTCTATTTTTAATGCAAAAAAATTAAATGGGCGATGCATACAAAATATAATGGGCTATACATGGTTAATTTTTTAAATTTTTATAAAAAAACATTAATGGGCTATAAAATGTCCATTTCGTATACAAAAACTTAAATGGACTATATACGTCGTTTATATTTCGTGCAAAGAGTTTAATGAAATATACATCATCCATTTTTTAAGCAAAAAAACTTTTTATGAAAAAAATTTAATGGACTATACATCGTCAATTTTTCAAATTTTTATGAACAAATTTAATGAACTATAAATCGTCCATTTCATATGCAAAAAACTAAACACACTATACATCGTCTATTTTTAATGCAAAAAAATTAAATGGGCGATGCATACAAAATATAATGGGCTATACATAGTTAATTTTTTAAATTTTTATAAAAAAACATTAATGGGCTATAAAATGTCCATTTCGTATACAAAAACTTAAATGGACTATATACGTCGTCAATATTTCGTGCAAAGAATTTAATGAAATATACATCATCCATTTTTTATGCAAAAAAATTTTTTATGAAAATAATTTAATGGACTATACATTGTCAATTTTTCAAATTTTTATGAAAAAATTTAATGAACTATAAATCGTCCATTTCATATGCAAAAAATAAAAACACTATACATCGTCTATTTTTAATGCAAAAAAATTAAATGGGCGATGCATACAAAATATAATGGGCTATACATGGTTAATTTCTTAAATTTTTATAAAAAAACATTAATGGGCTATAAAATGTCCATTTCGTATGCAAAAACTTAAATGGACTATATACGTCGTCTATATTTCGTGCAAAGAATTTAATGAAATATACATCATCCATTTTTTATGCAAAAAAATTTTTTATGAAAAAAATTTAATGGACTATCGTCAACTTTTCAAACTTTTATGAAAACATTTAATGAACTATAAATCGTTCATTCATATGCAAAAAACTAAAAACACTATACATCGTCTATTTTTAATGCAAAAAAATTAAATGGGCTATGCATACAAAATATAATGGGCTATACATGGTTAATTTTTTTAATTTTTATAAAAAAACATTATTGGGCTATAAAATGTCCATTTCGTATACAAAAACTTAAATGGACTATATACGTCGTCTATATTTCGTGCACAGAATTTAATGAAATATACATCATCCATTTTTTATGCAAAAAAATTTTTTATGAAAAAAATTTAATGGACTATACATCGTCAATTTTTCAAATTTTTATGAAAAAATTTAATGAACTATAAATCGTTCATTTCATATGCAAAAAACTAAACACACTATACATCGTCTATTTTTAATGCAAAAAAATTAAATGGGCTATGCATACAAAATATAATGGGCTATACATGGTTAATTTTTTAAATTTTTATAAAAAAACATTAATGGGCTATAAAATGTCCATTTCGTATACAAAAACTTAAATGGACTATATAAGTCGTCTATATTTCGTGAAAAGAATTTAATGAAATATACATCATCCATTTTTTAAGCAAAAAAATTTTTTATGAAAAAAATTTAATGGACATTGTCAATTTTTCAAATTTTTATGAACAAATTTAATAATCGTCCATTTCATATGCAAAAAACTAAACACACTATACATCGTCTATTTTTAATGCAAAAAAATTAAATGGGCGATGCATACAAAATATAATGGGCTATACATGGTTAATTTTTTAAATTTTTATAAAAAAACATTAATGGGCTATAAAATGTCCATTTCGTATACAAAAACTTAAATGGACTATATACGTCGTCTATATTTCGTGCAAAGAATTTAATGAAATATACATCATCCATTTTTTATGCAAAAAAATTTTTTATGAAAAAAATTTAATGGACTATATATCGTCAATTTTTCAAATTTTTATGAACAAATTTAATGAACTATAAATCGTCCATTTCATATGCAAAAAACTAAACACACTATACATCGTCTATTTTTAATGCAAAAAAAATAAATGGGCGATGCATACAAAATATAATGGGCTATACATGGTTAATTTTTAAAATTTTTATAAAAAACATTAATGGGCTATAAAATGTCCATTTCGTATACAAAAACTTAAATGGACTATACGTCGTCTATATTTCGTGCAAAGAATTTAATGAAATATACATCATCCATTTTTTAAGCAAAAAAATTTTTTATGATCAATTTTTCAAATTTTTATGAACAAATTTAATGAACTATAAATCGTCCATTTCATATGCAAAAAACTAAACACACTATACATCGTCTATTTTTAATGCAAAATAATTAAATGGGCTATGCATACAAAATATAATGGGCTATACATGGTTAATTTTTTAAATTTTTATAAAAAAACATTAATGGGCTATAAAATGTCCATTTCGTATACAAAAACTTAAATGGACTATATACGTCGTCTATATTTCGTGCAAAGAATTTAATGAAATATACATCATCTATTTTTTAAGCAAAAAAAATTTTTTATGAAAAAAATTTAATGGACTATACATCGTCATTTTTTAAAATTTTTATGAAAAAATTTAATGAGCTATAAATCGTCCATTTCATATGCAAAAAACTAAAAACACTATACATCGTCTATTTTTAATTCAAAATAATTAAATGGGCTATGCATACAAAATATAATGGGCTATACATGGTTAATTTTTTAAATTTTTATAAAAAACATTAATGGGCTATAAAATGTCCATTTCGTATACAAAAACTTAAATGGACTATATACGTCGTCTATATTTCGTGCAAAGATATTAATAAAATATACATCATCAATTTTTTAAGCAAAAAAAATTTTAATGAAAAAAATTTAATGGACTATACATCGTCATTTTTTAAAATTTTTATGAAAAAATTTAATGAGCTATAAATCGTCCATTTCATATGCAAAAAACTAAAAACACTATACATCGTCTATTTTTAATTCAAAATAATTAAATGGGCTATGCATACAAAATATAATGGGCTATACATGGTTAATTTTTTAAATTTTTATAAAAAACATTAATGGGCTATAAAATGTCCATTTCGTATACAAAAACTTAAAGGGACTATATACGTCGTCTATATTTCGTGCAAAGAATTTAATGAAATATACATCATCCATTTTTTATGCAAAAAAAATTTTATGAAAAAAAATTCAAATTTTTATGAAAAAATTTAATGAACTATAAATCGTCCATTTCATATGCAAAAAACTTAAAACACTATACATCGTCTATTTTTAGTGCAAAATAATTAAATGGGCTATGCATACAAAATATAATGGGCTATACATGGTTAATTTTTTAAATTTTTATAAAAAAACATTAATGGGCTATAAAATGTCCATTTCGTATACAAAAACTTAAATGGACTATATACGTCGTCTATATTTCGTGCAAAGAATTTAATGAAATATACATCATCTATTTTTTAAGCAAAAAAAATTTTTTATGAAAAAAATTTAATGGACTATACATCGTCATTTTTTAAAATTTTTATGAAAAAATTTAATGAGCTATAAATCGTCCATTTCATATGCAAAAAACTAAAAACACTATACATCGTCTATTTTTAATTCAAAATAATTAAATGGGCTATGCATACAAAATATAATGGGCTATACATGGTTAATTTTTTAAATTTTTATAAAAAACATTAATGGGCTATAAAATGTCCATTTCGTATACAAAAACTTAAATGGACTATATACGTCGTCTATATTTCGTGCAAAGATATTAATAAAATATACATCATCAATTTTTTAAGCAAAAAAAATTTTAATGAAAAAAATTTAATGGACTATACATCGTCATTTTTTCAAATTTTTATGAAAAAATTTAATGAGCTATAAATCGTCCATTTCATATGCAAAAAACTAAAAACACTATACATCGTCTATTTTTAATGCAAAAAAATTAAATGGGCGATGCATACAAAATATAATGGGCTATACATGGTTAATTTTTTAAATTTTTATAAAAAACATTAATGGGCTATAAAATGTCCATTTCGTATACAAAAACTTAAAGGGACTATATACGTCGTCTATATTTCGTGCAAAGAATTTAATGAAATATACATCATCCATTTTTTATGCAAAAAAAATTTTATGAAAAAAAATTCAAATTTTTATGAAAAAATTTAATGAACTATAAATCGTCCATTTCATATGCAAAAAACTTAAAACACTATACATCGTCTATTTTTAGTGCAAAATAATTAAATGGGCTATGCATACAAAATATAATGGGCTATACATGGTTAATTTTTTAAATTTTTATAAAAAAACATTAATGGGCTATAAAATGTCCATTTCGTATAGAAAAACTTAAGTGGACTATATACGTCGTCTATATTTCGTGCAAAGAATTTAATGAAATATACATCATCCATTTTTTAAGCAAAAAAATTTGTTATGAAAAAAATTTAATGGACTATATATATACATCGTCATTTTTTAAAATTTTTATGAAAAAATTTAATGAGCTATAAATCGTCCATTTCATATGCAAAAAACTAAAAACACTATACATCGTCTATTTTTAATGCAAAATAATTAAATGGGCTATGCATACAAAATATGATGGGCTATACATGGTTAATTTTTTAAATTTTTATAAAAGAACATTAATGGGCTATAAAATTTCCATTTCGTATACAAAAACTTAAATGGACTATATACGTCGTCTATATTTCGTGCAAAGAATTTAATAAAATATACATCATCAATTTTTTAAGCAAAAAAATTTTTTATGAAAAAAATTTAATAATTTTTTCAAATTTTTATAAAAAAAATTTAATGAGCTATAAATCGTCCATTTCATATGCAAAAAACTAAAAACACTATACATCGTCTATTTTTAATGCAAAATAATTAAATAGGCTATGCATACAAAATATAATAGGCTATACATGGTTAATTTTTTAAATTTTTATAAAAGAACATTAATGGGCTATAAAATGTCCATTTCGTATAGAAAAACTTAAATGGACTATATACGTCGTCTATATTTCGTGCAAAGAATTTAATGAAATATACATCATCCATTTTTTATGCAAAAAAATGTTTATGAAAAAAATTTAATGGACTATACATCGTCAACTTTTCAAATTTTTATGTAAAAATTTAATGAACTATAAATCGTCCATTTCATATGCAAAAAACTAAAAATACTATACATCGTCTATTTTTAATGCAAAATAATTAAATGGGCTATGCATACAAAATATAATGGGCTATACATGGTTAATTTTTTAAATTTTTATAAAAAAACATTAATGGGCTATAAAATGTCCATTTCGTATAGAAAAACTTAAGTGGACTATATACGTCGTCTATATTTCGTGCAAAGAATTTAATGAAATATACATCATCCATTTTTTAAGCAAAAAAATTTGTTATGAAAAAAATTTAATGGACTATTATACATCGTCATTTTTTCAAATTTTTATGAAAAAATTTAATGAGCTATAAATCGTCCATTTCATATGCAAAAAACTAAAAACACTATACATCGTCTATTTTTAATGCAAAATAATTAAATGGGCTATGCATACAAAATATAATGGGCTATACATGGTTAATTTTTTAAATTTTTTTAAAAAAAAACATTAATGGGCTATAAAATGTCCATTTCGTATACAAAAACTTAAATGGACTATATACGTCGTCTATATTTCGTGCAAAGAATTTAATAAAATATACATCATCAATTTTTTAAGCAAAAAAATTTTTTATGAAAAAAATTTAATGGACATTAAATTTTCAAATTTTTATGAAAAAATTTAATGAGCTATAAATCGTCCATTTCATATGCAAAAAACAAAAAACACTATACATCGTCTATTTTTAATGCAAAATAATTAAATGGGCTATGCATACAAAATATAATGGGCTATACATGGTTAATTTTTTAAATTTTTTTAAAAAAAACATTAATGGGCTATAAAATGTCCATTTCGTATACAAAATTTTAAATGGACTATATACGTCGTCTATATTTCGTGCAAAGAATTTAATGAAATATACATCATCCATTTTTTATGCAAAAAAATTTTGTATGAAAAAAATTTAATGGACTATACATCGTCAACTTTTCAAATTTTTATGAAAAAATTTAATGAACTATAAATCGTCCATTTCATATGCAAAAAACTAAAAACACTATACATCGTCTATTTTTAATGCAAAAAAATTAAATGGGCTATGCATACAAAATATAATGGGCTATACATGGTTAATTTTTTAAATTTTTATAAAAAAACATTAATGGGCTATAAAATGTCCATTTCGTATACAAAAATTTAAATGGACTATATACGTCGTCTATATTTCGTGCAAAGAATTTAATGAAATATACATCATCCATTTTTTAAGCAAAAAAATTTGTTATGAAAAAAATTTAATGGACTATACATCGTCATTTTTTCAAATTTTTATGAAAAAATTTAATGAACTATAAATCGTCCATTTCATATGCAAAAAACTAAACACACTATACATCGTCTATTTTTAATGCAAAAAAATTAAATGGGCGATGCATACAAAATATAATGGGCTATACATGGTTAATTTTTTAAATTTTTATAAAAAATATTAATGGGCTATAAAATGTCCATTTCGTATAGAAAAACTTAAATGGACTATATACGTCGTCTATATTTCGTGCTAAGAATTTAATGAAATATACATCATCCATTTTTTAAGCAAAAAAATTTGTTATGAAAAAAATTTAATGGACTATTATACATCGTCATTTTTTCAAATTTTTATGAAAAAATTTAATGAGCTATAAATCGTCCATTTCATATGCAAAAAACTAAAAACACTATACATCGTCTATTTTTAATGCAAAATAATTAAATGGGCTATGCATACAAAATATAATGGGCTATACATGGTTAATTTTTTAAATTTTTTTAAAAAAAACATTAATGGGCTATAAAATGTCCATTTCGTATACAAAAACTTAAATGGACTATATACGTCGTCTATATTTCGTGCAAAGAATTTAATAAAATATACATCATCAATTTTTTAAGCAAAAAAATTTTTTATGAAAAAAATTTAATGGACATTAAATTTTCAAATTTTTATGAAAAAATTTAATGAGCTATAAATCGTCCATTTCATATGCAAAAAACAAAAAACACTATACATCGTCTATTTTTAATGCAAAATAATTAAATGGGCTATGCATACAAAATATAATAGGCTATACATGGTTAATTTTTTAAATTTTTATAAAAAAACATTAATGGGCTATAAATCGTCCATTTCATATGCAAAAAACTAAAAACACTATACATCGTCTATTTTTAATGCAAAATAATTAAATGGGCTATGCATACAAAATATAATGGGCTATACATGGTTAATTTTTTAAATTTTTATAAAAAAACATTAATGGGCCATAAAATGTCCATTTCGTATAGAAAAACTTAAATGGACTATATACGTCGTCTATATTTCGTGCAAAGAATTTAATGAAATATACATCATCCATTTTTTAAGCAAAAAAATTTGTTATGAAAAAAATTTAATGGACTATTATACATCGTCATTTTTTCAAATTTTTATGAAAAAATTTAATGAGCTATAAATCGTTCATTTCATATGCAAAAAACTAAAAACACTATACATCGTCTATTTCTAATGCAAAAAATTAAATGGGCTATGCATGCAAAATATAATGGGCTATACATGGTTAATTTTTTTAATTTTTATAAAAAAAAATTAATGGGCTATAAAATGTCCATTTCGTATACAAAAACTTAAATGGACTATATACGTCGTCTATATTTCGTGCAAAGAATTTAATAAAATATACATCATCAATTTTTTATGCAAAAAAATTTTTTATGAAAAAAATTTAATGGACATTAAATTTTCAAATTTTTATGAAAAAATTTAATGAGCTATAAATCGTCCATTTCATATGCAAAAAACAAAAATCACTATACATCGTCTATTTTTAATGCAAAATAATTAAATGGGCTATGCATACAAAATATAATAGGCTATACATGGTTAATTTTTTAAATTTTTATAAAAAAACATTAATGGGCTATAAAATGTCCATTTCGTATAGAAAAACTTAAATGGACTATATACGTCGTCTATATTTCGTGCAAAGAATTTAATGAAATATACATCATCCATTTTTTAAGCAAAAAAATTTGTTATGAAAAAAATTTAATGGACTATTATACATCGTCATTTTTTCAAATTTTTATGAAAAAATTTAATGAGCTATAAATCGTCCATTTCATATGCAAAAAACTAAAAACACTATACATCGTCTATTTTTAATGCAAAATAATTAAATGGGCTATGCATACAAAATATAATGGGCTATACATGGTTAATTTTTTAAATTTTTTAAAAAAAAACATTAATGGGCTATAAAATGTCCATTTCGTATACAAAAACTTAAATGGACTATATACGTCGTCTATATTTCGTGCAAAGAATTTAATAAAATATACATCATCAATTTTTTAAGCAAAAAAATTTTTTATGAAAAAAATTTAATGGACATTAAATTTTCAAATTTTTATGAAAAAATTTAATGAGCTATAAATCGTCCATTTCATATGCAAAAAACAAAAAACACTATACATCGTCTATTTTTAATGCAAAATAATTAGATGGGCTATGCATACAAAATATAATAGGCTATACATGGTTAATTTTTTAAATTTTTATAAAAAAACATTAATGGGCTATAAAATGTCCATTTCGTATAGAAAAACTTAAATGGACTATATACGTCGTCTATATTTCGTGCAAAGAATTTAATGAAATATACATCATCCATTTTTTAAGCAAAAAAATTTGTTATGAAAAAAATTTAATGGACTATACATCGTCATTTTTTCAAATTTTTATGAAAAAAATTAATGAGCTATAAATCGTCCATTTCATATGCAAAAAACTAAAAACACATATACATCGTCTACTTTTAATGCAAAAAAATTAAATGGGCTATGCATACAAAATATAATGGGCTATACATGGTTAATTTTTTAAATTTTTATAAAAGAACATTAATGGGCTATAAAATGTCTATTTCGTATACAAAAACTTAAATGGACTATATACGTCGTCTATATTTCGTGCAAAGAATTTAATGAAATATACATCATCCATTTTTTAAGCAAAAAAATTTTTTATGAAAAAAATTTAATGGACTATACATCGTAATTTTTTCAAATTTTTATGAAAAAAAATTTAATGAGCTATAAATCGTCCATTTCATATGCAAAAAACAAAAAACACTATACATCGTCTATTTTTAATGCAAAATAATTAAATGGGCTATGCATACAAAATATAATAGGCTATACATGGTTAATTTTTTAAATTTTTATAAAAAAACATTAATGGGCTATAAAATGTCCATTTCGTATAGAAAAACTTAAATGGACTATATACGTCGTCTATATTTCGTGCAAAGAATTTAATGAAATATACATCATCCATTTTTTAAGCAAAAAAATTTGTTATGAAAAAAATTTAATGGACTATACATCGTCATTTTTTCAAATTTTTATGAAAAAAATTAATGAGCTATAAATCGTCCATTTCATATGCAAAAAACTAAAAACACTATACATCGTCTATTTTTAATGCAAAAAAATTAAATGGGCTATGCATACAAAATATAATGGGCTATACATGGTTAATTTTTTAAATTTTTTTAAAAAAAACATTAATGGGCTATAAAATGTCCATTTCGTATACAAAAACTTAAATGGACTATATACGTCGTCTATATTTCGTGCAAAGAATTTAATAAAATATACATCATCAATTTTTTAAGCAAAAAAATTTTTTATGAAAAAAATTTAATGGACATTAAATTTTCAAATTTTTATGAAAAAATTTAATAAGCTATAAATCGTCCATTTCATATGCAAAAAACAAAAAACACTATACATCGTCTATTTTTAATGCAAAATAATTAAATGGGCTATGCATACAAAATATAATAGGCTATACATGGTTAATTTTTTAAATTTTTATAAAAAAACATTAATGGGCTATAAAATGTCCATTTCGTATAGAAAAACTTAAATGGACTATATACGTCGTCTATATTTCGTGCAAAGAATTTAATGAAATATACATCATCCATTTTTTAAGCAAAAAAATTTGTTATGAAAAAAATTTAATGGACTATACATCGTCATTTTTTCAAATTTTTATGAAAAAAATTAATGAGCTATAAATCGTCCATTTCATATGCAAAAAACTAAAAACACTATACATCGTCTATTTTTAATGCAAAAAAATTAAATGGGCTATGCATACAAAATATAATGGGCTATACATGGTTAATTTTTTAAATTTTTATAAAAGAACATTAATGGGCTATAAAATGTCTATTTCGTATACAAAAACTTAAATGGACTATATACGTCGTCTATATTTCGTGCAAAGAATTTAATGAAATATACATCATCCATTTTTTAAGCAAAAAAATTTTTTATGAAAAAAATTTAATGGACTATACATCGTAATTTTTTCAAATTTTTATGAAAAAAAATTTAATGAGCTATAAATCGTTCATTTCATATGCAAAAAACTAAAAACACTATACATCGTCTATTTCTAATGCAAAAAAATTAAATGGGCTATGCATACAAAATATAATGGGCTATACATGGTTAATTTTTTAAATTTTTATAAAAAAACATTAATGGGCTATAAAATGTCCATTTCGTATACAAAAACTTAAATGGACTATATACGTCGTCTATATTTTGTGCAAAGAATTTAATGAAATATACATCATCCATTTTTTAAGCAAAAAAATTTGTTATGAAAAAAATTTAATGGACTATACATCGTCAACTTTTCAAATTTTTATGAAAAAATTTAATGAACTATAAATCGTCCATTTCATATGCAAAAAACTAAAAACACTATACATCGTCTATTTTTAATGCAAAATAATTAAATGGGCTATGCATGCAAAATATAATGGGCTACACATATTTAATTTTTTAAATTTTTTTAAAAAAAACATTAATGGGCTATAAAATGTCCATTTCGTATACAAAAACTTAAATGGACTATATACGTCGTCTATATTTCGTGCAAAGAATTTAATAAAATATACATCATCAATTTTTTATGCAAAAAAATTTTTTATGAAAAAAATTTAATGGACATTAAATTTTCAAATTTTTATGAAAAAATTTAATGAGCTATAAATCGTCCATTTCATATGCAAAAAACAAAAAACACTATACATCGTCTATTTTTAATGCAAAATAATTAAATGGGCTATGCATACAAAATATAATAGGCTATACATGGTTAATTTTTTAAATTTTTATAAAAAAAAATTAATGGGCTATAAAATGTCCATTTCGTATACAAAAACTTAAATGGACTATATACGTCGTCTATATTTCGTGCAAGGAATTTAATGAAATATACATCATCCATTTTTTATGCAAAAAAATTTTGTATGAAAAAAATTTAATGGACTATACATCGTCATTTTTTTAAAATTTTTATGAACAAATTTAATGAACTATAAATCGTCCATTTCATATGCAAAAAACTAAAAACACTATACATCGTCTATTTTTAATGCAAAATAATTAAATGGGCTATGCATACAAAATATAATGGGCTATACATGGTTAATTTTTTAAATTTTTTAAAAAAAAACATTAATGGGCTATAAAATGTCCATTTCGTATACAAAAACTTAAATGGACTATATACGTCGTCTATATTTCGTGCAAAGAATTTAATAAAATATACATCATCAATTTTTTATGCAAAAAAATTTTTTATGAAAAAAATTTAATGGACATTAAATTTTCAAATTTTTATGAAAAAATTTAATGAGCTATAAATCGTCCATTTCATATGCAAAAAACAAAAAACACTATACATCGTCTATTTTTAATGCAAAATAATTAAATGGGCTATGCATACAAAATATAATAGGCTATACATGGTTAATTTTTTAAATTTTTATAAAAAAACATTAATGGGCTATAAAATGTCCATTTCGTATACAAAAACTTAAATGGACTATATACGTCGTCTATATTTCGTGCAAAGAATTTAATGAAATATACATCATCCATTTTTTATGCAAAAAAATTTTTAATGAAAACAATTTAATGGACTATACATCGTCAACTTTTAAAATTTTTATGAACAAATTTAATGAACTATAAATCGTCCATTTCATATGTAAAAAACTAAAAACACTATACATCGTCTATTTTTAATGCAAAATAATTAAATGGGCTATGCATACAAAATATAATGGGCTATACATGGTTAATTTTTTAAATTTTTATAAAAGAACATTAATGGGCTATAAAATGTCTATTTCGTATACAAAAACTTAAATGGACTATATACGTCGTCTATATTTCGTGCAAAGAATTTAATGAAATATACATCATCCATTTTTTAAGCAAAAAAATTTTTTATGAAAAAAATTTAATGGACTATACATCGTAATTTTTTCAAATTTTTATGAAAAAAAATTTAATGAGCTATAAATCGTTCATTTCATATGCAAAAACCTAAAAACACTATACATCGTCTATTTCTAATGCAAAAAATTAAATGGGCTATGCATGCAAAATATAATGAGCTATACATGGTTAATTTTTTTAATTTTTATAAAAAAAAATTAATGGGCTATAAAATGTCCATTTCGTATACAAAAACTTAAATGGACTATATACGTTGTCTATATTTCGTGCAAAGAATTTAATGAAATATACATCATCCATTTTTTATGCAAAAAAATTTTGTATGAAAAAAATTTAATGGACTATACATCGTCAACTTTTCAAATTTTTATGAAAAAATTTAATGAACTATAAATCGTCCATTTCATATGCAAAAAACTAAAAACACTATACATCGTCTATTTTTAATGCAAAATAATTAAATGGGCTATGCATGCAAAATATAATGGGCTATACATGGTTAATTTTTTAAATTTTTATAAAAAAACATTAATGGGCTATAAAATGTCCATTTCGTATACAAAAAGTTAAATGGACTATATAAGTCGTCTATATTTCGTGCAAAGAATTTAATGAAATATACATCATAAATTTTTTAAGCAAAAAAATTTTTTATGAAAAAAATTTAATGGACTATACATTGTCATTTTTTTAAAATTTTTATGAACAAATTTAATGAACTATAAATCGTCCATTTCATATGCAAAAAACTAAAAACACTATACATCGTCTATTTTTAATGCAAAATAATTAAATGGGCTATGCATACAAAATATAATGGGCTATACATGGTTAATTTTTTTAATTTTTATAAAAGAACATTAATGGGCTATAAAATGTCCATTTCGTATACAAAAACTTAAATGGACTATATACGTCGTCTATATTTCGTGCAAAGAATTTAATGAAATATACATCATCCATTTTTTATGCAAAAAAAATTTTTATGAAAAAAATTTAATGGACTATACATCGTCAATTTTTCAAATTTTTATGAAAAAATTTAATGAACTATAAATCGTCCATTTCATATGCAAAAACTAAAAGCACTATACATCGTCTATTTTTAATGCAAAATAATTAAATGGGCTATGCATACAAAATATAATGGGCTATACATGGTTAATTTTTTAAATTTTTATAAAAGAACATTAATGGGCTATAAAATGTCCATTTCGTATACAAAAACTTAAATGGACTATATACGTCGTCTATATTTCGTGCAAAGAATTTAATGAAATATACATCATCCATTTTTTATGAAAAAAATTTAATGGACTATACATCGTCAACTTTTCAAATTTTTATGAAAAAATTTAATGAACTATAAATCGTCCATTTCATATGCAAAAAACTAAAAACACTATACATCGTCTATTTTTAATGCAAAATAATTAAATGGGCTATGCATACAAAATATAATGGGCTATACATGGTTAATTTTTTAAATTTTTATAAAAAAACATTAATGGGCTATAAAATGTCCATTTCGTATACAAAAACTTAAATGAACTATATACGTCGTCTATATTTCGTGCAAAGAATTTAATAAAATATACATCATCAATTTTTTAAGCAAAAAAATTTTTTATGAAAAAAATTTAATGGACATTAAATTTTCAAATTTTTATGAAAAAATTTAATGAGCTATAAATCGTCCATTTCATATGCAAAAAACAAAAAACACTATACATCGTCTATTTTTAATGCAAAATAATTAAATGGGCTATGCATACAAAATATAATAGGCTATACATGGTTAATTTTTTAAATTTTTATAAAAAAACATTAATGGGCTATAAAATGTCCATTTCGTATAGAAAAACTTAAATAAACTATATACGTCGTCTATATTTCGTGCAAAGAATTTAATGAAATATACATCATCCATTTTTTAAGCAAAAAAATTTGTTATGAAAAAAATTTAATGGACTATACATCGTCATTTTTTCAAATTTTTATGAAAAAAAATTTAATGAGCTATAAATCGTCCATTTCATATGCAAAAAACTAAAAACACTATACATCGTCTATTTTTAATGCAAAATAATTAAATGGGCTATGCATACAAAATATAATGGGCTATACATGGTTAACTTTTTAAATTTTTATAAAAAAATATTAATGGGCTATAAAATGTCTATTTCGTATACAAAAACTTAAATGGACTATATACGTCGTCTATATTTCGTGCAAAGAATTTAATGAAATATACATCATCCATTTTTTAAGCAAAAAAATTTTTTATGAAAAAAATTTAATGGACTATTTATATATACATCGTCAACTTTTAAAATTTTTATGAAAAAATTTAATGAACTATAAATCGTCCATTTCATATGCAAAAAACTAAAAACACTATACATCGTTTTTTTTTAATGCAAAATAATTAAATGGGCTATGCATACAAGGTATAATGGGCTATACATGGTTAATTTTTTAAATTTTTATAAAAAAACATTATGGGCTATAAAATGTCCATTTCGTATACAAAAACTTAAATGGACTATATACGTCGTCTATATTTCGTGCAAAGAATTTAATGAAATATACATCATCCATTTTTTAAGCAAAAAAATTTTTTATGAAAAAAATTTAATGGACTATACATCGTCATTTTTTTAAAATTTTTATGAACAAATTTAATGAACTATAAATCGTCCATTTCATATGCAAAAAACTAAAAACACTATACATCGTCTGTTTTTAATGCAAAATAATTAAATGGGCTATGCATACAAAATATAATGGGCTATACATGGTTAATTTTTTAAATTTTTATAAAAAAACATTATGGGCTATAAAATGTCCATTTCGTATACAAAAACTTAAATGGACTATATACGTCGTCTATATTTCGTGCAAAGAATTTAATGAAATATACATCATCAATTTTTTAAGCAAAAAAATTTTTTATGAAAAAAATTTAATGGACTATATATATACATCGTCAACTTTTCAAATTTTTATGAAAAAATTTAATGAGCTATAAATCGTCCATTTCATATGTAAAAAACTAAAAACACTATACATCGTCTATTTTTAATGCAAAATAATTAAATGGGCTATGCATACAAAATATAATGGGCTATACACGGTTAATTTTTTAAATTTTTATAAAAGAACATTAATGGGCTATAAAATCTCTATTTCGTATACAAAAACTTAAATGGACTATATACGTCGTCTATATTTCGTGCAAAGAATTTAATGAAATATACATCATCCATTTTTTAAGCAAAAAAATTTTTTATGAAAAAAATTTAATGGACTATACATCGTCAATTTTTCAAATTTTTATGAAAAAATTTAATGAACTATAAATCGTCCATTTCATATGCAAGAAACTAAAAACACTATACATCGTCTATTTTTAATGCAAAAAAATTAAATGTGCTATGCATACAAAATATAATGGGCTATACATGGTTAATTTTTTAAATCTTTATAAAAAAACATTATGGGCTATAAAATGTCCATTTCGTATACAAAAACTTAAATGGACTATATACGTCGTCTATATTTCGTGCAAAGAATTTAATGAAATATACATCATCAATTTTTTAAGCAAAAAAATTTTTTATGAAAAAAATTTAATGGACTATATATACATCGTCAACTTTTCAAATTTTTATGAAAAAATTTAATGAGCTATAAATCGTCCATTTCATATGTAAAAAACTAAAAACACTATACATCGTCTATTTTTAATGCAAAATAATTAAATGGGCTATGCATACAAAATATAATGGGCTATACACGGTTAATTTTTTAAATTTTTATAAAAGAACATTAATGGGCTATCAAATGTCTATTTCGTATACAAAAACTTAAATGGACTATATACGTCGTCTATATTTCGTGCAAAGAATTTAATGATATATACATCATCCATTTTTTAAGCAAAAAAATTTTTTATGAAAAAAATTTAATGGACTATATATATATACATCGTCAACTTTTCAAATTTTTATTAAAAAATTTAATGAACTATAAATCGTCCATTTCATATGCAAAAAACTAAAAACACTATACATCGTTTTTTTTAATGCAAAAAAATTAAATGGGCTATGCATACAAGGTATAATGGGCTATACATGGTTAATTTTTTAAATTTTTATAAAAAAACATTATGGGCTATAAAATGTCCATTTCGTATACAAAAACTTAAATGGACTATATACGTCGTCTATATTTCGTGCAAAGAATTTAATGAAATATACATCATCCATTTTTTAAGCAAAAAAATTTTTTATGAAAAAAATTTAATGGACTATACATCGTCATTTTTTTTAAATTTTTATGAACAAATTTAATGAACTATAAATCGTCCATTTCATATGCAAAAAACTAAAAACACTATACATCGTCTGTTTTTAATGCAAAATAATTAAATGGGCTATGCATACAAAATATAATGGGCTATACATGGTTAATTTTTTAAATTTTTATAAAAAAACATTATGGGCTATAAAATGTCCATTTCGTATACAAAAACTTTAATGGACTATATACGTCGTCTATATTTCGTGCAAAGAATTTAATGAAATATACATCATAAATTTTTTAAGCAAAAAAATTTTTTATGAAAAAAATTTAATGGACTATATATATATACATCGTCAACTTTTCAAATTTTTATGAAAAAATTTAATGAACTATAAATCGTCCATTTCATATGCAAAAAACTAAAAACACTATACATCGTTTTTTTTTAATGCAAAATAATTAAATGGGCTATGCATACAAGGTATAATGGGCTATACATGGTTAATTTTTTAAATTTTTATAAAAAAACATTATGGGCTATAAAATGTCCATTCCGTATACAAAAACTTAAATGGACTATATACGTCGTCTATATTTCGTGCAAAGAATTTAATGAAATATACATCATCCATTTTTTAAGCAAAAAAATTTTTTATGAAAAAAATTTAATGGACTATACATCGTCATTTTTTTTAAATTTTTATGAACAAATTTAATGAACTATAAATCGTCCATTTCATATGCAAAAAACTAAAAACACTATACATCGTCTGTTTTTAATGCAAAATAATTAAATGGGCGATGCATACAAAATATAATGGGCTATACATGGTTAATTTTTTAAATTTTTATAAAAAAACATTATGGGCTATAAAATGTCCATTTCGTATACAAAAACTTAAATGGACTATATACGTCGTCTATATTTCGTGCAAAGAATTTAATGAAATATACATCATCAATTTTTTAAGCAAAAAAATTTTTTATGAAAAAAATTTAATGGACTATATATATATACATCGTCAACTTTTCAAATTTTTATGAAAAAATTTAATGAACTATAAATCGTCCATTTCATATGCAAAAAACTAAAAACACTATACATCGTTTTTTTTTAATGCAAAATAATTAAATGGGCTATGCATACAAGGTATAATGGGCTATACATGGTTAATTTTTTAAATTTTTATAAAAAAACATTATGGGCTATAAAATGTCCATTTCGTATACAAAAAGTTAAATGGACTATATACGTCGTCTATATTTCGTGCAAAGAATTTAATGAAATATACATCATCCATTTTTTAAGCAAAAAAATTTTTTATGAAAAAAATTTAATGGACTATACATCGTCATTTTTTTAAAATTTTTATGAACAAATTTAATGAACTATAAATCGTCCATTTCATATGCAAAAAACTAAAAACACTATACATCGTCTGTTTTTAATGCAAAATAATTAAATGGGCTATGCATACAAAATATAATGGGCTATACATGGTTAATTTTTTAAATTTTTATAAAAAAACATTATGGGCTATAAAATGTCCATTTCGTATACAAAAACTTAAATGGACTATATACGTCGTCTATATTTCGTGCAAAGAATTTAATGAAATATACATCATCCATTTTTTAAGCAAAAAAATTTTTTATGAAAAAAATTTAATGGACTATATATATATACATCGTCAACTTTTCAAATTTTTATGAAAAAATTTAATGAACTATAAATCGCCCATTTCATATGCAAAAAACTAAAAACACTATACATCGTTTTTTTTTAATGCAAAATAATTAAATGGGCTATGCATACAAGGTATAATGGGCTATACATGGTTAATTTTTTAAATTTTTATAAAAAAACATTATGGGCTATAAAATGTCCATTTCGTATACAAAAACTTAAATGGACTATATATGTCGTCTATATTTCGTGCAAAGAATTTAATGAAATATACATCATCCATTTTTTAAGCAAAAAAATTTTTTATGAAAAAAATTTAATGGACTATACATCGTCATTTTTTTAAAATTTTTATGAACAAATTTAATGAACTATAAATCGTCCATTTCGTATGCAAAAAACTAAAAACACTATACATCGTCTGTTTTTAATGCAAAATAATTAAATGGGCTATGCATACAAAATATAATGGGCTATACATGGTTAATTTTTTAAATTTTTATAAAAAAACATTATGGGCTATAAAATGTCCATTTCGTATACAAAAACTTAAATGGACTATATACGTCGTCTATATTTCGTGCAAAGAATTTAATAAAATATACATCATCAATTTTTTGAGCAAAAAAATTTTTTATGAAAAAAATTTAATGGACTATATATACATCGTCAACTTTTCAAATTTTTATGAAAAAATTTAATGAGCTATAAATCGTCCATTTCATATGTAAAAAACTAAAAACACTATACATCGTCTATTTTTAATGCAAAATAATTAAATGGGCTATGCATACAAAATATAATGGGCTATACACGGTTAATTTTTTAAATTTTTATAAAAGAACATTAATGGGCTATAAAATGTCCATTTCGTATACAAAAACTTAAATGGACTATATACGTCGTCTATATTTCGTGCAAAGAATTTAATGAAATATACATCATCCATTTTTTAAGCAAAAAAATTTTTTATGAAAAAAATTTAATGGACTATACATCGTCAATTTTTCAAATTTTTATGAAAAAATTTAATTAACTATAAATCGTCCATTTCATATGCAAGAAACTAAAAACACTATACATCGTCTATTTTTAATGCAAAAAAATTAAATGGGCTATGCATACAAAATATAATGGGCTATACACGGTTAATTTTTTAAATTTTTATAAAAGAACATTAATGGGCTATAAAATGTCTATTTCGTATACAAAAACTTAAATGGACTATATACGTCGTCTATATTTCGTGCAAAGAATTTAATGAAATATACATCATCCATTTTTTAAGCAAAAAAATTTTTTATGAAAAAAATTTAATGGACTATATATATATATACATCGTCAACTTTTCAAATTTTTATGAAAAAATTTAATGAACTATAAATCGTCCATTTTATATGCAAAAAACTAAAAACACTATACATCGTTTTTTTTTTAATGCAAAATAATTAAATGGGCTATGCATACAAGGTATAATGAGCTATACATGGTTAATTTTTTAAATTTTTATAAAAAAACATTATGGGCTATAAAATGTCCATTTCGTATACAAAAACTTAAATGGACTATATACGTCGTCTATATTTCGTGCAAAGAATTTAATGAAATATACATCATCCATTTTTTAAGCAAAAAAATTTTTTATGAAAAAAATTTAATGGACTATACATCGTCATTTTTTTAAAATTTTTATGAAAAAATTTAATGAACTATAAATCGTCCATTTCATATGCAAAAAACTAAAAACACTATACATCGTCTGTTTTTAATGCAAAATAATTAAATGGGCTATGCATACAAAATATAATGGGCTATACATGGTTAATTTTTTAAATTTTTATAAAAAAACATTATGGGCTATAAAATGTCCATTTCGTATACAAAAACTTAAATGGACTATATACGTCGTCTATATTTCGTGCAAAGAATTTAATGAAATATACATCATCCATTTTTTATGCAACAAAATTTTTTATGAAAAAAATTTAATGGACTATATACATCGTCAATTTTTAAAATTTTTATGAAAAAATTTAATTAACTATAAATCGTCCATTTCATATGCAAGAAACTAAAAACACTATACATCGTCTATTTTTAATGCAAAAAAATTAAATGGGCTATGCATACAAAATATAATGGGCTATACACGGTTAATTTTTTAAATTTTTATAAAAGAACATTAATGGGCTATAAAATGTCTATTTCGTATACAAAAACTTAAATGGACTATATACGTCGTCTATATTTCGTGCAAAGAATTTAATGAAATATACATCATCCATTTTTTAAGCAAAAAAATTTTTTATGAAAAAAATTTAATGGACTATATATATATACATCGTCAACTTTTCAAATTTTTATGAAAAAATTTAATGAACTATAAATCGTCCATTTTATATGCAAAAAACTAAAAACACTATACATCGTTTTTTTTTAATGCAAAATAATTAAATGGGCTATGCATACAAGGTATAATGGGCTATACATGGTTAATTTTTTAAATTTTTATAAAAAAACATTATGGGCTATAAAATGTCCATTTCGTATACAAAAACTTAAATGGACTATATACGTCGTCTATATTTCGTGCAAAGAATTTAATGAAATATACATCATCCATTTTTTATGCAACAAAATTTTTTATGAAAAAAATTTAATGGACTATATATACATCGTCAATTTTTCAAATTTTTATGAAAAAATTTAATGAACTATAAATCGTCCATTTGATATGCAAGAAACTAAAAACACTATACATCGTCTATTTTTAATGCAAAATAATTAAATGGGCTATGCATACAAAATATAATGGGCTATACATGGTTAATTTTTTAAATTTTTATAAAAAAACATTAATGGGCTATAAAATGTATATTTCGTATACAAAAACTTAAATGGACTATATACGTCGTCTATATTTCGTGCAAAGAATTTAATGAAATATACATCATCCATTTTTTAAGCAAAAAAATTTTTTATGAAAAAAATTCGTCATTTTTTCAAATTTTTATGAAAAAATTTAATGAACTATAAATCGTCCATTTCATATGCAAGAAACTAAAAACACTATACATCGTCTATTTTTAATGCAAAAAAATTAAATGGGCTATGCATACAAAATATAATGGGCTATACATGGTTAATTTTTTAAATTTTTATAAAAAAACATTAATGGGCTATAAAATGTCCATTTCGTATACAAAAACTTAAATGGACTATATACGTCGTCTATATTTCGTGCAAAGAATTTAATGAAATATACATCATCCATTTTTTATGCAAAAAAATTTTTTATGAAAAAAATTTAATGGACTATAATATATAAATCGTCAATTTTTCAAATTTTTATGAAAAAATTTAATGAACTATAAATCGTCCATTTCATATGCAAGAAACTAAAAACACTATACATCGTCTATTTTTAATGCAAAAAAATTAAATGGGCTATGCATACAAAATATAATGGGCTATACATGGTTAATTTTTTAAATTTTTATAAAAAAACATTAATGGGCTATAAAATGGCCATTTCGTATACAAAAACTTAAATGGACTATATACGTCGTCTATATTTCGTGCAAAGAATTTAATGAAATATACATCATAAAAAATTTTTTTTCATAAAAAATGGATGATGTATATTTCATTAAATTCTTTGCACGAAATATAGACGACGTATATAGTCCATTTAAGTTTTTGTATACGAAATAGACATTTTATAGCCCATTAATATTTTTTTATAAAAATTTAAAAAGTTAACCATGTATAGCCCATTATATTTTGTATGCATAGCCCATTTAATTATTTTGCATTAAAAATAGACGATGTATAGTGTTTTTAGTTTTTTACATATGAAATGGACGATTTATAGTTCATTAAATTTTTTCATAAAAATTTGAAAAGTTGACGATGTATATATAGTCCATTAAATTTTTTTCATAAAAAATTTTTTTGCTTAAAAAATTGATGATGTATATTTCATTAAATTCTTTGCACGAAATATAGACGACGTATATAGTCCATTTAAGTTTTTGTATACGAAATGGACATTTTATAGCCCATTAATTTTTTTTTATAAAAATTAAAAAAATTAACCATGTATAGCCCGTTATATTTTGCATGCATAGCCCATTTAATTTTTTGCATTAAAAATAGACGATGTATAGTGTTTTTAGCTTTTTGCATATGAAATGAACGATTTATAGCTCATTAAATTTTTTTTCATAAAAATTTGAAAAAATGACGATGTATAGTCCATTCAATTTTTTTCATAACAAATATTTTTGCTTAAAAAATGGATGATGTATATTTCATTAAATTCTTTGCACGAAATATAGACGACGTATATAGTCCATTTAAGTTTTTGTATACGAAATGGACATTTTATAGCCCATTAATGTTTTTTTATAAAAATTTAAAAAATTAACCATGTATAGCCCATTATATTTTGTATGCATAGCCCAATTTAATTATTTTGCATTAAAAATAGACAATGTATATTGTTTTTAGTTTTTTGCATATGAAATGGACGATTTATAGCTTATTAAATTTTTTCATAAAAATGTGAAAAAATGACGATGTATTAGCCATTAAATTTTTTTCATAAAAAATTTTTTTGCTTAAAAAATGGATGATGTATATTTCATTAAATTCTTTGCACGAAATATAGACGACGTATATAGTCCATTTAAGTTTTTCTATACGAAATAGACATTTTATAGCCCATTAATGTTTTTTTATAAAAATTTAAAAAATTAACCATGTATAGCCCATTATATTTTGTATGCATAGCCCATTTAATTTTTTTGCATTAAAAATAGACGATGTATAGTGTTTTTAGTTTTTTGCATATGAAATGGACGATTTATAGTTCATTAAATTTTTTCATAAAAATTTGAAAAATTGACGATGTATATATAGGCCATTAAATTTTTTTCATAAAAAATTTTTTTGCATAAAAAATGGATGATGTATATTTCATTAAATTCTTTGCACGAAATATAGACGACGTATATAGTCCATTTAAGTTTTTGTATACGAAATGGACATTTTATAGCCCATTAACCTTTATGTCAACAGATAAAAAATTATACATACGTCAACAGATGCATACCCGGGTATGTTCATACATTTTATATGGAATTTCTTTTGTTGCTAAGTTTATTTCTGTGTTGATTTGGTTTTACTTATGCTTTGTAGTTGCATTGTTTTGTTTCTGTTTAAGTCAACGATCAACAACATAGGGAAAAACACCTATACCACTGAAAACACGTGTACAATACGTTTGTGTACTCAAGAGAAAAAAAACACACACAAATTTTATTAAGTAACAACAACAATGAACGTTTGTTGCTTTGTTTTTTTGCTACATTGATGCTTTTTTTTAAATTTTTGGAATTAGGGGACTTTTAGCAAATTGTTTTGTCTTTGCTTTCATGTGTGAATATTCATAGTTTTCAATCAGTTGTTAGCAAATACCTGTTAGAAGCGCATCATTGCTTACAGTAGTTTTTTTTGTAAATCAAAAATTAAAAAAGAGTATTGTGACATTCGGTAGTACAGTTTATAAAAATGGCAGATGGTGAATGGCTTACTCCTAGACAGGTTAATGCCCTTGATTTTGAGAGGCAACAAGAATACCTTCGACAAAGGTTGCAAGAGTTAGAAGAAGAAAATAGTGATGATGGAATATTAGCATGTGAAAGTGATGAAGACGAAAACGTAGCTGATGTAACTCCAGACGACTCTGATATAGAAGAAGTCCAGTTACTAGAATACAACTTTGAGGAAGAAACAGATGATGATGAAGAAATTGATGATACCGACAGTGAAAATGGAGCAAATTATACAAGTAAGGATGGAACAATTTGGTCTACTGCACCACCACAAACTGCAAGATTCCGTACACACAACATTTTGAGAACTGGAAACAACGGGCCAGTACGAAAAACGCAAGGCCTAGCCATTGTAGAAACATTCAAGTTAATATTATCCGATGAAATATGTGACATTATCATTCGTGAGACAAACAGAAAAGCAAATTATTGCTACGAACTTTATAATGCTCAAAATCCTACAAGAGAACGTACATGGAAAGTCTTAACAAAAAATCAGTTTGATGCATATTTGGGTCTTCTTTTGTTGGGTGGTGTTACGCATTCTGGATATGTACATACTAAAGACTTATGGAAAACAACCTCTCATCCGTTATATTGAGCTTCCATGAGCGTGCGACGTTTTTGGGAGATAAGCCGCTTTATACGTTTCGACAACGGGAACACACGACAACAGCGTAAAAAAACCGACAAAGCTGCAGCCATAACGGACTTATTTTTAATGCTGAATGATAATCTACGCAGCAATTACGTAGCAGGTCCAAGCGTGACAGTTGATGAGCAGTTGTATGCCTTCCGTGGTGGTACTGGCTTTACCCAATACATACCATCGAAACCCGCCAAGTACGGAATTAAAGTATGGTGGGTATGTGACTCCGTATCGTCCTATCCAATGAAAGGACAACTTTATACTGGATTGGCGGCATCCGGAGAACGGGAAAAAAACGTAGGCGAGAGAGTAGTGAAGGACTTGTGCGTCAATCTTTTTCGTGGAAGTGGACGGAATATTGTTTGTGACAATTTCTTCACCTCTTATAATTTAGCGAAAAGTTTAATGATGGACAGCGGTTTATCAATGTTAGGTACAGTGAATAGAAGAAGAGTGTTTGTACCACAATATTTCGCATTACCGAAAGGACGGGAAGTAGAGTCAACTACATTTGGTTTCAACAACAATATTACCTTGTGCTCTTACATCCCAAAAAAAAATAAGTCAGTTATACTTCTTTCCACAATGCATTATACATGCGAAGTGCAAGGTCCAAAGAAAAAGCCACACATGATCTTAGATTACAACAAATCTAAAGGTGGCGTCGATAATATGGATAAGCTTTTAGCAGAATATTCAACAAAGCGACGAACAAATAGATGGCCCTTGGCTTTCTTCTATAATATATTAGACGTTGCTGCCCTTGCAGCATACATAATAAACGTTGAGAATAATCCACAGTTAAAAGCGTCCACAAGCCGCCGTAGGATGTTCCTGCACAGCCTCAGCGAACAACTGGCAAAACCGGAAATAGAAAACAGAGCCAAAAATAAACACGTTACAAAAATATTTTCCACACGCCATGCTATTGAAGCTATATATGGAGAATCTTTGAGCGGTAGAAGTGCTGCAGATGAAAGCGTGGTTGAACGTGACAGCACTGGTAGAATAAAAACAAAAGGAAATTGCTACATATGTACAAAACGTCGGCCAACCAGAATATCCTGCACGTTATGCAAAAAGCCCGTGTGTGCCGCACATTCAAGTAATATGCCGCAATGTAACAAATGCAGTTAAGGAAAATTAGTAATTAATATTTTTATTATCTGTTCTTAAATTGAATTGAATTTGAACTTTATTTTATTATTAAAAACTTGTAAATTTCATTCAATAAACATGCAATATCATCATATTTTCATATATTTCATTATACATACCCGGGTATGCAACTGTCGACGTAAGGGATAGGAATGGAAAAATGGACACATCCTCGGCCCCCATCCCCCGATTTTACTCAAACTAAGAAATAAAGTAGAACACACCACTTGTGAGGATATCATGAAATTTCAGCTTAATAGAGTAATTATTTTCTGAGATACAGCGATTTAAAAACACAAAACATACCCGGGTATGCATCTGTTGACATTTAAGTTTTTGTATACGAAATGGACATTTTATAGCCCATAATGTTTTTTTATAAAAATTTAAAAAATTAACCATGTATAGCCCATTATACTTTGTATGCATAGCCCATTTAATTATTTTGCATTAAAAATAGACGATGTATAGTGTTTTTAGTTTTTTGCATATGAAATGGACGATTTATAGCTCATTAAATTTTTTTTCATAAAAATTTTAAAAAATGACGATGTATAGTCCATTAAATTTTTTTCATAACAAATTTTTTTGCTTAAAAAATGGATGATGTATATTTCATTAAATTCTTTGCACGAAATATAGACGACGTATATAGTCCATTTAAGTTTTTGTATACGAAATGGACATTTTATAGCCCTTTAATTTTTTTTATAAAAATGTAAAAAATTAACCATGTATAGCCCATTATATTTTGTATGCATAGCCCATTTAATTATTTTGCATTAAAAATAGACGATGTATAGTGTTTTTAGTTTTTTGCATATGAAATGGACGATTTATAGCTCATAAAATTTTTCATAGAAATTTGAAAAAATGACGATGTATAGTCCATTAAATTTTTTTCATAACAAATATTTTTGCTTAAAAAATGGATGATGTATATTTCATTAAATTCTTTGCACGAAATATAGACGACGTATATATTCCATTTAAGTTTTTGTATACGAAATGGACATTTTATAGCCCATTAATTTTTTTTTATAAAAATTAAAAAAATTAACCATGTATAGCCCATTATATTTTGCATGCATAGCCCATTTAATTATTTTGCATTAAAAATAGACGATGTATAGTGTTTTTAGTTTTTTGCATATGAAATGGACGATTTATAGTTCATTAAATTTTTTCATAAAAATTTGAAAAGTTGACGATGTATATATAGTCCATTAAATTTTTTTCATACAAAATTTTTTTGCATGAAAAATGGATGATGTATATTTCATTAAATTCTTTGCACGAAATATAGACGACGTATATAGTCCATTTAACTTTTTGTATACGAAATGGACATTTTATAGCCCATTAATGTTCTTTTATAAAAATTTAAAAAATTAACCATGTATAGCCCATTATATTTTGTATGCATAGCCCATTTAATTATTTTGCGATGTATAGTGTTTTTAGTTTTTTGCATATGAAATGGACGATTTTTAGTTCATTAAATTTGTTCATAAAAATTTGAAAAGTTGACGATGTATAGTCCATTAAATTTTTTTCATAAAAAATTTTTTTGCATAAAAAATGGATGATGTATATTTCATTAAATTCTTTGCACGAAATGTAGACGACGTATATAGTCCATTTAAGTTTTTGTATACGAAATGGACATTTTATAGCCCATTAATGTTTTTTTATAAAAACTTAAAAAATTAACCATGTATAGCCCATTATATTTTGTATGCATAGCCCATTTAATTATTTTGCATTAAAAATAGACGATGTATAGTGTTTTTAGTTTTTTGCATATGAAATGGACGGTTTATAGCTCATTAAATTTTTTCATAAAAATTTGAAAAAATGACGATGTATAGTCCATTAAATTTTTTTCATAAAAATTTTTTTGCTTAAAAAATTGATGATGTATATTTCATTAAATTCTTTGCACGAAATTTAGACGACGTATATAGTCCATTTAATTTTTTGTATACGAAATGGACATTTTATAGCCCATAATGTTTTTTTTATAAAAATTTAAAAAATTAACCATGTATAGCCCATTATATTTTGTATGCATAGCCCATTTAATTATTTTGCATTAAAAATAGACGATGTATTGTGTTTTTAGTTTTTTGCATATGAAATGGACGATTTATAGCTCATTAAATTTTTTTTCATAAAAATTTGAAAAAATGACGATGTATAGTCCAATAAATTTTTTTCATAACAAATATTTTTGCTTAAAAAATGGATGATGTATATTTCATTAAATTCTTTGCACGAAATATAGACGACGTATATATTCCATTTAAGTTTTTGTATACGAAATGGACATTTTATAGCCCATTAATTTTTTTTTATAAAAATTAAAAAAATTAACCATGTATACCCCATTATATTTTGCATGCATAGCCCATTTAATTATTTTGCATTAAAAATAGACGATGTATAGTGTTTTTAGTTTTTTGCATATGAAATGGACGATTTATAGTTCATTAAATTTTTTCATAAAAATTTGAAAAGTTGACGATGTATAGTCCATTAAATTTTTTTCATACAAAATTTTTTTGCATAAAAAATGGATGATGTATATTTCATTAAATTCTTTGCACGAAATATAGACGACGTATATAGTCCATTTAAGTTTTTGTATACGAAATGGACATTTTATAGCCCATTAATATTTTTTTATAAAAATTTAAAAAATTAACCATGTATAGCCTATTATATTTTGTATGCATAGCCCATTTAATTATTTTGCATTAAAAATAGACGATGTATAGTGTTTTTTGTTTTTTGCATATAAAATGGACGATTTATAGCTCATTAAATTTTTTCATAAAAATTTTAAAATTTAATGGCCATTAAATTTTTTTCATAAAAAATTTTTTTGCTTAAAATATTGATGATGTATATTTTAATAAATTCTTTGCACGAAATATAGACGACGTATATAGTCCGTTTAAGTTTTTGTATACGAAATGGACATTTTATAGCCCATTAATGTTTTTTCATAAAAATTTAAAAAATTAACCATGTATAGCCCATTATATTTTGTATGCATAACCCATTTAATTTTTTTGCATTAAAAATAGACGATGTATAGTGTTTTTAGTTTTTTGCATATGAAATGGACGATTTATAGTTCATTAAATTTTTTCATAAAAATTTGAAAAGTTGACGATGTATAGTCCATTACATTTTTTTCATAAAAAATGGATGATGTATATTTCATTAAATTCTTTGCACGAAATATAGACGACGTATATAGTCCATTTAAGTTTTTGTATACGAAATGGACATTTTATAGCCCATTAATGTTTTTTTATAAAAATTTAAAAAATTAACCATGTATAGCCCATTATATTTTGTATGCATAGCCCATTTAATTTTTTTGCATTAAAAATAGACGATGTATAGTGCTTTTAGTTTTTGCATATGAAATGGACGATTTATAGTTCATTAAATTTTTTCATAAAAATTTGAAAAATTGACGATGTATATATAGGCCATTAAATTTTTTTCATAAAAAATTTTTTTGCATAAATAATGGATGATGTATATTTCATTAAATTCTTTGCACGAAATATAGACGACGTATATAGTCCATTTAGGTTTTTGTATACGAAATGGACATTTTATAGCCCATTAATGTTTTTTTATAAAAATTTAAAAAATTAACCATGTATAGCCCATTATATTTTGTATGCATAGCCCATTTAATTATTTTGCATTAAAAATAGACGATGTATAGTGCTTTTAGTTTTTGCATATGAAATGGACGATTTATAGTTCATTAAATTTTTTCATAAAAATTTGAAAAGTTGACGATGTATAGTCCATTAAATTTTTTTCATAAACAATTTTTTTGCTTAAAAAATTGTTGATGTATATTTCATTAAATTCTTTGCACGAAATATAGACAACGTATATAGTCCATTTAAGTTTTTGTATACGAAATGGACATTTTATAGCCCATAATGTTTTTTTATAAAAATTTAAAAAATTAACCATGTATAGCCCATTATATTTTGTATGGATAGCCCATTTAATTATTTTGCATTAAAAATAGACGATGTATAGTGTTTTTAGTTTTTGCATATGAAATGGACGATTTATAGTCCATTAAATTTTTTTCATAAAAAATTTTTTTGCATAAAAAATGGATGATGTATATTTCATTAAATTCTTTGCACGAAATATAGACGACGTATATAGTCCATTTAAGTTTTTGTATACGAAATGGACATTTTATAGCCCATTAATGTTCTTTTATAAAAATTTAAAAAATTAACCATGTATAGCCCATTATATTTTGTATGCATAGCCCATTTAATTATTTTGCATTAAAAATAGACGATGTATAGTGTTTTTAGTTTTTTACATATGAAATGGACGATTTATAGTTCATTAAATTTTTTCATAAAAATTTGAAAAGTTGACAATGTATAGTCCATTAAATTTTTTTCATAAACAATTTTTGGCTTAAAAAATTGATGATGTATATTTCATTAAATTCTTTGCACGAAATATAGACAACGTATATAGTCCATTTAAGTTTTTGTATACGAAATGGACATTTTATAGCCCATAATGTTTTTTTATAAAAATTTAAAAAATTAACCATGTATAGCCCATTATATTTTGTATGCATAGCCCATTTAATTATTTTGCATTACAAATAGACGATGTATAGTGCTTTTAGTTTTTTACATATGAAATGGACGATTTATAGTTCATTAAATTTTTTCATAAAAATTTGAAAAATTGACGATGTATAGTCCATTAAATTTTTTTCATACAAAATTTTTTTGCATAAAAAATGGATGATGTATGTTTCATTAAATTCTTTGCACGAAATATAGACGACGTATATAGTCCATTTAAGTTTTTGTATACGAAATGGACATTTTATAGCCCATTAATGTTTTTTTATAAAAATTTAAAAAATTAACCATGTATAGCCCATTATATTTTGTATGCATAGCCCATTTAATTATTTTGCATTAAAAATAGACGATGTATAGTGTTTTTAGTTTTTTGCATATGAAATGGACGATTTATAGTTCATTAAATTTTTTCATAAAAATTTGAAAAGTTGACGATGTATAGCCCATTAAATTTTTTTCATAAAAATTTTTTTGCATAAAAAATGGATGATGTATATTTCATTAAATTCTTTGCACGAAATATAGACGACGTATATAGTCCATTTAACTTTTTGTATACGAAATGGACATTTTATAGCCCATTAATGTTCTTTTATAAAAATTTAAAAAATTAACCATGTATAGCCCATTATATTTTGTATGCATAGCCCATTTAATTATTTTGCATTAAAAATAGACGATGTATAGTGTTTTTTGTTTTTTGCATATGAAATGGACGATTTATAGCTCATTAAATTTGTTCATAAAAATTTGAAAATTTAATGTCCATTAAATTTTTTTCATAAAAAATTTTTTTGCTTAAAAAATTGATGATGTATATTTTATTAAATTCTTTGCACGAAATATAGACGACGTATATAGTCCATTTAAGTTTTTCTATACGAAATGGACATTTTATAGCCCATTAATAATTTTTTTATAAAAATTTAAAAAATTAACCATGTATAGCCCATTATATTTTGTATGCATAGCCCATTTAATTATTTTGCATTAAAAATAGACGATGTATAGTGTTTTTAGTTTTTTGCATATGAAATGGACGGTTTATAGCTCATTAAATTTTTTCATAAAAATTTGAAAAAATGACGATGTATAGTCCATTAAATTTTTTTCATAAAAATTTTTATGCTTAAAAAATTGATGATGTATTTTTCATTAAATTCTTTGCACGAAATATAGACGACGTATATAGTCCATTTAAGTTTTTGTATACGAAATGGACATTTTATAGCCCATTAATGTTTTTTTATAAAAATTTAAAAAATTAACCATGTATAGCCCATTATATTTTGTATGCATAGCCCATTTAATTATTTTGCATTAAAAATAGACGATGTGTTTTTAGTTTTTTGCATATGAAATGGACGATTTATAGCTCATTAAATTTTATCATAAAAATTTGAAAAGTTGACGATGTATAGTCCATTAAATTTTTTTCATAAAAATTTTTTTGCTTAAAAAATTGATGATGTATATTTCATTAAATTCTTTGCACGAAATATAGACGACGTATATAGTCCATTTAAGTTTTTGTGTACGAAATGGACATTTTATAGCCCATTAATGTTCTTTTATAAAAATTTAAAAAATTAACCATGTATAGCCCATTATATTTTGTATGCATCGCCCATTTAATTTTTTTGCATTAAAAATAGACGATGTATAGTGTTTTTAGTTTTTTGCATATGAAATGGACGATTTATAGCTCATTAAATTTTTTTTATAAAAATTTGAAAAAATGATTAAATTTTTTTCATAAAAAATTTTTTTGCTCAAAAAATTTATGATGTATATTTTATTAAATTCTTTGCACGAAATATAGACGACGTATATAGTCCATTTAAGTTTTTGTATACGAAATGGACATTTTATAGCCCATTAATGTTCTTTTATAAAAATTTAAAAAATTAACCATGTATAGCCCATTATATTTTGTATGCATCGCCCATTTAATTTTTTTGCATTAAAAATAGACGATGTATAGTGCTTTTAGTTTTTTGCATATGAAATGGACGATTTATAGCTCATTAAATTTTTTCATAAAAATTTGAAAAAATTGCGATGTATAGTCAGTCCATTAAATTTTTTTCATAAAAAATTTTTTTGCTTAAAAAATGGATGATGTTTATTTTATTAAATTCTTTGCACGAAATATAGACGACGTATATAGTCCATTTAACTTTTTGTATACGAAATGGACATTTTATAGGCCATTAATGTTCTTTTATAAAAATTTAAAAAATTAACCATGTATAGCCCATTATATTTTGTATGCATAGCCCATTTATTTATTTTGCGATGTATAGTGTTTTTAATTTTTTGCATATGAAATGGACGATTTTTAGTTCATTAAATTTGTTCATAAAAATTTAAAAGTTGACGATGTATAGTCCATTAAATTTTTTTCATAAAAAATTTTTTTGCATAAAAAATGGATGATGTATATTTCATTAAATTGTTTGCACGAAATATAGACGACGTATATAGTCCATTTAAGTTTTTGTATACGAAATGGACATTTTATAGCCCATTAATGTTTTTTTATAAAAATTTAAAAAATTAACCATGTATAGCCCATTATATTTTGTATGCATAGCCCATTTAATTATTTTGCATTAAAAATAGACGATGTATAGTGTTTTTAGTTTTTTGCATATGAAATGGACGATTTATAGCTCATTAAATTTTTTCATAAAAATTTATAAAAATGACGATGTATAGTCCATTAAATTTTTTTCATAAAAATTTTTTTGCTTAAAAAATTGATGATGTATATTTCATTAAATTCTTTGCACGAAATATAGACGACGTATATAGTCCATTTAAGTTTTTGTATACGAAATGGACATTTTATAGCCCATAATGTTTTTTTTATAAAAATTTAAAAAATTAACCATGTATAGCCCATTATATTTTGTATGCATAGCCCATTTAATTATTTTGCATTAAAAATAGACGATGTATAGTGTTTTTAGTTTTTTGCATATGAAATAGACGATTTATAGCTCATTAAATTTGTTCATAAAAATTTGAAAAAAATGACGATTATAGTCCATTAAATTTTTTTCATAAAAAATTTTTTTGCTTAAAAAATTTATGATGTATATTTTATTAAATTCTTTGCAAGAAATATAGACGACGTATATAGTCCATTTAAGTTTTTGTATACGAAATGGACATTTTATAGCCCATTAATGTTTTTTTATAAAAATTTTAAAAATTAACCATGTATAGCCCATTATATTTTGTATGCATAGCCCATTTAATTATTTTGCATTAAAAATAGACGATGTATAGTGCATATGAAATGGACGATTTATAGCTCATTAAATTTTTTCATAAAAATTTATAAAAATGACGATGTATAGTCCATTAAATTTTTTTCATAAAAATTTTTTTGCTTAAAAAATTGATGATGTATATTTCATTAAATTCTTTGCACGAAATATAGACGACGTATATAGTTCATTTAACTTTTCGTATACGAAATGGACATTTTATAGCCCATTAATGTTCTTTTATAAAAATTTAAAAAATTAACCATGTATAGCCCATTATATTTTGTATGCATCGCCCATTTAATTTTTTTGCATTAAAAATAGACGATGTATAGTGTTTTTAGTTTTTTGCATATGAAATGGACGATTTATAGCTCTTTAAATTTTTTTTATAAAAATTTGAAAAAATGATTAAATTTTTTTCATAAAAAATTTTTTTGCTCAAAAAATTTATGATGTATATTTTATTAAATTCTTTGCACGAAATATAGACGACGTATATAGTCCATTTAAGTTTTTGTATACGAAATGGAAATTTTATAGCCCATTAATGTTCTTTTATAAAAATTTAAAAAATTAACCATGTATAGCCCATTATATTTTGTATGCATCGCCCATTTAATTTTTTTGCATTAAAAATAGACGATGTATAGTGTTTTTAGTTTTTTGCATATGAAATGGACGATTTATAGCTCATTAAATTTTTTTTATAAAAATTTGAAAAAATGATTAAATTTTTTTCATAAAAAATTTTTTTGCTTAAAAAATTTATGATGTATATTTTATTAAATTCTTTGCACGAAATATAGACGACGTATATAGTCCATTTAAGTTTTTGTATACGAAATGGACATTTTATAGCCCATTAATGTTCTTTTATAAAAATTTAAAAAATTAACCATGTATAGCCCATTATATTTTGTATGCATAGCCCATTTAATTATTTTGCATTAAAAATAGACGATGTATAATGTTTTTAGTTTTTTGCATATGAAATGGACGATTTATAGCTCATTAAATTTTTTCATAAAAATTTTAAAAATTGACGATGTATATATAGTCCATTAAATTTTTTTCATAAAAAATTTTTTTGCTTAAAAAATTGATGATGTATATTTTATTAAATTCTTTGCACGAAATATAGACGACGTATATAGTCCATTTAAGTTTTTGTATACGAAATGGACATTTTATAGCCCATTAATGTTTTTTATAAAAATTTAAAAAATTAACCATGTATAGCCCATTATATTTTGTATGCATAGCCCATTTAATTATTTTGCATTAAAAATAGACGATGTATAGTGTTTTTAGTTTTTTGCATATGAAATGGACGATTTATAGTTCATTAAATTTTTTCATAAAAATTTGAAATTTTTTTCATAAAATTTTTTTTGCATAAAAAATGGATGATGTATATTTCATTAAATTCTTTGCACGAAATATAGACGACGTATATAGTCCCTTTAAGTTTTTGTATACGAAATGGACATTTTATAGCCCATTCATGTTCTTTTATAAAAATTTAAAAAATTAACCATGTATAGCCCATTATATTTTGTATGCATAGCCCATTTAATTATTTTGCATTAAAAATAGACGATATATAGTGTTTTTAGTTTTTTGCATATGAAATGGACGATTTATAGTTCATTAAATTTTTTCATAAAAATTTGAAATTTTTTTCATAAAAAATTTTTTTGCATAACAAATGGATGATGTATATTTCATTAAATTCTTTGAACGAAATATAGACGACGTATATAGTCCATTTAAGTTTTTGTATACGAAATGGACATTTTATAGCCCATTAATGTTTTTTTATAAAAATTTAAAAAATTAACCATGTATAGCCCATTATATTTTGTATGCATAGCCCATTTAATTATTTTGAATTAAAAATAGACGATGTATAGTGTTTTTAGTTTTTTGCATATGAAATGGACGATTTATAGCTCATTAAATTTTTTCATAAAAATTTTAAAAAATGACGATGTATAGTCCATTAAATTTTTTTCATAAAAAATTTTTTTTGCTTAAAAAATGGATGATGTATATTTCATTAAATTCTTTGCACGAAATATAGACGACGTATATAGTCCATTTAAGTTTTTGTATACGAAATGGACATTTTATAGCCCATTCATGTTCTTTTATAAAAATTTAAAAAATTAACCATGTATAGCCCATTATATTTTGTATGCATAGCCCATTTAATTATTTTGCATTAAAAATAGACGATATATAGTGTTTTTAGTTTTTTGCATATGAAATGGACGATTTATAGTTCATTAAATTTGTTCATAAAAATTTGAAAAATTTATCATAAAAAATTTTTTTGCATAACAAATGGATGATGTATATTTCATTAAATTCTTTGCACGAAATATAGACGACGTATATAGTCCATTTAAGTTTTTGTATACGAAATAGACATTTTATAGCCCATTAATGTTTTTTTATAAAAATTTAAAAAATTTAACCATTTATAGCCCATTATATTTTGTATGCATCGCCCATTTAATTTTTTTGCATTAAAAATAGACGATGTATAGTGTGTTTAGTTTTTTGCATATGAAATGGACGATTTATAGTTCATTAAATTTGTTCATAAAAATTTGAAAAATTGACGATGTATAAGTCCATTAAATTTTTTTCATAAAAAATTTTTTTGCTTAAAAAATGGATGATGTATATTTCATTAAATTCTTTGCACGAAATATAGACGACTTATATAGTCCATTTAAGTTTTTGTATACGAAATGGACATTTTATAGCCCGTTAATGTTTTTTTATAAAAATTTAAAAAATTAACCATGTATAGCCCATTATATTTTGTATGCATAGCCCATTTAATTTTTTTACATTAAAACTAGACGATGTATAGTGTTTTTATTTTTTGCATATGAAATGGACGATTTATAGTTCATTAAATTTTTTCATAAAAATTTGAAAAATTGACGATGTATAGTCCATTAAATTTTTTTCATAAAAAATTTTTTTGCATAAAAAATGGATGATGTATATTTCATTAAATTCTTTGCACGAAATATAGACGACGTATATAGTCCATTTAAGTTTTTGTATACGAAATGGACATTTTATAGCCCATTAATGTTTTTTTATAAAAATTTAAAAAATTAACCATGTATAGCCCATTATGTTTTGTATGCATCGCCCATTTAATTTTTTTCATTAAAAATAGACGATGTATAGTGTGTTTAGTTTTTTGCAAATGAAATGGACGATTTATAGTTCATTAAATTTGTTCATACAAATTTGAAAAATTGACGAAGTATAGTCCATTAAATTTTTTTCATAAAAAATTTTTTTGCATAAAAAATGGATGATGTATATTTCATTAAATTCTGTGCACGAAATATAGACAACGTATATAGTCCATTTAAGTTTTTGTATACGAAATGGACATTTTATAGCCCATTAATGTTTTTTTATAAAAATTTACAAAATTAACCATGTATAGCCCATTATATTTTGTATGCATAAGCCCATTTAATTTTTTTGCATTAAAAATAGACGATGTATAGTGTGTTTAGTTTTTTGCATATGAAATGGACGATTTATAGTTCATTAAATTTTTTCATAAAAATTTGAAAAATTGACAATGTATAGTCCATTAAATTTTTTTCATAAAAAATTTTTTTGCATAAAAAATGGATGATGTATATTTCATTAAATTCTTTGCACGAAATATTGACGACGTATATAATCCATTTAAGTTTTTGTATACGAAATGGACATTTTATAGCCCATTAATGTTTTTTTATAAAAATTTAAAAAATTAACCATGTATAGCCCATTATATTTTGTATGCATCGCCCATTTAATTTTTTTGCATTAAAAATAGACGATGTATAGTGTGTTTAGTTTTTTGCATATGAAATGGACGATTTATAGTTCATTAAATTTTTTCATAAAAATTTGAAAAATTGACGATGTAAATTTTTTTCATAAAAAATTTTTTTGCTTAAAAAATGGATGATGTATATTTCATTAAACTCTTTGCACGAAATATAGACGACTTATATAGTCCATTTAAGTTTTTGTATACGAAATGGACATTTTATAGCCCATTAATATTTTTTTATAAAAATTAAAAAAATTAACATTGTATAGCCCATTATATTTTGTATGCAAAGCCCACTTAATTTTTTTGCATTAAAAATAGACGATGTATAGTGTTTTTAGTTTTTTGCATATGAAATGGACGATTTATAGTTCATTAAATTTTTTCATAAAAATTTGAAAAATTTAATTAAATTAAATTTTTTTCATAAAAAATTTTTTTGCATAAAAAATGGATGATGTATATTTCATTAAATTCTGTGCACGAAATATAGACGACGTATATAGTCCATTTAAGTTTTTGTATACGAAATGGACATTTTATAGCCCATTAATGTTTTTTTATAAAAATTTAAAAAATTAACCATGTATAGCCCATTATATTTTGTATCCATAGCCCATTTAATTCTTTTGCATTAAAAATAGACGATGTATAGTGTTTTTAGTTTTTTGCATATGAAATGGACGATTTATAGTTCATTAAATTTTTTCATAAAAATTTGAAAAATTGACGATGTATAGTAAAAAATTTTTTTGCTTAAAAAATTGATGATGTATATTTTATTAAATTCTTTGCACGAAATATAGACGACGTATATAGTCCATTTAAGTTTTTGTATACGAAATGGACATTTTATAGCCCATTAATGTTCTTTTATAAAAATTTAAAAAATTAACCATGTATAGCCCATTATATTTTGTATGCATAGCCCATTTAATTATTTAGCATTAAATATAGACGATGTATAGAGTGTTTAGTTTTTTGCATATGAAATGGACGATTTATAGTTCATTAATTTTTTTCATAAGAATTTGAAAAATTTACGATGTATAGTCCATTAAATTTTTTTCATTAAAAATTTTTTTGCATAAAAAATGGATGATGTATACTTCATTAAATTCTTTGCACGAAATATAGACGACGTATATAGTCCATTTAAGTTTTTGTATACGAAATGGACATTTTATAGCCCATTAATGTTTTTTTATAAAAATTTAAAAAATTAACCATGTATAGCCCATTATATTTTGTATGCATAGCCCATTTAATTTGTTTGCATTAAAAATAGACGATGTATAGTGTGTTTAGTTTTTTGCATATGAAATGGACGATTTATAGTTCATTAATTTTTTTCATAAGAATTTGAAAAATTTACGATGTATAGTCCATTAAATTTTTTTCGTTAAAAATTTTTTTGCATAAAAAATGGATGATGTATACTTCATTAAATTCTTTGCACGAAATATAGACGACGTATATAGTCCATTTAAGTTTTTGTATACGAAATGGACATTTTATAGCCCATTAATGTTTTTTTATAAAAATTTAAAAAATTAACCATGTATAGCCCATTATGTTTTGTATGCATCGCCCATTTAATTTTTTTCATTAAAAATAGACGATGTATAGTGTGTTTAGTTTTTTGCAAATGAAATGGACGATTTATAGTTCATTAAATTTGTTCATACAAATTTGAAAAATTGACGAAGTATAGTCCATTAAATTTTTTTCATAAAAATTTTTTTTGCATAAAAAATGGATGATGTATATTTCATTAAATTCTGTGCACGAAATATAGACAACGTATATAGTCCATTTAAGTTTTTGTATACGAAATGGACATTTTATAGCCCATTAATGTTTTTTTATAAAAATTTACAAAATTAACCATGTATAGCCCATTATATTTTGTATGCATAAGCCCATTTAATTTTTTTGCATTAAAAATAGACGATGTATAGTGTGTTTAGTTTTTTGCATATGAAATGGACGATTTATAGTTCATTAAATTTTTTCATAAAAATTTGAAAAATTGACAATGTATAGTCCATTAAATTTTTTTCATAAAAAATTTTTTTGCATAAAAAATGGATGATGTATATTTCATTAAATTCTTTGCACGAAATATTGACGACGTATATAATCCATTTAAGTTTTTGTATACGAAATGGACATTTTATAGCCCATTAATGTTTTTTTATAAAAATTTAAAAAATTAACCATGTATAGCCCATTATATTTTGTATGCATCGCCCATTTAATTTTTTTGCATTAAAAATAGACGATGTATAGTGTGTTTAGTTTTTTGCATATGAAATGGACGATTTATAGTTCATTAAATTTTTTCATAAAAATTTGAAAAATTGACGATGTAAATTTTTTTCATAAAAAATTTTTTTGCTTAAAAAATGGATGATGTATATTTCATTAAACTCTTTGCACGAAATATAGACGACTTATATAGTCCATTTAAGTTTTTGTATACGAAATGGACATTTTATAGCCCATTAATATTTTTTTATAAAAATTAAAAAAATTAACATTGTATAGCCCATTATATTTTGTATGCAAAGCCCACTTAATTTTTTTGCATTAAAAATAGACGATGTATAGTGTTTTTAGTTTTTTGCATATGAAATGGACGATTTATAGTTCATTAAATTTTTTCATAAAAATTTGAAAAATTTAATTAAATTAAATTTTTTTCATAAAAAATTTTTTTGCATAAAAAATGGATGATGTATATTTCATTAAATTCTGTGCACGAAATATAGACGACGTATATAGTCCATTTAAGTTTTTGTATACGAAATGGACATTTTATAGCCCATTAATGTTTTTTTATAAAAATTTAAAAAATTAACCATGTATAGCCCATTATATTTTGTATCCATAGCCCATTTAATTCTTTTGCATTAAAAATAGACGATGTATAGTGTTTTTAGTTTTTTGCATATGAAATGGACGATTTATAGTTCATTAAATTTTTTCATAAAAATTTGAAAAATTGACGATGTATAGTAAAAATTTTTTTGCTTAAAAAATTGATGATGTATATTTTATTAAATTCTTTGCACGAAATATAGACGACGTATATAGTCCATTTAAGTTTTTGTATACGAAATGGACATTTTATAGCCCATTAATGTTCTTTTATAAAAATTTAAAAAATTAACCATGTATAGCCCATTATATTTTGTATGCATAGCCCATTTAATTATTTAGCATTAAATATAGACGATGTATAGAGTGTTTAGTTTTTTGCATATGAAATGGACGATTTATAGTTCATTAATTTTTTTCATAAGAATTTGAAAAATTTACGATGTATATATAGTCCATTAAATTTTTTTCATTAAAAATTTTTTTGCATAAAAAATGGATGATGTATACTTCATTAAATTCTTTGCACGAAATATAGACGACGTATATAGTCCATTTAAGTTTTTCTATACGAAATGGACATTTTATAGCCCATTAATGTTTTTTTTATAAAAATTTAAAAAATTAACCATGTATAGCCCATTATATTTTGTATGCATCGCCCATTTAATTTTTTTGCATTAAAAATAGACGATGTATAGTGTTTTTAGTTTTTTGCATATGAAATGGACGATTTATAGCTCATTAAATTTTTTCATAAAAATTTTAAAAAATGACGATCCATTAAATTTGTTTCATACAAAATTTTTTTGCTTAAAAAATTGATGATGTATATTTTATTAAATTCTTTGCACGAAATATAGACGACGTATATAGTCCATTTAACTTTTTGTATACGAAATGGACATTTTATAGCCCATTAATGTTCTTTTATAAAAATTTAAAAAATTAACCATGTATAGCCCATTATATTTTGTATGCATAGCCCATTTAATTATTTTGCATTAAAAATAGACGATGTATAGTGTTTTTAGTTTTTTGCATATAAAATGGCCGATTTATAGCTCATTAAATTTTTTCATAAAAATTTGAAAAAATAACGATGTATATACAGTCCATTAAATTTTTTTTATACAAAATTTTTTTGCTTAAAAAATTGATGATGTATATTTTATTAATTTCTTTGCACGAAATATAGACGACGTATATAGTACATTTAACTTTTTGTATACGAAATGGACATTTTATAGCCCATTAATGTTCTTTTATAAAAATTTAAAAAATTAACCATGTATAGCCCATTATATTTTGTATGCATAGCCCATTTAATTATTTTGCATTAAAAATAGACGATGTATAGTGTTTTTAGTTTTTTGCATATGAAATGGACGATTTATAGCTCATTAAATTTTTTTTCATAAAAATTTGAAAAAATGACGATGTATAGTCCATTAAATTTTTTTCATTAAAAATTTTTTTGCATAAAAAATGGATGATGTATACTTCATTAAATTCTTTGCACGAAATATAGACGACGTATATAGTCCATTTAAGTTTTTGTATACGAAATGGACATTTTATAGCCCATTAATGTTTTTTTATAAAAATTTAAAAAATTAACCATGTATAGCCCATTATATTTTGTATGCATAGCCCATTTAATTTTTCTGCATTAAAAATAGACGATGTATAGTGTTTTTAGTTTTTTGCATATGAAATGGACGATTTATAGCTCATTAAATTTTGCTTCATAAAAATTTGAAAAAATGACGATGTATAGTCCATTAAATTTTTTTCATAAAAAATTTTTTTGCAAAAAAAATTGATGATGTATATTTTATTAAATTCTTTGCACGAAATATAGACGACGTATATAGTCCATTTAACTTTTTGTATACGAAATGGACATTTTATAGCCCATTAATGTTCTTTTATAAAAATTAACCATGTATAGCCCATTCTATTTTGTATGCATAGCCCATTTAATTTTTTTGCATTAAAAATAGACGATGTATAGTGTTTTTAGTTTTTTGCATATGAAATGGACGATTTATAGTTCATTAAATTTTTTCATAAAAATTTGAAAAATTGACGATGTATAGTCCATTAAATTTTTTTCATAAAATTTTTTTTTGCATTAAAAATGGATGATGTATATTTCATTAAATTCCTTGCACGAAATATAGATGACGTATATAGTCCATTTAAGTTTTTGTATACGAAATGGACATTTTATAGCCCACTAATGTTTTTTTATAAAAATTTAAAAAATTAACCATAAATAGCCCATTATATTTTATATGCATAGCCCATTTAATTATTTTGCATTAAAAATAGACGATGTATAGTGTTTTTAGTTTTTTGCATATGAAATGGACGATTTATAGTTCATTAAATTTTTTCATAAAAATTTGAAAAGTTGACGATGTATATTAAATTAAATTAAATTTAAATTTTTTTCATAAAAAAATTTTTTCCATAAAAAATGGATGATGTATATTTCATTGAATTCTTTGCACGAAATATAGACGACGTATATAGTCCATTTAACTTTTTGTATACGAAATGGACATTTTATAGCCCATTAATGTTCTTTTATAAAAATTTAAAAAATTAACCATGTATAGCGCATTATATTTTGTATGCATAGCCCATTTAATTATTTTGCATTAAAAATAGACGATGTATAGTGTTTTTAGTTTTTTGCAAATGAAATGGACGATTTATAGCTCATTAAATTTTTTCATAAAAATTTGAAAAAATGACGATGTATATATAGTCCATTAAATTTTTTTCATAAAAAATTTTTTTGCTTAAAAAATGGATGATGTATATTTCATTAAATTCTTTGCACGAAATATAGACGACGTATATAGTCCATTTAAGTTTTTCTATACGAAGTGGACATTTTATAGCCCATTAATGTTTTTTTATAAAAATTTAAAAAATTAACCATGTATAGCGCATTATAATTTGTATGCATAGCCCATTTAATTATTTTGCATTAAAAATAGACGATGTATAGTGTTTTTAGCTTTTTGCATATGAAATGAACGATTTATAGCTCATTAAATTTTTTTTCATAAAAATTTGAAAAAATGACGATGTATAGTCCATTAAATTTTTTTCATAACAAATATTTTTGCTTAAAAAATGGATGATGTATATTTCATTAAATTCTTTGCACGAAATATAGACGACGTATATAGTCCATTTAACTTTTTGTATACGAAATGGACATTTTATAGCCCACTAATGTTTTTTTATAAAAATTTAAAAAATTAACCATAAATAGCCCATTATATTTTGTATGCATAGCCCATTTAATTATTTTGCATTAAAAATAGACGATGTATAGTGTTTTTAGTTTTTTGCATATGAAATGGACAGTTTATAGGTCATTCAAGTTTTTCATAAAAATTTGAAAAATTGACGATGTATAGTCCATTAAATTTTTTTCATAAAAATGGATGATGTATATTTCATTAAATTCTTTGCACGAAATATGAACGACGTATATAGTCCATTTAAGTTTTTGTATACGAATGGACATTTTATAGCCCATTAATTTTTTTTATAAAAATTTAAAAAATTAACCATGTATAGCCTATTATATTTTGTATGCATAGCCCATTTAATTTTTTTGCATTAAAAATAGACGATGTATAGTGTTTTTAGTTTTTTGCATATGAAATGGACGATTTATAGCTCATTAAATTTTTTTTCATAAAAATTTGAAAAAATGACGATGTATAGTCCATTAAATTTTTTTCATAACAAATATTTTTGCTTAAAAAATGGATGATGTATATTTCATTAAATTCTTTGCACGAAATATAGACGACGTATATAGTCCATTTAACTTTTTGTATACGAAATGGACATTTTATAGCCCATTAATGTTCTTTTATAAAAATTTAAAAAATTAACCATGTATAGCCCATTATATTTTGTATGCATAGCCCATTTAATTATTTTGCATTAAAAATAGACGATGTATAGTGTTTTTAGTTTTTTGCATATGAAATGGACAATTTATAGGTCATTAAAGTTTTTCATAAAAATTTGAAAAGTTGACGATGTATAGTCCATTAAACTTTTTTCATAAAAAATTTTTTTGCATAAAAAATGGATGATGTATATTTCATTAATCATTCATAGCCCATTTAATTATTTTGCATTAAAAATAGACGATGTATAGTATTTTTAGTTTTTTGCATATGAAATGGACAATTTATAGGTCATTAAAGTTTTTCATAAAAATTTGAAAAGTTTTCATAAAAAATTTGTTTGCTTAAAAAATGGATGATGTATATTTTATTAAATTCTTTGCACGAAATATAGACGACGTATATAGTCCATTTAAGTTTTTGTATACGAAATGGACATTTTATAGCCCATAATATTTTTTTATAAAAATTTAAAAAATTAACCATGTATAGCCCATTATATTTTGTATGCATAGCCCATTTAATTATTTTGCATTAAAAATAGACGATGTATAGTGTTTTTAGTTTTTTGCATATGAAATGGACGATTTATAGCTCATTAAATTTTTTTTCATAAAAATTTGAAAAAATGACGATGTATAGTCCATTAAATTTTTTTCATAAAAAATTTTTTTGCTTAAAAAATGGATGATGTATATTTCATTAAATTCTTTGCACGAAATATAGACGACGTATATAGTCCATTTAAGTTTTTCTATACGAAATGGACATTTTATAGCCCATTAATTTTTTTTATAAAAATTTAAAAAATTAACCATGTATAGCCCATTATATTTTGTATGCATAGCCCATTTAATTATTTTGCATTAAAAATAGACGATGTATAGTGTTTTTAGTTTTTTGCATATGAAATGGACGATTTATAGCTCATTAAATTTTTTCATAAAAATTTGAAAAAATGACGATGTATAGTCCATTAAATTTTTTTCATAAAAAATTTTTTTGCTTAAAAAATGGATGATGTATATTTTATTAAATTCTTTGCACGAAATATAGACGACGTATATAGTCCATTTAAGTTTTTCTATACGAAATGGACATTTTATAGCCCATTAATTTTTTTTATAAAAATTTAAAAAATTAACCATGTATAGCCTATTATATTTTGTATGCATAGCCCATTTAATTATTTTGCATTAAAAATAGACGATCTATAGTGTTTTTAGTTTTTTGCATATGAAATGGACGATTTATAGCTCATTAAATTTTTTCATAAAAATTTTAAAAAATGACGATGTATAGTCCATTAAATTTTTTTCATAACAAATTTTTTTGCTTAAAAAATGGATGATGTATATTTCATTAAATTCTTTGCACGAAATATAGACGACGTATATAGTCCATTTAAGTTTTTCTATACGAAATGGACATTTTATAGCCCATTAATGTTTTTTTATAAAAATTTAAAAAATTAACCATGTATAGCCTATTATATTTTGTATGCATAGCCCATTTAATTATTTTGCATTAAAAATAGACGATGTATAGTGTTTTTAGTTTTTTGCATATGAAATGGACGATTTATAGTTCATTAAATTTTTTCATAAAAATGGATGATGTATATTTCATTAAATTCTTTGCACGAAATATAGACGACGTATATAGTCCATTTAAGTTTTTCTATACGAAATGGACATTTTATAGCCCATTAATGTTTTTTTATAAAAATTTAAAAAATTAACCATGTATAGCCTATTATATTTTGTATGCATAGCCCATTTAATTATTTTGCATTAAAAATAGACGATGTATAGTGTTTTTAGTTTTTTGCATATGAAATGGACGATTTATAGCTCATTAAATTTTTTTTCATAAAAATTTGAAAAAATGACGATGTATAGTCCATTAAATTTTTTTCATAACAAATTTTTTTGCTTAAAAAATGGATGATGTATATTTCATTAAATTCTTTGCACGAAATATAGACGACGTATATAGTCCATTTAAGTTTTTCTATACGAAATGGACATTTTATAGCCCATTAATGTTTTTTTATAAAAATTTAAAAAATTAACCATGTATAGCCTATTATATTTTGTATGCATAGCCCATTTAATTATTTTGCATTAAAAATAGACGATGTATAGTGTTTTTAGTTTTTTGCATATGAAATGGACGATTTATAGTTCATTAAATTTTTTCATAAAAATGGATGATGTATATTTCATTAAATTCTTTGCACGAAATATAGACGACGTATATAGTCCATTTAAGTTTTTCTATACGAAATGGACATTTTATAGCCCATTAATGTTTTTTTATAAAAATTTAAAAAATTAACCATGTATAGCCTATTATATTTTGTATGCATAGCCCATTTAATTATTTTGCATTAAAAATAGACGATGTATAGTGTTTTTAGTTTTTTGCATATGAAATGGACGATTTATAGCTCATTAAATTTTTTTTCATAAAAATTTGAAAAAATGACGATGTATAGTCCATTAAATTTTTTTCATAAAAAATTTTTTTGCTTAAAAAATGGATGATGTATATTTCATTAAATTCTTTGCACGAAATATAGACGACGTATATAGTCCATTTAAGTTTTTCTATACGAAATGGACATTTTATAGCCCATTAATGTTTTTTTATAAAAATTTAAAAAATTAACCATGTATAGCCTATTATATTTTGTATGCATAGCCCATTTAATTATTTTGCATTAAAAATAGACGATGTATAGTGTTTTTAGTTTTTTGCATATGAAATGGACGATTTATAGCTCATTAAATTTTTTTTATAAAAATTTGAAAAAATGATTAAATTTTTTTCATAAAAAATTTTTTTGCTTAAAAAATTGATGATGTATATTTTATTAAATTCTTTGCACGAAATATAGACGACGTATATAGTCCATTTAAGTTTTTGTATACGAAATGGACATTTTATAGCCCATTAATGTTTTTTTATAAAAATTTAAAAAATTAACCATGTATAGCCTATTATATTTTGTATGCATAGCCCATTTAATTATTTTGCATTAAAAATAGACGATGTATAGTGTTTTTAGTTTTTTGCATATGAAATGGACGATTTATAGCTCATTAAATTTTTTTTCATAAAAATTTGAAAAAATGACGATGTATAGTCTATTAAATTTTTTTCATAAAAAATTTTTTTGCTTAAAAAATGGATGATGTATATTTCATTAAATTCTTTGCACGAAATATAGACGACGTATATATTCCATTTAAGTTTTTTTATACGAAATGGACATTTTATAGCCCATTAATGTTTTTTTATAAAAATTTAAAAAATTAACCATGTATAGCCTATTATATTTTGTATGCATAGCCCATTTAATTATTTTGCATTAAAAATAGACGATGTATAGTGTTTTTAGTTTTTTGCATATGAAATGGACGATTTATAGCTCATTAAATTTTTTCATAAAAATTTTAAAAAATGACGATGTATAGTCCATTAAATTTTTTTCATAAAAAATTTTTTTGCTTAAAAAATGGATGATGTATATTTCATTAAATTCTTTGCACGAAATATAGACGACGTATATAGTCCATTTAAGTTTTTCTATACGAAATGGACATTTTATAGCCCATTAATTTTTTTTATAAAAATTTAAAAAATTAACCATGTATAGCCCATTATATTTTGTATGCATAGCCCATTTAATTATTTTGCATTAAAAATAGACGATGTATAGTGTTTTTAGTTTTTTGCATATGAAATGGACGATTTATAGCTCATTAAATTTTTTCATAAAAATTTTAAAAAATGACGATGTATATAGTCCATTAAATTTTTTTCATAAAAAATTTTTTTGCTTAAAAATGGATGATGTATATTTCATTAAATTCTTTGCACGAAATATAGACGACGTATGTAGTCCATTTAAGTTTTTGTATACGAAAGGGACATTTTATAGCCCATAATGTTTTTTTATAAAAATTTAAAAAATTAACCATGTATAGCCCATTATATTTTGTATGCATAGCCCATTTAATTATTTTGAATTAAAAATAGACGATGTATAGTGTTTTTAGTTTTTTGCATATGAAATGGACGATTTATAGCTCATTAAATTTTTTTTCATAAAAATTTGAAAAAATGACGATGTAAATTTTTTTCATAACAAATTTTTTTGCTTAAAAAATGGATGATGTATTTTTCATTAAATTCTTTGCACGAAATATAGACGACGTATATAGTCCATTTAAGTTTTTCTATACGAAATGGACATTTTATAGCCCATTAATGTTTTTTTATAAAAATTTAAAAAATTAACCATGTATAGCCTATTATATTTTGTATGCATAGCCCATTTAATTATTTTGCATTAAAAATAGACGATGTATAGTGTTTTTAGTTTTTTGCATATGAAATGGACGATTTATAGTTCATTAAATTTTTTCATAAAAATTTGAAAAGCTGACGATGTATAGTCCATTAAATTTTTTTCATAAAAAATGGATGATGTATATTTCATTAAATTCTTTGCACGAAATATAAACGACGTATATAGTCCATTTAAGTTTTTGTATACGAAATGGACATTTTATAGCCCATTAATAATTTTTTTATAAAAATTTAAAAAATTAACCATGTATAGCCCATTATATTTTGTATGCATAGCCCATTTAATTATTTTGCATTAAAAATAGACGATGTATAGTGTTTTTAGTTTTTTGCATATGAAATGGACGATTTATAGTTCATTAAATTTGTTCATAAAAATTTGAAAAAAATGACGATGTATAGTCCATTAAATTTTTTTCATAAAAATTTTTTTGCTTAAAAAATTGATGATGTATATTTCATTCAATTCTTTGCATGAAATATAGACGACGTATATAGTCCATTTAACTTTTTGTATACGAAATGGACATTTTATAGCCCATTAATGTTCTTTTATAAAAATTTAAAAAATTAACCATGTATAGCCCATTATATTTTGTATGCATAGCCCATTTAATTATTTTGCATTAAAAATAGACGATGTATAGTGTTTTTAGTTTTTTGCATATGAAATGGACGATTTATAGCCCATTAAATTTTTTTTATAAAAATTTGAAAAAATGACGATGTATAGTCCATTAAATTTTTTTCATAACAAATTTTTTTGCTTAAAAAATGGATGATGTATATTTCATTAAATTCTTTGCACGAAATATAGACGACGTATATAGTCCATTTAAGTTTTTCTATACGAAATGGACATTTTATAGCCCATTAATGTTTTTTATAAAAATTTAAAAAATTAACCATCTATAGCCCATTATATTTTCTATGCATAGCCCATTTAATTATTTTGCATTAAAAATAGACGATGTATAGTGTTTTTAGTTTTTTGCATATGAAATGGACGATTTATAGCTCATTAAATTTTTTTTCATAAAAATTTGAAAAAATGACGATGTAAATTTTTTTCATAACAAATTTTTTTGCTTAAAAAATGGATGATGTATATTTCATTAAATTCTTTGCACGAAATATAGACGACGTATATAGTCCATTTAAGTTTTTCTATACGAAATGGACATTTTATAGCCCATTAATAATTTTTTTATAAAAATTTAAAAAATTAACCATGTATAGCCCATTATATTTTGTATGCATAGCCCATTTAATTATTTTGCATTAAAAATAGACGATGTATAGTGTTTTTAGTTTTTTGCATATGAAATGGACGATTTATAGCTCATTAAATTTTTTTTCATAAAAATTTGAAAAAATGACGATGTATAGTCCATTAAATTTTTTTCATAACAAATTTTTTTGCTTAAAAAATGGATGATGTATATTTCATTAAATTCTTTGCACGAAATATAGACGACGTATATAGTCCATTTAAGTTTTTCTATACGAAATGGACATTTTATAGCCCATTAATGTTTTTTTATAAAAATTTAAAAAATTAATTATGTATAGCCTATTATATTTTGTATGCATAGCCCATTTAATTATTTCGCATTAAAAATAGACGATGTATAGTGTTTTTAGTTTTTTGCATATGAAATGGACGATTTATAGTTCATTAAATTTTTTCATAAAAATGGATGATGTATATTTCATTAAATTCTTTGCACGAAATATAGACGACGTATATAGTCCATTTAAGTTTTTCTATACGAAATGGACATTTTATAGCCCATTAATGTTTTTTTATAAAAATTTAAAAAATTAACCATGTATAGCCTATTATATTTTGTATGCATAGCCCATTTAATTATTTTGCATTAAAAATAGACGATGTATAGTGTTTTTAGTTTTTTGCATATGAAATGGACGATTTATAGTTCATTAAATTTTTTCATAAAAATTTGAAAAGTTGACGATGTATAGTCCATTAAATTTTTTTCATAAAAAATGGATGATGTATATTTCATTAAATTCTTTGCAAGAAATATAAACGACGTATATAGTCCATTTAAGTTTTTGTATACGAAATGGACATTTTATAGCCCATTAATAATTTTTTTATAAAAATTTAAAAAATTAACCATGTATAGCCCATTATATTTTGTATGCATATCCCATTTAAATATTTTGCATTAAAAATAGACGATGTATAATGTTTTTAGTTTTTTGCATATGAAATGGACGATTTATAGCTCATTAAATTTTTTCATAAAAATTTGAAAATTTAATGTCCATTCAATTTTTTTCATAAAAAATTTTTTTGCTTAAAAAATTGATGATGTATATTTTATTAAATTCTTTGCACGAAATATAGACGACGTATATAGTCCATTTAAGTTTTTGTATACGAAATGGACATTTTATAGCCCATTAATGTTTTTTTATAAAAATTTAAAAAATTAACCATGTATAGCCCATTATATTTTGTATGCATAGCCCATTTAATTTTTTTGCATTAAAAATAGACGATGTATAGTGTTTTTAGTTTTTTGCATATGAAATGAAAGATTTATAGTTCATTAAATTTTTTCATAAAAATTTGAAAAATTGACGATGTATAGTCCATTAAATTTTTTTCATAAAAAATTTTTTTGCTTAAAAAATGGATGATGTATATTTCATTAAATTCTTTGCACGAAATATAGACGACGTATATAGTCCATTTAAGTTTTTCTATACGAAATGGACATTTTATAGCCCATTAATAATTTTTTTATAAAAATTTAAAAAATTAACCATGTATAGCCCATTATATTTTGTATGCATATCCCATTTAAATATTTTGCATTAAAAATAGACGATGTATAATGTTTTTAGTTTTTTGCATATGAAATGGACGATTTATAGCTCATTAAATTTTTTCATAAAAATTTGAAAAAATGACGATGTATAGTCCATTAAATTTTTTTCATAACAAATTTTTTTGCTTAAAAAATGGATGATGTATATTTCATTAAATTCTTTGCACGAAATATAGACGACGTATATAGTCCATTTAAGTTTTTCTATACGAAATGGACATTTTATAGCCCATTAATAATTTTTTTATAAAAATTTAAAAAATTAACCATGTATAGCCCATTATATTTTGTATGCATATCCCATTTAAATATTTTGCATTAAAAATAGACGATGTATAATGTTTTTAGTTTTTTGCATATGAAATGGACGATTTATAGCTCATTAAATTTTTTCATAAAAATTTGAAAAAATGACGATGTATAGTCCATTAAATTTTTTTCATAACAAATTTTTTTGCTTAAAAAATGGATGATGTATATTTCATTAAATTCTTTGCACGAAATATAGACGACGTATATAGTCCATTTAACTTTTTGTATACGAAATGGACATTTTATAGCCCATTAATGTTCTTTTATAAAAATTTAAAAAATTAACCATGTATAGCCCATTATATTTTGTATGCATATCCCATTTAAATATTTTGCATTAAAAATAGACGATGTATAGTGTTTTTAGTTTTTTGCATATGAAATGGACGATTTATAGCTCATTAAATTTTTTCATAAAAATTTGAAAAAATGTCCATTAAATTTTTTTCATAAAAAATTTTTTTGCTTAAAAAATTGATGATGTATATTTTATAAAATTCTTTGCACGAAATATAGACGATGTATATAGTCCATTTAAGTTTTTGTATACGAAATGGACATTTTATAGCCCATTAATGTTCTTTTATAAAAATTTAAAAAATTAACCATGTATAGCCCATTATATTTTGTATGCATAGCCCATTTAATTATTTTGCATTAAAAATAGACGATGTATAGTGTTTTTAGTTTTTTGAATATGAAATGGACGATTTATAGTTCATTAAATTTTTTAATAAAAATTCGAAAAGTTGACGATGTATATATAGTCCATTAAATTTTTTTCATAAAAAATTTTTTTGCTTAAAAAATGGATGATGTATATTTCATTAAATTCTTTGCACGAAATATAGACGACGTATATAGTCCATTTAACTTTTTGTATACGAAATGGACATTTTATAGCCCATTAATGTTTTTTTAGAAAAATTTAAAAAATTAACCATGTATAGCCCATTATATTTTGTATGCATAGCCCATTTAATTATTTTGCATTAAAAATAGACGATGTATAGTGTTTTTAGTTTTTTGCATATGAAATGGACGATTTATAGCTCATTAAATTTGTTCATAAAAATTTGAAAAATTGACGATGTACATATATATAGTCCATTAAATTTTTTTCATAAAAAATTTTTTTGCATAAAAAATGGATGATGTATATTTCATTAAATTCTTTGCACGAAATATAGACGACGTATATAGTCCATTTAAGTTTTTCTATACGAAATGGACATTTTATAGCCCATTAATGTTCTTTTATAAAAATTTAAAAAATTAACCATGTATAGCCCATTATATTTTGTATGCATAGCCCAGTTAATTATTTTGCATTAAAAATAGACGATGTATAGTGTTTTTAGTTTTTTGCATATGAAATGGACGATTTTTAGTTCATTAAATTTGTTCATAAAAATTTGAAAAAAATGACGATGTATAGTCCATTAAATTTTTTTCATAAAAATTTTTTTGCTTAAAAAATTGATGATGTATATTTCATTCAATTCTTTGCACGAAATATAGACGACGTATATAGTCCATTTAACTTTTTGTATACGAAATGGACATTTTATAGCCCATTAATGTTCTTTTATAAAAATTTAAAAAATTAACCATGTATAGCCCATTATATTTTGTATGCATAGCCCATTTAATTATTTTGCATTAAAAATAGACGATGTATAGTGTTTTTAGTTTTTTGCATATGAAATGGACGATTTATAGCCCATTAAATTTTTTTTATAAAAATTTGAAAAAATGACGATGTATAGTCCATTAAATTTTTTTCATAACAAATTTTTTTGCTTAAAAAATGGATGATGTATATTTCATTAAATTCTTTGCACGAAATATAGACGACGTATATAGTCCATTTAAGTTTTTCTATACGAAATGGACATTTTATAGCCCATTAATGTTTTTTATAAAAATTTAAAAAATTAACCATCTATAGCCCATTATATTTTCTATGCATAGCCCATTTAATTATTTTGCATTAAAAATAGACGATGTATAGTGTTTTTAGTTTTTTGCATATGAAATGGACGATTTATAGCTCATTAAATTTTTTTTATAAAAATTTGAAAAAATGATTAAATTTTTTTCATAAAAAATTTTTTTGCTTAAAAAATTGATGATGTATATTTTATTAAATTCTTTGCACGAAATATAGACGACGTATATAGTCCATTTAAGTTTTTGTATACGAAATGGACATTTTTTAGCCCATTAATGTTCTTTTATAAAAATTTAAAAAATTAACCATGTATAGCCCATTATATTTTGTATGCATAGCCCATTTAATTATTTTGCATTAAAAATAGACGATGTATAATGTTTTTAGTTTTTTGCATATGAAATGAACGATTTATAGCTCATTAAATTTTTTTTATAAAAATTTGAAAAAATGACGATGTATAGTCCATTAAATTTTTTTCATAAAAAATTTTTTTGCTTAAAAAATTGATGATGTATATTTTATTAAATTCTTTGCACGAAATATAGACGACGTATATAGTCCATTTAAGTTTTTGTATACGAAATGGACATTTTATAGCCCATTAATGTTTTTTTATAAAAATTTAAAAAATTAACCATGTATAGCCCATTATATTTTGTATGCATAGCCCATTTACTTATTTTGCATTAAAAATAGACGATGTATAGTGTTTTTAGTTTTTTGCATATGAAATGGACGATTTATAGCTCATTAAATTTTTTCATAAAAATTTGAAAAAATGTCCATTAAATTTTTTTCATAAAAAATTTTTTTGCTTAAAAAATTGATGATGTATATTTTATTAAATTCTTTGCACGAAATATAGACGACGTATATAGTCCATTTAAGTTTTTGTATACGAAATGGACATTTTATAGCCCATTAATGTTCTTTTATAAAAATTTAAAAAATTAACCATGTATAGCCCATTATATTTTGTATGCATAGCCCATTTAATTATTTTGCATTAAAAATAGACGATGTATAATGTTTTTAGTTTTTTGCATATGAAATGGACGATTTATAGCTCATTAAATTTTTTCATAAAAATTTTAAAAATTGACGATGTATATATAGTCCATTAAATTTTTTTCATAAAAAATTTTTTTGCTTAAAAAATGGATGATGTATATTTCATTAAATTCTTTGCACGAAATATAGACGACGTATATAGTCCATTTAAGTTTTTGTATACGAAATGGACATTTTATAGCCCATTAATGTTTTTTTAGAAAAATTTAAAAAATTAACCATGTATAGCCCATTATATTTTGTATGCATAGCCCATTTAATTATTTTGCATTAAAAATAGACGATGTATAGTGTTTTTAGTTTTTTGCATATGAAATGGACGATTTATAGCTCATTAAATTTGTTCATAAAAATTTGAAAAATTGACGATGTACATATATATAGTCCATTAAATTTTTTTCATAAAAAATTTTTTTGCATAAAAAATGGATGATGTATATTTCATTAAATTCTTTGCACGAAATATAGACGACGTATATAGTCCATTTAAGTTTTTCTATACGAAATGGACATTTTATAGCCCATTAATGTTCTTTTATAAAAATTTAAAAAATTAACCATGTATAGCCCATTATATTTTGTATGCATAGCCCAGTTAATTATTTTGCATTAAAAATAGACGATGTATAGTGTTTTTAGTTTTTTGCATATGAAATGGACGATTTTTAGTTCATTAAATTTGTTCATAAAAATTTGAAAAAAATGACGATGTATAGTCCATTAAATTTTTTTCATAAAAATTTTTTTGCTTAAAAAATTGATGATGTATATTTCATTCAATTCTTTGCACGAAATATAGACGACGTATATAGTCCATTTAACTTTTTGTATACGAAATGGACATTTTATAGCCCATTAATGTTCTTTTATAAAAATTTAAAAAATTAACCATGTATAGCCCATTATATTTTGTATGCATAGCCCATTTAATTATTTTGCATTAAAAATAGACGATGTATAGTGTTTTTAGTTTTTTGCATATGAAATGGACGATTTATAGCCCATTAAATTTTTTTTATAAAAATTTGAAAAAATGACGATGTATAGTCCATTAAATTTTTTTCATAACAAATTTTTTTGCTTAAAAAATGGATGATGTATATTTCATTAAATTCTTTGCACGAAATATAGACGACGTATATAGTCCATTTAAGTTTTTCTATACGAAATGGACATTTTATAGCCCATTAATGTTTTTTATAAAAATTTAAAAAATTAACCATCTATAGCCCATTATATTTTCTATGCATAGCCCATTTAATTATTTTGCATTAAAAATAGACGATGTATAGTGTTTTTAGTTTTTTGCATATGAAATGGACGATTTATAGCTCATTAAATTTTTTTTATAAAAATTTGAAAAAATGATTAAATTTTTTTCATAAAAAATTTTTTTGCTTAAAAAATTGATGATGTATATTTTATTAAATTCTTTGCACGAAATATAGACGACGTATATAGTCCATTTAAGTTTTTGTATACGAAATGGACATTTTTTAGCCCATTAATGTTCTTTTATAAAAATTTAAAAAATTAACCATGTATAGCCCATTATATTTTGTATGCATAGCCCATTTAATTATTTTGCATTAAAAATAGACGATGTATAATGTTTTTAGTTTTTTGCATATGAAATGAACGATTTATAGCTCATTAAATTTTTTTTATAAAAATTTGAAAAAATGACGATGTATAGTCCATTAAATTTTTTTCATAAAAAATTTTTTTGCTTAAAAAATTGATGATGTATATTTTATTAAATTCTTTGCACGAAATATAGACGACGTATATAGTCCATTTAAGTTTTTGTATACGAAATGGACATTTTATAGCCCATTAATGTTTTTTTATAAAAATTTAAAAAATTAACCATGTATAGCCCATTATATTTTGTATGCATAGCCCATTTACTTATTTTGCATTAAAAATAGACGATGTATAGTGTTTTTAGTTTTTTGCATATGAAATGGACGATTTATAGCTCATTAAATTTTTTCATAAAAATTTGAAAAAATGTCCATTAAATTTTTTTCATAAAAAATTTTTTTGCTTAAAAAATTGATGATGTATATTTTATTAAATTCTTTGCACGAAATATAGACGACGTATATAGTCCATTTAAGTTTTTGTATACGAAATGGACATTTTATAGCCCATTAATGTTCTTTTATAAAAATTTAAAAAATTAACCATGTATAGCCCATTATATTTTGTATGCATAGCCCATTTAATTATTTTGCATTAAAAATAGACGATGTATAATGTTTTTAGTTTTTTGCATATGAAATGGACGATTTATAGCTCATTAAATTTTTTCATAAAAATTTTAAAAATTGACGATGTATATATAGTCCATTAAATTTTTTTCATAAAAAATTTTTTTGCTTAAAAAATGGATGATGTATATTTCATTAAATTCTTTGCACGAAATATAGACGACGTATATAGTCCATTTAAGTTTTTGTATACGAAATGGACATTTTATAGCCCATTAATGTTTTTTTATAAAAATTTAAAAAATTAACCATGTATAGCCCATTATATTTTGTATGCATAGCCCATTTAATTAATTTGCATTAAAAATAGACGATGTATAGTGTTTTTAGTTTTTTGCATATGAAATGGACGATTTATAGCTCATTAAATTTTTTCATAAAAATTTTAAAAAATGACGATGTATAGTCCATTAAATTTTTTTCATAAAAAATTTTTTTTGCTTAAAAAATGGATGATGTATATTTCATTAAATTCTTTGCACGAAATATAGACGACGTATATAGTCCATTTAAGTTTTTGTATACGAAATGGACATTTTATAGCCCATTAATGTTTTCTTATAAAAATTTAAAAAATTAACCATGTATAGCCCATTATATTTTGTATGCATAGCCCATTTAATTTTTTTGCATTAAAAATAGACGATGTATAATGTTTTTAGTTTTTTGCATATGAAATGGACGATTTATAGCTCATTAAATTTTTTCATAAAAATTTTAAAAATTGACGATGTATATATAGTCCATTAAATTTTTTTCATAAAAAATTTTTTTGCTTAAAAAATTGATGATGTATATTTTATTAAATTCTTTGCACGAAATATAGACGACGTATATAGTCCATTTAAGTTTTTGTATACGAAATGGACATTTTATAGCCCATTAATGTTCTTTTTTTTAAATTTTGAAAAATTAACCATGTATAGCCCATTTAATTATTTTGCATTAAAAATAGACGATGTATAGTGTTTTTAGTTTTTTGCATATGAAATGGACGATTTATAGCTCATTAAAATTTTTTTTTTTTAAAAATTTGAAAAAATGATTAAATTTTTTTCATAAAAAATTTTTTTGCTTAAAAAATTGATGATGTATATTTTATTAAATTCTTTGCACGAAATATAGACGACGTATATAGTCCATTTAAGTTTTTGTATACGAAATGGACATTTTATAGCCCATTAATGTTTTCTTATAAAAATTTAAAAAATTAACCATGTATAGCCCATTATATTTTGTATGCATAGCCCATTTACTTATTTTGCATTAAAAATAGACGATGTATAGTGTTTTTAGTTTTTTGCATATGAAATGGACGATTTATAGCTCATTAAATTTTTTTTATAAAAATTTTAAAAAATGACGATGTGTATGTCCATTAAATTTTTTTCATAAAAAATTTTTTTGCTTAAAAAATTGATGATGTATATTTTATTAAATTCTTTGCACGAAATATAGACGACGTATATAGTCCATTTGAGTTTTTGTATACGAAATGGACATTTTATAGCCCATTAATGTTCTTTTATAAAAATTTAAAAAATTAACCATGTATAGCCCATTATATTTTGTATGCATTGCCCATTTAATTATTTTGCATTAAAAATAGACGATGTATAATGTTTTTAGTTTTTTGCATATGAAATGGACGATTTATAGCTCATTAAATTTTTTCATAAAAATTTTAAAAATTGACGATGTATATACAGTCCATTAAATTTTTTTCATAAAAAATTTTTTTGCTTAAAAAATGGATGATGTATATTTCATTAAGTTCTTTGCACGAAATATAGACGACGTATATAGTCCATTTAAGTTTTTGTATACGAAATGGACATTTTATAGCCCATTAATGTTTTTTTATAAAAATTTAAAAAATTAACCATGTATAGCCCATTATATTTTGTATGCATCGCCCATTTAATTTTTTGCATTAAAAATAGACGATGTATAGTGTGTTTAGTTTTTTGCATATGAAATGGACGATTTATAGTTCATTAAATTTGTTCATAAAAATTTGAAAAATTTACGATGTATAGTCCATTAAATTTTTTTCATAAACAATTTTTTTGCTTAAAAAATGGATGATGTATATTTCATTAAATTCTTTGCACGAAATATAGACGACGTATAAAGTCCATTTAAGTTTTTGTATACGAAATGGACATTTTATAGCCCATTAATGTTTTTTTATAAAAATTTAAAAAATTAACCATGTATAGCCCATTATATTTTGTATGCATAGCCCATTTAATTTTTTTGCATTAAAAATAGACGATGTATAGTGTTTTTAGTTTTTTGCATATGAAATGGACGATTTATAGTTCATTAAATTTTTTCATAAAAATTTGAAAAATTGACGATTTAAATTAAATTTTTTTCATAAAAATTTTTTTTGCTTAAAAAATGGATGATGTATATTTCCTTAAATTTTTTGCACGAAATATAGACGACGTATATATTCCATTTAAGTTTTTGTATACGAAATGGACATTTTATAGCCCATTAATGTTTTTTTATAAAAATTAAAAAAATTAACCATGTATAGCCCATTATATTTTGTATGCAAGGCCCATTTAATTTTTTTGCATTAAAAATAGACGATGTAATAAACGATTTTTTCGAATTTGGCGATTTATTTTAGTGCTAGAATTTTTTTTTAATTTGGTAGATTTTTTTTCAATTTGGCGATTTTTTTTAAATGTTTGGCGATTTTTTTCAGGTTTTGGCGATTTTTTTCGGTTTGGCGATCTTATAATTTTCGGATTTTCTAGTTTTACTGTTTTTGAAAATTTCAAGAGTTTACCTCTTACGGTCTCCAAGATATACCAAGTTGTCAAAATTACATAGTCAAAATTGGATTAACTGATGGACAACCCTTTAATTTAAATTTTTTAATATTTTAATGTTAATTGATGTAGTCTATATAAAAATACACTAATTTTAAAAATTTCAAGTGTCAACATATGTACATATGTACATACAATTGTATGTATATTACATGAGATTTTAACATTTTTCGTCGCTCGTTTTGGAGCACCCTTTAATTTCTAATTCTCATGTATTTGTTGTTGTAGTGGCCAAGGTTCTACATACTCTGTCCAAATTCCAGGTCCGTAGCTCTTACAGTTCCTGAGAAAATACCGTGTGACGGACAGACGGACAGCGTAGCGAAAACAATAGGATTCCTTTTTTCACCTTTGGTGTACGGACCCTAAAAAACACACCTATTATCAACAAAAAGTTAAACTGCCACCAATGTTTGACGACAGGTTTACAGAACACTTTACAATACGTAGATATGCGAACGAAAATATCGAAAATACAATTACGACAGATTGGCAAAAAATTTAAGTAAAAGTGCTTCAAAATTGTTTATAATAACGGTGATTAGTTCAAGGGAATTATTTGTCGATGAAGAGCAGGAAGAACAAACGGTGGCATCTATTAGCTGTTGATAAGAAAAAATTTTAACTTACAATTTGTCTTTTAACTTTAAAGCTTTTTTTTTTGCAATTTGGCAACTGATATTAAAGGTTGTTACTAGCAGTGCAACTTAAGTTTGGTTGCCATCCGTAATCGATTCATACATTTTATAAGGTAAAATTTTTATTTCTATTAAGAAGACATACTTAAAAATGAAAAAGTTTGAAAATAAGAAAATTCATACCAAACATTATATTTTTCAGTGTATTGAAGAAATAATTCGTTCGTTTATACAGTGAAAAATTATCCATTTATGAATTTTGTATTCTGAACTTTCTCTTTTTATTTTCTTGCTTCCTAGCACCTTTAATTGTTTTTAAAAATATTTTTTACGAAAAACTTCTCATACAAAATTGAAATGAAAGAGGCTGGAACTTTGGATTTTCAATTTCTTTAATTTTTCAATGACTTTTGATGTACATACATATAGAATACACGTTTTTATATTTCTAATATCTGATCTTTGAATTGGTTTTTTCCTTAATACAGAATAATATAAGCTTAAAACATATTTTTGTTACACAAAACATATAAGTTTTCTATTTAATTTTATCTGTTTATGTATGTGTAAATTAAATCTTAATAATAAATATGTTCACAAACAAAAAATATCATGCTTTCATTATTTTATAGTAATAACTTGGTACAAAAAAAACTAACAATTAAGACTACTGAATTTAATAAAACCATACAAAAATTATAAGAAATTTCAACTGGCTTCGGTGCTTTTTAAAAGTTGACATTTTTATTTATTTTTATTTATGTTGATAATTCCAATAAAATTTTAGATTTTTTTTCTTAAATTCAAATTATGCTTAAAGCTTTTAGTGGTTTTACTTAATGTTAGTAAACAAAATATATATTCTATAGTTTTAAAATAATAATTTTTGAATAAAAATATTTTAAGCGATTTTTTTAATATTATTAGTTAATTGAAAACTTTGCGAATTTAAAAGAAATGTTATTTTTATTCATTGAAAAAAACTATAAAAAATAAAAGTAAAGCTTAAGTTTTCATCAAGTCTACAAGAGCTTTTGCTTTGGTTACCTTATTACAAACACAAAACTCATCATCTGATTGTAATCTGTAATAAGTGTCCTTTTGGCAGAAGATATGAGGGCTAAAGAAATTTGTAAAGAGATATCTTAATCAAACACATTTTTTCACAAAAAAAATAATAATAATTAATTTCAATAGATCTTTAAAAGAAATTCTGGTATGAACGCATGTATCATTTTTATTTTATAGTTAATAACTATAAAATTCAATTAGTATTTTCACAATCTAAAAAAACTGACAGTTTTCCACATAATTTATTGCTCTGTTTTTACAGTGGGATTCTTCAACAAGTCAAGAAAATTCTAACAAAATTAAATGAAATTTTGAGTGCTTATTCTATAAATAGTCTAGACGTATGTATTAGATAGAATTAAGAATGTTTTCTACACACAGTGGAATGCGGCTATAATGAGCAACTTTAAAAAATAACTGTAAATGCTTCACACTAATTAGACTTGTTTCGAACTCTTTCAGTAGCACGTTTTTGACTCAAACAAATGGGTTTGACCATTGGTTTGTGTCAAAGTGAGCTACTGAAATAGTTCAAAACAAGTCTAATACTAATAAGTGCGCTTAAAGCGAATTCATTTGCAACAGACTTTCTTGTAGATCTTTGTTAATAAAGTTGAATAGAATTTTATAAGCAGAACGAAAAATAACGGAAGGGATTTTCAATGGATTGTGAGCTCAGTTGGCCGCTTTTATATCACAAAACTTTATGAGATTTGTGTGCATAATAGCTTCTTTGTGATTTCAAAACACTTTCAAGAAAAGTGATTGTAAGAAGCTTGATTGTTTAAAGTAATTCCCTTTCGAATGAATTTATTATACAATAAATGCATACACATAACTTTTACGATTTTTCTAAGTTTAAAAAATTAACAAGTCAAAAATTGTTTTTATTTTGTGTAGGAGACAGTGACAGGTGACAGGTTTCATCACTAGTACTTTGAAGTATATACATTATATGTCCGCACTAATTTATCAGTACATTTTTGTTTACATAAAAATTATAAATTTTTAAAAGCGAATTGAGCTGAGTGTAGCTGTTATGAATTTGCCTCTATTTTGTGTATACTTATGGCAAGGCGAATCAATATCAAGTGGTCTCAACAGCCCTGTTGACTGTTTATGCCGCTTTGAATTTGAATTTCTCTTAGATGTCAACAAAAAAATTTCATTACAATTCTTTATATATAGCTCTAATGAATTTGTCGAAGCGAATTGAGGTGGATCTCTCTTATATCAATGAGATTCGGCGATAGCGATTCTACAAAATTGCAACAATACAAAAAACACCATGAATTTTAGGCTTGCTTTCATTGACCCAATATGTCAAAAATAGAAACAACGCCAATTTATAAAAAGAAAGATTAATCAGATATAAAGTGCCCAACACAAAATAGCTCTGGACAAGGCAATTTCATATAAGGTATACTCAGCTTAATTCGCTTTGAGAATTTTATACTTTAAATGCCAAAAATAGATACTGAAAAATATGTATGTGTTGAATTCCAACGTATACTCAAATTACAAGCAGTGAAAATAGCCAACTGATCCCTTGCGACCACCTAGTATGGATCTACCTTGGCTCTGGAGACTGTTTTTGCCGCTTGCAATTTGAATATCGGATGTCAACACAAATATTTCAGTAATTTTTTTGATATCCAATGAGAGGTGGTCTCAAATCCTCAGGTAACTATTTTCTTTGCTATTTTGTTTGTAGTATTCGTTAGAGTGTAAATAAAAACTTTACCTATATTATTTTGTGATAAAAAGTTTATGCTTTTCAAAGCGATCCCAAGGCGAATTCATACTAGGTGGTCGCAATGGATCAGATCACTATTTTCTTCGCTTGCAATTTGAATATACCGAGATATCAAGATATCATTCAGTACATTTTTCTGACATTTCAAGTCAAATTTCTCAAAGCGAATTGAGCTGAGGATACCTTATATGAAACAGTCACGTGATCCTTTGCGAACACCTAGTATGATTTCGCCTTGCATTAGATGATCAGGTGACTATTTTCTCCCGTTGTAAATTGAATATACTTTGGATGTCAACACACATTTTTCAGTACATTTTCTTGACATTTCAAGTACACCTTATATGAAATTGCGTTGATTCAAGGCAAGCATTTCCTAAAGCGAATTGAGGCGAGTATACCCTATATGAATATGACTTGCTTCGGTATGTTTCTGTTTATTGGTGACATTAAGCGCAATCATTGAGGAAACGAATGGCACAATAAAGACAATGAATCCTTTTGTATTAATTTTCATTCTTGTTGTAGACAACTGCTCTTAAAAAAATAAGTGGTTTAATGATTTAAGACTTTATATATCTTATATCAAGGTGAATCCATACTAGGTGATCGCAACCGAACAGATGACTATTTTCGCCGCTTGTAACTTGAATATACCTGGGATGTCAACACACATTTTTCATTACATTTTTTTTACATTAAAAGTATAAATATGTATATCCAATTGAGCCGAGTGTACCAATGTGGCACCTAATGGTAAAAAGGTGGTGGAAATTAAATAGATGCAGAATCGAATAAAAATGCCTGGCTTGTTTTGTAAAGATTTTTGTTTGCGGCTTTCAAACTTATTATGTTTGTATATTGTGATTCTTAATATAGTATTAAGTGTCATCCTATAAACATACGGAGTTTGTTAGCAAAATTCAAAATTTTTTTGGCTTAAAGTCTTTTAATGACTTTCAAAAGCGGCAACGAAATGCATATAGATAACTGCTTAACCATAAGAACAAGCCAAATTTTCAAAAATTAAACATTCAATAAACCCCCGAATATATCTAGATATCTTCTAAACGGCTTGACCGTTTTTCTTAAAACATAGCTAAAAACCTTCTCGAACGGTATGGTCTGTACGTTGACACAGACAGAAACACAAATACACAGACGTATAACACCCATTTTTTAGTCGGGTGTTAAAAAGTGATTAAAATTTGTTTTAAAATGATTTTTAATTTAATTCATAAATATTAACATAAATATTAACAGCCTTATTTATAAAAATTATTGAGGCTTTATAAAGACTTTTTAAGAAAAAATTTTTATGAAAATTTGTTTTAAGAAACCCTTTTAAAGCCTTAATAAGTTTTATAAATAAGACTGTAATATTTTTACATTTACTTACAAAAATCAGACAGTGAATGAGGTTACAGATTATAAAATGAAAATAGGTTAAAATAATACTGTACGAAAGAAACATTAAAGGATTCGATAACTGCATGAGCGAAACATTCAGAAAAACTCAATTATTTTTCGTGTCCTGATACTTTTGCAAGTACTCTGTCCTTCTTAAATAAATATGTTTTAAAACTAGGACTTACTATTGTTTACAATCACACGATTTTTGAGAAAATACAACCTTGGTATGATGGAGTCTATGAAAATTTGCAAAAGACAACAAGAATGCATTAGATCAAAAGTTAGTACGATTATGTTTGATAACGAGTCGTAGCCTTTATAAGAACCACACAAGACACTTATGTTAAAATACGAATGAGCAAATAAAGGCGGCTGGTCGATTGTACTTTATAAAATCAACTCTGATATAAAAATATGCATGAATAATCAAGGCTTATCCATATGAGCTGATCTCGAGTGCTCAGCTGAATACTTTCGCTTTTGAATATCCTTCAGCTGTCACATAATTTCCAGTAGTTTTTTTTTTCTTTATACCTAAAGCACAAATTTTTTAAAGTAAATTAAGCCGAGAATATCATATATGAATATGCTTTGATGAATTGTAAAACACGGTATAAGTGCAAGACGTTTTTATAAGTTACTTTCAATAAATAGAATCGCTTCACTTCAAACATAAAAAAGTTTCATTAAAGTTATTAATCGTTTTTAAGCCCCGAACAAGGGTTGTCTAGTGTGCAGCATTGTCAACTTTGAAATTTCAAAACGCACAAATATGGAGAAAAAAGCGCGCCATTTAAAAAAACGCACCAAGCTAGAATTTTATTTTTTATTTTAAAATGTTATTGAATTAATTCTGCATGAGTAAAATGTTATTTTTTGGTAAATGAGATTTTTTTTAGATTAATTTGTAGTGAATTTTAATCAGAAATTATTTCTTATTCGGCTTAAGTTCAGAAATTTACATTATTATTGAATGAAATATTTTTTATTAATTAATGTCAGTTTCTAAATAAGAGAAGAGAAACTAAACTAGACTTTTATTAGCCGGGGGAAACACCGATATTTCTCTGTGCAGCCACGCACTTCATCAGCACCCTTGTCTATCTACTTGGGTAGAGCTTGTTATTAACATCAGCTATTTAAAGTAAATTTTTAATGAAACGGAATATGAGAAATAATTTTTGTGTATACAATTACTGATACTCTAAATCAAACTGTCGGATAATAAAAAAATATTTTTGGATTTGTTCATATGTAACCTACTAAATATCTAGAGCAAAGAAGTATATGACTTATACAACTTTCATAATTAAGGGTTATGTGTGTTAATTAAAAAAAAATATATATTTTTGTACATTAACTTTATAAATTCTGCTTAAAAGTTTTTAAAAAGAAATCAAAAATTAATTATTCCTAAAAAAGATTTCATTTCAAATTGTGAAGTTTTGTAAACATCATTGCTACACGCAAAGAAAATATATGGTTGTAGAATGGTTGAGAAAACAATATTATGTTCTCAGAAACAAATCTGGGGCCGTTGAAAACAAGTTATTGTTATTTTAAACATTAATTTTGTTATGGTAAGCAAGGTAATGTAAGTGATATGGTTAGAGTTTAACAATATAGTTTTGTTAAAAATTAATGACTGCAACATAATTTTTGTTATTATTTAAAAATAATATAATGTAAACAGCAATATAATGTTATCCAAAACCATACTATGTTAAGTTTTTAAAAAAAATCTTTTTCAGAAATATCTTCTGTCAGTTGAGTGTTTCGTTTGTAAGCTATCGTATTGCACGCGTCGTTTTAAATAAATAAATAAAGTACAAACAATCAAAAGGGTAGATAAATAAAAACAAATACATACGTAAATACATATGTTTATCTCTTTATAGAGATGTGCCTGTATTTCGAGTAGATTTACACACATAAGTAAGTATACGTTTCTATATATACAATTAATTTCAACAATATTAATTAAATAACAAGAGATCTACCAATAGATATATGATTGAAAAACATAATATTATTATTGTATTAAATAATACTGTTGTCATATTTAACAATATTATTGTTATATAAGAACATGGTATGGTGAGTCTCAATTATATTTTAGTCACATCTAACAATAGTGTTGTCATATTTACAATAATAAGATTAGGTGTAACAAAGTTCATTGTTTTTGTTGATAATATTATGATTAACTCAGATAATAATATTATTAAAATTTTCTTTTCTATTGACAATAATATGATTTAACAACAGCCATATAATTCAATCATAATATGTTGCTGTTTGATTATGGTTACCTCAACCATATTTTTTCTTTGCGTGTATTAATATGGTAATTAACACTACCAGGAAGTTGGTAAAAGTTTCACAACAACTTGGTGCCAACAAAAATTTAAAAACGCATCAAAATATAAAAAAGAGCGCACAACGCACCAACTAGGGAATTTTTCGCACAAAAAAAATTTGAAAAAGCACTCAAAATTGTTCGAAACGCACTAAGTTGATAAGGCTGGTAGTGTGTGCCTGTATATCTGTTTACTTGTGTACAAACAAAACGGCTGGACCGATTTTGATTTAGGTTTTGTTTTTTCGAGAGTGTTCTTAGCTATGTTTAAAGAAAATAAGTCCAGCTGGTTAAAAGAAATCATATATTCTCTAAATATCGGGGATTTTTAAAATGTTTAATTTCCGTTATTATTTAAGTTCTTATGTTATACATAATAACATTAGTTAATGAAATACGTTCATTAATTTCGAGTCCTACTCAGCCGGATAGAGATAATATATACAAAGAAAAATTTTAATTAGCTCCCTTGTAAAATTTTATTGACCTAATGAATGGATAAACCATGTCCTTATTTAGAATGTTATGAATATTAGAAACTTTGAAATCAATAACACAACCATTCGACAACTTCGACCATGCGACAGCTGGTAGATTTCGTATTCATGTAACCCTTAATTTCAATCAATTTAAAAATATTGCACAATACTCTAAATTAGCTGCATCTAAACACGTATCTGATATTTGCGTTCTTTACTTTAAAATTTGTTATTGTTTCTTTGTAAAGTAAGAGCAAGGTTTTCACCGCGATATTATTGACTGTTGTGCTCTCATCGGCGTGAACGCACAAAAGCTCTTTTGTAAAAATATGCACATTTTGCATGCTTGGACGTACATATGTAGTTGCTTTAAATGGATTTATTTTTCAATTTCTTTCGAAATCAAATGCTGTAAAATTGGCCCCGATTTTAGCTTTTCTTCTAAGCTTTTATTTTTCAATTAAAATTCTTCGCAATATGCAAATGATACATTAAAAATTAAATAGTTTTATGAATTCCGCCCTCATCTTAAACCAAAATCAGAACTCTTTGTAATTCTCTTTTAAAAAAAAAGCTGTAATAGAAAATCATATGTGTTAAAAAACTTTTTATTGTAAAGCTTTTTTAAAAAAGAATTTTTTAAATTTTTGCTCTTAACTCATACATACATACATTTTATATATACATATATAACTGTTTTTTTCAAATTTAAAGCGGAAAACCTTGCATTTGCATTCTCAGAAAAGCTTTCCTTGACGCTTTTAACGATCGCTTAAAATAACTACAGGTTGGTTGATTGTATGGTTTAGTATTTACAAAATAATTAAGTTAGTATCTCTAATATATTAATTAATGTAGTTAATTTTTAATAAGTTGTTTGTTTATAATTTAACATTAAAATCCTAATATTTAATATTTTTCTTCTAAATTCATATGTCAATCCAGATCTCTAAGAATATTTTAAATGCCATTAAAATAGTCTCAGAATCTAATGAACATTTAAGTTTGCTTAATAAAAGATTTAAAACAAAATTAGATAAATGCTCTTTTTCTTGTTAAGAATAGAAGCTCTATGTTGGATTGTGGGGGAAGGCAAAGGGGTTGTTTAAGCTGTTAAGCTAAGAACTAATCGTATCATCATCAATCATCAAGCCTCTTGTTTGCAACTTTTCAGTACATATCTATATTTTAAAAAGCACGCTTTATTTTAAAGCTTCTTTAGCTCTTTGCTCCCATTCGGCTCTGCGCTGGTGTATACCTTTGAATTCTCCCATGGTGGCTGATCTTTCAATGGTCTTGCTTATATTTATGGGACCATCTGTGCTAGAGGATGAGCTTAAGTCGCCCAGTTTAATTACGGATCTCTCTAAAGTGGTTGAAGCTTTGGTAGGTGATAAAACATTATTGTGATTGTTATTGCGCTCTATGGACATGGCTCTTAGACTGCCTGATATTTTAATCGGTGGCAAAAAGCTTTTGCCTACAGTTAAAGCTGTTGATTCTACATTATTAGAGCCGTTATTGTTGTTGTTTATAGACAATGCGGAGTGGGAAGTTTTGCTACCTCCCAAACGAAAATCCGCTAAAGAATTACGATTATTATTGTTGTTGCTGTTGTTGTTGTTGTTGTTATTGCTAACCGTGCTATTTGTTTGGCCGGTATTTAATTGAGAATTGTGTCCTTTTATTGCTGTTATTGATTGATTTGTCTCCAGTTTGGGTAATTTGTCTAGTTTTTCATCACTGGCCGACTGATTTTCCTTATCGCTGTCCATGTTCGGATTGCAGCAAGGGTTAGAGAACTTCTTTAATGTTTGGAGTGCAAATACATTGTTAGTGCCATTGGAACTAAGAACTTTATCCAAGTCCTCATCTTTTATTTTAAGAGATCTTCGAGCAAAGACTTTCATTAGCTCCGGAGTGGAGTCATCTCTATTGGAACCATTATTGCTACTACTACTACTATTTACAGAATTTCCATTTAGAGAGTGCACAGAAGATGCAAACGACTTTTTGCGCAGCATTACACAATTATCCGTGGGCGACAAATCTTTGTTATTGTTATGAGATTCTTTTTGCTCACTTTCACTTTTTGAAAGAGATTTTCGGGTGAGTTCTTCGCTCACTGATTTTTTGCGTTCGAATTTTATTTCCTCTAATTTCTTTTCCACTTTTGAACGTTCTTCCGACATAAATAGACGTCTACGTTCCTGTAAAGACAAAGAGCTGCTACTGGAAGAGTTGGCAGAATTGTTGTTGTTATTTTCTAAACTTTCGGTTAATTTGAAATGATCCCTCGTTGGTTCTCTCTCATTAATGGTAGGAGTAGGTGGGGTAGTAGGTGTGGTGGGTGTTTTCTTGATCGGACTTTTGGGTGGTAGTCCTGTACATATTTTAGATTGTTTATTAATGGCTTCGTGGTAAGGTCCGGAAAATCTCTTTTCCGTTGCGGGAGATGTTTTCTCATTGATGTCTACACTCTCATTGCTCAAACGACGGAAGCTTAAGTCGTCCATACTACTGCTACTGAAGTTCTTTTCCGGTGAACACTCTCTCGACACGGATGCGGGGGGTTCTTTAACATTTTTGGCCAATACCAAGTGACTTTTTGACGTTCTAGCTGGATCTACGCGATTTAATTGTATTTTCATGAACTCTGGTACCGTATAACGTGACGATTTCTGCGATGACTCCATTACACTTGATGATCTTCTGGTGGAATTGCACCTAAAACCGTTAGAGGTTTTGTTATTTATGGCAGGAGCAGATTTTCTTTCAGACTCCTTCGATTGTGTCTCTGGGCTGCTAGAAAATACGATATTTCCCTTCATCATTGGTTTATCTCTTAATGTGACCATTGGCGTGGTGGGAGAGTTAAGGATATTTTCCACACTTAAAGATTTTTCCTTTTTCAGTGACAGCACTGTGGGTCTAACTTTCTCCGTGTACCGCCAGTATTCTGTAGGCACACTGACATTTATTATCTCATCTGCTTGCTCATCTGTGAGATTAATAGAACGTCTGTTTACGCTCACGAATGGAGATTTTACAATTAAATCAATATTATTTTCTATATCGGATATATTTTTATTGCCTGAACTAGTCATGGAAGTGTTGACCGTTGCAGCAACAGCTGCTGGTGCCGACAGCTTGTAGGGCAAGGTTTTTATGGCCCCGGATCCATTGGTGGTTGAAGTCAACACTACATTTTTATCGTATTTACCGAAAGACTTTCGGCTCTCACGTTCTGGTTTCACTAATTTATTATCATTTATTTCAGAGCCAAACGAGTCATGTTTTTCATTCAACTGTTCTGGTGGAGAAGAGGAATTATATTCATTTTCAGCCACAACTAACTCCTTGTAGTAGGGAACTCTCAAGTTCAGACTTAAGTCCGGTAAACTGGGCATGTTATTGTGAACCATGACAGAAGACAGATTATCCTTTGGCTCTCCATAGGCTCTAAAGCTTCTTGACTTTTCTACCGACTTGCGTTGCTTTTGTTCATATGTTTCAGAATTTAACTCATCATCAAATTTTTCCAGGGATAAAATCGAAGTATTAGAAGGAGTTCTAGCGAAAGAGTCATTAGAACGCGAGACTTTTTGTTGGAAGGCTGAAAGACCCACAATTTTGGGCTTCTTTTCGAAATGATGTTCGACTTTGATGGGAGAGTTATTCTTGCAGGACTGTTGCTTAGTAATTTCGCGTACCAGGGAAGTCGATTGGAAGGTTTCATTTGTTAGTGACTTATTTAAGAAAGAGTCTTTTGTTGAAAGGTTTTCTTCGTTTACTAGATCCTCATTGCTGATATTTTGAGGTAAGTAACGTTGGCGAGCAGCTGGGCCAGATTTTGGTTTAGAAGGAGATTTTTCCTCTAACTTGCGTTCCTCTTTAGCCAGCATTGCAAAATTATTGGTAATGAGAGTCTGGCCCATATTTTTGCCGTCTGGGTAAATATCCTTCTTAATCTCTTTCACTTTCTCTTCAATAGCGTTTTCGTATGTAATTAAGTCATTTTTGGATTTCTCCGCAACATTTGAATTGGCAGTCGAAGAATTAGACGACATTTGTAATTTCTTTGGTTCATTTTGTTTCTTATCAAGTTCGTCTTGATCTCCATCTCCAGCATTGGCCTTGGCTATAGAACGCTTTGAATTGCGATGCATTAGACGGCGTAGAAACCCACTTTCAGCAGTTTCCAAGGGCTGAGAAATCGTATCTGTAACCTCGGTTTTCTTCACAATTTCAGGTTTCTTCTCTAATTCCTCACTGTGAAGAAGAGTATCTTTGGAGTCAAACATTGCGCTGGCTTTAGCGGTCAAATTTCGCAAACCAAATATGTTTGTACTATTTGTTGTAGTCGAAGTAATCGAGGTGTTCGTTGATTGTGTTGTATTCGAATTGGTGATTTTCGTAGTCTTCGTTATGGACTCCTTGGTGGCAGTGAGTGATTCGTCCATTAGTTTTGCAGCATTAACGCCCGGTGGGAGAGAACGAGTTTTAGCTTTCGCATCCAAATCTAGGGTTCGAAGGGAATACATGCAATTACTTAACATTTTTGTATATTTAACAATATTTCAAAAGAAATTACCTTTAACCTCCGAAATTTGTTTGTTGACAAATTTATTGAAATCTTCATTGGCCTCTGGTATTGAAGTCTGTTGATAAGTTGAAATTAATTTTCTAATTTGTATCCAAAATACAATTGCATATATAAACAGCAACTTACCTCCAAAGTCCTTCTATGTTGCCGACTGGGTCCTCCCTTTTTCTTTGCTGGCCTTATAGCCATTTTATGTTTGGCTGCCGTATGTGATAATCGCTGCCAATCGGATGAAAACAAATCCACTTCATCCCTGGTATCATCAAAGGAAGAATCACGTTGTCTCAAGATATCCGATGACACTGATATACTCGATATTGTCGATGATCTTGAATATTTGCTCGCTGTCGTACGTTCTTGAGTAAGGTTCATTGTAGCGTTCGTAGTATTTCCTATTGCTGTCGAATTGGCCAAAAAGTCATCACCTTCGTTACTATTCATGCTTAATAAACTCAGGGAGGATACTTCACTGTTCTTTTCGCCCATATTCGATTTGATACTGGTTGAATGTGAGGCAGCTGCTGTAGCATGATTCTGTGAACTGGTCGCACGTCTTTGTGGTGAAGCAGGGCTGCGTGGTAAGCCCAGATCTTCATCGGATGCATCGGGACGATTACGGCGCTTACGTAAAACATCAGCCAGTTCAGCCTACAATGAGTAGAAAATTAAAAATGACAACTACAATTTTAGCATATTTAAGAGAAATGATTTTCCATAAAAAAAATTAATTTTCTTCTTCAATTAATACCCATATTTTCCATCGAAACACTAGTCGTGCTCTAAAACAACTTCGGGCGCCGGATCTTGCATCTCCCGTCAAGGGATGTATTTTCATTTTCAATGGGTTTTGTTTGAAATCAAATATTTTCATTTCAGTTCTTATTTTATTTTTTGTTTTATTGTGAAAATAATGTAAACGATTTTATGGTATTTCAAATTAACGTTTCAAATATTTAAAAGATCTGTGCTCTTTACTTAACTGTTAATATTAATTTAGAATAATTATGTGCATAAAATTCAAACACTCGTTTATTTCACACAGTTTGTTTATAGTTGGTTTAGCACGTTTCGGTACATTTCGTTGCTGCTGGAGCAACTGATCAGTAGATATCAACCGCAATTGAAAATAGCTTATAAAAACCCAGTTCTTATAGACAACTAATTACAAAACTAAGACCATAGCAAGCCAAGAAACTTTTTTGAAAAAACACTATTAATATTATTGAGCATGTGCTGTCTATTTTATTTTATACACTACTTTTTTATATACTTATGTATTTTTGTCCGATCATGCATGTATCGACATTTTGAAAGTTTATGATAGGCTGTTATTTAAAGTGATATTGAAGTTCTTCCAACTTCTCTTGCAGATTTTTGTGACAATTGAGCATCGGAATCTATCTGGCCCTTGCATTTTAGGTAGGATGTGTTAAGCATGTTTCACAAAAATAGTTGCAATAAAAGTCTACTACAATTGTCTAAATATAATAAAGATTGAACTTAAGCCTTAACAACAGAAAAAAGTTACAACTCTTGGCTCATTTAAGAATTAATTTCGTTTTAATAATCAAATTTAATTGCAATACGGACTTCAATTTAATTACAATGAATACATATATGTACATAGTAATAAAATATTCACCCTTATTCTAATTGGCGTCGGCAACATAACACGACGTCGTTTTTAATGTGTTTTGGCAAATCGGTATTTCCGTAGATAGTATTGCCATTTATCGATAACTGTGAACATATGTTTGATATTCTGTAAGAAATATTGATGTTGATGTTGCCGTTCATTTTTTCGTCAGTGTTTTTGATGTCGTTTTCTGTTGTGTGTATACCTCAAAGAATTTGAAAAATAATTTAAATAGTAAAAAAGTGATATATAAGAAATACCAAAATAGGTATATTCTTTAAAAAAACGAAAAATATAATATGGACAAAATTAAAATTGCCAATCCCAACCAATTTGTGGAAGAGTTGAAAAAAGGCTCCCTTCCGCAGGGGCAGTGTTCCTGGTGGTGGATGGCAAAACGTAAGGTAAATAGTAAGTTGAGAAATTATACTGAATAATATACATAGTTATTTTTACAGATCTGGCGGGACTTGAGGTTTAAATTAAAAAAGGTTGCAAACAATGCTGAGTGTGAAAGCAATTTGGGGCAGCGTATAGGGATGAAACGATACGAGTAAATACAAGTAAATACTCGATACTTTTTCGTAGAAACCAAGTACTTTTGGTATCGATACTCTACTACTGAGTACCAAGTAGGTATCGGCAAAAAGTACTCGTATCGGTAAAACATACTTATTCCTTATTGGCAATAGAAAAGTTGGAGAAGACGCCAGTTTAACACAATTTTATTTGTTCGTGTTAAATGTAAATTTATATCTAGAATATATATTGGAGTAAGTTCATGAAAATGGGACCATCCAAATAAAATTTTTTATAAAAAAAGACGATAAAATTGCGAGTTGCAAATATTATTTTAAAAGCGTGCGTTATTGCGGGAACAAAACGAATTTGCAAAAACATTTAAAATATCATCTCGACTATATCTTATGCTCCAGTCTAGCCCAAACGTGGCAATTTTTCAACTTTTTTTGGGGTCTAAGTTTTTAATTTGGCGAAATGTCGATTTTGCTGGCGATAAATGAATTTATTGGCAATTTTTATAGTTATCTTTTTAAAAAAATTGAACTTTAAAATTTTTGTTATTCAGGAAAATTAGTTTGTTGAAGGAGAGGAGTATTTTCATAAATAAATTCTACCAAAACTCGTCTGCAAGAAATTTAAACAATTAGTTTTTTCTTATATTAATCGCTTCCGAAATCGGAAAATTTTGTCGACTAGTCGTTAAGAATTCTTTACGAATTAGCAGCATTTGGTTTGGTGGATAATTAATTTTGTTTTCACTACTTTAAATCATGTGAAAAGCTTGACCGATACAAGTAAGTATCGATGCTTTTTATTCGATACTGAGTATGTATCGATACTTCTAAACCGATGCCGTATCAAGTAAAAGTATCGATACCTTAGTGGTATCGTTTCATCCCTAGCAGCGTATATAAACAATTAGCACTGAGCCCCTTTGGAGGAAGCTTCAATCTCCCATAAACGTTGATCTGATCCCTTTTGTTTCCAAAATCAGGTTCTATTGTATCCAATACATGCTTAAATGATGTTTTATTCAGCCGAAAATAACTTTAAATTATTTAAACGATGTACATTACCAATTTTTTTCCAAAAATTTGTCTGAATTTATCACTTACTTATCAGTGGGTAAATGACATGCATGCCTTTTGTCTGAGAAATCTTATTTTCAATATTAAATTTTTTATTTTCTTCACCTCGATACGAAAGAAAAACATTTTATTTTAATTTATTTAAAAACAAAGTTAGCATTCATGTCGTGTTAAATTGATCCTCACAAAAACATAAATGTGAAAAAAGGCCAAGTTCCATTCCAAAATTTTTGCCATTAAAAGTAGAGAGATAAAAATTTTTACCAATTTTTTGTTTGCCACAATACCTATCACTGTAATATGCTATGCATTATATAAATTTGTAACCGTAAGAGTGTCATATAATTTCTAGATAATCTAAAATTGCTTCAGTTAAATGCCTAAGATTTGTATTTTAAATTCTGAGCCTTATGGGCGCAGCCCCACCCACCTTGGTAAAATTTTTGAGTTTTCAGATTTTTCTAGTAATTTTCTAATCTATAACTACTCGCTTATCAAATTTCAGCTCAATAGCGCAAATTTAAATTTTTTTATTATGGGCGTGTTTCCGCCCACTTTTTTTAATCCAAAATTTTCTTTAAATAGTGTATATCTTTTCTGTTTAGTTTCATTGGAAACAGATAATAGTAGTTAAATAAATAGTACATTTAAATGTACTGGCCGGAAGTACATGAAATAGGAGGTTTAAATTGTATGGGTATGCTTGTTAACGCCCACTTTTCTTATAAAAATTTATAGCCTTGTAGTATTTTAACATGTGTGTTAAATTTAAATAAAATTGCTTGAGTTAAACTCTTAAAATATGTGTTTTTAATTCTGAGATTTATGGGCGTAGCCCCGGACCCTTGGTCAAAATTTTCGGGTTTTCAGATTTTTCTAGGTGATAACTCACTTAGATCTACTTGTGTACCAAATTTCAGCTCACTAACACAAGGTTTAATTTGTATGGGCGTAGCCCCGCCCCTTGGTTAAAATTTTCAGATTTTCAGATTTTTCTAGTTCATCACTCACCTAAATCTTCTTGTGTACCAAATTTCAGATCTGTAGCTGTAGCGGAAGTGCTTCATAATATTGATGAGTGAGTCAGTGAGTCAGTGAGTATGTCTTAAAATATGCACTTTTTGCACCTCCATATCTGCGGAACCTTTCATTGTAATTATTAACCTCGCATATGAGGTTACATGAATTTATTCTAATTATGGTTTAAATTTTATAGTTTTAAGATTGCGGGGAGGTTATGAGGGGGTAAAAATAGCTTAAACGGCTTCCTGTAAATATACACACTGACGTGCGCCTAAATAAATATATAAATAAATATCGCTAAAAACAAATTTAATAATTTGATTTTATGTGCAGCGAGCTGAGTAACAAAAAGCAAATTGCAAGGTTTGTAAGCTTGATGGAAGCAAACTCAGACATCGCCAAAAACTTTCACTGATCTCATTTTTGTAATTTGTCAGCTGTTTTTTTTTTTCTTTCTTCAAAATTAAGAATACCTACTTAATTATTCACAACTATATCAACTGGTTTGGGTAATAACTATTTCAACCATAGTTGACAAATTTTTAAACTTTCAACCAGTTGATGGTTACTGTTCTTAATAAGCCTGCTCATGAGTCTGAATTTAAACGGGCGAACATTTGTTTGTTTCCTTTACGTTCATACAGACGAAAATTATTGAAAAATAGCCCAGCTAGCCTAGTCTAATAAAATAGTTTATTTTGAATCATATGCAGAGCATTTTCAATCGCAGACGAGCTCATATTTTCATCGTGGAAGATGCTTCATACACGAGAAACTGTTACTGACAACGATTCATGTACTAGAGCTTCGGAAGGCACTTTTATTTGTCATAAATGCAATCATTTGAGGTTTATCGAGAGATTATCTTACAACTCTTTTTTGAACATTGAGAATCATATGAGGCTGTTCAAAATTAATTGGAACAGTTGTAAAATAATCACTCGATAATGATTTGGGGAATCGTACAATACTCAGTATGCAAGTTTTGCAAGTTATATAAAAAAAATTAAATTTTTTAGTACTTATTAATAAAAAATTTATTTTGTTTTAAATTTAATTGATTTGATATGTAGATGATGTATGTCTGTGTGTAGATGCAACCATAGCTGTTAAGTAATGATTAGTAATCGTAATGCTTACTAATTTGATCACCTTTTTTAAAGGTGAAGTAATGATTAAATTATGATTATATTTAGTTTCGTACTTAGTAATCGGGATTACGATTACTAATAATGGAAAAGTAATCTGAATTACTTGAAATTACTACAAAATAATCAAAAAGAATCAAAAGTTTAAAAAAATAATCTAATTATTCTAAGGATTACTTTTAATTCTTTTTGATTATTTATTAAGTTTATTGCATTTCACTTATATTAAAATTTAAAATATTTAATAATTTGAAAAAGGAGCAAAATTTTGAGAAAAGATTGAAAGATATCTATCTGTTGATACATTTTTTTAGTTATTCAAAAAATTGGCGTGTATATGTTTTAAATTTAAAATTGGTGTATATTATTCAAAAATGTGCTCATTATTCCCTTCTTCTAATTTGAAATATTATGTGAAATCCAAATTGTAAATACTATGTACGACAAAAATTGGAATGCATATAATTTTGAAACTAAAAATAAGAATTTATCGAGTATGCCCGATTTTTTTTTTATTTCAATAACGATGGTGAGCTAATGTGTGCATTATTTTGAATTGTTTAAACTTTTAATACTAAAATTTGCAGATGATGATATTGAAAGAAATTTTTCTCCACAAGATAACAACAAACTTGACCGACGATCCAAAATAAAACATCAGTTTTTCGGTTATTTAAATGATAATTCAAGTGCTGATGAGGTTTGGCCAAAATACGACCTTCTTAAGGAAGCGTTTATTTTTTTCACATCTTCAGCTCCAGTTGAAATACTATTTTCTTTTGCTGGGATTGTCATCAGTCCAAGGCGGCCATCATTGTCTGATTTTTCCTTTGAAAAACTAGTTTTAATGAAGGCCAACTATTAATATATGTAAAGTAAATTTATTTGCTGGTGGTTAAAGCACTATCTACTTTGCTTTAACAAATCGTCAATAGACTTCAACCACACATTTGGAACAGCCTCAAACTCATAAAAAATTATTTGAGAATTCCCAAAAAATATTTTTGAAAATCACAAAAGAAAAATAAGCGAAAGAAAAATAACTTGTACAAAAATAAATTTATATCGAATAAAAATAATTTGGTGGATTTTTACAGGTTTCTAAGTTCACTACTTATTTATCAAAAATATTTTTTGCAAATTCTCAAACCATTTTGTATAAGTCTCACAGATAAGACAAGAATTTTGAGGCTGTTCAAAATGTGTGGTTGAAGTATACTCACGTTTCGTCAAAGCGATAATGAAATGCATATAGATAATTCTTAAGCTCCAGCAAAAAATTTCACTTTATGTTTTTCTTTATATTTTTTTTCACAGATTGATATTATTACCCCCATATTCATAGAATTTGAAATGTATTTTATTTAAAATTTTTCATACAAAGTTTTTCTAAAATGAATTTCAATTTCATTTTATTTTTTTATGAACATGGGGGTTAGTGTTGTTATTCCAATAAACAATTTTGCTTGAAATCAAGTGTACAACAACTGTTATTCAAGCCTTAATGCAACTGTCAATTGTTGAATTAAGCTTGATTTACACTTTATTTCAATAGCGTTCTCCAGTGAAATGAGAACTTGAATTCAATTCGAACATTTCAATTGTATTAAAGTTGAATTCAAACCTTGAATTATACAGTAATTCAATCTTGTATTACAATTGAATTCAAGTGTATTTCAAGCAGTAAAAGCAAGGCTTTTAAAATAGAAAGCAAAATGCAATTCCTTTGTTTTCTAATAATATTTTTCCGCACATCTGCCTCCGCTATTTCACGAATTTTAATCACATTTGTTTTCTAAATTCACTTTTATTTATTTATTTTTGATATTTGCTCAACAATTATAGTTTTAATAATAAATAAATTATGTATTTGACAAGTTTTGAACATAAATGTATGTTGTTTGATTTTTTTATTTGAAAATATTTTGAAACTTGAAAATTACTTGAAAAAATGCTTGAATTAAACTTTGTTTCCAATTCAAATTCAAGTGCTTGAATTTTAATTTTTTTAATGCTTATTGGGATATAACTGAATATGTTAAGAATTTCTTAATTTTATAAATAAATGAATCAAATGAATTTTTTAATTTTATAAATTTCTTTGGAACTTTTTCAAAATAAAGTAATGCAAAAAGTTTGAAAATAATCAAAAAGTATCAAAAGTAATCTTTGCAAGTAGTCGGACTACTTTTTGATTACTTTTGATTATTTTATAGTAACTTCAATTAATTCAGATTACTTTTCGATTATTAGTAATCGTAATCAATTATTTATCAGAAATTATTTTGAAGGCAATTATATAATCATTACGATTCTTTTTAAAATGTTATCTAATTGATTACTAATCGTAATCATAATTTAACAGGTATGGATGGAGTCTCTACATATAAAAAATTTATGTACTATGTTGAATTTAGTTTTGTTAGTCGTAATAATTTAAGTAACAAATTGGAAAATATATTCAAATACACCAAGACTTAAAAAATAATAAAAGTCATTTCGCAAAAGTGGCCAAAGTTTACATCCTCAGAGAAGCAATTCAAACAAGTTCACAAAAGCTTGTTAGATATAATCTCAAAGTCCATAAAACGGAATAATAACTCAATGAAAAATAATTTTAAGAATAGTTGGAAAAGTTTTAGTTTTGTAACTGCAAAATCAAAATTTTTTTATGCAAGCAGGCTGACTTTCAAAGTAATTTAGTTTGGAGTAACACAGTTTGTGAATGCGAGTTAATTAATCAAGGAACATTAATACAAATAGCCGCATTAACGAAAATGCTTATCGGATGTTTTTTTTCCTCTCGCCAGTCATCTAGCTTTCAGTCGGTAGGAATTTTGACCGAAGTGCTACTAATTTGAAATTGTGCTGTTCGATATGTTTTTTTAATTAATGCATAAATACTTTTGTACTAGTACACATATAATTTTGTTTTATTTGATATGGGAAAAAAATGTTACGTATTTGTAGAGCAAATTGCTTTAAATTGAATATAACTATTCGTACATTTGCATGTATTTTAAGGTCGAATCATTCCGAAGATTTTCTTTACACTTTCCTTTTGGCACTACAATTTGGATTGAACTTCAAATAATATTTCAAATATGATTGACATCTTACCGCAAATGAGAGTTTTAAAGCGTTATTTTGCAGTTCACCGGCCACCATTGAAAGTAAATAAAAAAATATTTGAGAGTATACTAATGAAAAGCAGAACATTCAAATATAATTTTTAGCGTTTGCTTTAATAAATTTATTTTCCATAAGGAAACACCTTGTATGTACACATCAACTATCAAAGTGGAACTAAAAACAAATCCCGGCAGACACCCTCAAAATCGGAAGGATAGTCAAGCAGTTGATTTAAGATTTTTCACATGCTTTTGTTTTCCTTTTTTCAAATGTTACGCCTGACAGACAAACTGCAGAAAATGCAGCCTGTCAGGCAAGCAAACACAAATTCTAGCAGTCAATATTATTACAAGAAAATGTTAGTTTAGAGAACGTTCATTAGATAAAAGAAAACAAACAAAAAAAAAACAAATAAGGTACATATGTATCTGTTTCTTGTCAAATATCCAAACGAAAAAAAATTTAAACATCGATGGAAACAAAAGCAAACAAGAGGAAGGTCTTTACAAAAAAATCAAGGGCAGGCATCTTAAAACTGATAGTTGAATACAACAAAAATACAAAAAAACAAGTCAGAGTGCTATATTCGGCTGTGCCGAATCTTATATACCCTTTACCAAAGTGCGTTTATGTAGTATAGAGATACAAACATAAGCACAGAGATATGTAGGTACATATTCATTTCGTGAAAAAATTCATACTTTTTTTCTAGACCAAAGTTCTACATACACTGTCCAAATTTTAGACCCATAGCTTTTACCGTTCCTGAGAAAATAGCCTTCTTCCTAAAACATGAAATATGTTTAATTATTAGGAAAAAAGTTAAAGTTTTCCAACCCTGGAAACGTTTTTTAATTTGTTAAGTTTTTAAAAATTTTTTTTAATTATAAATACCAATTTTATTTATACCGAAGTATAAAATAAGTTAATTTAATAAAAAAGTAATAAAAACTTGTTTTCGGTAGTTATTTTCTATGGGTAAATTGAGTTTGAGTTTTCCAGCTCTGAAACCGTCTGCTCGATTTTGCTGAATTTCAATAGCAAAATTTTTCGGAAAATTTCTGACACACCAGTCCAAGAACGAAGTCTCTAGCTCTTCTGGGAGCTTGGGAAAACCGATTTCACGTACAGACAGACGGACAGACGGACATCGGCCAGAATATATATACTTTATGTGTCGCTTATTAATATTGTAGAAATTACAAACGGAATGACAAACCTATATATACCCTTTTACCATTTTTTGGTAAAGGGTATAAAAAAAAAATTATGTATATGAAAGCAGTTAGAGAACAAACAAGAAACAGAATTTCAAAACCTGCCTGACAGTAGGCTGGTGCTTATTTTAGAAAAATTGCAAGTTCTCCTTTTACTAAAAATATTATTGTAATCATTTCAAGTCGCTATTTTACAAGTAATATTAACACATTACGCACCAAGGTCAAAGTTCGTTTTAAAAGACTAAGTAAGAGTCCACGAAGAGTGAACTGTAAGACCGACCCCTACCAGTACTTTCTCCACAACATTTTTTTTTTTCAGAATATACATATATCAGTTCCTCACCGACACAACAAGGAGCATAGAGCATCAACAAAAATATTTTTACATCCAGGAAGAATAAAATATATGACCGACATAATCTAATCTAGCAGAGCTGCAAGTTCAGTACCGTACATCATATCAAAAACTCCATAAGAATTCCGAGTGTGTTTTTGAAGAAATAGCGAAACATTTGTCGTGAAAGAGTCTATCGAAAAATCTGATAAAAAACATTTTTGGTCATCGACGAGCAAATTTTTAGTCTTCTATAAAATTCAATTACAAAACATTGAAAGACGCTTATATTAAGTTAGGTAAGGTTAGGTTAGCAGGCTGCTGACAAGGAAAAGTGGAAAATTAGAGTCCAGCTCACTTGGGCCCATTAGAATTGATCCATTTATGCTGCCTGTAAGTTAAAAGGAGTATATAGAGAGGAAAAATTGAAGGTGGGAATAATATAAATAGAAAAGAGATAATATATTTATTTTAGAGGAGGTGAGAGTGGGTCAAAAAATTAACTAGAGGGTACTCAGCGGCTATACAAGCCTCTGTTCCTAATATAAAGGCCAAGATTTTTTAGCTCAATTTCCGATAGCTCGGATAGGCTGCCGAAGGATCTTCTACCAACGAGGTGCAGACAGAGATCCTCCAGAGCGAAATAAAAACAGACTAAATGTGGGATAACTTTATCGTTTCCCTCATTATTGCAACTGTAGCAGTAGATATTATACGGGAGAACCACACGTTAAGCATGGATTCTAAAGCACAGTGACCGCTCAACGTGGCCAAGAGGTTACTCAAGTGCTTCCTGTTGAAGACGAGGCCAGAGGGTTCTCTCTATTGCACAGGTGGGCTCATTACGCAATCTGATTTGAGCTAATTCAAGAATTGTAACATTGGAAAGTCTCAAGCAGGATAAGACCACAGAGATTGTTGATATCGACCCCTCTCAGTAGGGTTCCCTTCTTTGTCAGGTCATCCGTTACTACGCTGTCTGAAATAGTCCCGTGTCTACGCACACAGTTTAATAAAACATTTGATGGGCTACGCGAATCCATCCATGACATTCTTGGACAAGAAGAGATGTGGTATACACACCTATGAAAAATAAATTCCCTCTCAGCGGGAATACGCTAATTTTAATCGTAGACCGAATCATAGAGATGTGTGTAGAGATTATCTGACATAACTCATGTATATATTATCTTATAACTCTTGAAATTATCAATCATGTTATCGTTACATGGTTCATACAGAGGAGTCGCAAAAGGCTCATTTGATGATGGTTTGAATATAAATTTTGTAAGTTGAAAAAAAAGTTCAAACCAACTGCAATTTTTTAGTCTTAATTCTCATATTCAATATTTCAACATTAAAAGGAGAATAATTCGGAACAAACTATAATATTTCTTTATTTAGGGCACAATTAGGCTAAAATTCGTATCACTCTTTAAGCCAAAGTACATGTGATCATTTTCAAGGAACAAATAACTACAAAGTTAATTGTAAATATTCTGACCAACACTAGCAGAACCGAACAACATGCTGCTTTCGAAGGCCGCCTCACCTTCATTATCAGTGTTCTGTGTTCTTGTGTTTGGTCCATGTATGATTCAAATAATCATTAAGATTTTTTGAGATTTGAATGGTAAAAATTCCAAGATCAAACTAAGAGATTGTCGGGGAAAGTAAAAAAAGTAATAATTAGCAAAAAAAGGCAATGGTTTTGTTGTTGCTACTCGCCAGATCATCAAAAGAAGATTCTTTTATGAGTTGCATATTGGACACAATCGTCTCTCGTTATATGCGAACGTTAATGGAAATAAAACAAATATTAATAATTTTAAAAAATCCCGATATATTCAGAAAAGATGTGATATCTTCTAAGCGGCTGGACCGATTTTCTTTCCAACATACCTAAAAACACTCCCGATAAAGTCACCTTTCAAACAGAAAAAAACTAAAAATCGGTCCAGCCGTTTAGTCTGTAGGAGTACTTGTACAGACACACAGATCACAGACAAACACTACAAATTTACAACACCCCTTTTTTGGTCGGGAGTTAAAAAGGGGCGGATAAAAAATAAATAATTTAAACGATCTGGGAAGAAAATAATTTCTCATAAGCTTCAACAAGTTGTAAATAAACTATAGGTGAAACAGCTCACCTGTATTGAGGCCAGGAAGATCTGGTTGTAACTACCGATCACTACCTATACGGAGCACAATTGCAAGTTTAGATTTTTACACTATAAAACAAAATAGACAAAAATTTTTTAAATCTTATTCGGTGAATGTTAAATTGCGCTTCGCTTGCGGAGACAACTTTTCTCAATGACACATCATATGATAAACGGTGGCCGCCAGTGTTCGGGGACACCTTCCCCGCATCAATACTACAAGCCCGATGTGGTGAGATAAGCGCAATATCGAAATTGTGGTGACCTACATATACATGTATTTTCCTAAAAACTCAGAGCGATATTCAAGCTTGTGAAACTGGACGTTTGGATGGTTTCAAATTCCATTTTAGTGTGAAGAATAATCTAAAAAATGTACATACACCATAAGCCATTCTACTCAATGGGTACCCACTATTATTTCACAATCAAAGACACTTCTTCTAATAAAACAGGTTGTTACTACATGCAGCTGATACTAAGGACCTGGCTAATATTAGATGGGTTCTACAAGTTTTCGTACAACTTTGGACTAATGAGAGTAAAAAAGAAAATTAGTCTCTGAATGTGCAAAAATTATCCAAAATTGGTGGAATGCAAAAAACCATAATTGCCCATTTTGCAATATTAGTGCTGCTTACTTTTTAAATTTAATTTTATTTTAGTGACTATATTTGCTTAAAACGCACAACATTATAAAAACAAAAATTTTGCATCATTGGCAACAGCTGTAAAAATTAAATGGAAAAAATCTCTAAAAAAGTGGAAGCAACGTGTATTTTTTAAAAAATCATAAAAGCATTTCTGTTATATTAAAGAAATAGAGAAATATGCACAAATGTAATTATAACTTCAGTTTTCTTCGAAAAACCTCGCAGTTTATTTTTTTTAATACATTTTTATGTAGACTTTTTTCCTATATTTGCAAACTTTCAGACCAGTTTCACAAGTAAACAAAAAATAGCTGATTATTTAATTCTTGTCTGAGCTCACCCAGACGAAAAAGTTCGTACTAGTTTGTACAGGAAATAAAAAAAATTACCCTCTTATTCGCTCTCAAAATTGCACAAAAATTGCTATCTTTAACGCATTTGGATAACTTTGTACAATTTCGGACTGTTTTGTTATGCATCTGAAACAGACCTATTCACAATATTAATTCAGAAATTTAATTTTTTGAGTTATGTAAATGAGCGATATATTTACATATTCACTACTTCTACTTTAGCAATCAATTACAATAATCATCAAGAAAAAGCTTCCAGCGTTCTTTAAATCGTATGGCTGTCCCAAAATTGTAGCCTTAGAAGTATCTTCTAGTAGTAAGAAAACGCTTCTAGTTAATACGAAAATTCTGTTACACATCAAAATGCATTGAAATATACTTATTAATCCAATAACGCACGCTGTATGTATTCATTTTAACATTGACTAAAAATTTAAACAAAACTAAACACGTACATTTCTGCCTTGTGACAAGTAACACGCTCCCATTTCAATCTAAGATATGTATGTCGTCTTATGTTGAACGATTCTTCTTTATTTTTACTCATAATTGCAGTAGATATTTCCCCATGCTCAAAGTATTTTTAGTTCTTACAACCTAAAAAATAAACTATAATAATCTCTGCTCGATGATACTCATATTTACTGGGCAGGGATAGAAAATATTTTTGTTTAGAAAAAGAAAAAATCGAGATAATAAAAATATAAAATAAAAATGTTTCCGTAAGGAAGCATTAATCGCATTATTTCAAGTATCTCGTTAGATGCTGAAAATAACTACTGGGGGTTGTTTGTTGTAGTTGTATTTCTTCTTATTATTATTTTATGGTTTTATCTTCTAGTTTAGTGCCAAGTGCAATCAATATGTTGTTGAAAAAAAAAGGAAAGGAAACAATATGTTTGATACATAGAGAGAAAAATGTTTTGCGTTTAAGAAACAAGCAACAAATTAGAGAAGTCAAAATATCGATTGCACATTCAGCAAACAGCTTAAAATCTATATTTTTTCAGATGAAGAAATATTGGCAACGCCTGCCATAGAATGGAAAATCAACAGTTCTTAAAAGTATGTTACCACGACGATTTCCATAACTTGATTCAATATAAATGTTAATAAATAGTAGAAAAGTTCGACAATTAAAATTTTTAAGTACTTTTAACCATATCTTTCAATCTTAATTATTTTTTAAACCAGAGCTAACCTAAAAAACGAATTCAAATTAGGTTTACCCACCGGCTACCTGGCTGGCTTGTTATAAAAAAGTTTCCGATTCGAGCACAGTGTAATTAACATATTTGTCCCAATCCCAAACAAATATACACACACAAACAAAATAAAAACAAAAAATGCACACAATCCGAACAAAAGCTACGATACTTTGAATTTACACTTACGTTAGACCATTTGCATATTTTGAAATTTCTTTACAAAAATATTTTTTTAATAAAATATTTTTCATCTTGAATTTCAACCACTGAGGACCAATACGAGAATTTGTACAAGTGTCTTGGACTTTGTGTTGTAACAGCAGGCGACTAGAATGCAAAACATATGTTCTGGGGTCGACCGTTGTTTAACACAACTTCAAACATGTGGCTGGACGGCATTTCGAGTGGAGACCCTACTAACTGGCCTACTGACATGCAAAAAATTCCAGATGTTATAGATTTTGACGTAATGAAAAATATATGTAGGGACTTAATTCATGTTGAAGCTTTTAGAGATCTCTCTTCCAATCACTCTCCCACTATCGTTACAATTTGTAGCTCATTAAGTGACTTACCTTCCCAAAATGTGAAGATTATCAATTGGCTGGGGTTCAAAAAATATCTCAGTAGTCATTGTACGGAAAACATGTGAGGATGTTCAATATAACATTGCCAATGAAAATATTAAACAGGCTGCTGAACATATCACTACACAGAGAAAACAGTGCCTAATAAATACCTCATAAAATAGAACAAAATTAATAAGATATCTCTATGGTTTTTTTTTTCAATAAGGAAATCTTATTAATTTCATAGAGAAAACCTTTTTGAAAAAATCAAGAAGAAGTCTTATAGTTTTTATTAGGTTATCTTATTGATTTTTTCAAAAAGGTTTTCTTCTTGATTTTATTAGGCAACCTAATAAAATATGAAAAAAAATTGTACTTATGTATTTTCATTTAAGTTCTGTATGTATGTATGTATGTAGTATATTTAGATGTTATTTATTTATACATATCTACATACATACATACATACATATTATATTATATTCTTAATTAACTAACTCAACATACATACACATTTGTTACTTGGGAGGAGACAAGTATTGAACCAGCAACCCTCTGACTGATAGACAAGAACTCTAACCAATATGCAAACAAGCAGCCTGAATCCGCACTTAAATTATTGTACAAAAACATGCTTATACAAGAACGAAAAATATCATGAAAAAAATTTTCTCTATGTTTATTTATAGATATAAAATAACAAGAAACCTAATAAAAACAAGAAGATTTCCTTATTAAAAAAAATTAATAAGATGCTTTACACATAATCATATAGGAACCTAATAAAATCAAGAAGAAAACCTTATTGAAAAAATCAATAAGGCAACCTAATGAAATCAATAAGGAAAACCTTTTGGAAAAAATCAATAAGACAACCTAATGAAATCAATAAGAAATTCTTATAGTTTACAATTTATAATAAAACCTAATAGAATCAAGAAGATTTTCTCTATGGATTGTTTTTTTTTGGTGCCAAAAATAACGGAAATTGAGTAAAAAAAGTTGTGAATACTAAGATTTCTTCTTGATTTTATGTGGTTTTCTTCTTGATAAAATTAATAAGATTTACCACATAAAAACAATAAGGAATCTCTATGAAACAGTTTTCGCTTCTTTCTGCTGGGATACCCCTTAGCCTAAAAACGTTTCATAGAGAAAATCTTATTGATTTTATTAGGCAGTTTTTTCTCTGTGTACCTATCATCCGTAGACTGGGAACAACATAAAACAACATAAAACCATCCAGCAAAAAATTACACATTACCATGAGAACTACTTGCCATATAATGACTTACTTTTCTGATTACCAAATTTCATTAATCGCTTACAAATCGCATTACCTAAAATTTGAAAAAATTATATACAAGTTCTTAAATAAAGACAATGTTTTTTTTAGATTAAATAGATTACGTGAACAGGTTGCCAAATAAAAAATGTAAGTTGTTCTCAAGAATCGATTATTTTAGTCTCACGCCTTGTTAAAATCATTAAATTGGTAATCCAGTATTGAAGAGCTTCCACCAAAAATGATTAATTCCAAACTCGATTACCTTTTTTACAATTTTTTGCTGGGCAGATTTAAAAAGTGCACTAAACGACGCCGTGAATTGCTTGCATCTGAAAAATAGTATATCTTAAAAAGTATCTGGAAGGTCTTCATGTCACTCCAGCATCTAATTACTCTTTGTGACGCGCTGCTAGAAAGCTTAAAACACCCGTTGAGTTTAAAACACCTCTGCGCACATCTACCGGAGGTTGGGCAAGAAGCGATACTGAAAAAGGTAACATATTTGTTGAGCATTTAAAATCCGTATTTACCCCAAAACACATGTACTAGTGTTGCTGATTTGCCGAGTGTAGTTGCTCTACCCCCTCGACCCGTAAAGTTTAAGACGCGTGACTTACAGAAAGTAATTGCTGAACTCAACCCAAAGAAATCTCCAGGTATGGATGGAATTAGTAACAAGATGCTGATGAATTTGTCTCGCATTGCAATTAGAATCGTGCTATTTATTTTTAGTACCATATTACGACTAGAGTACTATCCACACCTCTGGAAGCTTGCCAATGTCAAAATGATCCAAAGCCGAGTAAAGATCTTAGGCCAATAAGTTTACTGTCAACAATGTTAAAACCACATTGACAATAACCCGAGAAAATTTTGCTTCATAAATCTAACGAATCAATTTCATTAGATTTTTTTTAACAAATCTAATGAAAATTTCACGAATATTGTGAAAGAATTTCATTGGAATTGCTTCGTTGGTATTCTAGTTTCGTAACAATATTTCATTGGATTTATGGCAACAATATTTTCTAAATATTAAGAAACCCTTTTATAATTAAGAAACATTTACAGTTGTTGCTTCAAATAAACATATTTAGAGAAGTACATATCTTAAAGCAATTAAGTTAAAGATTAAATTCTTTAAAAATAAAAAATAATAATAAAATATAAATTAATTTAGAATTCCTTGTACCAATGAAAATTTCATTGTAGTCATGAAAGATTGATAAATTAAATGTATTTCAACAGTTGTCAACCAAAAGCTTGCATCGAAGTTACTTCTGTATGATTGTTCTTGTACTCTTTGTAAGCTTATTTACACATACAGTTTCAATTGAATTATTTCGTTGTTATAATTAAATTATTTGGTTATTTTAATAAAATTATTTCGTTGGAAATTATCTCGTCGTTTTAATGAAATTATTTCGGTGTTTCGATGAAGTTCTTTCATTGCATTGATGACACAGTTTAATACATTTATTAAAATAATTTTAACGAAACTGGTTTCATTAATCCAACGAAGCATGACGTTGGTTGAGTTTTAATGAATTTTTTAATTGGATTAATGTCGAAATTCATAGAACTTATGAAAAAAATTATTTCAGTGTAAGCCAAAACAAATGAAACTAAAATAAACTCAGTTACATTTGCTGATTGGTGAAAATTCAACACTCAGCCTGGACTGCAAACTTTTGCTATACAAGTCACTTTTGAAGATAATATGGTGCTACGGAGTTCAACTATGGGGCACTGCTTCAGCCTTTAATGTCTAGAGAATCCAACTAAGGCAAAACAAAATTTTACGGTTAATAACATCGGCTCCATAGGACATTCAAAATTCAAATATACATCGTGATTTAAATATGTCACTAACAATATTTAACAAAACCCGAATAACATCCTAATCAGCTTGCTCGAAATATTTCGCACTTTACTGGACACATTCACTTAAAAAAGAGGGACACAAAGGTTCTTATACTCAGCACTCTTTTTTGTAAACAATTTAGAAAGTTTCCGGGGAACTTTCATTTGAAAAAAAAATAGATAAGCTTAGTCTTCGCTACTACCTGGTGAATGTGGCTTGGCCATGACCTTGAGAGGAGATTTAAAAAGGAATGTCAAAAAAGGCAGGCGAAAAGCGGAATGGCCAATTTTTCCTTTTCAAAATTAATAGAAAAGAAAAAATTGTATTCGTAATAAGAGAAAAAGGAAAAGTAAAAAATCTCATATGTAATTATTATTATGATTGAGGTGAGTACTTTCATCTATGTACAAAAAGAGGAAAGTAAAGTAAAGTAAAGTTAAAGAAAAAATCACTCATCAAAATGTCGGGAAAATAATCTGAGAAAAGAGTATTTTATTTTTATTTTATTGACAAAACTTCCATGTTGATTAATTTCGGCAACTAATCACAGATTCAGGGTCTGAACACAATGTAACGATTATTTATTGCGGTGCGGTTTTCCATACGATTTTGAAGTAAAAATCCGCAGTGCGGATCGGAATAAAATTAAAATATATTTTATTTTCATTGCAGAATTTCTTATTCTCTCAATTTTCTCTTGCTAACGTTGCCGTAGTTTTTGAATAATTGGCTGTGTTCACTACATTATTGTAAACAAAAAACATGATTTTGAAGTTCAAAAATTTTTGTCATATATTATAAAAGTTTAATGTTAATGTTAATAATTTTTTGTTGTTAGTTATAAAAATGTATGCACAAAAAAGGTAATAAAAATTTAAACAAACAATGACAAGTATTGCCGTCGCCGTCTTCCGTTGTATTATGTTTATTTTTCTCTCCCGCAACGAGAAATCGCACCGCACCGAAAAACATTGTGTTTAGACTCTCAGTTTTTCGTTCCCATTGAAAAAAGTACCAACATGCGCAAATTACGAAAATGAACAAAAAAAACTTTTGCACATAAGCAGTCACTTAAGGACACATATTTATTACATAACTAATAGACAATTTTGTAGAATCCAACATGATTGGAAACTGTTTAAGTTAATGGGTCTAATTATTCATTCCGTTCCGCGATTGCCGAAAGCATTTTTTTGTTGCGGAAGGAAAATTTGCAATCATTCATTCCATTGCTGCGGTATTTTTCCGCAGTTGCGGTATTGCCAGATTATTGATTCCGCAATAAAGAAATTTTTCTCTATTTTGCTTACGCTCAAATTGTATGACGGAAAGCGTACGGAAAGAACAAAATGGCATGGAAAATATACAAATTTTGGAAAATTAAAGCTTATTTTAATTTGTTTGTTTTATTTTTATAACAATATAAAAAAGCAATTGTTAGTTTAATTTAACTTATATTAAAATTTATTATTATTATTCCAACTTACTCTCTATGATCAATCTGTAACTCTTCTTTCTATATTTTGTTATTTTTACGTTTCAAAAATACTGACATACATACATATATATTTATGTATGTATTTGCATATGCTTGTATGGATGTATGTATGTAAGTATATCTTTTAAAATGTTATTTTAACAACAGCCGACACTACACCCCGTCAGAATTAACAACAACGGGGATGTTAAATCAATTTCACGGAAAGCATTTACAGCAGGAATGAATTTGTGTGGAATTTTCCTTTCCTTGCGGAATCAATTATACCACCCAACAAATACATGTCTGAATCAAACAGTTTTTCATTACTCATGTTTTAGACCCGGCAGTCTAAATCAATCATGAATCAAGTTGGAGTTTATTTTAGAGAGGGGAAATAAGAAAGAAGAGGGATACTGACTTGCTTGTACAGAAAAGTTACTTCAATTTATTTCATTCATTAAAACAATAGGAAAATTGAACTAGAAACTGTCTGTGTGTAAACAATCGAGCAGTTTTAAAAAACAATTGAAGAGAACTGCTTCAAGAAAAACTGGTTACGATTTTTTGGACACATGTGTACCAGATGTAAACTCGGCCTTACAAGTGTTATTTTCCAATTGACGTCGGTAACACAGTGTTTTCGAACTGGCAACGCAACAGAACTTCGATTGCAATCCACAATCGATTCACAAGGTTAATTTACTGCACCGCTGTTTAAAACATTTTCATTGTTTCTATTTCTAGAAACACAATGAACCCATTAAAAAAATTTTTGTTTAGATTTTATTCGAAACTAATTATGCATATGTGAAGCATATATGTAGTTTAAACAAACATTTATATCTGTTTTCAATTCTAAACTTCACTAAGCAACATCCTGGGTCAGTAAATATTTTATTGTAAAAAGTTCAGTAGTTTTTCTCATGTCTAATTTAAAGATTTCTATTAACAAGCACTCAACTGAAATAAACACAATTTCATAAACAGATTTCAATTTTCCTTTATCAAGGCAATAGTTTTTTTTTCTAATGACTTCTAGTTCATTGCTCCAATAGGAAGTAAATAATAATTTGATTGTCTACTTTTCCAAGCAACTTATCAGATGAGACACATGAATCGCATCAAACGCACGAATAAACAAATAATTTAAATATTACATAAACTTAATTTTTATCATAAATTTGCCTGTTTTGTTTCATGTGTGAGAAACTGGTATTTCTTTGTTGCAATAAAAAGTCATTTTCTTGTAATACTTTAGATAAGTCGTCTAGTTTATTTGGCCAAATAAACCCACTATTTCCCAGTTTCAGTTTTAGCTATTATCCAGAGATGGTACGGTGAGTAAGCTTTCACATTCAATGTTGTTTTTGTATCAGGCTCGCTCATGCTGGGGCTGTAAAAAATTAGTGACGTTCGCAAAAACTATGCAAAGCAACCAAAAAGAAATTTTTATAGAATATATCCATATGTATAGGGAGTTGATACTCCCGACCTCGCCAGGGAAGGAAAGGATGTAGCTCTTGTATTTTCGGTATGATGTGTGATCAGCAATTTTAGACGAAAACTTATAAACAAAAGTTGTGTACAATATTTTAAGCTGACAAGAGTATAAACGAGGTAATACACATAAGTAATGGGTGTTTTTTATTGAGGTGTAGAACTTTAAGTTGGCATCACTTTTTTAACTGGCGGCCATTTTGTCAGCTGTCAAGTGATTAATATTTAGTTTGGTTTGCCATTTCATCATGAACAGGTTGACAAAAGAACAACGCTTGCAAATCGTGCAAATTTATTTCGAAAATAATGGTTCAGTTCGCGAAGTTTACCGCAAGCTCCGTCCATTTTATGGTCGACATAATCGTCCATCAGAGAAATTAATTTGGTTAACCATGGATCGTTTTCGCAGTACGTTTGCTCTATGTGATAATACGCATCCGCAGAGACGTCGAACAGTGCGCACCGAAGAAACAATTTCCGCTGTAGAGCAAAGTGTTGAAGAGGACCCGAATAAATCGATTCGCCACCGTGCACAGCAATTGGAGCTTTGTCCATCAACTTTATGGAAGATTTTGCGCAAAAATCTTGGCTTGCGAATTTACAAGATCCAGCTTGTGCAAGAATTAAACCCGCGAGACCATGCAATGCGTCGTGATTTTGGTGTATGGGCCGAAAATGAGATTGATCTCGATGCTGATTTTCATCGCAAAATTTTGTTCAGTGATGAGGCTCATTTTTGGTTGAATGGCTACGTCAACAAGCAAAATTGCCGCATTTGGAGTGAAGAGAATCCATATGAAACCCTTGAGACGCCATTACATCCACAAAAACTGACTGTTTGGTGTGCTCTATGGGCTGGTGGAGTCATTGGGCCATACTTCTTCCGAAATAATGCTGGAGAGTCAGTTACCGTTAATGGAGACCGGTATAGAGCCATGATAACCGACTATTTTGTTCCCGAATTGGATGGCATGAATGTGGATGAGTTGTGGTTCCAACAAGACGGCGCTACATGCCACACAGCGCACGTCACAATCGATTTATTGAAGGAAACATTCGATGAGCGCATAATTTCGCGGAATGGACCTGTCAATTGGCCACCAAGATCGTGTGATTTGACACCATTGGATTATTTTATTTGGTTGAAGTCGCTCGTCTACGCCAACAAACCAGAAACGTTAGGGGACTTGGAAGCCAACATTCGTGGCGTTATTGCCAACATACGGCCCCATATGCTCGAAAAAGTGGTTGAAAATTGGACCTGTAGAATTGGATTTATTCGAGCCAGCCGCGGCGGCCACATTCCCGAAATCATATTTAAACATTAATGGCATAAAACTATCCTTCCAATAAAGCCAAATTGATGGACATTAAAACGATTTTCTTGTGTTTTATTTCAATTCGAGGTTCTATACCTCTAAAAAAACACCCTGTATATCTGATAAAAAATTTATCGCTCAACAGGTTGATAACTGCACACGGGAAGAAAAACTGTTTTTTACCTTAATGTAAAAAAGTAGGAGAATAAAATAGGCCACCAAATAACAACGAATAATACGAGTACATAGTATTTCACCTAACAGTGCCAGAGTTGAATTTTTGAGCAGTCAAAACATCGAATTGATGTTTCATCCTCCGTACAGTCCTGACTTGGCAACAAATGACTTCTTCTTGTTCCCGAATATTAAAGGTAGACTGCCTTATGAACGATTTACGATCGTTTGGTGGTGCCTCAAGAGGAATGAAAAATGTAAAAAAATGTAAAAGTATATTGATCGTCAAGTGTAATATTTTTAAAAACAATAAAGCCATTTTTATTTAAAAATGTTTGTTATTATTTGCTATTTCTGAAATATAAATAGTAGCCCTCGTACAAACCAACTAGATTATTTTGACACCGGAAAGTACGGAATGGGAGAGAGCAAGAATAAAAGGAAGTGACCCAGTTTTTCAGACTGAAATCACAGCTACTTCCGTAGGTAGTAAATGTCTACAGAAACTGACAATTTCTCTACGGATAGTACACAGAAAAAATTATTCCCAAAAAATTTTGAAACAAACATGTGTTTTGAAATAAAATTCAGTTTCAGTAAATATTTTTTACTATTTCAGTAAAATATTTCTTCCAATTTTATTTTATGTAAAAAAGACTGTACAGAAAGAAAATTATCTATATTAAGTAAAATTTGTAAGGCCCCTTTCACATTAGGCAACTTTACTTGCGCAAGTCTTGTGTTTGTGGGTGTGAGAGGAAAGGTCGGTTGAAGGGGAAAGAATTGCCGAGATTTGAGTACAGACTTGCTTGAACTTGGCAATTCTGCCACAATTCTGTTTCAGCTGTCATTGTTGGCTTGGGATATTGATTTGTTTTTGACATTGTCTTTTATTTCTTCTTCGGTGTGTTGTCTAATTTGATAATTGTAATAATAATGAAACAAAACGTCAACAAATTAAGAAAACTCGAGCATAAGAAAATTAAACTTGCTCAGCGAATGAACTGAATGTGAACATAGAAGCAAGTTCAAAAGAAAATAAATAAATATGAAAATTATACTTGCGCAAGTAAAGTTGCCTAATGTGAAAGGGGCCTAACAAAATTTTTTAGATTTATTATTTTTTTTCATATTTGAATTTGGTATTTTTCAGTTAAATTTATTTTTATATACTGTAAAAAATTTGTCTGATTTTTTTTTTCTACAAATTATTTTGTAAATATAAAAAACATTTTATTTAGCAAATAAAAAAATACATATTTTTTGTAAAGATTTTTTTTTGCGGTTTTCAAACTTATTATGTTTGTATATTGTGATTCTCAATAAAGTATTAAGAGTCTTACTATAAACATACGGAATTTGTTAGCTAAACTCAAAAATTTTTCGGGTTGAAGTATACTGACGAGTGACGAGTTCCAAAAGCGGGAACGAAATGCTTAACCATAAAAACAAGCTAAATTTTGAAATTAAAAAAAAAATAGTTGAACCTTTTATTTGATTCAGTTATTTTTTCTGAAATACTTAAAGTAATTTTTGCAAATTTTTTTTGCAGTGTCAAATAAAACTTTTACAAATTTTTTTTTATAAAAATTGGTAAGAATTGTTATTAAGCTATTTTATTTTCTGATAATTAACCAATTTTAGTGAATGTGCTTGTAAATTATAAAAAAAAAAATTGCTGAGTAACACAAAAAATATCTGTAAAAATGTTTTGCTGTTCCTTTAAATATAATTGACTGAAAATATTTTGAGTTTCAGTTAACTTTTTTCTCTAATGCCATAATAAGTTAACTAAAAATAAAAATATTTTTTTCAGTTAAATTTTTACAAAATTGTTATCAGATTTACAAATTTCTTTGTAGGTCCGCATTCACACAAAATATTTACTGATTCAATGAATTTGGTTACTGAAAAAGAAATTTAGTTTTTTTTCTGTGTAGATAAAAGCCTTATGTGCGGTTTCCACAAAATCACTCAGAAAAGTGAGTGCTTTCCATACAAATTTTTAACTCAAGCCAAATCGCCTGCGTTGTAGAAACAGGGGGTTAATAAATCAAAAAGTTTAATTTCGTAATGTGCTTCAATGGAAATATCTTGATAACATTCGTAATTAATATTCAATTGGTTAACTACAATTAACTGGTTTAACCATTAATCGAAAATGGCAATTAATCGCTTAACCAATTAAACGAATAACCAATTAGAAAAAAATGCGATTAACTGCGTACCCTATTAGATACTGACATTAAATTCTAGCGGCCCTATGTATAAGGAAAAATTGGCAAGAAGTTAGCAAAAGTGACGAAATTGAATCACGTGTTAACGAGTACCTCCATACAATTTGACATAAAAAATGGTCGCATTACCGAATCTTAATCCACCTCTAAGTACTAGCCTGATTTTTAATGTGAAGTTTCATGGCAAAACTATTTAAGATCATGTTCAATTTTGCCACTTATGCTAACTTCATGCCAATTTTTGCTTATACATAGTGCCGTAAATCTGCTGTAGTCAGTAACATTTAAGCGATGACAATGTGTTACTGGCTCCATGCCACTAAGATATCCTGAAGTTGTAATTCAGTACAATATCAATAATAACTATGCTTATCTTAAGGATATATTGGGTAGTTATCAGTCCCCCTTCACAACCTTGGAAAAAAGTGATTTTGTTGCCCAGCCTTAATAACTAAATAAATCACATACTTGTATGTGTCACGTCTATTATATGTATGAACGCATACCATCTCTAGTGTAAAAAACATATGAACATAACCAGTTTACATAAGTGTGTAACTCCAGTCTTTCAATTTACTTAGCATCATTGAAACAATTTCTGCTCAGTTTACCTAGTTTTTGTTGCTACATTCAATATAAATAACAAGAAATGCAGTGACATGTATTTATTTATATGCCGATGCAACAGCACCAAATAAACATAACAGAAAACTTGTTTATGGCAAATGAAGACACAGTGGAATGAAAGCAAAAAAAGCGATATGAAGAAAAAATAGATTTGAAATTTAATTTAAGAAAAATATTTAAAAAATTTTAATTACATGAGTTTGATCGCAGGTATGTGCCAAAATCAACGGAGCTAAGTATAATATTTAACATTAATAAGTTTGTTCATTTACTAAAAATTGTTAGGGATGTATAACAATTTTTACTGGAAAGTGTTCATTAACTCAAAAAGCTTGCAAGTAGAGAGCTTCGAAAGAGCAAAAAAAATTGAGAGACAAAAGAATTCCTACAAATTAGTACTAGTAAAATTTTTACTTGCAAGAATTATCCAAGCACCTGTTGTGTGTTTTGTTGTCAAATTAATAATTAAAAAAATATCTGAAAAAGGAAAACTGAAAAATATGAATTTCTTTGTTAAAAAAACATGTATACGTACGAAAAAAGAGAGCATGTTTTCTTAATTTATTGTTTTTCCTCCATTAAGCCACATAAATTAAATTTTAATGACAAATAATTTTGTTTGTTTCTCATATATGATCAGAGATGGAAAGTGGCATTTTTGTATTTGTTGATGAATAAAATTAAAAAATTATGAATAATGCATAAAAACAGTAAAAATACATGAAAGTTGTGTAAAGAATTTCATATTAAATGCCAATTTCTAAAAAAATTGCAATATAAAATATTATCAAACAAAATACATCAGAAAAAGTAAAATTCTATAATGATTTCCATGCATGGTTCTCATACGAATACAATTTTCTTGCAAATTTTTACAACTAAAGCGTTCATTTACTTTTTCATTATTACTCTCTCGTTGCTAGTTTCTGCTGGGAAAGTAATTGAACAGACCCAATATTACAAGGTTTGGGTTCATACAGAAAATGATTGGTCATCAATTTTTTTTTTCAGAAATACCTAAGACTTTTGTTGCAAGAATATATTCAAAAGTTGAATGCTGTACATGTAAATAATTTTCAGAGCTTCTAAATATTTTTTTCTTCTCACCTTCTACCCACTGTGCATTCAATGCTAATGCTAATAATGCTGCTTGGTTAGTTGTAACTTGTTGATTTGCCGGACAAGATAAAGGCCAGACCGAGACTTACGTGAATTAGAAAGAAATGTTGTATAGGATGTTTTTTATACAGAGTGTCCCAAGTTTGAGTTGGCATTACTGCTTTATTTGAGCACCCATTTAACACCTCATAGTTGCTTTTATTTAAGGCCGAGTCACAAAGAATCCGTCATACGTTAAGCTTCGGCTTTTTCAACTGACATTAACGCAACGATGGAAAAGATTTGCACAATGAGTACTTTATTGACGGAAGCATTTAAACAACTTCTATACAACCTATTTTATTTATTAAATTAATTTTTTTATTTATTTTATTTAATTTTATTTTTGCTGTAACAAAACACAAAAACTTAAATCATAACATACCGAAAAACCCAACCAATATCTGTCAAACAACTCAACATACGCAAAAAAGTTAAAACTTGAAAAATTTTTGTTCTTTGCGTTGACGGACACGTACACAAACCTCATAAGAAACCATATATTTCAACTTAGGGCGACTTTTTGGGTTCGAGATTAAGATTAGTTTTTTTCTCTAATTAGCTAATCCGGAAATTATCTTAATCTCACATAATTGAGTTTGATGTTTTTGAGTGGTAGTTTAAACTTCTTGTTATGTGTAGTATTACCATACTGAGAAACAAAATAGTGGCAACAATTTCTATGCAAAAGTCATACATGTTATGAACACACTTTGATTTTTTTTGTTGGAAGAAGAAAAAACTGTCATATTTTATTATTTACAAGTAAATATTTCGCGTGTTAAAGGAAATATATAAAAAATATATGTATATTTATGTGTTTTAAATTATTTTATCATATAACTCTTACAAAAATTTATATTATTTTATTCACAAGTGTTTGTTGTCAATACTAAAGTAAGATTAAACCACCACGATTGGCCGCTTAAACTGGCAAGTAAAACCATATAATCGACTACCCAAAAATCACAAATGAAGATTAAGGTTAATTTAATCTCTAATCTTGAACTCAAAAAGTCGCCCTTAGTTGTCAGTTGAAAAAGGCGAAGTTTAACGAATGTCGGATTCATTGTTGACTTACACTAGAGCAACGCGTGCAAATTGAGGAAATTGTTTTATTCGTAAAACTCATCGCACACTTCTTCCATTTTGATGAAGCCCATTTCTAATTAAATGGGTACGTAAATAAGTAGAATATTCGCATTTTGAGTGAAGACAGCTTTTGTCGAAACACCATTACACCCACAAAAAATTACTGTTTGGTGCGCTTTATGGGCTGTCGGATTCATTGGCCCATATGCCTTCAATAACAATGATGTTCAAAATGCGAAAAGTTGTCGAAAAATTGTGTTCCAGATTGCACCTTCTACGGGCCAGCCGTGGCTGCCACATGGCAGAAATCATATTCAAACATTAATTTAATAAAGTTTTCTTTCCAATAAAGCCCGTTTTCATTGATATTAAAACTATGAGTGCAATTATGAATACAATTCCAACTTATGGCAACTAATAGGGAAAACAAAAAATTCTAATTGGAAAAGGGAGAAATTTCTCGAAGTATTTTATAATTCTGAATATTTCCTTGTTTTATTATGACTTGAACTTGTTTCACTCTATAAAAAAATACTCTTTATTTTGCAGACCATTAAGTTAGTTTTGTGGTTGATATGAACATTAGGGGTATAACCAATTTTTTGGCATAGTACCGTGAGGTCAACCATTTTCTAGTAACCACGAAAATCATAATCTTTAATAATTTTTCTTAAAAAAGTTCACGCACCATTGGGTTTTTCTAAACACTTAAAGTACGGACTTAAACTAGCAAAAATATTATTTTACATAATCTAAAATTATTTCAAGACCTTCTTAATGCAATATTGAATATTAATAATTCTAAAGGGTGTTTGTTATTTAGTTTTTGTTTTAAATAAAAGTATTATTAATTTTTCTTAACCAAAAAGAAAAAATCTCCATCGCAGTTGGTGTGTGAATTTTTTTAACCTTAGCGAAAAAATAAATATACATTTCCTTATAGTTTTTTATGCTCTATCGGACTGTGCTATGCCAAATTTTGATATTTTAAGAAATTTTAAAAAAGTTATATCCCTAATGTCATGAAGAAATTAAAAATGAGATGCCTTGCTACTGAAAATTTAAGCACTAGCAAGCAATTGCTTAATAATCTTGGCAAGAATAAAACGAGAAGTATTTCAACAAACATATTAAAGTAATAAATCAAAACAATCTTTAGGATATGCATGACTTTAAAAAGAAATTATCCACTTGCTTTGCGTTCCTTTAATACTTTTCTTTTATAAACTAAACAGCTATCGCTTAACACGCTTAAAATAAGAGGTTTTTTTACAAGATCTTTTTTTATCTTTGCTTTCTATTTACATAAAAGCAAATATAATATTTAAAATTATTTTTAATATATAAAGCATTAGGGGGCATAATCCCCTTTTAACGCAAGTTAATTATACACTTTACGATGACACTAATTATTATTTTTATATGCATGTCCAAATTAGGCACACAATATGTTTGTTTGTTAGCGATGACATGTTAAAGTCGTAACAAAAAATAAAATAACATTTTTATTACAATTTACGAATGATACGCGTTGTATTTGTGTATTTGTTTGTGTGCGGAAGAAGCCCTATCGGAGAATGTGTAGTTGACTACAAAAATAGTTAAATTATAGTTAACTTTTCTTACGACTGACTAAAAGCTAACTGCAATGTCATCCAGAACAAACCCAAAATTAATTCTTAAGTTGAATACGTAGTCGAAGAATTTGATGAGAGCCAACAAATTTATTCTCAGCTACTTTGAAACCTATTTCAGTTTTATGTTAACATTTTGCTGTTGTTATTTTAGATGGTAGCTTAGCTGAGTGGTAGCGCGTTGAGTAGACAAATTGTGATGATACACTTTCGAACGCTAGAAATTTTTTTTTAATTTACTGACTAAAAGTTGGTTTAAAAAAGTGAACTTTAAGTTAGCTGAAAGTAATGCAGAGTGAGGCAATTGACTACCGCCTTGGACATCGCAATGTTAAAGTAGTCAGTTGATTACATTGCAAAGTAATCCAAGTGTCAGTCAGTAGTACTTGCGAAATAGTTAGCTTAAAGTTAGTTTAAAGTTAGCCAAATTTCCGACAGGGAGTGTACATTTGTTAATTGTATGTAAGTTTCACTTACAGTTTCATCCATACACATTAAGTCGCACAACGTAATATTGTGGTTTGTCTTTTCTCTAATTTGTATTTTCACACACCAAATTGCCCATTTGATAGTTCCCTAAACAATGGATAATTAGCATACATGTATGAATGTACATATGTGTGTGTTTTAACAACATATTTTGACAACTGTTTGTTGTTTAGTTTCCACACATGTTTATGTAATTTTACTGTCATCAGTATATAAAAATTGCTATTTTATTGCCACATGAAAAATAAAATAGTATTCGTAAGTTGCTTATCCAGACAGACCTGACCAAGTACACATATCAGCCATGGCAACATTACGAAAACTAATTCAAGAAGGGACTTCTTCGATGTCATTTTATGTACATATGTTAGTTAAAAAATTTTTCAACATATCCAGTACAAATTGAAGTCAAATTGAAGTCACTAAGATCCACTGTTTCGGTTCGAAATTCTACATTAAATTAACTTTAATCTTTGTTTGTAGTTTTCGAATTTCCTTGCTAGTTTAAACGGCCAAGCGCGGTGGTTTCATCTTATATCAATACAGCCAACATAAAGAGCCTTGCAAAAGGGACTTTGGAAATATTGTTCATTGTAATTTGTACAATGTTGTCGTAGTAGACGTGTTCTCAGTCCTGAAGACGGTACTATGATGTTATGGTAATGCAGATGGTTTGTGTATATACACATATATAATTGGGATTTTATTTCACATTACAGTCTTAAAATTGCGTTGCATTATTCCATCCCTTAGCGTAGCCAATGAGGTTTGAGTTGGGAAAAGTTGAAGTTACTTTGATGCACGTGTACTTGAAAATGTTTCTAATATAAATAAAAATCCCTTAGAGTCCAACATATAGGTATAAGAACGTCAAGAGTAGCGTTTGCAGCAGGCTACGTATTTTCAGTACATTTAAACGTATAAAATAAGTTGAATGTACTGAAAAGACGTACCCCGCATGACGCTCTAATTAAGGTAAGATTCTTATTCTGCAAGTATCTGTTGACATTATGTCAATACAGCATCAAAAACTTTTTACTCGATTGAAGTCATTTCTTATTTTATAAGGTCTAGCAAATAGCATGAGCATGTCAATAGCAGTTATTTGTTTTATACAATGGGAAGACCATCGGCAATTATTGGGAGTGCATTGAAGTAACGTCGACAGATAAGTTCACAGAATTCAAAAGTTTCCTTGGTGATAATATTGATCATTATTTGGCATTAGCTTTTAGGATTAAATCAACTCCTATACATTAATATTGAAACTTTATTCATTATTCTGAACAGCAACTTCAATGAATTACACTTTGGCAGTTTATTATTTGCAAGAACTTTGTTTTTAAAAGTACTTGATAGCATACATATACATATGTATCACGGGTATCGATTAGAAAAAAAATTAGAAAAGAAAACAAACACTAACTTCAAATGAAACTAATTGTGAATGCAACGGCTAACTGCTGGACAGTTTGTGTCATGAAACCTAATAAAGTTTACAGAAAATTAAATAAGACATTAATAATTTATCTGCATTAAACATCGCAACTTAAATGACCTGAATTCAAACAAAGAACTTTCTTTTATCTACGAGTAAAGGAACACGTTCATGTGGCATGTCTAAGCAAAGTTATGTTGCACATACAAGACAAACAGCTAAATAGTTTACGTGCGGTGGTTGGCGAGAAGTGTTTAATAATAAGTCTTTAATAAATTTAAAAAAAGATACTTACAACCAACCAATGTGGTGAAAATTTAAAGATGTTTAATATTTAAGAAAAAAAATATGCTGCACATTATTTTATGTGTATTTTGTTTGCTCTGACCATCACCACTGCATACGAGTATTATTGGCGTTATTGTAGATTTGCTTTTTCCACAAAATCCCTGCTTTTTACTACGCCAATTGTTAACTAGGAATTGGAGCAAAACATTTGTTACTATTGCTGTTTGCCCCTCATTCCCACTGTTACAAGTACATAACTTTTATCATGTATTGATTTTGACCACATGTTGCATGTTATTCTTTTTGTTTTCTGCTACATATTTCTGTTTAAATGCAACAGCAACAACAATAATGACGCATTACACCTTCATTGCAAATAAACTGGATTTGCGTTTTATTAGTGTTTTTTGTGTGGTTTTAATCTAATCAGCGGTCTGTGCATCGTTAAATTAAGTGCAATGTTGCACGTCAAAAAAGTTCCAAATTAAAGACAGCAGACCAAGCAAAATATATGTTTATATATTACAAATCTACCGGCTCTGTTGTCTACTCCAGCTGTTAAAATGTGTCTTTGAATGTTTGACATTCGCATAGTGAAATGGTCAAACAAGAAAAAAATATCAAACAAATAGGAAATAGAGTGTTTCTATGTTTCAAATGCTAAAGCGATTAAATTTCCAATAAAATGGAAAGAAATTTATTTCAAGCATCGCATTAACGCAACTTATGCCAGACTTGAGAGAAATTATTTCAAATTGTATTATATTTGCATAAAAACAATTATAAAATTAGGAAACAAAAATCGTTTATGGCTTTTCCTATAATCAGAGTCCATTAAAAATGCGAAAATTTTACAGTAACTGAGTAGAGGTCTGATTGAAAGAAACTTCTGCCGTAAGCAAAAAAAAAATAAAAAATAAGAACAAATAACCTCATGCTCTGTGACTCTACACAGAAACACCTAAATTTCGTTTTCAGTAACCAAATTCCGTAAATCAGGAAATATTTTGTATGAATATGGACCTATAAGAAATGTGTAGATTCTGATAACTAATTTATAAAAATTTAACTGGAAAAAAATATTTTTATTTTTAGTTAACTTATTTTCAGTCAATTATATTTAAAGGAACAGCAAAACATTTTTACAGATATTTTTTGTTTTACTCGACAATTTTTTTTATAATTTACAAGCACATTCACTAAAATTTTTTAATTATCAGAAAATAAAATAACTTAATCAATAACAATTCTTACCAATTTTTCTAAAAAAAAAATAAGTAAAATTTTTATTTGACACTGCAAAAAAACTTTGCAAAAATTACTTTAAGTATTTCAGAAAAAATAACTGAATCAAATAAAAGGTTCAACTATTTTTTTTTTAATTAAAAATTTAGGTTGCTTTTATGGTTAAGCATTTCGTTCCCGCTTTTGGAACTCGTCAACTCGTCAGTATACTTCAACCCAAAAAATTTTTGAGTTTAGCTAACAAATTCCGTATGTTTATAGTAAGACTCTTAATACTATATTGAGAATCACAATATACAAACATAATAAGTTTGAAAACCGCAAACAAAAATCTTTACAAAAAATGATATATGTATTTTTTTTTATTTACTAAATAAAATGTTTTTTATATCTATAAAATAATTTGTAGAAAAATATTTAAAAAAATCACACTAATTTTTTTAAAGCATATAAAAATAAATTTAATTGAAAAATAACAAATTTAAATATAAAAAATAATAAATCTAAAGCTAAGTCTAGACGATATGTTCAATCAGCATATTTATGGTGAAAAATTTGTTACCAGTGCCAACATATCGTGTAGACACAAACATTTTTCAATGTACGTATGCTTAACTACATATAAAGTTTCCAACAAACGTTTGTTCAAGATTTTAGCATATCGTGTAGACACCATATTTTTACGTTGTAACAAATTTTCTGTCATATATGTTATTTGTTGAAAAGCGTATTTAAGCTTTTCAGCATACGGCAAATTTGATAGCAAATAGAATTGACATTTTAACTCTAATCATGTATGTAGTGTTGCCTGATTTTTAATTTTTTCTCTTAAATTCTGCAATTTACTGCATATTAAACCTATGCTAACCTTAATTAAAATGAAAAGGTAAATGTGAAAAATATACTGCAGAAATATTAATGGTGGATTCGGGTGAGTAAAACATAAGGGAAATTACAATTTCACAAAAAAAATTCCGGCGATTCTGAAAAAGATAATCACTCTTATTCCAGCTTCCTTTCGATTTTGCAACTTCTCGACTCTGCATGCTTTCAGATTCCTAAGAGTTTTGCCGATTTTAAGAAAATAAAAGAATTGGCCATCATTGAATTTTTTGCATTCCCTACAGTTGTTTAGGCTGTTTCAAAATTATGCAATTTCTCGCATTTTTTTTTGCAAAATTTGCGATAAAAGAGACTTTTTTTAGATGTCTTCAGTTTCTTGGCAGTTTTGCCGATTTTAAAATAAATATTAAATTTTGTTATCATCCCGCTGTTAATAAATCTTTGCAAATTTACGTAATGTTAGCGATTTTTACTGAATTTTCTGCATTCCTTACAATTTTAGCGATTTTAAATTCATATTATGGCTTATTTCAAATTTTTAAAATTTTCGCGAATGTTTACTGAGTTCGCAATAAGAACGGTCTTTTGTGTGGTTTTTAAAAGTTTTATTAGTTTTGAAGAGTTAAAAATATTTTTTGACTTTGTTATTCTGCTGTTGCAGCTTTTTGCCAATTTCCGTAATTTCGCCAATGTCTTTTTTATTATATACATAGATAATTGCATAAATATAAATTTGTTTCACTAAAAGCGATATACACACATAAATTAATAATAAAGAAAGAGAATTGTAATTTTTTTATATTTAAGCAAATGCTCACATGACTCAACATATATATCAGAATACGAAATTCAACATATTGTGTAGACACAAAAATTATATGCTAACTGCATTATCATTTGCTGACATTTGTTGACTTTCAAAATTTTGGTAGCATACTGTTTAGACGACTATTATATACATATATGCTGACAGCAGGATTTTTTGTTATTTGTAAGCATATAATTGCTGATTCAACATATCGTCTAGACTTAGCTTAAAAACTTTTGTTACAAATTTTACTTAAGATATGTAGATAATTTTCATTCTGTACAGCTTTTTTATATAAAATAAAATTGGAACAAATAATTTACTGAAACAGTAAAAAATATTTACTGAAACTCAATTTTATTTCAAAACACACGTTTGTTTTAAAATTTTTTGGGAATAATTTTTTCTGTGTAGCTACGTACTCTATCTGAAAAAATTTATATCAGCCTTTTTTAATTGCAGTTATTGTTTTATATGGTAACTAAATTCAATTAAGTTATGGGTGAATTGGCTCAACTCTTTTCTTATTTGAAAAAAAAAATATAGAATTTTATATTTCCGCTACCGATTTTAACTCAATTTTAAAAAGTAAAGTTTTCATCATATTTCGACGTTTTGAGATTCCAGGAATCGATTGATTTTCTTTTAGCGATGATGTTCATATGGGCTGCTCGATTTGTATGTTGAAAAAAAAATCGCTCAAGTTACAAAGAAAATCGTATTCTAGGGATTAAAATATGAAACATTGCCGAAGGAACCATCTTTTTCAAGTAGAGATATTTAACGGATAGAGTGCAAAGTGTAGCTTGTGAGTACATTGTTCTCGCGATTTTTAAATCGACCCGCCCTAGTGTATGTATATGTAAATGTGTATGTATGTGTGTAAAAGGCCGATGTACATAGAATCTAGAATCCGTCGTAAGTTATACTTTTCAACTGATATTAAAACAAAAACGCACAGTGTTTCATAAGCCAAATAAAATATGATAATATAAATATATATCCTGAACTAGACGTCCAAACAAAAAACGACGTATGTATGCCAAGAAGGTAAAAGAGGATCCAAGCAAGATACAGATATTTAACGGATAGAGTGCAAAGTATAGCATGTGGAGGACTTGTTTTAGATCCTATTCGAGTACAAAGAGGTGTCCCGCAGGACTCAGTTCTTGGACCACTATTGCTCTCACTGTATGCGAATGGCATACCCCAACAACTCAAATTTTCCACTATGTATGCTGATGATATTCAAATTTACTTAAGTAGTTCTAAGGATTCCATTAGCTCTAACGTTCGTAATCTAAATATTGATTAAAATAGTATATTTCATTGGGTTTCTACAAATGGCTTGCGTCTTAACCCTAAAAAGTCTAAAAGCTTATTAATTTGTAAAATGTATTCTTGGAGGTACTAAAATTGATATAGTTAGTTCTGTAAAAAAACCTTGGTGTAATTTTCAACAATACTCTAACCTGGTCTAATAATATTAATTAATCATGCGGTAGAGTTTGTAGTATGCTAAGAAGTTCATTGGCTACGCAGTATTTCACACCACAGAAGATAAGACTTTTGCTTGCTAAAACTTACATACTACCAACCCTATTATAGTTGTAAGAGGTTTTTTATGGGTGTAATTCGAAGGACATATTGAAACTCAAAACTTTTGATAACGATGTACGCTACATTTTTGTATTAAACAAGTTTGATCATGTAATTCAGTATTCTAATCGTATTTTTAATGTTTCATTTAATAATTATTTAATGATCAAAAATGTTGTTCTGCTACATAAAACTATTATGATGCAAAACCGGAAATATCTTTATGACCGTTTACAGTTCACTAGATCCTCGATATATTAACAATTTGTCTGTGGAACCAACTTACTCCCAATTTGCAAAATACAAGCAATGCAGTTAAATTTAAAAATTTACTTTTCCAATTGTATCGTAATCTTACTCAAGCTTACTAATCGTTAATATTATTTTATCATTCATCTTTTATTATTTTTATTTATTTATTTTTGATTAGTTATTTTTTATAGCATAAGATATGTACATTTTCTTTCACACACTTTATATAACTTGTCTGATTCTAGTACTATATGCTTAATTCACAAATCCTCTTGTATCTCTGTATCGATTGTATTTTCATATTAAATACAAGAGTGTAACATTTGTTGTTTGAAATTTTCATATAAAAATTAAATACACTACTACACTTTTATTCCATATGTTTTTAAAATGTTGTATTCAGAGAGAGGCTCTCTGAGAGAATTTGTATGTAGCTTGTTCTTCTGTTTTCATTAAAAATACAAAATACATTAATACACTACACAGAGTGTGTTCACGATTAAAAAACAAAAAGTGTATTTGATACACAAATACATGATTCAAATTGTTGTAAATTAAGCAATTATTCATAAGATATTATTGTCTTGTTGTACTAGGAAATCATAAACTTAATAAATACAAATGCACCCTGTTAAAATAACATCTGAAAGAGGGTTTACAAATAATCGCTGATTTTCATAATCGTGATTACGATTAAAAAATATGCTTGCAATTATTGTATTAAAGCGACGTCAACAAATGCCCTGCAGAAAATCGAACTGATACAAGAATAGTCACGTAATCGGTTCCCAAGTGATAGGGACCAGTCCAAGTTCTAACACTTTCTGTAAAGCGGGCCAGTCACATTTACATGGTGATGGCTTAGGATGGGATTAATTGATACTTTGTATGCACCTTGTGACTACTCACTGAACTATCTAATAGAGAATAATATAAATTATTTAAAAATGTCATTCCGACACTTAACTGTAACAATGAAAACTTATTTTTCTTTTATTGATACAAATACAATTATAATTTATTTTTAAGCAGATATTTTTTGGACTCTAACTAAAAAAGCTCCGGCAGACAGGCTTGCATATTAATCACTCGACCAGAGAGGCATTTATATTTCAAAAGTAAAAATACCAGTTAAACTTAGGCTAGTGTCTAAGTATAGTTACCGGACAGGTTCCAGAGTGGTTTGGAGATGCCATTGGAAACTGTTTGATAGATATTGGATTTAACCACATTGAACTTATTTAGTGCCATTTACTATAATACTAGACCAATAATACGCAATTAAACTGACCAAAGATTAAGATAATACATCACGACAATGGTGATTATGTAACCACTTACAGGATATGTCCTTTTTGCACCATACACTTCTCCCTACTTTTGGCAAAACTCCCATTTTCTCAAGTCAAAGGACGAATATGTTTGGATCAATTGTCACCAAATTTTCTGCAGGGTAGTTACAGAAAAAGGGAAATGATAAGATTCCAGCGATGATAAAATTATTTGAAATTGTTTGTCTTTTTTGTTAAGCCCCATTAAAGGGGACAACAAAAACTAAATTTTAAAAAAGTTAGATTAGACGATCTCCCTAGGATAGGTGCTTTAGCATGTCCACCCATACGGACAAGAGTCAACAAAAATGTTAGTCGTAACAAGTAACGTAAAAGTGCAAAAGTTTTGTTTTATTTTCGTTTTTTTGTATCACGCAGCAAAGTGCAAGACGATGAAACTTCAACATTAATTTTCGAAACGCCGATAAACCGATATAATTTTATAATTTTGTGTCCCCCTGTCACAATAAGGGCTAATAATAATAAAATAAATCAGTGTAGTATTTAAACCATAAACGCATAAAATTGGAGCTTTAAACTACCATTACAGGTCTTATGATTTCGTTACTTACAAGCCATATGTTTTGCATTTAAAGATCGCTCAATTTTTTTTTTCCAAGCTTCTACTTTTTCTTCAGATCTTCTTCGATCTGTTTTCTTATACTCTATTGTTATTTTATACTATTCTACTTTGCCAAGAATATATATTATTTCTTTCTCAGTAAAATTTTTCCACTTTTATACCTAATTTACAACAACCATCTTTTCTGGAAATTTCATGAACTTTGTTGCATTTCAACCACATATAAAGTTGAGTGTAGTTTAGCTAAACCAACGTTTAAACTTTCACTGATTTATTAGCCCTAAGTCGCTATTTTTGTTAAACATAAAATATTTTTTAATCAAGGGGAATTCGCGAAAAAGTTTGAAAGCGCACTTTTTATAATCTAGGGATATGACACAAAAATATCGTTTCGATTCTTTAAGGAATATTTTTTCTGCAATACTTTTATATTCCTTGCAATTATAATAAGAAATCGATCTACCTCCTCTTTCTCTCTCTCTTTCTCACACTCTTTTGCTCTCTTGAAAAATGAATGAAACTTAACAAATATACATATAATAATTTCTTTCTTTTGCGCACAAAAAGTCTACTGAACTCCCATTAAAATTTACAAAAAAATTAATATTTATTGCACTTAAAAATCACTTGATGACTGCATCTGATTTCACATTTCGTTTGTTTAATGGACTCGCCTTAAAGCCACATTTCCTTATATGGAAAGAATATATTCTTTAGAAAAATACTTTAATACAAGTTAATTTAAGTCAACACATTTTCATCTCACTATTATCTTTCGTAATATAACTAATATATGAGAAATTATAATTAATAATTTTTTTTCCAATTATTTTCACAATAAAACGTTAACATTTAATAATTTTCTTGCAGGTTTTAGTTGTAAATATAATCAAAGAATAATTATTTTAAACAAAACCAATAATTATTTTTTATCCAATTTATTTGCTTTTGGGAGGATTCTTGAGGAAGATGTGCAGCAGTAAAAGACTTTTTAAAAACTGTTTGTGTTGGAAGCTTGAAAAGAGTTCAATAGCATAAAATGCGATTTATTTTGTTAACCAGGTTGTGCAAACTAACCAGCTTAAGAAGTAACAACTGCTGGTAATGGCAGCGCAGCATGCAACCCAGCAAACATGAGCATATAATCTCAAGCCATAGAATACTTTCAAATTAAGTTTTTTTTTATACTATTGATGATAATTTGAAAGAGAGCTGCTTCAGACAAACAAATTCGCAGTTTGTTCAAATTAAATATTTATATTGAACTTTTTTTAAGTGTTGTTTTCGAATCGTTTTAAACTCATTTTGGGATTAAGTGCAAATAATAAAATATACTGGTATATCCCGGTATAACGATATAATGTCAGGCCCATTCGTTAAATCGCAAAGTTTTTTCAATTTACGTTCGTTATATCAGATTTTCGTTAAAGTAAAATTCGTTATACCAAATTTTGCTTGTATATCCATTTGAATTCTAAAAAAAAATTATATTCCATTAGATATCGAATACCCATATGATTACATACCTTTTTATAATATTTTACAATTATTATAAGTTTGAAATTTTATAAATGAATTTAGCAACTCATCTCTGCAACAGTATGTATATACACACGTTTTGTTATTGTATTTCATATATCATAAGATCTTTAGTTGGATGTGACATAAAAAAATATTTACTACAGTCATATTAAAAATGCAAGTACTGAAAGCATAAGGAGTACTCAATATAAAAATGTTAAATTTTTGCTATATACAGGCAAATCTCGGTATAACGAATCCCGCTTTAACGAAAATCCGATATAACGAACGTCCAAATTTTTTATACTAACAACCTTATATAGCGAATACCAGCATAATTTTATAATGGATATAACGAAGAAAATATCGCAAAATAAAAAACAAAAACTAGCTAGGAACATATTTTTAAGATTTTGTTCTACTTTGTATAGCGAATATTTTGATAAATAACGAACTGCAAAAAATATTAAACACAAAACAATGTAAATGCAAAAAAATGTGATTCCATTAGTTTTGTATTTTGTAGCTTGCTTGAAAATAAATTACCCTCATTATTTTTATTGTATTCTATCATGTCTACAATAATAATAATTAAATAACACTCGAAAAAAATATTTGCGATATAACGAATTTTTCGGTACAACGAATGGGCCTGACATTATATCGTTAATTATAGCTGGATTCGCCTGTATGTAAATTTTTTCTATAATATGGTAAATATTTCTTACGTTTACGTCAACCCGACAACAAAAAGTATGCACTTGCGTTGTATGTATGCTACTTCAATTGTAGGATGCTGTCAATAGTACTCAATTGTTACCGAAAAGTTGATAAGTGCAAATTTTTTTATAGCGTTGCAATTACACCGCGTTACACACATTCTGTCCTAAGAACCAAATATACTTTTTCGGAAAGGGGAGAAAAAATAAAAATACACGTGTATCGGCGATTTTCATGTACACGTAATGTAAAAATTTAAAAATTTGGAGTCCCTTCAAGTTATGCTGAAAAAAGAGAAAAAAAATTTAAAAAAAAATCTGAGAATTGATAAAAATCTATTTGTTTTTTTAAATTTGACATAATACAGACATTTCCACGAGTCTGCCTGCAAAAACACAGCTCGATTGGATCACGGAAAAAGGGTTAAAAACTTATCTAAAGTTTTTCAGACAGAGGGACACTACGAGCTTTATATTTTTATTAAAAAAAAATTCTGACGTGTACACGAAAATCGCCGATACACGTGTATTTTTATTTTTTCTCCTCTTTCCGAAAAATTATATTTGGTTCATAGGACCATAGGTGTTATGAATAAATTTCTGCAAGAAATTTCTTCCTTTTCTAAATAGATTTTTTTGTTTTCCCCAAATTATTTGCTACTGTTTGAAATTATTCCCCGGGAAAAATTTCTCGTTGAATTTTATTCATAATTGCCCTCATAATAAAGAATAAGACGGAATAAATTTGTCAAACTTATGAATTTTCCAAATGATATTTCCCTTCCAAAGCTCATTGGATTCTTTTTGTTTTAAAAATAATTCTTAGTTGTATATTGTAGCAAGTTTGATGAAAATAACCGTGAGAAAGTAGTTCATTTATTTTGCTCTTGTTGTTAATTTATAAAACATATGTCACGAATAGTCATTAAATTATTCAAACTGCACGTATAAAATTGTATGGAACTTTTAAATATTATAAAAATATACCATAAAATCAACGAAAATTTTAATTTATAAATGGTTGTTATATAAAAATTGCTAAGAAATCCCGAAAAAGAAATCCTAAGATTGAATTTTACAAATGCCGGGAATCGGGATTTTACAAATCCCGAAAATCCCGGCAGCTCGGGATTCGGGATTTCCCGTTTGGCATCCCTAGTTCACACGCAGCTTTCAAAGAGTTTTTTTTGATATGTTTATGTGTACATACATATATGTATTTGTATGTTCCTTAAGCAGCTTATAATAACTGCTTACTTCACTTATTTGTTATTCAGAGCGTTCATTAGTTTTTCTCGCTTAAAAAAATTAATTGTTCTATACTTTCTTACTCTTTCATATCTCGGCAGCTAGTGCCGAAATGTTTATAGACAACTCCTGTGTATGCCTTACGAAAAGAGGGTGTTCGGTTGACTTATAGTCGAATATTGGTAAATATATCGCTACTTTAATATAGAAAGGCCATAACTCATACAAAATATATATAAAATCGGGTTTTTTGCATTTTTCAATAGAAGAATATCGATTACTCGACTTATTTCCAGAAACCGGTTTTCGAATAGTTCGAATATTTGAAATTATGAAAACCCCGGTTTCGGTTTTTACAATTCAGGAAAAACCGGTCAACCGGTTTTTTAAGTAAGAACATTATTATTAAAAAGTTTTGATTTTAAATTGCTTTATAAAGACAATAAGTTAACTCTTCATGTAAATACTATCAAACAATACAAAAATTAAAGGTAAAATACAAAAATTAACTTCATATACTTATGTATGGTACACAGATATATGGGGGATTCCATTCTGGCGTTGCGTGACATTTGTACGACAAAATGTTGAAAAAAATTTAAAAATCATGCTTGAAAAAAGTTTTTTCTTACATTTGAGAAGCAATTAAATAGGTCTATATTTAGTGAACAAATTGTGACAATAAAACCTAATGATTTCAAGATATATATATATAATGACCTGGCGTTACGTTACAAAAAACAGAAGTGGGGTTTGACTTGACTAACAAAATTGCTCAATTCTGCGAACTGGTCAAGACTTTTTTTGCTAGGACTTGGACTGATAAATATTTATTTTCCAAGCATCTAAATTAAAAAATCGTTCCCCCTTTTTAGGGTACAAAGGTGAAAAACCAAAGGTGAAAAAAGGAACCCTATTGTTTTCGCTACGCTGTCCGTCTGTCCGTCACACGGTATTTTCTCAGGAACCGTAAGAGCTATGGACCTGAAATTTGGACAGAGTATGTAGAACCTTGGCCACTACAACAACAAATACATGAAAATTAAAAATTAAAGGGTGCTCCAAAACGAGCGACGAAAAATGTTAAAATCTCATGTAATATACATACAATTGTATGTACATATGTATGTATATTGACACTTGAAATTTGTAAAATTGGTGTATTTTTATGTAGACTACAACAAGTAACATTAAAATATTAAAAAATTTAAATTAAAGGGTGGTCCATCAGTTAATGCAATTTTGACTATGTAATTTTGACAACTTGCTATATCTTGGATACCGTAAGAGGTAAACTCTTGAAATTTTCAAAAACGGTAAAACTAAAAAATTCGGAAAAAATCGTCAAAACCTGAAAAAATCACTAAAAATTTAAAAACAATCGCCAAATCGAAAAATCTCTACCAAATTAAAAAAAAAATCTAGCACTAAAATAAATCGCCAAATTCGATAATATCGTATATATGAAAAAAAATCGCCAAAATGAAAAAAAAACGCCAAAAACCGGAAAAAAATCGCCAAAACGCGAAAAATGCACCAAAACCAAAATAATTGTTTATGTGAAAAAAAATCGCCAAAATGAAAAAAGTCGCCAAAAATTAAAAAAAAATCGCCAAATTTAAAAAAAATCGCCAGAACAAAAAAATCGCCAAAATTGAAAATAAACGCCAAAAACCAAAAAAAAACAAAAAAATCCTCAAAACGAGAAAAAAAAGTGCCAAAACTAAAAAAATCGCCAAAACCAAAATAAAATCACCTATATGAAAAAAACGCCAAAGTTAAAAAAATCGCCAAAATAAAAAAATCGCCAAAGTAAAAAAACGCAGAAATAATAAAAATCGCCAAAATTAAAGAAACTTCAAAAACCAAAAAAAAATCGCCAAAACGTGAAAAAAGTGCCAAAACTCTGAAAGCGCCAATAAATTCAAAAAACCCCTAAAACTAAAAAAACGCTTAAAAACAAAAAAAACCAAACAAAATGCCAAAACTATAGTTCATATTGGCTAAAGTTCGTATTGAATTACATATTTCGTGTCCGTACGGAACCCTTCGTGCGCGGGTCAAAGTCGCACTTCACTGAATTTTTTTTCTATTAGCCTTAGTATCTGGCGTTACGTTATATGGCGTTTCGTTACTTAAATTTCCACTTGATATTCTTATTAAGAAAAAGATACACAAAAGATTAACAAAACTATATTTGTTATTTATAAATATTTATTAGCTTTATCCGCAGCGTCGCTCACGTTGTATTTTGGAAAATATAATTAAAATTTATGAATGTGTTGTTTATTGTGAGTCGCTGATAAGGCCGATAAAATAAAATTAAAAAACTGAATAAAAACTGGTTTTAAGACTGGTTAAACTATCCAAACCGAATCGAAAACTAGCCTTACCAGTCCAAAAATATATTTTTCGAAAAAAATCCGTACCATATACAAAACAAAAACCGGTTCCGAACCGCATACAAAAAATATGATTTGTTTGACGCTGGTAATGTAGCTTTCCATTGGTGAAATAATTTAAAACCCGGTTTGGTCGTGAAAGCGAGGAAAACAAACGAACAAACTCAAAACCAAAATTTCAAGTAAATTTAAAGAAACATTGTTCTAATAAAAAAAAAATACTCACAATCTGGCGTTACGTTACGCACTTTTGAATATTAATATTATATTAAATATTTGTTGTATAAACGATTTTTTTATTATTATCACATAAGGTAATAACACTTTATTAACATGTCAAATTTCACGCACTTGCGATAGTCAGCGTAGAGATAATGAAAATAAATGCTACTGTTCCTGGCGCTAAGTTACATTGAAATATCATTTTAAGAAAACCCGAGTTTTTCGGTTAATTGATATATAATGGCTTTCTCTTAATTTGTCTATGATTACTTGTTGTTGTAGCAATAGTTTTGCAATAAAAGTATTACTGTGCAATTGCTCCTAGAAGTATACAAAGTAAAGAGAAAATGTTCATGAAATTAAGTAAAACTTACCAAAACGAGAAGCCTAACTTTGTAGCCCATTATTTCGCCATCACAACTAAGGAAAGCTTCGAACTCTTAAATTTAGTTAATTTTAAATATTTCTAATCTAAAACACAGAAAAACAAATATGTTGGTGAACTTTAAATTTTTCCGTCATGGTGGACTTTTTTTTTGGAAGTGCCCATGTATGTATATCGAGGGTTTATAAAGGGTTCAAAAAGTGCTATCCGCAAGGCTTAAACATTTTAAAAGAGCGCAAAAAACTGTTATTTTCTCAAAATGCAAAGGTTATAATTAAATTTTGATGAATAGTACCATTTACAGAAAACATCTTTATTTTACTAATGTCAAATACAGTTATTGGACTGCAAGAAAATAACAGTTTTATTTTGTCTACTAAAATATTCAAGAATTTCAGATAGCACTTTTTGAATATAAACCCTCGATATGTAATACATATGAATGTATGGACAAGATGAATGTCTAACTCAATAAAAATATGAAGCAAAATGCCCACAAAACTAAAGAACAATTTTTGCAAATTTATTTTGACATCCATTGCACGCCATAAGGAAAATTTAATTCGCCTCTGCTCCACCAAATAAAATAATTTCGCTTTAACTTCAAGTTTCAGTAAGTGTGCAACACTCAAAAAACGCTTAGAACTTTTACACTGAAACAAAAAATACTTGGGAAAATTAACAGAATATGTTGGTCTAAGTTTTAACATAGTAAAAACTATTTTTTTGCTAAATATATACAAATCGAAAAGTATTCGAATCATCATTAAATTCGACTCATTTTAAATTGTAAAAAAACGCACTATTCGACATTCGAAAAATAAACATTTTGAAATGACCGACAACCGTATTCTGAAAAATCCGGGCCTTAAAACCGGTTGAAAACCCGATTCGATCACCCTAATACTAATCTCTATTAACGATATGTTGCTGGAGTAGAGAGCGTGACCCTTTTTGTGATGACATAACTTCTAATTGTCTTCATATTCTCAAAAATTGTGTGTGTGCAAAAATTCAGTGAATGATTATTCTTAATTTCGTCTCTAGCATGTACTCCAAATTATGACAATATTATTGAATAACTCAGCAAAGTTGTTCCAAAATAGGAAGGAAAATTTCATTAGTGTAACACAATATATTTCAAACATTTGACTATGTGTTCGTTGGGTTACAAAAAACATCGCAAACATCTAATAAAACCACCACAACAATAAAGTTAAATGCATTAGATATTCGCATGTAGATAGTTGGACACAAAAAATTAGATGTTGGAATATAACACCAAGACTAACGCCAAGAAGAACAAGTAGTCGCTCGCTTCAGTGGTAGCAAACACAGATAAATACTCGTAGTTGTTGGTCTTTCTTGACTTGGCAGAAGTACATACATAAATACAAAACAATCTCCAATAAGAAGCTTCAGCTTCACAAACATTCACTTGATTACTTAAATGCTTTGGGCAAAAATAATAAGAAAATCAGAAAGCCAGCGAGAATGATAAACGAAAAGTTGTTAGAGATTTTGATGTATTCATTCACTTTTGCATTAACAATCATTTCGATACAGCCGGCCGGGCGGGCAGCCACTACGTTGCTTGACTTTGTTGAAAACTCTGTAGTTAAAAAACAATTATAAAAAATAGTCATTTAAGTTATCTTCATTTAATTGGAAATTATAGATTTTTTTTCGAAAGGAAAAGGCAACTTTTCCTGAGCGACGAGGCTCATTTTAAGATTAACGGGTTTGTTAAGAATGAATGAAACCAATCCACAAAAAACCCTACAGACTCTGATATTATGTTAGGATTAGTATCCGCTGAAGCAGGAGTGACCAGTTTCTATGCTTTCATCACTTGAACTTTCCTACAACAACTGATACAAAGGGGCAATAATGCACATCAGCAAAATGCGTGCTATTGTTATTTATTGACTGTCAGAACTGGGATGATTGGGTGATTCAATGCCACCCTCAAAAAAAAGATATAATATCTTTTATAGATATATTCTGATGAATATGTGTGGCTTTAACGCTGTAGCTTGGTTTTTTTTTCGTTTGAAAAGTGACTTGATCTAATATTTTTTGGAAGTTATCATACATTTTCTGGTTGATGAATCGATAATATCACTTCTGAGGTTTGAACCAAAATTGGTTAAGCCATTGGAAGCGGAGGGACCTCCTATGTATCTATCTGTAGCACCATAGCCTGTAGTTGGGGGGTTTGAAAATGGTTAACTTTACTTAATTTTATATAATTCATCTAATAACGCGTATCGTAATTTGTCTAGAATATATTTACTCTAAAAAGAAAAATATAAAAAAAAAATACAGAGGTACTTATTCGAGAGCGAGTAAAAAAGCCCAAAAAGTGACGACAATGTCGACAACTGGAATATGGGTTATTAATTATTTTAATAATTCGCACACTGCGCTCATTTTGTCTGCTACAGATCGACGATTATCAATTTCTTTTGGTGAGAATTTGATGATATGGATATAAATAGGAGGAGGTCGATACGTGGCATACAGCTCAAACTATATTGCATATTCTGCACAAGCGATTTGAGGGCCAGGTGTTCCCATGCAGTTGATGCTAATCGGAGATTTCGCAAGGGCCACCCAGCGAAGCCACGACGAACATGTGCATCGTGCATATTCCATACATAAGGATATCAAGAGACCATTCAAACGAGTAAAAAATTTCGATATCTTGCACAGACTTTGTTTTAATTAAATTTAAAGATAGAAAGCGCTTAATGAAGTACCCTTTATTTATATAAGAATATATATTACAAAATTATATTTAAAAATTGCTACATCTGCATTGAGATAAATAAAATTCGTGTTTGCTTAAATTTAATCTCTCTCAGAATATGTAAACATTTGGTTTTAACGTCTGTCCCCTTAATTGTATATTAACGCTCATGCCGTGGCAAAATGCTACAATAGGGAACTATTTTATTGGCAATTAATATTTTGTTTAGTGAAAATTTCTTTAATTTAATTTTGTCATTATTTCAGCCTATGTACGGTAATAAAATTCAGTTGATGTGTGGTATTTAGTAAAATTAAGCAGCCTTTTATGGTTTGTTACAGCGGCTGATTGTATGACTGTATGCCTGCACTGGTATATGCACAAGAGTACAAAGTTGCACGGCTGCATGATGTCGATGATGCATCAACATATTTTAAATGTTAAAAGGTCATTGTTCTATTCATCGAATTTATTTTTGTTTTGATTTTAAGTGCAACATTAAGCAGAGAAGCGACAGCAGCCGCCCCAACAATAACAACAAAACTGTGATTTGTTGTAGTACACTCATCACCAATGACAAATCATAGGGACTGATTGATACGGCGGAGTAACAGTAGCGGCAGCAGCAACAGCTACATATAATAACAAAAGTAGCAACTGCATCATAGTCTATAAATTGATTAGAAAAGATGCAATGTGATGCGATGCGATACAATGGTTTGCTTAAATATTTCACTACTATCAATTTAATTTTATTTATATTCTTTGCTGAGTTTGTTGTTGGTGTTATTGTTGAAAAGACTTTTGAAAATACTCGAGGGACAACAGCCAATTTTCCAAAAAGTTCAGAATGCCGTGCATATATCGAACAGAATTTTGCTTTCGATAAAGTATTTTAAAAACGACACTGCGTGACATTCGCAACGACATTCTTTGTCTAATGCGTCTCATACTACCAACTGCAAATTCGTTCGATCAGCACTTTCGGCTGCAGTCCAAGATCGAAAGTTGCTCATGCCTATGCTTTTAATGGATTTTCGTTTTAAGTATTTCGTGACACTTTTCTACTCAATATTAAGATTTATATTAAAACTTATACTTTATTACGTAACTTTAGACTAAGGGCTGGAACAGAATAGAGTAGTTGTAGTAGTTGAACAACAGAATATTAAAGCTTTCTGCCTGGTTACCAAATAAATATTTCTTTAAAAACTTTCCAAGATTATACAACAATAATGTGTGAATTTGTTCAGTTCACAAGCTCGAATTTACTTCGTATCTGTTGCCTAAAAATCCATAAAATATTTTAAATATCTGATAACTAAAAACAGAAAGTACATTCTTCTTAAGGTGCGTATCCTCAAGCAACAAAATTCTGCAAATTCGCAAAATATCGCAATATTGGAAAGAAATACTAAAATTTATTAAAACTTGCTAAAACTGCAAAGCAAGCAAACATTCCGGAAAAGTCGCGAAAACTGTGAAAATTTGCACAAAAAAACACTTGCTAAAATGTTGATGATTGCAGAGCACAATATTGATTAAAAGTCCCTGAAAATATAATATAACAAAAAAAATTGGGAAAATTACTCCTGTCGCGAAAAAAGCGATAATTCCGAAAAGTTTCAAAATTTTAAATAAGTTATAATATTGATTACAAATCGCTAAAACTGTAAGAACTGCAAAACATTCGGCAAAAATCGTGAAAAAGTCGAAAATTCGCAAAAAGTTACTTACAGCGGGATGATAATAAAGTCTAATATCGTTTAAAAATCAGCAAAAATGTTAGGACTCTGACAACATGCAAAAGTCATTTTTCGCGAACTTCGCAAAAAAATCGCTAAAAATTGCAAAATTTTAAATAAGCCATAATATTAATTCAAAATCTGTAAGACTGTAAGGAATGCAAAAAAATGGCGAAAAGGATGAAAATTTGCAAAAACTTACTAACAGCGGGATGATAACGAAGTTTAATATTGTTTAAAAATCGGCGAAACTGTCAGGAAGCTGAAAAAAATACAAAAGTCACTAATATCGCGAAGTTTGCAGAAATTCGCGAGAAGTTGCAAAATCGGAAGCAAGCCCTAAAATTTATTAGAAATCGCCAAATGCCGTTGAAAATAAAAAAATTTCGAAAAAAAACACAAGTTAGCAAATATTGCTAAATGTAATAAAGGAATTATCAATAACAATTGACTACATAATGTTTTACATAATAATAATGTCGCGCAACAAAGTTCAAAATTTCGAATTTATCGCTTCAACTTCCACTGCAACGACTACCACCACTACGCATTCTGTTTACTTTCCAGTTTTTAACTTTTGACACGTTGTTGTTACATTGAGTTACGTTGTACTACAGCTACTGTTCTGTTCCAGCCTTAAAGGCAGAACTAGTTTTTACTTTCTGTTCTGTTACGAATCAGCTGACCTTTTTTTGTTTATAGAAATCTTTATACAAGTCGTTAGTTCTTCTGTTTCGATATCAAGGATTTATATTAAAAAAAATGCTATCTGCAAGGCTTGCAAATTTTAGAAGATCGCAAAAAACTATTATTTTCTCAAAGTGCAAGGCTTATAACTAAATATTGCTGAATATTACAATTTACAGAAGACATCTTAATTCTACTAATGTTAATCAAATACAGTTATTGCTCTTTTACTTCGATAAAATAACAGTTTTATTTTGTCTACTAAAATATTCAAAAATTTCAGATAGCACTTTTTGAATATAAACTCTCGATATGCTCTTTTTTGGTTCAACCTGTGAAAATCAAAAATTGTTAAGTAATTGTAAGTGACAACATAAATGAAATAAAAAAAATTTTGAATAAACTGTGATTATGCTTTAAGAATCTAAAATATTTAATTTTTACCAGAAAAACATAAAATTATATTTAAATATAACAGTGGACGATGCAAAACTCATCACCTTAGTGGAAAACTGGTGCCTTTCTGATAAGAAACAGCTGATAAGTCATAATAGATATTAAAATTTAGAAACAGAACGGCACTGCTCTGTCAGTACTTGAGTCAAAAAGTTGGTCAAAAAGGCAAAAATAAATTTAAAAAAATCTTAAGAACTAACCCTCTTATGCAAAAAAATATTTTACTATAGCTTTAAAGTTCATAGTAGTTGCCAAGCACTTTAAGGCTAACATTGCTTTGTTAAGAAATTGTATGCAAAACACAACTTTAATTATTTTGTTATTTAATAATAAATACTGGTAACAACCACTTCACAGCTCATGATGTACAAAATTGAATACAATTTCATTCGGGTATTAAAATATTTTTTTATTTTATTAAATAAATTTTTATTTTCTTGAAGACTTAGCTGAGGTTCGAAATGAGGCCGCATGTTTATAAGTTTTCGATGGCTACATCAGCATCTAAAACATTTTCAACAGAAATTCAACATATTTATGTGTTCGATTGAAGACAAAACACACAAATTGTCTCCCAGATTGTCAGCAACAAAGTCAAAAGTGTTTAATTGAGAACAATATAGAAGACATTACCTTGAACGATAATTTCCTTTAAATTTTCGACTAAAAAACAAAATAATAGAGGGTAATCGCACAAGAATCATAGATGCCAATCTGGCCAATTGGGATGTAAGGATACATAGAGCTTTCTATAAATATCTCGTCTTTTAAAGATTTTCAAGCATCTCTTCAGTAAATAATAGAAGGAATCTGACAGCCCTCGTATAGTTCAAACTTTATTCGCCGTATAGAGTATAATAAAAACTATCAATGCTAATTTCTATTAAAGAATTTACTTACTACATGATTTAATAACAACTGATTATGATTAATATTTATGTTTGTGTTTAACTGAGTCTGTGTTTCCGTGTGTTTTTGCGCCAGTATGTACAGGCTGCCACAAATCATCGTTGTAAACAATTTAAGTTCATTCGAATCAAATTTAATTTATTTTTTGTTATTTTGTATCCATATTACGGCTTGAGTCCAGTAAATTGTATTAGTATATTTTCGTTATAAATAACTGCTAATAGACGAGTGGACGCGTAAATGTGAGTATTATGCCATGGTCAAAGGGAGAGGGGAATCATAATCATAGAAATCATAATCATAGAAATCATAATCATAGAAATCATAGAATTTCCTCTTCTAATTTCTACTGATACATAATATGTACATTTGGAAAGTAATCTGTAGTATGATTAAAGTTAGAGATAACTCTGTCCCGTCAAAAATCTTAACCGACACATTTTTGGACAACGAAAATTTATTGTTTACGATCGCAAATAATCGAAAATTATTTAGCTTGAGCTTTTTTTGCGGTTATGGTATGATTTTGCCACAGTTGGAGCAACTCGTTTAATACTCAAGCTGTGTGATTTTTGTCCCTTAATAATACCAATGCATGTACATTTTAGATTTTCGGGAAATATTATTGCGCTAAATGTAATAAGTTATACTTTAATTTTGTGTATTCCATAGATTTGGCATAAGTTTCGAGCTATTCTTTTTGCGTAGAGCATGATACGAAATAATATTCTCCAACGTGCTAACTCACGTTCAGACTACGTTGTGCAACATGCCTACGAAACAAAACTAGTTTATGCGACGAGTATGCTGAAACACATAACAACAGAAAGAATCTGAAGTTGGCATCGCGAAACCTTAATGAATAAAGTTTTGTATCTCGTTTAAGAACGAACCACATCAACGATTCAATTTTCTGGATTCCACTTGCAAATGCAGTCACAGTTCATTTATCTATGCAATCTGGTATTTATTAGTCGACACAAATACAAAAGTTTTTTAAATTGCACAGACCATTCCAAAGACTACCGGGAATTTAAAAAATTTTGTTATATATTTTTCCAAGAGTGGCAAATTTTATTTTGATAAGACCCTTCAATCCAACATATAAAAAAATAGCACTGTAACTATAACACAGGTCAACATAATTTTTAAGGTTGGTACTTTGATTAAAAAAAATTTCCTGCATATGATACTGAGCTACAATGCCTATAAATTACTTTTTTGAATTGGCTCGGTATGTCGAGATTTTCCGTTATTATGAAAAAAGAGGATGCAGCATCACATAATTTGCATTGACTTGAGCACCAGTTCTTTGATCAAATAAAAAAATACACAGAAAGTTAGAAACAAGTTTACCTTTAAATTATATTCTTATTCTGTTTTTAAGAGTCTTATAGTTTAGGAGATATTCGGAAAGTTTTATACAAAAAAAATAAATTTTTTTTTAAAAAAATTGAGAAAATAGTTTCTCATTACAATAGATTCATTACAATTTAAATTGAGGAAATTTTTATATTTTATAATTAATTCTGATACTGTTACAAATAAAATGAGCCACATTTATTAAAAATCATTCCATTAATTCTGAATTTATTCACAATTAACTGGTAGCATATATACTCGTATTACAGTTTTTTTTATTTTTTTTTTCAATTTAAAATAAATAATAATTAAAAAAGCTGTAATACGAGTATATATGCCACCAGTTAATTGTGAATAAATTCAGAATTCATGGAATGATTTTTAATAAATGTGGCTCATTTTATTTGTAACATATGAACGTATCAGAATTAATAATAAAATATAAAAATTTCTTCAATTTAAAATTGTAATGAGTCTTTTAAAAAACGATATTCTTAATTTTTTTGAAAAATTTATTTTTTTTTTCTATAAAACTTTCCGAATATCTTCGAATTTATAAGACTGTTAAAAAATTAACACGGACGTAATTTAAAGGTCAATTTGTTTTCAAGCATTCTGTGTATTTTTTTATATGATTAAAGAACTGGTTCGCAAGTAAATGCAAATTATGTGAAGCAGCATCCTAATAACGGAAAATCTCGAGATACAGAGGCAATTCAAAAAAAAAGATTTTGAGGGATTGATACACAGTACTAAGGGTATACAAATTGACTATGAAACCTTTGACCTTAAACAATAATTTTTATTCGTTTGACCTGTGTAATCTGACACACTAATAATCACTCTCACATTCGTTTCACTAAGTATAAGGCAAATTAAAATGACTATATGAAACTTACCTTTAAGACTATAGACAAACTACTCGCTGTTGCTGATTCGGAGAAAACACTATCATGCGACTGAGAGAGCCCGTCACGTGAATAATCGCTAAAAGAGAAAAATGTGTGGAAGTATGTATTTAAAATTCTCTTATATGTCAATACTAAAGGCTCAGTTAGCCATCTGTAATGTAATGTTGTAACTGCAACGTAGGAAACAGCTGATCGATATTTTTATATGAATAGTAGGTTACGATACATTGCATCTCTATAACCATTTTCATTACTTTTGCAGTTATATTCCATTACAGTCGGCTAACGGAGCCTTAAGGGGCCTAAGTTTGTAGAACGTATCTCTTTGCATTGAAACATTTTGTATGTGTTTAGTTTTTCTTATTGAAATTTGTTTCCATATGCAATTTATTAACACTTTGCGATACGTTTTACAAAATCAGGCTCTAGTTTTTAATTAAAGTAGATTTATTTGTCATTATGACATGGTATAACTGAAACTCGTTTCTGTAACGAATGTGAGAACTTTTCGAGGCGGAATAATTATTGTCGGAATGGGTGGATAAGAAAAACTTAATTTGTTGATGATTTCTAATAATATTTCTGTTTTTATATGAGTCGTCCTGAGGAAAGCGAGACAATCAATCACCCTTCTTTCGTCCACTTGTCAATATCGTTGTTACGTCAATTCAATACCAAAAATTGGGAATTGTCTATGCGTTGTCACAAGCAATTGAATGCAATTGACAGGCTCATACCATTTGCTAGACCTTAAGGAATATAAATAGACTGTCAATTGCTCTCGGGCACAAATCTTTTTGATATTGAAATAAGCCTGAATACAAAAGTTAAATTCTTCTTGATGCGAAAACTTCTCACAAGTTACAGTAACGAGTCACTGCGCAAGTCTTACCTATCCACCAAGCGACCTTCACTTAAACTACGTTGACTATCAGACATTTCGCCACCACTGGCGCTACCACCACCAGCACTACCAACACCACAATTTTTGGCACGTTGCGTTACTAATGAATTATGATGACCACCACCAGTTCCGCTGTCATTTCCACTGCCGCTATCCAAATCCTGGGACGAGTCACCCATGCTGCGTAACTTTTGACGTTCCGTAAAGAAACTACGATTTATGGCGCCTGGAAAAACTGCCACTCCCATCGACTGTCGCTGACTTAAAAGCGAAGATTTTGTGGCAGCGCCAGTACCTGTGGTAACCGTTGTTGTTGATGCTGATGTTGCATGCGCGTGATGATGGTGATACGATGCTGATGTTTGTGTTGTTGTGCCAAACATATCTTCCGATTCCTGTTGCTGCTGATGTCGCTCAAAATCGTAATCTTTGGCTTGTTGTGAATGCTTTTGATTCTTATTTTTATGTTTTGATTTTGTCTTTGTTTCGTTTATCACATGAAAGTCATGACTTTGATGATGTTTCTTACCGCCTCCCAAGATAGAAATGTAAGCTGATTTGGACTTTGGCAAAGATTGCGTCAAATATGCGTCCTGTAACTGTTGATGGGTGAGTGGCGAGGAGGGCGATGAAGCCGATGCCACTGATGTGATTGAAGAGAGCGTAGCACTGCGCAAATTCTTTTCACTGTTACTACTCGCCGAGGTTTCCGTTAAAACGGAGGTGGGTGTATCACCGGCAGTTGTAGTTGCAGATGTAATTGTGCGTCTGCGAAAGATGCGTCGCAAATTGCGCAATGGATGAAATCTTCGCCTTTTGGTTGGTTCTAAAAAGAGAAAAAATAAAATGAAACATAAATAATTGCAGTAAATAGTAAAAAAAATTAAATCTGACAGGGCCTATCGAGACAGCAGGGCAGCATCGCATTCACCCCTACGAAGTTTTAGCCAAAATAGTTTCAAAATCTCAGTTTTTAGGAATTTTAAATTTAAAAAAGTCACTTAAAGTTTGTACATACAAAAATGGTGTTGAATAGAAAAATGGATACACTGACAGAATTTTTGTTTATTTAGTAAAGTTCAGAAAGCTTTATCACATGTTGAATTTTGCGTGTTGATTCTTGTCTCTTTTGATTTAAGAATTTTCTTAAGGAAAAACAACTCTATGCAGTGTATGGTATAGACAAAGTGATGAGAGTATTGCAGCTCTAGCGGCCAATACTGTCGATGATATTGTCTTTGAGCACTTCGAACGCGATCTTGATTTCGCCTAAAAATCATCTTCTCAGACGAGCCAAATGCTCTGTTGAATCACTCTTTTAATAAGCAAAGTTGCTATTATTGATATGAAAACAATTCAGAACTGTCACATGAAGTTCCGTTTGCATTCCCAAAACTCATTGTCAGTGTCTCGTTTTTGTAAGGAAAGTGGGAACTTTTCGAGTCGAAAAAATTCTTATCATTCTGTAAAACACAGGATGAGTAAGATAAAAACTTTATTTGTTGATACATTTTGTAAGTTCATTTAAGGTTTTATATGAATAACCCTGTGGGAAATTGTACAATTAATATAATTATTCCGTTTCGTTAAAAAATTTACGTTAAATAGCTGATGATAATAATAATCTCTACCCAAGTAGATAGACTAGGGTGCTAATGAAGTGCATGGTTGCACAGAAAAATATCGGTTATTCCCCCAGCTATAAGGTCTAGTTTAATTTTTTTCTCTTCTTTAGAAACTCACATTCATTCAATAAGAATTGAAGTTACTGAACTTAAGCTCGATTAAGAAATTATTTCTGATTAAAATTCATTACAGTTCAATTAAATCTAAAAATGTCTCAATAATTTAATGTAATAAATTCTGCTTTTCATTTACCACAACTGGGGCAAACCTTCATATGCATTGTTGAATAAATTCTATTAAAAACTTCCGCTTGCAAGTTGTTATATTTCTTGTTAAAATTTTTTTTTTATGAACTGAGCTTTTGTAAGTGTGTGTAAATTTGCTATTGTTACAAATGCAATTTTATTTTATTTTTAAGTAGAGATTTTTTTGGTACTCGAAGTGACAACCTTCCGCATTCCAGGTTTGCACGCTAAACACTCGACCACAGGAGCACTCATATTTCAAAGATATATATATATAAATACCAGTTAAGCCCATATCACACTTAATTTTTCTTTCATTTATCAAGTTTTAGAGAAAAATGCAATCATAATCCCCCTTATTGTGAATGGCGTCGTCGACATCATGATGTGACGCCGACGACGTCATTCACAATAAGATGGATTGTAATAGGAAAATTCAACAGGTTCAAAGGGAGCAGCTATATTCAGAAAAATTAAATGTCAAAAACTTGAGTAAAGTTATCGATAACAAATAAAGATCAGTCAAAAAAAATTTAAATTTTTAAACTTAAAATTGACATTTCAAGCTTGAAACATAAAACTGTTCGCTATTAGCGGCTTATGATCAAACATAGCGATTTTTAGTTTGGTTTGTCTTTATACTAGCGGTTTCTGTTAACGAAAATTTGACAGCTTTTAAACATTTTGTTTCCGTTTTATATAATTTGTTCTTTCTAACATTTATTATATATTTGTTCTTTCTAACATTTATATATATCAAATCAATGAAGAAAAAATGAAGTGTCATTAGGGCTTTAAGCTTACGTTAATATCTAATAGTGTTTTCACACTGAAACATTAAAACCATAAACAGCTGATTTTGCATTCACACTGCAAGTTTCGTAAATTCAGGTTTTAACTCACAGACTGTCTAATAACTTTGCTCAAAATAAAATAAATCTTCTGTAGAAGTGCAAGTATTTGTTGTTTTCTGCTTTTTATAACACTTATTTGAAATTTGACAATGGGTTGTAAAATGGAAATTATTTTATATTTTGTAAATAAATATTTAAAAATTATACAACTACTTATACAAAGTGCTTGAAAATCAACTTATTGTATATAAAAAATGCAAAAATACATTACAAAATAATACTTTTTTGTCGGCAGATCGATATCAGTCATATCGTCTGTTTTAACTTCCCAGAGGCCAATGAAAATATTTTCGTTGTTTTCCTTCCAAAAGATTCTTTTTTCTGTAATTTTTGATTATGTATTCATTCTTATTCACTGGTATAAACATTATCAGCTGCTTCTGGTCATTTTAACCTGGCAGCACTGAATTTAGCATAGCGAAAACAAGGTTGCACTTCATAAAACAAACTTAAAACAAATTTAAAAGTGGTTTTAAGTTGTTGTTAACAAAAACAATTTGTATGGTAAGACCAGGTTTTAACAGCTAATTTTAACGTTAAAACTATTTTTTATTAAAACCACGTCAGTGTGAAAATCTATAATATCCCTGCAGACAATTTGGTGACAATTGATCCAAACATACTCGTTGTATGATATGAGAAAATTCGAGTGTTATCAAAAGTACGGAGAAGTCTATGGTGAAAAAAAGACATAGAGTGTAAATAGTTACATATTCACCATTTTCGTAATGTATCGTCTTGATCTTTAGCCAATTTAATTTGGACTCGGTGCAGCATTGTAGTCAGCTTGTCACGCACGCGGTTGTCGGTTCGAATCTCAAAAAATTTTCTGCTTAAATTAAATTATAATTGCATTTGTAGCAATAAAATAAATATAAGATTTCATTGTTGCAGTTAAATGTCGGATTGGCATTTATATATAATTAATATTATTACATTATTATTAATATTAGTTCAGTGACAAATCACAAGGTGCATAAAAAGTATCAATTAATCCCATCCTAGGCCTTCTCCATGAAAAAGTGACTGCTCCAACTTCATAGGAAGTGTTAGAACTCGGACTAGTCCCTATCGCTTGGGGACCGGTAACGTGACTAGCATTGTGTCAGTTTGATTTCCTGCAGGGATAGTTACAGGACAGGTTCCAGAGTGACTTGGACGTCGCACTGGAGGGATCAATTGACATTATGTTTGTAATATTTGTTAGGTCTTCGATCAGTTAAATAGACTAAGTGTTAAGACGATACAACACAAAAATGTTGATTGTGTAACCATTTTAACTAATGCCATTTTTTCACCATACACTACTCTCTACTTTTGGTAACACGTCCATTTGTTTGTGTTAGGTTTGGATCAATTGTCACCAAGTTTTCTGCAGGGTGTTTAAAAACCATTTTATGTGTTAAGTTTCAAATGGAATCTTAGAGTATGCAGAAAATCTATGTTCAAAAGCACCTGTAGCGATGATAACAACATAAAGTTTCTTTGTGGAGTTCTATTTCTATAAGCATTTATTTTTATACCTTATATTTCTTAGTTTTTCGTTAAGTAATCAATCTAATGCAGGGTATACACGATACTTAATTTCGTACTTAGCGTAGTATGAGTTGTAGTACGGGTTTTCAGATACACGTTACTACAAATCATACTAGTTCATTTGAAAAAATATTTTTAAGGCAACATTAATTATGCAGTTGAAAAGAATAAAAAAATAATGCAAAAACTACAGGGGCATGTTGTAGAGAATGGTTAAAATAGTGTTTTATTTTTTTTTTATTAAAATACATAAGGCTTATTTTAAAATTGAGCCACAGAAACATTGCGTTTTCTAAATCAGCTCCTCATAAAACAAATTTTACTGTACAACAGCATGATACACAATACTTATTATCGTACTAAGCGAAGCTTCGCCAACAAAAACCAAAATTTTTGATTTTCATAATACAAAGTATACTTCATAAGTACGACAACATGATAGAAGTTACTAATTTCATACTTGTACGATTTATCGTACGATTTGTAGTATCGTCTATACTCACCATAACTGTAACATTAGTATTGTGTACTTAAAAAAATAAATTGTGCCTTATGTCTTCTTTCAAAGCTGTCGGAATTTAAAATTAATTACTAACCTCAATTTATAATTCTTTTATAATTTCCTGCAATTAATTTAATTTAATACATGAAAAACTGCGAAGCAACTGGTATTTCGAACACAACAGTTCATTTGAAATTTGGCTGTGTTTTGTTTTTTACTGCCTTAAATGGAAAAGCAAATCGAGTATTTTGTAATGAAAATGTGAGTTATTATGAATTGTTGAAATTTTGATCTATAAATATATTTTATGCGATTGTTTAAAATCCTTGAATAAATTACAATAACATTTACGAAGAATGGTAGTATTATTCTAAATATGTACTTCAACTTAGAGAATAGTTAAATAAATAACTTCTTCTAAAACTCTAAAAAAGGCAGGCGCTGGTAATCATAAACGCTTTTCAAAGTTAAAGCAGTTTTAAAAAAAGTCCTACCTTAAACCAAGATTAGCTTTAGAAATCTTTTATGAATGCCGTCGTTTCTGCTAAACTATATCAGCCGTATTCATAAAAATTTTAAACACCGTTTCATAAGTTGTTTAAGCAATATTCGCTAAAATTGTATTCATAATAGAATTTTAGCTTAAAACCGTTTTTTAAACCTTGCGTAAATTAGCAAATTTTAAAATTGACTGGCCCCATGTTTAAACCAATTTTAAGATGACGTTCTTGTATTTTTGCTTTGTGTTTTTTACATTTTTAGTTTAGCCTGTATGTATGTATGTGTGTACTTATGTATGTACGTAGATATATGTACATGTGAATGCTATTTAGAAGAAGAAAATAAAATTGTATTTTTTTAGAAGCTCATGATGAAATTTCAAATGAACTCCAAATAAATATTTACCAGAGAAGGAGCAATCAGCTTTCCATTCCCATTTCGTCTTTTCTCAATTTAGGTGTAAAGAAAAATAAAAATAACAATTATAGTGATGTATAAAAACTCACAACAAATAAAATAAAACTCGTTATTCTAGTGATTCTTTTAAGAAAGATTCGCTATAATCTATTTTTATTTTTTTAAATTTGGACGAGTTGGAACACATTTTTTATTGTATAAAAACAATATTTTTCCAAAAATGGATAAAAAACAAATACAGATACGAGTACTTTGTGAATTAATAATCGTTGTTTAGCAGAACTAGGATGCAAGTGACAAATAGTGTTCCCACGATATTTTTTAAAACGCAGGTTAATTGATTTTTATTTAAAACACTGATTATGAATACCAATATTTAAAAAACCTTATTTAGCCTTAAAATATATTTTAACTAATATAGTTTTTAAACCTCAATCAACTTTTTTTTATGAATACGGCTGTATAAGTTTAGCAGAAAGTAAGACTAAGCAGAATGAATAAATTTACTTTATTAAACGAAGAAATTATTTTTATATTAAACTAATAATTTTACTTCCTTCTCAAAATTTTCACATGTCCCAATTTTAAACGAACAGTTTCTATGTATTAGATGCGTAATTGCTTTCAGCCCATTTAACACCTCCTTGTCAAGCAAAATACACATCCACATCATTTTTTTTCTCTTTATACAACCGCTGCTTGCCCTTAAAAGCTTCGTATATGTATGTACGTGTCTTTACCACAAAAAGATAAAAATGTCATGAAATTTTGTTTATAGGCTGCAAAAAAAAATTATTAATGGCAAAACAAACATTCATACATATATTTTTACATGTATTCTTGAAATGAATGCATAGAACGAATGTTCAAATATTTAAATACCAAAACACTCCCTGCAATAAAACAGATCACATATTAATTTCATTAAAAAAAACGCAAACACAACTAAAATACTAACGAGAAAAAGATTGATGAAGGAGAGAGGAGTTTAGAAGCAAAAAAAGAAAAAATTGTTTTCCAAAAAAAGTGTCGCCAAATGAAATCATGTGAGTCATATGGCTAAAATGTAGCAGGATGATTTTCAATTATTTTAATGTCATTTAAATAAAATAAATACAACGGAAAATTCATAACATTTGAATCTCCTCAGATGTCCACACACATTTTTTTTAGTTTATTTTTAAACATCAAAAGAAAAGATTTCAAAGTGAATTGAGGCAAGCCTACCTTATTAGGGTTCCGTATACCAAAGGTGAAAAGGAACCCTATTGTTTTCGCTACGCTGTATGTCTGTCCGTTACAGGCTATTTTCTCAGGAACCGTAAGAGTTACGAACCTGAAATTTGGACAGAGTGTGTAGAACTGTGTAGAGTGTGCAATCAAAATCCTGCCTTTAGCTAAAGGCAAATTGTGAAAATGGCCCTTAAATTGCTTCCATAAAAGTTTTTGAAGTAAGTAATCTTGGCTGCATGAAGGAATTATAAACAAAGTGGAAGGTGAAATATGAGTGACGCATAATTGGTGTCAGTGGGTGGCTGGTGTGACAGCATCATTGAATTCAATATTTTCATATTATTTATACTTGTGTTATAAGTATGTAAATGAAATGAGTTCTTAAAAATTAATGAGCGTGTGTGTGTGTGTGTGTGACAGGAATTTAAAATAACAATTATTTTTACTGATATCTTGAAAATAACTGAGCCGTGTAATCATATAATTTATAAAACTGTGAACTTCAATATATTGTGCTTCAGTGCACTGAGCTCAAAATTATCGTGTGTATTATGTCTAAAACTCAATTCCGCACCTCTGTTAAATGTCATCATATCATTATAGCCTGTTTTCTAAAAGACGAAATCATCTAGCAGTATAAAATGGCTGATTAAGGGCCATTATTACAACTTAAAAATAGTTAAAAGTAGGATTTTGTCAGACGTATAAAACGCTATTCATTATTATAAATTTACCAGGTAGGATACATTTGCCTTTAACTTAGCGCTCACTTTAGGTTAAGCTAAAATTGTACTGATGGACAACTTTTTATACGTCCGATAAAATCCTACTTTTAACTAACTTTAAGTTATAATAATGGCCCTTAAAGTGGCAGACTTGCCAAGAAGAAACTGACACTCAGGCGGTCCACAATTATTACTGGTACAGCATACAAAATTCTTTGGAACTTATTAGATGATAGTAAGATAAATTTTTGAAAAATTTAGTTCAAAAACCTTTTCAACGTTTGCCCAGCTCTGGTGGAGCGCAGAGTAGATTAACTAATTTTTTACTTCTTTCAGAAACTGGACTATCTTTGCCATTTTTTTTTCGGCTGACGTAATAAGTTGGAATTGGTGAGAAGTTATGTGCGTGAATTTAAAAAGCCGGCAATGAATTGTGTTTTTGCTATTCATGCTGACTCATAAAATTTTAAATACAAATGCGTAGACATCGTTTAAATTCAACTACTCTGATGTACGCACACTCGCAATGACATTGATTTATAAATAAGTTGAAATAAATATGAATGCGACGTTGACATTCATATTCATACTCACACTTACACTTACAAAGCATCTCAGTTTGTTTTCTAATTTCAGGAAAGTACTTATACTACTCGCATTGATTTAGCTCATTTAGCTAATGTATGTATGTTTATTTAAAAGTTTAGTTGTTAAAAAGTTTGCAAGTAGTATACAATAGTAGTAAATAGGGTTGTTTTTCAATTTCAGCAAAAAAAAAAAGATAAGCAACAGAGAAAGAAATACACAACCGCATAATGAGAACTTTAATGTTCGTTTGCGAAGTTCGCATTGTGAATTATAATAATTTATTTTGCATCGTCCATAGGCATTGAATTAAGGAGAGTTGAAATCAACATCATCATAAATGTTGCTATGTATGAGTTCGATGAGCACTTCAAACTTTCGAGTGAATCTGACTCATAGAGAACATTGCATAAGTAGGAGTGCGCATAAGTACAAGAAATTATAAGTCATGATTTAACTGTATTCACTACACTACTCACTACTCATTGCTCTTCTCTGATACGAATGCAGTTTAAATAGCTCTTCGAGCGTAGCAATGGGTCATTTAGTCATTCACTAATCTGATCAATCAATAATAATACCTAGAAGGTGAGAAAACATCGATTTTCAGAGAGTTTCTTCATTTAAACTGTACTTTCAAGCGTCCGCACCACAATTCGTTGTTAAGTTCACTCGCTAATTGCGAGTTTTAGCGGTTGTATTATCGGTTGTATCGATGGCTGCGCGTACAGGTATTATATTAATTGTATACTTTATTACTGAGTTCGGCAAGTAATTTTAAGTAGAGCCCGGCTAAAGTTGAAGTGCTTTTGCCGAGATCCAAAAAATAATAATCAATAGCTGCTAACTTTAAATTTTCATTTGGATTTTATTAGCGATAAAATATATAAACAATTAATACGAAAAATTACATCTGCGGTCTTTAGCGAGATCTCTAAAGCTTGGCTTACGCGGAGAACAGCTTATGCGAAGAGTGTCTTCCATTACATTTAAAACTCTGTCAACTATGTGATAACAACGATAAAGTTTTCTATAAATGCATAAAAATATTTGTCACCTATATGCACATATATATATACATACATACGTACACATGCACATTCATACACACAAAATTTTTGCGCTTTTCATACATATTTTTTTCTTGACTTTTCAAATAAATTTTTTCAGCTCATTCAAGCAATGATGATGACTAAAAAAAATACTTTTAATACTTGTGCCAGTATGATGAACGTGAAAAATGTTATTAAAGATTTGTGTGTAAATTGTGTGTAAATTGCATTAATGTCGGATCAAAGTCTATTAAATTCAATCTCTTTTTTAAGCCTAGGAAATTCACACTGAGCTGCCAAAGGATGCATAAAAACATTTAGAAGGAAATATAAGTCGATTATTTTATTTTTTACATATTATTTACCTTTAAATATATCATTTATAAGTAATGAATGAAAACTCTTTAATATGATTAAATGAATTTGTTTTGTAAAATTAATTAAATATGTATGTATTCATATTAAATAAACTAATGAGAAAAATTAAATGAAATGGATGGAAGTTAATTTTTTATCTCGAGCTAGCAAAAAAGCGGGAAAGACAGTAGCGAAAAATTTTTTTTTTCGATTTCCTCTTCTAAAAGAAAAGTGAAATTTTGCTGAAATATTTCATATTAATGATAATGATAAAGTGCTTTAAAAATCAGAATCTTAATTGTTCAATAATATGTTTCTAAATTTATTAATATTTATTGCTAATTTTCGGGCCTGCAGCAAGAAAAAAACAATAACAATGCAATAAAACTTTACATTTGGAAAACGGAAACAACATTATTCACCAATGATTATTAAAAATTAAAAAGAACGAACAATCAAATAATAATATTTGTTGCGCTATAAATTGTTGGAATTTAAATTCAATGACCTCAAATAATTTCGTGTTTAAATTGAACAAGTACAAAATTACAGCTATGAAAGTGTGTTTACAAAAAACACTAAATTTATTTCAGAATTCCAAGAAAATTTGGCAAAATTAAAGAGTGAATGAATGAATTTTGCAAGTGCTGAAACAATACACAATACAATGTTTGTTTGAAATAACAAGAAGAAATAATCGAAATTTCTTTTCCCATTTCATTGTTTTCTTTTTTTTTCTTACATTTTACCTCTTTTCATTTGCGAGATAAGAAAAAAAATCCAAGTGTTAAAAACACACTAGCAGATACAACAAAAAAAAAACAAGTTAAATACTACACAAACAATAAAAATACAAACTGTAAATTAAAAAGATACAAAAATTTATACTTACGTACATACTTATCTACATGTGTAAATATGTATGTACTTATACAAAAGGAAGAAGAAGGTGTCAAAACCGCAACAACAAATTCCCACGCAAAATTTTCTAATAATCAACCAGTGCTGCCAAATAGTAAAGATTTTTTAAGCCCTGATTCACACAAGTCAGGTTTGACTCGTCAAGTCTTGAGCTTTTAGGAAAGAGCGGTGAAGAGAAGAAAAAGGGGTACAGACTTGACCGTACCAGTCAAGTTTGCATTTTTGTTTTGTCATTCGTAATACTCTACTACAACGCAAATTGATGAGACTTGATGACTTGACTTGACGGTGTGTATGAACGCAAATGCAGGTTCAAAAGAAAATTGGACTAAAACTGATCAGCTAAACCTGATGTGTGTGAATCATGACTGAGCAAAGCCAGTAAAAGTAAATATTTTGTTGCCCAGTGTTAATGATCAAGAAAAATACTCGGATATTAAATTCAAAATATATCAGCCCTCTAGGAAGTGTTACTAATAAAACAGTACTGATTCACAAAATGGACAAAAGTCGCGAAAGCTGAATGTATATATGTACGTTTTGTATTTCATGCAAATCGGTCGGATAGTTTCGGAGGGAAAATATTCTTCCTTGTCTTCTCTTGGTCTGATTTTATTATATTTTTTTTCTTTAAAATCTACCCTAAATTAAAGGGAACAAAATGCAAAAAAAATTAGTATTCAAATCTGTCAGGCCATTTTTGAGCTTTAGCAATACTAATCAAGAGCAATTGTTTTATACTCATTCACTCAAAGATCGTCATAACTCAAAAAATTGATTTTTTAACCGACTTCAAAAAAAAGAAGGAGGTTAACAATTCGTCCCAATTTTAGATCGATTGTAAAACTTTTTTGTAGTCTGAGAGGGTTTAGCTTCCCATTGGTTCCATTCTAAAAAAGTGGGCAGGAACGCGATCTTTTACTAATTTGATTGCTACGAAGCCTAGAAAACATTTTTGGTTCTTGAAATTACACAATTTTAAAGTTGAAAAAGTGGGCGGAGCTATGCCTATTAAAGGGTATTATAACATTTCACGTGGTTCTATTTCACCGATTTTTATGAAACTTGGCATACAGCCTAAGCTTAAATAAAGGCACAATCAGTGTGACCGTTGAGAAATTTCAAAAAGTGGCACAAAAAGGGGATTTAAGAAATAAAAGTGGCACAAAAAAGGGGATTTTTATCATAAAAGGGTCAACTATTTTAGGAACAAAAATTTAAAGTATAAACACAATTTCGAGTTAATTTCATTCATTTAACTATGGATTAAATTTTATTTACAAGTGATATTTTAGAAACAACGAAACCATTATAAATTTATAGATAAAAAAAACTAAATAACAATTCATGAATAAGATATAACGAAATATATTTATTTGACATGGGATGACAAATATAAAACAACAACCCTCAATAAAGTTTAAAAATTTATCATTATTAACATTATAAGGTTGCCATTTGTTATACTTTGACATAAAGTGCTTTGCCCCTACAACCAGAAACACATACCAAGGTGTATATAACCAGGTGTCAAACGACGTCAACGAATGTTAAAAACTTCGTTTTGTTTTGGTTTCGGTATAATTATTCCTTTTAACTATAAACTGGCAGGATGTTTTGTTTTCTTATAACTCAACCTTATTTTGACTCAATGCTAAAAGTTTTTGTAGTTTGAATTACAGTTAAATTATGGAAAACGAAATTTTATTTTGATTTACTTCACAGTAAAAATAGCAGATATAAGCGAACTTTTTTTTACGAAAATACTGATTATTTCTATTAAATTATATTATTTTTTAAGTATTATTTGATTTTATTCATTGTTAACTTATTTCTGTTAATAGTTTTCGCAAAAGTTAGCTCAAGAACTAGCAACAAACGACTCAAATCTAATAATCCTTAATATATAATAGAATTTTTGTTAATACAAATAGCACCTGATATGGAAATGCTTAAACAATTGTTGTATGTTTGAAATAACGCATTGCTGATGGTAAAGTTCATTACACCATTGAAAGCAGCTTGAAAAAATTTTTCAAATGATATGCTTTACGAAAATATGCAAAAAAAATAAAAAAAATAAGCCTTTTTACAGACGGTGCAACTTATGAACGGTCATCGCTAGAACCCCTAAAAAGTCCGATCTTTGATTTGAGAGGGGTTACAAAAACTTTTTATTCAGTGAGTCGGTTAAATGTAGTCATATAATCTTACAATCCGTGCATCTCGAAGTTGATTTTTATTCACATATCTAATTCAGTCAGAGTAATATTCATTAAAAATTTTATTGGGTTTGAAAATTTATTAACAAAATCAGAGACAGTTGATTATTTCTTTTAATCAACTCTAACTTTGATGCAAACAGTTTATCTTTCGTATAAGTTAAGATAAAAAAAAAATATTCTGTCATAAGAAATTGTGCTTATAAAAGCAGATTGCTGCGAAAAAATAAATAAAGTGATGGAATTTCTAAAAAGGGTCAAAGTATAATAAAAAGTAGCAGACTTAGCTCATTTCAAAAAAGTGGCACTAAAAGTCTCAAGAAGGTAAAAAAGTGGCAAATTGATACTTTAGTAGCACAAACGGTCACGCTGGGCACAATCTTGCGTTAAAAAAAGTGGGCGGGGCACGCCTCGTGCTTCTACCTAGTCAATATTTTCGAAACTTGGCACACACCTTGAACTTTTTAAAATAAAATAAAATAAATAAAATAAAATAAAATAATAAAAATACACAATCTTGTTTAAAAAAAGTGGACATAGCCATCCCCTGTGAAATTTAATACTATATTTCACTAAAAAGCTAAAAATAAAACTTAAAAAAAATTAAACCGACTTCAAAAATAAGCACTAAAAAGCTAAAAATAATATTGATCCAGTTGAATAAAATATTTTTACATACATATGTTACCTATAGTTGGTGCCAGTAATGCAGGTACTAAACATATAGGAACATGACCGGTAAAAAAATTGCAAGAACTTTTTATGCACATACATATACTAATGTATGTATGTATGTATGTGCTTAGTTACCAATATTGCCGCCACCAACTTCAAACAACACTATTGGTAACATATGTAAAAATATTTTATTTAACTAGATCAATATTATTTTTAGCTTTTAGTGCTTATTTTTGAAGTCGGTTAAATTTTTTTTTAAAAGTTTTATTAAGATAATAATGCAGAATTAATCCTCATATCGTTCTTAATTTTATGTAAAAATTTCATACAAATATCTTGTTTACTCAACTCTTGAGAGAAAACTAAAATTTTCTTTATCCATAATGTTGTGTGTGAATTCAAAACTTCAAACTCGTTTTCTGACAAACTAGTTTTTCGAATTATGACGTTCTTTGAGTAAATGAGCGATTTGTATATCAGTAATCTGCATGATTACGAATCAAATGGCATAATTTTTCATTTTCTAAAATGAATATTGAGCTAGCACTTAACACTAAAACAATGAATGATGCTATTGCATGATTCATATAACTCAGACTTTTGTTAATAAATGCATGCCACTGCGTGCTATTTCTATTCATTCATATGATTCACTAAAGCAATGAATCAGTATAATTGTTTTGAATACTTCTTAAAACCCTTTAGACAAAAATATCGTCATATAATTTTATAAAATATCAAATAGCTAGGCTCTTAAGACTTAAGACTTTTACCCTGTTTCCAAAAGACAGGCATTCGACACGTCTAGAAAATTTGTAAGAAAATCACTCAAAAAAATTAGTGCAAATATTTTACTCCAGTCAACTGCTTGGGTTGTAGAAACAGAGGTTTATCTGGTCAAAGTGATTTTGTGAGTTATTTTATTACTATACAAAACCATCAAACAATAGTAAAATTTTTTTATTTATTTTTACTAACAGCACTAAAAAAAAAAGAGATTGAGTGCCAGTCAATTGCTAGAGATGCAACAGTGCAAGCAATATCATTATTACATATTGTCGTTAAAGAACAATACCAAAAAAAAAGCATTGTAAAAGTGAGTGAACAGCTAAAGTGAATCAAGTCATACAGTTCTCTGATGTGCATACATATAGATAGATGGAGAGATTCTTCTTAATATTATAATTCAAGATTCATGGCCTGTCCCTTAAATTTTTCTGAAACCAGTATCTTGTTTCAGTAACTTTTTTCGAACTGAAAATCGTAATACCTACAGCATGGAAATAAACACGAAATATGAAGAGAAGCTTCGGCTTGAATAAACGAGAAGCAGGGCGGTATAATATGATGCTTTGAGGTTCAATGGGGTCGAATGATGTTAGAACGAGCAATGAATAAACTGGATTATTTAAAAATACTAAAAGATAATTTAGCACAATTAGCTTTCAAATTATATATAACTACCAGTGTTGCCAAAATGTTACAGGCAAAATACGCTAATATAACCGCTGAATTTTTTATAACCAACATATGTATTTTTTATGGTTTATTGGTAAAAAAAAAGAATAAGATAAATTTTATAAAATATGTACACATATGCATAGATGTATGTATGTAATTCCCCAATATTTGTAAGCAAAACTCAAACTACTCTTTAAGTAGGTATTTTATTTCCTGCAGAGTTTCCATACACAAATATCGAGCCAGGAAAAAGTAGAATACAAGGACTATTCAATCTTATAATATTAATGTTTAAGCTGATTCAGTATATTTTCAATATTTTCTGCGACTAATTATTCTACACGTGTGGAATAATATCTTGCCGTTTTGCTTGAAGTCTTTGTAAAATATTGTTAAAATTTCCTAACTTTCTGACTATCTGAAATTAAAAAAATAGTGTTGATAAAACAAACTCCATAGCTCAATTTACATTGGCTTGAAGTTTAATGTCGAAGGAGAATTTCAATAAAAAAAAGTATTTAATCAAAAACGAATTATTCAGAAAAAGTTATTGTTTTGATAGATTTTGGTTGATATTATGTCTTCCTCATACTCAGTGGCCCAATCACCCAGTTTTCGGTTTATTTAAAGATTTGTTTACTATTTTTTTAATACGAAAAGAATGATAAAATTGGTCTGTAATATAATTTTGATCGAATTAAATTTTAGTCAGTAATTATGAGATTTATTGACTTTTATACTCGTATGTATATACATATATATGTTATTATTTTTAACCTGTTAAATTTTCACATTATATTACACGATTGTCAATTTTAATGTAATTTTTATTTGCAAAAAAGTGACGTTAGTTTCTTTTTGCTGTACGTGTTTATATCAAAAAAAAAACTCAACATAAATACCAGGGTTCGTGTCGCATAGATGCGTTAAATTTAATTTATTTTGATTCAATATCTTTCTTTATAGGTAAGTTTCAGAAAAACGCTGCAAATCCGTCAACTAAGAAATTCTTCCGCTAAAATTCCCGCTGGTGGTTTTTCAAATATACTTGCCGCTAATGACAACAAAATACAGTCATATATAGCGGGAAAACCACCGTTTTGGCAAAACTGATAACTGGAGATGATTAATTAGTTCGAGGTAAATACCTTAAGCATTCGTTCTCAATGGTAACAGTATGGCTTCTATACAATATAAGAAAATTTGCTGGCACATCCTCTCTAGATCCTTGGCTTTAATATTAGCGAGATTCTGTGGGTATACACCCATATATGGAGAACAAATTGCCCGGGCGGTAGATTATGGGAAAGAATTAATTCAAAAATGTTCTCCAGTAAAAGTGTGAAAACAAATACATCTACACTAATATTATAAAGCTAATTTCACTTAAGTGCTTAAAATAGAATGCAGCAGCGGTAAGCCACCTATACTCAGATAGTATAAATTATTGTTTTAAAGCAATAGTTTCTGTTAAAGCAATAGTTTCCAAATTCAAAACAATAACAAAGCCATTTTGAGAGTACGCTCTCCTCCTTTCATTTTGACTCGGTGAACCAAGAGCGGGACATACATATGTACATACCGAAAATATCCAACTAGTTTTGATGATGAAACATAGATAGATCAGCGTATATAAAACACACAAGGTAAAAATAAAAAATTAATTGAGGTTAAGAAAATATTTGGCAGACTGAGTTAGTTGAATATATTAAAAATCATTTATGCGGGTCTAGTCACATAAAAGTTAAAAAAAAAATATAAACACAAAATGTATAATGCAACAAAATGTCGCGTGCGACAGTGATTACATTTAAATAAAAAATTAACTACTTAATATTTTTGTATGAAATAAATTACATTATTTAGATACATCAATGCATAACATTTTAAAATTAGTCGCATCAAAATATTCCTCTAGGTTTCTCTAAAATCAGTGTTTGCTTTGAAAGCGAATTCAGTTTTTGTCACATGCGACTATCTTGGGTTTTTTGTAAATATCTTGTAAACGAGCAATTAACCAAGATCTTACCTTAGCACCAAGACCTATAAGTTTTGCCACTTGTCAAAATAAAATAATGTTTTGGCATATTTTTTATTCACTTTGAACGTGTACGAATGTCGCTTTCGACATTGGAGAAATGCCCATATGTAAATATGTACACACGCACACAAGTATGTTTATATAGCAAGTATGCATACTTTTAGAAGTTTTTTATTTGGAATTCCCAAATTTTAATAGACTTTGTTTATTTCCTTTTTTTAGTTCTGGCAACACTCGAAAACACGCACACACTAATAAACAAGCGAAAAATTGCCTTATTTGGCAATAAGTAAAACAACCACGTAATTGTTTATACCCCAAACAAAAGAAGAAAATTAATACATGTATGCACATATGTACATACAGTGCAGCACTTAAGTATATACACAAACTGCACATTGAAACCAAATGTTATTGTTGATGTATTCCGAAACACAATATATATAACCAGCTTCATGCAAAAATCTCCGAAGAGTTCAAGAGAGCACGTCTTTTCCAAAACATCACATTACATTTGCTGTAAAGGCTGGAAGTCTGTTCGAAGTTGTAAAAACTTTTCAGTACCATTGATTATTTCGCTTAAAAAATTTGACATGTACTAAATGTAGCCCATCTCACGGATTTTTTATAAATTTGTCGCTTTTATTACTTGAAAATATGCAACATTTTAAAAATTCCGGTCGAAAAAAATCACTGCTCATGTTGTTTTGCAGCTAAACTAAAATGATGCCAGATTAATTTTGTATTGAAAAACATGCTGCCAGATAGATTTTATGTGTTTTTTTGCAACAAGAAGAGAGTACTACTTCTGCGAATTTATTTCGCAAATATTTCATATAAAATAGTTTTACATGTATTTTAACAGCATTTCGTACGAAATTGTGAACAGAGTGACAGGCTTAAGCTGTGTAGACGTTATTTTCGGAACAACTGGAAAATCTCGTACTGTTTGGGCACGTTCTCTTTCAGTTAATTTGTGCGGACGACCACTAAGTTTAGCACTTTTAAAATTAGATTTGTTTAAAAACGATTTATTATTGTCAGTATGGTAAAACGGCTACGATCCATTAACTCGGTAGTCTTTGGTTGAGGTTTTGTAGTTTCATTTAAATTTGGACCCATTATTAGAAAAATGCTAAAGAAAACAATTTTGTTGAACTTGTTTTTTAGGGTTCCGTACACCAAAGGTGAAAAAAGGAACCCTATTGTTCTCGCTACGCTGTCCGTCTGTCCGTAACACGGTATTTTCTCAGGAACCGTAAGAGCTACGGACCTGAAACTACAACAACAAATACACGATAATTAAAAATGTTAAAATCTCATGTAATATAAATACAATTGTATGTACATATGTATATTGACACTTGAAATTTGTAAAATTAGTGTATTTTTATATAGACTACAACAATAAACATTAAAATATTAAAAAATTTAAATTAAAGGGTGGCCCATCAGTTAATGCAATTTTGACAATGTAATTTTGAAAAATTGCTATATCTTGGAAACAGTAAGAGGTAAACTCTTGAAATTTTCAAAAACGGTAAAACTAAAAAATCCGAAAATTATAAAATCGCCAAACCGAAAAAAATCGCCAAAACCTGAAAAAAATCGCCAAAAATTAAAAAAAACGCCAAATCGAAAAAAATCGACAAAATTAAAAAAAAAATTCTAGCAGTAAAATAAATCGCCAAATTCGAAAAAATCGTCTAAATGAAAAAAAAATCGCCAATATGAAAAAAACCGAAAAAAACGCCAAAACGCGAAAAATGCGCCAAAACCAAAATAATTGCTTATGTGAAAAAAATCGCCATATTTAAAAAAATTGCCAAAACGAAAAATATCGCCAAAATTTAAAATAAACGCCAAAAACCGAAAAAAGTCCTCAAAACAAAAAAAGTGACATAACCAAAAAAATCGCTAAAACCAAAAAAAAATCACCTATATGACAAAAACGCCAAAATTTAAAAAAATCGCCAAAATAAAAAAATCTCCAAAATAAAAAAACGATAATATAATAAAAATCGCCAAAATTAAAAAAACTTCAAAAACCAAAAAAAATCGCCAAAACGTGAAAAAAAGTACCAAAACTCAGAAAGCGCCAATAAATTCAAAAAACCCCCAAACTAAAAAAACGCTTAAAACCGAAAAAACCCAAAAACGAAAAAAATGCCAAAACTATAGTTTATATTGGCTAAAGTTCGTATTAAATTACATATCTCGTGTTCGGACGGAACCCTTCGTGCGCGGGTCAAGGTCGCACTTCACTGAATTTATTTAACTTTTTACTTCCTAAACAAATTAAAAATTTAACAGAAGATTCCAGACACTGTGTGAAAAGTGAAGTGTTGACAGATGTGCAATATTTCTTTTGAGCAAAATAGTACCAAATAACTGTGCCTATACGATTCCTCCCCCCCCCTTTTTGGGTCTAATGTTCGCTTTCGATAACGAGCTGATTCGATTTGAGACTTTTGAGATTAATTCATTCGCTATCGAGCAATGTAATAATATGGTGCAATAACGAATGCCATAATCTCAAACTGGAAAATCAGTTTAATTTTCATTACTATTTCTTAAATATAATTATTTTATAGCTATTATATGTTCTTAAAATAAATATTTTGCGTTTCAGAATACATAAAAATTTACATTTGGTTTCAATGTGCAGCTTGTGCCTATACTTCAGTCCAGCACTGTATGTACTGGACTTACTTTATTAATTACATAAATTGGTGAAAATATGCGCGACAATTAATATTAATGCTTCCCCCAGAGGACAAAAGTAATAACCCCACACTTTTTATACATAAACATGAGTCGTTTCACATATGTACAATGTACATACACATCCCCATAAATAAGTGTAATATATTGCATGAGGAATTAGAAGAATAAAAACCAAATATTATGATACAACAACGTTGAGATTAAAAACAAGGACAAATGTTAATTGCTTAGTTATAATTAATCTTCAAGTCTGTCTACAAGGTCACCAGAAAAAATAGGAATTGGAAACGGAAGTTATTCAGCCCAATTACGAATAGCAATTCCCCGGGAGTTTTTTCCCCTTTCCCATTCCTCCTTTTATGAATTAAAATTTCCCAGGAAAAAAACTTTCCGAGAAAAAAGTAGATATTCTAAACATAAGGGAGAGGGAGAAAAAACTCCCCGGGAACAAATTAGGTATTCTAAATATGAGGGAGAGGGACAATTTGTTGATGGTTTTTTTTTTGAAGGGAACTAATGCAAAAGTTTGAAAATAAAATTAATAAATGTTATAAAACAATGGAATATACATTTATTTAGAACAAAAAGTATAAATAAGTACCGGAATGGTATATTTCTCTATTGTTTTAAGCATTTTTATTCAAGCCCTTCGCAGATCAACTTAAAAAACATGAACTATTTATGCCGTTAGAAAAAAATACTAAAACACTAAAATTGCACGCCTCCTTTCACACAGTTTACATAGCAGGTAAATGGAAGATTTTTTCCTCTAATATCCCGACCGCTAAGAAAAACTATGAAATTTACAAATTTCTTTGTACATACAGCCCTTGGAAATTTAGTTTATTCGCATCTGCACCCGGCCAGTTTTAGTTTAATTTTCTCAGCATAAAGTAATTCCGCATGCTTGTCTATTGTTACGTTGTTTTTTTTTATTTTTTATTTCAGCAAAAAAAGATATTTATGTATGTATATTAACACAAAATCTTATTGGCAATTAAAACACAAAATGTTTATAAAATTTCTATTGCTGAACTCTTGCTTTATTGCAGAGTAAAATGTAAACATTAAACAGCTGATCCAGATTTTACGCTCTCCCGTATTTGCTTATTTCCCGGCTACTTAGGAGGACTATTCCCCGGGAATAAATGTTAGGGAAGAGCAAAAACTCCCTGGGAATATTCATAATAGGGCTGATTACAAAATTGTTAATAGGTAATTTTTTAAAGGAAAGTCAAATGCTTAACATAAACTCTGTTATATACACACATATTTATATGTATATGTAGATGTATACATAGCACCGTTCCCACCAAGTTTGAATTTTTTTCTCAGCGAAAAAAGCTTCCCTCACTCTAGGTCTTCATGAATCATCGACTTGGACATGACATAAATATGACGCCGGCAGAGCAAGTGTAAAAAATTCATTAACTTCTTTGTTGCGGTAGTGCAATAGAGATAGAATATTTACCAATATTGATGTGTCTCTTTTCCTTCAATTCATGACGAACATTGATGCTCAGCCCTATGAACGGTCTCCATTAACCATTTGCGATGTCCGACATGATGTCGGTACCAAGTTCATGGCTAGTAGACCCATAGTTAAGACTATTGAGCTACTTAAGTTTTTAAAATATTAAAATAACACTGGTTTTCAAAATAAGTAAAATAGTTAATTATTAAGTTAGGATCAAACGATTGTCGCAACTCACCAATTATTGGTTCATTTTATATGTCAATCGTATGATTTCACAATTTATTGCCCCATACGACAATCGAGAACAAAATTGTGACGATTTGCAGCAATCAAATGCAACTCTGGTATGTCAATCGTGTGAACGGTTTATAGGTAACCATACTTCAATAAAAATGTGAAAAGTGCATCAATAAAAAATATTTATTGTTTTCTCGTGCGTCAATCAAGGAAGTCAATTGGCGCCAATAGTTTTTTTATAATAAAATTTTTCTTTTTCATATGCGCCATCAGTGCTTCTTTTTGTAAGCCAATCCCTGACCCACGTACTTCTTTTAACTTTTCTTATTTTCTTTCCTTTAGTTTTTATTTCTTCAAACACACACATAATAATTAAAGCTGATGCTATTTTCTTTTTCTTTAGAGAACAAATCATCTTTACGTAAAAAATATATATTTAATGTTTTACAATTTACGCTAATATAAACAAGACAAACTTTGGCATCTAGCACAACAGCTGTTTCTCAGAGTTGCCATGCAGTAGAACAATCGTGTGACTGGAGTGTGACAATTATTGCCACGTTATGGTTTTGCGACAAATCGCGACAATCAAGTTTATGTAAAATGAGACAATCATGTGACCGCAGAGAGTTTAATTGTGTCAATTTATTTATTACGGAAAAAATCAACACAATAAAAATTGTGTAAAATTGATGACTTGCGACAATCGTGCGATCCTACCTTTAGACATCGGAACGAAATGCTGTTTCCGAAGGACGCTACATATGCAACATCAGTATTTTTGTGTCCAACAGTTCTTTTTGAACTAAAATGAGCTGTTGATCCGGTTAAAAACGTCAATGTAAATGAAATGGGTTTGAAACAACGAACGAACTAGTTCAAAAAGATCTGTTGAACACAGTTCTAACCATCAGCGTGAATGGGGTTGTTCCATTGCATTTGGTAATTGATGATGTGTTTTTGAGACCATTATACAGAATTTTCCATTTCAATGGAATGCGAGACTTTTGATTTACACAACATCCAATTTTAATTACAGTTTTTTCTGTAACAAGGCTTAGTTTATTAAAATTTAATTCGCCTCATTGACACCAGAGGCACTTCAACACTGTACATTGTGAGGCATGTACAGAATGCAGAGTTGTAAAGGAATGAAGCTTTCCTCTGTTTCTTCTTTCATCATTTGTCTTCTCTATCACTATCTCTATTTGCTAAAAGAATATAATACATAGTAATAGTATAGACATTCATTGCCTGAGTGTGACTTCTCTTTCAAAAAAATAAAATAAATAAAAAATCAAAAAATTAATAATGTTCGGCACCATTGTGTAGGTTTCGGTGATTTTTCATCGTAGGCAATTCGAAATTTATGTATTTGTGAAATGTCATCAATCATTTTTTTAGATTTTACTACCCATTGAAATCTAATCTTATCTACTTTTTATTACCGACAGCAGGCATTAAACAATTAATTTATAATACTCGTAATAATTTTGACTTTAATATCACAATGAAAAAAAAACATGCTGTATATGTATACACACGATACAAAAATTAATGGAAATGCGAGTAGAAAATTTATTTATTTTCTCAAGAGTTAAGTATATATATATTACTACGTTTATACGCACACAATTTGCAAATAAAAATATTTGCAAATAAATTAACTCACTGTTTATACGGCATAGCAAATGTACAAAAACTTGGTAGCACTTCTATGGAAAAGTTATTTACAAGTTACAAATAAGTATTTATCATCATTTAGTAATTTTTTTCTTCTGTAAAATATTTTTGGTGCAATATTTATTCATTTATTGTTTTTTTATTAGCAAAAATTTGAAAGTGTAGCAACCTTTCGCATTTTATTTGCAAATATTGCGTTAATCACGAATAGATTTCTGAGTTAGTAAGTCGCAATAAAACAATTTACAGTTTTGTTTGCAAATAAGTCGTGCGTATAAACGTAGTACCTATACGACACTTGAATCAAATGTTTAGACAATATGAAAATTAAGTCTGCATTATTAACTTAACTTTGCTAATCTTAAACATTATCAGCATGATTTTTTCAATTTCACCTTAAAAACTTTCTCTTCAATTGCCTACAATAGACCATTAGTAGTGTAAGCAATTTCTCAAAAAAACAAAAAAGTTCTAGACTAAACGGTTCTGTTTTGAAAATATTTAAGTATTTGGAACACATTTCCTTTAAGACACATTTAAAACGATAAAAAAGAATAATAGAATTGGGAAAAAAGAAATTAAACATATTTGTTCGCTGTTATTTTAAATGGAAGTCACGTTGCATTGATTGAAATACAAGACGCCAGAAATCAATAAACGGACGTTAAAAGAATACGCACTGCGAACAACAAAAAAAAATATGTACACATGTGTACATGTGCGTTGTGTACATATGCGAAATTTGTACATATGCGTTGACGTAAATCACAACAAAAGGTTATGTGCGAAAAGTACAATAAGTAAAATGGAATAAAATTTCACCATCAACAAACTTAGTCCTAATTTAGGCTATGCAAGCACGGCTGCCAGATTTGACGATTTATCGTCATTTTGACGATTTTTGGTGCCGAAATTAGCAAAAGGACGATTTGACGATTTTTTCCTTAAAATTTACGATTTTTTTAAAGTCTAAATATGGCAGGTTTCTTTATGAAAAATCGACTATTGCAAGTCATGTATTAATTACCTTCTAAAAAATTTTGGCCAGTCTTTATTTTATATTGATATCTTTTGATATTCGTCCATCAAAAGTACTTCGACCAAAATTTGAATATAACTTGGCAATATTTTTCATAATCTTACCACTAAGAGGAAGAAAGTTACAAGGCGTTAAAAGAGGACAATGGTTTCAGTTTCCCAATAAACTTATAAAATATAATATGTGTATACATAAGGGCGGATCGATTCTTTTTTTTTTTTGCAAAAATCGTATAACAAAAACTTAATCTACACGAAATTCTGAAAATATTCTTTATATACTGAAATAAATGCTACTAAATTTGAATCATTATTCTTCCTCCCACGTACGTACTCCCTGCTTTTAATTTTTCCTCGAGATACGTTAGATTTTTCCATAATGTCGAGAGGCAGTGTTTGATTTTAGACCCATAGTTTCTTCGCAAAATTTTCTTAAAATTACCATAAGATTTTTTATTTTTTTCATCCATACAAATCTATCCGGCCTAGCATATACATTAAAAATTTAATTTTAATTTGTCCGATTTTTCTGACGATTTTTCGCGTATAAAATGACGATTATTTTATCGTTTATCGGGATTTCGACGATTTTTAGATAATTTTATCTGGCAGACCTGTATGCACGTCTTATTGCTAAGCTGATTATTTTGTTAGGAGAGAGAGGGACGAGGGGAATAAAACCGTTTCTATTCCCCTCATCCCTCTCGCCTAAAAAACTAATCAGCTTAGCAAAAATACTTACATAGTGTAAATTAGGACACAACAGTTTGAATTTCTGATTTAGCGAAATCAAACAAAAAACATATAGCGGCATTTTAAACGCTTACATCTGAATTTTTGTTCCCCTCGTCTCTGTAGAGTATGTAGAACCTTGGCCGCTACAACAAAAAATACATGAGAGTTAAACATTAAAGCGTGTTCCTAAATGAGCAACGAAAATTGTTAAAATCTCATCTAATATACATACAATTGTGTGCACATATGTATATTGATACTTGAAATTTGTAAAATTAGTGTATTTTTATACAAACTACAACAATCAACACTAAAATTTAAAAAGAATTTAAATTAAAAGGTGTTCGATCAATTAATGTAATTTTGACAACTTGCTGTATCTTGGCAACCGTAAGAGACAAACTATTGAAATTTTTAAAAACGGTGAAACTTAAAAATCCCAAAGTTATAAGATCGCCAAACCAAAAAAAAAATTGCCAAGAAGTTTAAAATAAGCACGCCAAAACGAAAAACATCGCCAAAATTAAAAAAAAATTTCTAACACTAAAATAAATCACCTAATTGGAAAAAAATCGCCCAAATGAAAAAAAGCCAAAAAAAAACCCAAAACAAATCGACAAAACTAGAAAAAAAAGTGTCAAATCTAAAAAAGCGCCGAAACTGAAAAAACGCCAAAAGTAAAAAAACGCTCAAACCGAAAATAACCCAAAAAAGAAATAAAAATTACAAAACCATATTTTATATAGGCTAAGGTTCGTATTGAATTACATATCTAGTGTCCGTACGGAAACCTTCGTGCGCGGGTCAAAGTCGCACTTCACTGAATTTGTTTCTTTTTGGAAATACAACCCACACAACGAAAACAAATTTTCGTCAAAAAGTTAAGTTTGAAAATTATGTCGCTTAAGCTTTCTTAGTAGTTATGACACAATATTTTGAGAACGATATTAAGTAGTTAATTGAATATGGGATATTGTCAAAAGTGTAAAGACATTGTCCACGATTGGCCACTCACACTAACAAACAGACCAATTGGCAACTGAAAAACTAAAAGCTAAGATTAAAATTAATTTAATCTCGAGGTCGAAAAGTGCATTGTGGAAATGACAGATTTTGAAAATATAAGCAAAAAAAAAAATATAAGCATTGTGCCGAATAGTTTCTGCTTAAAAGAAATTGTTTTCTTTCATTTAAATAAATGTTTTAAGAACATGTTGAGCGGCCCTCGTACAATATATTTTTATAAACAAGTAACAAGTTGCAAAATATAAAATCTAACTTTGGTTCATCATTTTTAGTAGTAAATATAATAACGAACCTTCTTTTCGATTTTATCGTAAGCGACTTATTAAAGAAAATTTACTTTTTTTATTGAAATTAAAAATTTATATTCCAACTCATAGTTTAGAATTATCAAAATGCCAAAATTGGTGATAACTTTTCCGATACGGGCTATAAAGTTTTTATCACAAGCGGCATTTTACGTACAAAAACATGTTTGAATATTTAAAAGAAAACCTTCTCCTGATAAGTTTAATTTTCGTCGCTTACGATTAAATCGAAAATAAGGCTCGATATTTTCAAGAGGTTCCTATCAGAATTATTATAATAGAAAGCCAAAATCGCTAAATACACATTTACACACATGAGTACATATGTACATTAGAGTAGCCGTTATTTATTTTTTTCTTAATTTCTTTTGTTCTCAACACCCAAATCGGTTCATTTTTTTGAAAAAAAAATTCAAAAAAAATGTCATAACGATAATTTGTGTTTTAGAGGGTGCGTTCGCCTTTCAAAGTTGTACTTCAAGCCGATTTTCAATGTAATTTTTGGAATATGACTATCTTTTACAAGAATATGACATTAGTTTCAAATAAAGTTTTTTGCTAAAGTTAATATTTTAGGAAATAATGAAGAAAATAACCAACAGAATAGCAAAAATTATATATACCAAAATTTCATTTATATGAAAATTATTTTACTAATGGTTTACAATAAGAGTTTTATCTATTAAATTATTTTATACATATACATATTTAGTACAGTCATAAGAAAACTATAAAAAAAAAAATTCCCACTTATTGTGAATGGCGTCGTCGACGCGTCGGTAAAATTACACACATCAAATTTAATAGAGAACTCTATAATTTGAAAAGTTATAAGTTTGTAGAAGATTCACTTCATGGTGCCGATCAAGAAGACAATAATTTAGCAATTTGGAGACAAATTTGGGTAAAAAACCTGATATTTACTTTTTCTTAAAATTTTTTAATCAGAAATAATTCATAGTTAGGCTCAAGTTCAGTAATTTCAATTCTTATTGAATGAAATATTTTTATTAATTAATGTGAGTTTCTAAAGAAGAGAAGAGAAATTAAACTTAGACTTTAAGCTGGGGGAAATACCGATACTTTTCTGTGCAAACTCACATTAATTAATAAAAATATTTCATTCAATAAGAATTGAAATTACTGAACTTGAGCCTAACTATGAATTATTTCTGATTAAAATTCACTACAGTTCAATTAAAATATCTAAAAAATTTCTTACTTAAAATTTTTTTTTTAACTTAACCAATTTTGTATTGTATTGTACACACGAGGTTTTCAGGGAGACAGCAAAAAAGTTTAAGGGAAAAACATACCATTATTATGCTAATATTTAGTTGAAAATCCTTGCGTAACTTATATTTACCATAATTACACTTATATACCAAAATTCAATGAATTAACTGAAATAACAGCGAAGATAATTAAAAAAAATGTATGGAACAAAATATCAGCCAAATGGTTACAATGACCCCGGCGGCACAGCTCTATCCGATGGTCCATATTTTCGATGACGCTGAGGCATAATTGAGGTTCTATGCCGTTAACGTACTGATTTGTCTCATACTTTAGCTCTTGAATTGTTACTGGACTATGGACGTACACCTTTTCTTTCAAATAACCCAAAAAAAAAAGAAGTCTATCGGCGGCAAATCACAACATCTTGGTGGCCAATTGACATCGCCACCACGTGAGATAAAATATCCATTGTTTCGTTAGATGTGGGGCAAGTGGCACCGTCCTGTTGAAACCACATATCGTCCATATCCATATCTTCCAATTGGGGCATAAAAAGTTCGTTATCATCTCACGATAGCAAACAAAATTCACATTAACTGCTTGACCGGCCGCACCAAACAGTCACTCTTTGTGTGTGTATTTGTTCTTCGACAATCACTCTTGGATTACCATTTGCCCAAATGCGGCAATTCTGAAGTGAAAATTCTGACCGAAAAAATCACGAAGTGCACGATATGCATTTTCCTTTGAACGCCAATTTTCATAATAAGCCTCAATAACTTTAACGCGTTGCTCGATTGTGTATCTTTCCATGCTTCAAATAGAGTTCGTCTGAAATTGAGAAATGTCAAATAAAGTGCAGAAAAAAACTTGACGTTTATCGGCCGTTAAGATTTAACCACCCCTTAAATACTATCACGATAACGCGATACTCATGCATGACTCACACGTAACTTATATGTATCCCAGGAAAAAAAGAGACTCCAAAAAAGTCATGCAAATGTAGAGTTTACGATGCGGAAGTAGTGCAAATTTCGATCCGATCTAATGATTTTTACATAGGGTTGTCATTGCAAGAAGTCCTCTTTTTCGATGCCTGGTCACTGCATTGGAAGCGATATTAAGAAAAATTCCCTTTTTTGTGTTCTATGATAATATTTTCAGCTAGGAAACATGGTAAATAGTTACCTATTTTAACAATCCGTTTCTTTTTATACGAATTTAAGTCCGAAACAGTGCTTCCATGTAAATTTAAGCAAATAACTTTTAAATTTTAGACTAAAAATAGTTCATAAATTTCTTTAAAAAAATAATTTTTTTTAAATTCTGGTTAGTATTTTCTAACACTATGGAGGAGTTACAAGGTTTTGTGTGACTAAAATAAGCTTCTACATGGTTTTTTGCTCACTGAAATGAAAATGTACTTCCGCTAGAATGACTTCCATTTTTTTTACTGGGATCTCACGCAAAACAAATCATGAAATTTCTGCATTTACAACAGTGAACAAAATTCACTAAAGTGTGGCTTTACGGACATTGCATATGTACTCGTATCACAATGCAAACTTTAGCCTATATAACCGAACATCTTCCCTATTGAAATTTTTTTTTAATATTAAGTACCCGGTAAACTTCTTTTTCGTTTTTTCTGTGTTTTTTTAGTTCATAAGTTTCGTTTTAATTTTTGGGCGTTTTTTTCGTTTTTGGGACTTTTTCGGTTTCTGGATTTTCTTAGTTTTTTCGTTTTTTTGTTTTATAGTTTTTGCGGTTTTTGTATTTTGTTTTGACGCTTTTTCATTCTGGCGATTTTTTCATTTAGGTGTTTTTTTTATTTTAGAATTTTTTATTTTTAGCGGTTTTGAAAATCTTAAGAGTTTGTGACTTACATTTTCCAAAATACAGCAAGTTCTCAAAATTACGTAGTGAAACTATTATTAAGTGAAAGAATGCCCTTTAATTTTGATTTTTAAAATTTCATTGTTAATTGGTGTACTCTGTATAAAAATACACTAACTTTTAAAATTTCAAGCGTCTATACAGTCACTCCATAAAATGAGTGCTCGTCCCTGCCTTAAATGTTTAAGGCCCAAATTTACAGTCATTAGTTAACTAAGAGCAATAGTTTAATCAATAACATTTGATTCGCAGCTCTTTGCTTACCATCAGTTAAACCGCGAAATGTCATTGGTTAGCAAATAGTTAGACAACAGCTGATTCGTTGTAAACTTTATTAGTGTTGTTGTATAGTAAAATTTTTTATACATATCACAGATTTTGTAACGTTTCATATAGAATTTTGAATAAGTATTCCTGTAGAGCAAATACTAAGGGCCAATTTCACCAACTTATTTAAATATCAATTAATATTTAAAAAGCATTTCTCCACACAAAAATTAATGAAAATCGACATTTAAATACGAATTGATATTTAAATAGAGTTGGTGAAATTGGCCCTAATTCACTTTTTCATATTACTTTTCTTTCTCCAACTTTTCTGTCCAAGTGATCCCATAGCTTCTCAATAAGATTTTTATCTGGCGATAAGGGGGATTTTCCATTCATTTTTGGTTATCCTACAAAAGTCTCATCTTGGTATTCGGCGCCGTGTGGTTCTGATCATTAAATTTTCAGCTATCCCCATTTTTCTGATACTGGAATGGAGATTCGCTTTCAAAACCTCGATATATTTTTTATGTTCCATTATTCCGTCCATTTGGTGTAAATTTCCGAGTCCAACCACACTCATGCATCCCTAAACTAACACTGACTTATCATCAGGTTTTTTTGCCAACAGTTAATTCAGACTTCGTGATAGCGCTAAATTATTTATGGAAATAATGTAGCCAAGAGTTCAGCGGGCAAAGCTTATTAATATTTTATGCCAAAAAAATAAAGTCTTCGTGCACTTTTTTTTGCAAAAGTAAAGAAACATTTTTTTAATTTTGTTTTCAGGATAACTTACAGGGACTCCTAGTTTCTTGCTAACAATATTTGTGAATCATATAAATATTCAATCATATTATTTTCTACTCAAACCAACCGTGTGAGTTGTGGCAACGGGGGTTAATATATACTTTTTATTATTACATGGTTATTTAGACCACAATTGTAATGCGAACTAAATTTATCAATAAATTAACTAAATTAATTCAATTGCTACCAAAAATTTAACGATTGTAATTGTATTTCAAAGTAAGCAGATGAGTGAGAGGACATTTGCTACGTTTTGCGCTCTTTAACTTTCGCAAATTAATTGTTTTGGCTTATGAAACGCTTCGGAAATATTTTGCTTATTTTTCTACACTGCAGTAGTGTACAGTGTAAACAGTATTGCACACAGCACTGTTTAAAACATTGAATTACTCAAGTGCTCAGGTGATTGATTTTATTTTGTTGTACGTCCTATCAAAGTTTTCATAGCCATTCTTTACACTCATTTCTGTTAATTTTCCATGTATGGTAATTGATATAAATATACTTTGGAATAACTTTTACAGAAAGTTTGAAAATGCATATGTATTTATACTGAAATATTTGAATTTTGTTGAGGGCTCGTACTTGAGAAGTACTAGAATTTATTTAGAAACTTTGTAACAAACAAGATGCTTTGGGCAAATACCTCTTAAAAAAGAAATCAAACTCTGAATTGTTACTCCTTCAGAACTGGCCCTCATCATATTTTAACTTGGCACAACCCAGCATGTTGTCAGTATAAGGCGGATTAAAAAAATTAAGTACTCATAAGCATTGGGTTTCTTATTAACAACTTTAAATAATTGTAAATTAGAATTTTTTTAAATTTATTTTATTTCTTAAACTCATAATAAATTGCACACCTACTTTAGCCGACATGTGAGGCATGTGTGTATGTGTGGAGCTTATGAAAATATTTTGGAGTTTTGCTATTGAAGTGTCAAAAAAGTGGGTTGTTATAAATAAGTCTGTAGTGAATAATTGAAGCCAGAGGTTTAGAGAATAATAAATGAGATCATTCAAGTATTTGTGGTAAAATAAACTATTATAAAATAAACTATTTTGTAAGAGTATATTTCTACTGAAAGATTCAGTTCTTGCGAGAAAATTTATTTCAAATTGTAACGTATTTTTTTCCTAAATTATGTGTTAAAAATTTTTAGAATTAAATATGTCTGTTTTTTGCATTTAAATCAATTAAAAAATTTTTATATGATAGAGAAATGCATTTAAACGGTGCTTAACCAACATAACAAAATTAATACGTTAAAGACTGAATGTCAAATAAATGTGGCAAAAAGGAAAAAGATCTTAAGTTGAGGTAAACTGATTTTGAGTTAATGAGGTTTTTTTGGTTTTTCAGGAGGTCGTAGAACTATGAATTACATCTTATATCCTTAAGACTTCTAATCTCATTTTGAATAATAGCTTAATTTAGGCTATACTTTAGTATATTTCAATTCAAATCTATTACTTATAGTGTATAGAACGATGTTTGCTTAAAAACATAAATTTTAACCGAGAATTTCCCAATTTAACTGTAAAAGAAAAAAGTTTCTGAAAATCGAAATTCTTGCAAAACAGTAATATACGACTCAAGCACTTTTTCCTTATTGCCACAGAAATATGATTCGATATACTTCGGTCTATTTTTTAACCGACTTAAAAAAAAGAAGAAGGTTAACAATTCGTCTCTATATTTTTTATTTTTTATTTTCTTAGATGTGTAGGTTCATAACTTGGTGCATTTTAGACCGATTGTAAAATTTTTTTTATTGTCTGAGAGGGTATAGCTTCCTATTGGTGTCATTTGAAAAAAGTGGATGGAGTCACGCCCACAATCTTTTAAATTTGATTTTGGGATCTTCTACTAATTTCATTGCTGCGAAACCTAGCAAAAATCTTTGGTTCTTGTAATTAAAAAATTTTTAATTTGAAAAAATGGGCAGGGCTACATCCATTAAAATGTATTATAACATTTCACGTGGTTCTACTCAACTGATTTTTACGAAACATAGCACACATTTCTTTAAAAAAAATGGGAGGGGTCACGCCCATAAAAATTTTATACTAAATTTCACAGGGTTCTATTTCGCCGATTTTTACGACACTTGGCATACATCCTAAGCTTTAATAAAGGCACAAAATTGCGTTCAAAAAAGTGGGCGCAACACGCCTATTAAATTTTAGTATAATATTTCATGTGCTTGTACTTAACCAATATTTACGAAACTTGGCAAACACCTTGAGCTCTTAAAAATACAAAATCTTGTTTAAAAAAGTGGGCGTAGCCACGCCCTATGAAATTTAATACTATATTTCACTAAAAAGCTAAAAATAAAACTTAAAAAAAAATTAAACCGACTTCAAAAATAAGCATTAAAAAGCTAAAAATAATATTGATCTAGTTAAATAAAATATTTTTACATATGGTGCCAGTAATACAGGTACTAAACATATAGGAACAAGACCGGTAAAAAAATTTGCAAGAAGTTTTTGTGTACATAAATATACATACATATCTATGTGCTTAGTTAAGCCCCGTTCAGACTATTATACAAGTATACTTGTATAATATTGTATTAATTGTATTAATATATTAATACTTTTGTGCAAAATGCAGCTCTAACATGTTGAGTTGTTATTCTGTTTTTAAATTTTTGAATCAAACATAAGACTAGGGATGCATTTTCGTCAAAAGTATTAATACTTGTATTATAGTCTGAGTGGCCCTTTATTTACCTCTACTGGCACCAACTTCAAACAACACTATAGGTAGCATATGTAAAAATATTTTATTTAACTAGATAATTATTATTTTTAGCTTTTTAGTGCTTATTTTTGAAGTCGGTTTAATTTTTTTTTTAAAGTTTTTTTATTAATAAGTTTTTAAATTTTTAAATATATTCAATATGCACAGTCATTCTAGACAGGCTGTGCATAACATAATATCATGTGTATTTGTATCAATTAAATTACAATATTTCTAATGATAAAACGTAATAAGCAATTAACATTTCTTTTTCATAATTAGGCTTTTTTAACGTTTTGTAAACCAAAATTATATATTTTAACTTTCATTTTTAGAAAATTTTTGTTAAAAAAAAAATTTATATGCATTTCGTAAAATGAATTTCGCATTGTTTTCAATACAATACAGTATGTATGTAGTGGTTACAAATATTTTTCTTTAATATATACATATGTTAATATTTTACGACGACTTTTAACAATCAACTATCCATTGCGTTGTATTTACGAGTATTACAAAATATACACATATGCATGCGTTCAGTATCAATACGGCTCTTCCACGAAATAAATGAAAATAGCACTGGTACCACTGTTGCCAGAATTGACGATTTCTCTGCATTTTGACGCTTTTCACCTCTCAAAATACACTAGTGACGATTTTAGGTGCAGAAATGACGATTTTTCTAAATTAAACATATATGGCAACTTTTCTTAGTATTGCATTATTAGAGTTGGTTTTATGTTATGTTAAGATTTTTTTTTGTTCAACTAAACGAAAACAACAACTCATGCTTTAAGAAAATCAATTCAAAAGAAAGAACCGATAAGTTTGATTTTAACACATTCATCTGCAAATGTCGAAAGGATATTTAGTCCGGTGAATTTAAATAAAACCAAAGTTCGTAATCGTTTACAAAACGATTCTTTCCCAATAAGAACTCAAATAATTAAAATTCAAGCACTTGAAATTTAACTGGAAACAAAGTTGAATTCAAACAATCTTTCAAGTAATATTCAAGTTTGAAAATATTTGGAAATAAAAAATCAAACAACATACAACATGTTCAAACCTTGTCAAATAAGTATTTTATTTTTTAATAAAATTGAAATTATGATGAAAAATATCAAAAAAAAGGTGTTCAAAATCGTGAAAACAATAGTGAAGGTAAATATGCATAAAGTAATTATAAGAAAACTTCTCGATTGCATTTTCCTTTCTATTTTAAACGCATTGTTTTTGAAGCTTGAAATATACTTGAATTCAATTGTAATACAATGTTGAATTACAGTATAATTCAAGGCTTGAATTGAACTATAATACAATTGAAATGTTCGAGTTGAATTCAAGTACTCATTTCACTGGAGAATGCTATTGAAATAAAGTGTAAATCAAGCGTAATTCAACCCTTGACAATTGAAAATGGGACTTGAATAACAATTGTTTTACACTTGATTTCAAACTAAATTGCTTATTGAGTTAGAATCCATCCTATACACAAAGGACTATTTGAAACTTAAAAAGTCAAACTGCTATGACACTGAGATCAGTTAAAATTTGTTAAAAATTTTAAATTTTGATATTTATACATAAAATGTTTCTATAACAAAAATACTAATTATTTTTTTTTATAAATTATCTGCTTTAAACATAAATATATGTATATGTACGTATGTGAATTATGATTTCATTTTAAATTTTTTTAACTTTTATTTTAAAGGTTTTCATGTTTAGGTTGTATACATACATATACATACATATATTAATGCATATGTGTATATTTTTTGAAAGCATAGTTAATAAGTTTGAACCATTGTAATAGTTTTTGTAATAAAACATTTAAAATACAAAAAAATTAAATATGTTTGATTTGACGTTTTTTTGACGATTTTCTAAAATGACTTGACGATTTTGACGATTTTTTGCACAGAAATCTGTAGTTTTTGACGATTTCACCCCTAGAAGTTCTGGCAACAGTGACTGGTACGTGTAGTGAAACTGGGTTTCTGTATGGATACATAGTGTGAATGTATGTACATTAGAGTGGCCGTTAGTTGTATGGAGAATTTTTTTTGGTTGATCTCTTTTATTCTCACCCCCCAAATCGTTTCAGTTTTATGTAAAAAAAATACAACAAAATCTCATATCGATAAGTTGTGTTTTAGGAGGTACGTCCAGCCCTCAAAATTGGCTGTCAAGCCCATATATTTAATCCCCCTTATTGCGAATGGCGACGTCGACGTCACATCAAGACGACAGTAAAAGTTGTCACTTGTCTACTCTTTCACAACAAGAATTGACTACTATTAACATGCTATATTAAATTGCAAAGCTTCAGAGATTAGTAAGAGATTGTTAATAAGAGCCGTTAAAGAGTAGACAAGTGACAATACTTACTGTCGTCTTGATGTGACGTCGCACAGTGGCTGAAAATCGTTTTTCATTGGCCAAAATTCTGTAACTTTTGAACTGATCAAAATATTGAAGTAATTTTTATTTTAGTGGATAGATATTTAGTTCAGTTTGACTCAGTTTTAATTACATTAAAATTGATTGAGGACTTTTTAAGGAATTCTAGCTCAAAGTTGAACTTTTGAATTTTTTTAACTTTTAGAGTGAAATATGGGTTTATTATTTTTTTATTTATTAAAAAATTTAATATATGGAAATTAGTAATAATTATAAATATGTTTTGTAATAATGGAATTTATTTAATGTTACACTCAAAAAAAATTTTACACTAAAAAAAAAATAGTAAAATCAACGATTTTGCTATTATTACAGAAAAATTAAAAATTTTTTGCTGTCTAATTTGCAATTTTGTTTACACTCAAAGAATAGTTACACTTAAAAAAAAACTTTAATAATATTATCTAAAAATATTGCTATTACTACAGAAAAATTTATTATTTTTTGCTGTCAAATTTGATCATTTTAAAAAACATATTAAAAATAAAAACTGCAATAAATTTTAATAGCATTTGTAACAATGGTAGGTTCTGTTTATTATTATTTTTTACTAATAGTATGCTTTTCGTACCTTAAATAACAATGAAAGGCAATTATGATTATTATTCATTTGACTCAAATATTGATTGTAAATATTCCATATTTTGTTCTGTGCTATTTCTGTTCTTTAGTAGTTTTTTGGCTTCTTCATCTAAATCCCGATGTTCCACTTTCCATTGATTTCGAATACTGGAGATGAACGGATCTGACGTTGCCAATAATATATTAAATAGATCTTCATTTGTTGAATTTCGTGAAATTTTTCTAGTATTGTGCTCTCTATAAAATCTGTAATCCTTGTTTCTTTTTTCCTGAGCCTCCTCTGATAGATCTCCAAGTGGCACCAAATGATATTTAATGATATCTTCTCCATGATAAAGGATTTTATGAACTGTTGCAGACATTTTTCTCCATGGGTAGTTGGTTGTATATATTTTTGCAGTTTCCTTAGCATAATCTCCAAATTTTCTAGAGTCAATTTCTTCATTGCACGCAAGTACTTCTAGGATTATTTTAAACCTGAAAATAAGGTTTAAATCCACTCCTGTTATTTCAGATGCTGTTTCTGGATCTGAAAAGAATCTTCTTGCGGTATTGCCATCATTTGTATTGCCTGACCCTTGTTTTGGCTGATCTATAATCAATCCTAATTTGCGATATTCATCTAGAACATGTTTCTTTTTTGAACTTCTTAACTCTTTGTTAGTTTCGTTGTTTCTTATTGATCCTGAAGACCCGAAATCCAAATCATAACTGATTTTTAGTATGTGTTCCATAAGTCGTATTCTTGCATGTAGTGGTGATAATCCAAATTCATATGCATCGGTATTATCTAATGATTTTGTCGGGACTTGGTTTAATTGGGTTGATGTTGCTTGGCATATAATGCAGCTGGATGCAGCCTTCGTGTTAGTCAAAGCCTGACCTACTTTTCCATCTATCATTGTCAGCACTAATTGGTAGCTTACTTCAGTTTGCTGCCCATCTAACTGTAATTGTAATGGCTGTAGTGTTGCAATTTGGGCCTTGATATCACTAACTTCTTTGTTAATGGCATCATGAGTTTCTTTTTTGAATTCAAATTTAATTGGCCTGCAGTATTTCGTAGAAGATGGTGTCTCATTTTTCCAAATATCCATTGTTTGCGTTGTACTAGTCGAAGGCTCTGAATCTTCCAAAATCTTTTTCAATCGCAATGGTACAAATGATACCATGAACATATCTGAGTCCGAAATATTTTCACATACAGCTTGTTTGTATTGTTTTTGTCCCGAGGAACCATCACATCCCCATTTACAAAAAAGAATTAACTTTGTGTTTCCATATTTCTTTAACTCATTTCCTGTTATTGATTGTAGCAAGCGTTCGGCTGTGTGATCAAGTAGAGATTGTAGTTGTACCTCTGCCGAAACTGGTGTGATTGTAATAGTGTCCTTTGATGGCAAACAGTCTATTTTAGCAGCGGTTATGTAATGATATGCTGGATACATATTTGACCCTTTTTCAATCGCACGCAGTCTGAGCTTAATATATTGCTGTTTTGTTAATTTCAAATCCAGAAATAATGCTAATGCCTCCTCATTTGTGTACTGTATTGCATCACTCGGAGTTGGTATACTTTTAAGAATCCGTTTTCTTCTCACTGGACTAGCTTTAACAACTTTTTCAATGATATCCACTTTTGATAATTGGTTCTGTGATCGTAATTGATGTAGGAAAGATTCTTTTATATTTGTACAACCAATTGCATCGTTAAAATCTTTAAGTTTCCGCCTCTTAGATCTATCACTGCAGTTGCCCATTAATGATTTGCGTGGTCTTCCAGCCTTATCTTGCTTTGCTGTTTCTGCAGCGACAGTAAGTTGGCCTTCTAACCAGTTTGCACTTTTTATATAAAAGTTTTGTTTACTGTAGCTAACTTCTTTGTAGCGTTTTTTTAGTTCTTTGACGAAATTAGATAATTGCTCTTGCATTTCGGTGCTACACGAATTTAAGTTTAATTTTATTTTAACGTAACTAAGAACATCTTCCTGGTTTTTGTTTCTAAAATACTCTTCGGCCAGTTCTTTATAACTGAAGCTCTCCATATTTATCTGAATATTTTTATTTGTTATATTTTATCCGTACAATTAAAGGATTAACTTATTACTGAGTAATCCCTTATGGAATCCGTAGTTTTATACATTTTTAGATACATGTTATTCACACATTGATCTTCAATTTCATAGCAGGTAGTGCTTAAATTGAACAAAACTGCACATGTTATTCAGACCTTAATATCAGGTAAAACTGATTAGTATCTCGCCAATATGGGGTTGTTTTTTATCTTTAGTGGTTTAATGTCGCCATTATTGTTATAAAAATGTTTATGACTTTGGTTGACCCTAACATTTGATAACAGGTAAATTCAGAAAGAGATCATATGTTTACTGTAGAACCTATTGTGATAATTTTATGACTTATTTTTTGCTGATCAAAACAAAGCCATTAAACCCTTTCGCAGGTATTATATTTAATTTTTTTCGTTTTACGTAGTCTAAAGTAAAAAAAAACAAACTTTTAGGCAAAAAAGTGAAAATTTAAGACACTATTGTATACGAGTACTTATAGGGCTGTTTAAATTAATTTGAATTTTTTTTAGAGTAATTTCATTAAAATGAAAAAAGTGTTCTACCCACGGGTAGTCACGGGTGCAAAAGTATATATAGCGTTAAAGAGGACACTTTCACCTTTCTCCTGGTGGTATACGTTTCTTGTTCCCTTTTGTTCCCTAGAAGTTCTATTCCACTAAAATTTAAATTTGAGAAAAATATAGTAGTTTCATAAATATTTCATAACGCCCGTAATATTAAACGCTAGAGCTGTGACCACTTACAACAACTAAAGACTATAGTCCTACCAACATTATAAAAAAGACCGCAGGCCGTTATCGATGATAGCTTGCGAGTAGTAACCATTTATTTTTGATAAAAAACAAAAGAAAAACACCTTTTTCTGAAATTAAAAAAACGGTTGAGTTTGACAGCATGCCACGCCCACAATTATCAATAGTTTAACCTAAGTTTTTGGCTACCTTAATCTGGATATATTAGCTACAAAAAGGCGTAAAAATTTTAAAAATCGGTGACAAAAAAAAATTAGACTTTTGGCCAATGAAAAACGATTTTCAGCCACTGTGCGACGGAATGTATTTTCAAGTCCATATACTTTTGTGAAGAAATTTTTAATAAATTGCTACGTACCGGAACTGAAATGGCGACTATCTAAGTTTTTCGCATGTACCGCGAAATCAAATTTAAATCATAATAAATTTTTGCCGAGTTGTCCAAATATAGATAATTTTTTTTTTCCAGCTGGGAAACATAACCTTTAAAACAATGGCAACTCACTTCAATACTATTATATTGTTTGGATTAGGTGAAGAGTTGAATAATGGGCTTTATCGTCATTCGCGTATTTCGATTTCGACTACAAAAATTTGGTTCTAGATTAAAAAATACTGTATTTATTAGTTTTTTGTTTTTTTTTTTGTTGGAAGAATTCTAAGGATTTGTTCGTGAAGTTAGATAATATATACAAGTACGCAGATTTTTTTATACGAAAATATGTTTTGCTCTATCGTCTATAGTTGCGTGTAGTTTTGTTGAGATACATTCAGTGGGTCACAAGCTGTAGGATAATTTCCAAATACATAGAAAAGGTTATAATAAACTGGTATGCTATGTACAATTCTTATAGATAGTAGATAATACATATTTGGTCCAAATGTAACGAGGCTATATAGTACACAGATCTTAACTTATAAAATAATGAAAGTGAATTATAATTGTCACTATCCATTTTTTAGCGAGAGTCGTTGAAAAAAAGTATTTCCAAAAAACCTTAATTTCATCCCATTAATGGACCATGATAGGTAATTTTTAGGGGAAAAGAAGAAGATATTGTGGTATTTATTCTAAGCAAAAATTTTTCCGAAAAACGCCGCATTTAAAAGTTAAGATGCTAAATGTTTTTTTTAGGAGAAAAGTCAGCGATGCCAACTTGGCTATTTTGGAGCTAGATTTAGCTCTTTTTGATTGCTTCTAACTCGAAATTTTTCGCTTTAGCTCTTTTTATTTAAAAAGAGCTAACACAGCTTTTTTCAATTGTGGAAACGGCACGGTACGTTTGGCACTTTTTGCATCTTATAGTAAATTTTCCCGTTTTCACCCTATTGTTTCTTCTTTTGGACATTTAACTTTTTGGCAACTATGTTTTTTTTGCAACTATGTAAGATATATTATTTATGTATTTAGGTATTTCAAATTGTAAAAGCCCGTTTTTATTATAAAGTGTTCGTTTCTGAGTATGTAATTTGAAAATTTTCCACAAATTATTGAAATGGATTCTTACTGCCAAAAATATCGGAAAGCTTGGGAATGAAATCCCTCGTTTAAAAAATGGATTAAACCAACAAAAGATCCTTCTAAGGCTAACTCTTTTTGAAAATGATTGTTCTTATTTTGTAACTTAACGTACACACATATATACAAGTATATGTAAATGTGTATGGTAATATTGTTATGCAGATAAATATTTGTATCAATTGCTGTGAAATGCTTTTGTTTAAAATTATTATTTTTTTATTTTTTCTTACTATTATTTTTATTAATGTAGAAAAATCTTGAAGTACAAATTGAGTAATAAATACATTCATAGATTTAAAACGGAGAAATCTTGAGTTTTTAAATTTAGCTCTTTTTAGTTCTTTTTGGCTACTCATTTGGCTCGTTTTGCCTTTGAAATTTTGGCATCACTGACAAAAGTGCAATGCGCATGACCGGCATGCACGCTATCAGAATTTGTCGGTGGAGCGAATAAAATAAATACTTTCGGGAATTTGGGATGTCTAATGTGTATAAAAGGTTTTTTATATGTATATGGGTGAATAAATTCCTATCAGAAAGGCCTGATCTAGTTAATTATTTTAAAAATAGATAATTTATGTAATATTGTATATATACATATACTTCATATACGACGTCGGTGACGGGTATATAATATACGGCTAATCCGAATTTTATATCTTACTTGCTTTAATTTCAAAAGAAAATTTTAGCTTAAGTAACAAGTTGCTGTTACAAAAATTGTAAACAAATATAGTTTGTACTTAAACTAAAATTGCTTTTGCTATAAAATTGAAACTGTATATGCTATGGTTGTAAAATTTTGACAGATAATGCCAACGACAACAAGTTAATGATTTTTATAAAAAAACGCATATCGAAAATCATGTTGGTTAAGCTTCATTGGCGGTAATGGCTCGATATTATCATAATAAAAAGATATGACAATAATTTCGTAATAATGATTAAATTAAATAAAGTTTGCGATTTTAGCTTGTTAAAAATCTACTTTCGAGTGGCAGGCAATTCATCAGGAGCATACACCAATATAAATATTATGAATTGTTGATTAATTTGTTGGTTAAAACCCGCTTTTTAATAAAAAAAAATTATGTTTGTTTACTACTTAAATAATTAATAATTAAACGCCCCCACCCCCTTTTAATACAGAAAAAGCTTTGGTGGAACAAGCACTTTGTTTTAAGCTTTATCCACATCAGATTTAGTGTGCCTAACTATTGTAGTTCTAAAGATATAGGAAAAATTATAATTACTTTGTATGAGGAATATCCGTCAAAATTTTGTGTGAACATACAGTTTGTTGTTTGATCTACCCACATAAAATTTGGTAACCGTCACTATTGTGGTTGTGGACATATGAATTGATCCGCGAAAAAAAGGGCCTTTAGCAGCGTTGTCAACTCGGTGCTTTTCGCACCGTTTCTAGTGCTTTTTGAAATTTTCGACGCGAGAAATTTTGAAGTTAGTGCTCAGTGCTTTTTAAATTATTTTTTAGTGCTTTTTGTTTCGTGGCGGTGGCACTAGACGCAAAATTCAAAAATAAATTTCCATATCTATTTTTTTTTTCCAGGAAGGCTATCGTTCAAAAAGCAGAACATTTCGAAAAATTCGAATAAGGTTGTACAATGCTTGCTTTAACATTTTAAGCATAACTAATGTAAAGAAGACATTAAGCAAATAGGTACCCAAATATAGTTTAATAGCATCATTTTGTCTAGTTACTTTAACAATTGATGGAGAATGGAGAAACTTTAAGTCCAATGTCGAGTTTTGGGCAGAAGTAAAATCTAATAAGTTTATGTCAAGTTAATGGATATAAACTCGTTTGAGGCATTACCAAAAACTGAATTTCCATCAATCTTTTGTCACTTCAATGTTTAAGCGTGCAGAAGTAGATTTTTTACCTCTACGACTTTATTTAAGTCTAACAAACGTAACAATATATCCTTACACTTTGTTATAACTTCGCTTTATAATAAAAAAGGTCTGAAACAAGAAAATTTAATTGTGAATGTACTTTTTTATACACTAAGGGGAAAAACGTGCTTTAAATCAAGATTTTACGCTCAAAACTCAAATCATTTTAAATTTATAGTCTGTTAAATGCGAAAATTCAAGAATATAATGTGATTCAAGAATAAAATGTTGATTTTTTTAAGATCAAATTCAAGTTTTTTTTTTAATAAAAATCTTAAATTAAGATCATATTCTTAACAAGTTAAGGATATAATCTTAAAACTAATATTACGTTCTTGATTTTAAGACTGCGCTATTGAAGTTAAAGACCACGTTTTTGATTTTAAGAAATTATTCTATAAATTAAGAATTTATGTTGAATTTGAGAACGTCAATCTTACTGACCAAATTTCAAGATTGAAATATTAAGATCTCTGCAATTTAAATTGAAGAATTTTGTTCTTAAATTTAGACCGTTTTATTCTCTTAGGCCCAAATTCACAGTCATTAAGTTAGCTAATAGCAATAGTTTAACCAATAATATTTGATTCACAGCTTTTGGTTTAACATTAGTTAAACCGCCAAACGTCATTGGTTAAGAAATAGTTTTGTACAACAGCTGCTTCGTTGTAAACTCTATCAGTGTTGATGTTTTGTGAACAACATAATATCCTGTGGTGAACAATTTTGAATACATTTCATACATATTTACGTTGTTAAGCATCTTCTTTGTGTTTAGCTGTAATACATTCTTTTTTTTATTTTCTATTATGTTTTTGGTTTCCCCGAGCCAAGTTCTGCACTAAGTCAATATCTTTCACGATAAACTTAGATGAGCGAGCACTTATTTTTTATCAATTTTTAAGAAAGAATATAATAAATGTAATCAATAAGTATTAGTTAAACAATAGTTATCATTTTATTTTACTAATAATTAATTAGAATTAAAACGTGCATTGGATGCCTCAAATTTAAAGTTTTAGGTATAAAATGCCAGGTCAACCGATCCCTATATATCTTATATACATATTTATGTATAACAATTTTTTTAATATTATACAATAATTAAATTTGGTGCTTTTTTACTTAAATTACGCGTTTTTTTCATAGTTTCAGTGCTTTTTGAAATTTAAAATTTGACAACACTGGCCTTTAGCCCCACTGTGCAGCGCTATGTACCGCACAAGTAACAATGTCAGCACTCTTATGCGTGAAAAATTTCCTGACTGTGTGATTTTTCGATTCGACACCTTTAACATCTTTCTTTGGGGCTACGTGAAAGACAAAGTCTATTCTAACCGCCCACAATACAAGATACAAGACCTCAAAGATGTGGAATTCTTGAAGTTATCGAGAGCATATAGCCGTATGATTATCTGGCAGCACATTTTTTATAATTTTTTTTATTACAAAAAACCCCATTTCCCATATTTTCAACTAAAATTTATATTTACTCTTTCATATTTTAATAAACTTTATCATAATATATTATTTGGTGTTTAAAACTTTTTGTAAAATCAGTGATTTTTTTTTTTGTTCAATATTTTCTTGATACGTTTTGACCCGACGGTTTTATACTAAAAAATTGTGTTGAAAAAGTAATTTCAGGTTTTTTTCTCTCTTTATATTTATATTTTTTTTAATTCTATGATTATTTTTTTATCTTACAAAGTAATTTAACTTATGACGGCTGTTGTAAATGTTTGGGTGAATGGTTTTGTAATTTATTTATTAAATTCTTGTTTTTTATTTTAAATTTGTATGTGTTGGCAGTAGTTGCTGCTTTGGTAAGTGGTTTCGACTTCACAAGGTCATTTGTGAATGTTTTTATTAAATATTTTTATTCTTTTGCCAACTAAACCAAAGCCGCCAGCCATGCAAGCGTCTGTAGTGCTCGGCAGTACGCTACTTCTCACTCTTTTTCTATCTATCTCTATCTGACTATTACTCATTTTATAATTCAAAATTTAAATTTCAAATGCAGTGTTGTGTACTTTAAAGTGGGTTTTATATAAACCAGTAGAATGAAATAAATTATTAACTGAAATCATTTTTATCCGGTTGATAATATATTTAGATAATTAATCTTAAGAAGAAATTTATTTAAGGTTTTATATAATTTATATTATTATCGAATGCCAAATTTACGTTAGACTCATATGTGAGGAAGAGGAATAAGTATGAATCAGTCAACTTAAGCGTCATAAGTCAGTTATTCCAAAGTCAATAAACATTTTTGAATGTCATTAGATATTCAAAATACGTTTACATTTGCCGTTAAAGGTCATATATCTGGAATTAGTTTTGCAAATAAAGCAAAAAGCTAATTTGAATAAGTCTTTGATGACAGCCTAATTGCAAACAGTACACACTGTAAGAAACTAAAAGGAAAAAACGATAAATCAATCTTGTGAGGCATATGCAGTAATATAATTTTAATTTGTTGATCTCTCTAATTTGAATCAAATACAGACAGCATTGCAATTGTTCATTGCAAAATGTGTATGGTCCTTCGAATCATATCATGTAGTAAAACGTTTTAATTAATCTTCAACTGTACACAGAAGAAGGTATTCATCAGTTAGTAATTTAAGTAAATCAATTAACTTTTTAATTGCTATAATTAATTTAAGTGGAATAACTTAATTTACTATTATATAATGTTCATGTTTTTTGAAGCAATAGTGCAATAAAGCGCATCATAATTTACTTTAAAATACGAGCTTGTTAAAAATCAGTGAATGTATATGAAGCAAACTACAGGAAAGGGTGATTTAGTTGTGAGCAAAAATGTAGTGGTCCAAACCGAGAACTCGCCATACAAAAATCAGCAGCGATATCAGCAGGTTTGTCAGCGCTACTTTTATTTTATAATAGTAAAAACCTGCTTTTTTGAAGCAAAATTTTTGCGGGGAAGTATAAAATCTTGCATCACCTTTTATGAGGAAAAAATCCAACGAAATTCAAATAAAGTTTTATGTTTGCACCATCACATCTCAAATAAACCTGAAAACAAATGCAGAAAAGCAAACAGCTGTTCAGAGTAAAAACGCTGTGCACGTGTCAGCCTTTGCAAATATTCGACGTTTAAGGTAATCGATTTATGTATATAACAAAAATTAAACATAGACATGGCTTCAATACGATAAACATATTTAAAATTTAGAGCCGATTTAAGATGAAGAAGAAAAATATCATAAACAACGACACGGCATTGGCGTCGAAACACACGACTTTTAAATTTTTTTTATTACTTAATTCTGATCAGATTAAAAGTCTTTTAGTTTCGAAAAATTTCCAAAAATAATAAAGTTTTAAGGAATGCCAAATTTTTATCGTATAATTTGGAATTCAAACTATCGCACTTGTACGTATTATCTGACTTTTAGACATGTATTAATACAAAGTATAATAGTGTGAACAGTGCTTTAATTGTTTAATTATTGGCAGACTGATTTAACAAGTTTTGTGAGAGAGTATAGATCCCCTTGCCACAAAAGTGGGCGCAAAATAATTATTTCCCTTTGATTTTATGTACTTTTACTTATCCAATTACTATAAAACACACATTAGCCGCTTGTAATATAACTTAATTTAGTTTTCAATAAAGTGTGCTAAGCCAAGCCCATGAAAATTTAATATTTAATTGAATAAACTTCTACTTAACTTGACACTCACTATGAGCTCTGAAAAGGGCTCTATCTTGCATTGAAAAAGTGGGCTTAGCCATGCCCAATACAAATTAATATTGCATTTTACGTGTTTACACTCAACCGATTCCTACGAAATTTTACACACATTTTGATCATTGAAAATGGCACGATCTAGTGTTTAAGAAAGTGGACTGAGTCACGCACATTAAAATTTAACAGTATAGTTTAGATGCTTCTACTTAACCCATTCCCATGGCACGCGAACTATGTTTAACATAGTTCGCTCAATGATGCAATCCGATATTTACAAAAGTAGGTGGCACCTAATAATAAAAGACATTTGTATATTTTTAATTGAACTTTAGTGATTTCTAATCAGAAATAATTTTTAATTTTTAAATAATAAAACTAAAATGCTGAAATAGGACTTAAAAAATTTAACCGAATTAAAGCATAAACATAATTTAGATTCAGTTTAATACATCATTTTTATACACGCTACTTATAGTTCTAATCCAAGTCGGTGGCTAAACATACGTAAATTTAGAGTTTGCTAACTTGCTTAGTACAGATTTTAGACAATACTGCTGATATCACATGTAAAAATATTTTATTTAACTAAAACTGAATTAATTAAAACATTTTAGGCCCAAATTTACAGTCACAAGTTAACTAATAGGAATAGTTTAACCAATAATATTTGATTCACAGCTCTTTGTTTACATTTAGTTAAACCGCCAAATCTCATTGGTTAACAAATAGTTAGACAACAGCTGATTCGCTGTTAACTTTATTAGTATTGTTGTATAGTACAAATTTTTATACACATTTCACACATACGGTATCAAGCATCTTATTTGTATTTACCTCTAACACATTATTTTTATTTTATATTTTATTATAGTTTGATTTTTCCGAACCAATTTCAGCACTTATCCAATATCTTGCATGGCAAAGTTAGATGAGCGCGCATTGTTTTATCCATTTTTAAGAAATAATACATCAAATGTAAAAAAAACATACGCTATAGCAGAGCTGCCGTTAATGAAACTTTATTGTTTGATTATTTGCTCATATTAAGAACTTTAGTTAAACAATGCACTGTGAATATAAAGTATTAGTTAAACGATACACAGAAAAAATTATTCTTGACTTTTTTTCAATTAAGTTATTGCTTAAAAAAAATAATATTTTTTATTAATTGAATATATGTTTATTTTAATTGAATTTACTGCTCTATCAAAAAAGTGTTATCAACAGAGTTAACTCAGAATAGTATGATATGGTTAACAATTATTGTATGTAAATATTATCATTTTTCTTTATATGTGTAAAAATCGAGCTGTTTTTTATAGTATGCCACATTGTTTTGAAAAAATATTTTCAATTAAATTACCCAATTAATCTTTTAATTGGTTTTGAACTAAAAACTAAAAAACTACTCAGCTTATATATTTTTTTTTTGATTCATAGTAATTTTGACATGCGTGGAATAAAAATAAAATATTAAAAAAAACCGAAATTCATTTTGTTCCCTTATTTCAAAGTCGTCGTCCATACAGTGAAACATTTGCTGCAAAACATTTGAGTATGTTGACGAGAGGGAAAAGAGGAATGGCAAAGGGTACTTTGCTTCATGTACACGAAGTTCTTGTTAAGTACGTCATTCTCGCCTCATTCTTATGAAAAATATATGAGAAAATGTATTAACCTGCAAAACAAAAACTTCACAATGTGGACACGAATGCAGTTTCAAAAGAGAAAACAAAAATGTTTTGCAGCAAATGTTTCACTGTATGGACGACGACTTAACAATCAGATCATAATAAGAACCACAAGCTTATAGAGTCCATAGAGTCTATAATATAGACCAAATGTGAATGGTAATCTTAGTATATTGCCGATATTTGGGGTCCGATGCAAATGGTCTTGCGTAAGTATGTATGTATGTATATGTAGTATATGGAAAATATTGTAGCCTTTCTTTAAAATCCAATCATAAAATACACACACAATTCAAAGTACGGCTACGATATGCCAATACGATGCATTTACCTTTACGCAAGACTCTCAAACAACGAATATGGCCATTGTATTTTTGTGCACCATTCGAAATTCAAAAGCCAGTTAGATTTTTGGTACAATACACAAATACTTAAATTTTTTATACATACATACATACATACATATTTACATAAAATAATTTTTTATACATTTTTTTATACTCTTTGATTTTTTCTATATGTCAATTACTATTTTAATAGAATCTTTAAAAAAAATTTAAGTAGGTTTTTAATTCAATTTTAAAAATATTTCAATTAATTTTTTAATTAAATATTTAAAAATATCTCAATTAAATTTTAATTGATTCTTTAAAAAACTGTCAATTAAATTTTTAGTCAATATAATATTTTTTTAGTTGAAAAAATCAAAAAAATTTTCAATTAAAATGGATGAGTTAATACTACAATTTCCGTTATTGGTTGAAAACTAATTAATTTTTTAACTGAATCTTTGTTTTTTTTAATTGAATCTTGTTTTTACTTTTTTCTGTGTAGTTATCATTTTAGTATACTAATAATTAACTAATTAATGACTATAAATTTGGCCCTTAGTGTTTATTTTGAAAGCTCTTTCAATTTGTTTAAGTTGTATTTTTTTACTACAATAATTGATTACAGGTGTGTTCCAAATTTGAAAGAAAGGATTAGAGGTACTATACCCACATTGAAGTACTAACAAAGTAATTTAAATTATTTTTTTTACTGAAAATACAACATCTAATGAATTGTTTACCTCCACACTCCAACTATAAAATTTTTAAAATATGTGTAGCAAAAAGGACTTAAAAAAGTGCTTAAACTGACTAAAATTTAAACAAAATTGAGATAATCGGCCCTGTTCTGTAAACCGATCGATTTGAAATCGCAGGATTTTAAAAAACTAGCTCCTATAACAGTAATATTTTTTTTTAATTTTTTTAAATTTTTTTATTATAAATAAATTCTTAAATATCATATCTGGAGGAAAATTAACGTGTATGATTTTAAACACGTATGCAGAGCCAATATTACTTTTTTGATTTAATTTGCCGTCATAATTTCCCAAATTAAAAGTCAACTTTATTATTGTGATTTTTAAGAAAGTTACAGCAAAATTACTTTGTGCTGATTTTATCTCAATATGCGATTTCTTTTGGAATAAAAATATAACTTGTGTTTTGATTTAATAAATTCTAAATTTATATTTAGGACCGGACCCTTTAATTAATATGGACACACAAGAAAGTAACATCTTTTACAGAAATAGGAATAGTTTTAACATACGAGTATCACTTATTGTTTGAAAATTATCTCCTCAAAAACTGCCAAGCTTTTCCTCATTGGCACAGAAGTGATACAACTTTCTTTAAGCAAATAACTGTCACCATTTTGTATGTAAAACTTCACTTGTGAGTATAGAAAGTACGGTTTTATCGAAATAATTGCACTTTAAAATTAACCCATAACGTTTACATTTTGAAAAGTCTGCAGCTTGCTTTAAATTTTATAGCGTAGTTTGTTTTTTTAATGACTTTTTGCTTTGTGTTATAAAATTTCTAAAAAAAAAAACATTTCTTTGAGTTTTAAAAAATGAGTACACGCTTTTTTTTCTACTGCTCGTCTAGTTAAAACTTCAAATTTTGTGCGGTTTCCATTTCTTATAGTTTTTTAATTGCTTAAAGCATATTTAATGGACGTTGAGAAAGTAACAACCTTGAAAACACTAATGAGCGCAACAACAACAGTGGGATTTGATATCTGTGGTGCACTTTTTGTGGTAATAAATTAAAAACTATTAAAGCTTCACTCTCTTAGAAATTTTTATTAAATGTAGGTATGAGACAAGGTATTGACAATTTTGTTCCGTTTCGGTGCAAAAAGACTTAAGTAACAAAAATTATTTACAGTTTATACAGCGAGAAATATATTCTGAAAGGAACCGGCTCCCACTAACAACCGCACCTGAGAAGGAATATGATGATAGCGGATGGTAACTATTGGTTATGTTGGCTCAATGTCGTTTCAAGAATCATAGGCATTGAAATCGCTGATTGTCACCAACTGTAAGCAGCTGCCCCGTATATCTACGTTCCTGTGGACGCGCCCAGTACCAATCAGCTGTTCTTTGTAAATAGTGAGGTGAAGCAAACAAGATCCAGGTTTCATTCAGTACATTATCGGCATCACACTCACATATGTACGTAGGGGAAAATAAGCAAATCCGCAGACAACACAAGGGTAAGACTGTTATAAATAAGTGATGTTAAGATTTGAGCTCTTATTACATAAAAAGCTTTCAACAAATTGGAGTACGCTGAATCAAAACAATTAATTGACATATTCCATTTGCAATGCAAATGACAACACACACATTAGAACAAACAAAAAAACTTTGATGATGAAGGTCTTGCGGCCTTCCCTTCTGCTAGTGTTTGTCATACTAATTACAATTGTATTTAGTGAAATTTGTTTCTTAAAAATTATCACATCTTACTTGGCCTGATCTATTTATAAACAGAGAGTACCACACATAATCAGGGTGACCGATGACATTTTCCAAAAAGTGGCACCAAAAGGGGATTTATCAAAAAAACGGGAAAAATTAAAAAAAATCGAGAAAACTACACTAAACTTTATTATTTTTAAAGTTTTTTTATATAATTCACTCTAAAAAAAGGGAAACAAAAAGTGGCAAAGCAGTCGAAAAAATGGCACGGCAGTCGAAAAAGTGGCAATTTGCCACTTTATTCGGTCAAACGGTCACGCTGCACATAATCTATTTTATTTCAATTTAAAGATATTAAGCGCTTACTCAAAGACCTTTAAAAATGCTTTATAATCAAGAATCTACTGTACACTCTTAACAATTTTCAGGGCATTTCCTTGCGAATCATGCTCAAACACGCAGTTATGAAATTCATTTCTTTTATTTACCCAGTTCGCTCGAGTTTTCCTTCCGTTTGGAAAAACTGTGTACACATGTGAAAACAAAACTTAAAAAATCGATAAACACTTGTAACAAAAGTGCTCGTTGCAACGTGCAAAGTGTCCCTGAATAATATAAAATAAAATATTGATTAGACAACACAAATTATTTTAAATTATATGCATGTCTCTTTAACCACCCAATATGAACTAAATGCAAATGTGACTAGAGAAGGCAATGAAATGCAGCCTTCGAATTAGGCGAAAAGATAATGTAGGAAACCTTTCGTTATAATTAAACCTTCAATAATTTATATAATTTATTGTAAAGAAAATACTTGAAAATAAAAAAAAATGTGTTATCCAGTTTTTTTTCTTCTAATTGATATTACCACCCAAAGAATTCCAAAGAAGTTTTGATAAATTCAATTAAGAATACAATTACTTTTAGCTGAATTTCGTATAATACTGTTCTTTTAAGTTAATTTTTAGTTTCTGTTCGAACTTATTTTTGTTTTTTATTTAATTAACCTGGAATTTGTATTTTGGAGGCAGCGAAATTAAATATGATAAACAACCACATTATTCTGACAAACACTAGCAGAAGGGAACAACATGCTATTTCCTAAGGTCGCTAGCTATGCCTTCATCCTTAACTTTTACTTGTTTGATGCACTGAGTGTGATGCCACTTAATATAGAAATTTATTTATATGCAAATGGAATACGAGAATTGTTTTCATTTATTATGTCACAGCTTGTTGAGAGCTTAAATTTTCTTTTTTTTTAATTTTTAACAGTTGCCATTGTGTTTCAAAACTTTGATATAATTTTAATTAAGCCTAATGCCGCATATCAATTTTCTTTCAGAAGAAAAAGATTATAACAAAATAAAATGCCTGACATGTGGTACTATTTTTCTAGTTGGTATAGTCGAGTTTAACAATAATCAGTCTTCGGAACTTTCCAAACACCTTCAAAATCTTGAGTTACGGCTAAAAATACAGGTTTTTGGTTCCCCTATGCACTTATCAACCTATAACTAAGTTGAATATTAAACGATTTTAAATTTATAAACGAATTTTAAAAGAAGAGACTTCGACCTTTTGAACGATATACATGTTTTATTTCAGTAAATTGAAGATTTATATAAATTTTTTGTAAATTTTGTACTTTGGACTCCTTCTTACAAATTATTTTTGTACGGGAACCATACAATTTATGACTCTTTTTAAATATAATTTTTAAATCAGTCGTTAAGCAGCTCTGGGTCGGGGAACATCTCTCGCGTCATCGTAATTATTTTTTAAGTGCGGTCAGGCTTGTGTGTGTTGTTTGGCCTTCGAGAGTTTTTCGTCTCGCTCGCACTGGTTGACTGATCTGCCACGGATAACCGTATAATATTGCGGTTTTTTGTGGAATTTCTTTTACAACCACGTTGCCTACTTCCTATGTGAAGGCATAGGTCGTGTACAGTCAGTCACAAAACCTTTTAAAATACTGTTAATACCATCTTGGGCATATGGTCTACGTTACTCCGCCCATATGTGTGCAACGCCATATTATGCAAATTTACTTTGCATTAATATGTTTAATAAATAAATAAATAATAAATAAATTTTTAAATATAACTAATTAAGAGTTAAAGGTGAGCTTGTGCTAAAATTATTACAAAACTTTTTGTAAAAATAAAACTACCTGCATAATATTTTTCGTGTCCCATTTGTGCGCTTTCTGCATATTTTTTTGCACTTCTTTTATAATCGTTCATAAATACGAATCGAAACTTTATCGATTAAATTTTGAGCTGTAAAATTTTTCTGAGGGCACAAAGATTCAAAAGATGATGCATACTAGGCTATCCGATTACAAATATATAACTGTAAAATTTTTCTTTGGAAAATCGTATACATATTTTGTTGTCACGTGCAACATTTAAAAACAATATTTGTTATTTATTTGTGTGTATCGAAAAAATATGCAGAAAGCTCATCATATATTCAATACAAACAGATATAATATATATAATACAATTAAAACTGTTGCATCTACACATATAAATTTAGTCACGTTCGACACCGTTATTGTGAAATTAAAACAAAATTTGCATAAAAAAATTTATACATACTTTAAAATTATTTAAATTAATATGAACAAAAATGTCAAAACTAATTTAAAAAAAAAGTTGGAAGCGATGGAGAGAAAACTAAACCCAAGATATGCTCCAACGAAAATTGCAGGTCTAGACGAGCACTGAATTTTAAACTATTTTTATTAAGCTCGTTTACTTATAATTTAGTAAGGAGAGCAACAGAGAGATTATAAATATCATGATGAGCTAAATATCACTGTAACTAAAATTTAATTTTAAAAAATACATACAGGGCAATCATGAATAAAATTCTGCTTGAAATGTTTCCCCGGGAGCAATTCCAACTAATAGCAAGTAATAGGGAAACAAACAATTCTAATTGGAAAAGGTAGAAATTTCAAGCGGAATTTTATTCATGATTGTGTCAATAAATAATTTTTTGGTAAAATCATAACCATTTTCGATAGACGTCAGTACACAACAATCTAAATTTAATCACACTAAAATATTCAGTCAGCTTTCGCTGAAATCAGCGTTTTAATCGTTAGCAGCAAAATCAACATATCCCAGTGAAAAAAATGGAAGTCATTCTAGTGGACCTACATTTTCATTGCTTCCAAAAAATCGACATTTTTAATTTGCCGAGAGTAAGCAAAAAAACCATGTAGAAGCTTATTTTAGTCACACAAAACCTTGTAACTCCTCCATAGTGTTAGAAACTACTCACCAGAATTTAAAAAAAATTTATTTTTTTAAAGAAATTTATGAATTATATTTAGTCTAAAATTTAAAAGTGATTTGCTTAAATTTACATGAAAACACTCTTTTGGGTTTAAATTCGTATAAAAAGAAACGATTTGGTAAAATATGTAACTATTTATAATTTTTCCTAGATGAAAATATTATCATAGAACAAAAAACAAGGGAATTTTTCTTAATATCGCTTCCAATTCAGTGACCAGGCATCGAAAAAGAGAACTTCTTGCAATGACAACCCGATGTAAAAATCATTAGATCGGATCGAAATTTGCACTACTTCCGCATCGTAAACTCTACATTTTCATGACTTTTTTCTTTTTTTACTGGGATTGAATAGATTTTTTGCAATTATATTAAAAATTTGCTTAAAATCAATAAAATAAATAATCTTAAATAAATAAAATAAAAATCCATCTTATTTTGACCTTTTTCACTTGACATGTTTATGACAGTCACGTGCAAATGCCCATATATTAAATTAAATATTAATATTATTAAAATTGCCTTTCCAACTTATCAGATTGAAATTACTAAACACAATGTTATTTACATATTAAATATTTGAACTATAGTGGGCCTATGCAACAAAAATTTGATTTACAAATTTCCATGCGAAATTTGTTTTGTAAACTTTTAGGAAATCAATTACATATTTTTTTCATAATAATTTATTGTTAGATACAACAATTTTATCTTTAAGTGTATGAGTGTCAATCTCTGCCTAAAATATTCAATATTACACAAGATTACAAATTTAGGTCAACTTTTTGACTGGAACAACAGAAAGTTGTCTTTAGTTCATTGAAAAAAGTTGTGTGATATCAAGTCGAAATACCCAAAAACACCAACAAAAAATTTCAAGTTACTGCAGCCCGAAATCATGTATGATTTGCACTTAAATATTGCAATTTAGCGTTCGCGTAACGCAAAAAGTTACACTTGTAATAAACTCTATATTTCAAAAAATCATTTTATTGGAGAACTTTGGAAAAACATGGAAATAATTCTGCAGTTTATAAACGGGAATTTGAGGAGATATTATCGCATTTAGGTTCGAAATTTGTATTTTAAACATCTAAAGAGGTCGGGGACACAAGATTCCAAAGTGGTTCTCTTCTTAAGTTCTTCAAAGTTTAGTTAACTTAAGAACTCACGCCAACGGCTCATCAACAATGTCATGAATTTTGGGTCTTTGAAATGCAGCGAACTGATCTCGAATTTGATGAAAAATCATCTTGAGTGAGGAGTCACTTTTTTAACTTCGGGACTATGTTAATGAACAGGATTGTCGCATTTATGGCTTGGAATACTCAAGAATATTTACTGAAAAGCATAGGCGTAGCGAAGCTGTTCTGTGGGGTGCATTGTCACAAATAATTGTTGTTGCGCCCCCCCCCCCCCTCAAAGAATTTTTAAACTTTGTATGTAATTACTTATTTTAATATTACTAATGAAAATCATTAGTCATAATGCCCCCCAGCACCCCCAATCAACATAGAAAACATTTAAGGCTACGCCAATGCTGAAAAGCCTCTCCAAACTTAACGATTGACTGTTTGGTATGGGTTTTGGCCTGGCGGTGTCATTAATAATAGTAATTTACTGACCGTGTGATTTCTCCAAGAGAAAATTACAATTGACCAACAAAACCTGGTGGCTTAAGACCTTTAGGATTCTTTTTGGGATACATGAAAGATAAGATATATGCTAAAAGCTTTTAGTCTACACTGAACCAAATGTCGTAGGTAACATTAACGAAAAAATTTAATAGACCCTTAATCTAAAGAAAATTTATTAATATAAATAAATTTTCTTCAAAACAAATAATAGATTTTTGTTAAAAATGTACTAAAATACAATATGTTGGCTTGAATAAAAATTAGTTAAAATAATATCTAAAACTCTGTTAAATAAACTAAATCTTAGTTAAAACAGTGGTAAAATAGTATAATCGCATGGTAATCAAAACTACACCTAAAATAGTTAAATTAACGTCTTTAAAGGAAGTAAATTAGAATAATGTATCGTTTATTTTAATAAATTTTGTTAATCTAACTCGCAAAAAAAGTGTTGTTTTGAATATTAATCTGTTAAAATTTCTTTAAAACAAGAAGAAGACTTAATGAACTGAAACGTTGTAGATTTGAAAAAATTTCGTAAAATTCAACTAATTTAATATATTAGAATTGAATAAAAATTTTTTAAATAACTAAAAATATGTAAAATTGAAAAATGGGCTGTAGAATTGAAGACATTTCGTTGAGTTTAACAATTTTATTTCATTTACATTAAATAAATACACATAAAAATTAAGAAATTTCTTCATTTCGTACAAAAAAAAAAAGTTAAGCTTGTCTGGTGAAATAAATTTTTAAAAGTTTAAAAAAGTGGATTATAAAAAAGACAAAATAGTAAATGTGTTTAATGTTAAATAAATAATCCAAATATTGACCAAATTTTTAGTGCCACTGATAATAATATTTTACAACCCAGCTGAAAAAATATGTATGGAGCATATATGATATCCCATATATGGTTTGGATCCGAAAAATGAGGGTATATGGGCATATATGATTATATATATTCATACATTTTCATACATGTATGTATGTGTAAATTCCCTCCACAGTATGCAAAGTTCATATTCATACACTTTTGATTCACAAAAGCGCACTGCTGTGCAATAAATTAAATTACTAAAATTAATTTTTTTTAGGCTTGAGAGAGAGGTTGTATTTAATGAAACATTTGTTTGGACAAATAATTCAAAACGAACTAAAATTCATTTCATTCATTAAAACGTGAATCAATTATTTAAAAAACACATAAATCATATTCGTACATAACATTTAGCTTCAGAAATCAGATAAAAAACTAATGCAATTAATTATAAAAGAAAAAATAATTCCTCTAACAATAGTTTTCTATACAGTAATATGAACTTTGTGTCTTATCTAGAGAATTTTGCTATTTTATATAAAATTAATGATTGCATTATCCTTTTGATTATTTAATATATTAAATGGGGCCACAATGTATAAAATCATACAAGAATGGTTTTTTTGTAACAAAAAGTTTTTCTTTTTTAAACGTTGAGGGTACGCATATAAACTTTGCATACTGTATGTATTTTCTAATGGATTTCCAATTCAGCAGTTGTAAAACTCCAAGCTTTTTTTGAATGCGAAAACGATCCTATGTGAGATATCATGTATGCATACATTCTTATATGGCTTCATATATAAAATTTTGGATGAAGAGCTTCATAATTAAATTTTCATATATGAGCTCATATGTTACAATACATTTCATATATTAGTCCATATATTAGTTCATATATAATAGTTTTGCCATGTATAATCCCATATATTTCCATACATGAATTCATACATATTCATATATATTTATATACATTCATATATTAAAAATATATGGACCATATATAATTTTTTTAGCTGGGAAGTTTATAGAAAAACTATTTTCCTGCAAATGCAGCTAATTTCAAGATAAAATCAAAAACTACCGGCTCCACGAACTGTCCCATGCTTCTGAGGTACTAAGCAAATGGACACATTTTGTATAATAAATTTCTACTTTTGTAATTTGTATGGTTTTTATTTTAATTACAATATAACTTCATTAAATTTTGTATCGTTAATAGCATTATCTTTCGCTAACTAAGACAATTTTATATAATTTGTAAACAGTAAACAAACACACAACTGCTTATACGATTTGTAAAGTAGTTTACCGCTTACAATTTATATAAAAATTTCTTAAATGGTGAAAGAAAATATTCCTACAGGGGCTTAGTAATTGAATAAAATAGGGTAGTTAAAGTAAATAACAATTCTTCATTATGAATAAAAAAATTATTCATACAGACTAAATGCATTACTTCATTTGAACAAATTTTCTTCACAGTAAATAAAATAATATTCAAATTAACTACATTAATTAGTTATCACAAATAAGAATTTTTACTTAATTCGATTACATTTTAGTAATATTTACCACTCACTAAATAACGAAACAATAAGAGTCAAAATGAAGAAATTTGTTCCATTTAACTATTTACGAAAATTATTTTCTTTAACGAAAAAAATCCGTAGACTTGAATAACGAATTTGTTAGCTGTATAATAACCTACATTTCTTCAATTCTACACCCCATTTTGCAGTATTTAGGTACATTTTTGGTTCAGTGTATTCAAGACCTCAAAGATGGAATGCGTGAAGAGTAATCGATGACATACAACAGCAAATGAGCGAATTGCTGATGGAAAATATCATTAAAGGAATATGGTCCTGCAAACGTAGCTATGGCGGCCATTTGGCTAATATTGCTTTCCATTCCTAATGACATATAATCTCTGTTTACAATTAAATACACATCTGATGATTTCACTTAAAAATACTCCCTTTTTACTTTTCAAAATGAAATTTCTTATTGAAAGACCCCTCATTTATCATATTTTCTTAATAAGGCAAAGTATTATTTTATACATACACTCATGTTTTTAGTGCCCTTCATTTCGTTATGGTAAAATTCATATATATTACAACGATTTATGTCTAAAATATTGCAATTTTCTTTTAACAGTTTATTTGCCATCAATCAGTTTTTCTTTACATATTTTATATATTTCTTTAATTTTCAAGTTTAAAATCAAATACAAAAAAAATACATTTTCTGCTTTAACTTGATTTCCTGTTTTATAAATTGTTTTATTTTATTGATTTCTTTCATTGCTTTGTTTCATTTTACGAGTATATTCGTAAAATATTAATTGAAAATCTAAGAAAAAAAATTATAATTTGAATGGAGTGAATGATTGCAGATATGAATGTATGTGTGTGTGTGTGTGTGTGTGTGTGATGGGTGCAATGCATGGGAAATTGAGGCAATGGTCGGCATATACATATGTATGTATTAATGTAACTGTGTGTGTGGCTGCATGGGTATCTTAAAGAAATGTTAAACTAGACAAGTGCAGTCATCATATGGCTATGACCGGTTATGATGAGCCTCAATCCAAGTTTCTGTCGCTCTCTTTCTATCTCTCATGTGGTCAAGTGGGTACGCGTATGTCTGCATCTTCATTTCAATTTATTCAAATGATGTAATGGAAAATCATGACATAATTACAGCACAAATATACTTTAACAATCATGAGTTATTAACTGGTCTAGCTTTTATACATATGTATGTATGAGTATATTAAGAAATAAACGATTTATTTGAAAAAATAAAATAAAAGCCGTTTTAAGCTTTCAAAAGACAATGCAAGATTAATTGAAATGATCGGTGATCATGTAAAATAATTTACAAGTAATCTTCGCTTACAGAAATTAAACACGCACGCACTTTATGAAAATATGTACATACATATACATACATATGTAAAGTACATACTCCAGTCAGCATGTGAAAGATTGTTTCACCAAACTGAGTCTTTTTCGACTACTTTAGATGATCAAGAAATGATTAATCAGTTATGCGATTAAAATAAGACTTGAAAATGATTCCCAGAACTGCTTAGAAGGTGAGTTGTTTAAAAAACAAACAGCATGCTCATGCAGTAAATTCAATAAAAAACAAAGTGTATTAAATCTGTGAACAAAAATATGTAATTGTATCGAAAATGAGTCGAAATTGATCAGAAACGCGAGTCATGAGAGAATCCTTTAGAAGAGTCGCGGCTAGGGTACCATTTTCTCCCGAATGAACAGTCATTTTCGACTCGAAAACGAGGAGTCGAAAGTGACTCGAATATGATCATTAATTTCATAAAATGCTGACCGGAACATTACTAATCAAGCTTTTTCATAGAATAATAGGGATGCGTAATTAAAGGCAATGATTGTAAATGGCGAGCGAACTTTAAGCTTAAATTAGAAGTGACATAACCATAATCATACAAAACAGCTGTTCAAACAAAACTTAGGGGCTACACTGGTTTGGTTATGGATATGGCTATGACACATCTTAAGCTTTACTAGCGTTGCCTGTTGCTCCTATTAATTTTAGTTGCGAAATATTGTTTATGTTGGCAACCACAAATTTTGTGTCGCTGTCTAGTTTTTAAAGCATAAAGGTGGTAATATTAAAATAATTACGGACCTCTTCACAAAGTACAATTAAAAGCTAACAGACACTTTAACGGCAAGTTTTTTTATGAAGAGCCGTCAGTTCATGTTAACTCCTAATCATACATTATGAAAAGGGACGTTAATAAGCTAAACTTAAATTAAATTAACTAAACAAATTTTTGTTTAAAAATTATTTTAAGCAATAACATTAATGCCCTACTTCAGTAAGAAAAATTAGAAGGGTTTTGTTTGAAAATAGTTCTGAGTTCTTGTGTTTGAATTCAGTAAATCATTTTCTTCAAAAATAGTTCTTGTCTCTGATAATGAAAAATAAAAATATTATTGTCATGTTTTTAAAACATAAAAATTAAATTAAAGTATTATACATTAGTTTGAAAAATATATGAAAATATATGTGTGTTGGAAATAATGTTTGGAACAAAATCATAAAGCAAATACATGAACCTTCTAGCATAGACAATAACTAATTATTGTTTTAAAGAATCATAACTGCTGCTTTTTTCCGTCCATAGACAAGGCGGAACAATCGTCAAACGAAATTAGGGCATAAGTCTGTTCATTTGCTTTCCTACCAGAAACCAACAACGAGAGAGTAAGACAGTAATTCACAAAATTACTCTCCTATTTTATCTATAGATATGAAAAATAGAGCTGTGTCGTTCATGAACGAACGAGTACAATTGAACGAATCAGTAAAATGAACGAAGTGAGACGGTCACTTTACTGAGCTGTTTTGGCTCAGCAGCACTGAGTACAATTAAACGAAATGAACGAAGGAGCACATTTGGCTTTTTTTTGTTTTGTTTGCCTTTTTCTTTGTTCATGCAAGATTTGTTGGCACATTCTCGTTTTCATTTGACTTTTTGCATATTTTTACTAATACTGTGGCCATTATGAAATTACTTAAATTGCCATTCATATTTCTTAAGTTTTTAGAACGATTAATACATACATATATTAATCGTTTTTTAACAAAATTAATTTTAATATATACAGTTCATTTTCATTCAAAATTGTGTACACCTATGTGGCTCTTTCGGCAATATGAATCTTTTGGCATTTAAAGTAAATTAATATTTTAATCAGAAATAATTCACAGTTAGGCTCAAGTTCAGTAATTTCAATTCTTATTGAATGAAATATTTTTTTTTATATAATTCGTGCTAACCTAAATAGGAAAATGAAAAAAATGGAAAAAACAAAAAATTAATAGTGATACTTATAAATGTGTTTACCAAAGGTAAATCAATTGTATACACAACAATCGTTTCTCATATTCCCTTTCATTGTAAATTTAAGTTAAATAGCTGATGTTAATAAGAATCTCTACCCAAGTAGATGCTGGTAGGGTGCTGATGAAGTGCGTGGCTGCACAGAAAAGTATCGGTATTTCCCCCAGCTTAAAGTCTAAGTTTAATTTTTCTTCTCTTCTTTAGCAACTCACATTAATTAATAAAAAAAATATTTCATTCAGTAAGAATTGAAATTACTGAACTTGTGCATAACTATGAATTATTTCTGATTAAAATTCACTACAGTTCAATTAAAAGAATCTAAAAATTTTTCACGTAAATTAATATTGTAAAAAATTGTCTTGCTGATTTTTTCTTTGTTTCCTATATTTTCTGTTGTTTGTTTTGAATATTTTGGTAAACAACAATTCAAAACAAAATGCAGTATGCACGTTTCCCATTTTATGGACCGAATCAAGTCTTTGTTTTCACTTCGTTCTATTTCTCGAAAAGAGCGGATGTACGAAATGAAGGAACTCGTTCTTTGTTAGAAAATGAACGAAAATGAGCAGTCACTTGAATGAACGATTTGGCACAGCTCTAATGAAAAAGTAAATGAACGCTTTACTTGTAAGAACTTGCAAGAAAATGTTATTCATATATAGGAACCATGAATGGAAATCATAACAAAATTTTACTTTTTCTGATGCATTTTGGATAATCTTGTTTGATAATATTTTAAGTTAAAAAATTATCAACATTTAATATGAAATACTTTTCATAGTTTCATGCATTATTTAATATTTTTATGAATTTTTAATTATTTTTTAATTCTATTCTACTATTAACAAATACAAAAATATCACTTCCCATCTCTGATCAGATATGATAAACAAACAAAATTCCTTGACCATAAAATTGTATTTATGTGGCTTAATAAAAAAAACAATAAATTAATAATATACATATGCTTTCTTTTTACACATAGGGTAGAAAGCAGGACCAACAGTTTATGACGAAGTATGGAGGATTGTAGAATCTCGAGGGATATGTGGCCAAAACTTGGCTCAGGAAGATCCAAACTGTTACTGTACATGGATATGAAGGCGATGCGAATCATGATTGACTGGAACCAGCATATAGGAAACTGGCACTCCACACTTCTGTAGGATGTGCGAGGATGAAGAGGAAACAGAAACCATTGAACTTATTATCTGTCATTGCCCGTTTGTGTGCAAGATTTAAACTCGGCCTATTAATGATATCGCAAAGTGTAAAGCGATGAATATCAGGGTCTCCATCATGGGAATTCAGTGGGTTACTGCCAGATATTTGGTTTGCTTCTGGGTATAAATGGGGATAAAAAAATTATTGTTATCGGGTGTCAAAAGAAGGAAATCACAATGGACCTCACCGGGTCTCCCAGTGGAGGTGTGTTATAGCACCACCCTTCCTTACCTAACCTGGCCTAATAAAATTTACTCACAGTAGAGTTGGTAATTTCAAACGATTTAATTTTTTCCTTTTCATAAAGAATTTGAATACGCCGTCTCGTAGATTCCAAAAAGGAATTAGTATTAAAGTAGAAAAGTTTAATACAATTTGTAAAAAATTTAAATACCTTGCAAAAACTCGCTTAAAATGTAATCAGATACATTCACATTAATCATTTTCATAGCTTTTTATTATTGCGTAAATTAAAATGTTTGGAAAATTTAAAATGTTAACGAAAATGTCATACAACTGCAAAACATGTAGCACATAAAGACAAGACACTTACTTGAAAGTGCGTTCGAAAAACATAAAACCGCTTCAATGGCATAATTTTATTTTTGTCGAAAAGATGTGTTGACAAGTAATTGAACGCCATCGAAGTGAAACAAGTTGGTTATTGAAGAAACAAAAAATACAAATCTATTACTTCATGTGTACAAGACGATTTTTAACAGATTTTCATATCTAGATTTGGCGACAGGTGTTTGGCTTGGTTTACTAAATATACTAGTATAAGCTAAAAAAAACAGCAATGGATTTGCTAGTAACTCATATTTTAAGGAAGATGGAGTTAACGAGGTAACGAGTCTTGAACAAAGCGTAAACAAAATGTTTGATTTCCAAAAACTTAAATATGAATTGGAAGAAATAAAACACGCATGGGCCAAATGTGACATACGATATCGAATGCAATTTAAAAATGTGCCCTTTTGAATTCTGCAGCTAAGTAAAAATAGTACACAAAACCAAATAAAATAATTCAACGAAATTTTCTTTTAACGATTTGTATACGAGGGCTAAACAATAAGTCCGTAACTTTTCGAACCTCCCTCGCAGTTATATGAAATGCAATACAGTTCACATCAAGTACCACCTATTAATAGACTTACTGTCACGATAAATACTATGGAGACTCTGCACCATCGATTTCAATGGTAAAAAATTATTACTTGGGTATGATAAAGATTTCCGCAAGTTGGATGACGCCTTTGCTCACAATCGACTACAAACGCATGTGCAGTTTCCATGGCAAAATCCATGAATTGGGCTTTAAATTGCTCCCTCATCCGCCCTATTCACCAGATTTAGGCCCTGGTGAATGACTACTTCCTGTTTTCAAACCTAACGAAATGGCTCGGTGGAAAGAGATTTAGCTCCAGCGATGAAATAAGTGGACTAAGTGTATTGAGTTAGAAGCTAAAAGTTAAAAGTTGAAAAATAAATTTTTGTTTTGCAAAAAAAACCTGTGTTTCATTCAAAATGTCACCGACTAATTTATCGTACTTCCAGCAGACAAGAATCCTATTTACCACGAAGGTAAATTCGCTATCTCGAATTTCGTGGGGATATTTATTTGTTCACGCTATCAAAACGTAGTGAATGAAAAACAAAACGTGAGGAAGATTTGTAAATCTTAAAAGTTAATTGAAATTTAAACAAATGTATGTTTAATAATAAGAAATACACGAATTTTAGATTTTTTAAGTGTAAAGTTGAATTTTTAAATATGCCAGCGCCATAAAATGTGCATAACCAAATAATAACCAAATATGGATACTCATACTCCATGCAAAAATGTGTTGAAGGGAATTGCGAACTTTATTACTGATCTTGTCCTTAAAATAAATATTTATAGCTTTTAATATTTAATTAGAAGGAAAATATTAAAACTACCCGATGTAATAATTCAGTTTGCCTGCAAAAATAAAATGAACAAAGGTTGGCGCAGCAGCTGTAATTAGATTTTATCCATATGATGTTGACATTTTAAATTAATTAAGTATTCATTAACGCTGCAGCCACACATTCAATAAATCGCTTTCTATTTCATCACACAAAAATTCAAAATTCTTTGAAATTGATAGCTTTCACTAGAGTTTGGGATTTCCCGAACTTTTGCACTTCCCGGGAAACGGGAATGAAAAAATCACGTTCCCCACAGTGTTGAGAAACCGGAATTTTTTGGAAGTCATATTGCCTAAACTGTAATTTTAATTGTATCGATGAGAAACTTCTACAGATTGGTCAGAATGAAATCCCAAACAGAATGAGTGAAAAAAATTTACACCGAAATTGTTGGGTCAAATTTTCAACAAAAGTTAAAAATAAAAAAAAAAAATTTCGAAAAATTAAAAAAAAAATTACTTTAATTCTTCTTCTATTTCTGATAAATACCCTATGATTAGTTTTTAAAATTAATTATAGGGTGGTCCGAACAAGAATTATAAACGTCAAATTTTCATGACTTTTTCGATATTTGTTGAAAAACTCTGAAATTTTATATAAAACCAAAATCTATTTCATTTCTTATTTTAAAGGTGGCAATAAAAGCTGTAATTTGATACCGCTTTAATTAATATGCTCATTTTTTTGGAGTGCTAGAATAGATGTAGAATATAAAAAAAAACTTTGAAGATACTATTTTATAACACAGGCATATTTTATTGCATTTTACAGAAAAATTAGTCATCTACCAATAAGTTCATTGCTTCCTCTGATAATTCCAGGTGTTTCTTCTCCTTCAGTATTCCAATACTTGTGATTGCGGGATCAGAATTGGCGAGCAGATAATGTAATATATCTTCACAATTATCTTTTCTTGATGTTTTCCTCGCATGGTAAAGCCTTGTGTTTCTAAAGTCCTTGTTTCCTGCTTCCAATTCTTCTTCTGATAGTTGGCCAATGGGGACCAAAAATGAACGACGGAAAGTCACCCGAAAACCAATATAATTAAGTTATTCAATAAGTGATTCCGAGAATTTCCGTTCTATTTCTATGGAATAAATACGGAGAGTGATATGCTAAAATCGCTATAACTCCCAGCAGGGCAGGTATGGGCAGCTGATTTTTTCACAGTTCGTTGAAAATAAATTATGTATCATTTCTGTAGTGGTTTGGAAGTGGGACTCTCTGTGACTTTTTAGATATTGCTTACCTAACCCAAATTTTAAGGAAAATGGGGGTTTCGCTCTAAAAAAGGTGCATATGAAAATGTCTCAAACAACATTCCTTTTTTTTTACAGAAGATACTTGTCCAAAGGCAGATTTTTTCCGAATCAAAATATCTGTCACCAAAATCAAATGAGATCATTTTGAATACAGCCCTGAAATCTCCTCTTTTCATGAAAATTTTGTATGTTTGACTTCTAAAATCAATTAAAAATCAACGGGCCAACATAAAAATAAGCTTTATGTGTTTTTTGTTTACTTGAAATGTCTGTGACAAAATTGCATCATTAAAAACACTAAAAAAAACTAATCGGAAAAAAGTTACTTTTCCACTAGCCGCAACACAGTGTTCCCGGAATCCCCGGGTCTCCCGGGAAAAGCTAATTTACTAAATTAAGTACATTTATTAAATGAAAATTGACAAAATTTTGATTATTTTATTATTGTATGCATTCTTTTTAAATAAAAGTTAAGTTAAGAATTTTTAAGTGAATTCAAGCAAAATAAAATATAGCTATTACTTAGTAAGAGATCATATAAAGACTTATTGACGACTATTACCGCAATCAGTAAACAATTTTATAATAAGGTTTCACAATCATATTATTAGGAATTTTCCTTGGTTGTTTCTCATTATTCTTTAAAAATTTCCAGGAGGATTCTTATCGTTTAGTACTATACAAGCAAGTTACAGTACTATACCCACCTGTACCGAACTTTAAATGCAGTGAGCCACAGTCCGTCTAAATGTTTTTAAATTTAATCATTTTATTTCTCTTCAAATATTTCCCTCAGAGTTTAAATAATAGCGTCCAATTATAATAAATTTAACTACTGTCAATTCAAAGTTTTTACAGCTTTTATTAGCTCAAAATGTTCACTACACTTTCTAAAATTTGTTCACTAATTCGCAAAAATCACTTCAAGTTTGTTTATCATCGCATTATTTACTTAAGGAAGCGATTTGAGCATTGCAATCATTGATACTCATAAATAGTATTCCACTTCATTAAGGATGTCTCAGACTCTAATAAGTAATAATACTAAGTAATAATACATGTCGGAATTATATTTTCCACAAAAGTATTAATACTTGTATTAAAGTCTGAAAGAGCCATCCCAATAAGCAATTTTGCTTGAAATCAAGTGTAAAACAAGTGTTATTCAAGCCACACAATCAATTGTCAAGGGTTGAATTATGCTTGATTTACACTTTAATTCAATAGCATTGTCCAGTGAGAAGGGAACTTGAATTCAATGCGAACAATTCATTTGTAGTACAAGGTAATTCAAGCCTTGAATTATACTACAATCAAGCCATGTATTACAATTAAATTCAAGTGTATTTCAAGCTGCAAAAACAAGGCTTTTTAAATAGAAAACAAAATGTAATTCCTTTGTTTTTTAATAATTATTTTCTGTACATCTGCCTACTTCTCTACTGTTTTCACAATGTTGCTCACCTTTGTTTTCCAAATTCACTTTTATTTATTTATTTTTGATATTTTCACGAATATTTCAGTTTTAATAATAAATAAATTTTGTATTTGACAAAGTTTGAACATATACATATGTATGTTGTTTGATTTTTTATTTAAAAATATTTTCAAACTTGAAAATTACTTGAAAAAATTCTTGAATTCAACTTTGTTTCCAGTTCAATTTCAAGTGCTTGAATTTTAATTTTTTTAATGCTTATTGGGATTATTAAAATCATCTTGTATGTAGCTTTTGAATAGAGCAATAATTTTTCTCGTAGTTAGACGATTTAGGAGAAATGGTATGAATTTTATGAAATTTCCGCTCACATTTTTTTATATTTTATTAAAAAAAAATTAAATGGACATTTTACTGTTTGTTTATCGGTGTCGAAGAAATTATTTCTTTCTTGCAGTTACATTTGATACAAAAATAAAATTTTAGAATTTGTGTTTTGTTTTAAATGAAATAGTTATAATGAAAAAGTTCCTTCGACATCGATAAACAGGATATTATTATTGTTTAAAATTCAGTATCAACTTTAAAAGGTAACTTAAACAATTCCATCGCGTAAATTTAGTCATAAAATCATTCAAATGAACTTTTATAATTAAAAAAAAACAATAAAAATTGTGATATCAAATTAAAACAGCAATTTTTTGTTATTAATGAAAATAAATTTGGCTGGCACTTAAGCCATTATGTACATATTTGTGTCACATACATATTTATGAAATAACGTGTACTTTTAATTTCCCGGGAATATCAGGTAGACATTTCCCGGGATTTCACGCCCGGGAATTCCAGTTTCCCAAACCCTAGCTCTGAAAAAAATTGATAGTAAATTTTATTTTATTTAAATGTATGTAAATGACTTCCATGAAGAAAAAACTCTAAATGATAGTTTAAGTCAATTAGTTGCTGTGACCAGCTGTTCAAATTGAACATTAAATTGCCAAATAAATGAATGGGTAAATCTGAAAGCAATCAATTTGAAAATTTCGAGTGTGTTAATTAACAAAAAAAGTGAGAGTGTATTGCAAATTATAAGGAATTGAAATGCCAAAACTGAACGTGAGGCCACCAAGTAATGTATTTTTTTTTTTTGAAAATTTCAATCATCCAGGAATGTAGTTAGTAATTTGAAAATCTATACAGGGTTGCATAGATAAATCCGATTTTAAAAATAGTATTTTCGACATAATTTAAAATAAATCAACTAATTTTTAATTTATTATTTATTATTTAATTAATTAATTATTATGTAATTAATTAATTTGGCCATATGCAAAATGTATGGTAAATCATGTCTAAATTAACATGATTTGCTCAAATCACCATGTTTTTTCGAAACGATGCCCGTGGAAACATACTATTATGCTCGTTTAAATTTTTGGGAAAAGGAAAATATTTTGGAGGAAAAAAAATTAAGAGAGCGTTGATTACTTTTATTTAAAATTTATAAATAGGTACGAGTATCATTATATTTGTACTTTAAATTTAGAATAAAGAAATAAATCTAATTACGTTCAACGGCGGTGTTGTGTTAATTCTCATATGATTAAATGTACTTTCTTTTTTAATACCAAAGTTCGCAGCGAAAAATTCGTAGTTCTTCCCAGTTATATTCCTAGCATAAGTCAGCAATTTCAGATTAATAAAGCTTGAATAACAACAGTAAATTAACGTCAGTAACTTCAACTGCTCTCTAATTTTATTATTTTATGCTCTCTAGTTTTATTGATTTTGTTTCAAATTACATGCGATAATTTTTCAAGGAACAAATAACAACAAATTTAATTGTAAATATTCTAACAAACACTAGCAGAACGGAACAACATGCTGTTTGAGAGGGTCGCCACACTTTCGTTACAACCGTTCTTGTGTTTGGTCCAAAGTGTGTGGTGTCAGTTGATGCAAATTTCAGTTTTATATACTAACATTTCAGTGTAAGTGGATCATGTGAATTATTTTGATTCATCCTGAAACTTTTTTTAACGAAAGCTTAAACTTACCATCACTAATTTACAATAATCTTGTCATTGTTGCTTGTTCTTCGCTAATTGTGCATATGTGTGTGTTAATTTGCTTATTTTTGTTCTACTTAAGACAAACTTTTTAAGATTTGATACTTCAACGTCTCTTTTCACCATGTATGATTAAAAGCTAACGTGAACTATAACCGCAAGTTCTTCATACAAAACTTGCCGTTAAATTCTCAGTTAGCTTTTAATCATACATTGTGAAAAGGGATATAAGTACCTACATATATATATGTATGTTTAATTTTTGCCACAAGCAAGTTTTGCAAGCACTTTGCGAAAATTTACTTGCATCATTTACCAAATAAACAGCTTAATTCTTAATTGTTTTTGTGGAATAAAATTTAATTTAAAAGAGAAAAAAAAACTGCGACTTTGAAAAAATTTAAAAAAGAAAAATAACTTTGAACGATTCCAACTGTGTAAATAAAGAAGTTAAGGTTAAAAGGAAAATAAGAAATATACGTAAATTAGTACATACGTATTTGTACTGGAAACAAAGGAACTAAATGAAAAGAATTAAAATATCTTTCAATAAAATTCCAGTTTAAATGATCAACGTTTTTTTTAAAGCAAATTTTCATTTTATTCTCTTAACTTTAACTAGTGTCTACATAGGCTAGCCAGACGTACTTTTTCCAGCAGTACGTGTACTTTTTTTTAGACAATGTACTGTTGCCTGCATAACACCTAAAAAAGTACGCTAATGTACTTATTTTTGCCTTTTGTACTTTTATTTGTACTTTTTTTAATTAGCATCTTTAGAAACTTTTTTTGTGTAGAAATAATCTCATAGTTTGAAGCGCATTGTTAAAAATGTTTTTTGTGAACACATTTGTGGCGACAACTCGAAGTATTTTTCAAGCCAGTTTTGACGACTTTCAGTCGTCAGTCGCCAGAATTATGATCAAACTGTGTATCAACACAAACCGTAGATATTGTTCATATGTTACAAGCGTATCCTTAGTAAAGTGAATAAAACAAAGAATTTTCAATAAAAAAAATTGTGTAAAGCAGAATATGGTATAATTTATAAATTTTTAAAATTTGTTTGTTTATTTTTTCAATACCAAAGTCAAATGCGTCAACTGTGAGAATATTTAGTTTAATGTTTACGTTTTGGAGAAAAGAAAGAAACTAGCTTTTAATACATAATTTAGAGAGTGAACTGACTATTCAAACTAATTTTGAATTTACATGTGACGAGTTTTTTAATTTCTTAACAACTGGAAATGGAAAAATGGAATTGTTTGCCAATTCAAAAAATGATAAGTATTTGTAAAATGTTTGAACCATTAAAAAATTTAATATAATTATTTAATGATTATATAAACAGCCAAACCGAAATGCAAAACAAAGAAGTGATAGGTATTCAATTTAAAAAATATTAATATAAAATTGTTCAAATTAACTTTGTTTTTTAACACAATTAGAATCCTGACTAATTTTAAGTTAATAATTTGTTGTATAAATTATATTTACGATCTCATTTTTGTGTTATTCAATGAAGAATATGTTATTGAATGAATTTAAGGACGTTTTAGTAGTAGGGAACTGCCGGTTCTATGGCAATAAAAATTGTCAAATTTGGGTAATTAACGTCAAAAATTTTGTAATTTATGGGAAAATTTTAAAAAAATGTCAAAGGTGTGAAGTGACGAGGGTTAGTTCACTTCGAGGGTATGTTGGGGCGCATGCTTTGTTTGTATGTATGTTTTAGATTTTTGTTTTAACCAAAGGTGTGAAGTGACGAGGGTACTCGATGGTTTGTAGATGTCTGTCGGTTGATGTGCATACTCGCAGTTTATTATGTTGGCGCGCATGCTTTGTTTGTATGTATGTTTAAGATTTTTGTTTTAACCAAAGGTGTGAAGTGACGAGGGTACTCGATGGTTTGTAGATGTCTGTCGGTTGATGTGCATACTCGCAGTTTATTATGTTGGCGCGCATGCTTTGTTTGTATGTATGTTTAAGATTTTTGTTTTAACCAAAGGTGTGAAGTGACGAGGGTACTCGATGGTTTGTAGATGTCTGTCGGTTGATGTGCATACTCGTAGTTTATTTTCGTTAGCGCGCATGCTTTCTGTGTATGTATGTATAAGATTTTTGTTTTAACCAAAGGTGTGAAGTGACGAGGGTACTCGATGGTTTGTAGATGTCTGTCGGTTGATGTGCATACTCGCAGTTTATTATGTTGGCGCGCATGCTTTGTTTGTATGTATGTATACGATTTTTGTTTTAACCAAAGGTGTGAAGTGACGAGGGTACTCGATGGTTTGTAGATGTCTGTCGGTTGATGTACATACTCGTAGTTTATTTTCGTTAGCGCGCATGCTTTCTGTGTATGTATGTATAAGATTTTTGTTTTAACCAAAGGTGTGAAGTGACGAGGGTACTCGATGGTTTGTAGATGTCTGTCGGTTGATGTGCATACTCGTAGTTTATTTTCGTTAGCGCGCATGCTTTCTGTGTATGTATGTATAAGATTTTTGTTTTAACCAAAGGTGTGAAGTGACGAGGGTACTCGATGGTTTGTAGATGTCTGTCGGTTGATGTGCATACTCGTAGTTTATTTTCGTTAGCGCGCATGCTTTCTGTGTATGTATGTATAAGATTTTTGTTTTAACCAAAGGTGTGAAGTAACGAGGGTACTCGATGGTTTTTAATCATTTTTTAAAATGTGTGCAACGTCTTTCACGTTATGTTTTTTTTTTATAGGGAAAGCAATACCACACAACAAGAAATAATTTCAAAAATGACAAACGTTGACACTAGTACACACTGTTGCGATGTTACAAAATATCATAGTATGTACTCGGCATTTGTTTTTTTTTTGTAATATTCTTTTTAGCTGATGGAGCTGGAAGGGTATTTATAGAAAGAAATTATGTATTCTGGTGAGATATTAATGTTTTTGTTGTTGGTTTTATTTAGTTTTATTTATTTTTTGTTTTTTGTGTAAAGAGGCTGACATTTGTCAAACAAACCATGCACACTTATATACATACATACATTGATATTTTTGAGAACGAGATAGGTGAATGTGATGTCATTCCAAAGAACCAAATGGCATACTTCTATAATGGAAACTTCCAAAATGAAGAAGAAAAGTTTATGGTAGATGAAGAGGACGATGCTTTCTTCATACATATGTATGTTGTAACAATGTAAGAATAGAACGTAATTCGTATAAATTGAGACGTTCTCTAATCTAGCAGCAAGTACAGCATTGTATCTAGCAAGTGCATCATCATCATATAAAATCTTAAAAAATACAATACATTCTATAAATTATTAAAATGGTATATAAATGTAATATGTGCAATAAGATATATAAATATCAAAAGTGTTTCTTGGATCATATCCAAAATCATGGTGTTGAGGACCAATATATATATCCTCAACAACAGCAACAATATCAATATCCTCAACAACAAAAACAACAACAACAACAACAACAGCAATACCAATATCTTCAAGAACAACAAAAATATCAATATCCTCAACAGCAACAACAATATCAATATCCTCAACAACAGCTACCATATCCTACGGCCATGCATTGAACGGCTCACAAATGTCGCTAGATGAGTTTGTGAGATTGTTCTCCGGCAATCGGGAAGAGATGAGCGTTGTCACCCGGGAAGAGGTATCCGTAAGCCCTCTGTCAATAGAGTTTTCGGACGACGATTTGCCTCCTAATGTATCCATTAGAGACATTTTCGAGAACGAGGTAGATGAATATCATGAAATTCCAAACAACCAAATGGCATACTTCAAGAATGGAGATTTTCAAAAGGAAGAGTTTAGGCTGGATGAAGAGGACGATGCTTTCTTGGCAGCGTTTGATTATATGCCAAAAGATGAGGATAAAGATGACATAACCAAAATTTTCATGCAAGACGAAGAGGGGGATGCATTATTGGCGACCGTAAATTTAAGATTTTAATTTGATTAATTTTGTAAACACAAATTCAAATTTATTTACTTAAAACGTAAAAAATGTGTAAACAGATTTTTATTTTCACTTTTTTACATTTGTCTTTGTCCTTGTACAAACCATATGCATATAAATAAATGATTGAACAAAATTTTTTTATAATTTTAATCTACATATTTATTTAAAAAAATATCGTAAATATATGTTGTGACAATGTAAGAATAGAAAATTAAAATAAATTGTTTAGTTATTTTCCTGATAAAGTAAATATGCATTTCTTAAGGCACAAACTCCATAATTGTGATAGCTGCAGTAAAAATATTCCGGATATTTAAGTTGTATTTGTTTAAAGTTGATGGAGCCAAAATCCTCGATGTTGAAAACTCTAATTCGAAGTAGTTTTTCAAACCATTTCTTCTTTTCCACACCCTTAACATAGATTGAATAATGTTTTAAATTGGATTTTAAAAATTTTACAACACTCTTAAATGATATTGATCCGTCATTCCAATTCAGATGATGAAAGTTTCTCGTTAGCCAATTCGCTTCTCTTTGTTTTGCTATTGATAATCTTTTGAAGTTAAACGGTGGTTTAATAATAAAATTTATGTGCTCCTTATTGTTAAAAACAATTGCTATTTCTTTTGCAATGAAGATGTTTGAATTGGATTTAAATCCTTGCATATCGATGAAAACTTTATCCCCAATCATCTTATTTTATTATTTTTTATTTTTTTTACATTATCTTACGAACTTGACCTTTTAAGGGTATGTATTCTATTATACGGTCGTGGATGAGTATACAAAAAGCTGATGTATCGGTAGGTATATTGGAGTCTGTTTCAATTTCAATTTTTATATCAACAGGACCGTTAGAGAGGGCTTCGTTTTGATGACTGACATCTACTACCACTATCGGCACACTATTTTTAAATTCTTGAGCAGTTAGAAGTGGTTGTGATTCCCTCATGTAGTAGCTTTGTTGAAACCGCAGATACATATCATATAGGATGGCAACCCGACCATTTTTAAATTTTACATTTAGATCATCATATGGGTACGATTCAGAATTTAAATGTACTTTTAAATTGTTTAAATTACAATGAACAAACTTATTTTCTTGTTGAAAAGCAATCAACACAAAACGGGGTCGTTCTCTATTTGCAGCCAATTTAACATTCCATATATAGCTAGTTCCTGTATTTAGTTGAGGATTAATGTGACAATCCCAACTGCGAAATGCCATTGGTATAGAAGCACCACTGTTAATAATTTTAATCATATTCAATTTGCTCAGATCGGATAATTGTACATGCGGAATTCTCCATGAGATGTTTGAGATACTAATTTTTGGTTTGTCAGTAGCAACAGTTGAGTATACGAGTTTTTCATCGTTCTTACTACGTAAGAGAACCAATTCATGTTTACCGCTGAGTATAATTTTATTATAGTCTTCAGCGAAACCTAAAAATAGTTTCAGTGGTACATAGAAATTAAAGTGTCCATTTGAAATATCCAAATCATCGAGTTTGTTCCATCCTGCATTGTACAAGCCAACACTTTCTGTTGGTGATAAGGAAACAAAATTTTTTAGGCTGCTTGTAATCGCTAAATGTCTTGTATGATCAATTTCTATGCCATTAAGTTCATATCGAATTTCGTCAAAGAGATGTGCCACAAAGTTATTTTTTAATTTTAGATTTAAAAACGAAGATATTTTGCTATTATTATCATCTACAATACTTCCCTCAACATATATGTAGCTTTCGCTGGGTAGCACATATAAGTCTTGATTTTGTATTGAAATTCGAATCTCATCATTATTGTTGAAGGATTGTAGGTATGGTGTATATGTGTGATAGTCCTTTTTAATTATACTCTCGTCTGATTGAGGTTTTTCTAGAACATCTAGTATGTAACTCATTTCTTTGTCAACTTTAAATTGAGAGACTTTAAAAATTTTTTATTTTCTTGCGTCAAATATTTTTTGTGTAATGATCTCTTTAATTGTGGTTTGGTTTGCAAGAGTGTTTTATGAGTGTATCCAATTTTATCCTTAGATTGCTTGACGTTGTATATTATCATTATTTGCTAGATCTCAAATGTATTCGTGTTGTAATTTCCTCTCCTCGAAAATTAATTAAATCACCGTTCTGATCAACTATGCGTAGAGTTAGAGAACTTATCTCTCGGCAGTTAACTGGCAAATAGATAAGATTTCGAGGAATCTCAACAATTTTATACCCTGGGGGGACATTGATCGCAAATTCATGTAATGTGTGTGCTTGTGAGTTATTCGTATATGTGTTAACCACTATACTGCATTCAACACGCAAGATATTCACGATGAAAATATTGACTGGTAGATCTGAGTAATGGTCTTGGTTAGGAGCTAGAATTTTCTTATTGAATCCAAAAAGTTTTCCAATTGTGTTATCTTTGTTAAAGTATATGGGATCCTTAGAGCTTTTAACTCTAACTTGCATTGTATTGTTATTAGCTTCTATATCAATTTTATTTTCCGGACAATACTGCTTATAGGTATGTTTAATATAATCAACTATATCATTCAATTCATAAGATCCTATTGGTATTTTAATTACATGTTCACCAATATGAAATATATTGTTATAATCATCTACATTGGGAATGCTATTATATGAATGAAAATCAGTTAGAGCACATTCATATTCACCATCCAAACGAATAGGAGGAAAGTAATTTGCAGATAACTCAGATGAGTTTGAGCTAAGAGTAAGTGTTATTGACATTATGGTTGTCTGATTACAAATAAGTGAAATTAAACACAGCACTTTGTATAAAAAAGGAAGTTTATATTTTATTTAATATATTAGATACAAATATAGACTTATATATACACACTTAACTACAATATTTCATTTTTATTGATCCAAGAATTATGTTGATTGGAAAATCCTAACCATTTAACATATGCCTTCTCTCCTTTAGTTTTAAGAACTTTTTCAACTAGATATGTATTTGGATATCTAGTTTTTGAAAGTTCTTCATTATAGAACCCACCTTTGATAGGATTACCACGATAGTCTTCTAATATGTATGTGGCTGGATATGTATTTTGAACTTTTTTAATCGTGAAAATTTCTGTGGTCCAATTTGGTGTATATCCTTTTTCAAAAACATGTTTATATTTACTTATGCGCACATGATCTCCCACATTGAATTTTGATAATTTGAATAGTTTTAAGCGGTTATATACAGTGTTTAATAATTTTTTCTCATTTTTATAGTTAACTTGAATCGGTGGCATTTTGATGGTGCGATGAATTTTCTTATTATATGTATTAATCAAGTCTTTGTAAATGTCGAGCCAGTTATAAGACCCATTAAAGCTAAACTCTTTCCACATCATTCCTTTTAATGTTCTGTTAAATCGTTCTACTATTGATGCTTTCATTCTGCTATATGTTGAGTAGTGATTAATGTTGTATTTATTCATCAATTTTCCAAAGTGTTTATTGAAAAACTCTTTACCATCGTCTGTTTGCAAGTTTTTTGGTATTCGTCCCAGTTGAAAAATATTCTGCATAGCCTGGCTTGTTTCCAATGCAGTCTTTCTTTTCAAGGGTACTGCCCAAGCAAATTTTGAAAATGTATCAATTACAGTCAGCAAAAATCGATAATCTCTATTGTCTGTAGAATAGTTCCCCATTTCAACTAAATCAGCTTGCCAAAGATCATCTATTCCTTTCATAACAACTCTTCGACGTGGAAAATGTTTTCGTGCTTGCTTATGTAGTTCATTTATTAAATTTCTTTTTGAAGTCATTATTTAACGTATTTAGAATTTGACGGGATAAGTTGAGTTCAGTGCGAGTTCATTTAAGTACTGTTGACCATCATATTTCTTATATACCCATAGATTAACTCATTTATCTTTCTAATTTCTTTTTCAAAGAATAATTTCATACTTGAAATTGTTTCCCTAATTTCATTTAGTTTCTGACTTAAAATTATATTGATTTCATCTCGTACCTCTTCAATTTGACTTTGCAGAAACAATTTATTAACAACGTCGTTTTCCTCCAAAGCTTTTGCCACGTTTTTTGATTCTTTTGTTTTGAACGTCAATGTTATTAGTCGTATCCATAACGAAGCCCAGCAGCTTAGGAACATTTTTCACAAAAACTCTGCCACTTGTATCATTAAGATAGTGCCCAAACTTATCGATAGACATGATTTATGTAGATAAATATTATTCTATAATTTTTGCTTCATATAATTCTTCGATAATTGAGACAATTTCGTTATTGTGATTAGTATGACCTGCACCTTGTGATGCTAGCAATAGCCTAAGGCGATCTACTAACTCATTAGGATCATCCCAGTATATATAGTTAGCTTTGTATGGGTTTAGTTTCATCAAACCCTTACCCTTGTAAGGACTTTTTATTGCATGTAGTGATGACGAAGTTGATGAGTTTTTTTCACTTTCTTTCTTAAACAATTTACTGATAATATGCTTATATTTATATGCTCTCGTTCCTTTGATTTGTCCATCAGGTCTATAATCTCTTTTGTATGCATTTGTGCTCACTAAAATTTTCTTATATATATCTAATTCATGTTTATCATAATATTTTGGTGTTTTGTGAAACAGTAAAGAAAATAAACCTGGTGTAAAAGCCCATATGTGATTTCCAATCACTATTTTATCTTCAGTAAGTTTAATACTACTATTGCCAAACTTCCATTCATTATTAAAACCTTTATGTGGACCGTATAGAGTGTCTAATTCATTTCTGCTTTCCAAGAGTGCTAGGTCAGTATAACTCTTATTATTATCTGAATTGTCTAGAGTTTCCGATTGAGAGTAAAAATCATCGTTGTCATCATCATCATCATCAGTATCAACATTATCAACCTTGTTTGCGTTTCGATTACTAAGTGAGATATTTTTATTGCATAACGTTTCTTCAACAAGTTTCTTTGGAGTACTTGTCTCTAACTTAACTGATTGTTCGTTGAATGGAAAATTTGAATTTTTATAAACTTTCGTTTTAAGTTCATCTCTTTCTGCCTTAATACTTCTTTTATTATTTTTAGAATTGTTCACAAATTCTGTTAATGGTTCTATTATTGGTTTAAATGTATCTTTGAATTGCTCATGTGTATCTGCTTCATCAACTTTTATACTACGAAATTTTTTCTTTAAAACATTTCTTGTCTTTATTAGCTCTTTTAAAACTTTTTCATCCATTTTCAACTGTTAGACACCAGATCTGGTATCAGCTATCAGATCAGCTATCCGATCAGGTATCACTTATCAGATCAGGTATCAGATCAGCTATCAGATCAGGTATCAGGTATCAGATCAGGTATAAGATCAGCTATCAGATCAGGTATTGGGGTATCAGATCAGGTATCAGCTATTAGATCTGGTAACAGATCAGGTATGGTAAATACTTTAGGAAATAAGTAGATGTACTATGCGCAAGGCCAAATTAAGTACTAATGTTTTACTTTTATGTAGAGTAATTTATATCGTTATAAAATAGTCGAATTGCTTTCTATAGCGACCATTGTTTAAGTCATTATCTTTGCTTATCATCAAAAATCCATATTTATCCTTCCAACACTCTCGACAAATTTCATGAAACTTTTCATAACTCATATCGCTGGAAACATGATCACTATAAACGTGCTTCATGTTTGTCTCATCTTGTTTAAACATTATAATCACATTTGCATTGTCTCTTATTAAGTGCTTGGGGATTCTCGTATAAGTTTGGCACAAGTAGAATGAATCAACATCCTTATGTCGTCCCATGCAAAAATATGCTCGTATATTATTTTGCTTCTCGCATGCAACATCATCAAAGATCATAATAGAATTAGTTTTCGCTTCCTCAGGAGGAATAACTTTTTCATTATCTGTAAATGTGTAGTATCCCATCCCTTTAATTGGTGAAATTAATCGCTTTAAGTATTCATATTTTGGTTGATAAAGGGATTTTGAGTATAAATAGATGTTTTCAAACTTGAGTCCATTAGGACTTTCTAGCAAGCTAATCATAACATTAGTCTTTCCACAATTTGATGGTCCAACTATTAGAGCACGAAAAGAATTTGGTAAGAGAGAGCTATGTTTTATTTTAGATCTGATTTTCGTTGAAGCATCAATATTGCGAATCACAATATTTTTATGTTGTTTTACTAATTGCATTCTCATAACTAATTGCATTTCATAAATGTTACTTTTATTATAGAAAAAAAAATAAAATAAGATGTTAATACATTATAACAAAACGTTTAGTTATAAAAAACCAGCCGTTGGAAAAGGTTTATTGAATAGAGTAATTAACTCTCTGCCTGTTGAATTACACCTTCCTGGATATCAGTTTTGTGGACCCGGAACAAAATTACAAAAACGTTTAGATCGCGGTGACAAAGGAATTAATGTATTAGACGCTGCATGTAAAAATCACGATATTGCTTATTCCAAAACAAATGATTTAAATAGTAGACATCAAGCTGATAAAATTCTTGAAAATAAAGCTTGGGAACGAGTTATTTCAAAAGATAGCAGTCTTGCAGAAAAATCGTTTGCATACATGGTTACTAACGCAATGAAAGTCAAAAGAAAATTTGGTATGGGGTTGAAGAAGAAGGTTGCAAAAAAAAGTGAACAAAATGGAAAAAAGCTGTTCAGTACATCAATTAAAACTGCAACAAAAATATTGAAGAAGGAAAAACCTCAAGACATTAACTCTGCCATTAGGATTGCACGTAAGATTATCAACAAGTCGTTAAGGGGGAAGAAATCGCAAGTTGTAATACCACGCGTAATTAATGTTCCAAAGATTGGTGGCTTCTTACCTTTGGTACCTATTCTTACTGCTCTGAGTGCAATTGGTAGTCTTTCTACTGGCGGAGCAGCTATAGCAAAAGCAATAAATGCTGCTAAGAATGCCAAACAACAACTTGATGAAGCAACCAGACATAATAAAACAATGGAAGCAGTAGCAATGGGGAAAGGTTTTTACCTTAAACCATATAAGAAAGGATATGGATTGGTTTGTCAAGAAAAACAAAAACCAAATTTTTCATAAAGCTGCCCAATAAACCCCTATCTGATGTTGATTTGAGAAACTTTTCAACAAACATTCCATACTTTAGAGGAGTTTTCATGTTGGATACACTACCAAAACGATCGAGAAATCGAGAATGCGGAATCATTAATTTGGATTTATCAAGAGGTCCTGGAACCCATTGGGTAGCATATTATAAAAACAATGAACATAAGGAATATTTCGACAGTTTTGGAAATTTACAACCTCCATTAGAATTAGTTAAATATCTAGGTAAAAATATAAAATATAATTACAATCAATATCAAGATTACGATTCATTTAAATGTGGACATTTATGTCTTCAATTTCTTTACAAAATAAGTGAAAAGAATAAATAAATAACACACACAAACAATTTTTAAATTTTGTTTTGTTTTATTAATAAAAAAAGTTTATAAGATATACTTTTTTTACATATTATTCCCACTGTGGGTATTGAGCATTTGTTAAAAAGATATTTAATTCAGCAGCAGTATCCAACTTTAAGCCACTGTCTCCTTGCTTACATATGCAATATATCCCAGATGCCAGTTCTATTATATCATCATCCGATAGCGTGTTGTACCGATTTGGTAGAAACATAATGTTGTTTTCCAGTTCAATTTGAATTGTAGTGCCATATTTACTAGTAACACGCTTAGCGTTTTTGACTGCATACTTAGTTGAGTCCTGGAGCTCTTTTATATGTATTAATTTTTTTTTATTTAATGTGTTGAATTTTGTGATCAAATCTGGAGGATTCATTATTACAATATTAATTAATTAAATTTAATTTTTATATGTATTTTTTTCTTCTTTGACAGATAGCTCAATCTGTTTTTTGTAAACTGATGTATTAAATATTTCTACCAATCTTTAAATAGGTAAAAAATAATTCTTAAAAGAAAGATCAGTATCGTAACTATCTCTTTTTCTCATATTGTAATTATTTTTGATGTAAAATATTTTTTGTTACTTATAGAATTGTAGTGAAAGAGATAGTAGTTATATTGACGTTCTTAAGCGTAACTGAAACAAAAAATGGCAAAACAAAGATCGGAGAGATAGTTATATCTATGTTCTAAAGTGTAACTGGAACAAAATATTTCAAAAAGCACTCAAAAGTGTTTGTAACATTTTAATTTTACAAGAATATTTTACTATAAATAAGAATGTAAAACTTTCAAGAGTACTAGTATAAAAATTGCATTCAAGAAAAAAGTATTCTTTAAAAAGAAAATTAAAATAACAATTAAAAAATGAGCCAAGTACGTGAACGGTTATTTGAGTTTCTTAATTCCTTTGAGGACTTATTGCTCTATGAGCATAAAGAAACCATAAATTTTTTCGTCTCCATGCTCAATGAAAATGAGGAGTATGGAATTATAGAACAAGAGGACTCTGATAGTGGGCATTTTGCCAGCTGCCCCTGGTATAGCGAAGGATGCGAGGAAGGGCCGGACACATGTCGATGCACCATGTTCCACATAAGGAAAAAAATTATTTTTAAGATTATTGAAACTTATAAAAATTTGTCAAAAATAAATAATGAACAAATATAGAATATATATGTATGTGTATGGGTTTTATTTAGTTTTTTATTGTTTTTTTAATATATATATATATATATATATATATATATATATAGATTAATAGAGCGAAAAACTATTAGTTTAAATATTATATTCATTGAGGATGGATAAATGTACTTTAAAGAATATATTTCACCACAATGAAGAACGAAAACCTCAAATACATGATTTGGTTTTTGAGTTTGAATACTTGCTCAATTGGAAATTGAAGATTTCATGTGGATTTTCAACAGCTTTTGGTTTTAAGCCAATGATATGGCTGAATTATAAAAATAAGCAATACATTGGACTGGACCGGGAAGAGTGGTTACACCTCATGTGCTATAAGGACTATATTCATGATATGCTTAATCGTCGAGATTTTTTAAATTCTATAAATATAATTGATAATGAAAGTGAGAGAGATGTTGAATATAAGTTTAAATATAAAAGGGGTGTTTGTTTTTTAGTTATCGAACAAGGAAACTCTAATATAAAAATCGATTCTGACACTTGGAGATCATTAACTCAAATTCGAGTATTTTTTACATCAATTTTATGTTGGAACAACATTCTAAGAAAACAAATTCTTCATTTCTATTATGAATATTATATACCAACCTGCTCCACTTTAAACAAAACAAAACTCCAATTCAATGAAATACAAGGAATACACGAAAGGGATGTAAAGATTGAACTGACACGACTTTGTTATGAGATTGGGGAAAAAATGCAACACAAGATTCTAACAGATGTGAAAATTCATAAATTATATTTAAGAATGGATAATAAATAAATAAATAAATAAAAAATGTACACAAGAATATATGTTTTATTGTTTTTTATTGGTTATATTTTCTTTGTTTTTTTTCATAAAATTTTTTAATAATTAATATTTACATTTATTTTTTAACAAAAGAATTTTTTTAATAACTAATATTTACACTTATTTTAATAATAAAACTTTACAAAAATTTACATTAATTTTAACTTTCTTCTTCTTCTTGAAGTCTATCAATTTCCATTAATAGCATGTCAAGCTCATAATCAGGATTGGTTTCCTCTATTGCTGAATGGTACCATGCATATGTGCTTATACCATCACTTTTGATTTTTCTTTTATCATCTTGATAACTTAGTATTATTTTATGTAGTTGCATAGTATATAATTGATGCAAACTCGACTTAAAGGTAAGCATATTATCAAATACATTTGATTTATTAAACAGACAATCTCTATATGAACTTAGGCTATACTTATCTAAAATGGTTTTCTTGACCCCCTTCGATTTCTTTACATCATTTTGATCTTGAACACTAAATGAATACATTTTAGATCGCAACCCAACAAACTCTTTCATTATTTTTCCACAATTTTCGTCTTTCATCATACCCAGCACCTTTTTGTTTAAACGAGGAATACCATATATGTTATCTGAAGGATAATCAGATGTGTCAAATTCATCCTGTATGTCCATTTTTATGTCAGCATAGAAGTCATCAGTCCGTATTGTATATATGAATGAATCAGTATCCATATAGTTTAATGACAATTTTGATTTAAATTTGGGCTGCATGTAGCCATAATGGAAATTATACATTTTCCATTTGGAAAGTTCTAGCACACAAAATCCTAAGTAAATAGGCTTATTATAATATGTCTGGAGCCTATTCATTTGAATCGCCACCATGTCTTCTGAAAATATAGACAAACTATGGAAATTGGGCTTAGATATCCAATCTTGGGCTCCCAAATGATTGCAATTCGTTCTGTTCCAGTTTGTTACAATTCTAACATCTTTTCTCTTATCTACATTTTCCATAGTCTTACCATATACCGCATTATTGAGCAATTTGAAGAAGTTTTTCTCAAATGTATTTTTAGCGTTAGCTCTATGCTTGGTATTTAAGTCTATATATGATTTTAACCATGGAGATTGTTTAAAAGTGAGAATCCGATGTATTTTTTTTAGAATCAAACCATACTCTAAACATTGCTTAAGAATTCTGTAGTGAATAATATATGAATGTTTAGTAGAAAAGTCAGCAATTAATTTAGTTTGATTCTTTCCGTAAGGTTTTTTATTTTCCACACAAAAAGGTAGATCATTGTGCGATTCGTGTAAAATGGAGGGATATTCTAAAGTAACTTCATACACATAACCATCATTTGAATTATTGTCTATCCGATTTGGATCCAGATTTAGCTCATCACTTGATAACCATCTGAATCCTCCATATGGAAGATATTCGGACATAGCCCAACCGTAAAGGTTATTGGCATCTAGGTACATTAGAAACTCTGAAGGTTTCTCTTTATCGAAATCCTCTAGATATTTATTGTTTGCTTTTGAATACCTTTTACTACATTGTACAATCCCCCCACGTATCCCTTTTTTAAAGAAATTATACATATCTATATCAGTTAGCAACTCCAATTCTATATTTGTGTACTTCAACATAGCATCCCACGACAGTCCAGGAGCAGTATAGTACTGGCTTGGATCTAGGTTATATATTCCCTTACAAACTTTTCGAAAATTTTCGAATACATCAGTTAGCAATAGAACGTCTGTTTTTAAATAAAACTCCATGTAGTCTTGTAAAGTTTTGCAATCAAATGTGTACCAAATTTTTTTTGCATGCTCATAATCTTCATGTGAACATTCTCTATTGGTAAGTGTGTTGAAAAAGTCTTCCCTCGCTGGAAGTTGACTATCATTTAATTTTTCAAAGGAATTGAGATAGTTGTAAGGGAAAACACCCTTCCTTCTAACCAGATCAAACTCTATTTTTGATGGAAATTGCTCTTTAATTGTACAGAAATCGTTATCCGTAAGATTATTGGCTAAAGTTTCTAAGCTTTCGGGCATAAAACGTAAGGTGTCTAGAAATCTAAGTTCAAGATTGAAATCGTCATTCATTTTTGTATATGTTGATAAAGATATATAACGTTCTTTATTTAGCGGAAGGACTTTTATGTTGTCAGACTTTTCTCCTAACTCTTTAACAAAAAGATGTGAGTCATAAGACGAATAATTATGAAAATAAATAGGGATAAATTTTGGTTGTTGATATTTTAAGTTGCACATATTATGAGCTGCACCTCTAAATTTGCCAGTTACATGACAATGATCCCTTACGCGATCACTACCTAAAAATTTATCACATATGTGGCAATTTACAGCATTTCGAAAACTGAATATTTCTGAAGGGGATAAAGAATCCATTTGTGTCTTTCTCATTAAATAATTAGTATATATATCTTCACAATCCTTAACTAAATAAGCAACAAATTTTTCTGCAGCGTCCCTACCAGTATATATTCTAAACTTATCTATATTATGGTTAATATATTTAATATTATAACTAAAAGCACAGGGAGTATGCTTTTTAGTTAAATTATTTTTTTTACTTACTATACATTGGATGTCCTCAAGTATGCATTCAAAATCTGCATACACAACAAAAGGCACATCCATCTGTCGTTGGTGGTCCTTAAATTTAAGTGTAGCGTTATTATAGGATGGTAGCTGGGCTACAATTTTACCACACTCTGCTTGATGTTGCTCCATGATCCTATCACTGTGAGTAAATTGCAGACATACATTACACAATTTAAGAGTGTGTTCGTGTTTTGTCGTTTGGCCGCTTAATAATCTGTAAAAAATTTAAATGAAATCATTTATAATAAATATTATAAAAAGTTATATATATATATATTCCCTAGTACTTGACACTTTTAGCTTACCTAGACATATTTTGTATTAGAACATAATGATGACCAACGATATTTTCCAACAACAATAAGTTGATATGATTACATTTTTCCTTCTTTGTTATATAATACGGACCAACAACTACATTATTTTCCTCATCATAACCAAATACGTTTACGCTGATTCCACTATTCCGCTTCTCAAATATTTTAATATCTTTTAAAGATATTGGAAATATTAAATTCTTAAAATCTAGCGTTACACCATTTTGGGTACAAATGATGTCAGCAGTTATGTCATGAATATTGTATGAGCTACATCGCTGTTTACTCTTTATTTGAGAAGTATCTACTGCGGCGATCAGACACCACTTGAAACAATATTGATCGGTGTTTTCTACATTGATGCAAGCTTTTCTTTTTTGAAGTTTTTCTGGTAAACTCATCCAGTTTGCTCCTTTAACTAGAGAAGCTTTATTAATACTTAGCTCTGCTCGGACTATGCGTATCAAAGTCCAACCAGAGTCCTTCTCTTGAAATTCACTCATTTTATTTTGAATTTCTGAAATTTGGTTAGAAAATACTTCATATATTTCATCTCCTCTGGTCAACAAATTCATTTTAGCTCTATGATGAATGATATTGAACTCCAATTCCTCTCCCACAATTTTTACATATTCTGCCACAATACTCATATTAAATTTTATTACAGTGTGGCTTTGTAAATGACTTTCAAGCATCTCTATGAAAATTGATTCATTTTCACCAATGAAATCTTCTAGTAAAAGTTCATCTCTTTTATTATTTAATCCATACGTTACAATATTATTTTTGAACGCTTTGCTTATGGTGTAAAATTTCATATTATCTTTATGTCTTCCTTGCGTTTCTTCATCAATGCTGGTATTATTTATTAAATTACCTCCACAAGCATCCGCTCCTTGAAGTTCTCGTTGTTGTTGTTGTTGTTGTTGTTGTTGTGGTTGATACTGTAGTTGTTGATGTTCATGAGTATTTGTGTACCATTGCATGGAGGTAGAGGGTTGTTGCCAATACATTTCTTTTTGTTGTTGTTGTTGTTGTTGTAGTTGATATTGCAATTGTTGGTCAGTATTTGGGTACCATTGCATGGCCGTAGGATATGGTAGCTGTTGTTGAGGATATTGATATTGTTGTTGCTGTTGAGGATATTGATATTGTTGTTGTTCTTGAAGATATTGGTATTGTTGTTGTTGTTGTTGTTGTTGTTGTTGTTGTTGTAGTTGATATTGCAATTGTTGGCCAGTATTTGGGTACCATTGCATGGCCGTAGGATATGGTAGCTGTTGTTGAGGATATTGATATTGTTGTTGCTGTTGAGGATATTGATATTTTTGTTGTTCTTGAAGATATTGGTATTGCTGTTGTTGTTGTTGTTGTTGTTGTTTTTGTTGTTGAGGATATTGATATTGTTGCTGTTGTTGAGGATATATATATTGGTCCTCAACACCATGATTTTGGATATGATCCAAGAAACACTTTTGATATTTATATATCTTATTGCACATATTACATTTATATACCATTTTAATAATTTATAGAATGTATTGTATTTTTTAAGATTTTATATGATGATGATGCACTTGCTAGATACAATGCTGTACTTGCTGCTAGATTAGAGAACGTCTCAATTTATACGAATTACGTTCTATTCTTACATTGTTACAACATACATATGTATGAAGAAAGCATCGTCCTCTTCATCTACAATAAACTTTTCTTCTTCATTTTGGAAGTTTCCATTATAGAAGTATGCCATTTGGTTCTTTGGAATGACATCACATTCACCTATCTCGTTCTCAAAAATATCAATGTATGTATGTATATAAGTGTGCATGGTTTGTTTGACAAATGTCAGCCTCTTTACACAAAAAACAAAAAATAAATAAAACTAAATAAAACCAACAACAAAAACATTAATATCTCACCAGAATACATAATTTCTTTCTATAAATACCCTTCCAGCTCCATCAGCTAAGAAGAATATTACAAAAAACAAATGCCGAGTACATACTATGATATTTTGTAACATCGCAACAGTGTGTACTAGTGTCAACGTTTGTCATTTTTGAAATTATTTCTTGTTGTGTGGTATTGCTTTCCCTATAAAAAAAACATAACGTGAAAGACGTTGCACACATTTTAAAAAATGATTAAAAACCATCGAGTACCCTCGTCACTTCACACCTTTGGTTAAAACAAAAATCTTATACATACATACACAGAAAGCATGCGCGCTAACGAAAATAAACTACGAGTATGCACATCAACCGACAGACATCTACAAACCATCGAGTACCCTGGTCACTTCACACCTTTGGTTAAAACAAAAATCTTAAACATACATACAAACAAAGCATGCGCGCCAACATAATAAACTGCGAGTATGCACATCAACCGACAGACATCTACAAACCATCGAGTACCCTCGTCACTTCACACCTTTGGTTAAAACAAAAATCGTATACATACATACATAGAAAGCATGCGCGCCAACATAATAAACTGCGAGTATGCACATCAACCGACAGATCTACAAACCATCGAGTACCCTCGTCACTTCACACCTTTGGTTAAAACAAAAATCTTATACATACATACACAGAAAGCATGCGCGCTAACGAAAATAAACTACGAGTATGCACATCAACCGACAGACATCTACAAACCATCGAGTACCCTCGTCACTTCACACCTTTGGTTAAAACAAAAATCTTAAACATACATACAAACAAAGCATGCGCGCCAACATAATAAACTGCGAGTATGCACATCAACCGACAGACATCTACAAACCATCGAGTACCCTCGTCACTTCACACCTTTGGTTAAAACAAAAATCTAAAACATACATACAAACAAAGCATGCGCCCCAACATACCCTCGAAGTGAACTAACCCTCGTCACTTCACACCTTTGACATTTTTTTAAAATTTTCCCATAAATTACAAAATTTTTGACGTTAATTACCCAAATTTGACAATTTTTATTGCCATAGAACCGGCAGTTCCCTACTCGTTTTCAATAAAAACACATATGTACTTTTTTTATCAATTGTACTGCTTTTTCTTCTTTGGTGTACTTTTTTTGCCAATTCAATATCTGGCTACCCTACGTCTACACGAAGAAACTTTGTTACAGTAACTTTTTTATATTTTATACATGTACATCTAATTGTACCTAGCTTCAGTGTTGAAATAACGAACGAGTCAACAAAACGGATTTCAAAGATATGAATATATGTTTCTTATTTCCCTTTCTCAGCACCAAAGTAAGACCTTCTGCAAAAAAAAAATTACTTTATAATAAATAAATAATTTCGATCAATGTTGAAATTTGAATTAAATGAAAACAATTATTTGGTCACAATTATGATAAAAGATTTTTTCTTTCACCATAAGGATGGCATTGATCAGAAGAGATGTAATTTAAACTGGATGACACCATGTGCCATCGACTTATTTAAATCAAAATCTGACGATAAGTTGACTGCAAGAAATGGAGATGTCAATTGGCTTCCAAGGCCATACGATTCGAAATTTCTCGAGTATTTCCTGACTCCACATCAGTCACTAGCTTACGCCAAGGCATCTCAATCAGGTACTTCCACAAGCCTAGCTGGTTAATGTTTACAACACAAAAAAATGTAAGATTCTGCATAAAGTATGTGCATGTGTTATTATGATTTTGCAAAATCAGTTGTCGATTACAAAAATAATTATTTTATAATTATAATTAACTTAGTTAACTTTTCTTTAACTACCTAAAGCTAACTACAATGTGATACAGAACTTACCCCCAATTCAATTCTTAGTTGAGTACGTAATCGGATTTGGTGAAAGGCATAACATTTAGTTTCAGCTACTTTAAAACTCATTTTAATTTTATATTAATATTTTGCTGTTATTATTTTAGATGGTACCTTAGCTGGGTGGTAGCGCGTTAAATATACAACGTGTGATGATACATAGTTCGAACCCCAGCAACATTTTTTTATATATTTACTGACTACCAGGTGACTTAAATAATATCAACTTTAAGTTAGTTGAAAATTAATGCATAGGACAATTGCCTACCGCCGAGGACATCGCAATGTTAAAATAGTTAGTTGTTTTCATTGGAAGGTAATTTAATTGTCAGTCAGCACTAGTTGGGAAATAGTTAGCGGTGTGTGTGGCAGTGTAGGTGTGTTGGAAAACACCTCAGCAAAAAATTTCAAAAAAGATAATCGGGTTTGAAATTAAGCATTTTTGGTGGAAGCACTTCCCTACTGGTTTACCTTACTTAATGATTTTAACAAGGCGTGAGACTAAAATAATCGATTCTTGAGAAGTACTTTTTTTATTTGGCAGCTTATTCATATAATCTATTTAATCTAAACACAAAATTATTCTCCTCATTTAGCAACTTGTACGTAATTTTTTTAAATTTTAGGCAATGTGATTGGTAAGCGAGTAATGAAAATTTGTAATCAGAAAAGTAAGTCATTATATGGCAAGTAGTTCTGATGGTAATGTGTAATTTGTTGCTGGGACATAAATTAATTTACACTATTCTGTTTGTTTCTACTAAAAATTTGTATTTTAATGCATTTTAATTTTTTTATACAACTGCTTCAACCTGATTAAGCTGACTTGGCTTAAGCTGATAGACAAGCATCAGTTTGACGCTTTGGAGGCCAATATTGTTCGTGTTATTCGTGACCAACGGCAATGCTTGAAAAAGTGGCCCAATATTATGCTACAGAATGCGTTTCATGAAGAACTACTAAGGTGACCATATGCTCAAAATAATTTACATATCTTTAATGTTTGGATTAAAATTTAATTTTTTGTGTTATTTTTTTTCTTGTGCGCAGAAAAATCAGATTTATTGTTTTCAACGAATTTGTAGCCAATCGAATTTTGTAAAGTTCCAAACACTAACACGCAATTCTGGTGTAATTAACGAATATATTACCAATTTTTCATTTGGGATATGTGAATTTTTAGAATGAAATAGTTATTGTAATACAAACTTTTAATTGTACACCGAAAGAATTTTGCTTCATAAATCCAATGAAACAATTTCATTAAAAATTTTTCCAATCCAATGAAAATTTCATAAATATTGTGAAAAAATTTCATTGGAATTGCTTCCTTGATCTTCTGAATATTTTATTGGATTTATGACAACAATATTTTCTAATTATTGAGAAACCCCTTTATATTTAAGTTATTTAATTTTTTCCTGAAATTATTTTATTGTTTCGTTGAAGTTATTTATAGCACTTTTTTAATTACACTGTTAAATAAATTTGATGAAGTTTTCAAAAAAAAAAAATTTTAATGAAACTGGTTTCATTAATCCAACGAAGCGTGACGTTGGTTGAATTTTATTGAATTTTTCATTAGATTAGTATTGAAATTCATAGAATTTCAGCGGAATATTCTTTCAGTGTAACTATAGAAATAATTAATTGATACAACAAAAATAGTTTGTATTTCTTAAGGAATCATTGGTAGTAGACACGGCTCATATAAAAACAATTTGTGCAGAATAAAAGAGCTAAGTACATTATTATATTTACCGTAAATTTTTTACAGTAATTTTTTTTTTAATTTTTTTTTGCTTATATTCTGGTTTGAAATGCGTAAATTTGTGGATCCGCGTGGTGTATACACATTACATTTTTTAGACTCTAGAGTCTAGAGACATTTTCCTATCAAGAAACTATCTACAAATAATTTGCACAAATAATTTTACTTTAGAATAATATGTAGCAAGTAGGTAGAAATCTTCGAATATTTGGCGATATACAGTGGGGAGCCGTGGTGAGTACATGTTTGTATCTTTTGCATTTGAAGGCGCATAAAAATAGTGATAATGAAGCGAATTATAATTAATGAATTATATTTATTATTTAGGGCGACTTTTTGAGTTGAAGATTAGAGATTAAATTAACCTTAATCTTCATTTGCAATTTTTGGGTAGTCGATTATATTGGTTTACTTGCTAGTTTAAGCGACCAATCGTGGTGGTTTAATCTTACTTTACAAACACTTGTGAAACATATAAATTTTTGTAAAAATTATGTGATAAAATAATTTAAAACACATAAATATACATGTGTATTTTGTATTATTTATATATTTCCTTTGACACGCGAAATATTTACTTGTAAATAATAAAATATGACAGTTTCTTCTTCTTCCAACAAAAAATCAAAGTGTGTTGATAACTGTATGACTTTTGCATAGAAATTGTTGCCACTATTTTCTTTCTCAGTATGGTAATACTGCACATAACAAGAAGTTTAAACTACCACTCAAAAACATCAAACTCAACTATGTGAGATTAAGCTAATTTTCGGATTAGCTAATTAGAGAAATAAACTAATCTTAATCTCGAACCCAAAAGGTCGCCCTTAGTTGCTAACTTAAATGCTTTTAAAACAAAACAAAAAAAGTACACATTCAAAAAAAAAACAAAATAAAACTAAAATAACTCTAATGTACTCACTTTAGTACCTTGAGGTAACATTTAAAATATGTTGTATTTTTAGTACTTAATCCACAGCACTATTTATGCATTTGGGCGAATTTTTAATCAATTTTTGGATAACTTCGCCTAGAATTTTTTGCCACTTCAGCTGCACACATTGCCACACAACGATTCAGATTGATGGAGCCGTTCGATATTGTGCTGGCCATATTATCCCAATTGACCACATATTCTCAATTAGATTGAGGTCGGTACTTTGTGGAGGCCACTGAATCAATTGAAAATTTCTCCCAGTCAGCCATTCCATTCCTTTTCGAGGTTTTTTTGGGTCTCCATTCTGTTGCAACATAACATCTTTCTCAGGATATGCAATCACGTCTAGAAAATCGGATGGATGGGTCTGCAATATATTTAAATAGTCTTCTTTTCTCATGATACTTTAACTTTTTTTGCAAAATTGACCAATTTGCCACCATGTAAAACAACCCCATGCCATGATGTATAACCGCACAGCATGATATTGGCTTACCTGCTGCCGGCGCCACTAATACTGTTTACCTTCCTATTGATATCAGTTAAATTTAATTATATCTGACCTTATTACGCGCTTCCAGTCATCAACAATTCAATTTTTGTATTGCTTGGCATGACATTATTCAACGTCAGCATATTAAAGACTCGGTCAAGTAGGGTGGAGGCAACTATCTATTGTACTTTATTTCACACAAAATTCTCTATCTATGACATTAATTAAATTTTGTACGAGTATAATAGGGCCTATTCAAAATTACATCACTAGTCTACATCGTATGAGTCAACTTTAATTTAAAATGCAATACAAGATCGCTGAAAATATTTCTTAAAATTAGCTTTGATTGTACTTCATATTTGACATTTATTTGTGCACTATCTAGTTCAGAATTTCCGATTATGAATTTCCGAACAGGTCCATAGTTCTTGTTAAAAAAAAACAAGTCAGATGAAAGTTTAGATAGATTTACATTAAAATAACAAAATGCAATTGTATTTACAATTTGCAGTCATTGTAACAGCAAGCTTTCTTACCTTTTAAGAAATTCGTTACAATCAAAGCAACCGATTTTAAAGCAATATGATTACTGACTGACAATGAAATAATATCGTATTATTAAAAAGTTTACTGTTTTAAGTAAAATAAACTTAAGCATATTGCTGCTTACCTACTATTATTTTTATTATACCAGTAATATCCTTTGAATAAATTCGTTATAACATAAGATCACGTATGTTAAATTATTAATTTGTAAAACTGAGTAGGTATTCGTTAAAGCGGGAAATTACTGTATATAGTACGAGTAAGTTAATTTCTATATACATATCATACATTATTATGGTAAAGATTGCTATTAAAATTCGATACAAAAGGAGATGGTCAATTCAATTTATTAAAAATAAAAACTTTGTTCGAATTGTTCATAAAAAAGTTTACCTGGGGAAAATCAGCTTCACTGTAATGAATCGCAGTAAGATCTTTTTTTTTCCTTCTTAAATTTCCTTTTACTTTAATTTAACTTTTTTCTATTTTAAGGAGAAATATTCTGTTCAATCACTTTGCTTTGTAATACAGAATTTCACTTTTATTTTTGGTTTTGCTAATTAACATACACATAAATACTCGTATTATTTAAACATTATTGATTTTTTAAACAACAAAAAACTAAATTTTTAGTTATTGATAATAGATTTTTCAACCTTGGAAACTTTGTTAAGTTTTATCAATTTTTTTCTTATCTTTTTCTCATAACAATTATTAACTTAGATAAAATACAACACACACGCATACACACGTTATATAAATAATTTTGCAATTATTTGGCAAATTTGTTTATTTATTACTGCATTTTTCACGGTTCAAATGCGTTTTCTGTTGTTACACGCGCGTTTTTTTTTTGACGTCATTCAGACAATCGAACTCGTGCGTACGTTGTGCTAGACCATGCACCAGACTACAACTATGCGGACCCGACCTCAAAGCAAATACTTGAGTTACGCTCACGAATAACTCACAAAAACAAAAGACCAAAAGAGATTAAAAGTTTATAGAAAATAAATAATAATAGCACAACACTAACGATAATGAACAACGAATTGTTTCACCTTTGCAGGTGAAGTAATTTTCACAGAATGATTTAGCTATGAAAATCAAAAAAATCCAAAAGCTAAACAACAACATTGATACGATACAACAACAACAACAACAACAAAAATAAAACAACAATATATAATAACAAATGCGAAATATACAGCCGCAGACAGAAACAAATAAAAAAGCTCAAATACATTTTACACTCAGAGACCAGACAATTGCTGTTGCCCGTTGCTACGATACGTTTAAGTTACGAGTATACGAGTATTATTGTGTTGATTTTATTGCTGTTTGCTGCCTCAATACAACAACAAATACTGTACCGCCACTAGCTGAGCGATGAACAATAGTAAAGTTGAGCTATTCCTTCAGCAAAATTAATCGGTATCTATTCCAATAGTAAAAAATAGCATAAAATTACAAAAACAGCGAAAGCAAAACAACATCAGTTGGGAACAGAGAGGCCAAGAGGTGCACCAAGAGCGTTAAAATATGCTGCGACAACATACTGCAGCAATAATTTGCTAGCCCAGCGAAGAGTTACCAGATGAACGACTACCACACATTGCCTTTGCCCAGATATTTAAAGTGCAAAAGTTCCCTAAAAGCCAAAACTAATTCCGAGGTCATAATATGACATTTTTTGACACCGCAATATTGTGTGCAAGTGACAATGTTTGTCGTTTCCAATATTTTTCTTTGTGTGGCATTGCTTTCCATATCAAAAGCACAATGTGAACGGCGTTTCACACAATTTGAAAATGATACCACAAACAAAATGGCTACACAAGAAATGCCAGACTTAAATCCAGCCTAACAATTAGCACAAAACATTGAAGCTATCAACAACAAAAATGTTGTAAAATGTTTAATTGAAAGCACACACCAGCAGGGTTGTCAGATTTGGTGAATTCTCCCCAAACGTGGAGATTTTTCAACTTGTTTTGGCGTACAAATTTTTGATTTGGCGATATGGCAATTACTCTGGTAACAAAAAGATTTTTTGGTGTATTTTATGTACAGTTTTTAGTAAAATTTAACTTAAAAATGTTTGCCATTTTGCCAGGAAAATTAGTTTGTTGAAGGAGTAATTTCATAAATACTTGTAAATCCTACCAAACCTCGTCTGCAAGAATTCAAGAAACAATTTGATTTTGATGATTTTTTTATAATATATTTATATATTAATAATATATTTATATTATAGTATTTAATACGTTTTGAGCTTGGATGAAAAAAAATTACAAGAAATATTTTTTGGCGATTTTATGTTCACTTTTAGCGATATAAAAGTTTTATAAAAATAAATTTATTATCAAATATATATTAAGAAAAACTACATAACGCAGATTTTGGCGATTTTAAAATCAATTTGGAAAAATACTTAGGTCGGAAAAGTTCTGACAATACTGCAGGCCACAACTTTTTTACCACTGCCCCCTAGAGTCTACAGAAAACACTCTTTTCTGCAATTAAAACACAAAAGCCCATTCTATGAATAAATCTTGGTCTTCGACAGTGGTCGAAGGAGCTGATGGGACAAATTTGCATTTTTTTATTGTGGCCAGCATTCAACGATTGGTAGTGTTGTTGTGAATTTCCCCCATTTGGATTATTCACAATAGTATGCAACAATCAGCTGAAACTAAAGCTGTGGGATATTTGTTTGAAAATTTAGAATTTATTGGTACTTATAATTCTTATATAACATAACTAGTACAAAATCCAAATGAACGAGTCTCCAAAATAAGAGCAACTAGTGGAAAGCAATATTTTCCGAGAGGACTGCCAGCTCATATTACCAAATTCAATATTCTATATTCGACAGTCAGTTCAGAACGAACGTAACTTGCAACTCATAACAATAACGTGGCAAATATTTGCATCCAAACCCTCAATAGTTTCTTATTCTCAGGTACAAAAGTTCATCTGTTAAGACCAAGATCTAATAGACTACATTTTCGAATGATTTTTTGGAAAATGCAACTCTGATCTAATAGTTATTTATTTATTTATTAAACATATTATACAAAGCAAATTTGCATAATATGGTGTTGCACAAATATGGGCGGAATTTGTGACTGACTGTAAAGAAGTAGCAACGTGGTTGTTAAAGAAATTTCACAAAAGAATGCAAGATTATACACAATCCGTGGCAGATCAGTCGACCAGTGCGAGCGAGACGAAAAACTCCGGAAAGCCTGACCGCACTTAAGAAATAATTACGATGACGCAAGATATGTTCTCCAAGCCAGAGCTGCTTAACGACTTCTGATCTGGAGAAATTTTCGATATACAATATTAACTCTTATGCCGAGAAAATATATTCTAATGACCTTAAGCACTTAACCGTTCGTTAAATGGAAATTCATCGATCGCCTTTTTTTATTTTGATTTTAGAGCTATAAGCCTTATGTTATTGTACTGTTGAATATATAATTGGGATATACAGAAGGTACACATAAATTAAAACGTTTTAAAGTAATAAAACGAAAAAATATGACTGCTGTGAGCATCTTCTTATAATTTTCAATTCTCTCTCAATTCCTTTGGTAAACTTTCACGTTTTTCTACATGTAGCTATGACAAACAATAAACATAGCTAAGAAAGTCTTATTACTTTATAACCTTTTTGTTTGAGCCACAACAAAAATTTTCTTAAACTATGTTAAAATGAATGTTAAGATATTATGACACTTAGGACACTCAATACACCCTTGTGAAGACCCCAAATGTTTTCAATTGGGACGTGAAAATCTTAACACTCTGCGAATTGGTTTCCTATAGCTTTTTCCCCATGAGTAAATTATCTCTCAAATGACTTGATTTGCTGCAAATTAAGTCGAATTTGTCAGTGCAACTTTCGAGTCATCCATTATTGGTGATATACAAATTCGAAACGGTGACATTTAAGTACGAAGAAATATGGCTGATTTCATTTGTTGATAAAAAGGAAAAAAGTAAGTTAAAAAAGGAAAGTTGGTGTTGGTGTTGGCATTTTCTTTTCGTCCAAATAATTCTCTGTTATTATTAATACAGGTTAACTTTGTTTCAAATTATTATTAAACAAATGTTTTTTTTTTTCATTTATGTTATAAAAATAAATAAACAACTCAAACGTCAAATTGATTTCGAAAATTCGAATAGAAAACAGTTACAACACTTAAGTGAAACACTTCGACATGATTTCCTCAAATGAACTTGATTTGCTCATAGTGAAAACTTACTATTATATATTTTATTTCAATTTCGAAATTTAGTTCGAACATTATTATCTTTTGAATGCCCAACGCTACAACTTTTGTGCCTTTTTTCATTTGGTTTGAATCAATATTCTTGTTGTAATTCACAGCTAATAGCTAAAGTAGATTATACTCATTTTTCCACAAGCCAGACAGTCGACTCCTCTAGGAAAATGGTTTGAGATACAATACAAAAAAATGTGTTTTCTAATCAAGTCGCCCGTCTGGATTGTGGAAACACATCTAACAAGTCCACTTTTAAAGTGCAGACGCTTTGAAACTGTACTACTATTCAAGACAGACGACAATATCAGATGGAAAAATTTTAATTAGAGTGCATTCTACTTTATTCTGAAAAGGCACCTGGCATCAGCTGTTTTTGTTTAACAATAATATGTATGGCAGCAAATATATTGAGAAAGAGGTTAAGCCAGGCTTATTGTAATGAAACGTGCACATTAGAAATCAAGAACTATAAGTTGTCTATAAATTTAATATATTGACAGAGATGTGACTTAAGGCTGTGATACACTATCATACACAGTCGTTCGATCTGGCAAAAAACCGTGTGTGATCAAAAAGTATGATAGTGTGGATTAAAATTCGACATGTAATTTTTTGACAAGTCTGTCCGATTTCCAAAAGTTTATGAAAAGTTTCATAAAATTATAATTTCTATATGATCAGTGATTCATTTTGTAAGGCAGTTAATACGAAAACAGCAAATTCTACTTCATTTATTTAAAGATAGAAGGATACATTTTAAAAATTACATTTTGCGTTATTATTTCTTTAGAAATGCAAAATAATTAAGCATAAAAATTAATAGTGATACTTATAAATGTGTTTACCAAAGGTAAATCAATTGTATACACAACAATCGTTTCTCATATTCCCTTTCATTGTAAATTTAAGTTAAATAGCTGATGTTAATAAGAATCTCTACCCAAGTAGACAGACTAGGGTGCTGATGAAGTGCGTGGCTGCACAGAAAAGTATCGGTATTTCCCCCAGCTTAAAGTCTAAGTTAAATTTTTCTTCTCTTCTTTAGATACTCACATTAATTAATAAAAATATTTCATTCAATAAGAATTGAAATTACTGAACTTAAGCCTGACTAAAAATTATTTCTGATTAAAAATCAATAAAAGTTCAATTAAAAAATTTACAAATGGTTCACATAAAAATTATTTTAAATGTTTTTGCACTTTTTTTGTGGAATAGTGTGGCACATATAATAAATTTTGTTTCGATTTTTTTGGAGTGTGACAGAATTCAATCCGATTTTCCAGTGAATGAATCGTACGCCTGTGTATGATAGTGTATTTCGGCCTTTACAAAACTACAAGTAAAATCCAAAAATGAAAAAATGAAAATATGGTAAACTTTTTCAGTTTTTTTGTGATTTTTTTAGTTTTGCAGTAGAGTAATTAATTTTTAATTTTTAGCAAATTTTTCGGTTTGTGGCATTTTGCCGGTCTTCACGATTTTTTTTAGTTTTGGCGCTTTTTTCGTTTTGGCATATTTTTTGAATGTTTTTAATTTTGGCGCTTTTTTCGTTTAAGGAATTTTTTAATTTTGCTATTTAAGTTTTAGCGTTTTTTGAAAATTTAAAGAGTTTTCTTTTTACGGTTTCCAACATACGGCAAGTTGTAAAGTTACAAGGACTAAATTACACTAATTGATGGAATACCTTTTAATTTGGTCTTAAGTATTTCAGTGTTAGTAAGTGTCGTCTGCATAAAATTACACTAACTTTGAAAATTTCAAGTTTTTATATACATATAAGATTCCAACATATTTCGCTGCTCGGTGGTTTAGAATGCCCTATAATATTTAATTTTTATATATTATTTGTTGGAACGGCCAAAGTTTTGCATATTCTGTGAAAATTTCAAGGTCCGTAGCTCTTACGGTGCTACAGAAAACTGCCTGTGACAGACAGACTGACATCTAGCGGTTCTTTTCACCTTTGGTGTACGCAACCCAAAAAAAGCAGAAATTACATTCTTATTGTCGAGTATGTTTGTTAATTATTACTTTAAAAATAATTTTCATAAAGTTAATACACATTTATAATAAATATTTACTCTTATTTTCTTCTTTTTCATCTGGCAACCTTCTTTCTGCTTCATAATTTACCCCCGTGTAAAGCTGGTACTACAATAGACTAACAACCCTGCAGTCAGACTGCAGCCAAGTGTCTCTATGTCAACACTAAAATTCTAATAGTAGTTACATTGTCTACAATTTCTCTTCTATATGTCAGTATAAAAGAAATAGGGAAAATGGATGTGGTGTATTTCTGGTGGATATTGCAACAACTTGTCAAAATACATAAATTTGTATGTACTTAAGGTATAGAAATGTACCAGTAAATGTCTGGTTGGTATCTCTCCATATTCATGAAGTCGCTACCTAGTCAATTGTTTTAGTGTTACTAGTAGATTTTCAATGACAAGCACATGCTAAATGTCTATAGCACAAAGTATTGTATGGGGAATAATTGTAGAGTAGTACTGATGACAAAGTCAAAAGCGACTCAGTACATTTTCACCATCGACATTTCCTTTAGGGAATGACTAGACACACAGACAAATATTGCTGCAAATTTTACACATACTTATAAATTTATGTAAGTTTAAGTCTATTTTAATGTTATAAATAAGTACTGAGATGTGTATATAAATATAGACTGAAAACGAATTAAAATGTGGCAAAAAAAGTACAATTGTCCGCTGAGAAAACAGGTAACAAAAAATTATGACAACTTTTTTAAAACAAACAGGACAATAGAATAAAGCAGAGTCGGTAAAAAACCAGTGACTATTTTTTCCATTTGTAATTTGAATTTCCCGCAAAATGTCAACACATATTTTTCAGTAAATTATTTGACATCGTAGGAATGCATTTTTGAAAGCGAATTGAGGCTAGTGTAATAACTTTCATTCGTATATGAATATGGATATTATTAATACTACGACTAATCAAAATTCATCACTGCATTGAATTATAAACATTAAATTAAATAAATTTTAAATTTATTAAATAAATATAAAATTAATTTTTAAATTTATTAATCGGATGATATTTATGGCACACTGAAGCTCACCGTATGTTTCAACAGGGTGTACCAAATTTCAACTTTATATGAACTTAGTTTCTCGCCAGAAAGCTCTTTTGAAACTGCCAGACTCTAGCTCAGACATAATACTATATCTATATGCTGCTTTAAATGAAAGTGTTACTCTTATATATTTTGAATACATATTTTTTAATATCAGCTGACACTTAATTAATCAAAACAGGGATGTTGAATAAATTTTTCTGAAAGCTTAAACCGAATATTTTTTCAAACTTTGGAAGACTTTTGATAGTGATGAAAACGATGGCCTAACAGTTAGCTTTATTTGTAAAATCCTTTGCTCTCCGTAAAATCCAAACCTTAAGCAAACTTTTCTTATTAATTTTTACGCATTATGATTTCAAAAGCACCAAATTGGCATCGCTGCTAAAATATTTGTTGTCGCTGTAATCATCATACACTCTGGTTGTATCACTGAAGAATATTTGAATGAATGTTGTACTGAATAACTAGTTTATTTTCTTCTTTTACTAACAATTTATTATTATTTATATTTATTATTCAATACCAAGCACTGAAGTAGAGAACAATTTGCTAAGCAAGAGATTGATTAGATGGCAACGAGATATGCTCTTTCATTATACGAGTATGTATCATAAAAATAGGGACAGTGGACTTTTTAAAAGCCAGCTTTTGTACTCACAGTCGGCGTTGTCAACTTTTATATTTCAAAACGCACTGAAACCAGGAAAAAACGCGTAATTTAAGTTAAAAAGCATGATATACATTTTTTTTGTTATATTAAAAAATGTTTTTACATAAATATGTACATAAGTATATAAAAATATAGGAATCGGTTGACCTTTCACTCCATTCCTAAAACTTCAAATTTGAAGCATTCGATACACATTTCAATTATATTACAATCAGTGAATTCTAAAATTAATTTAACGAATCTTTTTGAAGTTATTATAAAAATTTTTTAATTTTTTTTCATCAACGAATAAACAAATCACCTGAGATTCTTGGTTTATTAAACTATGCTGTGAAAACATTGCTTCAGCTGCAACTAAACTTTGTGACAAGGATAATAAATTTTGAACGAAGTAAAAAAGTGTCAAAAGTGTTCTGCAACCACCGCCAAAAAATAAAAAGCACCAAAAATTAATTTTAAAAAGCACTGAGCACTAACCTAAAAATTTTTCGCGTCTACAATTTTACTAAAAACGGTGCGAAAAGCACCGAGTTGACAAGGCTGCTCATAATAATGCTGGCGGTGGTTTGGCAGTAATTAAAGAATATTTAAAAAAAATAAAAATTATTCATTAAAGTTCTGTATACGATTTTTTGCGTCGAGGGTGGAAAAGTCCCGACTTAATTACGGGCTGAAATGGTCTCGTGAGTAATTTTACACTCACCATAGGGATTATTCGAAGTATTGGAAATTACTCATACACGTCGAAGGATGGCTTCGTTCTTGTTGTCTTGGCTTTTGAAAAAGAACTATGAAAAATTATACAAAATGTATGATCACTTCAACAATGTGTTTTCATAATAATTATAAAAATTATAAAAGTCCAAGCAAAGCTTTGTATATTTGGTTTTCTTGGTTGATGAATTTACATACATATGAACACACAAACAAATTTTAACTTAAAATCTACTTAAACAAGGTTAATCTAATATTTTTCGGCAATGATTTTTCTTCATATATGTTTCATGTTAATTTAACATGATTTATAGTAATTGTGAAGGAAATTTTTTCCTTTTGAAATATCTTAATTTCAGCATGAATTAACATTTACGTACTGTCAAAATTAAAATGAAGAATCATGTTGAATGAAAGTTATTTCAAGTTAGATCAACATGAATTTAATTTAATGTAGTAATTGCATTTTATTAATTATTTAACTTACGTGTGAACGACATAGACATCAGAAAAAAAATTGTATATAAATTAAATTAATGGCTCGATTATGGATGGCAACCGAACCTCAGTTGCCGAGTTAACTAGCAACGCAACTGAAACTAAAATTGGTATTATGTATGGCAACTTCCTCCAGTTGCCAAAAGGTTATCGAAAATGCGATTATGACAGATTGGCAAATAAAAATAATGTGAAAAAATGCGAAATATAAGATATACAAGTGCTTAAAACAAAATCATTAAGTAAAAGTGCTTAAAATAATAATTATCTTAAAAATTATTAGTTAAGTGGAATTAATTGCTGATGAAGAGAAGGAAATGCAAAATATGGAATCTCTTAGACGGCCTAAAATAGGTTTTAACAATTACTTTTAAATTTAAATCATATTTTCTTTTTAATATGAAAAAAAGAAAATCGAAAATAAAAATAATATAACACTTAATTTTTAATTTTTTCACTTTTTACTATGCAGCAACTACAAATTTTTGGTTGCCAATATGACAACTGAAATTACCAGCTGTTAGTTGCCACCCGTAATACCATTTTGGCAACTAGCAACGCAACTACAGTTAGGTTGCCATCCATAGTCGAGCCATAAATTGACTTCCACGGCTAAGATTTGAAGTCGGAACTCATGGCGTTGAAGTCAACTTGCTTAGCCCTGCAACCACAACAACATTAAATTTTCTTAAGATACACACTAAATAAGTACCATCTTGAATTAAATTATAATTTAACATTATTTCTTATCATTTAACATACAATTAATTTTAAAAGTTTTCGTTTTAGTTAAAAAAAAAACAAAATGCTTTGACTTGAAAAGTTTTAGTAAAAAAAAATACAAAATACTTTGTCTTGACTCTAGGATTCGAACCTGCGATCCTCCGAATGCAAGACTAGTACAGTGCCTAGCAGCCAGCAGCAGTTTGTCGGCTGCTTGCAAACATAAAAAACAACAACAAATACAAAAAAAACCTACACATCTAAGCACAAAAGTGTATTGCAGCTACCCTGCAGATAAGAGGAGTAGTATGTGGTCAGAAACACTAGTTGCTTTTGAACTCAGACTGGTTGCACATCTGCTTTTTTTTCATACAAAGAACTATCGACTTTTACATTGGGTTGTCATAGGAGCACAACTAGTTGTTTTGTGTAGAGATGCATACTAGTTGAAGGACTAGTTGCTGTTATACTAGTTTATAAAAATTATTTTTTTCCATTTTGTTTACATGACAAACAAAAGAGAGAGAGAGAAAGAGACAGCGCGTGGCTTGTAGAGAAGTGCAGCCGATATTTCATCAAGTTTCTTACAGCCTGTTTCACAATGTCGAATGAAAACCTAAGCGAACGAAGGCTAGTCACTCGATATGAAGTAAATTTGGGTTTCACGAAATCATGTTCGTTCGTTCGCTTGAAGTTACGTCTGTCAATTTTTATCTCTTACGAAAAGTAATAGATCGGCATTGCCAAATCAAAAATTTTAGTAAATTTTAGAGATTTTCCGTTAAAATAGCAAAAATTACTACTTAATAACTTTGAAGTAAATGCAACCATTCATAAAAGCGATCAGCTGTATGTGATGAATATTAAGTAAATTTTTTATCAACCAAGAAATAAACAAAAGAAACATTAAAAAGTGAAAATTATAAATACATCTATAAACTGCACAAGAGTGTGCAGTTTTTTTTTCCAAGATAATAAATGAATTTTTGAAGCCAAGAAATGATTTTAAGTAATAATTTTTATTCTAAGATGTGTTTGTGCATTAATTTACCACTTCTTTTTTTTTAAGAACTTTTTTTTTTAATAATTTAAAAACTTTTTTACTCGGCGAATGCAAAACAACAAGTGAGTGATTTTGACATTTGCGTTCGCAATGTTGACGACACGTTCGATATTGTGAAACCCAAATCTGTATGAAAACACTTACGTTTTCATTCGCATTGTCGTTCGAGTGACTAATCGCAGAACGATAAGATAAAGAAACAGAATTCGGTTTTCGTTCGGTTAGAATGCGAATTAACATGTTTATTCCACATTGTGAAACAGGCTGTTAGTTCCGTCTCGTTATAACTAGTACAGGACTGTTCCAAAACGTAACTACTCCAAAAATTAGCATCAGGGTATGAACAAAGCAAATTTACAAAAACACGTTCAAACAACATATTATTTCTTGTAAACTTAATGTGGTTTGGATGAATTTGAATCAACCTTTTGGCATGGTGATTTTACTTTGGTATTTTTTCTGCGTGAACATACGTATATGAAAAATTATATAAAAATGTTTAAAAATTTAAAGATTTTTTAAATTTCAGAATTTTTTTTTTGGTTATGTGCTTTCAAATTTTTTAGTTTTTGTGAGAAACATTATGCATACATTTTTATGAATTTCTTATTTTTTCATTCTAGAGAATTGTACATATATTTCTTATATTTTTTAACTTATTGACTTTTTAAAGAGCCTGATCATGATAAATTAAATAAGTTATATGAAAGAGCTGAAAAATTTGATTTTTTTCGGTTCGCCTTGCCAATTTTTTCTAAATCTTTCTTCATATTTTTGCTGTCCGTTTTTTGACAAGTTAAAAGAGTTTGCTCGCTTTTAGACACAAAAAGTTCACTTTGTAAGGTCATAAATCAGCTGGCTGAAAGATGGAGGAAGAAATACTTTTTCTTTCTATCTTTTGCCAAGTAAACTTTGTATGTCTCAATGAGTGTTATGATGTTTTGATGATTTGATGTTATATTTTCTTGATCATTTTCCAACAGAATATTCTAGATATGAAATCTTTATACACATATCGTTCCTTTACACAATATATGATTAAGAGTTAACGTGAGCTTTAACTGCAAGTTCTTCATACAAAACTTGCCGTTAAACTCCCTATTAGCTTTTAATTGTACATTGCATAAAGGCCGTAAATCATGTAAATAAATAAATAACAAAAAATTGTGTATATCATTCAGTTAATACTTCAGCATACTTCACATAATTGTGAAGTGGACTATACTCTGGCCATTCTTATACCAACATTCTCCGCAACTGCGATTTTTAGCTTATTTCAATAATTTAAATATTTATTTTAAGTTTCATAATTCAAAACACACTACAAACAGTACGAGTACACAGTGCAACACAAAAAAATATAACCATCTACGGACACCACTACATGATAAACGACAAAAAAAAAGACCCTTGTCTTCCAGTTTGCTACCGTTTAGTGAAAAATTTCCACACAAAAAATTATATTAAAAAATTTTCACTTTTAAGGCTACCTAAGCGCTACCTAAATGGTGCTAAGAATTATTCCTAGAAAGTTTATATGTTCTAGGCAGTTATTTATTGTGATCTTAGGTACATTTTTGTAGTTGATTGTTTCCTTGAATTTTCAACGTTTTTCTACCTATAAACCTGAAAAGGGAAAAAAGTAAAAAAATCGATTTTTTTTTAAATTTTATTTGCAATTTTGATCTTGAAGGTGATTTTTTAGGGTTCCGTACACCAAAGGTGAAAAAAGGACCCCTATTGTTTTCGCTACGCTGTCCGTCTGTCTGTCTGTCCGTCACACGGTATTTTCTCAGGAACCGTAAGAGCTACGGACCTGAAATTTGGACAGAGTATGTAGAACCTTGGCCACTACAACAACAAATACATGAGAATTAGAAATTAAAGGGTGCTCCAAAACGAGCGACGAAAAATTTTAAAATCTCATGTAATATACAACATACAATTGTATGTACATACATATGTATATTGACACTTGAAATTTGTAAAATTAGTGTATTTTTATATCGACTACAACAATAAACATTAAAATATTCAAAAATTTAAATTAAAGGGTGGTCCATCAGTTAATGCAATTTTGACTATGTAATTTTGACAAATTGCTATATCTTGGAGACCGTAAGAGTTTACCACTCTTGAAATTTTCAAAAACGGTAAAACTAAAAAATCCGAAAATTAAAAATCGCCAAACCGAAAAAAATCGCCAAAACCTGAAAAAAATCGCCAAAAATTTTAAAAAAATCGGCAAATCGAAAAAAATCGACAAAATTAAAAAAAATTCTAGCACTAAAATAAATCGCCAAATTCGAAAAAATCGTTTAAATGAAAAAAAAAACGCCAAAAACCGAAAAAAATCGCCAAACGCAAAAAAATGCGCCAAAACCAAAATAATTGTTTATGTGAAAAAAAATCGCCAAAATTAAACAAAAAATCGCCAAATTTAAAATAATCGCCAAAACGAAAAAAATCGACCAAATTTAAAATAAACGCCAAAAACCGAAAAAAATCCTCAAAATGAAAAAAAGTGCCAAAACTAAAAAAATCGCCAAAACCAAAAAAAACCTATATGAAAAAAAACGCCAAAATTAAAAAAAAATCGCCAAAATAAAAAAAACGCCAAAAAAATACAAATCGCCAAAATTAAAATAACTTCAAACACCAAAATAAAATCGCCAGAACGTGAAAAAAAAGTGCCACAAATCAAAAAGCGCGAATAAATTCAAAAAACCCCCAAACTATAAAAAAAACGCTTAAAACCGAAAAAAACCCAAAAACGAAAAAATGCCAAAACTATAGTTTATATTGTTCGTATTGAATTACATATCTCGTGCCCGTACGGAACCCTTCGTGCGCGGGTCAAAGTCGCTTTTCATTGAATTAATTTTTTTTTTGATTTTATATCTTCACAATTTTTCTTTGAGCTACAACTTTGCCTCAAGGAGTAAATGTAAATTCCAAACGGTTTGCAAGATATGAGCCTCACAAAATGCAAAAATGACACCAAGGCCCCAAATTTTTGGGGGCCCATAAAAAAAGTGCACGACTTGGGGCAAAACTGGGAGACACGGGTCTTAAATGTTTATTAGGGATTTATTTCATTTTAAGATTTGGAGCTTTATTTCATGTGAAGTAATAAAGTGGTACGAGTATTATTTCATTTGTTTTCTGGACTGAAGGAATTATTTAATTTTTGTTTCCGAAAGATAAGTTGCCAGACCAATCTAACCGCAAAATAATAGGAAGCGAAAAAAATTTATTTCAAGGAAAAACTTATTGGCAACTGTATACTTCAACACATAAGAACATATTAGAGCACTGCAACAAATACTCGAGCAATGTTCATGAGTAATCTACTCTCAGTAATTTTCTCTTTTGCCTACATATAAGTTCATATGAATTTTACTAAACTGAAAACACATGGACATAGTGTTGCTCGTGCAACGCTCTAGTACATACATGTGTATGTACTTTTAGATTGTTATATGAAATGAAATAAATCTAATTGCTTGTCATTTCAGTAAACTTTTGTTTAATTCCAAAATCCATTAGTATCTCAAAATATTTACAAGTGTATCATTAATTCGTATTGATTGCCTTTTTCCCATATGAATAGACAGACCCAAACAAGAAGTATTTATACTTTGTATTTATTTTACTTATTTAAGCAAATAAGATTGTTCGTATTCATACGAATTGTTAGTTTCCAAATGGTTGGCATGGCAAAAAATAATTATTCAAGAAATAGTACATACAATTTATATACATACATACATAGTACATGTATTTATGTAGCAATAATACAATAGATAAATAAAACAAAACAACAAAAACAAAACACACCACGTAATTAACAATACAACATTTTCCAAAATCCAATAAAAAACAATGTAATGAAATCATGGCTGGTATTCGTGTAATACAAGGAAATTTAAAAGTCTTAATGAATTACATTAGTCAGACAAAAGTAATCGAAAAGGAATAGCTGAAATTTTACATAAAACATTTTAGGTTTGCACAACAGCACGTTGCGTCTTTAAGGGGTTAAGAAACAACGCCAACTACTGATTTAATACAAATTACCGGCTGATTAAGTCGCACTGTTTCTTTTTTGCTGTCTCACACAAAGTTGTCATGTTTAACCCAATTTTTGTTTAATATATACGAGTAATATATATGTAAGTACATATGTATGTACAGTAGTGGTCAAAACATTTGGAACTGAAGCAGCGGTCAGGCTCTTCAAATATTCACCACGCTCCATGCTTTTTTTGTTGCCGAATTTTTAGTATAATTATTCTTTTTTTATTGCTTTTTCGTGTTATTAATAAAAGATCATAAAATAATAAATGACAACAACAAAAACAAATTTTTTGTAAGAGAGAGTTTGCATTTAGCTGTTCAAAACATTTGGAACTGTTATTTCTCATTCTCAAATTAACAAAAAAAATACTAGCAAATGTTGAAAAGTAACGGTAGTCACATTTCTTTTACATATTTTGAGTTTCTGGTGCTTACACTTTATCAAAAAATTTCACATTAGTTATTCAGCTCTATAAGAATAAAGTTATTTTTGAAGAGATATTTGTGCAACGAAATTTTTAAGCAAATGGCGGGCAACAAATACAATTCTGAGTTTAAATCAAAGATTTTAAAGGATTATCGCAATGGAATTTCGCAAAAAGAAATTGTGTTAAAGTATTCCATTCCAAAATCAACAGTTTGTCGAATAGTCAATAGAGACAGTATCATTACGGTGCACAAGGGAGGAAGACCACGTGTTACAACTGTACGAGAAGATAGAAAAATCAAGAATTTTTTCATGAAATACCCCAAAGCTGTTCCTATAGAAGCGAAAACAGAGATTCCCATTGATGCTAGTCTTTCAACCATAAAACGAAGAGCGCGGGAATATGGTCTCAAAAGCTATAAAAGTACCAAAACATCTTTCGTATCCGAAAAAAACAGAAAATGTCGTCTTAACTTCGCCCGAGCACATTTGAATTGGACTGCACAACAGTGGAAAACAATATTATGGTCTGACGAGTCTAAATTCAATCTCCGAGGATCGGACGGAAGAGTAGGTGTTCGAAGACCACGAGGAGAAAAATTCAACCCCAGATACACGACAGCCACAGTGAAACACGGCGGTGGAAACATAATGGTGTGGGGATGTTTTTCGGGGCAAGGGATCGGACCAATTCACCGCATTGATTGCACAATGACAGCAACAATATACAGAGACCTTTTAAGATTAATTATGCTTCCATATGCTGAATGGGAAATGCCACTTTCTTGGACATTTCAGCACGATAACGACCCAAAGCATACTGCGAAGGTTGTCAAAGCTTGGATAGAAGCAAATAAAATTAATGTGATGTCGTGGCCACCTCAATCTCCTGATCTCAACCCGATTGAGAATATGTGGATGATAGCGAAACGCAGTATTGGGAACAGGGCCTTCCGTAATGGTGATGAACTTTTCCAAGAGTTGGAAAGGCATTGGAAATCAATCCCCTTGGATTATATTGAGAAACTCATAGCCTCAATGCCCAAAAGATGTTCAAAGGTGATAAAAAATAAAGGATATGCAACAAAATATTGACCACCTGAAGTTGCTCCCTTATTTTCGTTTAATAATTCCTAGATCTCCATATGTTTTTAAGAATTGAAAATTTAATTACTTTATTAAAACAAGTTTTTTTTTTACGTTTTAGTTTTTGAAAAAGGTTTTATTTTAAATATGTAGTGAAAAACATCTAAATATATCGAAAAAACTTAAAAAAAATTATTAATTTAGTTTTATATTTATCATATGAATGATTCTTCAGGATATGAATTTGGTAGCAAATGTTTTGATCACTACTGTATATGCAAGTATTTTTTGCGTTTCAGTTAATATATTTTTTTTATTCTTCTTTAAAAAATTAAATGAAGAAATTATTAGTGTCTCGTAAAGGTGGTGTTTGTGCTAAATACAGACTCCATATGGGAACAAGCACCAATAGTTCATTTGTGTGCACACTGTACACCTCAACTGGAAGTAGAATAAATACCATATGACACTTATGGCTTTGTATTAATTTGGTGTGCTGAAGGTGCGTTTTTATCTATTCAGGTGCATGTAAAACCATAATTGGAAAGACACACTAGCCCACACACTCGTAAATGTAATCAAATAAATATAAACAATTGAGATTTTGTGTTGCGTCTTCTACTACGATAAATAGTTACAAATGTACATTCACTTCATTTGTAATTGAACAAGTTTTGAGAAAGGGGATTGCTGATTACTACATACTCAGAGATATTCTTGTAGGCGAAACTACAAATGTTTTTCGTTCTAATCTTATAAGTCTATTAAGTTCGTTTTATATTGGGTGTGATTTTTTTAGAGACAGAAAACTGAAACCTAATGTTTATAAAGCATGAGAAAAATGTTTTTAATATCTATAAAATAGGGTTTATTAAAGAGATCATTTTGACATTTGTAGTGTAGTCTCGATCTTAGATTTTCAAGCACTCTAAGTGAAAAAAACTTGAACCGACTTAAAAACTAAGCACAAAAGATTTAAAAATAATTTAGATTCAGCTAAATGAGACATTTTTCAAGGACAAGTTGTGAGTCCTTAGCGCACATGCAAGCTGTCTTATAGACTAGAGGTCAGCGCGAGTCGAATTTTTCCAACACGATACGACACTAACACGAATACAAAAACGCTCAACAGTTACGAAACATGCATGCCAAAAGTTTAGTCAATGCGATACTGCACAACACGCACGAAACATTATTGGTATGCTATTGAAGGTCAGAAAATTTAATTGATTTTTTTCAAGAGTTGCTTTAAAAAATATGGCACCGAGTTGCCACTGTCAGCTGATACTATCTGCCGCCACCGCTGATACTATCGGTTTACGTACAGAACTTTGAGCTTCAGAGGCCCATGCAATATCAAAAATTATGCTGGTGTTGTGTGTTTGACGATATAAAATATTAAATTTTTTCTCTACTGGAAATTCATTCATACATATTTTATAACTAAAATCGTTTCGTTTTTCTCGTGTAAATTTTACTCAACACGAAACATGAACTTTTCATGTTAAATCGTGCGTGTTAATTTCACGGCAGAAACACAACATGCACTCATCTCTAATATTGACATATGGTACGATATCAGTAATTCTGGTTGACTTTGTGGTGATGCACATACTAAACAGTTGTCTAGTACTTTAACTATCATGCTCCTAATGCGACAGATACAAGGGAACCTAACAGACAGATCTGATAAAATAACGGTAAATAAGTTCGTCGAATTAATACAAGCCATCAGATGACCGCCTATCACAATGACCCACTGAATAAACAGTCGATTTCGACTAAGGTAAATTTGGGTTAATTATGCGCTAGCATGGAGTGTGCTACCAGTCCATCAGTCTGGAAGTCATGGATGTGATTCCCACAAAAAACTCTGATCTGATTAACCACAAGTAAAAATAATTTAACGTTTATATTTGTATATGTATGTATGTAATTGTATTTGAAACATTAAATAAAATAAATTCAGTGAAATGAGACTTTGACCCGCGCACGAAGGGTTCCGTATGGACATTAGATACGTAATTCAATACGAAATTTAGATTATATAAAATATAGTCTTGGTACTTTTTTCCATTTTTGGGATTTTGTTCGGTTTTGAGCATTTCTTTGTTTTTGAGTTTTATTGGTTTTAGCGCTTTTTTATTTTTGGCACTTTTTTCTCGTTTTGGCGATTTTTTTCGGGTTTTGGCGTTTTTTTTTCATTTCTGAGACTTTTTAAGTTTTGACACTTTTTTCTCGTTTTGGCGATTTTTTCGGTTTTTGTTTTTTTTTCATTTTGGCGACTTTATTTTCATTTTGGCAATTTTTTTTTATATAGACGAATTTTTTTTTAGTTGGTGATATATTAATTTTTTGGGGGTTTTTTTCTTTTTGGTTCTTTTTTAAGTTTTGACACTTTTCTCGTTTTGGCGATTTTTTTTCGGTTTTTGACGTTTTAATCATTTAAGCGATTTTTTTTCACATAAAATTTTTTTTTAGTTTTGGCGCCTTTTTCGCGTTACATTGATTTTTTCGGCTTTTGGCGTTTTTTTCATTTTGGCGATTTTTATAATTTTATTGATTTTTTTTTAATTTGGCTATTTATTTTAGTGCTAGAAATTATTTTTAATTTTAACGATTTTTTTTCGGTTTGGCGATTTTATAATTTTGGGATTTTTTAGTTTTACCGTTTTTGAAAATTTCAAGTTTGCCTCTTACGGTTTTCAAGATACAGCAAGTTGTCAAAATTACATATTCAAAATTTCATTAACTAATAGAACACCTTTTAATATAATTTTTTTAAATTTTAGTGTTAATTGTTGTAGTGTGTATAAAAATACATTAATTTTACAAATTTCAAGTGTCAATATACATACATATATACATACAATTTTAGGTATATTACATGGGATTTTAATATTTTTCGTTGCTCGTTTTGGAACACCCTTTAATTTTTAACTCTCATGTATTTGTTGTTGTAGCGGCCAAGGTTCTACATACATTGCCAAATTTCAGGTCCGTAGCTCTTACGGTACCTGACAAAATACCGTGTGACGGACAGACAGAGACGGACAGCGTAGCGAAAACAATAGGGTTCCTTTTTACCTTTGGTGTACGGAACCTTAAAAAGGATATAAGAAAATAGTGCTGCCAACATAAATTTTATTGCAGTCAAATAAAAGAACACCCGATATACTTTGTTACAGTAACCCAATAGTAATAAATTTTATAAAGTAAGTGATGAATAAATAGTTGGGATTTGAAAAAACCTGTTTAAACGACAAATATTCCTTTTACAATATCGTCTTTTATGGATGAAATCGTTCGCTATTAATTGTTGGATTGTCAATTCGAATGAACAATATTGCATGTCATCAAAGTATTCTTTAAATATTATACAAACAATTGACATACATGTAAGTGTTAAAAGCAAAGAATTTTTCTTTGAACTCATTTTACACGCGACTTAATTTTACCAGTGTGGCTGCAACACACTCCGCGAAGAAGCGACCAAAAGATATCTCTTCGGAATGGTAATTGGTCATAATTTTGTATATGGTATAGAAAAAGTTTAGAGCTCAGAGAAAAATAATATTCTTCTGATGTGGTCCAATTTTCGTCCAGCTGAAATCTGATATTTAAACATTTGTCTACCCAGCTAAAAAAATATGTATGGAGCATATATGATATCCCATATATGGTTCGGATCCGAAAAATGAGGGTATATGGGCATATATGATTATATATATTCATACATTTTCATACATGTATGTATGTGTAAATTCCCTCCACAGTATGCAACGTTCATATTCATACACTCTTGATTCACAAAAGCGCACTGCTGTGCAATAAATTAAATTACTAAAATTATTTTTTTTTAGGCTAGAGAGAGGTTGTATTTAATGAAACATTTGTTTGGACAAATAATTCAAAACGAACTAAAAGTCATTTCATTCATTAAAAGGTGAATCAATTATTTAAAAAACACATAAATCATATTCGTACATAACATTTAGCTTCAGAAATCAGATTAAAAACTAATTGCAATTAATTATAAAAGAAAAAATAATCCGTCTAACAATAGTTTTTAATACAGTAATATGAACTTTGTTTCTTATCTAGAGAATTTTGTTATTTTCTATAAAATTAATGACTGTATGTATTTTCTAATGGATTTCCAATTCAGCAGTGATAGAATTCCAAGCTTTTTTGATTGCAAAAACGATCTTATGTGAGATATCATTTATGCATACATTCTTATATGGCTCCATATATAAAATTTTGTATTTATATATGGATCCACATATGAAGAGCTTCATAATTAAATTTTCATATATGAGCTCATATGTTATAATACATTTCATTTATTAGTCCATATATTAGTTCATATATAATAGTTTTGCCATGTATAATCCCATATATTTCCATACATGAATTCATACATATTCATATATAGGTATATACATTCATATATTAAAAATATATGAACCATATATAATTTTTTTAACTGGGAAGATATTAAATTTCTACGCTTTTTGCGCCGTTACCTGTGAAATAAAATTCTTACAAACTGCTCGAGAATCTTCTCCTTTTTTAGGGTCGTTTATTAATATCCCAATCAAAAAAGCTTGGAATTCTATCACTGCTGAATTGGAAATCCATTAGAAAATACATACGGTATGCAAAGTTTATATGCGTACCCTCAACGTTTAAAAAAGAAAAACTTTTTGTTACAAAAAAACCATTCTTGTATGATTTTATATATTGTGGCCCGTTTAACATATCAAATAATCGAAAGGATAATCCAGTCATTAATTTTATAGAAAGTAACAAAATTCTCTAGATAAGAAACGTTACTGTATTGAAAACTATTATTAGACGGATTATTTTTGCTTTTATAATTAATTACAATTAGTTTTCAATCTGATTTCTGAAGCTAAATGTTATGTACGAATATGATTTATGTGATTTTTAAATAATTGATTCACCTTTTAATGAATGAAATGACTTTTAGTTCGTTTTGAATTATTTGTCCAAACAAATGTTTCATTAAATACAACATCTCTCTCAAGTCTAAAAAAGATTAATTTTAGTAATTTAATTTATTGCACAGCAGTGCGCTTTTGTGAATCAAGAGTGTATGAATATGAATTTTGCATATACATGTATGAAAATGTATGAATATATATAATCATATATGCCCATATACCCTCATTTTTCGGATCCGAACCATATATGGGATATCATATATGCTACATACATATTTTTTTAGCTGGGATGGTATAATTTTGTAATTAACGAAGTGAACGGGCTTTGCCTATTAAAGATTAATATATTTCATTTGCTTCTACCTGACCGATTTTTATATTTGTAAGTTGGTCCACGGTTTTGGTAATCATATATTTTAAGAGGCTGCCAGCGTGGCCTCCAGGTGGGCTGGCTTAGAAGCATTTTATCAAGTTTGTATAGCGAGCCGCTTGTTATAAGATCCAAGTTGAGGCCCTATGCTCCTTATAGGAAATAAAGGATCTAATATATATGTTGGTCCACGGCTTGATCTCCGAAAATGACGTAAGGTTGAATGTAGAAAATAGGGCGGACACTAATATTTGTAAAATTTTCTGAGATTACTTCGAATATCATTAAAGGTAACATACATACATGTACATATAAAAAATATTTTATTTAACGGAAACCAAATTAATTTTTTATTTTTATTGCATATCTTTGAAGTCGGTTTAACTATGCAGATATGTGTGTATGTATGTATGTAATCAGTCTGTTTAAGGAAGAAGATAATAACTTAACACAATCATATTTGTCGAATCTGTTTTTAAAATTATATTTGCGTGGACTTGCGGTGACTCACTACATCTTTCATACCATAAAGCATTTTTAATATATGTAATCTCTCTGCACTGCTTAAAAAGAACATCAATAAAACAATTCTTAAAATCGCTATTTATCATGGCCTAAATCTAACGAAATACTTAGTTACAAAAACGATATCATTTCTTTATCGATAAATAAATCGTGAAAATAACAAAAAAAAGGCATTAACTGAAACTTCACTATTCATTTAAACAAAATTATTGCCACAATATTTTTTCATCACTCCAAATAAGCCACAAAAAATTATACATATGTATATAAAACAAAACAATAGAGCTCAAATCCATATGTGATTACAAAAAATTTATATAAATGTAAAAAAAAAATAAAACAATAGATTTATCAAACAGTTGTTGTGGCTCGTTAACAATGTTAGTTACAGTATCAATACAAGTACGAAACAAAAACGAATGGAATAATTCATGGCGATATTTTGGTTTTTACTCAATTTAAAATGGAATTGTAGAGTAAAACTGTAAAACTGTAATATTTAATAATAAATAATATTGGTCTGGGATGACCAAACTTGCAAGCAAACTGATTTCTTTACTTGAATATACTCGTATGAGGCACGAGTATACCTAAAATTTTCTTTGAAGATGAAAACATTTTTCATAGAAAAATTACTTAAGCTGGATAAGGCCTAAGGCAGCCTAATAATTCCTTTGAATAAAAAAGCAATGTGAGTCCGTTCACAGGGGAGATGTGTAAACATCTAGTAATGAATTGTTTTTTTTTTGTAATATTGGCTTATGGTAACTTAATTTTTTTTTAAGAACAAACACAACCTACCGAGCGATTAGCTTGTCTGCGGAAAACACTCAGAGTCTATGATGGGAATCGAACCCACGACCTCTGGACAGAGAGGCTAGCATCGCTACCACTCAGCCACAGGCGCACACTGTATATATATACATTTTTGACTCTACTGTATTTAAAAATCTATGGAAAACTGCATCTATAGTAGTGGAATTATTAGTTGTGGGGGTTTGTGGAGAATTGCTCATATGCAAGTGGATAACTTCAAATAAAAATTTTGAAACAGCTTGCGAGTGTGGGTTTGCAAAATTTGTATTAAAATCTCCACTCATAATAATTGGCATGAGATGGAGATTGTTACCCAATTGTCGTGCACCAGCTACAGTGTAAGGCAACAGTACGTAATGACGATATGTTATAATATAATATTATAAATTCTTTTTAAAGACTGCTATATATCTTTTAAACAAATATTTGACATCTAAAACGCTCTTTTATTTAAGAGTTTATATTTATTTTATATTTTTCAACTTTTTAACAAAATTATCCTCATTGGCAACACCAAGGTTGGCAAACGGTATCGTAAAAATACCGATACCGATTCAAATACCGCTAAAACTAGATACCGGTATCGATACCGATACCGAAATTAATTTCGGTTAGAAAATACCGGTATCCAGAATATCGGTTACGTATGTACCGGTATACCGATTCCCACCAAAAGTAAAGTTTCAAAAATATATTTCAATTAGCTTTCTTTTATAAACATGTTTATGGTCTACAAAACATTCTTATGAAGCGCTCTTTTTTTTTATCAATCAACCGGAAAGTGCAATCATATCATAACACAGGTCAACACGATTTTTAAGGTCGGTACTTTGATAAAAAAAATTCGAGCATATGATACTGAGCTCCAATGCCTATAAATTACTTTTTTTTAATTGACTCTATATGTCGAGATTTTCCGTTACCAGTTCTTTGATCAAATAAAAAAATAAATAGAAGGCTAGAAAATAAATTGACCTTTAAATTACTTCCTCATTAATTTTTTAACAGTCTTATAGTTTCGGAGATATTCGAAAAGTTTTATACAAAAAAATTATTTTAAAAAAAAAGTTGAGAAAATCGTTTTTCAAAAGACTCATTACAATCTTAAATTGAAGAAAATTTTATTTTTTATTTTTAATTGTGATACATTCATATGTTATAAATAAAATGAGCCACATTTATTAAAAATCATTCCATTAATTCTGAATTTATTCACAATTAAGTGCTAGCATATATGTATACTCGTATTAAAGCTTTTTTTAATTCTTTTTTAATTCAAAATAAATAATTAATAAACTATTTTTTAATAAGAGTATATAAACGTATATACTAACATATAAGTTTAAATTTTTTTATGTTTATGTAAAAATACTCCCTTTTCGAAGTAATTTAATAAAAAAAAAAACTTTTTTTTTTATGTCCACTGTCTGAACTAAAAATTTAGCAATAATATCGGTATAATGGTATTATAAACTCGTTAACGGTATGTGCCAGTAATACCGATAGCGAAATAAAAAAATACCGATACCGTTACCGATACCGAAATTTAAAAAATAGTTGTACCGGGATCAATACCGATACCGTTATTTGATTCGGTTGCCAACTTTGGGCAACACTATTACACTTTACAAGCAATTTTTTTAAAATGAACTTTGCTCCTGAAGGTATGGGTACCCAGTGAAAAAATATGGAAGTCATTCTAGCGGAAGTACATTTTCATTGCTTCCAAAAAATCGATATTTTTAATTTGCCGAGAGTGAGCAAAAAACCATGTAGAAGCTTATTTTAGTCACACAAAACCTTGTAACTCCTCCATAGTGTTAGAAAATACTAACCAGAATTTAAAAAAAATTTATTTTTTTAAAGAAATTTATGAACTATTTTTAGTCTAAAATTAAAATTTATTTGCTTAAATTTACATGAAAACATTGTTTCGGGCTTAAATTCGTATAAAAAGAAACGAATTGTTAAAAAAGGCAACTATTTACCATTTTTCCTAGATGAAAATATTATCATAGAACACAAAAAAGGGAATTTTTCTTAATATCGCTTCCAATTCAGTGACCAGGCATCGAAAAAGAGAACTTCTTGCAAACAACCCTATGTAAAAATCATTAGATCGGATCGAAATTTGCACTACTTCCGCATCGTAAACTCTACATTTTCATGACTTTTTTGGAGTCTCTTTTTTTACTGGGTACATTCGTCAATTCAGCAAATTTATGCATCTATGCAGCAATTCTGCCAAATTTTACTGCGTATGCATGATTATGCTTGGTTTTCACTATGTCATTTATGTTGTCAAAATGTCCAAATTGTTGGCAATTGTATGAAAACGGGTTGTCATATGCCGTCATCTATGTTTGCAGTCAGTTATGCACACAAACTGCCATCTAAACTGACAAATAAGTGAAAACGCCAAATTTCAGTTTGTCAGCAGATATGGCAGCATTTTTTTTCAAAGTAAATTTGACAACAAGTTGTCAATTATTTTTGTTTGTCGTTCGCAAAGCTGTGGGATTTTTTGTTTTTATGCTGAAATGGTAAGTTTTTATATGTATATTTTAAAATTTAACAACTTATTTATAGTTTTAAACGTGTTTTTTAGTTGAGCAATATATTGGATGATTTGGATGACACAAATTTTGTGTGTCAGAGCCAAAACGAACCTAAAAAGCGCGTACGGAAACTTAAAGAAAAATGGACAAGTGAGCAAATAGCGAGTCTAATTCAAGAGGTAGAAGCTAGGGAAGGTACATGGAATTTCCTGTCTAGAGAATATCGGGACAGAAATTTACGAGAGGCTTTATGGCAAGAAGTGGCAGATGTATTAAAAATGCCACGATCCGAAGTGGCAACGAAATGGAATAGCCTTCGCTGCTCTTTCCGAGTAAGTTCATGTAAAATAAACAATTTATTATTTACTTAAAACAATTCTTTAGGCGATGTTTAACAAAATGGGGCAGACAAAGAGTGGACAAGCTGCTGGAAAAACAACACCAACAAACCCATTGTACAATAGTCTTAAGTTTTTGGAGCCAACATTACAAATTGAAGCGCCCACAACATCAAACTTTGCAAATGTATGTGTATATATGGTTTAGAAGGTATTACCTAAATAATTGTGTCGGTAAAAATTTAGGATTCTCTATTAACTTCCCCTGGTTCGCCGCATGGTGCAGATGCCTATTCAGATTTGGACGACTCACAGCCAACAGCGCGGAGAGCAGCAGTAAAGCGTTGTGCCGTGGAAAACGAGGACGAATACTCCAAAGTGGTTAAACGTGCATTACAGACTATGGCTGAATGTACCAAAAGTGATGCTTGGAGCGATGTGGGTGACTTTGTAGCATCCAATGGTCGTCTATGGGCAACAGAAAAGCCACAATTGGCAAACAATTTTAAGACTGATATTTATGAACTTGTTTTAAATTATCAGAAAAAAGCTACAAGGTACAAGCATCAAATATACAGTGAGCAACAAATTTTGTCGGCATTTGGAATAAAAATAAAATAAATGACATGACATGTAACCACGATTTTAAGTAATTTTAATTAATTTCATTTTAATTTAATTTCTACATTAAATTATCACGTTTTCATCTTCATAGGTACTATTATTTTCATTTTATAGATATGCATATACATATGTATATTATTTTCAATTGTTTTACCAATATCGGTTGCATACAGACTTTGTTGCCTGACTGTGTTGTTGCTCTTTTGACTTTTTATCGATAAGTATTAACCACCATTTTTCTTATTAACGTTTGCAGCTCAACATAAGTTATTTATATAACTATTTTCTTGTTTTGAATTATCGCAATTTTTTAGTTATAACTCCACATTGCTCTTAGTTTTTATGATCTCAACATAAGTTACCTTCTTTTTTTATGTGTTTAACATGGTATTATTATTAATTTAAAAAAAATGTGCTTTATTTTTTTTTTAATAGTCGAATGAATTTTTAAATTTATTAATTATTATCTCAAATGTGATAAATAAAAAGGTACAAAATCTTAACTTAAAAAAGTTTTTTATTGAATTAAAATGAGTTGTGCAGAATTGTCCTATTATATTGCCATGCTACTTCACCATGAGGTGTCATGAAATACTCCATAAACATTTCACGGACTTTTATTGCATTATCAGCTGGCCTACCTGGAGCGCTGTCAAGACGAATAGATGTTAGCATTCCGTTCTCACCCAGCTCCATTCGCCAATTTCCACGTACACCAATACCATTTCTGTCATCGTCGACGTCAGATTTTCGTAAATAACTAGATTTGCGCGTTAACAAAAAATTGTGCAATACGCAAATGGCTAGGACAATACCTTTTGCGTGCTCAGCTGTTACATCCATAGGCCTCCTGAGGATTCTAAAGCGCGATGCACATATCCCAAAAACATTTTCAACTACATTTCTTGCTCGCGATAACCTGTAGTTAAAAATTTTGTGCGACATCACTTGCTCGCGATAAGAAAAAGGCTTCATCAAGTACGGTTTTAGGGGGAATGCATCGTCAGCTACGATGACAATTGGCATCGGATCAATTTCATGTGGAAATGGTCTTGGTGGTGGAAAATTTATTGTGTTGTCAGCAAGCGCTTTTGAAAGTGGACATCTAAATGTTTGAAAATTGCAACGTATGAATATAAACATAGTTTAAAATCAAATATAATGTAGATCGCCTACCGTGTGAAAACACCACCATCTGATTCACGACCAAAAGCTCCAACTTCTACAAACAAAAATTTATATTCAGCATCCACCATAGCCATCAAGACTATGCTATTGTATTTTTTATAATTAAAATATTCCGAGCCACAATTAGCAGGTGCCTGAATTGTTATGTGCTTTCCATCTAATGCTCCACAACAATTAGGGAAATTCCACCGTTGTTCAAAACCCTCAGCAACTTTTGTCCATTCTTCGGAAGTTGTCGGAATCTTTATCAAAAACGTTAAAAAGTATTAACAAACGAAGTTGTGGTCATATTTCTTAAATACTTACCTTTAAAAAATCGTCCTTCAGTGCATCGAATATAGCAGCACAAGTTTCGTGGATAATATGACAAATGGTGGTTTTTCCGATTAGAAAAACAGTCATCAGACTCGAAAAGCTATCGCCTGTTGCCAGGTAACGTAAAGTTACTGCCAATCTTTCACCAACTGTAATAGCATTCCTAAACCTTGTGTTTTTTTTCATAATGTATGGGGTGAGACGCTCCACAAGAAACTCAAAATCTTCCATATTCATTCTTAAGAAATTTTTTAACCACTTTGGATCCTGTTGCACCAGATTCGAACGGAGTGTAGCGTAGAAGCCACTGGTTCTTCTATTTCTTAATCCTGGCCTAATCCAATATAATTTCTTCTTTCTAAGCTGCTTCCTTTTATTTTTCCAAGCCCTTAGAGTTGTAATAACACAAAGTGCCGCAGTAGCTATAGCCATTTGCTTTTTTTTAAACATATTTCAATTTTTTTCACTTTTTAACTTATTTTTTTACTAATAAAATGCAAAAATGGAAATTGACGCACGAAATTTGACTTTTGTAATAAAAACAGCGTGTCATTCAACTGCACTAAAATTTGACGTAAGTATTTGACAAGCTCTGTTTTATCGACTTTTTGTCAGTTTTTAAAATGCAGTGGAAACGCATTTGACACAAACTGACGAGAATTCATTTGAGGCAGTTTTTGTTGTCATTTCATATGACATAGTGAAAACCAAGCATTAGATGTTGCACATGCTTTGCAACTGCTTAACATCTGTGCATAGTTGACATTTTTTAACGAACTGCACAAAATTTTTAAGTCAACAAGTAATTTTATTTAAAAAAATCTTGACAAAAAAAGTGACAAATTTCTTTTAATTATAGTAAGAAAATGATTAGAAAGAAATTCGAAGCGGCCATTTCTTGTAAAAACATAATTGGTGCTAAAAAGAAGAGTACTAAAATGAAAAAAAAAACTTCTTTGAAGTTATAAAAAACTATCAAAATTATGTGTTTCAAAGAAATTTTCGAATAAATCAATCAATCTTCTTTTTTTGTCAAAATTCTAAGCATGTAATTTAAATATCAAAATACGGGCATATACTCAACTTATTGTTCCACTGAAACTTATTGCATCTTAAAATAATTTACTGGGCCATTTGCAGAGATTTGCGGCAGATCTGGCGCTTACATGCATTTAGAAACGATTGACGCTAAACAGTGCTGCCAAATTATCAATTTTTGAACGTTAGATATACTACGTTTATACGCACAGCTTATTTGCAAATAAAACTGTAAATTGTTGAAATATTATTGTTTTTATTGCGACTTACTAATTCAGAAAACTATTCACGTTTAACGCACTACTTGCAAATAAAATGCTTGAGGTTGCCACACTTACAAATTTTTGCTAATAAAACACTATAAATTGATAAAAATAATGCACAAAAAACATTGATAGAAGTAAAAATTACCATAAAAACAAATTATTGTTTTTTATTTTACACATTTACACAATTTTCTTGCAAACATAAGTAACATTTCCATGGAAGTGCTACCAAGTTTTTATGCATTTAAAATGCCGTATAAACAGTGAGCTAATTTATTTGCAAATAGTGCGCGCATAAACGTAGTAATATTCGTGATGCTGCAGACGTGCACTATAAATGCTTTCACGAACGTACCCTACGCTTTAAAATTCGGTTGAATGTATTTCTATGCAGGTGTTAAGTTCAAAGCGAACAAGAAGTACGTTCGCATGATTACACTAATACACTCATACATAGCTCACACCGATTTTATAACGCTTTACGCTCTTACTCAAAATTTGTGATTGTATTGTGAAAAAGATTTTTACCCCCTAGCGTATATATGTTTACACATTAAAAATATCTTAAAACTTAAGGCCCAACTATAATATGAATATGCTGGCTTAAGCTAATGCCAGAATTTAACGATAAGTCTGTCAAATACATAAGCAATTCAGATGTGACTTTTAGGTGGCCACAATGTACTTACATGCACTTAAGTATTCTTTAGCCACATTTGCACAAATAGGTATTGTTCAAATTTTTTTAGTAATTTTGTTTCTTCTTATAACTACTAAATGAATGAAATTCAATCAAATTTACTTGTTGGAATGTCCTAATCTATTAAAAATTCACGTGTAATTATATCCACCACTTTATTACTTGTTTTATTTGTTTTGCCTACCAAAAAGTACAACAGTGAACATACATAAATAATCTCAAGTGTATGTGTGTATATGTGTATTGTAAAACAAAGAATGGAAATAAAATTTTTGCTTTTTTTCTGAGTTTAAAATAAGAAACAATAAAAAAAATATTTCAAATCAATGAATATTTTCTGCTGCTGTTTGAGTTTAAAAAAAAAATGCAAAAACAGTGTTTTCCGTACGGAATGTGCGTTCAGTTTGGCACTTAGCTTAAGCAAATGACATTTGACGAAACTTGACGAAAAGTTCCATAAGTGCATTATAGTTTGCCACATACGTTTTATATGCAACCGCACAGTTGCTTAAGTTCCCTTATTCCTAATATAGTTGGCTCTTTAGTCGCATTTATATTCTTTCTTTGCTTAATATTTAACCTAAAAACAAAGTCTGTTGTTAATTTCACAAATCTTCCCAATTCTCAAAATAATATTTCACAGAATCACCTTTATGTTGTGTACTTTTAATAAACCCCCTTATAATGTTTCTAAATTAACAGCAGCTTGTGTTAAATTTAACACGTGTTAAGTAACGTCAAGTGTACAAACAACCAACAACAACTATGTATGTAACACTAAAAAAACGAAACAAAATAGTACGCTTCCCCAGCCAATTTCACTAAATGTTACAGCGCATACGAACGAGTATCAAACAAATTTACTCATATTTGGGGTAATAAAGAAGAAAAAAAGCAAGCTGGGGAAAAATTGCATTAAAACATGTGTTCATTACATATGTACACACATCAAGCAAAACATCATCATTAAAATTAAGCAGCGGAAAAAGTATCTTACAGATACACAAACAGGGTGACCGATGACATTTTCCAAAAAGTGGCACAAAATAGGGGATTTATCAAAAAAAAGGGGCAAAATTAAAAAAAAAACGAGAAACCTACATTAAACTTTTTATTTTTAATGTATTTTTACATAATTCACTCTAAAAAAATGGAGACAAAAAGCAGCAAAAGCACTTGAAAAAGTGGCAAGGCAGTCTAAAAAGTGGCAAATTGCCACTTTAGTCGGTCAAACGGTCACGCTGTACACAAATGCCTAAAAAACACCGACAAGAGACAGAGACAGAGAAAGATAGAGAGGGAATTATGCAGAAAGAAGATGAAAAAAAATATACAAAACAACAACATCAAATACGTTGTAACCTTTGTGATGAACTTTACATAATTGGATTTTGTTTATTGTCTGTCTATCTATGGATAATTTACAACTGTGAACAACGAACTAAGTGTGAGTCTATTAATATTATGATACAACTGCTACTGGTACAAATTTACTGCGTATATTACGGTTACTGGTTACCCAGCAAACACAAATGTTTGGCAAAGGTAGTGAAACTAGAGTAGAGACTTAAGGATCAGTTAGCCGACTGTAATGGAATGCAACTGCAACGGTAGGAAACATGCAATTTATTAAGTAGAACATATCGAGCCTTATTTTAAATTTCATTGTAAGTGACAAAAATTTAATTTTTCAGCAGTAGGTTTTGTTTTAAATATTCAAATAGGTTTTTATACGTAAAGTGTAGCTTACGATAAAATTTTATTTTAAAAGTTATCAACAATTTTGGCATTTTGATATTTTTAAACTATGGATAGGCCCATAAAATTTTAATTTTAATAAAAAAAGTAAATTTTTGATAACATTTCGGTTACGATCATATCGAAAATATGGCTCGATACACACAGCTCACTTTAAAATTAACCTACAACACAAACTTGCTTTTAGCTTATCGATTATTTCCAATAACATACTAACTTTAATTTTCGGAAATTTAGTGGTGTCACTTCCATTAAAATTTAATTTTATATTCTTTTATTATGGCTTTTTGTGACATATTAACAGTTTGTACTAGTGGCGACATTTTTCATTACCAATCAACCTTATTCTATTTGGCGTCGGCAACATAACACGACGTCGTTTTTAATGTTTTTTTGGCAAATCGATATTCTCGTAGATAGTATTGCCATTTATCGATCACTGTCAATGTATGTTTGGTATTCTGTACGAAAAATTGACGTTGATGTTGCCATTCATTTGGTCTTCAGTATTTTTGATGTCGTATTCTGTTGTGTGTATACCTCAACGAATTTGAAAAATAATTTCAATAGTAAAAAAGTGAGATGGAAGAAATAACAAAGTAGATATAAGTACATATTTATTTAAAAAAAATCTTAAAAAAGTGAAAAATATAATATAGACGAAACTAAAATTATCACCTCCAACCAATTTGAAAAGCTTGTGAAAGAGTTCAAAAAATTCCTTCATTGTGCTACAGGATTCTGCAGGGACAGTGTTCCTAATAATTTGAAGGTACACTGGGAAAGTGACTGCACTAAATTCCCTCAATCCACCAATTAAAACTATTGGGGATGGCAAAAATTAGATAATAATGTGTTGGGAAAGTATACTGTGTGATAGAATTATTTGTACAGATCTGGGGGTTCTGGTTCTGGTTCTGTGATAATGGGAAATAAAAAAAAAACTTTTAATTTTAATTTTCACAACTATTTTTTATAATACTTTTCACAATTACATAAAATGCGATTCTCGTTGCTTTTATGAAAACATTGTTTTATTCCCAAATATTTTTATCTAATTTTTCGACCTTTTTTTAAGTTAAACTAAAAAACTATTTTTTTGAGCTTTAGGTCAGTTTATATTAAATTTATTGGTTCAATATTTCGTTAACCTTCGGTTAACTTCTTCAGGATATATTGTTTCTCGTTATTTTGATATTTAGTTTTTTTGATATTTAATTTTTTCTTTATAAGGAAAAGAGGAAAAAGAAAAAATTAAATATCAAAAAAACTAAATATCAAAAAAACAAGAAACAATGTAAGTCTTGAAGAAGTTAACTGAAGGTTAACGAAATATTGAACCAATAAATTTAATATAAACTGACCTAAAGCTCAAAAAATAGTTTTTTAATTGTTTTATTCCGTTGTAACTATGAAATTTTTGTTTTATGCTATTGAAATATGTTATGTAAATAAATAATATTAATTATTATTTATGTACATATTGCAAGGAACTCGGTATGAGCATAGGTAAAAGTATTTAAAAGCTTATAGCAACATAATTAAACTTAATATTTATATCTTCTTTATTATAGATTGGGTAAAAGTTACACTTCCAATTGCAAGGTCCGTTTTTTGTTCCGAATCATCGTCATAAGCAGAATTAGGGACAAACTTCATTTCAACCCCTAGGAGCTATTATTCGTTTCTTCTGTGTCTCTTGTCGATTTTAAATATCGAACAGTGGCTGTGCTGAGTAAAGATTTGCATCTTGCCTGCAGCCTTTAATAAAGAAAACCTTTGTCATCCATTAAATTCTACAGAAGGCTGGATACGTAAAAATATTTACTCAGCAAAGTCGTTATTCGACATACTTAGGAGAGAAACCCCTTTAGACCGGCCGACAACTTTGAATGCTAAAAACTTATCAAACTATTCTTTGATATGCTTGTTAAATGTTATATTTTTTGCAGAAGGCAAAATGGATGTTATTCACTCTTATTCCAATTGTCGTCATCGACGTCACTTTAACACAAGGCCAAAAATTGGGGCTGTTTACTCGTTCTCGAGAACAATTATGCGCAACTGACAATTAATTGCCGTTCCCTTAGGTCTAGAAAATAGCATAAACCTGCCAACAGGCGCCAGTTTTTTGGTGTTGTGTTAAAGAGACGTCGATAGCGACAACTGGAATAAGGGTGGTTATTTCCTTTTTTTAAATGCTACCGCGCACATCTTAAGCATTCGCAATTAATTTCCACATTCTCTCATCTTAAATTTTATCATCACCCAAAGGCATGACTTATATGTAGCTCTCTACACTTTTCTTCTCTCTGAACTTGACACTCACTATCTGCAGACAAGTGGCAAATTGACACTTTTTCGACTGCCTTGCCACTTTTTCGAGTGCTTTTGCCATTGTCATCTCCCTTTTTTAGAGTGAACTATGTAAAAATACATTAAAAATAAAAAGTTTAGCGTAGTTTTCTCGTTTTTTTTTAAGTTTGCTCCTTTTTTTTGATAAATCCCCTTTTTGGTGCCACTTTTTGAAAAAAGTCATCGGCCACCCTGCTACAGACGCATCTGTTACTGTATTTTTTTTTATTAACTGAATTTCGGAATTGTCGCTTGCAATTTCGACATCCACCCCTAAAAAATTCATAAGGTATTATTTTTTACCATGTACTTAAATTTTGGACTTGTTGTTAACAATATTGACGTCCTCTAAATAATTTACAATCAAAAACATTTGATTTTCGCTGTTGCGCCTTTTTTTCTAGCTTCCTTACTGTTTTTCACGTAAATATTTTTTGTGTAAAATAATTTATCATATGAAAAGTTTTTTAAGTTTCTTTTTCACAGTTACACTCAACGAGAATCGACAGAGTTATGCAACTGTGAAAAGATTTGTTCGATTCCCACTTTTTTTCATAATGAATATGTATTTGAATTCTTTTAATTTTTCACTGAACGGTAATCAGAAATGCTATGAAACCGCAAAAAAACTTTTCATTTCATAGTTTCACAGAACGAGAATCGACCACTTGGCGGGACTTGAGCTTTAAATAAAAAAAGGTTGCAAGCAATGCTGAACTGGAAGCAGCGTATATAAACAATTAGCACTGAGCCCCTTTAGAGGAAGCCACAATCTCCAGTAAACGTTGATCTGATCCCCTTTGTTAACAAAATTAGGTTCTACACTGAAAGAATTTTCGGCAGAAATTCAATGAATTTCGACATTAATCTAATGAAAAATTCAGTAAAATTCAACCAACGTTACGCTTCGTTGGATTAATGAAACCAGTTTCGTTAAAATTATTTTATTGAAAACTTCATCAAATTTATTTAACATTGTAATTAATGCAGTGCAATGAAGTTATATATCGAAACAATAAAATAATTTCATGAAAAGAATGAAATAACTTTAATATAAAGAAAAGGGTTTCTTAATAATTACATAATATTGTTGTCATAAATCCAATAAAATATTCTAACGAAATCAGAATATCAAAGAAGCATTTCCAATGAATATGTTTCACAATATTCATGAAATTTTCATTGGATTTTTGAAATTATCATTATATTTGTGAAAAATTTTAAATGAAATTATTTCATTGGATTTATGAAGCAAAATTCATTCGGTGAATTTGTGAGCACCCAAAATTTATATAATTTTGGCCACACAAAGTTAAATTGGATTTAAATCCATGCAAAGGGGTGGCAGATTTATATCTACCAAATTCCAAATACATATATGTACTTTAATCGCGAAACAATGGGTCATTTCTATAAAAGTGAAACAAAAGGGTTAAACTCAAAGCAAAATTACAACGACGACAAATTACATACATATGCACACGAAATTCTACTAAGCGACAAATAACGCCATCGTGTCAGACATCGAACATGTGAGAAGAAAAGATTGTGGTCGAGCACCAGAGAGGAGAAAACTGCTAAGCGACAAGTAGAAACCATCGTGTCAGACATCAAACATGTTAGAAGAGAAGTGTAGTAGAGCGAACTCACCAGAGAAGCAAAAGCGACAAAGCAACAAAAGTGTAGCGGGCAGAAAGTATAAAAGGAGACAACACAACGAAGGAAAGCTCTCTTAGGCAGTGTGATTCAGAGTGGTGACAACGACAAGTGGTAAGTGGTAACAAGTGACCAAGTGCAACAGTTTTTTTTTCTCTTTGTGTACACAGGGAAGAGGGATTTTCATCCAACTTGCTTCATAAGTCATAAATAATTCTTGAGGAGTCAGGTGGTAGGAATTCCCGGAGGTTTCACACGGAATACTAGGTCTCCATCTTGTCAGCGGAGTGAGTAGTCGACGGGTTTTCATCCGGAAGTGGAGGAGCTAGTAATTTGTAGCGTAGGGCATCACCTTGGTCACCAGTTGCCATAGCTGAGCAAAAGTTAGAAACTTGTAGATAAATAAATAAAAAGTAAAAGAAATTAAAACGTGTTTGATTTCACAATTTTGGAGTGAACCCTGGGCACGGTGAGCATACCCCAGCTTCAAACCGGAGTAACAGTGGTCCGTTACAAATTGTATTCAAAACATGCCTAAATTATGTTTTATTCAGCCGAAAATAACTTTAAAATATTAGAAATATGACTGAAGCTATCACTTGATTTTCATGGGCTAACTGACAAATGCATGATTTTGTCTGAGAAATTTTCTATTCACTATTAAATTTTTTATTTTCTTCGTCCCAATAGAAAAGAAAAAACCCCTCAATAATCAATTTCAATGTATTTTAATAAAAAAAATATTTTACTGAATAAGTAAAATATAATTTTGGAATTATTAGTGTGTTTACAAATTTTAAACTTAAATTGTAAAAATTCCCATAAAAACACTAATTATTAATTTGACTGCACCCGGTCAAAAAATACTTGTGTGGCAACACTCTATCTTGAATAGCTGTTGTTGTTATTTACATTTATTTTCTTTTTACATACTCTTTATATCTACAATTTGATGCCGAAAAAAAGTCAGCCAGTGTAGTAATGCTAAAGTAAGAAAATAAAAAACATGTTGATTATTGAATTCTTGTTTCAACTTTGTTATTTGTTGTTGAGCTTCTCATTTATTTAAATGAAAGTTTATAACATAATAACTCTAGTTGTTCTAAGAAACTTTGGGTAAGGGTTCCCTGATGATCTGCATTAGCAACAGTGAAATGCGCATAGGATCCAGCTAAACCCCTCAATAATCAATTTCAATGTATTTTAATAAAAAATAAATAAAAATAAATATTTTACTGAATAAGTAAAATATAATTTTGGGATTATTAGTGCGTTAACAAATTTTAAACTTAAATTGTAAAAATTCCCATAAAAACACTAATGAAAAGAAAAAACATTTTATTTTAATCTTTTTTCAAAGCTTTTACTCATTCAAAAACACTTCTACTAAAAGTAGTAAACAAAATTAATCAGCTGGCTCATTGGATATATATATATCAAATAGGCAACTTCGTCGTAACATTTTAGGGAATACAAAGTTAGCATTGATGTTGTGTTACATTGATGTTGTTTCAAAATTTACAATGTTGCCGACGCCAAATAGAATAAGATAAAAATGGAATATATTTTATTGTTTGGCATTGCGTTACGAACAAAAACATAATGTGAACGGCATTGCACACATTATGAAAATGACAACAAAAGAAATGTCAAATGTGACAAACTTTGCTCACATCTTAAGATCCCACAATTACACAATCTTGCGCTAAAGGTATAGGACTTTAAGCTTCCAATATTGCTTAATATGTTCAGCAGTCACTCTTATTTCTAAATTAATTATGGTTAAATAAATCTTTTGAATTTAGTTAATTTTATTTAATAGTAAAATGTTTGGTGGGTAACTAATCCTGATGTTCCAAGCTTTTATTTTCATATTGCTGGACTGTTTGATTTGAATAACAAATGTGAAATAAACAGTTTAAAAAACTACGGCGTACATAAGAGTATACGTAATTCTTTTACGAGTATTACTAAATATCCAAAAATGAAACAAAATTAACCAACTTTTTTTTTACTCATATCATTAGATAATTTATGCTAATAAAATCAAATACAAGTCAGCTTTAACAGTAAATTCATTCTTGCACCATATGGGTCCAACAAAGTTGGTTTTTGAGGCCATAAATTTCCTAACAATTCAAACGTACATACATACATACATACATATGTATAGCAGAATGGCAAATTTTAATGCACTTTGTTTTGAGATAATTATGTACATACATATAAGTAAGTAAGTATATTGTAAGGTGGACTAGAAAGCTTTAAGTACTTGTATTGTAAATAAACAAAATGTATGCACACTCGCTGTTCTATAACAATACTTAACCTATTTTAATACCAAAATTTAAAAAAAAAATCAGTATTACATAAGTTAATTCTTTGCGTGTTGTAAAAGAAAATACTGTGAAAAGCGTAAAAGAGTATCTCAAAATTTAAGCGCAAATTTAAATTATGGATGTAGTTTTTTAAATAAAACATAAAGCACGAGTACTAAGAATTGTTTAAGTTAAAATCATTGACTTGACAGCAATAGCAAGCAGCATAAAAGTGAAATTCCATACCACTTTTGTTACATGCTTTCTCGCATCCTGCACGTCACTCAAATAATTACAATCAGTGTATTTGTATGTTGGATACACTGTTGCCAGAAATGCAGATTCATCTGGATTTTTGAGATTTTTACCTTCCAAAAAGACGAAATCCAGATTTGAAGATTTTTGGCCTAAAAACACAGATTTTTCAATTCCAATTATTGTGCATTTTTTCTAAATTTTTCCTATTACTGCTACTACTTTTTGTTTCTTTTATGTGTGAACGACTTAAAGTTTATAGAGTTACAATTTTTTAACTTAAAAACATCATTAAAGAAAAAGAAGAAGTAACTTTGTGTGTCTTTGACGCCGTAGCCCACAAACAGCTAGACCGATTTTAATTTTGTTTTTCTGTTTGAATGGTGACTTGATCTCATATCCTCTCGCCTATACTTGAAGAAAATGTGTCCAGTCGTTTGGTCTGTACGTCGGAGGTGCTTAAAATTTTTAATTTTTCTCATTTAGTTGTTTTTTATATTCAATATTTGAATATTAACCATCCGCAATTAATAATGTCATAAAATATTTCTTATCGGAACAAAAGGTTAATTAAAGCAAAAATTATTTTTCTTTGGTGTTTAAAATAACCTAAAAAGTTTGTGTTATAGATCTACCTCTTTTTGAAGTTAGATTTGTTGGAAACTACCTCATTTTCACGTGAAATATACCTCTAAGAAAGATTTTGGGTTGGCATCACTGCCAAACTGTTTGGCGACAAAGTATTTTTGTTTGTGAATTTTGGTTCTCCTTTTAGAATACATTTGTAAAACTCGTTCCCATTTCTTCAAGTCTACTTGCTCATTTATTATTGAGCTGAATATTGCACTTATTTTTGAGTTTGTTTTACACTTTCAACGTCCCATTTCATAATGATTTATTTAATGCGTTTTCATACTTCTCGAGCAGGTGTGTAATACCGCTCATAAGAGCTTTTGCATCATACAGCACTTAAGGGTAGAAAGTAGGAAAGTGTTTAAAACATTTTAAGTGCAGTTATTTTCAAACTTTTATAAGTTTGTAATCATTTGACAAATATTGCAGTTAATTTTCTATCTTTTTTTCATTCAGTAATACAATGAATATGTTAATGTCTTTGAAGACCAAATACCAGAGGATGTGTGCAAGCAAGTCAGCTTTCAGCAGAATGTGAGAGCCGTAAAAAGTGTTAATATTGTGTAAAAGTTTATATGTATCATAAAATAATGCATGGATTATCTGGCATTTCCAGACACTAGATCTGCAAGAGATTTTCTAATAGCATCATCGAGCATGTTTCAGAGCAAAATATTTCCCGTTGCACTGAGGAGTATTTGAGCCAGAAAGCTGGCTAAAAAGCCAAAAATGAATTTAAAGAAATCTTAAGAACTAAATACGCAGTTCGATACACAACAAAATTTTACATCATATTGTAAATTTTGAAGAAAAGTGAAGAAAATTACATGAGTTTTTAATGTTTTTTTCGCTTTCAACATGTTTATATGATATTTTCAGCGTTGTCAACTTTTAAATTTCAAAAAGCACTGAAACCAGGAAAAAAGCGCGTAATTTAAGTAAAAAAGCACTAAATAAAAAAAATAATTATATTAATAAAATTGTTATTCATAAATATGTATGTATGTATGTATGTATATAAAAAATATACGAAACTGTTGATCTTGAATTCCATTCCTAAAGTTTTAAATTTGAGGCATGCGATTCACATTTTAATTATGTATACATATAAGAATCAGTTTTGGTTTCAAGTAACCAAAAACGGGAGCTATATTCACAACACAATTTCAAGGAAAATTTTTTATGTAAAGCAAAACGCGATCAACTTCTGCGTTTAAATGTAAAAATTTTAGGGTTATATGTCCCGTATTTTTTCAAACAAGCTTTGTACAATCTTAGTAGAATTTTTTGAAATGCTCCTTTTAACTTCAGCGCTTATGCTTCTTAAATGATAGGTTAGGAAATTTCTCTTTGAATTTTTGGTTTAGTGCCACCGCCTCGAAACAAAAAGCACCGAAAATGAATTTAAAAAAGCACTGAGCAATAACTACAAAATTTTCCGAGTCGAAAATTTCAAAAAGCACTAAAAACGGTGTGAAAAGCACCGAGTTGACAACGCTGGATATTTTCTATCTTAACCACCTACATACGTCCAAATAAACATACACTGATATTTTCATTTGAGGTAAAGAGCTTTGAAAGTTCTTAAATTTGTTCTTGTTTCTTTGCAAAATAAGAACAAGCATTCTTTTCCGCTGTGTTTGATGTTATGGATGTTGTACTCACGACGCACAGTGGCTGAAAATCGTTTTTCATTGGCCAAAAGTCTAATTTTTTTTTGTCACCGATTTTTAAAATTTTTACGCCTTTTTGTAGCTAAGATTAAGGTAGCCAAAAACTAAGGTTAAACTATTGATAATTGTGGGCGTGGCATGCTGTCAAACTCAACCGTTTTTTTAATTTCAGAAAAAGGTGTTTTTCTTTTGTTTTTTATCAAAAATAAATGGTTACTACTCGCAAGCTATCATCGATAACGGCCTGCGGTCTTTTTTATAATGTTGGTAGGACTATAGTCTTTAGTTGTTGTAAGTGGTCACAGCTCTAGCGTTTAATATTACGGGCGTTATGAAATATTTATGAAACTACTATATTTTTCTCAAATTTAAATTTTAGTGGAATAGAACTTCTAGGGAACAAAAGGGAACAAGAAACGTATACCACCAGGAGAAAGGTGAAAGTGTCCTCTTTTACGCTATATATACTTTTGCACCCGTGATTTTTTATTATTTTTTATTATTATTTTATTTTTTAATGAAATTACTCTAAAAAAATTCAAATTAATTTAAACAGCCCTATAAGTACTCGTATACAATAGTGTCTTAAATTTTCACTTTTTTGCCTAAAAGTTTGTTTTTTTTTACTTTAGACTACGTAAAACGAAAAAAATTAAATATAATACCTGCGAAAGGGTTTAATGGCTTTGTTTTGATCAGCAAAAAATAAGTCATAAAATTATCACAATAGGTTCTACAGTAAACATATGATCTCTTTCTGAATTTACCTGTTATCAAATGTTAGGGTCAACCAAAGTCATAAACATTTTTATAACAATAATGGCGACATTAAACCACTAAAGATAAAAAACAACCCCATATTGGCGAGATACTAATCAATTTTACCTGATATTAAGGTCTGAATAACATGTGCAGTTTTGTTCAATTTAAGCACTACCTGCTATGAAATTGAAGATCAATGTGTGAATAACATGTATCTAAAAATGTATAAAACTACGGATTCCATAAGGGATTACTCAGCAATAAGTTAATCCTTTAATTGTACGGATAAAATATAACAAATAAAAATATTCAGATAAATATGGAGAGCTTCAGTTATAAAGAACTGGCCGAAGAGTATTTTAGAAACAAAAACCAGGAAGATGTTCTTAGTTACGTTAAAATAAAATTAAACTTAAATTCGTGTAGCACCGAAATGCAAGAGCAATTATCTAATTTCGTCAAAGCACTAAAAAAACGCTACAAAGAAGTTAGCTACAGTAAACAAAACTTTTATATAAAAAGTGCAAACTGGTTAGAAGGCCAACTTACTGTCGCTGCAGAAACAGCAAAGCAAGATAAGGCTGGAAGACCACGCAAATCATTAATGGGCAACTGCAGTGATAGATCTAAGAGGCGGAAACTTAAAGATTTTAACGATGCAATTGGTTGTACAAATATAAAAGAATCTTTCCTACATCAATTACGATCACAGAACCAATTATCAAAATTGGATATCATTGAAAAAGTTGTTAAAGCTAGTCCAGTGAGAACAAAACGGATTCTTAAAAGTATACCAACTCCGAGTGATGCAATACAGTACACAAAAGAGGAGGCATTAGCATTATTTCTGGATTTGAAATTAACAAAACAGCAATATATTAAGCTCAGACTGCGTGCGATTGAAAAAGGGTCAAATATGTATCCAGCATATCATTACATAACCGCTGCTAAAATAGACTGTTTGCCATCAAAGGACACTATTACAATCACACCAATTTCGGCAGAGGTACAACTACAATCTCTACTTGATCACACAGCCGAACGCTTGCTACAATCAATAACAGGAAATGAGTTAAAGAAATATGGAAACACAAAGTTAATTCTTTTTTGTAAATGGGGATGTGATGGTTCCTCGGGACAAAAACAATACAAACAAGCTGTATGTGAAAATATTTCGGACTCAGATATGTTCATGGTATCATTTGTACCATTGCGATTGAAAAAGATTTTGGAAGATTCAGAGCCTTCGACTAGTACAACGCAAACAATGGATATTTGGAAAAATGAGACACCATCTTCTACGAAATACTGCAGGCCAATTAAATTTGAATTCAAAAAAGAAACTCATGATGCCATTAACAAAGAAGTTAGTGATATCAAGGCCCAAATTGCAACACTACAGCCATTACAATTACAGTTAGATGGGCAGCAAACTGAAGTAAGCTACCAATTAGTGCTGACAATGATAGATGGAAAAGTAGGTCAGGCTTTGACTAACACGAAGGCTGCATCCAGCTGCATTATATGCCAAGCAACATCAACCCAATTAAACCAAGTCCCGACAAAATCATTAGATAATACCGATGCATATGAATTTGGATTATCACCACTACATGCAAGAATACGACTTATGGAACACATACTAAAAATCAGTTATGATTTGGATTTCGGGTCTTCAGGATCAATAAGAAACAACGAAACTAACAAAGAGTTAAGAAGTTCAAAAAAGAAACATGTTCTAGATGAATATCGCAAATTAGGATTGATTATAGATCAGCCAAAACAAGGGTCAGGCAATACAAATGATGGCAATACCGCAAGAAGATTCTTTTCAGATCCAGAAACAGCATCTGAAATAACAGGAGTGGATTTAAACCTTATTTTCAGGTTTAAAATAATCCTAGAAGTACTTGCGTGCAATGAAGAAATTGACTCTAGAAAATTTGGAGATTATGCTAAGGAAACTGCAAAAATATATACAACCAACTACCCATGGAGAAAAATGTCTGCAACAGTTCATAAAATCCTTTATCATGGAGAAGATATCATTAAATATCATTTGGTGCCACTTGGAGATCTATCAGAGGAGGCTCAGGAAAAAAGAAACAAGGATTACAGATTTTATAGAGAGCACAATACTAGAAAAATTTCACGAAATTCAACAAATGAAGATCTATTTAATATATTATTGGCAACGTCAGATCCGTTCATCTCCAGTATTCGAAATCAATGGAAAGTGGAACATCGGGATTTAGATGAAGAAGCCAAAAAACTACTAAAGAACAGAAATAGCACAGAACAAAATATGGAATATTTACAATCAATATTTGAGTCAAATGAATAATAATCATAATTGCCTTTCATTGTTATTTAAGGTACGAAAAGCATACTATTAGTAAAAAATAATAATAAACAGAACCTACCATTGTTACAAATGCTATTAAAATTTATTGCAGTTTTTATTTTTAATATGTTTTTTAAAATGATCAAATTTGACAGCAAAAAATAATACATTTTTCTGTAGTAATAGCAATATTTTTAGATAATATTATTAAAGTTTTTTTTTAAGTGTAACTATTCTTTGAGTGTAAACAAAATTGCAAATTAGACAGCAAAAAATTTTTAATTTTTCTGTAATAATAGCAAAATCGTTGATTTTACTATTTTTTTTTAGTGTAAAATTTTTTTTGAGTGTAACATTAAATAAATTCCATTATTACAAAACATATTTATAATTATTACTAATTTCCATATATTAAATTTTTTAATAAATAAAAAAATAATAAACCCATATTTCACTCTAAAAGTTAAAAAAATTCAAAAGTTCAACTTTGAGCTAGAATTCCTTAAAAAGTCCTCAATCAATTTTAATGTAATTAAAACTGAGTCAAACTGAACTAAATATCTATCCACTAAAATAAAAATTACTTCAATATTTTGATCAGTTCAAAAGTTACAGAATTTTGGCCAATGAAAAACGATTTTCAGCCACTGTGCGACGGTGTGAAAGCTGACAAAGCTCTTTATAAAAGTTTGCACATCGTGCATATGGCTTGGACGTAGCTGGTCTAATTGAATGGCAAAACTGTTGTAAATAAAGAGATGGTAAAATTGAGCTTTCATTACAAAAAAGCTTTCAGCAAATTGAAATACGATGAATTAAAACAATTCACATTCCATTTGCATAAAAGTTAAGTAATCTACATTAACTGATACTACACACAGTGGACCAAATAAAAAAAAGAACGCTGATGATGAAGGTTAAAATGTTCACATGCACCTTCATTACAAGTGCGTTTCAATGCACTTCGACAAGCAATATTGTCGCTTTCGTTTTGTGAAAAGTACTTGAGCATGTGGTCTAAAATCTTAAAGCCTGCGGGCATACTTGGATTTCGTTAGTAAAAGAAAAATTTAAAAAACACGCTCACAAAAATCAAAATGACGTTGAGTGAAAACAATTTCAAACAACTTTTGCTGTTAAAGTGCAAAAACGCAAAAATCATTTGTAGGGTTTTCTCTTCTTTTTTTTTTTGCTTTTTTGCTTTGATACACCACCAACATCAACATTCAAATATCGCAGCACATCAGTTAGATTTTTCTTTTATTTTCATGTCTTTCTTGCATATTTTCCTCTGGATAAATTTTTTTCACTCTGTTGTTGGCAACAGCTACAAAAAGAGGTAAAAAATATCTTAAAATTCAAACGAAATGTTTTAAAGACTGAATAATGAATGAAAGACGCTGATTCATGGAATGATGTTGATTTTTCATTTATTTTTTCTTTTCCATGTGTTTTTTTCCTTTAATCGAGCTGCGATGCAAAGGCGGACTTTTAGCGCGTGGTGCAGATGCATGAAAGTGATATTTCTTGGAAACGAGGAAAGATGAAAAACTTAACAAAAGAATGAAAAGCGAAAAAAGTAAGAAATAAGTTAAGAAAAAGCTGCTAAGGGAAATTTTTTAAATTCATGAAAAATATTACTTAGATAATGCTATCAAATAACAGAGGAGCAGATTTATAAATTTAAAAAATTACGGAAACATTTTTAATTCCATAAAAGCAAGCATTTTGTCATTTAATGATACCTTCCTTAAGCTCAAATACAACGTTAAATCTGATGGTATTCACTAATCTACATAATCGTACCCCTGTTCAGTAAATACAACACTATTATTTGGGATTTTGCACAAGTTTCCTTATAATAATCAATACTAGTGTAAATAGCAGAAAATAATTCCTTACGACCTCTTCAAATTAAATACGAATCATTCATTGATCAGCTGTTAATATATTCCTAATGGGCTGGAAACCACAGTAATCTTAAATAGCAAAGCCAAAACTGTCATAGAAAACATTATTGTTCATTCAAAGTATCTTACCCCCAAAACATAATACTTTTTATTTGTTTGGGTTCATCACAAAATAAAATCCTTTAAACAAGCACACATGAAATAAACTAATCCCTTCTTGTTTTTCTGTGAAAAGCAATTTTCATATTTTCCTGTTTTCCATTAAAATAAGAATATGCCAATACAAAGCTATCTAATAATTCCCTATTGAGTTATAAAAAAAAAAAGTTAAATAAACTAAAAAATATTTTCTTTTATACCAGCTTTATTTATTCATCATCATCATCATCACCATCATTTGCCAACGGATTAAGTCATTTTTGCTCTCGTTTAGCAACTTTAACTATTTTTTAAGATTAGTTATTTCCATCCATCCCCCAAAGGAAAATTTCTTTTTTGGCAAGAAGAGCAAAAAATCAAGTTAAAAGGCTTAAAGAGAAAAAACATAAAAAGTCAAAGTTGCAAATAACCAGAGACATAAGAACAAGGACAACAACTTTGGTCTCTTGTGCTGATGTGAAGGAAGGCAATAGAAAAATGTAATCTTCTTACAGGATAGTGATGGTTTTAGTAACTGGAGTTTGATGGCAAAAAATAATAAATTATGAAAACAAGTACCAACATTAAGGAGCATTGATTGGTCTTAAAAATTAATGATATGAAAATAATATTCTAAATTTGTTAAATGAAGAAACACAAATACATACATATGTATGTATTAGTGATGCACGAATATTCGTATTCGAATTGTGGAATATTCGGCCATTTTCAGGCGAATAGGAATGTATTCGTGTTCGCTAAATTCAAGCGGATGCGAATGTATTCCTAAGCAAAATTTAAATAAATGACTAAAAGTTTTAGTTTGTACAAATACATTAATTTTTTTGATAAAAATCTGTGCTTTTTCTATAATTTTCAAATATTATTCAATGACGATCATTAAAATTTTGGGTACTTTTTATTAACTTTAAAGTACGCCAACAATAGTGTGAAGTCCTTTTTCATAACAATTTTTTAATATTTCATATTGCATATAATATTCGTATTCGTATTCGCGAATATCGTTTCAAATTGGTATTCGTATTCGCTGATATCGTTTGAAATATTCGTATTCGTATTCGCGAATATCAAAAGTTGACATTCGTTACATCACTAGTATGTATGTATGGATATACAAATTTTAGGTTAGGAAGTAAAAAGGTTGTCAAATGATAAACCGTTTACAATTGAGCTGCCTGCCATTTGCTTGAGGAACTTTAACCACTCTTCAACAACGAATTTTATTTGTGAAAATTTACTATAAAAAATGATGAATGTTTAACTCTATGACTTTTCCTTGTGAGATCGCTGTGCGCCATTTAATTGCTTGATTCGAGGTTCGCGTTTCTGTTTGCTGACAACAGACCAAAACAATACGATTGTAGTAGACGTAGTGATGCAAACATATGTAGCTGCTGTAAGGGAAAGTATTGAGAATGAGCCTGAAATATCAACTCATAGACGTTCCCAACAATTGCATATCACCAGAGGCATTCAGACCAACATTTTTCATAAAAATATTCATCTTAATGCTTATAAATTTCAACTCAGCACCACAAGCCATACATCGAGTCACAAACTTAAAGTTATTGCATCAGAAATTTCCCAGTAGCGTGATTTCTCGATTTAGCGATATCAATTGACGGCCAATTCTAGTCTTAGTTCTTAAGATTTGACACCTCTGAACTGATTTCATTTTTGGCCATGTGAAAGATCGGGCTTAAAAGAAAGATACAATCTGCATTTACCTGTTAGAAAACAGCGAACGAACACCTGCTAAAGGCCGACATTTGCCCGACATTATATTCCATTATTAATTTCAATATTTCTGCTTTAGAGTCTGCACACAATGTAACGATTATTTATTGTGGTGTGGTTTTCCAAAAGATTTTGAAGTAAAAATCCGCAGTGCGGGACGGAATAACATTAAAATCTGTTTTATTTTCATTGCGAACTTTCTTATTCTCTCAATTTTCGACACTCTTTCTCTTGCTGACATTGCCGTAGTTTTTGAATAATTGGCGGTGTTCAAAACATTATTGTAAAAAAAACATGATTTTGAAATTTAAACATTTTTATCATAGAGTATAAAAGTTTAAAAAATATATCAAATATATTTTCGAATGTATAAAATGTTAATCATTTTCGGTTTTTAGTTATAAAATTTTATGCACAAAAAAAATTAATGAAAATTTAAACAAACAATGACAAGTATTGCCGTCGCCGTCTTCCGTTGTATTAAGTTTATTTTTCTCTCCCGCAACGAGAAACATTGGGTAGTAGAATAAAAAAAAGTATTTTCTTTTTACTTAAAAATTTGTTTAAAAATAAAAAAACACATAAAAATTTTTGATTTTAAAACAAATTTTTAAGTAAAAAGCAAATACTTTTTTTTATTCATATCACCCATTGTGTTTAGACAATTGCACTTGTATCAACAGAATAGAATTTGCCAAAAAATTTGGTTTTCCAGGTATTTTACAAATGCATACATACATATATATGTATTTTATTTTCGAGGGGGTCCGTGACTTTTTTAACTTTCCTCGTAGTTATATAAAATGTAATACTGTTCTCATCAAGTACCATCTGTTAATATTCTACTGTCCAATTTTGAGCAGTGTCGTCATCTACTTTTCGTGTAACAGCGGTTCAAAACATAAAACCTTGTGTATTTTTCTAAAAATGGAAAAAAGTGAATTAAAAGTGAATGAAAAAAAACCGTAAATAGACCCAAGAAAAACCTCGAAAAATACTATGGCGACTCAGCACCATCGATTTCAAAGGTAAAAAAGTGGTTTACTGACATTCGTTGTGGTCGCAGAAGTACAAATGACGATGAACGTACACCCGAAAGTTTCGAAAAAAAATCCAGGGTATGGTGTTGGCCTATCGAAGAGCAGGATGACCGATGACATTTTCCAAAAAGTGGCACAAAAAAGGGGAATTATCAAAAAAAGGGGCAAAATTATAAAAAAAACGAGAAAACTACTCTAAACTTTTTATTTTTAATGTATTTTTACATAATTCACTCTAAAAAAATGGAGACAAAAAGTGGCAAAAGCACTCGAAAAAGTGGCAAGGCAATCTAAAAAGTGGCAATTTGCCACTTTAGTCGGTCAAACGGTCACGCTGTCGAAGAGTAAAAGTGCGTGAGTTGTTGATGCCATAGGCATCCCTCATGGCTCAGTGGTTTCTATTTTGAATGATTACTTGGGTATAATAAAGCTTTCCACAAGATGGGTGCCGCGTTTGCTCACAATCAACCACAAACGCATGTACAGTTTCCATGGCAAAAATCCATGAATTGGGCTTCAAATTGCTCCCGCATCCCCCTTATTTTCCAGATTTAGCCCCTGGCGACTATTTCCTATTTCCAAACCTAAAGAAATAGCTCGTTGGAAAGAAATTTAGCTCCAACGATATGAAGTTATTGACCAAACAAATGCATATTTTAAGGACCTCGAAAAATCCTATTTTTTGGAAGGGATAAAAAAAACTGGAACTAAATGGACTAAATGTATTGAGTTAAAAAGAGATTATGTTGAAAAATAAATTTTTATTTTGCAAAAAAAACTGTGTTTCATTCAAAGAGTCACGGACTTATTGATCCGCCCTCTTATTATTAAAATTATTTATTCGAAAAGTTACTGGGGGTCTCCATGCGGAATAAACTTGAAAATAATTATGTTCTCAAGTGTCAAATTCTATTTCCAACACCATATGTCCACGTGCGGACCGAAGAAACATTTATTTGCAAATAAATTGCAAAATAGTTGTTCAAACTTATTTCGAAGAAATAAGAATGTTGAACATACGCTATCAAATTTATGTTCAATTCCACAATTCGTGTTCAATAGCTTAAGCTTGCACATGAACATTTTTGTACTGTTCTGCCGACGTTATTGGTTATGTTCGGAAATAATTATTGCGCGTGGAGACGTTCAGTTAAAATAAAGTATGTAAGTATGTATATTGAAAATTCATGCGTATATATGTACATATGTATATTGAATATTTCGCTCATTTACTTCAATAGTGGCATAACTCAAAAAATGGGTTTTTTGAGTTAATAATGCAGAAAGATGGGTATTTTGTATTTTATCTTGTGTAAAAATTTCATACAAATAGCTTGTACCATCACCTCCTGAGAGAAGTTTTTTTTTCATTTCTCCATTGAGTTGTATGCAAATTGAAAACTTAAAACGCGTTTTCTGCAAAACTGATTTTTTGAGTTGTGCAGTAAATGAGCGATATGTACTGTAACGTGTCGTTACAAAAATTTCCATATTTAATATATCGTGTTACATACACCATGACTAAGAGTTATATACCAACCCAATTAATTTAGGGTACATCATTAATGATTTTTGTTCGCAGCTGTAACTAGTATTCAGGTTGAAAAATGTATCTTAGAATTCTCATCCAGTTAGTAAGTGGAACCGTATTTTTTGAACTTAAGGGGCCAGTAAGACAGGGGATTTATAAAAAAAGGGGGCAATATTAAAAAAAGACTACACAACTATACTAAACTTCTTATTTTTAATGTATTATTATATAATTCCTTTGGAAAAAGGGAATAAAATAGAGCTGTGCCAAATCGTTCATTCAAATGACAGCTAAGTTTCGTTCATTTTCTAAAAAAGAACGAGTTCGTTCATTTTGTTCATCCGCACTTTTCGAGAAATAGAACGAAGTGAAAACAAACAAACAGTTTATTCAGTCCATAAAATGGAATACATGCACACTGCATTTTGTTATGAATTGTTGTTTAGGAAAATTTTCAAAACAAACAACAGAAAATATAAAAAACAAACAAAACATCAGCAAGAAAAATTTTTACAATATTAATTTACTTTAAATGCCAAAAGATTCATATTGCCAAAAGAGCCACATAGGTATACACTGTATATATCAAAATTAATTTTGTTAAAAAACTTATTGCCTATTTCCCACCTGCGAAAGAAAACGTTCGACTTACAATTTATATTGAAAACAACAATAAAATATAAAAATTTGTTTTTGTTTTCATTATAAATTGTAAGTCGAACGTTTTCTTTCGCAAGTGGAAAATAGGCCATTAATACCTATGTTCTAAAAACTTAACAAATATGAATGGCAATTTAATTAATTTCATAATGGCCACTAAAAATATTCAAAAAGTCAAATAAAAACGAAAATATCACATGAACAAAGAAAAAGCCAAACAAATCAAAAAAAAAGAGCCAAATGTGCTCTTTCGTTCATTTCGTTAAATTGTACTTTTTATCAGTACTGCTGACCCAAAACAGCTTAGTAAAGTGAGTGGCTGGCTCAATTCGTTCATTTTACTGATTCGCTCAATTGTACTCGTTCGTTCATGTACGACACAGCTCTAGAACAAAAAGTGGCACCAAATAGGGAATTTATAAAAAAAGGGACAACATTAAAAAAACGAGACAACTACATTTAACTTCTTTGTTTTAATGTTTTATTACATAATTCACCCTAAAACAAGGGGACACAAAGTAGCAATTTGCCACTTTAGTCGGTCAAACGGTCACGCTGCCCGCCGAATGCTACATGTTCAACACTCATTTTCCTTGAAGAGACATGAGTGCAGCATTATATTAACAGCTGGTTTTTATTGTTTATGAAATTAAATAAATAATTTTCTAAACGTAAAATATGCACCACTTCTTAAAAATGATGCCAAATCACATGTAACATATATGTTACACTTTTCTTTTTGAAAAGAAAACGTTATAAGCAGGGAAACCAGAAATATGCTCCAAAAAAGTGTTTTATGCGCATTCAATATGCACTAAAAACTTCGAAATATGCACTAAAAACTCAAAAAATATGCTCTTAAAAATAACATAAATTGGATTATTTGGAAATGAAAAACGAATTTTAATTCAGCAATTCAACAAAATTTACAAAACAAGACAAAAATAAAATAAACAGAAAAAGGAAAGAATAAAAAAATTAACTAAGAGCGAAAATTTAACTTTACTTCAAAGCAATCATGAACTGTATTTTGAAGAATAAGATAAGTTTTTTTTTAATTATTATTGCAGTAGACAAAAACTCTTCACTTAGCTTTTTAAATAAAAATCGCAGCCGGTCACATCTAAATAAACTTTTATACATTGAAAATTTTCTTTTTCAACCTCAACTGATGTAATCGGAACACCGCGCGTCACAATTACCAAACCAAGTTTTTATTGAAATTAGCGTCCATTGAGGATGTTAAAACACATGTTACACCTGTTTAAGTTGAAATTTGGAATATGCAAATCAATAGTATTTGTTCCAGCATTAAAATTTAGCAGAAATAAAATTGGATATTTAAGATTTAAATTTTTTTAATTTTCTTGTTTCGTTTTTCTTTCACAAGACTGCTTGCAAGTGAGTGAAAATTAAAAAAAATTTATTTCTTTTGTTCTAAATTTGGTTGTCAAAACACATACTAAAAATTAGTAAATTCTAAATTTCAACTTAAACACGTTTAGCATGTGATTTAACATCAGAACTCACAAGAAAACGTGTGAAATCGATTCGGAAGCCAGAACATGCACAATGCTATTTTTTAAAGTCTTAATTCATAATGATAGCAAAATATTTCTTCTCCATACTACTGTTTCTTTCACTACAAAATAAATTTTGACAGAAAAAAGTAGAAAATTTTAACAAAAAAAAAAGTATTTTAAATATTAAAATAAATTTTGTTTAAAAAGTACCAAAATATGCCCTAAAAACGCCAAATATGCTCTAAAAATTCCAAAAAAATGCTCAAAATATGCGCGTTAGACTGAAATATGCAAAAAACATGCTTTAAAGGGTAAAATATGCAAAAATATCCACTAACAAATCGATGCCAGAATTCATTAAAAGTTCTGAAACGGATAAATATCTTAATTCCGGATTGATATATCAGACAAGAAAAACATGCAATTGCATATTTGTGGTTTCCCTGGTTATAAGTAATAAAACACCAGATATCTACGTGTTTTCATTTACAAAGGAAGCAGACCTTTGGAGAGATCTTGGATCAGCTGACGCTTACATCTGCTAGAATACAAAACTGAATTACAGTACATACAAATTTTGCATGACAAATACTGAATTAACATACTACATTATAAAATTTGTTGCACGCACCTTTCTCTATTTGCTAATTAATAGTAGCGTTATAGAAGACAGTGATATATCTACATACAAAAAAATAACGTAGAATGAATATCTAAAATATTTTTGGCAATTTGTTTAATACGCTTTATTTTAACAGGCCTCATATTGGCAAATAAAAAAAATTTCCTACAACTACCCTACAGAATAGTGGCGGTCAATTGAGCGGTCATTTGATCGGCAGTCATGAAGGATACATTTATCATTGCGTAGAACAAAATTTCCATCACATTATTGAGGTGAAAATGAAAAAATATGATGGAAACTTTTGTGTACGTGTAATGTTGCGTCTGTTTCTAACTATTTATTGAATTCCGTCGAGTTTATAAATATAATCAATTGTAGTACAAATATTAGTTAAGTTGGAGTGGTCATAATTAATGGATATATCTATGAACTCCGACACATCAATCTTGACTAACATATCTTCCATAGTTGATCAATCATATGTGATTGATATACTGATCAACTCTAATAAATAAAGAAATTTATTATTTGACATATTTTCATAATTCTATTATTAGTGAAATTTATTGGATGATGGTTAAGCCTATCTATATACATTTCCTTGTTGCTTTTCCCAATCATCAGTAGACTTCAACCACACATTTTGTGCACAGGCTTTCAAAAACCATTTGGGAGTTAGCAACCCAGCAAAAAAAGACACTCCAAAAAAGTCATGAAAATGTAGAGTTTACGATGCGGAAGTAGTGCAAATTTCGATCCGATCTAATGATTTTTACATAGGGTTGTCATTGCAAGAAGTTCTCTTTTTCGATGCCTGGTCACTGAATTGGAAGCGATATTAAGAAAAATCCCCTTTTTTGAGTTCTATGATAATATTTTCATCTAGGAAAAATTATAAATAGTTACATCCCAGCAAAAAAAGAGACTCAAAAAAAGTCATGAAAATGTAGAGTTTACGATCTGGAAGTAGTGAAAATTGCGATCCGATCTAATGATTTTTACATAGGGTTGTCATTGCAAGAAGTTCTCTTTTTCGATGCCTGGTCACTGAAATGGAAGCGATATTAAGAAAAATCCCCTTGTTTGAGTTCTATGATAATATTTTCATCTAGAAAATATTATAAATAGTTACATATTTTAACAAATCGTTTCTTTTTATACGAATTTAAACGCGAAAGAGTGTTTTCATGTAAATTTAAGCAAATCACTTTTAAATTTTAGACTAAAATTAGTTTATAAATTTATTTAAAAAAACAATTTTTTTCTAATTGGGGTGAGTATTTTCCTACACTATGGAGGAGTTGCAAGGTTTTGTATGACTAAAATAAGCTTCTAAATGTCTTTTTCCCCACTTTCGGCAAATTAAAAATATTGATTTTTTGAAAGCAATGAAAATGTAGTTCCACTAGAATGACTACCATTTTTTTACTGAGAAATAATATTATCACAAAAAATAAGCCTAGTAGGCTTAGAAGATTATACAAAATCTAGCAAATAATTTTAATTCGATAAAAATCAATTATATTTTTCTGCACCTTTGTACAACTATGCAGTATTAAATTGTTTATTTCACGCATTTGGTCAATTAATTTTTAATTTGTTTTCAATTACTTTTTTGTTCCTCCATTGTAATTCAAACATATTTTTAATTATTTTTTTTTTAATTAGATATGAAAATTCCGTTGATTTAAACAAAAATTTGGTTTTAAAATTTTTTAATTGTGGTAAGAAAGAATTAAAAAAACAATTTTTATTGATTTAAAGAATTTTATAAATTAAACTAATTTTTAATATAGTTCTTTGTAATAAAAAACTTTTTTCCCAACAAAAGTTACATGAATTTTCTTTAACAAATTTATCAGCAGTTTTATCATATATCTTTACATATAATAAATTGATTTTCCCTCACTGCCTTCAATAAGTTAATAAAGTGTAAAACCCATTAAGAAAAGGTCAAAGTTTTATAAAACTTAAAGTGTTCACTCGAAAATACGGATACATACAAACAAAAAGAAACATAAAGAAAAAAAACACAGAAAAATTAATAAAGCCCTAGGAAGTGACATTAAAAAAAAAGATATTTTAAAACAAAACCCTAGAAACTTTCAGGTGCACACACTTCAAAAGAACTTTTGTAAAACAACAAAGTAAATCTTACAGAAAATAATTGCTTGTTCTTAAAAAAAAACAAAGAAGAATTCTTTAACTCAAGTAGCTGAAGGTAATAGAAAATAAAGAAAATTGATTGTGATAAAACAAGTCCTTCTGTGCACTCACCTGTATTGGGTGGCGTGGCAGTGGGTGTTGAGGTAGCACCACCACCTGCACCCTCTGCGTGTGAAGAAGATGATGATTGAGCCGCCAGCGGCGTAGAAGACATTATATTATGATGTGATGATGAGTGTATACTGCCCATTAGTTCGGAGTTGTTAGTGACGGGCTCCGGCAGCGAGAGCGGTCCCGATACATTAACATCCATATCCAAGGGAGGGGAGTTTTCCCTTACACAGGACATTAAACCACCAGACATGCTGAAAATAGAAAAGGAAATAAAAAAACATTATATTAAAAGTTATTTCCTTAGCCATGCTAAGCAAAACTATAAAAGTTAACCCTCTAAATACCGGCTAGTATCTAGCTTTACTTGAGTAGCTTTTTACTTCTAATATCTTTGGATTTTTATAGGGAATTTTAATCTTTTATATGTTCGTTTAAGGATATGGTATTTTTCAATGTTAGAATTTAACTTCGAGTTTTCGTAATATTAAATAAATTATCGTATCTATTATAATTTTTTTCGAAATTAAGTTCGAAATATTCGTTCCGACTATAATAATATTTATGCTAACTTATACTTTTAAAAAACAGCGCTAGATTCTATTCGCACAGTTAGTTAGTTCTTTAACTTGTATTCGAATATTCGAACTTACAGAGCGATACTTACTTTAGCCTAATCGTATCATATACAGATATTCGAACCTAAATTAAATTTTTTAAGTCAATTTTTGTACAAGTGCATTAATTTGCATTTACAATCAAAATAAAAATACAATATTTCAATAAACTAAACTAAGGGAAACTAAGAACTTACGTCTATTAACACCGAAAAAAATATTATATGTAAGAAAAAAACACATATTTTGAATCACATACATACATTAGATTCTTATTTTGAATGCGTTTTAGGTTTAAAAAAATTTAATTGTCTAAGTTCGTATTTTCGAAGTTTCATGTACATATCGTGGTATTTTGATATATATGGTTGCTGAATGGAAATTTTCGAAATTTAATTAAAATTTTCGAAGTTGTAATAGAACGCTTTGCATGCTGTACAACGTAATATATTATTAAAATTTCGCACAAGCAACCATATAATTTAAGTTCGAAAATTCGAATTTGAGTTCGAAGTCGAAACCTGTTCATCAGTTTGAAGTTATGAAAAGCTTGGAATTCAATGAATTTTTAGAGTAAAGAATTCGTACTAAAAAAAAACAAAAAATTTTTAATTTGTTTACATGCACTTGCCGAATGCGAACCAAATGTTCGCATGGTTTAACTTTGATAAAGCCGAGTGTTGTCAAGTTAAAAAAACACGCTGTATTTAGGTACATTTTCAATCTTTAGAATCAATTATATTCGAGCTCATTTTCTTTTCCAATTCTATATCAGCAAAATTTTTAGAATTATTACAAGCTATGCCTGCAAACTATACATTGTTGGAAAGATAAAGATTATGTTCCCCCTGAGTTACCACCTCACCACAAATCTTTGCATGGAAACCTTCCAGTCTTTTGCTTTTATATTAAAAAATCATAAATAATAGAAACTTAAAAGTTCATTTAGGCCGACCATTTCTAACTCCTTTTAATTTTTTTATATCTGGGGTCTAATAGTCACTTTCGATAACGAGCTGATTCGATCATATTATTAGATTGTTCGATAGCAAATGCCTCAAACTAAAAAACGTGACCGAATCAGCTCGTTATCGAAATCGACAATTAGACCCCTGATTTACTTTGTATTTCCAACCATATATCCAATGATAATAATAGAAAAGCATTTTTATTCAAAACAAACTTTGGGTTCAACTAGTGTTAAATTGAAACTATTCCATCCTTTACATTCATGCAATTCTTTTTTTCCTCTAACAAATTATATTACAATGCCTTTTAACTTCAACTAACACATGTAATAGCAACATATAACGTTGTTGCTTTAATGCAATAAAATCCTTGTAAACACACATATTGCTTAAGTTAAATCATCATAAGCAATTTAAAGATGACCTACATTTTGTCAGGAAAGAGTTGAGAGGAGGAAGAAGAGGATGGGCCACCCGGCCAGCCGTAGAAAGACATGATGGTAACTTTTATCACATTTTTGCAAACAAGTGTGTTACATTTCTCATATCATGCAACAAATTCTATAAAATGTATTAATATTTGCAAAAACTATCATCATATTTGAAATGACAGGAAATAAATAAACCGGAAATTGTATTTGAAATTATTACATTTTTCTTATGATTGCATATTTTTTTAATGATGCTGTTGTAAATTGGAATAAATTCTATAAAAAACGGATTATGAAAAATGTTTCGATTAAATCGAATTCAAAAAGTACATCCAGAGAAGAAACCGTTTAAAATCAATAAAAACAATATTGAATTAATAAGAAACATGAACGAAAGTCTAGTCATGTTGAAATTTCTTATTTCATTATGAAAAAATATTAATTTACAGTATTAATTTATTAATTTTATTTATTTTCAAGTATTTCAATATACATTGAAAGTTATTGAATTAATGTGACGCATGCTTATTCTTAAGTTGCGGCTTTTCCCTAAGTGTACCAGTGAGGCAAATTTCTTATAATTTCAGATGAAGAATCACAGTAATGTACCCTACATAATGGAATATATTATATACATGGAAAAGTCAGCGGTAATATGTTGAATCTTTAGACTTGATTTGCACGTTGAAATTTTAGGGAAGCAGTTTTATAGTTCATGGGCCTGAGGAAAATATAATGGCTCCCCTGCTTATTACATTTTAATCACTCTTATATAATTTCAAAACTTGTTAAACTAAAATTACGGTCAATTTGACAGATGTGTCTTCAACCATATGACCGCTTTCAACTGTCAAGACACGAAAGTCCCTATTGTAAAACCCTATAGAAAACAACTTTTCAAAGCACGACACACACACTTTTTTTCTCTTAAATATGAAAATGTCATCAAAATATTTTAAGCCATCAATATTAAATGATATGGAATTTGTATCCATTTAAAGTTTTCATTTTAATTTTTCAGTCTACAAAATTCATACAGAAACTTTTAAAATTTCTAAATAATAAATATTGTGAGAAAAAAAAACTGTATGTATCTCCATTCCATTAAAACCCATAAATCTTCATTGCATCCATAAATCTTTCGTGCTGAGTCAATTATAAAAGCTGAAGAATTAAATCTAGTGATGGGATCAAAAATAAATACATAAATAAACACAGATAGTGGTTCGTTCCACAAACAAATAGATACATACGAGCAGGGTGACCGATGACATTTTTCAAAAAGTGGCACCAAAAAGGGGATTTATCAACAAAAAAAGGGGCAAAATTAAAAATAACGAGAAAACTACACTACATCTTTTTATTTTTAATGTATTTTTATATAATTCACTCTAAAAAAAAGGGAGACAAAAAGTGGCAAAAGCACTCGAAAAAGTGGCAAGGCAGTCGAAAAAGTGGCAATTTGCCACTTTAGTCGCTCAAACGGTCACGCTGCATACGAGTACACATGCAAATGGCAGTAGCTTTAATAGAAATTTATCAATACCTGAAATTTTTTTATTCTATACAAAAAGTAGCAGACTGACAAGAAGATTCTGTGCGGTGTTATTTACTGTGAGCAGCTCTTGTTTCTTTTATTTATTTTGAAAAACGAGAATGATAAAATGCAGATATAAATCAATCAACACATTTTCATTTATTAGCATTTGTAATTTATTTGCATGTGTTTGCTTCAATAATAGTGTACGATTATTTAATGTATAATTTGAATATTTTTTTATAAATAAAATGATTTGATTTGCGTAAAGGTGTTTTCATTTTTGCATAATAAACATTTTGCACCTCCTCCACAAGTCGCTTTATTTTTTGTCACAGTGAGTGGCCGGCCATAAATTGTAATTGAAAGATAACATTATGCAGCACAGATAATATAGCAAGGTTCTCACGACTGATTCTGGCAGGGGAGTTTAGTTTCTAATGTTTAAGTGCCAGTTTATGCAAGACAATAATAAATTCTTGTCTGCCTATTTATATTGAAAACAAAGACAAATGTTGATTTTAGCAATACTAGAATCAATACTTTAATCATCTTTAAAGAATAATATTTAAGACTAAACTAGAATTTCAAATACATATAATTTAATTCTTAATTTAAAAAAAATCTATGATCCACATTTCCACAATTAAATGCAGTTCGATTGTTCATACTTTCAAAAATTGATTACGGTCTCCTAATATACGGATGCACTGTGGGAAAAAATTTGATATTTTTGGCACTCATTGTATGTAGTTTTAAAGCTAGAGACTTAAAACTTTCCACGTATTTAGCTAACACCAAAATATAATTTTGGCTTTTTTAATTGGACCACGCCTTTTCCGCCTGCCATTTAAAATAATACGTACGTCTTGGCAAAAAAGCGTTATTTTTGGTATTAATTGTTTAAATTTATTAATTATTTATTTAAATTTCAAATGTATATGAGGGTACTATAATTTCTGCTGTTTATAACGTTTGTGTTAGACTGCCGATTATCTTGATTCTGATTATCTGATTCTTGCTGCTCCAAATATCAATAAGGTCTGCAGGAATATTTACCTAAAAAAGCGATTATTTTTAAATAGAACAAAGGACTTAAAGTTTCTCCATTCTCCATCCATTGTTATAGTAACTAGACAAAATGATGCTATTAAACTATATTTGGGTACCTACTTGCTTATTGTCTTCTGTACAACCTTATTCGAATTTTTTGAAACGTTCTGCTTTTTGAATGATAGCCTTCCTCGAAAAAAATAGATATGGAAATTTATTTTTGAATTCTGCGTCTAGTGCCACCGCCACGAAACAAAAAGCACTAAAAATTAATTTAAAAAGCACTGAGCACTAACTTCAAAATTTCTCGCATCGAAAATTTCAAAAAGCACTAGAAACGGTGCGAAAAGCACCGAGTTGACAACGCTGGTGACTGTGATCATGGTTTAACTCATTTCAGCTCTTCTGCTTTAAAAGTCTTTATTAGTATTGGTATTTTGATAAATACTAATAAGAAGAGCGACAAGAACAAATAATTAGCAATCAACCCCGTCCAAATATTGAGATTTTCGTATAAGAGGCAGAGAGACAAAAGTTGCAAATATGAACTTGTGAGATATACATAGTTGCCAGAAAAGACGATTTGACACGATTTGACGATTTTTTTTATCGACAAAAGCTGAAGGAATAAAAAAAATGCATGTGGTAGCCTTATGTAATGTTAAGTAAGCATATAAGAACAATCACACTTTGTATAAAAGAACTATATTTCCAAAATCTGTTACTTGATAAATTCAGTCACAGTTGTGATTAGTGATTTTTCAATCACTGTGAAAAAAGAACAGGGGGCGAATTACGGCACTCGATACCGTTCGAAATTTTAAAATATTTCCATATAAACTCTATTGAAACATTTCGTAATTTCGTTCGTTAACGAGTGCCGTAATTTGCCCCCAGGTTTCAAAATATCGCTCAACTCTACTGTTAACGGTTTCAATACAAACCCTAAGAAATTAACTTAATATATTAAGTGTATTCTACATATAGAGATTAAAAGTAAAATAAATATTTAAGCAAATCGATGAGGCGTCTTTTTCTTTCTCGAACGCCATTAAAATGTCATTTGCTATAAAAAGTGAATTTAGCAGGTTTACACTCTAAGCCGTCGATATATGCTTAAAGTGGATACTTAGGAGAACAAAATGAGAGAACCGTGCTAAAAAGCGGTTCGGTCGTTTTCGAGAAAACCTGGAAAATCCATTCAGGGTTTTTTGTCCCTTTTGGACTTGCCCGATTTTCTCGAAAACGGCCTCACCGATTTTTTGCACGGTTATCTCATTTTGTTCTCCTAAGTGTCCTCTTTAAGAATATATGACCCTTTGGCATAACAGTTGAACAGTGCTGCTGGGAAAGTTCATTCACGATTTTTGTTTTGTTTACCTCTTGAATTCCCAAAATCGATACTAGTCTTTCGATATATTTTTAAAAATACCTATGATTCTTAAAAAAATTTTCTTGTTTTTTTTAAATCCCAAAATCGACGCTATTTCGTCGACGCTATCTTGGCACACGTGTACCAAAACAAAGTGATATTTAATGAGCTGACTTTAAAGGCATGCCAGCAAGAAAGAGTTGCCAACCAAATTTATATTTCATAATTTTTTTTTTTTTGCTAATATGGGTATCTAGATTAAGGAAATCAGTTAAATTTCAAAATAATATATATGAATCCAAAAAAAATTTACTTTATGCCAAACAATCCTACTTTTTACCCTCAGTGGGATGGTGTACTCCTTTCCTTCAAAAATTATTAATGGCCTATTTCTCACATGCGAAAGAAAACGTTCGACTTACAATTTATACTGAACACATCAATAAAATATGAAAATTGGTTTTTGTTTTCAATATAAATTGTAAGTCGAACGTTTTCTTTCGCAGGAGGGAAATAGGCCATAAAACATTAAACCCTTTGAATACCTGCCTAGATATTAAAGTAAAAACTGCATTCCCATTATGAGTTCTATTTGCAGGTGTTGAAACAAAGATTAACTAAAATCTGACAAATTATTTTAAATACTGCCATGAACTAACTCCAAACTTTTTCGCATTTGGTGCGGTAAATTTTTTTAACTATTATTCTTATTTTTCCATAGACTATTCAGCCCTACCTGTCAAATTTTGATGCATGCAAAACATGCCAAAAGTTATAAACCTAATGTATACACATATGTATGTAAATTTGACAGTGAAATATATATTTTGATTCGTCTCTGTTTAACTTTAATACCAAAATTGTCAATATTTTTTATACATACTCGTATATTTCAAAAGTTCATTTGAATGATTCTTTGACTACATTTGCACGATGAGATTGTTTTTAGGTCTTTTTTAAATTTTATACGTTTTTGATCGTCTGTATAAACACTAATACCCTGTTTATGGATGTCGAAGGAAATTTTTCATTCAATGTTAATATATGAACATTCACAAAGTAACTTTAATGAACATTAGAGAAAAACATACATATGTACATACTTTCCGGCATTTTGCCAGTCATATTTTCCTTCATTTTTTTTGTAGTTTGCATTATGTGGCTGTTTCATTAATTTCTTTCAGCTAAACACTTCCTTAAGATTTTAATCATCGCATCTCTGGCAGTATTACGAAACTCATTCATATTCTGCATGTTTTTTGTTTTAAATGAAATTATACCATTTATTTAAAATTAACTCTAATTTCAACACACTTTTACTTTCGGTTTGCTCATTTCTCATTTGTGGCAGCCACATTAAAACATTTAGACATGATACACCCTTTTCTATTTGCTGGGAGTTGATGGAGCAGACAAGTGCCGAGGGAAACAAAAACATGTGCAAGTACTCGTACATTGAAGAAAACATTACAAGTATTATTTCATTACATACTTCAAAGCAAAAATTTTAACATTAAGTCGGTATTTCGCAACAATTTAACTGCGAAGTGCAATAAAATAAAAATAACAAAAAATAAAAATAATAATAATGTTTCTTTAAAGTAATTGAGGCATAAATTAAAGAAAGCTAAACAGGAGCCTTTTAATCAAACAAAATTGTTTGTACTCGTAATTTGTTGTTCATAATGTTGCTGTATGGGGGGATTGGGGCACACAAACTACGATTCAGCAAGTGCTAATGATAAAATGTATTGAAATAAGTGGGAATGATGGGTTTAGATGTGGCAGTATACCTCCATTACGTTGTCATGGAGGTATTTTTGCAGGCAGTTTAGGTGCAGTTGCTTAAATTACAAGAAGTTGCAGCAACTTATTTTTATTTTGGTAGCTCAGCTCGAGAAAACAATCTTCCAATCATAAATACTTTGGGAACAAAAAAGATTAATGCGTGGAATTTCTCTCTCACGGAAAATAAATTTCTCGAAAAAACATTCCTGTAATCATAAATTCTTTGGGAACAAAAAAGAGTAAACGTGGCATCACCGCATTACGAAGCTCGTTGTTTTGCTTGTTTGTTGACATTTTGTTCTCCCTTTTTTTTGAGTGAGAGAGTAAACAAAAATATTAAAATTCACCAACTTGAAAAAACATGTAAAAATAAGTTTATAAATATTTTATTTGGGCATTATTTGTGTTTTTCCACATAAAAGATCTATAAACTAAAATTTTATGTATATAAATTGTGTTTTTGTGGAGTATTAAATATGTTTTTATGTAAACTCCCTTATGTTTTGCAAGGGAAAGATTTTTAGTGAAAAAATAAAGTTCAATTGCGTTCATAATACCTACTCTTTTTCCCGGAGAGTTTTTTTATTACCGCATTTGGTAAAAACAGGGGAAAAAACAAATTCATGATAGGAGAAAAGGGAAAAGTGAAAAAACTCGCGCGGAATTTTTGTTGATGATTGGGCTGCAAGAGAAAAATGACGATTTAAATTTGAGGGAAAATATCTTGAATTTAGATTGCAGAAATGTTCAGATTTCAATCTTGAAATTTGGTCAGTAATTCTCAAATTTAAACATAAATTCCTAACTCATTTTAAAAGAGTTCTAAAAATTTTTAAATAAAAAAATATTAGTTTTAGGATCGTAATATTATATTTTTAAGAATGTGATCTTAATTTAAGATTTTTATTAAGAACAAACTCTTGAATGCGATCATAAAATGAGATATTATTCAAGATTGCAATCTTAGATAACAAAAATTAAAAATTTTAAAAACCCCCAAATATATCTAGAGAAGATGCGATATCTTCTAAACGGCTGAACCGATTTTCTTAAAACATGGCTAAGAACAAATTCTCGATCAAGTCACCTTTCAAACAGAAAAAAAAACTAAATCAAAATCGGTCCAGACGTTTGGTCTGTACGTGGACACGGACAGATACACAGACACACAGACAAACTTATAAGACCACTTTTCTTAGTCGGAGGTTAATGAGATTTAAAAGAATTAAGATTTTATTCTTGAATTATAAATTTTCGCATTTAACAGACTATTAAGATTGAAATGACTTCATTTTGAGCGTAAAAGCTTGATTTTAGCACGATTTTTCCCCTTAGTGTATGGATCAAAATGTGTTGACCCGTTCTTAAGTTATGAGATATTCACATTAGTGATGAGCGATAACGTGATTTTTTAATAATGTTGCTCCTTGTGAATGTGATTTCTAAATCGCTGTTTTTCAACTGTAACTGTGATCACAGTTTAGCAGTATTTAGTTTGCAGCAGTTCTGTTATTTTGAGAAAATCTAATAAGAAGAGCAGCAGGGAAATTAAACTGTGACTGTGATCATGGTTTAACTCATTTCAGCTCTTCTGCTTTAAAAGGCTTTATTAGTATTGGTACTTTGATAAATACTTATAAGAAGAGCGACAAGAACAAACAATTAGCAATCAACCCCGTCCAAATATTGAGATTTTCGTATAAGAGGCAGAGAGACAAAAATTGCAAATATGAACTTGTGAGATATACATAGTTGCCAGAAAAGACGATTTGACACGATTTGACGAATTTTTTTATCGACAAAAGCTGAAGGCATAAAAAAAATTCATGTGGTAGCCTTATCTAATGTTAAGTAAGCATATAAGAACAATCACAGTTTGTATAAAAGAAATATATTTCTAAAACCTGTTACTTGATAAATTCAAGTCACAGTTGTGATTGGTGATTTTTCAATCGCTGTGAAAAAAGAACAGGTTTCAAAATATCGCTCAACTCTAATTCACATCCATACATACATATGTATGTAATATATATAAATATATATATATGTATAAATGTGAACATATCATAACTTAAGAACGGGTCAATTGATCGGAAGCAAATTTTACGCATTCGCAGGATTTAGCTCAAACAGATTATTTTCAATTTTAAAATCTAAAAAAGTTACTCGTTGGTTAAACATTTGCCAATAACGAAGAAGTGGAGTTTACGGTTCATAAATATTTTGAAAAGCTTGTAAAGTGTCGTTAAAAATACTTATACACTCATACTTTTATTCATTCAAAAGTGAACATGAACTTTCCTGTTACTGTATATCGAAACAAATATGTTATTCATTAGTGCAATTGCACGTACTTTTTACAGTATACCTGAAACATGCACGACATACACATATGTACACATACAAACACCACCACTGAATTAAACCAAGCCACAACATGCCAACGCAAAGTATGATTCTCATTCAGATCATATTATAGTTGGCATAAGTAATTAACGTTTGTACACAAAGAAGTTCAAGTTACGATCGAAAATTATAAGCAAACCACTTAAAAATGTCGTCCAAAGAACTTTAACGATTCTTGTTTTAAGTAATTATCCCGTAGATAATTCGTATTTTAGCAATCGTAAGGTTTTACCGTATTCGCTTTACATTATTTCGATTACGAATTTACTTTGTGCTCGTCGTAGTTATCTGCACGATAGCTGAATACAAAGTTTCCCGAATTCACCTCGTACTCGTTGTAATTAGCTGCACGTAAAGTTTACTTTTCAAAGTCATAATTCAGCTGGGAGAAAGACAGAAAGAGCAAGTATTTCTTCCCTTGTCTTTCACTCAGCTGAATTAAGGCTTTGCAAATGGTGCAAATGTAAATGGAAAATTGGTCTAAGCAAATATAAAGTCTCCCGAACTTACTTTATATTTCGTAAAAATATTATTTCATTTATTAGCCGAATAGCAATTGAAGGTAAGGTCACCCGAATATACTTTGTCTTTGTAGTAATAATATTTCGTGAATTAAACACTCGAATTTACTTCATACTCTTTACTTTTGAAAAGTGAAGACGTTAAAAATCGTGAGTTCATATATAAACTTGATTGTGTTAGCATGACGACATCTCCATACTATTCAAAGCAAACAGATCCCAGCTGGAAAATAAACTGCGTTGCACGCTAAACAGATCTTAATATAAGCAGGGTATTGAAACCATTGAATATCTTTAGGAAAAGAGTACACAGAAAAAACTAATTTTCTATTTCAAACACAAAATTCTCTGAATCAAATACTATTTTTTTCAAATTTGGGCCTACAAAGAAATTTGTAAGTTCAAATGAAAAATTTTTAAATAATTTGTTTGGAAGAAACATCGATTTTTTTTAATCAACAGATTGTCTGATTCAACAATTGATTGTGTACACTGTACAGTATGCAATTTCTATATTGGAACAGAAATGTTACAATTGTAAGTTTGTTACAAGTATTACTTTAAATTAAATGTATCAACTATAATTTTCACTTCATATTGTTTTTTGTTTTGCTTAAAACAATATTGGATCAAACTATTTACTGGAATAGTAAAAAATATTTACTGAATCAAAATTTTATTTCAAACATACTTTTGTTTGAAAATTTTTTGGCAGTAATTTTTTCTGTGTATGTGTATGCATGTATTTAGGAAAATTTGTCCCATTTTTTTTATTGTTAGGTCGGCTAGGCTTGGGACCGTAAGACTAATATCGTATGTAGTCAAATGGGCAACGAAGAAACATTGCCAATTAGAGAACAAAATAAATAAAAATTTCCAGAAGTTCTCGAATCAAGAAGAAGTTTAAGATCGAACTGCTCTCAACTGCAGAATTCCTTGTTTTCAAATAAAAACGATTGTTGATAAAACAATATTTCTTCAAAATAATAAAAACTGCTGCTGATATATAAAGAACAAGGTGTTTTTAAAATATTTACAAAATCCGTTGGCAAATTGAAAACAAACGTGCTTGTCTGAGTCATCCATTTCGTGACTTTGCAACCCCCGGTTCCTCTGTATATGTACGAATAAATAACCCTTACGACTTGGCATTTGATATTTACATATATGAAGAATTACTGGTCTATGATAACAAAAAACCAATCAACATTGACTGGCCTACACTACAATATTTGCAATTTTTCATGACGACTTCACTTAAGACGACAATTGCACCCACTCCTTTTGCATACAGTTAAGCCTCGATTATCTGTAATGGTCAGTACCGGGAGCATTCTGGATAATCGATTTTTCCGGTTAATAGAGTAACAAATTTTATTGTTTTTTTGTATGTTTTATTCATATTTTTGTATTTATTTACATATCTTTGTATATACCGCATATAATAAAAGAAAAACTCATGGATTTTATGAGTGTGTTTAATCAAAAAATGCATAAATATGTACTATATAAGTGAAAAAATATTTTGGCTGAAAACGGTTGCGAGCTTGCAATCCCGGATTATAGAGATAATCACGGTTGATCAATGCAAAAAAAAAAATTAAATGGATGGACAAAAAGAAAACTATTACAATCTTTCTTTCCCAGATAATCGACATTGCCGGTTAATCGAATCACGAATAATTCAGGCCTTACTGTATTTAATTTTCTAATAAAGCAAACACACATCTCCACTACGAAATATGATGAATTTATTTACTACTTTTGTAACATTTTTGAGACGTCTTGCCAAACATCCCATATGATGATGATGATGCCCATTACGAACGAAAGAACTCGTGCAGCTTGCGTTCAGTGTTGCCAGAATTTCTAGGGCTAAAATCTGCAAAATTTAAAAACTTTTCACGAAAAAAATCTGCAAAATCTGCATATTATTTTTAAAATCTTCAAAGCAATTTTTATAATAACTTTTTTTATATTTTATTCCAAAATGTACATTTTTAATATAAATATTTTTTCATTAACCCATTTTCATAAGATTTAAACTGGGCTTAAAATGTATTTTATTTAAATATTTTAGAAAAAAATTTCTTAAAACAACTTTCAATCATATTTTATTTATTTATGAATATAAGACTTTAATGTATGAACAATGTGCATTTCATTCCTACTTAAAAAACTCATCAGCAGATTTGAACGAAAAAATGTTTGAAACTATCAATATGTTATGTTATTAAGAATTACGTACACAATCTTAATAGGTAATATTCATAGTGTAATTATACAAGTGATTGCGTAAGGATTTGTTATACCAATATACGGCAACCAGAGCAGTGTAAAGAACTAAAGAACTTCAAAAGCACAAAAATAATTGTACTAAAACAAAAACAAAACGAAGTTTTGGACATTCGTCAGCTACAAAGCAAATATAGCAAAAATTAATTAGCTTTAGCAGCGCTGCCACCTGGTTATATACAACTTGGTAATATTCATAAAAATTATTTTGGCTTACAAAACGATTAACAAACAAATTTCCATACAAAGTTTGTTTTGTAAACCAAAACTATTTTTTATGTATACGGCAAAATAAGGTTAAAAGATTCAGAAAAATATATTTACAGGCTAACGTCTTCGATTTTGAATCCACTTTTATTTTTTCATTATTTTTTTACAACTAGCTGCCACATTGGTTGAAGTCTACTGAGGAGTTGTTCGGCTTTTCCACACTGAAAGTTTATTTTGCAAAGTCTTGAGTTCGTTAAAGAAAAAAGAATACAGAATAAGATCTATTTTTTCTTCCCTCCTAAGAACTCAACTCAAGACTTGGTAAAGTAAACTTTGCGTGTGGAAAACTGTCTTTTCTTACAAGAAGAAACGAAATAGATATAACCAACAAGCCAATAAAAATTATTTATAGTTATGTGGAAATAATACAAAATGAATGAAAAAAGAAATAGAATATATAAAAAGTTATACAAAAAGTCATTCAATTTGTTGCATAAATATCCAAAGGACTTTTTTTATTCAAGTTCACTTGACTGAATTTTTTTTCGACATTTGTAACTGAATTTGGTAAAGACATTACTTTTTTAATAAATTTAGGGCTGCAAAATCGTAATCAGAATAAGTTCGTTTTATATCAGAGATTCTATTCCAGAAGCTTGCCAAAGTTATTTCTTCTTTTTCTTTAATGATGTCTTCGAAGTTCAAAAATTATAACTCTCTTAATTACGAATCGTTCACACAGGAAACATTTTAAAAATTCACTATAATTGAAGATGAAAAATCTGCGTTCTTAGACCAAAAATCTTCAAATCTGCATTTCGTATTTTTGGAGGGTAAAAATCTGCAAAACCAGATAAATCTGCATTCCTGGCAACAGTGCTTGCGTTACTTATCAAACCGATCACGTAGCAATTGTGGCATATGAAGTAGAGAGTGATTTTTGCTTGCATTCATGAGTGCGAATAGACGTTGTAACATACATACATTTAATGCCTCTAGTCATTTTGATTATGTTGCTGAATGCAACGAATTAATCGCCCTTATTCTATTTGGCGTCGGCAACATCGTCGTCAATTTTGAAACAACATCAATTTAACACAACATCAATGCTAACTTTGTATTCCCTAACAATGTTGCGACGACGTTGCCTGTTTATCGATAAATGCAATACACATATCCAATATTTGAGACAGCTGATTCATTTTGTTTACTATTTTTGGTAGAAGTGTTTTTGAATAAGTAAAAGGCTTGTACATAAATTAAAATTCTTTCGTATCGGGGCGAAGAAAATAAAAAATTTATTAGTGAAAAGATTTCTCAGACATTGCATTTGCAATTTACCCAATGAAAAGTAAGTGATAAATTTCGACATATTTTTGTAAAATAATGAGAAATTTTCATCGTTTTAATATTTTAAATAAATAAATAAAACATCATTTAAGCATGTATTGGATACAATTGAACCTGATTTTGGAAACAAAAGAGATCAGATCAACGTTTATTGGAGATTGCAGCTTCCTCCAAGAGGCTTATTGCTAATTGTTTATATACGCTGCCTCTTGTTGCTTAACGCTCAGCATTGTTTGCAACCTTTTTTAATTTACAGCTCAAGTCCCGCCAGATCTGTAAAAATAATTCTTTCATACAGTATAGTTTCACACAACACACTATTTACTTTACATTTTGCCATTTACCACTAGTTCTAATGGTGCACCGAGGGAATTTAGTGCAGTCACAACAATTTCCCACTGTATCTTGATAAGTATTAGGAACACTGCCCCTGCGGAATCCTCTAACTTAAAGAAGGACTTTTTTCAACTGCTAAACAAGCTTTTCAAATTAATTGGGTTTGGTAATTTTAATTCTGTCCATATTAAGATTTTTCCCTTTTTTTAATAATTTTTTGAAATAAATATGTATGTACGTATGTATGTATGTATATATACTTTTTTATTTCACATTTTTACTATTTAAATTATTTTTCAAATTCATTGAGGTATGCACACAACAGAACACGACATCAAAAACACTGACGACAAAATGAACGGCAACATCAACATCAATTTTTCGTACAGAATGCTAAACATATGCTGACAGTCATCGATAAATGGCAATACTATCTACGGGAATACCGATGTGCCAAAAAACATTAAAAACGGCGTCGTGTTATGTTGCCGACGCCAAATAGAATAAGGGTGAATGTCTTCTGTCCGTACATATGTACGTACTCGTATTAACGACTATGTTTTGAAAACTTTTCTAAAGCGTTTTTTTTTTGAAAGAGAATAATTTGCTTCATTGTTTTGCTATTGTTGCAAATTGGACTTCTTTGTATTTGAGTTGTTGATTGTTTAACTTTGTGGCGCTATCAAGAAAACGGCAAACTGCACTGCGTACAAAGTTATTAGCGGTGCACAAAACACATACATACTTACTAAAGTCCTGCACAAGACCATTTATAAGAACTTTCAAGACATGTTAAACAACACTGTTAGCAATACATTTGTTTCAGTTGTTTGTCTTGCCAACAGTGTTTATTAGTGTTTGCTTTAGAACATTTCGCTGTAGTAAAGCATATGAAAAATCTCTATTGTCTTCAAAGGTCTTATAAATTGGTATTGTGTAGGACACTAATACTTACTTAAAAATATACAGTAGCGAGCAAAAGTGAACACATGTTTCTCTGAAAGATATTGAAGTGCGCCACGAAGTTAAACAAACGTTTAGATATTTATTCATCGGTAAGTGCTTTGAAAAGAATTCTAAAGAAAGTGATAAAATATAAACATCAACATGTGAGAGAGTCTACAATATAAAAAAAATCCGTGTTTACTCAGTCTAGCACGTTTCGCTCACTCCTATAAGTTCCAATATACTCTGGTTATACTCTTATTTTTTACATGGCTTTTAATGCACTGAGACATACTATCAGCAAGTTTTTCCATGTTTTCCCGGACACCTGTAATGTTCTCCGATCTTCTTTTTTAACTTGCTCTTTTGGATAAGAGTTAACCAGGGCTATTCGAGAATACGCGCTTCACCTCTTAGTCGTCGAACGTTCACTTTCGACAGATTCTAAAATACGTGCGAAGAAATATCGTTTTCACTAATCGATTTTTTTTTAATCTCTTATAAAAACATCAACAGCTGACTTGTATGCAGAAAAAGTTGAAAGTTGTATGCAGAAAAAGTTGAAAGCATAAAGGGATTTAAAGAAATAATTAATAAGGAATACTTAACATTATAAGTGCTAAGTAACTTAAAAATAAACAAACAGTTAAAGTAAAATTCTTTAGCTGTTTTATTTGTTTTAAAAACGTGTTTACATCTTTGAAGAACCTAAGAACCAACTTAATTTTGTTGTAGAGCCTGGCCGAACGCTATCCAGGTTAATGAACAATGGTAGACATCATATAAACACATCGTATTTCTTTTTTCTTTATTTATTTAAACTTAACGCGCTAAAATTGGCGTCGAACGAATATGAAATTGAATCATGGTGAACAAGTATTTTAGAATACTTCCAGTGTTAAAGAAAGCATATGTTTTCTAGTACTCATTCAAAAAGTGAAAGATGCGCGTTTTTGTGGTGAAAGTGACTTTCCGAATAGACCTGAATATCTACGAATTGGCACATATTAATCTACAATAAATTTAAATACAGCCCGATTACGAATTTCCCCGGCGAGTTTTTTCTCAATCACTTGTTCCAGATTTATGTGAATAATTTGACTTCCAAGGAAAAAAGTTTGGCGACCAGTATTGTATATATATATATATATGTATGTAATATGTTATAATTGCTCAAAACATTATTTTTTGCGGAAAAATACAAACATGTATCTGAAATTTACTAAATTAAAATCTATATGGTTCAAAAGGTTTTAGTCTCTTCTCTCCAAATCAATTTAACAAATTTAAAAATCGGTTGATATTTAAGTTAGTCAGAGGTTGATAAGTGAATACGGGTACGAAAAATCGGGTTTTTTATCCGTAACTCAAAATTTTGGGGGTGTTTAAAAAATTTCGAATACAGATTGTTGTTGTACTTGACATACTCCCTACCAGAAAAATACTAACACCTCACAGGTATTATATGATTTGTCACACAGTGTTATGTGTTAATTTAAATATCTGTTTTTGTTTAAATTAAAGATAAAATAAACAGCATATCAAGCTTGAGAAATAACTTTATACTGAGAAAGTGAAAAGAAAACTGAACCAGGTTTTTCTTGAAGGCACAAAGAGGGAAAGCTTTCCCTCATATTTTAAATATTTACTTCTTTCTCAGCTAATTTTTCCCAAGGGAATTGTTATTCATTACAGAGGAAGTGGAAATAGGTAAAAAAAATTCCCAGAGAATTGCTATTCCTAATTGGGTTGATATTTGCTTTTATACCACCGCTAATTGTTACGAGAAAGTTCGTCCGCCACCATGCGAAGCATAACAACATACCATGAAACTGCCTGATCCACGCTTACTACCTGGCTTACCATGATACCTTCGGAAGCTTTCTGTAGGGCGATGCCAGTAATAGCTTATTCCATCCGTTTAAAAACGATTAATTTTTACCTAGTCCGACCAAATCAACCGTTCCGAATCCTCAACGGTCCAATTTCTATAAGTTTTACCAGATTCTCAAAACGCTTTAAGCTGGATGCACCCATTTTTTATTGAGAGTTTTCGGCGGCACGATTCACTCATTTTGAAACATTTTTTCGGAAAATCAAAGCTGCCATATGTAAACAAAATCTTTTATATTTATGATTTGAACGGGCTAAAGTTCGCATCGCTTTTTAAGCCAAATTACATGCGATAATTATTAATGAACAAATAACATCAAAGTTAGTTGTAAATATTCTGACAACACATAGTTGAACGGAACAGCCAGCCGTTTTCGAAGGCCACTAAACCAACACAGAAGAACGCTGATGATGAACGTTTAGTGGAATAGAATAGTGGTTTAGAATATTTACAACTAACTTTGATGTTATTTGTTCATTAATAATTATCACATGTAATTTGGCTTTAAAAGCGATACGAACTTTAGCCCGTTCAAATCATAAATATAGAAAACAAATTAAGTTCGAAAAATAATAATTTAGATTAACAAAATCTTTTTGTTTTGCAAGGTGGTAGCACTGCATTGATTGTTTTATGTTTATTCTATTTTCTTAGCGTGTTTAACATATGTATTAATTAATATATGTAGGTATATTAATATTATTTATTATTTTTATTAACTTTTTTCAAAACAAATGTCAATGACAGTTTAATTTCACAAACACAAAATGACTATGAAAACTAATTTTGTGTGAAAAAATTAACCTATTGGCAGCACAGTTTAAGTTTGTCCGGATAAAATATAAAATTAAATCAATTCAAACTGAGAGTTGTTCTTAAAACAATTGTCTCTCTCTCAAGTAGAGAGGCGTCAATTTACATATAATGAATCAAGCTTTAATATTTTTGGCCATTAACGCTGGATTTTTCTTTTTATGACTGTTTCATATCCAATTATGTACAGAGCTCCAGGCTCAGGTCACTGACTGATGTCAGTTATTATGGTTCCGCACACCAAAGGTGAAAAAGGGAGCCTATTGTTTTCGCTACACTGTCCGTCTGTCCGTCACACGCTATTTTCTCAGGAGCCGTAAGAGCTACGGATTTGAAATTTGGTCACAGTATGTAGAACCTTGGCCGCTACAACAACAATTTCATAAGAATTAAAAATTAAAGGGTGTTCAAAAACGAGCAACGAAAAATTTTAAAATCCCATGTAATATACATACAATTGTATGTACATATGTATGTATATTGACACTTGAAATTTGTAAAATTAGTGTATTTTTATAGACTACAACAATTAACACTAAAATTTAAAAAAATTTTAATTAAAGGGTGGTCCATCAGTTAATGCAATTTTGACTATGTAATTTTGACAACTTGCTATATATTGGAAACCGTAAGGGGTAAACTCTTGAAATTTTCAAAAACGGTAAAATTAAAAAATCTGAAAATTATAAAATCGCCAAACCAAAAAATAAGCGCCAAAAATTCAAAAAAAAATCGCCAGAACGAAAAAATGGCCAAAATTAAAAAAATTTACTCTAAAATAAGTCGCAAAATTTGAAAAAATCATTTAAATGAAAAAACGCCAAAATTAAAAAAATCGCCAAAAACAGAAAAAATCGCCAAACGCGAAAAAAGCACAAAATAATTGTTAATATGACAAAAATCACCAAATTGAAAAAAATCGCCAAAGTGAAAAATTGCCAAAAACCGAAAAAAAATCGCCAAAATGAGAAAAAAAATTTCAAAACTAAAAAAGCGCCTAAATAAAAAAAATCGCCAAAAAAGTAAAAAAATCGCCAAAATTAAAAAAAATATTAACACTAAAATAAATCTCAAAATTCGAAAAAATCGTCCAAATGAAGAAATCGCCAAAATGAGAAAAAAAAGTGTCAAAACTAAAAAAGCGCCTAAATGAAAAAAGTCGCCAAAAATGAAAAAAAATCGCAAAAATTAAAAAAAAATATTAACACTAAAATAAATCGCGAAATTCGAAAAAATCGTCCAAATGAAGAAATCGCCAAAAAGGAAAAAGCACGCCAAAAACCGAAAAAAATCGCCAAAACGCGAAAAAGGCACCAGTAACAAAATAATTGTTAATTGCCAAAATTAAAAAAAATAGCCAAATTGAAAAAACTCCAAAAACCGAAAAAATCTTAGGCGATTTTTTGAAAAAAAAAAGTGGTAAAACTAAAAAAGCACCTAAATGAAAAAAGTCGTTAAAATGAGGAAACGCCACAAACCGAAAATCTCCATAAATTAAAAAAAAATCGCCTAAACGAAAAGAATCGCCAAATAAATAAAAAACGCCAAAAACCAAAAAAATCGCAAAAACGAGAAAAAAAAGTGTCACAACTAACGCTGAGTTTACATCTGGCAATTTTTGTGTGTCATTTGCCCAAAAAAAACGTAACCAACTAATTACTAATGAAAAACTGTTTGATTCAGATACATACATATGTATTTATTAATTTAAACAGTTTGCAATCATTTTGGATTCTATAAAATTGTCTATTAATTCTGTATTAAACTGTTTAACTTAAAATGAAAAAAACTCCAAAAACCGAAAAAATTGCCAAAAACCAAAAAAAAATCGCCTATATGAGAAAAATCACCAAAAGCAATCGCCAAAATAAAAACAAATTGCAAAAATTATAAAAACGTCTTAAACGAAAAAAAAATACAAAAACTATCGGCCTGTCCCACGATGTCACCAGAAATCGTTCGATCGAATACTTGTATTGAAAACGAAAACAAATTTTCTAATTTTATTGTTGTTTGCAATACAAGTTGTCGATCGAACGATTTCTGGTGACATCATGGGACAGGCCGTATATTTTATATAGGCTAAAGTTCGTATTTCATATTACATATGTATCTCGTGTCCGTAAGGAACCCTTCGTGCGCGGGTCAAAATCGCACTTCACTGAATTTGTTTAATAGTACTGTAGCTTGTTTTAGTGCCGAATAGCTGTTTTTGTATTTCCCATATCATCAGGCGCGCATCTCATTATTATAATAATCATGATCGACCTTCAACATTCAAAGCTCATACTACATATTATCGTATCTGCACGTTAGCGGCAGTGCGTAAGCGTATATGGTAATAATCAGCCTTTTTTCAGAAGATTTCTTTATTTTCAGTCATCACTTCCACTCTATTTTATAACTGGATACTTATTTTTATTATCTTCATATTAATGAGCGTTACTTCAATTTAAAAAATGAACTACCAACATGTAAAACAGAAACAAAAGCTCAAAAACAATAAAAATAAAATTTGCTAGTTATCCCAACATTTACTACTGTAATTAAACATGTGACCACTTTTGCTCGCTACTGTATGTTTGTACATACGCCAGTATACATGTTGTATTACTTTGTGAATTGTGCTCATGTAAAACAATAAAATAGCTGGGAGCTTTTTTTAATTTTCCGTTTAATAGAAAATGCCAGTTATTATTATTTCTTTTTGAACTACTTATGTATTTAACTAACTCTCTTTTAACAACAATCTTTTTCTGAGTTAATTTATTTATTGATAAAGTTTGTTTTTTAATGCTCACAATTTTTCTTAGCATACTTTCAGGTACACCAAAAATAATAATTAAATACCTGCAGAGCTGCCGTTTAAAGTTACATATTTCTAATCAAAATGGGCAATATTTATTTAATTTTTTTCAAATATTGGGATTCGAAAATTTTTTCATATTGGTTACTTTTCTTTCCTAAAGCAATTAAACATAAGAATATTTTTTATATTTAAGTTGGTACACTTTATATTTTTAACATTGCGATTCTTGTACAAAACTGTCAGCATCTTTTTATTTCGTACAAAATATTTAATTTTTATGTATGTACGAGGGTTACTATTTATATTTTGGAAACTGGCAATACTAATGACAATAGCTAAAATCTGACACAACCATAATAAAGTATAAAATTTTTTAGCATAAACGTACTCACAACGTTGTGATGTGCAAGTGCTATTTGTATTTTTTACCGTGACTTCAGAAATCCATTTGACAAAAGAAAAACAGAAATTTAAAGAAAATGTGGCGATGAACTCAGTTTTTGGTATGGCGAATTCCATGAAGATTGTCCAAAATTGGTTGTTGTGCCACAAAACATCGATGCAGTGCGTGAACTGATAATGCAGGATCGTTGTTAATATGAAAGAAAAAAATCGCCAAAATTAAAAAAATCGCCAAATTGAAAAAACGTCAAAAACCGAAAAAAATCGCCTAAATGAGAAAAAAAAGCGTAAAAACTAAAAAAAGCACCTAAATGAAAAAAGTCGCTAAAATGAAGAAACGTCTCAAACCGAAAATCTCCAAAATTAAAAAAAAAATCGCCTAAACTAAAAAAATTGCCAAAAAAAATAAAAAACGCCAAAAGCGAAAAAAATTGCAAAAACGAAAAAAAAGTCTCCAAACTAAGGCTGAGTTTACATCTGGCACTTCTTATGTGTCATTTGCCCAAAAAAACGTAACCAACTAATTAGTAATGAAAAACTGTTTGTGCGATAGAGACATCCTTACACATTAGTTCCACTTCAATACATTCGCTTTTTCATGAACACTTAGTTAAAAAAAAATTATTCTCGCGTCAAGTTGTGTAAGGAAATTATTAAAAAGTTCAACAGTGGTGCTTCAAAAGACGAATATAAAACCGTATCAGGTGACGAATCATGGATATATGATTATGAGCCGCAAAAAAAGAAGACGAGCTAAATGCAACAAGAGTTGTTCGTGGAAGAAGCACAGCGAGGCAAATGATCGCCTGTTTCTTCGGCCGAATGGGTCATATGGGCACTGTTCCGCTTGATCAAAGTATAATTATCAATTCTGAGTGATACACGACCATTTGTGTGCCGGAAGTCTTCGGAGAAATTCCTAAAACTAACACCAGAAGGCAATTTATTCTTCATCATGACAATGAGAGCTCTCACACATCTCGTTAAACAAGTGAATTTTTGTGCAGTCAAAACATCGAATTGATGACTCATCCTACGTACAGTCCTGACTTGGCATCCAATGACTTCTTCTTCTTCTTCTTTGTTCACGAATATCAAAGGTAAACTGCAGTTGTGCGTGGTCAAGAATTTACGAGCACCGAAGAAGCTGTTGAAGGATTAAAAAACCATGTTCTGAAGGTGTATCAAGAGGAATGGGAAAACTGCTACGAGAAATAGTTTGAACGAATGCAAAAGTGTATTGTATTGATCTGATCATCAAGGGGAATATTTCGAAAAACAATAAAGCCATTTTCAATTAAAAATGTTTTTTATTATTAGTTATTCCCGCAAAATAGAGAGAAGCGCTAGTAACATATGTAATTCAGCTGCAGCAGCCGAAAGAATGTTTTCACAGCTTAATTTAATATTATAATAATATTAATATTATGCAATCGAAACACTTAAGTATATTTATTTAACATTCGCTCTTTAATGTTCTTTCCTACTTAAGGAACTCAGCAGTACACGCAAACAAATGATATGGTTGTAGAATGTTTGAGAAAACAATATTATGTTATCAGAAACAAATCTGTGGTCGTTGAAAACAAGTTATTGTTATGTTAAGCATTAATTTTGTTACGGCAAGCAAAGTAATGTTTGAATTTAATAACTACATTATTATATTCATAAAAAAGTGTGATATGGTTAGAGTTTAACAATATAGTTTGGTTAAAAATTTATGACTGCAACATAATTTTTATTATTATTTAAAAATAATATAATGTAAATAATAATATAATATTATCCAAAACCATACTATTTTAAGTTTAAAAAAATCTGTTTTCAGAAACTTTTTCTGTCAGTTCAGTGTTTTGTTTGTAAGCTATTGGTATTGCACGCATCGTGTTAAATAAAAAAATAAATTCAGTGAAGTGCGACTTTGAACCGCGCACGAAGGGTTCCGTACAAGCACGAGATATGTAATTCAATACGAACAATATAAACTATAGTTTTGGCATTTTTTTCGTTTTTGAGTTTTTTCGGTTTTAAGCGTTTTTTTTAGTTTGAGGGTTTTTTGAATTTATTGGAGCTTTCTGAGTTTTGACAGTTTTTTTCACGTTTTGGCGATTTTTTTTGGTTTTTGAAGTTTTTTTATTTTTGAAATTTTTTTTCGGCGTTTTTTATTTATTTTGGCACTTTTTTTCGTTTTGAGGATTTTTTTCGGTTTTTGGCGTTTATTTTAAATTTTGGCGATTTTTTTTAATTTGGCGATTTTTTTTTAATTTTGGCGATTTTTTTTTCATTTTGACGATTTTTTTTTTCACATAAACAATTATTTTGGTTTTGGCGCATTTTTCGCGTTTTGGCGATTTTTTTCGGTTTTGGCGTTTATTCATATTGGCGATTTTTTTTCATTTAAACGATTTTTTCGAATTTGGCGATTTATTTTAGTGCTAGATTTTTTTTTTAATTTTGTCGATTTTTTTCGATTTGGCGATTTTTTTTTAAATTTTTGGCGATATTTTTCAGGTTTTGGAGATTTTTTTCGGTTTGGCGATTATATAATTTTCGGATTTTTTAGTTTGACCGTTTTTGAAAATTTCAAGAGTTTACCTCTTACGGTATCCAAGATATAGCAAGTTGTCAAAATTACATAGTCAAAATTGCATTAACTGATGGACCACCCTTTAATTTAAATTTTTTAATATTTTAATGTTAATTGTTGTAGTCTATATAAAAATACACTCATTTTAAAAATTTCAAGTGTCAATATACACATGGTCATACAATTGTATGTATATTACATGAGATTTTAACATTTTTCGCCGCTCGTTTTGGAGCACCCTTTAATTTCTAATTCTCATGTATTTGTTGTTGTAGTGGCCAAGGTTCTACATACTCTGTCCAAATTTCAGGTCAGTAGCTCTTACGGTTCCTGAGAAAATACCGTGTGACGGACAGACGGACAGGGTAGCGAAAACAATAGGATTCCTTTTGTCACCTTTGGTGTACGGAACCCTAAATTAAGTGCAAACAAATGAAAGGATAGATAAATAAAAACATATACATACGTACATATGTTTATCTGTTTATACAGACGTGTCTGTATTTCGAGTATACACACATATGTAAGTATACGCTTATATACATACATTTAATTTCAACAATATTAATTTATTTTTATTTCGAATTTAACGCACAGCTGTTTTAAACAAAAGATCTACTGATAAATATATATTATTGAAAAACAAAATGTTATTATTATATTAAATAATACTGTTGTCGTATTTAACAATATTATTATAATATAAGAACATGGTATGGTGAGTCTTAATTATATTTTAGTCATATCTAACAATAGTGTTGTCATATTTGAAAATATTATTATTAACTCAGATAATAATATTATTAAAAGTTTGCTTTCCTATTGACAATAATATGATTTAACTACAACCATATAATTCAATCATATTATATTGTTGTTTGATTATGGTTACCTCAACCATATTTCTTCTTTGCGTGTAGAATTCGATCCAAACGTATTAAGAGTCTGACTATAAATATACGAATATACTTTTAAAGAACTGACCCATTGCTTCGCGATTAAAGTACATATACGTATTTGGAATTTGGCAGATATAAATCTGCCACCCCTTTGAATGAATTTAAATCCCATTTGGTTTTGTGTGGCTAAAATTATATACATTTTGGGTCCTCACAATATTGCTGTTTGATTATGGTTACCTCAACCATATTTTTTCTTTGCGTGTAGAATTCGATCCAAACGTATTAAGAGTCTGACTATAAATATACGAAATTTGTAAGCTTATTTCAAAAATATTTTGGGTTGAAGTCTACTCATGAGTTCCATAAACAGGAACGAAATGCATATAGATGTTGCTTAAGAAAAAAAAAATTTATTTCCTATTTTTTAACTAATAAAAATAATCATGTTTTTTATGTTATAAGAAAATAATACTGATGTCCTGTTTCCACTATAATTTAAGTTGAGCTTCTCATTTGCTTAAATGGAAGTTTAATATAATATCTCTAGTAATTTTAATAACTAATGATCTGCATTATGAACAGTGAAATGCGCATAGCATCTAGCGCGTGAGTTAATGATGCAGAATTGATCATGCCGTTCTTCACATTGTGTACAAATTTCATAAAAATATCTTCAGGAAATAAATTTGTTCTTTTTCCTTTAACTTGTGTTGTCTGGCAACTATTTATTTTTCTTGAGTTATGACGTTGTTTTAGTAAATGAGCGCGTGGACAAGTGTTTCCATATTGTCTTGCGCTGCGCCATGTCTCTACCCTCTTAGTTCTTTACCAATATTTTAGCTTTGCTAAAAATTACAGAAACAAAAAATGTATCGTGAGTTTCTTTTATTTTTTTTTTTTGCAATTTTTTCTTACATTTCCATAAAAAAAATTCAATTCAATGGAAATTTTTTTATTTATTTTTTTTATTCTAGGACTAAAAAAATAATGAAAGACTTCCTTAGACTACAGCATATGAAATATCTAGCATGCACTCAGACTTGGCACAATGCCAATCATCATCCATTTGCTGCTGCATTCGTGCCAAAATATTGTAACAGCAGCAACAACCTTGTTAAACGAAACATTTTTATTTACATTTAAAATATCAAACCATTTAAATTTTCAAACTTCTCTTGTTTTTATAAGGGGTTGTTGATGGGTTTTTAGGGTTCCGTACGCCAAAGGTGAAAAAAGGAACCCTATTGTTTTCGCTACGCTGTCCGTCTGTTCTTCACACGGCATTTTCTCAGGAACCGTAAGAGCTACGGACCTGAAATGTACAACCAATATACAACCTGAAATACAACAACTATCTTAGAAACCGTAAGGGGTAAACTCTTGAAATTTTCAAAAACGGTAAAACTAAAAAATCCGAAAATTATAAAATCGCCAAACCTGAAAAAATCGCCAAAAATTTAAAAAAAATCGCCAAATCGAAAAAAATCGTCAAAATTGAAAAAAATTCTAGCACTAAAATAAATCGCCAAATGCGAAAAAAAATCGTTTAAATGAAAAAAAAATTGCCAATATGAAAAAAACTCCAAAAACCGCAAAAAATCGCCAAAACGCGAAAAATGCGCCAAAACCAAAATAAGTGTTTATGTGAAAAAAAATCTCTAAAATGAAAAAAATCGCCAAAATAAAAAAAATGCCAAATTTAAAAAAAATCGCCAAAATTTAAAATAAACGCCAAAAACCGAAAAAATCCTCAAAACGAAAAAAAAGTGCCAAAACTAAAAAAATCGCCAAAATTAAAAAAAAATCACCTATAGGAAAAAAACGCCAAAATTAACAAAAACCGCCAAAATAAAAAAAAACTCCAAAATAATAAAAATTACCAAAAATTAAAAGAACTTCAAAAACCAAAAATAAAAAAATCGCCAAAACGTGAAAAAATTTGCCAAAACTCAGAAAGCGTCAATAAATTCAAAAAACCCCCAAACTAAAAAAACGCTTAAAACCGAAAAAACCCAATAACGAAAAAATGCCAAAACTATAGTTTATATTGTTCGTATTGAATAACATATCTCGTGCCCGTACGCAACCCTTCGTGCGCGGGTCAAAGTCGCACTTCACTGAATTTATTTTTTATTTATAAAAAAAAAAATTTATAAAAAAAATCAATTTATATGAAAAGTTCAAATCACTTTTGTTGTTTGTCCCAACCAATTGTCAAATATTATTACGAGTATTATGTCATCAACATCAACATTTTGCAAAGAGAGAGCGAGAAAAACCTGCAAAAATTTCAATGAAAATGACAATGACAATGACACTAGTTCGCATTAGGTACAGGGAAATAATGTTTTATTATTATTATTAAATTCATCATTAGTATGATGATGATGATGATGATGACTAAGCAGCAGTCGGTTTCGTAGTTGATATTAAACTTTGTGGGAGAATGATTAAATTTATAAATATGAATGAGGCTTAATATATTAAATAATATTAAATTTAGCAAAATACAAACAAGTTACGTAAATGTTTTGCATATTTGGAAGTATTAAAAATTTAGTTTTGAATCGTGAGTGAAGAAGTCAAAAATATTTTTATTATACATACTCGTACATTATATTGTTTGCTTTTGGGAACATTGCATTTAACACTCAAACGTTCTATTTATTTGTGATGTTATCAAGGACTTGCTTGAGTATATGAGTGGGCAATAACTGGATTTTAGCTTTTATTATTAGAGTGACAGCGTGCGAGGGTGTTTACAGCTGTAGTATGTAATAAATATAATATGAAGACAAGAGCTGATTCATAAGCCATATATAATTAATCTGCAATGATTTTTTTTATTAGTAATTTCTTTGTAGTTTTTCTAATTTGCTTATGACATCACACATTTTTGTGATTTATATTTATGATTTACTTTTTTCACACAGCAATTTTAGTTGAGCAACTTTTCAAAATTTCTTACTGAAATTGCTTTCACGTTTACACACGAAATGTTTCCAATAATTATCGTATTTTCTTTGGATTTATTTCCTTAAATATTTTGCATATTTAGTGCATTTTTCTGGCGTTACGTGACATTTGTACAATAAAATTTTTAAAAAATTTTAGTCATGTTTGAACATTTTTTTCTTGCATTTGAGAAGTGACTAAATAGCCCTATATTCAGTGGAAACAAGTCTAACAATCAAACCTAAAGATTTCAAGATACAATCAAAATATGACCTGGTGTTACGTTACAAAAAACAGAAGTGGGCTTTGACTTGAATAACAAAATTGCTTAACTCTGCGAATTGGGCAAGTCTTTTTACACAAAATTTTTTTTCTTAAGACTGGGACTGATATACATTTATTTTCCAAGCTTCTAGACTTATAAAATTTGTATCGCTTTTTTATCTGTTAGGCTTAGTATCTGGTGTTACGTTATAGGGTGTTTCGTTATTTAAATTTGCAGTTGTTATTTTTTGGTTAAAAAATAACAAAAATATATATGTAAGTATAAGAAAACTATATTTGTTATCTAAATAAATAATACTTACTAGCTTTAACCCGCAGCTCCCCTCGCGTTTCATTTTGGATACTATACTTAACATTTATGAATATTTTGTTATTTGTCACTCACTGATAAAGGCGACAAAAAATAAAAAACATAATAAAAACCGGTTTGAAGACTAGTTAACGAATCCAACCTGAATCGAAGATTATCCTAGCTGACCCAAAAAATTTATTTTTCGTCAAAAACGAATCACATATAAAAACCGGTTCCGTACCGGATACGAAACATAGGCTGTGTTTGGTGCTGCTAATGCAGCTTTTGATTGGTAAAAGAATTTTGAAAATTGATTAAGCGATTTGGGCATGAAAGCGCAACAAAAAAACTTACTTTCACATTTCATTTCTCATATTCCGTTTTATAAAAATATACGTTAAATAGCTGATGTTAATAACAATCTCTACCCAAGTAGATAGACTAGCATGGTGATGAAGTGCGTGGCTAAACAGAAAAATATCGGTATTTCCCCCAGCTATAAAGTCTAGTTTAATTTTTCTTCTCTTCTTCAGAAACTCACATTAATTAATAAAAATATTTCATTCAATAAGAATTGAAATTACTGAACTTTAGTCCCAATAAGAAATTACCCTATAGGAACTCAAACCCATTTGTAAGTACCTTCAAACTGATTTTTTAATAAACACAACTGGTTGATTAAGTGACTTTTTTCCTTGTCACCGACTCACTATTTTAACACAGGCATGTCATAGGCGGTATTCAATTGGCCATCTCTGCATGACTTTTAAATTCACTTCCAACTACTTATTTTTTAACTAATTTGTACTTACTTAATATTATAGTACAAAAAGATATATGTATATTTATATTACATATATATTATATAAAAGATGCAATTTTTTTAAACTTGAAAAATTATGCTAACTACATTTCTGCTTATAACTTTTGATAGAAGAGTCCGATTACTTTCAAAATTTTACAGAATCTAAGTTAATAAATGATAAATTCTCAAAAATGTTATTCCCAACATAACATGCTATGTCGACTTAGCATGTTTTGGAATGGGACCGTCGAATTAATATAAATAGTATTTTATCGCGTCATGTTGTGTCGCCTTCGCTTTAAAAATATTTCATTGCCGAATACACATTCTCTTCACACAGAGAGACTCAATACTTGACCGTCGTAGCCCATTTCATTTAATCCGTAGACAAATTAGCAAAATAAATTAACAAAAGAACTACAATTGCCTTTTCAATTAATTGAAAATGAAGTGCAACCATACATTTATTATACATATTTGCACAAGTGCAATGTCAATGCTACAATTAATTGGTGACACACAACATATGCTGCAAATATATTCACATCCCCCTACATTTCATACAAATGATAATCAGTAGAGTTCAAACCAAGTTCAAGGCAAAACATCGACCATAAATTTTAATTAAAATTAATTGAGAGCTCAAGCACTAAACAGCATTTCCCTATGAATCATTATTTAACACAAACATTTGATATTAAACGAACGTACTTGTTGTGCATTAATGTATCTTTTGCATGCTTGACATACAATTACACTTTTCCCCTATTTGTACATATTAATTATATTCAAACAGCTTATTGTGCACAGCCTTAAGGTATGCTTTGATTTTCTGATATTTTATTTTCATTTTACAACAACATTGTGATGCAGCTACTGAAGAAAATAATGACTGAAAAAAATTGATTCAACATCTCTTTGCATTATTTGTCAATGATTTTAATTTTTATGACTTCATGCTTTTGTTGTTTTATGTGCGTTCTTCCTGTTCTTGTTGCTGTTGTTGCCTTTTGCTGAGTGAAACAAAAAGAAAATAGTTATTTACTTGTTTATTTAATTATTTTTTTAGCTAAAAAAAGCAATGAAAAAACAAAAGTCGCACGCTTTGGCTTTAATTTTAATACTGTATTTTTGTTGGTGTTGTTTATTTTTGTTTGTTGCTTTGAGATGTTTTAACCAGCGTTACCGTTGTAAAATTTCAAAAAGTGGCACAAAAAGGGGATTTTTTAAAAGAAGGTGGCACCAAAAAGTGGATTTTAAGAAAAAAGGGGCAACTTTAAAAACAAGAAAAATTAAAACAAATCTGCTTATTTTTAAAATCATCAAGGATAAAAATCAGATTTTGCATAGGTATCTAAAGACTAAAAAATAAAATTTTTATGATAAAATAAAGCCACATAATATAAAAATAATTCACATAATCTGTGCTTATAATAATAAATTACTTGAATATTCTGGGGACATATATTTATGTATTTTTAATGCTTTCTTAGCATTGGCACTTATTAATTTGAAATTTATTTGCTGGTGGTTTAGCTTGGTCTATATACGTATTTCATTGGCGCTTGAACCAAATCATCAGTAGACTTCAACCACAAATTTTCAACAAACCTCTTACTTTATGCACAGACTTTCAAAAACTATATGAGAATTCATAAAATAATAATATTTTTGAATGAATTCTCATATAGTTTTTGAAAGTCTGTGCATAAAGTAAGAGGTTTGTGACTGTTGAAAATTTGTGGTTGAAGTTTACTGATGATTTGGTTTGATAAAATAATAATATTTTTGAATGAATTCTCATATAGTTTTTGAAAGTCTGTGCATAAAGTAAGAGGTTTGTGACTGTTGAAAATTTGTGGTTGAAGTTTACTGATGATTTGGTTCAAGCGCCAATGAAATACGTATATAGACCAAGCTAAACCACCAGGAAATAAATTTCAAATTAAAATATAATTATGACAATATGTCGAATAATAAATTTCTTAAATTGGCACTTATTTACAAAAAAAAAACTAACTCAACTTATTTACCTTAGAGAATATGTTTTTTATTTATTTTATTTAAATTTTTTAATAAATATCTGAATATTGAATTCTCAAGAAACAGGCACAAGACAATTCTGTGAATTTTTTTTTACATTGCATTTTTTAATTAACGGAAAAATGTTGATTTGAATATTTTTAATAGTTATTAAATTCCTATTTTTTGAAACGGTATATCTGTACTTTTGAATAGGTTCATCATTTGGAATCCAGTCTTCCAAATCACTTTACTATAGACTTAAAGAAGATAAAACGGTATGACAACTCTCAACTTTCAGTCCGTTAGATAATTTATTTGGCAATTTAGAAAAGGAACCGCTCAGCGGGAACAAACTAAAGATATGTATATAAAGCAAATGTATATAACTTTGGATAGAAATTTTTATCTAGCAATTTGAGAACTCTCTTACAAAAATATCAAGTCCACTTAATATATTACAAAAAACGGAAACCATTTAATAAATACTGGTTCTAAATAAATACTTAAATACAATCAGTCTTTTAGCGCTGCGCAATTTTTTGAAATATATAAAAGTTTAATAGTGACTTTTTTTAATCAGGAATAATTTCTTAATCGGACTTAGGTTCAGTATTTTTAATTATTATGAAATTAAATATTTTTAGTAATTAATGTGATTTTCTAAAGAAGATAAGAAAAATTAAACTAGACTTTTTAGCTGGGGAAAATGCGCATTTTTCTGTGCATCCATGAAGCTGATGCAGCACGCATGTTTATCTAATTGGCCAGAGATTGTTATTAATATCAGCTATTGTAATTTTTTGTATTTTTAATGAAATGAAATATGAGAAAGGATAGTGTATACAATTATTGATTTACCTTTGTTAAATGCATTTGTAAGTATCACTATTAATTTTCTATTTTCCCGATTAAGAGAGAAATTATTTCTAATTAAAATTTACTATAGTTCAACGAAATTTTTTTAATACACTTGCATATGTACATTGTATATATATACCTACACACATATGCAAATATATATGTAGCTATACCCTGCAGGAGATCGAACTAGCGTCCAACTGGTATTTTACTAGTACAGAAACTAACACCGCTAGTTCCCAACTGTAAGCTTTCCTATAACATCTTAATGCTCAAATTAGCATTGAGTGTGCTTAGAAAATTTCTAGTGCCATTGGTACTAGTTTAGGACTAGTTTATTACCAGATCTTGTAGCAAAGAAAAATTCTATAAAAATGGTAGTTTCATTCCTTTGTTACCCAGTGACAACAAAAAAAAATTCAAAAATACAAAAAGTTAAATATAATTATTTGATTATAATTATTTTTAGGTGAACCTAAAACTTTAATAATTGTATAATACTAATTTTCGTACAGTGCAAGGGCTCAGTTAGACAGTCAAAATTTATTTTGCAATGTGGTGCCTTGGAACTACTTCATTTACTAGTACTCATCAGAACTAGTAATTTTATACAACAAGTTTAACCCTTTTCGCACTAGTTCTGTTGCTGTTCTACTAATTATACTAGTAGATTTTAGACAATTGCAGGAGAATACTCCTGCAGGGTATTTCTATAGTCATACAGACAGAGATATAGGAATATAATCAAGCCTGGGCATATCAATTATTCGAAAGATATGCATAAACTAAACACCCATCACAAGAAAAACAATGTCTTATAGGCTTGCTTACAAACCCAAAATATTAAAACAGCATAACAACATATATTAATAAAAGCGATAGTAGAAAAAAGTATATCTTCATTCAGTAAAAAGTATCAAAAAGAGGCTAAAATTAGAAAATTTTGTGCAAAAATTTGGGTGCATTTTGTTAAGGTAGCACAATAGTACCCAAGCAGTCGAAAAACTGGCAAGCAAATTGCTACTTTAGTAGCACCAACGGTAACGCTGATTGTAACTAATAAAAGACAACATGGAAAATTATGTTATTATTAGACGGACAAAAGCGAAAAAGTTAACGAGTTAATGTCAGCGTTGCCGATTTCTTTGTAAATATCCAAAAATGGGATAACTAATTTTTTTACTTGTTCTATTTTTGGAACATAGAATGTTTGTGTAATATCGCATCAATCTTGTTTCATATACATATATACATATATAAGTACATATGTACATACTTACATGCATATTGTTTGTTTAATAAAACGTTTTCTTTACCTTCTTTAAAAGTATGTATTTCCTTTGTAAATTTAATAATTTATGTTCTTAATTATTATAATTTTTGTTGGAATTGTTACAATTTCAGTTTAACACTTGTTAAATCACTAATAATTCCAAATTATTATTTTACTTATCCCCATTAACACTACTACTAACTTACAGTTAGTTTAAACTTTTGTTTTAACTGAAGGTTTGATTGAAATATTCGTTAACAATAAAGTTAAAGTTACTTTACTTGCTGTTATCAATTGTTTTGAATCAACTAAAAACTTAAAGTCAGAATATGGATATATAAAAACAATTAATTTGAATAATAATATATTGGAAATTATTACAATCAAAAATACGCAAATAAGCAGAATGAACACAGAGTAAAAAAAAGAATTCGGTAATTACACATAGGTATATTAATGAAGTATGCTAAATATTATTAAAATGCAAATGTCTGTTCACCTATTTAGGAAGATATTTTGTTGGCCATTGTCGAGAGGTATAAAGGTAAAATTTAATCCAAAAAACTGATTGTGTTTCATCGAAGGAAAAAATAGAGAAATCTGGGACATAATTCAGTCAGAATTTTCTTCTCCAGCACAAACTTTTCGATTATCAAAAATGTTGAGAGACAAGTTTGATAATATGAAAAAGAAAACCAAATTATCAATAGCTGAAGAAAAAAGAAAGGTTTATTTAACTGGTGGTGGTCCGTGCAGCAGCTCCCAAAAAAATACAGAAAATAAGAGCAGCAGGATAGCAGCAATTATGGGAGATGCAGCCACAGGTCTAGACAATTGCTATGACGGCGATAGCATTGTAATGGAAAACGTTATAAGAATAGAGGAGTTGGAAGACTGTTTTGATAGCGATATGGAAAAAAAGGATGAACAGGATCTTTAAATCAAAACTGCAACTAGTGCAACACCAACAAAACGCGGCGTAAGTTGTTTATTTGTAATACAAACCTTATACTGGGAATAACTGTTTTGTTTGCTCTTAGAGTAACAGAGTTAAATAAATAGAACCCATTTAGACTAAAATCATATAAAAATAGCAAGTTGAATTGCAGAAAAAAGCAAAAATTTGACGAAACAGAAGAGTCTGTTGCAAAAGCTCAAGCTGTCAAAAGTAAAGTTTGAACTAATAATGCTCAACTAGAACTAACAAACATTCAAATAGAAAAACAGGGAGTAAAAGGAATTAATATCAGTTTTGTATTGGACTTATGTTATGAAAGGAAGTACCATGTGGGTACAGTATCATCTGTAACTGTCAAAAACGATTTATGTGAATCCTTTCGGGGTGGAACTTCGACGTCTAACAGTGGCTTAATATTGATGCTAACTGACGCTTTGTTAGGTGATTGCCAAGGTCTTTTCTTGGAGAAAACTTCGCTGTGTGTGATCACGGAGAAGTTTACATAGTAGCTGTTGTGGGTGCTACCAAAATCACTAGGGTAATAGTCTTGGTTTCACAGTGTTAAATCAATACCACGCGGTCAGTCAGTCACTATAGATGCTGTTGTCATTCAACATATCCTGCTGTGAACCCAATCTTAGCAGTGAGAATTTTTAATATCTCCAATACCTCAGCAAGGTACATTCTCATAGTCAGAGATGAGTATGGTCAAATATTGATACCTATGTGTCACTTGAAAGTCACATACTGCTTTCTAAGGGGGTATATAGGTTTTGGTGAACGATCAACTTCCTTAGATGTCAATTATTGTTATTTGTTCAAGCTTTTATTACCTTTAGACGAATTGTGGTAAGCCTTGTTTTAGAAGGAGTACGTCTAGGACCTAGAATTTTGGTGCACTTTTTATTATGATCGCAACCATTCTCACAATACGTTCATACTGGTGTTAGTGATTTTTCTTCTCGAGTGCTAGCCATCAAACAGCTGTCCCGTAAAAAATAATTGGTGGGATAACAAAATTGTACATAAAGTATACGCTTTGGGTGGGGGGGGGGATAGTAAGACCGTAAGGCCAACTAACTTTTTACAATAATATATTGTAGTTTTCGCTTGATTATTCTGGATTATATTATTCAAGTTCCAGTTTTGTTAATTTCTACACGCAAAGAAAACATATGGTTGTAGAATGGTTGAGAAAACAATATTATGTTCACAGAAATAAATGTGTGGTAGTTGAAAACAAGTTATTATTGTTTTAAACATTAATTTTGTTACGGTAAGCAAAGTCATGTTTGAATTTAATAACTACATTATTATATTCATAAAAAAGTGTGATATGGTTAGAGTTTAACAATATAGTTGTGTTAAAAACTTATTACTGCAACATTATTTTTGTTATTATTTAAAAATAATATAATTTAAATAACAATATAATGTTATCCAAAACCATACTATGTTAAGTTTAAAAAAAAATGTTTTTTCAGAAACATCTTCTGTCAGTTCAGTGTTTCGTTTGTAAGCTATCGGTATTGCTCGCGTCGTGTTAAGCAAATAAATAAAGTACAAGCAAACAAAAAGGTAGATAAATAAAAACATATACATATGTACACATGTTTATCTCTTTATAGAGACGTGTCTGTATTTCGAGTACATATGTATACACACATATTTAAGTATACATTTCTATATATCTTAATTTATTTTTATTTCAGATTCAACGCACAGCTGGTTTAAACAGTGCTACAACTTCATCGAAACAATAAAATAATTTCATGAAAAGAATGAAATAACTTAAATATAAATGGGTTTCTTAATAATTAGAAAATATTGTTGTCATAAATCCAATAAATATATGATTGAAAAACAAAATATTATTATTATATTAAATAATAGTGTTGTCGTATTTAACGATATTATTGTAATATAAGAACATGGTATGGTGAGACTCAATTAAATTTTAGTCACATCTAACAATAGTGTTGTCATATTTACAATAATAAGATTAGGTGTAACAAGGTTCATTGTTTTTATTGATAATATTATTATTAACTCAGATAATAATATTATTAAAACGTTGCTTTTCCATTGACAATAATATGATTTAACAACAGCCATATAATTCAATCATAATATGTTGCTGTTTGATTATGGTTAGCTCAACCATATTTTTTCTTTGCGTGTATTATCCCGAAGAAGTCAATAAAATCCCAAACTTGTTATCAAGAAGTAGTGCATTTGGGTAATTTCTAATGATCGAACCACTTCTTGTAAAGGTCAGTATACACCCTTATTAATACCTCGGAAATAGAGAAAAAATACTTCTTCAAGAATTACTTCCAATTCGTTTCACTGGTCACGTACATATCGTGCCATAACGGCAAAAAAAACTTATGCAACATAATTTTCTAGCTTCATTTTTTATTGAAAATCGATTATTTACGATCGTAGATAATCGACTTTCGTCAAAAAACAAAGCTCAAATATTATGTCGCTTAAGCTGTTTTTTGGCGATTATGGTTCGATATATAATAAGAATGTAATCTTATTGAGTTTATGGTTGATGAATTAATTTTCACAGTTGTTGGTGTGCACCAGAAATTTTCATAAACATCGCACGCACACACACACACATCCATACACATTTTAAACATTTTATCTCTTTTGCCGATTATTGTCTTGTATTATTAAAACAAACCATTTCTTGCAAAGTTTACATAAAACGTCAAGCAACAAAATATGTACATAGTATACTTTGAACCGTGGAATAAAGTTTCACACTAAAAAAAATTACTTTAAATATAACAAAAGAAGAAAGAAGAAGAAGAAAGGAAACTAAAATCATATCGCAAGTCAAACATCTTTTGCACATTAAAGTCAATTTGTTAAAGTGCAGATACTTTTAGACAAGACATGCATTTATCATTTGCCATTTATCTTTGGTGTGTTTGATTGAGTAAAAGTTCATAAACTTTATAACTTGAGACAACAGCAGCAATAACAACAAACACAGCGACGACTTTTTCTTATCGCAGCGGAAGTACAAATGAATGATCAGCTATAAAAATACAAAATGATATTTTAATAATGATTTGTTCCAAAAAGGAAGCAGAAAGGAAACTTGAGTTCCTGCGAAATTTGATAAGATTGCAAATAAGACTGTTTATAGCAATTTGTGGCGGTAGTTTTTCTATGAATACTCGTAATAGTCCAGTGAGGTACGTACATATTACAATACATCGAGCCTTTGCTTCAATATAGTCATAACTCAAAAAAAAAAAAACTTGTTTTCCTAAAAACGAGTTTGAAGTTTTTAATTTACTTACAACTTAAAGGAAACAGAAAATTTTATTATTTTCTCAAAAGTTGATTACCAAGATGTTTGTATGAATTTTAAAAATAATATGAAATATGAAATGACGATTGACGTTTTTTTTATGTTCTGACTCTATTGAAGCAAAGACTCGATTTGAATCTACGACTTAACTTGAGTTTCAGTTTAAAAATTTTTGGAGAACAAATTTTTCTTCGTGAAAAACAAATTCGTACCTTTTTAAAAAATTTCCTTTTAAAAAGTACTTTTTTAGAAGTATATTTTCGAAAAATAATTTTTTTAATTTGAAATTACTGAACTTGAGCCTGACTATGAATTATTTCTGATTAAAAATAATTTTTTTAAAAAATAGTTTTTGAAAAGTACTACATATTTTAAAAAAGTACCTTCTCAAAAAAGTACCTCTGGAAAAATAATTCTTTGGAAAAAGTGTGTTTCAAAAACAATAACTTTTGGAAAAAGTACCTTTAGGAAAAACTACTTTTTCAAAAAAAAGTACTTTTTGAAAAAGTAAAACAAAGTACTTTTTGAAAAAGTAAAGCGTAGTTACTGTTACTAGGATTACAAAATGGCTTTTGAAAAAAAAAATACTTTTCAACAAAAGTAACTTTCGAGAAAAATATTATTTAAAAATGTACCTTGGGAAATGGGGCCCTTTTAAAATACTACCATTTTATAAAAGTGTCTTTTAAAAAGTTACCTTCAAAAAAAACACTTCTTTATTCATTTAAAAAAAGATTTATTGAAAACGCATCTACTGCAAAGTAATTTTTGGAAAAAGTATATATTTTTCAAGACAAGTGGCTTTCGAAAAGAACATGTACTGAGAAAGTACCTTAGGAAAAGACTAACTTTTAAAACAGTACCTTTTAAAAAAGGTACCTTTCAAAAAAAGCATCTTTCAAGAAGAGTAATAGATTTTAATGAGTACATTTTAAAAAGTACTTGCTAAAAAGTACCTTGTAAGAAACAAACTTTCAAAAAAGTACCTATTTAAAAAGTAACTTTTAAAAAAGTACCTTTAAAAATATTTTCTAAAAATATACCTTTTACAATTCTGTTTTAATCATTTCCCTTTGACACTAGGCTATACCTTTTGTATAAGTACTTTTGACAAGTATAACATTTTGTAAAACATAAGATCCTGTCCCACGATATTGAAAATTTTTTTACATTCTGAATGTACGTGTGTGACAAGTAACCTCCTTTTGCAAAAAGTACTTTTTCGCCACAACAGCAATTTGTTTTTTTTTTTCAATGCATTTATTTACAATCTATTTTACAATAATAAGTAAATTTGATAAAAACAAAAACTAATTGACAGATGTAAATAGCAATATGTGATAACAAAAAACAAGGCAATTTACATAGTTATCTTAGGCTCAAATTTACAGTCTTTAGTTAAGTAATAACAGTGGTTTAACCAATAAAATTTACAAGAAAAATCATTAGTTAAACCACAGGCGTAAGCTAACTATAGACTGTGAATTTGGACCTTAAACTTCCTTCTAATCTGATCAAACGTATTATGGAGGATGGGTAGAATATTTTTTTAATGTTTATCCTTTTTCCTTATATAAGAAAAATAAACAAATAAATGACTACAAATTATTTAAAAAAAAAAATATTTACCGCTGCTTTGAAACATTTTTTGTTTTATATAAAACGCCTCTACGCTGCCGTCTTGGATGAAAACAATGACCAAATACAAACATCTTCCTTTTCCGTTTCTTTTATAATCCAAAAGGGCATCCCAAGGATGTGTTTTATTATTTATTTTCATTTAAATCTTTATTTGATTACACATACTTTTTACTTTATTCCCACACTTTTCTATAGTTATTTATTTTTTTTTTTTTTTGATTTTTAAACTCTAACGAGGCGGAAAAAATCAATATTTAGTCGAGTATTATTATTATAACTACAAAAAGTTTTGTGGCAGCAAGCAACCTTTGAACAAAGTTACAAGCAAAAAAAACATATAAGAAAAGCATTAGTATGAAAGTAAATTTATCTCGTTATTAAACGGGCCAATGACGATGACCATTATGATGATATTGATGACTGGCAATGACAATAATGGCGACAGTGAGTGTTGAAGATAAAAGTGTGATAATGAAAATTATGACTGAAGTGACAGCAATGATGAAGCTTTTTATTTTATTTCTTTTTTTTTTCTCTTCACTAATACACAGATTAACTACAATGACAAGTTGAAAAATTATAGTTTTTGTTTATTTTTATTTTAAGACAACATCACAACGTGTTTTCATAACTTTTGATTGTGACACAAATCAATTTAATGGTTTTTTCTTAGCTTTCGCTTTTAGTTTTTTGTTATGAATAAAAATTTCCCTTTTTCACTTTAAATTTAAATACATATTTTATTAAACTGTTACATAAAATAAGTCGGCAAAATTTGTATTTTCTGTTAATTTATTTATTTTATTTTTAGGTCTTTCCATTTTCCGCGTTTGGTTACAACTAAAACCTGAAACATTTATAAAACAAGACAATAATCCATGTTTAGCAAGTGACACAGTTGTCAAACATGTGGAAATTCTTTTTATAAGCTCAAATGAGTACAGGCAGTTCTTTTTTTATTCCTTCATTCTTTGCTGGGGGTTGACATCATCAACATCACCAACAACCACCACCATCATCAGCAACACATCATCATCGTGGCCGTCTATGTATGCAGCATCATTAGTCCTAGTTTACACTATGCAAGTCTTATTGCTAAGCTGAATAGTTTGTTAGGAGAGAGAGAGAGACGAGGGGAAAAGAAACGTTTCTATTCCCCTCATCGCTCTCTCTCCCTCAAACTAATCAGCTTAGAAATAAGACCTGCATAGTGTAAACTAGGACTTATGGTTACAAGTAGCAGCACAGTATTAGTCAGGCAACAGCAAAAGTAATAACAACAACAATATTACAATAATCATCTCAATCATTAAGTATTAAGAATCCACTCGGATACACACTCACACTTGCACTCACGCTCGCTACTTGAATAATTACAATAATTTTGAATGCAAACACAGTAGTCTTCAATACTGTTCTAAATTGTCAGGTTTTTGAATTGTCAATTATAATGATTGGAAAGAACATGTTTACAATTTTGTAAAAATTCTTATAGGTTTATCATTTGTCAATTTTACAGTTTACTTTAGTCTGACGGCTGACTTAATCAAGAATGTTCTTGAAGAAAATCGGTCTAGTCGTTTAAAAGATATCACATCTTTTCTGTCCTTGACGCCGTAGCTCCCAAATGGTTGTATTTGAATTATTAGTTCTTTAAAATATACATAAGTACTCATGTCTATTTTATATCGTTTTACAAATTCAAGTTAAAGACCCCAGTGCTTTAATTTTAGCATTTTTCAAAATAAACTTCTGTGGTTAACTTTTACACATGGCTTGATGCAAATAACAAAACAAAACCCAAAAGATTTTTCGCATATTACAAATTTTAAGATTTCGCTTGTGGTTGTCAACTTGATTGTCATTCAATATAATGGGATAAGGAAATTTGGTTTACTGATGCTAAGACTCACAAGCACACTAAGTCGAGTTTGCTCAAGTATGGGAGTGTGGGGGATTGATTACTAAGATTCCCATGTACATATCAGACTGCAGCGTGAGTGCACCGCATTCTTAAATAAAATAAATTTAAATTATACAATAAATTGTCGATGTTGTATTTTGCAATCACTATTTCAAGGTTAATCAAAAATCGCTGTTCACATTTGATGGGAAATTTTTACAGTTGCATAAACTTGCAATCTCAAATGCACATGATTGTGAATTGGGCTGATGTTTAAAAAAAATAGAAGCAATTAAAAAAAATTAATTTATTCAATGTTATTTTGTGATACGTTTTATTTAACATTAAGGCTTTTCATGAGAATGTTCAAAAGTCTGGCAAATTGTGAACTTGTGCATTTTTACACTCTCGTAAATAAAATGTAAAAAATTGTAAAGAAATTTATTTACACAAACCTGTTAAGTTTGCCCAATAAGTTTAACTCGTAAACTTAAGTTGTGCAGTTGGGCATTTGGTAAACAACAATTTCTTTCTTTTTTTGGCTTCCTTTAGGCATTTTTAGACACACTCAGTTTTAAGAGTTCTCATGAAAGCCATTATTGTATTTTAAAGACACGTTTTCGTAAAATAGTTGGAAAAATTTATGTAACAACAACGAACTGTCAACGAGCATGCTATAAATAAGACAGTAACAATGCGCTGTCAATATGAACGACTGCCTAAGAAGAGCAGCAGTGAAATTAAGCAAGCAGTGAATGTGATCACAGTTTAACACATTTCAGCTCTTCTGCTTAGAAAGTATTTATTATAATTGTTATTTTAGTAAATACTAATAAGAACACCTACAAGAACAAACAATTAGCAATCAACCCAATTCAAATATTTAGAATTGTCGTATAAGGCAGAGACAAGAATGTAAGAACTATACATACATAGTGCCAGAAAAGGCGATTTGACATAATTTGACGATTTTTTCTCGACAAACACTGAAGGTATATAAAATAATTAATGTAATAGCTTTATTTACTGTAAAGTGACATGCACAGTTTGTATGAAAGAATATATTTCCAAAACCTGTTACTTAATATATTTAGTCACAGTTGTGATTAGTGACTTTTCAACGCTGTGAAAAAGTAACAGGTTTCCAAATATCGCTCATCTCTAATACGCATGCTTACCATTCATTTTTGTTACATACTTCGCTCATTATCACAAGGCACAAATCAGTATGTATTTCCGCAACCGCTTTTGAGACGAGTCACAAAAATACTCACTCTTGCAGTTCTCTGGTACAAATCACAAAGGGTTGGAAAAAGCATGAGTATGGAAAAGAGCACAAGTATTTGTGTGTAAGCAGAAAATTTTATTCGAAGTTCAATAGCAATTTGCTTGGGACAACTTTGGTACAATGCACAGTGGGGTTTTCGGTGGCTAAAATGGAAACTAACTCTTGGTGACTTTCCGTTTATTTTTTTTTATCAATATCACTTAAGAAGAGCAAGTTTTGAAGTGGGGAAAAAAATTGGGGAATAGGACTGCTGGAATAGGACTCCTCATGCAAAATAATTTTAAAAAAATATGGGCTCTAGAAACCTATGATAGATAGTAAGAGGCTTCAAATTTGGTGTGAGTTAATTTCAAGACAGCATACAAAGTAAGATAAAAACTGACGGATTCGGTCCCCACACAAAATAATTAAAAAATTCTGCTATCTAGAAATCTATGATAGATAGTAAGAGGCTTGAAATTATTATTACTATTTTTTAGGGTTCCGTACACCAAAGGTGAAAAAAGGCAGCCTATTGTTTTCGCTACGCTGTCCGTCTGTCCGTCACACGGTATTTTCTTAGGAACCGTAAGAACTACGGACCTGAAATTTAGACAGAGTATGTAGAACCTTGGCCACTACAACAACAAATACATGAGAATTAGAAATTAAAGGGTGCTCCAAAACGAGCGACGAAAAATATTAAAATCACATGTAATATACATACAATTGTATGTACATATGTATATTGACACTTGAAATTTATAAAATTAGTGTATTTTTATATAGACTACAACAATAAACATTAAAATATTAAAAAATTTAAATTAAAGGGTGGTCCATCAGTTAATGCAATTTTGACTATGTAATTTTGACAACTTGCTATATCTTGGAGACCGTAAGAGGTAAACTCTTGAAATTTTCAAAAACGGTAAAACTAAAAAATCCGAAAATTATAAAATCTCCAAACCAAAAAAAATCGCCAAAACCTGAAAAAAATCGCAAAAAAATTTAAAAAAAATCGCCAAATCGAAAAAAATCGACAAAAGTAAAAAAAATTCTAGCACTAAAATAAATCGCACAATTCGAAAAAATCGTTTAAATGAAAAAAATCGCCAATATGAACAAAAACGCCAAAAACCGAAAAAAATCGCCAAAACGCGAAAAATGCGCCAAAACCAAAATAATTGTTTATGTGAAAAAAAATCGCCAATATGAAAAAATTGCCAAAGTTAAAAAAAAAAATTGCCAAAACTAAAAAAATCGCCAAAATTTAAAATAAACGCCAAAAACCGAAAAAAATCCTCAAAAGGAAAATAAGTGCCAAAACCAAAAAAAAAAATCGCTAAAACCAAAAAAAAAAATCACCTATATGAAAAAAACGCCAAGATTAAAAAATCGCCAAAATAAAAAAAATCGCCATAATAAAAAAACGCCGAAATAATAAAAATTGCCAGAATTAAAAAAACTTCAAAAACCAAAAAAAATCGCCATAACGTGAAAAAAGTGCCAAAACTCAGAAAGCGCCAATAAATTCAAAAAACCCCAAACTAAAAAAACGCTTAAAACCGAAAAAACCCTAAAACAAAAAAAATGCCAAAACTATAGTTTATATTATTCGTATTGAATTACATATCTCGTGCCCGTACGGAACCCTTCGTGCGCGCGTTAAAGTCGCACTTCACTGAATTTTTTTTACTATTATTATTACATTATTTAATGCAAGTTTATTTGAAGTCAGTTAAAAAAAGGGCATAAAAATACATATTTTAACAGCTCTATTACATATCCAATTGTTAACAATCACCAACATCATCTGTATAATTGGTATAAATATCATTATCATCATCACTGGCATTTAATTCACTATCGAGACTTGAATCAAATACTAGCATAGAATTTTTTTGTTATTAGTTATGTTAACTTTGTCGACCACACTTTAAAGCAGATTACACTGAAATATGACCATTATTATTTTCAAATCAATGTTTCACCAGAAGGAGTGTTTCATGCTGCATCAAAAAGACAATTTCGAAAAATATGTCAGTTACGTTAAAAAAGCGATACGAACTTAAGCCCGTTCAAATAAATCATAAATATAGACACACAAAAAAGTAATATGAATGATTTTGTAATATTAATTAAAATATTTGTAGTATCAATTAAAAAAATAATTAAATTTTCACCTATAAACATTTTGATAATATTAATTAAGTTTTTCCAGTCAAATTAATAAATACAATTAAAAATTTAATCAATTCAATTAAATTATTAATTGAAAATATAAATTGGTGAATACTTTTTTCTGTGGACATATATTTTTACTTCAACGATTTCCCTACTTTGATATCGAACTTATTTAACGCTTATCGTTTTCGTTAACAGGACTCTGCTGACTATTAGAAACATGTATTTTGTTATAAAATGGACTTCCCAGCTAAAAAAAATGTATGGAGCATATATGATATCCCATATATGGTTCGGATCCGAAAAATGAGGGTATATGGGCATATATGATTATATATATTCATACATTTTCATGCATGTATGTATAAATTCCCTCCACAGTATGCAAAGTTCATATTCATACACTCTTGATTCACAAAAGCGCACTGCTGTGCAATAAATTAAATTACTAAAATTAAATTTTTTTAGACTTGAGAGAGAGGTTGTATTTAATGAAACATTTGTTTGGGCAAATAATTCAAAACGAACTAAAAGTCATTTCATTCATCAAAAGGTGAATCAATTATTTAAAAAACACATAAATCATATTGGTACAAAGCATCTAGCTTAAGAAATCAGAATAAAAACTAATGCAATTAATTAAAAAAGAAAAAATAATCCCTCTAGCAATAGTTTTCAATACAGTAATATGAACTTTGTTTCTTATCTAGAGAATTTTGTTATTTTCTATAAAATTAATGACTGGAATATTCTTTTGATTATTTGATATATTAAATTGGGCCACAATGTATAAAATCATACAAGAATGGTTTTATTTTTAACAAAAAGCTTTTCTTTTTTAAACGTTGAGGGTACGCATATAAACTTTGCATACCGTATGTATTTTCTAATGGATTTGCAATTCAGCAGTGATAAAATTCCAAGCTTTTTTGATTGCAAAGCGATCTTATGTGAGATATCATGTATGCATACATTCTTATATGGCTCCATATATAAAGTCTTATATTTATATATGGATCCACATATGAAGAGATTTATAATTAAATTTTCATATATGAGTTCATATATTATAATACATTTCATATATTAGTCCATATATTAGTTCATATATAATAGTTTTGCCATGTATAATTCCATATATTTCCATACATGAAATCATACATATTCATATATAGTTATATACATTCATATATTAAAAATATATGGACCATATATATTTTTTTTTAGCTGGGTTGGTACACAATTTTTTTAAGCACAATAGCCCAAACCAAGAAATCGAGTTCCTTCCTTGTGTCTCTTTTATGTAAATGGAAGGTTTAATGCCTCCAAGGATACAAAAATTGCACAACTTACATCACAGACATAATAATATTGAAGTTTTGTAATTTTTTAAAAATTTGTCATAACATTTTACTTTTGTAAGAATTTCGTCATATTTTCCAAGACAAAATTTTTTGGCTTTAGTAAAAGGTTTGCTCATCTTTCTGGTCTGTTTCGCTAAAAGTTTAGTATTAAGTCTATTTCATAACAAACAAAATAATTAATATTCAACAGAGGTCTTGGTCAGTTCGAGTCACGTCAAAATCATAGATTTCCCTGCTAGGCATTAGAATCTATGTATGTCAATGCATATCGCAGTGTCCTTCTTCTTTGTACCAATGAATCACTGGCGAAGTAATATAACTATCGCTATATAGCTTAAAAAGTAATGCTCCTACATAACACCAGAGGCGCGGCAACGATTCTATAAGCATTAACAACAACAACAACAAACAATAGCAGAGTTGTAGAAACGAGTTAAGCTTAATAGATTAAAACCTCATAATTTGACGCCTCATCCCTATTTCTTTAAAAAGACACACATATAAAAATGTTTGTTGGTAGGCATATCAATTTTGTGAATATAATAAAATGATTTATATATAATATTTATTTATAATAAATTTTGCACTTTTTGCGGAAGAGAAATCGCTAAAACCCAGTGAAAAAAATGGAAGTCATTCTAGTGGAACTACATTTTCATTGCTTCCAAAAAATCTATATTTTTAATTTTGCGGAGAGTTAGCCAAAAACCATGTGGAAGCTTATTTTAGTCATACAAAACCTTGTAAGTCCTCTATAGTGTTAGAAAATACTCGCCAGAATTAAAATAAAATGTATTTCTTTAAACAAATTTATGAAATAATTTTAGTCTAAAATTTAAAAGTTATTTGTTTAAATTTACATGGAAGCACTGTTTCGGACTTAAATTCGTATAAAAATAAACGGATTGTTAAAATAGGTAACTATTTACCATGTTTCCTAGCTGAAAATATTATCATAGAACACAAAAAAGGGAATTTTTCTTAATATCGCTTCCAATTCAGTGACCAGGCATCGAAAAAGAGAACTTCTTGCAATGACAACCCTATGTAAAAATCATTAGATCGGATCGAAATTTTCGCTACTTCCGCATCGCAAACTCTACATTTTCATGACTTTTTGGGAGTCTCTCTTTTTAATGGGAAGATAAAGATATTAGTATGATCTTCAGCAGAGCAATGACTGTACATTATTTATCCACAACAGTATGGAGCTTTTCGTTATCATACAAACAGAAAAGATCATAATTGCAGCCAACTTTAAAGCTAGACTGACTGACACTTACATCAGAAACAAAAATACAGAAGAGTCATTCTAGACTTGTATCGAACTCTTTCAGTAGCTCGTTTTTGACACAAACCAATAATCATAACCATTTAAATTACAATAGTCCAACGTTTCTCCAATTTTTTATCCCTTCCGAAAAATATGATTTGTCGAAGTCATCAAAGTAGGCATTTGTTTGTGAGGTGATTCATATATCTTTCCGCTGAGTCATTTCATTCACTCGAGGCTACATCTGGAGAATAGGGCGGATGGAGGAGCGATTCGTAGCCCAATTCATGGATTTTTGCCATGGAAACTACATGGAGTTGTGGTCGATTATGAGCAAACGCGGTACCCATTATGCCCACGTGATCATTAAAAATTCCAACCACTGATCCATCTAAGATGCCTAAGGCTGCCACAATCTCTCTCACTTGCAATCTATGATCGGCTAAACCCATAAGTGAATTTTAAATTTTTTTAGGATGTGGAGATACCTCAACCGGGCGTCCGAAATGTTCTGCATCTTGCGTGCTTGTACGGCTATAACGAAGTTCTGTTAACCACTTTTTTACCATTGAAATTCATGGTGAAGAGTCCCCATAGTATTTATTAAGCTTAGCCTTGGTTTGAGTGATGGATTTTTCCCAAAAAAAAAAAAAAAATAATGCTTACTTATCACACGTAATTCACTTTTTTACATTTTATTTTAAAAACGCGCGGTAGTCTGCTATCAACGGCTGTCAAACACAAACAAATTGAAGAACCTTATTTTACACAGGATTCATCCAAGAGTTGCCTGTTAGCAGGAACAGTCTTGCCATTTCAATTACTGGGCGGGAAATTCAAAAAGACACTGAGTTAATGACCCACCCTCGTAGTCATCAAATTATTCAGGGCTACCATAAATAAAATTTCGCGTGAAATTTCTCTCTTTTCCAATTAGAATTTTTTGTTTTCCTTATTACTTGCTATTAGTTGGATTTGTTCCCCGGAAAAAATTTCACGCGAAATTTTATTCATGATAGCCCTGATTGTTTTTTATATTACAGGATCAGTAGGTCCATTATATACAGTGTTGCCACTTGAGCAAATTCTTTCATAAAAAAGCAGCATTTTATATTTCTATAGAACATTTTAGCAGAAATTTTGACCCGCTCTGGCATCGTTTTTTACTGTAATTCGAAACGAGAGGAAATACTTTCGAACTATGCTAATTCAGTTATCTTGTGGTTTATACTAAGAGATAATCAGTTTGGATATATTCAAATCCAATATCAAGCTCTGAACTTAATTTCATTATAATTTAATTCATATTCCTTGACCCACATTAAAAATGTTTTGAAGAAAGATTCTTCTGAAGCTATCTGCCAACAATGGCCAAAAAAAACATGCTAAATATTATAGAAAGAACTAATATTTATTTATTACGAATACCTGCACTAATCACGTTCATGGTTAAAACATTTATTACATTTGTTCACTCATTCATTCACCCATTTATTTGTTCATTCATTTTTCATTATTAAACATTTGCACTGATTTCAAGGTAAAATCTTTGCATGACGGAATTTTTTTAAATCCATATCAGAGAATCTACAGAATGTCCTTTTTAATGCTCATGCACACAAAAATAAAATGTCATCAAATATTTGTAATGCACGGAACATAAATATTGTATATAATTTTATTTATTTTGTTTGCAAAACTTTTCAAAGGCCGAGGGTACCATGCATGATGGCCTTTTAACAAATTTTTAAAATTATTAAATATGTGTGTGTATGTCTTCATATATTCTAGACAAATATTTCCATGCAACATTATTTGATGATAAATAAACTTTGTTTGAGTTGCTAGTGGCAGCAGCATTAACAGAACCAAAAACTTTAGATTAAATGAAAAACTTTATTTAATTAAAACATTAAAAATAAATAAAACTTTTAATTATCAAATAATTTCATTTGCTACATTAATATTAATGTAAAGAATACAAATTATTTTCAATTTACATTTGGAGAAAATAAACAAAAATTCATTAAAAAAAAACTTCTTAGCAAATATTGCAAATTATGAATCTATGAATGGAAAAGGAAAAAGTTTTATATAAAATTCAAATAATATATCGAGCCGTAACCGCCAAAAAAGCTTAACTGACAAAATTTGTTCGCCTCGTTTTTTTTTACCAAAATCGATTATTTAGGATCGCAAGTGATCGATTTTTGTAAAAAAAAAATAGAGTTCGAAAATTGTGTCTCTTAAGCTTTTTTGCACGATATGAAAAATTTTATTAGAAACTAAATTGAATTATTTTTGCATTTAAGTTAAAAAGCGATTCACACGCACATATTTATATGTTTGTATTAATGATGTTTGATGAATGTCAATATTTGATATTTGCGAATACAAATATGTGAAATTTATAGACATTAAATTGGGGTTCTATTTACGCCTGCAATATGAAATGTTAAAAAATTGTTATGGAAAAGGACTTTTTTACACTCCTGTTGACATACTTTAAAGTTAATAAAACTACCAAAAATTGTAATGATCGTCATTAAATAATATTTGAAAATTATAAAAATCACAAATTTCTATAAAAAATTTAATGCATTTGTACCAGAGAACGACAAAATCTGATTGAAAAAATATTCATACGTAATCAATATCCTAAAAGCATGCCTTTGTGTTCATACAATCAAACTTGTTCCAACATACATACATAATCGTTGCTGCTTTTCAAATAAAGTTGTTGTTGGCTCTACGATAGACTTGTGTCGAACTCGTTCAGTAGTTCATTTTTGCCACAAACCTGTGATCAAACCCATGTAATTTAAATGGATTTGAATACTGGTTTGTGGCAAAAATTAACTAGTGAACGAGTTCGACCCAAGTCTACTCTACGATTATAAACATGTGTCGCATCATACCAATCAATTCGGGTGTTTGCTCCTTTTTCCCATTCATGATTATTTTGATGAAAAATAAAAAAAGTAGGCAAAAGCGTTCGTTCTGATTATCAACAAATATTTGTATGATGAATAAAATCAAAAAAGCAATAATGAGCGGGTATGATTTTTTTAGAAACAACGGAATATTATTTACTTATGTATGTATGTATTTAGCAATTTATATACCGATGGTATCAATTAGAAAATCCATATTTCGTATTTTTTTTACGAAATTAAGTTTTTCAGGGATTCCAATACATTGCACACAAATACACCTCGTCAAAAAATTTAATGCAATAGTGTAAAAATAACGCTTTTGCAAGCAGTTGGACAAAAAAAGTTACATTGTGAATATTACAGTTTCTATTATACCGTCTCCTGTAAAGTTGCAATTACTTGTTATGGCCCTTCTACTTGACGTTATATAAAGTTATAACCAGGGAAACCAGAAATATGCTCCAAAAAAAGTGTTTTATGCGCATTCAATATGCACTAAAAACTTTGAAATATGCAGTAAAAACTCAAAAAATATGCTCTTATAAATAACATTAATTGGGTTATTAGGATATGAAAATCTAATTTTAATTCAGCAATTCAATCAAATTTGCATATAAAACAAGACAAAAATAAAATAAATAGAAGAAGGAAACTATAAAAAAGTAATTAAGATCAAAACTTGCACTTTTACTTCAAAAGCGATCACGATATCAGAATTAGAACTTCTCAACTGTATTTTAAAGAAAAAGACAAGTATTTTATTTATAATTGTTATTACAATAAACAAAAACTATTCACTTAGCTTTTTCAATAAAGATCGCCGCATCTAAAGAAACTTTTACACATACATTGAAAATGTTCTTTTTGAATCTCAATTGATGTAATCGGGGCAGCGTTTGTCACAATTACCAAAACAAATTTTTATTGAAATTAACCTTCAGGAGGATGTTAAAAAACATGTTACACCTGCTCAAGTTGAAGTTTGGAAAATACAAATAAATAGTATTTGTTCTAGCATTAAAATTTAGTAGAAAAAAAAATTGGAAATAGAGGATTTAATTTTTTTTAATTATCTTGTTTCGTTTTTCTTTTACAAGAATGTTCAAAAGTGAGTGAAAATTAAAAAATTAAAATTTTAAAATCGAGCAAAATATTGCTTGCCTGTAGTACTATTTCTTTCACTACAAAATGAAATTTTGACGGAGAAAAGTAAAAAATTGTTTCCAAAAATTTTATTAAATATGAAACAAAAAATTTTTTAAGGTACAAAATATGCCCTAAAAACGCCAAATATGCTCTGAAAATTCGAAAAATGCTCAAAATATGCGTGTTAGACTGAAATATGCAAAAACATGCTTTAAAGGGTAAAATATGCGAAAATATGCACTAACAAATCGATGCCAAAACTCATAAAAAGTTCTGAAACGGATAAATATCTTAATTCCCCATTGACATATCAGACAAGAAAAAACATGCAATTGCATGTTTGTGGTTTCCCTGGTTATAACGTTATATAACGTTACTGACTGTCTAAAAGACATATCATCGCCCAGCCCCCAAACGACATTTAGTGCGATGGCTCCTCTTTGATATATAGAACCACTATGAAGGGATTTTTGGTAATACGAATGCGAAGGGGATAACAAGTTGCAAAAAGGTTAAAATCGGTAAATCGGAAGCTACGATAGAAAAACTCCAAATTTACTTTTAGGGTTTAAAAGGCGGTAAAAATTGAAGTTTACTATCTTTATTACACTCGACACATCTACTAAAGTGTTAAGCACAGCAGAGAGGTTTTTGAGTCGTTCTTTTCCCTTGGACAGAATCTGAAATAAGTTTTGACACTTTCTAAAAATTCGAACTTATAAAGGGTAAAAAAGTTCCCGTTTTCATAGCTTTTTTTGTTCTTTAGCTTATCTTTTTACATATGTGTGTATGTATGTACATGTAAAAATAATTTACAATGACTTCTTACAAATAGTAAAAGCTAAAATGTGTGTTTTTAGAAGGTGCCAAAAAAGTTACTAAAATGGGTATATACGAAACATTTTAAGTCTGAGTTAAATATTATTAACTGATATAGTGTATTCTTGAACATTGGAACTAGAGGGTACTTTGAATATTAACTATTCAAAAAACACTATTTGGAAAAGGTATTTTTCAAAAAAGTGCCTTTTCGATTTTTTTTTTAAATTATTTTAAAATCCTGGTCGTTTTCCATTTTTTCTCTTTAAATTGTTTGCTTACTGATTTGTATTAAAAAAATAATATTTTTCATAACTCCTCTGCTTTGATTTTATTCAACATGAAAACCTGATTATATAAAAATTTTAATAAAACATGTATGAAATTACTTGCAACTTACCAAACGATACGTTCGTAAGTCTGATTCTGATTTTATTCAACATTAAGTTTTGTTGCATGATTAAATGTGAACAAAAGTTTAATGTATGATGAATGATTAGAATAAAACATGTTCGATCACTCGACTCACATTTACTCAAATGAAGCGTTCACCATTACGATGATGATTTTATTCAATGTTGATTTATTTTGCATGTTTAAAAGTGAATAACAAATTTATAGTATGATTAAATCAGGAAATACGTGATTTTTGTCGTTCTCTGATTTGTACAAACTAATATTTTTAGCCATTTATTTAAATTTAGTTTAGGATTTATGTATTTATTTATATAATTTGTTTGAAATTTGGCGAATACGGATACAAATATCTAAAAATGGCCGAACATTCGACAATTCGACGAGAGTGGCAAATATGATGGTTTTCCGTATTCATTATATTTTCGCTCTCCTTCATAAGCTCAAAATTAGCTTAACCAATGTGATAAGTTTTAGATTCGAAAAACCTCATAATGAGTAGGAAAACCTCTGTTTGTTGATATTTTTGTAATTAAATTTAAGTTTTTTTATGAATAACCAATACTATTTCTTATAACCTCTTTAATCAATAACGACACTAAGCTTTCGACTTACAATTTATATTGAAAACAACAATAAAACATGAAAAAATTTTTTTTCAATATAAAAACAACCTACACTAGGTGCCAAAAGTCTAAGCTCCTCGAAAATTTCAAATCTAAACATGAAAAATCCCAAAAATTTCAATAGGATATCATAATACTTTTTATGTTAATGGTTGATCAAAAAGTAGTGTGTATTTTCAATGCAAAATATTGCATGTATGTCTAAGATACAGAAAATAACGGTGTCTAAGATACAGAAAATAACCAGGGCATCAAAAGAGTACGCTCATATTGTTTAAACCATTGATACGTGCTCAAAGTGTTATAGTTTCAATTATAATATTATAATATCTCTAATATTAAAATAGAGTTTTATAATTAGTACTAGAAGAACAAAAATTTACATTTAATGTGTAAGACAATGGCTGAAAAGAGAAAAGAAATAAAAGTAGATTAAAGAAATATAATTTTAAAATTGCAAAGAGATGGTCTAAATTATCGTCAAATAGGCAGAACTGTTGGGCGAGCGTGGACATCAGTTCGAACAGTCATTCAAAATTTAAAAAAACAGGAGTTATAACTTCAAAAACACGATCTGGTCGATTAAGTTTATTAACAGACAGAGAATCGCGAAGTATTGTGTCTATTATACAGAAAAATCCCCAAACAACCGCGCTTCAAGTAAAAGAAGAAGTGAAAGAAAAGTTTAAAAAGCAAATAAGTCAATCCACTGCTAGAAGAATATGAAAAAGAGCTGGTTTTCATGGCCGAGTTGCCCGTAAGAAACCCTTTATCTCCTTAGTCAATAGAAAAAAACGTATTGAATTTGCCAACAAATATGTACACATGGGCCCGGACTTCTGGAAAAAGGTAATTTTTTCCGACGAAAGCAAGTTTTGTATATTTGGTATAAAAGGAAGGCAAATAGTATGGCGGAAAACCGGTACAGCCCTCGATAGACAGAACTTGCTGCCAACTGTTAAGCATGGTGGTTGGGGAGTTATGATCTGGGGATGTATGGCAGCCGGAGGGGTAGGTAATATGGAATTTATAGACTCAAAAATGGATAGGTTTGTTTATCTGGATATATTGAAAAGAAATTTAAAGCAGAGTGCTGAGAAATTGGGGTTATCTGAGGATTTTTATTTTCAACAAGACAACGACCCTAAGCACACTGCTGAAATCGTTAAGCTTTGGCTGCTGTACAATGTACCAAAACTGTTACCTACTCCTCCACAATCTCCAGACATTAACCCCATAGAACACTTATGGGCATTGTTGGAGAGAAAAATTCGTCAGCGAGCAATATTGAGTAAAACAATGCTTAAGGACATCATGAAGGAAGAATGGGAGAAGATTACGTCCGAAGAAACTAAAAACCTCGTCAATTCAATGCAAAATAGGCTTAGAGAGGTTCTTAAACGTCGAGGCTATCCTACCCGATACTAAATTTCAGTTTTTTTAAATTAAATATTTATGTATTATTTAAAATCTTTTTATGAGCGCAGACTTTTGGAGTACAAAATCTCAATAAGAATTAACACTATTAAACTAGAAATATTTTAAAAGAAAATGATCTCCTTTGTAAAAGCCATTGAAATAAAGTATTTATTTTTGTAAAAATCAAATTCAAAAATATAACCTTTTTTTTACATCTTCAAAATAAATTACTCGCATACTTTAAGAGCGTAGACTTATGGCACCTAGTGTATACGTCAATGGTACAACCAGAATACACCGGTAGCACAAACGCAAACATTTCATGATTTTTATTTCGTATCAAATTAATCCTTGCAAACATGCGACCCAACTTTAAGCCTTTACCATATTTGGTTAAAAATGTCCTTGAATATACGAAACAACAGCAAACAAACCATACTGCTTTTTAAACAAATCCAAAAACAAATAGTTGACTAGGTCAGTGGTACTCGTTGCTGGAGACTAAATTTTGAGAATTTGTGAGAGTTATACCTCAACAAATTTTATGATGCGCACTATTATGGTTTCACCAACAAACAGCAATAAAATATTTGCCTAAATGTTGCTGCAACATACTTGTGCCATTCAACAGATTTTCAGATTAAGTTTCTCTCTCATAGAGAATCCTTAATTTTTCACCAGCTGCTGCTCCAAACCAGTTTGTGATTTATGCGCAGGACTCAAATGAAAACAAACACAAAAAAACACTTACTCGTTTCCTTGACCTTGAATTAAGCACCATGAATGAACATCACAACAACTCAAATGTAATAAAAATAAAAACAACATTGAAAGCCTTTTAAACTCGTTGCCAAAACGTTGTTAAGACACTTAAACATGTACATTAAGGATGAGTAGCATCCCTGAAGGAGTTTCCTATTCGCTTGTTCGCATCTTATGCGTGCGTTTTAAAGTCCGTGGAGGGAAATTTTTGGTTAATTAAAACATGATGCAAAAACACAAGATAATGTCACGCTTAAGGTAACCATGGATTAATTTTATACATATTAACGACTTTTCTCTGGAGGAGTTTTCGTTGATGCAGGAAAGATTTTTTTTACAGATAATAAAAATAAATAAAATAATAAATAATTTTTAAAAGATCATTGAGAAAAGCTTCTGCAAAAATTTTGCTTCTTTGCTTCTGGAGTAATTTTCTATATAGAAGAAAATATTTAGTTTAAAATGAACAATCTGTCATGTGTCTTCGTTGTATTTCTCTGTGGAACGGAAACGTCAGTGTCCACTATAGACTACTTGACACTGAGGTTTGGGAATGGAGAATTAACCAAAGCTGCCATGCTTTACTCCACGATCGTTTTTATAAATCCATCCATAGAGGAATGATAGAAGAAGAAGTGTTGATATTTATGCGGATGGTTCCAAAATGCAGGAAGGCGTGTTAGATGTTAGGTGTTTGTATTGCAAAGAGAGTTCCGGTTCACTGCAGTGTTTACCAAAAAGAGATACTTGCTCTAAAGGAAGTTGCGGATTGATAGAAAGTGAATGTCGCTTCGACGACTTTTTTAAAATGGCCCTTGAATCAATGCTTATAAGAACAACAACAGTCCTCGACTGCCAATCATCTCTAAACCAGATGACAGAGCAAATCATTTTTAGAATTATCTATCTAGCTATTAAGGCATAGAGGCTTTCAGAGGAACTCCAGGGCTGATTAGTCTGCTGGAGCTGGGACAATCTTACAGGTTCTCCCTGAATTGGAATTTATTCGTATTACCCCTACTGTCTTGAAAATCCGACTTAGACGCAAAACTATTGATAAAATGAATAGAAGGATGCCCACAAAAAATAATTGCTTGATCACCAGTCAGTTATGGACGACTCACTTATGTACCTTTTCACAATGTATGGTTAAAAGATAACAGGGACTTTAACGGCAAGGTTTTTATGAAGAACTGTCAGTTAAAGTCCACGTTAACTCTTAACCATACATTGTGAAAATGGACGTTAAATAAGAAAAATGCAGTTTCTTTGATTTTAAGGAATAAGAAACAAGTAGCGTTTCTAGTGTCCCTGCTAACGGGACCCTGCTTCATAAGTAGGCATGCACAAAGGATAAAGGTTGAACACAATGACTTTTGCCGTATCTGCCAAGACAACGATGAAGAGGAAAATGTAGAACATTTTCTGTGTCACTGCCCTGGACTGGTCACTATTAGAAAATGGTCACTATTAGAGCTTCTGATTTCTGGGAACTTTTTGACGTTGCCAGTGTTGAACTGCAGCGTATTAGTAACTTTATATTGGGCTCAGTACCTGGAGTCCATAACTTTTTGCGAAACGAAAATCGTGTTACTTATCGACATATTTATTCGCTTGCAGCTTCATCTTACTCACCATTTAATTCAATATTATGTGGTATGCCTGTATTGAAAATCTTAAAATAAGCGAAAAGCGCAAAGAATAATAAAGAAAAACTCAGTGAATTTGATATTGTGATTTAATTGGTTTTTTCTCCAACCCACAGCGAACATCGTTATAATATGTTACTGAATAGCAAAGTCGATAAATGCTCGTTATATTTATTATAGCGGAACGATTATCGTAATAAAAGTAACTGAATCCAGGTACAGGTTGGTTCAACTGTGAGGACTCCGCGGTATTACAATGGACCGGAAGGATCTAAGCTGACCTAACCTAACACGCACAAAATGTTGTCTTCCTTTTTATTCTTAAGTGCGATTAAGTAAGTTTTATCGATCCGACAATCGTAATTTTTGTCTATACATTTTGTCGCTTAAAATAACGATTGTGTGGTTCTGAAACTTATTTTTAACGATAGGACGCAGCTGAGAAATAGCTACCTCCAACTGTGGACACAAATGCAGTATCAAATCTCTTTTATAGTGTGGACGATGACCTCTTCACAGTTAACGTAGTTAAAACACTAACTATTCCGACCATATACTTTTTTTAATTGCTGTCGCCAAGCTTTCAGTATTTTTGAAATATTGTTCAATAATGAAGATCAACCCTAAACTGTCAGCTGTCAAATTGTTTTTTTTTAGGGCTGCCAACACTTTACTGCACAAATGACGACCAATTTAACTCTGGCATCAATTTTGGAACACCCTTTATATCATCTTAAAAGATCTTTTCATCTAGGCATTAATACCAGAGCAACATATGTTCATAGCTATCATGTCCCTGAGTAAAAACAATCTAAGAATGCTCAGAGGCTTCCTCACAGGCCATTGTAGACTGAGAAAACACCTCAACAGGCTTGGCATTGAGAGTAACAGCCTGTGCAGATTATGTGATTACGAAGATGAAACTCTAGAGCATATTCTGAAGGACTGGAAAGCGATATAGAAGAAGAACAAGATATAGCCAATTGAGCAAGCACCTATTGGAGGATTGGGAACTGCCAACTCTGGACCCACTGGCAATCCTGAGATTCATCAGGGGAGTAGGTCTAGATGGGGTGCTCTTGGACCTGGAAGGGATACAATAGATCTACTTTGGTAGCAGTGTCCTGTGCTTCTCGCTATACTTAATTCATTCGTGATTTTAATGATATAGTGTTTTCACACTGAAAGTTAAAACCTGGTTTTAACGTTAAATCCATAAACAGCTGATTTTGCGTTCACACTGTAAGTTTATTAAATTAAGACGCCGTTTAGATGAAGGGTGGACTCGTTGCGAAACGTCGCCTGCGAGTCGTGTTTGTTGGCGAGAAGTGAGGAGAGGTTTGCGGGCAAAAGTCGCACGTACTGGGAAGTGAAGCGATAAATTAAGCTCTTCTCTCTCACATATTTCTTTCTCTCGTATTTTTTGTATGATATACACAATCTGTGTTGCCAGTCAGACCATTTTTTATAACATGCATGCAATATAAAAATTATAAACAAATAAAGCAAGGAGGGAAAAGGAATTATTGTATTTTGGTATTAAATTAAAAAAAAAATTTTAAAATATATATACACATTAATCCTACATTTTCAAAACTAATAATTAGTTCCTTTACGGCAACACTGCTAAGAATTAAAGAATAAAAAGCATTAATCAAATTACTATCAAAAAGTCGCCTGACTATTGCGACAAAAAAGTCTTCGTGTAAACGCGCGTGGATTTAAGAAGGGACTCCAAAAGAGAACGTAAGCGTTGTCGCAGCTAGGCCACCCTTCTTCTCACAGACTGTCTAAAAACTTTGTTCAAAATAAAATAATTCTCCTCCTGAAAAGCGTGTATTTGTTGTTGTACTCTTTTTCTGCTTTTCATAACACTTATTTGACAAACTCTACAAAAATTGTTGTATGAAAAACTCAGATACTTTACAATGCGCTCTAAAATGGAAATGATTTTATATTTTGTAAATAAACATTTTTTAAATTATAAAACTTATTATACAAAGTGAAAAAGTTCTTAGTTATTATTTATAAAAAAGCACAAACACATTATAAGATAAACCTTTTTTATAGACAAATTAACGCCAGTCATATCGTCTTTTTTCACTTTCCAAAAATTTCAATTAAAATATTTTCACTATTTTCCTTCAAAAAAAAACTGCTTTTTCCATAATTTTTTATTATTGTTGCTGCTGCATCATTTCTTAAGTTAAAAATCTTTCAAGCGACATCTATTTGTTAGTCACTGGCATAAACATCATCAGCTGCTTCCGGTTCTTCAAACTTGACAGCACTGAACTTAGCACAGCGAAAACAAGGTTGCATGTCATAAAAACAACTTAAATCCAATTAAAAAATGGTTTTAAGTTGGTTCTAATAAAAACAATTTGTATTGTAAAACCAGGGTGGAAATCACGGCATTCGATACGACTCGTTATTTAAAAATATTTCCATATAAACTCTATTGAAATATTTTTAAATTGCGAGTCGTAAAGAATACCGTAATTTGCCTCCAGGTTTGAGCAGTTGGTTTTAACGTTAAAACCAACTTTTATTAAAACCATGTCAGTGTGAAAACACTAAAATAGTCTTGTGTAAAAACCCACTCTCAACAAAGAGAACAAAACAAAATTAAATTTCACTTAGTTTTATTTCAACAAAGAAGTTTTATGTCGCTTTCTTTTATGTATTATGTCGTACTATTTTATTAATTACCATGAATGAATCATTTAAACTGGAAATATTCAACAGCAACCAAAAAAAATCTATTTTGTTGTTTTTTTGTAGTCATTACGCAGGTACTTCGTCTTTTTTTGTCATTATATTATTCGCGCATGTAGCCAACAAATGAAAAAAAGTGAAAATATGTACATATATTTAAATTTTGTTTTTTAATATTTTTAATGATATTGTTAGGCCCAGTGCAGACTGGAAATTTTTATTGCAGCAACTTTTTATTTGTTATTCAAAAATTGCGAGCGAGTAATACAAAAGGTATGTATGCATGTGTATATGTACGTAGTATGCATGTATTTCTAATTCTACAATCTCCCCTACATACTAGAATTGCTAGTACAAAATTGCATGCATTGCATGGCTGGACCGAGGCTTACTTTCTGCTTTACGATTTGACCATCCCTGATCTACGTGATATACATGCATATGTATGTACACATGTAAAGAAAGAAAAATGCCGTACTAAATTCATGTTTTTTCTACTTAATTTTAGTACGAACCGTACTTAAAAATTTTAGTACGAATAGAACTAACATTAACTTAAAGCAGCCCGAAAACGGGATTACTTTATAAAACCAATCCTGAAGTTTCTTAAATTTAGTATAAAGTGCTTAAATCATGTAAAAAATCTTAAATTAAGGGCATTTTGAGATTGATTAAATATCAGATTTTCTGAAATCAATCGCCTTTTGGAATTATTTCAATTACAGATTCGGGATGAAATAGACTTGAAAGTTCTTGAATCAAGTGCATTTTCAGATTAATTCATTATCAGTTTTTTTCTGGGATTCATTCAGGTTTAAATCAATTTGGAAATTCCTGTAGCAATCTCGCTTTAATTTTATTTTAAGTACTGATTTGGGATTATATAAACTTAGAAATTCTTGAATCAAGTGCTTTTTGAAGTTGATTCGGGATTAAATTAAATAGGAAATTCTTGAATCAATATCGTTTAAAATTTATTTCAAGTACGGATTCGGGATTAAGTCAATCCCATATTTACATTAATCCAATATCACATCTTCCTTAATCAATCTCGTTGTAGGGGAATTTCAAGTACGGATTCGCGATTAAATACAATAGGAAATTCTTGAATTAAGCACACATATACATAGTTTGATTCAATCTCAGGTTTTTTGAAATCAATCTCGTTTTGTGCTTATATAAAGTACGGATTCAGGATCAGATATGGATAAAATAAAGTATTTAGTACTTGAATTATTCGTACTTGAATCAATCCTTCTGTACTCGATTTAAGTAAATCCGTACTTAACGTACTTATGACACCGCTCTGTATTGATTTAAGTACGGATGTATTGAATTTTAGTTTGAGTGTATTTATGTATGTAATTATCAAGAATAAAATCGTACATATCAGTATATAATAAAAATGTGTTCTCGCAATAATTGATTTCTAATAGATACATATTTTTAGACAACCCAATCAAGTCATAAAATTCTTTCTAATGCAGAGCGTGATGATGTCCTCATCAGTCATTTACATTTACATTCACATTCAAAATTATAAATAAAAATTTATTTTTCCAACATTTTCTTAAAAACCAGACATTTTCGATTGAAACGTATACAAATGCGATTTAATATTGAAATTTTATTTCAATTGCAAATAAATTAAATTACAAAGCAATTTAGAATTTTAGACACACACACATACACTCACGCGAATTATCGTAGAGCACAAATCTAGAGCATGCTTATATTTTTAATATTTTTATTAAATTTATTTTGAAGGCAAAATAGATATTAAAGTAAGTACTGCATGCCATTCATTAACCCTTTAGCGGCGCCACAATCTAAATATTTTAGAAATAAGTCAACCATTAGCTAAATTTTACATAAAGAAAAATATTAGTCATTTTAGTTTTGGGTGCGCGGGTGGCATTATGACTGGTGATTTTCAGCAATAATATTACAATAGAATTGAATAGCCTCTCTACACTAAAAAAAAAAGATAAGTACTATTATTAAGAAATTTATTTTCTTAAATTGAAGTAAAAAAATTTCTAAGTTTAAGTAATTTTTTCTAAGTTTAAGTAAATTTTTACAAAAATTTAGTAAAAATTACTAAATATGAGTAAAAAATAAAAAGTTCATATCCTCAAAAACAGTTCATAAAAATACACAATAAATTTCTCACATTTCAGGAAATGTTTACTGACTTAAAGGAAATATTTACTAAGAGTAGGAAAATGGTTATAAATTGAAGGAAATTTTATATTAAGGACTAGTCAATTTCGTCTTAAATCAAAAAATAAACTTTAGGAAATGAATTACTCCTGATTAGTTCATGAAATTTGACTTACTTAAAATATATAAAAAGGTATTACTAAATTTGAGGAAAATATTTACCACCCAGTAAAAAAACAGACTCCAAAAAAGTGGTGAAAATGTAGAGTTTACGATGCGGAAGTAGTGCGAATTTCTATCCGATCTAATGATTTTTACATAGGGTTGTCATTGAAAGAAGTTCTCTTTTTCGATGCCTGGTCACTGAATTGGAAGCGATATTAAGAAAAATTCCCTTTTTTGTGTTCTATGATAATATTTTCATCTAGGAAAAATGGTAAATAGTTGCCTTTTTTAACAATTTGTTTCTTTTTATACGAATTTAAGCCCGAAACAGTGTTTTCATGTAAATTTAAGCAAATAACTTTTAAGTTTTAGACTAAAAATAATTCATAAATTTCTTTATAAAAATATTTTTTTTTAATTCTGGTGAGTATTTTCTAACAGTATGGAGGAGTTACAAGCTTCTACATGGTTTTTTGCTCACTCTCGGTAAATTAAAAATATCGATTTTTTTGAAGCAATGAAAATGTACTTCCGCTAGAATGACTTCCATTTTTTTCACTGGCCAGTTTTAAGTATTTTTTCTTTGAATTATAGAATTTATTATTAATTTGCATTTAGCAAAAAATTTAAGTAAATTTTTTATATTTTCAAAGAATATTTGAACTTGAAATTTATTTTTTGTAAATAAAATAAATTTCTAAAACTCAATAATTTCAATGCTCAGGCTGCCTTGTTAGGCAATTTGTTAGAGTGCTTGCTTATCAATCAGAAGGTTGCCGGTTCAATACTTGTCAACTCTCAAGGAATTTATATGTATGTAAGGTGAATTATAATTAAGAATATAATATGAAGATATAATAAATAACATATCAGTTGGTATAGAATTTAATTAAAAATAAAAATAAGTACCAGAATTAAAAACAAAAAAAATTAAAAATATTTATTAAATTTGAGATCAAAGACGAAACAAATTTTTTGCAAACCTCCAAACTTTATGGGAAAATTTTACTTAATTTTAGGAAAATTTTACTTAACTATAAAAATATAATTACTATAAACTAGTTCATTAATGAACTAGAAATTTAGTAAATATTTTACTGGTTTCAAGTAAAAAACAGCCTTGGAGCCATACGACAACTTTTTTTATTCAAATTTAGAAAATTTTCCAAAGTTTTAGTTAATTTTTTTTAGTGTACCTACGCCTATGAGAATGTCGAACATTAACTGAAAACATATTAGAATAAATTTTATGCCGATTCTTTCGATATAAGCAACATAATGTCAACGTCGCTGCACGCATTTTGAAAATGACACCACAAAAAGACAACACAAGAAATGACACATCCCTGCAGGAAATTGAACTGACACAATACTATTCTAATACTAATTTTTTTATTGTTACAAATGCAATTATAATTTATTTTAAAGCAGAACATTTTTTGAGATTCGAACCGACAACTTCATGATGGTGAAGATATGAATTGCCACATTTTGAAGTTCGAGTCCTTAGTCCGTGACTTAAAGGCTGCTGGGGCAAAGCCAGAAAATGCAGATTTAGTCTCACAACTTTTCTTAACACTTCCTGAATCTTATGATGCGGTTGTTACAGCAATAGAAAGTTTGCCGAATGACGAAATTAATATAGATAGTGTTAAAATTCGACCCATAGCGGAAGAATCTAAGAAAAAACACAGGTTGGTGCAAGAAAAAGAAGAGAAGTTAACAGCTTTTGCTTCTAAAAAGAAAAACACCAGGTTTAATGGGAAGTGCCATAATTGCGGTCGTTATGGGCATATGAAAAAGGACTGCAGAAGAAAAACTAGCTACGTAGCTGCAAAAGAAGGTGTAAGTTTTATTGCTAACAGTAAACAGAAGGAAGAGAATAATCATCATAGGGATGAAGTGCTTTTTACTCTTGACTCTGGGGCATAAGACCATTTTGTAAAAGATAAGTATATGTTTTATTCTTTAAAAGAATTAAGAGAACCACGTATTATTAAAATTGCTAATGGTGAAATGGTTGTGGCAAAACATATTGGTGAGGTGCATGCATTAAGTAATACAGGTTTTGAACTAAATCTGAAAAATGTTCTCTATAGTCCAGATTTCCACGACAATCTTATGTCTGTTAACAAAATAGTAAATGCACAGATAAAAGTAAACTTCAATGAAAACAATGCAGAGTTAGTTAAAAATTGTTTAAAAGTTGCAACAGCAAAACGAGTCGGAAACTTATTTGAAATGAAAGTAAAAATTCTACGGTCAATGTGTAATTCGACAAAATCTGAAAATGGCGAATTATGGCATAGGCGGTTAGGTCATATTGGAAATCAATCTCTAAATAAAGTAGTTAAAAACGATATGGTAAATGGCATACCTCTTGTTGAGCTTAAGGACTTTTGCGAAGTTTGCACTCAAAGTAAGCAACCTAGAAGCCCATTTTCTGGTACAAGAATCAGAGCAAATAGGATTGTTGAACATATTCACTCAGATGTTTGCGGACCGATTTCTCCAATGGCATATAATGGCTCTAATTATATTGTATCTTTTATAGATGACTACAGTCATTTTGCATGTGTATATTTATTAAAAACAAAATCCCAAGTACTGGAAAAGTTCAAAGAATATGAGGCACTTGTTTCAGCAAAATTTGGAGCTAAAATATCAAAATTAACGACAGATAATGGAGGAGAATACAGCTCTGATAGTATGGTTGCATTTTGCAAAAGTAAGGGTATACAAAAGGTTGAAACGATACCTTATACACCTCAACAAAATGGTGTATCCGAAAGATTTAATAGGACGCTGATTGAAAAAGTTCGTGCCATAATGATTGAAGCTAATGTACCGAAGTATCTATGGGGTGAAGCCGTTTATGCAGCTACTTACATCATTAACCGTAGTCCAACAAAATCTTTGAAATATAATAGTACTCCAGCAGAATTGTGGTTTAACGTCAAACCTGATCTTAGTAAATTAAGGATATTTGGATGTCTTGTATATGCTTGGGAGCCACAACAAAAACGAAAAAAACTTGACGCTAAAAGTAAACCGTATGTCATGATTGGTTATAGTCACAATGGATATAGATTATGGGACGAAGATAAACGCGAAGTAAAATTAGCAAGGGATTGCAAATTTAATGAGTTTGTGTATCCTTTCACAAAACCTGACAACAAAGAAAATCCAACATTAATTTTAGAAAGAAACGATCAAGAGGGGGAAGAGGAACATAGTATCGTTTCTGTGGAAGATGAGTGCATAATTCAAAGAGATGTTGGTAATTCTGCTCCAATTATTGAATCAAGTGCAGATTCCCTGGTCATAAATCAAAATGAAGGTACGAATGTAGAGCCTATTTCAATACACAGTGACGAAGCAGATGGAGAAATTGTCGAACCCAGTGTCAGAAGAAGTGAACGTATTAAGCAAAAGCAGTCGAAATTCACTGATTTCTATTAAACGTTGTTTGAAGCTATTAGTACTGTTCCTGTTCCGAATACGTATGCCGATATAAATAGTAATCCTGAACGCGAAAAATGGTTATCAGCTATAAATCAAGAACTGGAATCGATGAACAAAAACAAAATATGGTCTATTGTACCAAAACCTCTGGATAAGAAGATAATAAGATCAAAATGGGTGTTTGCTGTTAAAACTGATGAACTTGGAAATCCTATAAGATATAAAGCAAGACTCGTTGCAAAGGGGTTCCTTCAAAAATTCGGAACTGATTATGAAGAAACGTATTCACCAGTAGCAAAATTGACAACACTGAGAACAGTTTTGGCTGTTGGCGTTGCAAAAGGCTTCAACTTTTACCATCTCGGTGTCAAGACAGCATTCCTTCACGGCGAATTAAAAGAAGATATTTATTTAGAGATTCCTGATGGGTTAAGAACAAAACCTGGTATGGTCTTAAAACTTTTTAAGTCATTGTATGGTCTAAAGCAAAGTCTCAGGTGTTGGAATAAGAAATTCAATTCATTCCTATTGAACTTAGGCTTCAGGAGATCCCACCATGACTACTGACAAAGGGACAATATATCTGTTGTTGTACGTGGATGATATTTTACTTGCCGGGCATAACAAAGATGAAATTAGTTTCTTAAAACAGAAATTACTATCTACATATGAGATGTCCGATTGCGGATTGTTAAAATAATACCTTGGAATTATAATAGAATATGACCAGCGAAATGGTAAAATGTTTTTGAGTCAAGAAGCGTCTATTGAGAAAATACTAAACAAATTTGGGATGCTTGACTGCAATACAATAGAAACCCCAATGGAAAAAAAAATTAAATATTCCATGTTGCTCAGAAGACTGCTCAAGTCTACCGTATAGAGAGTTGTTGGGAAGTCTCATGTATTTAATGTTATGCGTACGTCCAGATATTTGTTTCTCAGTTGGTTACATGGGAAGACATCAAGAGAGTTATAACGAACTTCATTTCAGCGCATTAAAAAGAATTTTAAGATACCTAAAAGGAACAAGGAATTTGAAGCTGCAGTTTGAAAAAAATATTACCAAAGATATTTTGTGTGGATTTGTTGACGCTGATTGGGCTTCCGATCTAAAGGACCGAAAATCTACCAGTGGCTATATTTTTTATATTTATGGTTGCCCTGTTGCATGGTGTAGTAAGAAACAAACCACTGTAGCCACATCATCAACCGAAGCTGAGTACGTCGCTTTAAGCCTTGCTACGTCGGAAGGTATTTGGCTTAAAGGTATATTGGAAGACATGGGTGTTGTTAATAAAGATTATTCCATCAAAATTTACGAAGACAACATGGGATGCATTGCTATGGCAAAGAATGAAGAGTCTAAAAGAACAAAGCATATTGATATCAAGCATCATTTTTTTTGAGAGATCACATAATGAGCGGAAATTTAAAACTAGAACAAGTATCAACAAAAAATCAAGTTGCTGACATCTTTACCAAAGCATTGGATAAGAAGGGTTTTATTTCAATTAGAAATTTATTGAAATTGTATAATTGAGAGGGGGTGTTATATTATATTCATGTTGTTTTACCTTGTTATACTTTGTATTTATTTAATCTAGTTTGATTTGTAATTTTGTTTTAAAAATTAAAATATTAGTTTTTGAAATTAAGTCAGTTGAAGAAAAGATTTGAAACGAGGCAGACCAAATAAATGTTATTAACTGTTTTTTTATATAATTGTTTTTAAATTCCTGTAGAAAGTTGATTAAATAATAAAAACCAAAAAAGTTAATTTTGAAAAAATGGCGCTTACGTGGTTTGCGAAGAAATAATAATAATAAAAAATAAATAAATAATGTGTTATGGAAATTTTAAATACATACATAATTGGAAATTTTTTATTAGCTCTAGCTTTTGAGATATACCGTTATGTCAAAAATTTAGGCACTTTCAGGACATTTCTTACCATAACTTGAGCAGGCCATGCTTTATTCAGTCAAGTAAAAAAAAAATCAAAATTCGACAACAAAATTGTCTTTAAGCCGTTAAAACATTACTTAAGCAAAAAATAATTTTTTTGACAATATTTTTGCATTTCTTTTTTTAAAACTTTGTAACAAAATAAAGGTACAACAACGGTCCAGATATTTGCTCAGATATTCCAAACAAATTAGAGCCCTTTTCCATCGAATACAGAATAAAACTGAAATACAAATTCAAAAGTTCTACAGATATCTTTTGCTTCAAAATTCTGTTCTGTGCTTCTCCTTCTAAATTTTAAATAATATCAAAAGTTGTACACCAATTTCAATTAAAAAGAGCTTCATTTCTTTGGAATACATTTAGCTAAATGTTACTAAACCAAAAATAAACTCATTGCTGTATATTTATTTTGTATGCATTCTTAAAAACAAAAACAAAATTTTTTCTAAAATTGTTATTTTTTGGTTTAAATTTTTATGATATGATATGATATGATACTGTATATATTTATATTTCCCCTCTCGTTTTTTTTCACTAAACAATAAAAGGTTTCTGCCACAGAAATTGGAAAGTCTGGACCACAACTAACTTTCAAATGAGACTTAGGTTTAATAATTTAAAAATTTAAATCTAACAAAATTAGAATCAGGTGATCGCTGTCAGCAGTTAATGGGTTAATATAAATTTTGTTTAATAGAAAAATTCTTTTGTTTTTGTGCAAATGAAAGAATTAAAAATTACAAGGTCGCACAAGCACACAAACAGGTGAAAAAAGAAATATTTACAAAATTAAAAATATATTTTAATCGACAAGATAATATTTTTAAATCGTATAGTTTTCAGATAAATCTGATATTTTGTGAAAACAAATCAAGTTGCTTCATAAATATTATAATTTATGTAAATACGAATATTTACAGAAGGTTCATTATTATTAACTTATAAAAATAAATTATTCCCCGGCCTTTGAAATAAATCATATTTGGAGCTCATATTTCATTCATAATTCACAAAAACAGATCACATGCGGCCATAATATTTTTTTTTTGCAAATTAAAGCAAAATCGTTCATATATTTCTCTGAGTGTATGTAATTAATTTCTATGTCTGCTTTTTGTCATCCATAAATTGGTTTCTTAATTAATTTGGTGTATATAGTTCTTAAGAGGTTACATTTTCATGACTTCCAATGCATCTAAAGCGAATTTTGTCGACTTCTTAATATATCATGTTAACAACTTATAAATTACAGACAAGAGCATATCGCTCCTTTACTAAAATTGTGTCAACATTAAAAATAAAAAACTCAGTCGGGACAGTGACAACACTAACTAGTATTATAACAAAGAAGATTATCTTCATGACCCGCCCCTAAGAACTTGCACTTGGTATTTGCTGTAGTATATTGCACTCACTGTATGCAATAATGTATGGTGGAATTCCCAATTAGTTTGTATTGTTAGTAAATAAAAGAAGTTCAAGTTTCAGACAGTGTATTACCGAATGCTACAATAGGACTGCAAACGATTTCAATGGGTCAATAAGACGAGCCACTTCTTTAGTGCAATTTTCGACAAAATTTTAAATTTTTAGCTAAAAGAATTTTAAATAAAAATTTTTAATTAATTGAAAAAATAAATCTGATCGGTACCAATTTTCTATTGATCCAATAAATAATTACATGAATTTTGTGAGCACACAAACATATTGTTAAGTTCTCAAAAGAGAACTGTAGTCCAAGAGAGCTTTAAGGTCGTGGCGCAGTTCACTTTATAAATACAATAAGTAAGTGCAAGAGCCACAAGTATGCGCAACGATATGTAGAAATACGAAAAATAATCACCCTTATTCCAGTTGTCGTCATCGACGTCACTTTAACACACCACCAAAAAATTTTGGGCTTATTTACTCGCTCTCGAGAAAAATTTTGCGCAACTGAAAATCTATTTCTGTTCCCTAAGATTAGGGATGAAACGATACCACTAAGGTATCGATACTTTTACTTGATACGGCATCGGTTCAGAAGTATCGATACATACTCAGTATCGAATAAAAAGCATCGATACTTACTTGTATCGACCAAGCTTTACACATGATTTAAAGTAGTGAAAACAAAATTAAATACCCACCAAACCCAATGCTCCTAATTCGTAAAGAATTCTTAACGAATAATCGACTAAATCTTCCGATTTCGGAAGCGATTACTATAAGAAAAAAATACCTGCTTAAATTTCTTGCAGACAAGTTTTTGTAGAAATTATTTATGAAAATACTCCTTCAACAAACTAATTTTCCTGAATTACAAAAATGTTTAAGTTCAATTTTGTTAAAAATAAAAAATTGCCAACAAATTCATTTATCGCCAGCAAAATTGACATGTCGCCAAATCGAAAACTTAGACACCATACAAAGGGAAAAATCGCCAACTTTGGGCTGGACTGGAACAGAAGATATAGTCGAGATGACATTTTAAATGTTTGTGCAAATTCGTTTTGTTCCCGCAATAACGCACGCCTTTAAAACAATTTTTGCAGCTCGCAATTTTATGGTCTTTTTTTATAAAATATTTGATTTGGGTGGTCCCGTTTTCACGAACTTTCTCTAAAATATATTCTAGATAAAAATTTACATTTAACACGAACAAATAAAATTGTGTTTAACTGGCGTCATGTTCAACTTTTTTGTAGCCAATAAGAAATGATGTCCGATACGAGTACTTTTTACCGATATCTACTTGGTACTCGGTAGTAGAGTATCGATACCAAAAGTACTTGGTTTCTAAGAAAAAGTATCGAGTATTTACTTGTATTTACTCGTATCGTTTCATCCCTACCTAAGATCTAGAAAATAACATAAACCTGCCAACAGGACTCAGTTGTTTTCGACAAAGGATACACGAGCACCAATTTTTTGGTGTTATGTTAAAGTGACGTCGATGACGACAACTGGAATAAGGGTGAATATGTTTACTTTATGTAGGCGTGACACCGCCCGCCTTTTCAAATGCGACATTAACACAATCTCACAATTAAGACTCAACATGAACTTTGACTGAAAATTCTACACACAAAATTTGCCGTGTTAGCTTTTAATTGTACATTCCCAGTAAAAAAAAGAGACTCCAAAAAAGTCATGAAAATGTAGAGTTTACGATGCGGAAGTAGTGCAAATTTCGATCCGATCTAATGATTTTTACATAGGGTTGTCATTGCAAGAAGTTCTCTTTTTCGATGCCTGGTCACTGAATTGGAAGCGATATTAAGAAAAATTCCCTTTTTTGTGTTTTATGATAATATTTTCATCTAGTAAAAGTGGTAAATAGTTGCCTTTTTTAACAATTCGTTTCTTTTTAAGTAAATAACTTTTAAATTTTAGACTAAAAATAATTCATAAATTTCATTAAAAAAATAAATTTTTTTTAAATTCTGGTGAGTATTTTCTAACACTATGGAGGAGTTACAAGGTTTTGTGTGACTAAAATAAGCTTCTACATGGTTTTTTGCTCACTCTCGGCAAATTTAAAATATCGATTTTTTGGAAGCAATGAAAATGTACTTCCGCTAGAATGACTTCCATTTTTTTCACTGGATTGTGAAAAGTTCCCGAAATTATAAAAGCTGTTGTTGTTTTTTTCATTGTTGTTATGCTTCATACAACGAATTCAGCGAATTCTTAGTAACGAATTCGTCGTATTGGGCGATATTCGTCGTTCGTCCAAGTTGTGTTCCCAGCATATGCATGTAAAACGAAAGATTATGGCATTAAATAATTTCAATGTGTGTGCAGAGTTTCAATAGAAACGTTTATGTGGAAACCTATAAATTTTTGTTTTTTTAGCTCTGAACTCTTTTATTAAATTCTTAAAATTTTTGATTCTGCGTATTTTGCTATTAATTTACAAAAAAAAACGTCTGTTTCTATTTTTGTCTAACATTCTCGATCTGAAGTTTCAGCAGTTTTTATTATACTTTTAAGTATCTTTTTTTTTTGTTTCGTTCTTTAAATAGTTATTATTATTTTTCTTTCTGATTCGACCTGAATTCATGGCAATTTGCTATTTTTAATGGTTTTATTGGACGAAGCTGTAAATGCAATTTTTCAATTAACGTTTTTTTCTCTATAGATTCATTCAATTTTGTAAATTTTATAACAATTTTCAGTTTGTACGTTAATTTCATTTAAAACGATTCGAGTTGATTTGCAATCGTTTTGAGCAAAAACTTTGTTAATTTTGTTCTCTATTAAATTACATTTTGCATACATTCGTTTCGAGTACCTTTAAATGCACATACAGTGACCGCTTCCAAGCAAATTGTCGTAAGTGAAATTTTGTTTTCAATTTTATTCAAAAGTTATTTTGCCACATGCTAGTACAGAGTTATTTCATTAATTTTGTTAACCCTAGAATGGTAAACATATTTTTTAGCTCCTTAATGGTAAACTTCGCTTGTGAGGCGACTTTTATAAAAAACACTTACATATATGACTTTAAAAACAACAAAATTTTAATAAACCAAATATAAAACACATTTGTTCAATGTTTTGTAACAAAAATAAACAGAAACCAGTTAATTTTTGTAAATATCTTAAACATATGCCAGACTTTTTTTGATCACATATTTTAATCACTAATTCTAAGAGATCGTTTAGAAATAAAATAAAAAAAATAAAAAGTTCCATTCGAGATAAAAAGAAATACTATTTTATCTTATTGTCATTAGGTCAAGTTAATATTTAAAAATATAATGTACAGTTTTGAAGTGGAAAAAAACTTTCTACACCAAAATAAATTTTGTAGTTTTTCAAACAATTTTTTGCGTCACATTGGCAACAGTTTGGTGATCTGTGCTCTAAAATGTATGGTTTCTTGCATTTTACGCAGATATATGTATACGCTCATTCGTTTTGATTTCGGGAAGAGAAATCATATTTTGATTTTTTGAAATTTTTTATGCCTGGTTCGTCTGCATAATCATCAGTGTAATGACCAATATCCTCACGTATTGCTGCACGAACTCTTTTTTGCATACGCGTCCTTTCGTCCAAACCAGTGGCGCACTAGTCGGTACTTAGGTCGTTGTCAATTTAGTATCTGCGCTTCATAAGCAGTCATCATAAAAAATTAAAAGGATTATAGGTATGCATATACTAATTTTTAGGGGGAAAAACTAACAAACTATTATATTCAAAAAATTGCATTTATTGGTAAACTTCGCCTCACAGGCAACTGACATATGTATTATTCGACAATGCAGCGAAGAAAACCAGAGCAAGTGTGGGCACAACCTCGTACAACAATCAACTGAGTTGGCACGAGCGCATGCTTAGGTAGGTGTAAACGATCAGAAAATATCGTTAAAAAATAATATTTGCTTCGCCTCACAGGCGATGTTTACCATTCTAGGGTTAATAATCTAGCTGTTTTTTTCTTCTTTCCATATACATATAAAAAGGATATTGAGAATTGACACAAAGGCTCATTTAATTAATTTCATGTTTTAAAAGAAATATATTAACAGTACAATTAATGTTCAATATTGACGAATTGGCACTAACAGTTGAAGTAACGCCATTTTAGCAAGAACTTTAATTTGCACTGTGCTGTGTAGCCAATCAAAAAATTGTTTTGACATTTCTACTAGTGGCCTGCGTAAGCAGTCTTGAAATGTAAATACGTCATGTTTTTTAAATGTACTCTCGTGGCATGCATTATACTAAGCCAATAATAAATGCTGTCGCAGTATAAACGAAGCACGACAATACATCCAGGTGTACGTTTATATGACTGTTAACAAGCGATGTCGCCAAGACGTCTTGTTCAAACAAACAATGAAAATAAGTACTGTTTATACATGTATACTGAACCAAAAATTTACCTAAATACTGCAAAATGAGGGTGTAGAATTGAAGAAATGTAGGTTATTATACAGCTAACAAATTCGTTATTCAAGTCTACGGATTTTTTTCGTTAAAGAAAATAATTTTCGTAAATAGTTAAATGGAACAAATTTCTTCATTTTGACTCTTATTGTTTCGTTATTTAGTGAGTGGTAAATATTACTAAAATGTAATCGAATTAAGTAAAAATTCTTATTTGTGATAACTAATTAATGTAGTTAATTTGAATATTATTTTATTTACTGTGAAGAAAATTTGTTCAAATGAAGTAATGCATTTAGTCTGTATGAATAATTTTTTTATTCATAATGAAGAATTGTTATTTACTTTAACTACCCTATTTTATTCAATTACTAAGCCCCTGTAGGAATATTTTCTTTCACCATTTAAGAAATTTTTATATAAATTGTAAGCGGTAAACTACTTTACAAATCGTATAAGCAGTTGTGTGTTTGTTTACTGTTTACAAATTACATAAAATTGTCTTAGTTAGCAAAAGATAATGCTATTAACGATACAAAATTTAATAAAGTTAAATTGTAATTAAAATAAAAACTATACAAATTACAAAAGTAGAAATTTATTATACAAAATGCAAGTATGTATTAATATTCATTAATAATAAATATGTACGTACTTAAATATAAAAGTATATATAAGGGTAAAACTAATTACATGTTTTGTTAATATGTAAGTCCAAGTTTGCTAGATTTGCTATTCTCTTCAAACACGGAGTGAATTTTTAAGCCGAACGTTTCAAAATTTTCACGAAAGCACTCTGGTTTTGGATATATGCATACACACACACACACACATATATATATATATATATATATATATATATATATATATATGTGTGTTGAGCATGATAAGAAAACATAGTTTGGATGAGGAGCATAATCAGGAAACATTACCATATTTTAAGAACCGTTTTCACTTTAATCACATATTGCACGTATACTTTAAAAACTTATTAATTTGAAAACCATTTTATAAATTTTTAGATTTTAATCTTAAACAACCTTACTATGTGTATTATTACTCCTTTGCTCTGTTATTTATCTCCGAAATGTTTAGAAGTGCAAAAATTTCTGAACTTTATAAAATGTTTTGCTTTACCGCACTACCATATTTTACTTTTGGTTTGAGCGATTTTGCGATTTTTATCGTAATCAGTACCGGCGTTCAAATCAAGTAACTGTGCGACTTTGGAATTTATTGCCCATTTTAAATGTCAGCTGTGTAATGTTTCTATTTTTCGCCCTAATGCAAGTTAAGTTGCTGGTGAAAAAAATTATTTTCTACGTGCTTAAAAAGCAATTTCTATAAATCAAAATGTTTAAAAGTGGAGTATTTTAAGTATTTGGGTATTTTATTTGTGTTTGTGTAATAAAGCGGTGATTTTTATGTTTTTGATCGTGTACTTAAAAGTCAGTCTTCTTCCTGACTTGTTTACTGCCAATTGTTGTGCAACATTTAAATAATATAAAGATTTCAAAAATAAATTTGAAACAGGAATTGAAAAAAATGGCTATTTTGTAATTTTCCGTCATTTGGAAAAATATTGATCTGCAAGTTGATACGGATGATAAGATCATCTAAAGGTTTTGTAGTACATTTTGGAAGATGCAGCAAATAAGGTAAGTAAGTAAGTGGCATGTTATTGAATGTGAAGAAAGCATACTTTAACAAATTCATTCCACCTAAGTAACGCCACATGCAACTCGTCATTACCTCAACGAGAAGTTCATAAAGCAATGTAGCAACTTGGCCAAATATTCCCACTTAATTCCACTTGTGTTTTTTTGTGTGCCTAACATGAGACCTGGTCAACATTTCTTGGGTGCTACAGTGCCTACACAAATGCGTAATACTCTACGCTGAGCTGCACCAACAACACATTATTCCAGCACTTTATATTGTTTCTACTGGGCCACCTTGAATAGCTGATGCTGCTTAACAGGCTTGCAAATACAATACATACAACAGTTCAATAGGTACCAGCAGCTCAGCGTATTGCGCAAATGCATCAAAACGGTTTGGAACAATATTTCAATATTAGAAATTTTACTTTTTCTCGCCGTTTATTTATTTTAAGAATCTAAAAAACTTTTGGGCCATTTCTTGGAAAATGCATTACCACAATAGCAGAAACAAATACTAAGCGAATGCTTAAACCCAATAAGTGTCTTAAATCCAAATATGAAGAGAATTTCGCTATCTTTAAAGTTCACAAAATATGTATGTGTCTACCAACTTAACAAAGGGAAGGTATAAAGGAATCAAAAAAAATTAAAGTCAAGGTATTTTTTATTTGTCGTAATTTACTCAAAGAACGTCATAACTAAAAAACTAGTTTGAAAGAAAACAAGTTTGAAGTGTTCAATTTACACAGAACTTAATGGAAAAAAGTTAAGTAAACAACATATTTGTATGAAACTTTAGCGCAATATGAAGAAACATGTGTGGATTAATTCTGCATCATTATCTCAAAATTCTACATTTTGAGTTATTACGTTCTTTGAGTAAATGAGCGATGTAAATATGTTGCACATTTATTAATCAACTTTATTACTTTCAGTTGCAACATCATTAAAGAAAGATCGTGAACTTGCAACTTGAACTTGAACTTATGCAAAAAAAATTTGTAAACTTAAAGTTGGTTTAATAAACGAATTTCGTATGGCAAATCCGGTTTTAATGCATGCTTTAACTTTAACAATCGTTTTTGCATAAGAGCAAAAATCTTTAAACAAAAGAAGCTACCCACCAAACAAAATTCTCCGAATTCGTAACGACTGGTCGAGAAAATCTTCCGATTTCGAAACCGAAATATTACCGAAATCGTAACAATTTTTGTATGAAATGGTTGACACGACTTTGCAACGGTATGTCGGTGCGAAATCGGTGCGTTATGTTGGTACAAATTTGTAACGGCATGTATGTAGGTACAATTTCTTTTTGGTTTTACAGCAGCGTATCGCTTCACCGTTATGTTGCTGCCATTGCCGAAATAATTTACAAATGCTCAATTTATTTTATATTTTCAACAATCCTTTTTTATCAACATACATATTTATTTTAAAAAAATTCACAGACTTTTACTTATGAATACAAAAATCACAGTTTTAATGTTTATTGTTCAAAGAAACTACCGAAATTTCTTACCGAATTCGCTACGAAAATCCTGACTTCAGACAAACTACCGAAATATCTTAACGAATTTGGTACGACAAGTCTGACTTAAGAAAAATTCGAAGAATTTGGTTTGTGGGGTATACACTGAAACTATAAGGTTTCAGTACACCTTTCCATTTTCTAATTATAATAATAACTTACATAAGTATGTAGTTATCCTCATTGCGTTAGATATTTTTGGGCCAGTAGCTTTTAGTCATTTGAATTTACATTATATTTTAAAATTCATTTTAATATCTCTCTTTTCTGTACAAAACCTACTGTCACAAAAATATCTGATTCGATTAGGTTAATTATATTAGTTATTACCATTATTAAAAAATTTAAAGGTGTACTAAAACTTTAAAGGTTCACTGTTCATTAACTTTTAGTATATTTTGTATGTTTTAGATACTTAAAACATTTATTTTCTATTTTTAGAGCATATATGTAATTAATCAGAGAATTAAGAACAATGCAGTGTATAAATTGTAAAATCTATCGGGCCTTTTCTGCAAATCATGGTTATTTTAAATCACGTCACATATATTTTATTCCAATTACCAACGCTATAAATCGTGCAATTAACAAAAGCAATGGTTAATATATATATTTATTTGGCATGTCATAATTTGCAGAACAGGCCCGTATATTTTGTTTTCATGTTAAATTTGTACAATTGGTGTACTACTTTTTTCCCACACTGTATTTATATGTTAACAAACCTTGTTCTTTCATTGGATTCTATGTATTCTATTCTATTTTATCTATATTCTATGTATTCGTGCACCCTAAAAAACCTCACTCTTTGCAATATATTCTATTGCTTAAATTACTTATTTCTTGCAAAATACGCGTATTCTTTAAAGAGGTCATAATGAATGAAAGAGTTGACTAAAAATCTATTTTATTAAATTTTTTTAAGGAAAAGCAGAACTTACATAAGTTACAAAATTCATATTCGTAAACATTAGATTTTTTTAAACATCAGATTAGAAATTAATACAATTAAGAAAGAAAAATTAAGCAATTTTTTATACTAAAATTAGTTTTTAAATAAGTCTTTAGGATTATTTTATTGCACGAATATATATTTTGTTTCTTAAGGATATGTAGAGAATTCTGCTGTGTTCCATAAAATTATTTCAATTTCAATTTATTCATTCATAACACGAATGATCGAAATATCATTTGGATTATTTGATTTGTTAACAAGAGCCTCCTTTTATAAATTTGTACAAGAAAAAGAAAAGTATTATAGCTATTTATTTAATTAAAATAGTTAAGGGTGTACAAATATGAACTTTGTATGTATGTATATGTATCTGAAAAAACAAGTTTGAGTTATTTTTCAAACAGAACCAAGATATTTGTAAACTGTTTTGCCTGTGAATTGAACAAGAATAAAAGTGAAGTTAATAAAAAGTTTTTGGTATTTTTGTTTATTAAATGAATTTACAAATAAGCATTCATTATGTAAGTAAATGGGTATATATACATATGTAATTATAAGTTGGCTACCTTTTTATATTAAGGGATCATACATTTATACATAAGTATGTACATAAGTATGTGCATACAATGGAACAAAAGTGGTAACATTTTAAATCTGAGTTAATTATTACATGAGTACTTTGAATATTAATTTAGTACCTTCGGAAAATGTAATGTAAAGTTTAATTTTTCCCAAAACTTTTTTTACATTTTGAATATTCTTAATTTTAAATTAAAATTTACAATTACAATTTTAAATTCTCAATCTCATTCGGAAGTTTCTTAATTTAAAATTGAAACTGTCATTTTCATTAAAATTTAAATTCTTTTTTTCATTTGGAATTTTGTTAATTTACAAAAACGATTTTTTTCAAATTTGAATAAAAAACTCAAACTAATAGAGAAGTGCTACATACGCAAGAAATACACCAATATACTCCTTTTTACTTGGACTACCTTTGTTTAGTTTAAAAAACAATACCGATTTTTTTGTTCATTCCTCAGAAAGTAACAGTTACTTCTTGATTTATACTTGATCTTCAGAAAACGAAATGGTAGTCATAAAGTAGCATGTCTTAAAGCAGCTTGTTCCAAACACACATACTGTAATACTTGCATTTGAGGTAAATAGCTTGTTACAAAAAATTGCAAATTGTACATATGGCTTGGACGTAGCTGTTTTAGAGTAATAATACGAAAAAAATAAAACTGCTATGAGCAACCCCTCATAATTTACAATTATAAATATTGTACTTATTTGTATTTTCAATTCAGTACATTTGTACATTGCTTACTCTCGCTCTCCCTCTCGCATTATTACTTGTAGTTACGACAAAATAAGCTATTTTAAAATATTAACCCCCATATGCAAAAAATTAACGTATGCTTGAAGTGTGCGTTAAAACAAAATTTCCATACAAAAACCGAGTTTAACGTACACTAGAAGCAAACGTTAATTTTTTGCATATGGGAATAAGACATTATGACACTGATATACATACATAAATTCCCAAAACGGTTAAAGTATTTTTTAAATAAAACAGCCGTTCCCTGGTATATGTGTAGTATATGTATACTTACGTTACATGTTTAAAATTGGAAAAAAGGAAAAACATAAATATCATTCAGATAGAACAATTAACTTTTAATCATTGTATTTAAATTTTTATTTAAATATATTAATTAGTTTTCACTTTTAATTGTGGCGTATACAATTCGTACTTTTCGTTTCACAAATAACTAAGAGAAATTAGTTTCGAAACCAATTTTTTTAAATTTCATAAATAAATTAATCTGATCAAATTTAACCATATTAAAAATAAAAACCATGGATTCGATTTTCAAACATAAACGCGAAAGAAATTCAATATAATTTAAACTCATCGTTATTTGTAAATCAAAAAATAAGAATTATCGCATGATTTAAACAAATTTAGAAATACAATTGTGTTATTTTATAACAAGATATTTTTAATGTTATTAAGGCATTACATATATTTTTGCATTTTTTTAAAATAATAACACGAAAAGGTCTATTACAAAACAAAAATTATTTTTTAAATGTTTTTGGTTTGAGATATTTTGTTTGAAGTTGTATTTTTTTTATAATTACTTTAAATGATCAAGCCTTGTCAATTGGACAAATATGTTCACATACATATTGCACTCAATCAACAAGAATGTATTATCTCAAAATTTTTAAATTTTCAGTAGAGACGAAAAACTATTTGTGATTACATTTTAAGAGAATTTGAAAATTCGAATACATTTTAAAATTTTGCAATTATTGGGGAAGAATATCGGGTTTGAAGTCACAATTAAAAAAAATTAGCAATTTTATCATAAAAAACAATCACATGTCAAATTAAAATCATGAAGAAAAACAAATTGCATCAACAAAAATTGGAATACGTTAAATTTTTAGTAGATAGATACTGATGTTGTTAGTTGCATTCTTGCCAAATGTGAAATTTTAAAAATTTCGAGTTAGTACCCTCTTGTTAATTAAGTGCGATATGTACATATGTATATTATATTTATACTAAACATATCCTTTTCATATACTTTGAACTAGATTTTTATTTGAAATTTATATTAAAATTAATCATTTGAAACTCTGTAGTTATTTTTTAAAGAGATCAGAATCTCAAATCAATATTATTTTTAACCTTTTGATGAAAATCGCATTTTGAATTTTCTATTCCGACTTATGTTAGGAACACAACTGAGACGGACGAGGAATTTTTCGTTGCAAACTTTCATTAGAAATAAAACACATTGATGCATATGAAAATTTACATATCACCGCCATCGAACGAAATTTGTCGTGCATGACAAACTCTGCGATAGATTTATTTCTATTTTTTACGCTGACAGACGACGAATAAACAGTTATTTCTTTCATTGCACACACAATAACCAGCTTTATCAATTATAAGAAATTTGTCGTTCGTCCTAGGTGAGTTCCCAGCATTATGCTATTCTAAAAGGGATTTCCCAGCAGAGATGGAATTATTTTCATTTTAAAAGTTAAATCAGTAAATTGTTTTAACATGTAGGCAACAACAAGTTAAGTTTTTTACATCAGTTTAGCACAACACCCTGCGGGCTATTTTAACAATTTTCGATATCAATATTAAAAAAATTATGGGCAACTATGGGCAATTGCATTTATGTATAAGAATAGCAAAAAATAAAAATTTGGTTTTTGTTTTTATGTACATATGTATATATACAGTGCCACAAGTCGAACGATCTCGATCTCAATTGGCAAGGAATGGACACCTAGTTAATTTCGTCACTTATCGGGTCATCTGAAATACAAATTAAAAAATAATTACATATATGCATATATTTTAGCGTGTGAGTTTAAAAAGAACTCTTATTAACTTACTTTTGTCATTTTTGTATCTCCTTTGATTATCAATCCAGCTCTTCAACTGCTGGGGTGTCCTCCTTTTAAGAATAGTTGATTGCTTTATGGCATCAACGCATTGCTGAAGGCTGGGAAGTTTTTCTAACTTTTGTAAGTCTCCAAATATGGCGTAAATAACTTTTCTTTCGGAACTGCTCCATCTGGACCGTTTTGTTTTGCCCATTACCGCTTCTAGATATAAGAAAATCTTGTAATACAAATAAAAATGGAATAACCATAGCATTTTTTATTTAAATCGAGAAAATTCCAATTAGTATTGAGAATTTCAATTTGAAATTGAAAAAATTTAATTTGAAATTAAGAAAATTCTAAAAGAAATTCGGAACTTTTAATATACATATAGAATCTAGCTAAATTATTTATACATAAAACAAGTACATTGTTGACCAACAGCCATATCATATAGGTCAATAAAAGACAGGTAAAACTTTGTAGAATGCTGGATATCGTTATGTACTTCAATTTCCTACAACTCTGTAGTACTAGTTATCTCTTCTATGTAAAAATACAAGCTTTTGGGACCCACGTTCGGTATTTTGGAACAAATAGTTTTCATTGAGAATAGGCAATCAGTCGTAAGAGTGGATCTGGAGTAGAGTTTTCGAATAGAATTTTCTTAAATTCAAATTGAAATTCTCAACTTTATTCCCAACATTCTCACTTTAAATGAAAAATGGTATAGTAACGGATACGTAAAAAAACTCTTTTCTTACAAATCACCCAAAAATCCCCTTTTTTTAAAAAGTACTTTTCCCAAAGAGAATCATTTACTAAAAAGTACTTTCCCCGAAAATCTCTATCTACTGTGGTTTCTGAGATATAAAGATACAAATTTAACCCTTTTTTATCCCTTTAGGGGGTAACTAAGCACTTTTTGGCCAGTTCAAAAAAATTATAAATTTTACTATCCCAGTTTCTTGTTTTTATTTTTTAAACAAATCTTTTTCTAAAAAGTGTGAATATGAGTTTTTTTTTTAAATAATCGACATTTTCTCTTAAAATGACGAATGAAATGTGTTTTAGTTGGTTTTTAATTTTGTTGGAACTAATGTTTCATAAAATACAACCTTTTACAAAAAAGTAATTTTATTAATTTAATTTATTGCATAGCAGTGCGCTTTTTAAATATGAACTTCGTATACTGCATATGGAATATTTATACACACATGTATGAAAATGTATGAATTATCATATTACATATCCATATACCCTCATTTATACAATGTACATACATACATACTTATATGTAAATTCATATTCATATTTATTAAAATTAATTTTTTAGATTTTAAACATAGCAGTTGTACATATTTGGTTAAACATTTGTTTGGAATAATTAAAAACATTTGATTCATCATTTTAAGGGCAAAGACATTTGATTCATCATTGATTATTTAAAAAACACAAAATTCATCTTCATAATGCAATTAATCATTAAGAAAAATTATAAATTTTTATACAAACACTAGTTTTCAATAAAATTTTTTGCAGTAATATGAACTTTGTTTCTTACTGTATATGAGCTTATATGTTATAAATACATTTCATACATTAGTCCATATATCAATTCATATATAATACTTTTGTCATGTATAATCCTATACATTTCCATACATGAATTCATATACATATGTATATTAAAAATATATGCACCATACATAATTTTTTTAGCTCGGTGGGTATTTATTTTAATTTTATTATAGCAAAAATAAACTTTTCTTGCATCTGGGAGTGTAATTTTGTAAATTTCTGCCTTACTTTACTCTCTCGTTGCAATTTTCTGCTAGCAAATATCCCTTTTGGACACGGTAAGTTTACTTTCCAAATTCTTAATTCAGTTGGGAGACAGACAGAAGGAGATAGTATTTCGTCCTGTCTTTCACACAGCTGAACTAAGACTTTGCAAAGTAAACTTTCCGTGTCAAAAAGGGGTAAAAGTAAATGAAAAGACCTATTAAATAATTTTTATAAAGTGATTAAAGGTTAAAATTTGAATTTTTTTAAAAATTTTTAATATCTGATATTGAATTGTATGTTTAATATTATCATTTACGTCCCTTTTCACAATGTATAGTTAAGAGTTAACTTGAACTTTAACTGACAGTTCTTCATATAAAACTTGCCGTTAAAGTCCCTGTTATCTTTTAACCACACATTGTGAAAAGGTACGTTAGAGGTTAACTGTGCTATTTTTTTTTCTTCTAACATTTACTCAATCGAAAACGTGAACAAATTTGAAAACGTGAGCACTAACGTTCTTAACGTTTAAGCCTGGTACGGAGTTCATACGGAAATTCAGGTTCTCATAAAAACTTTATGTAAAAAAAACTGAAATTCAGATTGGTAAATTTCATAAAGAAATTTCCATTTGCTAGTACGGACTTTCAAAAGAAAAATACACGGAATTTTTGAAATTTATAGCCTATCTTAGGGATTTATAAATATAAGTGGAGACTTTTTTCAGTCACTTGAAACAAAAATTAATGTTCATACAATTGTTTGGACACAGAATTTTTGACATTTCCAATTTTCATCAAACTGTTATTAATTTTTAGTGTTTTGTGTGTTTTAAATTCAAAAATAAATAAATTTGTTCGTATGCAAATTCTACATAAAAGGCTACAGGGTTATTTTTCCACGTAGAAATAAATGTAAGTTTACAAACGTGAAATTCCGTAAAACCTCCTACTGGATTTTATTTAATAAAAAAGAAAACAAATTTTACTTTTTCTAGAATAACTTAGTCTCCTTATTTTTTGCCAACAATATTAGGCAATAAATACATATTCTTTTTACCCGTCAAAAATTCATTAAACTTTTTTTAAATATCTACATAAGTGTATTAAATCTTATTAGATCATTGGTTTTTTTCATCACGTCACAATTTTCTATGACCCCACTTAATATTTTCATGAAGTATACCATTGTAACTCAACATAACTTGAAGTCAATATGTCCGACGTCGACCAGTAATACACCATCGACTAACTTACAAAATTTGTTTCAAATCAGTTCAATATTTGTATAAAAATTTATTAATTTTTTTAACCCCCGAACAAAAAAAGGGGTTTTTAAGTCTGTGGTGTGTATCTGTGTCCATTCGTGTCCACGTACAGACCAAACGGCTGGACCGATTTTGATTTAGTTTTTTTTGTTTGGAAGGTGACTTAACCGAAAAGGTTTTTAACTATGTTTGAAGAATATCGATTCAGTCGTTAAGAAGATATCACATATTTTCTAGATGTATCGGGGCTTTTAAAATTTTTAATTTTTGTTATTCTCCTATAGGGAGAAAATTTAAATGTAATGAAAAAAATCAATGACGTAGCTTGTTTTAATATACTAAGATATTTGAATAAAATGGAATGACTTTTTGAAGGGTAAAAAAGTTGTATTTCGTGAGGCTGTGTTATCTTAAATGATGTATGTATGTATAGGATATATCTTTAAAAATATTTTTTTACTCACCACTTTTAGAAAGAAGGAAAGCTGAATATTTCCCTCCTTTGCACTTTACGGTGCAGATTGTTCTATCCATCATCTGTACTTTCTTCGATTCCACTATGCACATCTTATCGTTGTGAAATTTTATTAAGGAAAACATCTGAAAAGCGTTATTAATTATTATTAATTACAAAATTATATAGACATATATGCATACAGACACTTACCCTTATATTTAAATGATCCTTCCGAAGTTTTTGTTGTGTTTGTGTTCTTGCGGCCTCTTTATCTGTATATGTATCAAAAACTAAAAACAAAGATCACACAAAATTACAGAACAATTTTTACAAGATATTGCAACATAAATTTATATGATTTTTTTACAAATTAAAAATTTGTTCGATGAATAGTTTTAAATTTTTTACTCAAAAATTACGTTATTGGAGATATGACTATTAATATAACTACATACATACATATGTAAATTTCAACTTACGCACAAGAAATTGGAAATAAAAGGCGAACAGTTTGTTCAAGTGAAAATTTAGTATTTTGTATGGAAAAAAACTAAATTTCACGTAAACAAACTTTTCGAAATTTTTTCACGATAAGGGGAATAATAAAATTTTTGAGACTCTACCTTGTGAACCGTAACAGTTATACGTTTGCGAATTTTACAATATACATACATGCATATCGTTACATCAATACTAAAAGATTCTAACTCATTATTTTTTAAATCAAGATTTTTGCATTTTTCAATATATTAAATGATCTTCCATCGAAAAATACAAAAAACTCAATTTCAAAAAAAATGATGAATTGAAGCCTTTCTATATTAAGGTAACGATATATATGTATACTGTAAAAATATCAAGCGTATACCAGTTACGGCTCACAACGTATAGTTTGACTTGAAAATTTCCACAATTACTCAAGGGCTTGTTCGGATATCCATCAGTGCTCAGGGTCACACCACCACTAATGCACTTTAGACGAAACTGTACCTTGTGAACCGTAACAGGTATGTATGTATGTATATGCGTGAGACTTTCATATTATTAATATCTACATATCTTTACCTCAATAGAAAGGGGCGCTAACTCATTATTTTTTTGAAATCGAGATTTTTGTATATTTGAAAGAAATATTAAGTTAGGGCCTTTCTATATTACGATAACGATATGTATGTATACTATAAAATTCTCAAGCGTATACGTGTTACGTTTCACAAGGTACAGTTTCACTTGAAAATTTTACCGACAAGTATGAAAAAAATTACATATGTATATCAAATTTTTACAAGAATAAGGAAATATTCGGATATACACATGCCGGTACTCTGCATCATACGACCAAACTTTTATTTCAAATGCAATACAATTTCACTGATAATCTTTTTTGCCATAGCCGCCATGTTTCTACCTCATACGCTTACCCGACTGTCAAGAAGGGTTATGTGTTTCGCGCGTTTCTTGTATATACATACATATTGTTTATTTACTCAAAGAACGTCACAACTCAAAAAAAACTATTTTGCTAGAAAACGATTTAAAAGTTTTCAATTTGCACACAAGATATTTGTATGAAATTTTTACAAAATGTAAAGAAAAATATAATTTTTGAGTTATGACGTTTTTTTGGTAAATGTGCGATATGTTTGTTGTAAATTTCTTTTACATTTATTTGAGCGTTATCTACTTCGTCGAGACACTTTAGTGATGCATTCCCGAATATTCCCAAATTTTTAACTTTAAAATTATTGGCTTGGCCCACGATTTCGAAACAGAACGTTAGATCGAATACTTATATACATACATATGTATGTAGGTTTTGTATGCAAGTTCTCTGTCGATATCTTGGGCCAGACGATCTTAAAACGCATGCATGTATGTATGTATGTACACTTACCTTTTTATTTCATTGGCTTTCCTTCACAAGATTTTTATACTTTTCCTTTTTTATACTTTTAGTTTTTTTTATTTTACATACTTTTTATTTCACAACTTAAAGTTAATACTTTCACCACAAAAACCAAACTTGAAATGAAATTAAAATTTTCTATGCTTAAAGCTAAGAAAAGTTCCGTTATAAAAATCAGAAATTTTTATATGAGAAAGATGAAATAGAAATATTATCCCCGAGTTGTCTTCATCTCTATCTCTCACTACATACCAAGAATAGTGATGCCAGATGAATTTGTTGATATTTCAAAGGTATACTTATCTTTTTATTTGAGGGTTACACGATCAAATTTAGCCTTTCAAAATTTCAATGCACTCACACTTTTTCACGAATGTATTCATATTTTTAAAATTTTCTACGAATTTGCAAAGGTTGCACTAGCAAGATTTCCTTTCAAGTTTTTTACACATATTTATTACCAAAAGTAATTTAAAAAAGCTGTATCATCGGCTGCACACCATTTCAGAGCAATTTTATTTTCAAGATTCCATCGCCAGATATCATTGTAATTATTATTTTATTCACATATATTTATTTTAATTCAATTAATATTTTTCGGTTTAATATAATATTATTTGTAATAACAGAGCACAGAAATCTACAGCGGTAGAATATTTGAAAGCAGAAACGAAAAATGTGCTAACTACAATTGCTGTCAACTATTTCTTTGCCTGTAAATTTGAACACAGAATGGGAAAAAATATTTGAAACCTATAGTTGCGGAATATTTAAAGCAAAAACAAAAAATTTGCTCATTATAATTGCTGTCAGCTGTTTCTTTTCCTGTAAATTTTGAACACAGAAATGGAAAAATATCTGAAAGTAAATTTTACACCAAGTTTTAATTATTGAAATTTGAAAAACAAATTTTGATCGTGCAACCTTCAAGTAAAAATTGCTTTGCAATCTTGTGTTAAGATTTTCGGGCAAAGAAACAGATGACAAAATTTCTAATCACCACATTTTTCGTTTTTGCTTTCAAATATTCTGTCGCTATAGCTCGTAGAAAAATATTCGACGTGACATACGTAATACGGGTGAATATTACACTACCCCGAAAAATTTAATAAAATAAATATACAATGTGAATAACATTTCTTTAAAATTCGGTGCCTACGTTACAGGTTCATTTTATGTCACTTTTGGCAATAAGCATGTGGGAAAAAGTGTTGGTTGTGTTATTTGTGTGACTTAGGCTGAGTTTACATCTGGCATTTCTTGTGTGTTTTGCCCAAAAAAAACATAACCAACTAATTACTAATGAAAAACTGTTTGATTCAGACATATATTTATTGCTTTAAATAGTTTGCAATCATTTTGGATTCTATAAAACTGTCTATTAATTAAGTATGAAACTGTTTAACTTAATAAATACATGTCTGAATCAAATAGTTTTTCATTAGTAATTAGTTGGTTATGCTTTTTTTATGCTTGTGTGGCATTTGGCAAACAGATGTAAGCCCGGCCTTAGATATAGAATAGGTGTTGTAGCACTAAAGTTTAAAGACCAATATTTTCTTTGAAATTTTTCACAAATACTGGTTGTCTAAAGTCACTTTAATTGAAAGCTGTGACGTAGACTTCACGCCTTCGGAATTCAAAGTAACTTATATACGTTTCTAAGATGCATTCGCAGCACATCATTGTATTTAAGGTTGCTTCAGACTATAATACAAGTATTAATACTTTTGTGGAAAATTCAGCTCTGACATGTTGAGTTGCTATTGTTTTTTTAGAAATTTTTGAAACAAATATAAGACCAGTGATGAATTTTTGTCAAAAGTATTAATACTTGTATTATAGTCTGAAAGAGCTTTTATTGGGCCTTGTTACGAGTGCCGTTTTATGACTTCGACTACGATGATTTTGTACTAGACTTAAGAACATTGCAACATTTTTTCTTTACGAGTAATAATCTCGGCAATTATTGCCTTGGCAATTGTCAAATTCGATTGCCGACAAAATATTTGCGTGTAGACCGTATGAATATGTGTTCGAATATAAATTAACCACCCAATGTTAAAATACATTGCTGAGCAATAATCTCTTAACACATGCTGTCAAATTAAAATAATATTAATTTTTTTTAACAAAACAGCAAGAAAAAATATTTTAAATTAATAAAATAAATATAATTTCAATTTTCAATTAAGAAAAGGACAATTTAAGTAAGTATATGCATAAAAATATAAATATATTTGAATGTACGTGTGCGCCACCTCTAGATACATAGTTAAACACAAGCAATTTGACGTCATCATTCTGCCGACGTTATTGCTTGTGTTAAGACACAACAAATTGAAATACGACACTCGTAATTAGGCCCATTATTTTATTCAAATATATATATATTTTTTATATCACTTACTATTTTTGGCGTAATATGATATTATTTTCTCAAGAATATTTGAAAGCAAATTAGCAGCAAATTTTAAAAATATGAATGCATTATGGAAAAGTTGTGAGTGCATTGATATGTGAAAGACAAAACTTGATCGTGTAACTCTTGTTTTTTTACTTGTGGGATATATCGGTCTGGCAACATATTTGAACAAATAAAATGAAGCAATGTATTGTTACAAGGTAGACTCATCGCTACATTAACTTCAACTAAGCCATATATAACCAGCTATTATTTATGACGTTTGACAGCTAGTGTAAAGTATTTCTTTACTGTTTCGATAAGTTCAACGGGTTAAGTTGGCTTTGAAATTAATTAAACTCCAAGGCATTTATATATAGCGTGCACATGCCTACACATATATATACATAGCGTGTACATGTAGAAACACAACAAGTGCATACCTTTAAATTCTGATATTAAATGGCATGGGCCATTCTATTGCTTCTTTGTCTTGAAAAATATAAAAACATTGGCACTAATCAAGGTATATTTATCAGGTCAATGCAATCGTCCTGGTCATTATAATATTGCAGGCATTGTGAGAAACTTTCTTCACAACAACAAAAAAATTATGATTTATCATAATAAAAAAACACAACGTCTTCGCATGTATGCTTGCATTAACAAAAATTTGACAACTGCTCTGCCGTTTTGTTAGTTGTTATGATGAATTTTTGTCAGTTAAAGACGCTATGTAATAAAATACCTTGGCGCAAATTCTGCAAACATTTGACAATAGCAATAAATTTTGAAAACAGTTGTTAATTGTCGAAATGCGTCTACCTTTAAATTGGCACAAATATGCAATAGTTATTTTGAAGCGATGACCATTATGTTGTGAGAAAGAGACCGAGATAGGTAGTCATCCAATCAGTGAAGCTAATATAGTGTTTTTTGAACTATAGTTTGTGTTTTTAAAATTTATGTACATTATAGTTTTTTTAACGCTTTTATTACTTCCACTTGTGCCAAATTAAACAACTATACACTCTATTATATACAAAACAAAACTTTTATTATAACTAAGATTAAGCAAATCTTTAAGTCTTGTAGACATAACTGCAAACAATCAACATATACATATGTATACTTGATGTTTGTTATACTTTAAACAAAAGATGTGTAAGCGTTAATACATGTTTATTTTATTAAATTTTATTTCTATGAGTTAGCGCAATTGTTTTCCAAAGTAATTTCTTACATTCTTAGTAAAATATTTATAAATATATAAATGGTAATTTATATGAGAGAACGGTTAAACCTGAATTTATTAAGCATAGTTTTTTCAATTAAAAAGTATAATGTTGCCTTTTATATATCACAACATAAGTACATATAAAATATGCATGTACGTGCCTTTATTGAACAATTTTGATTTTTTATTAGGTATTATAATATTATTTAATAAGTTTGGAGTAATGTAAGGTTTACAATGGAAGATGTTGGCGCGTCACTTCACTTTTTGTGTTTTGGATTCCTTTGTTTTTTTCTTGTGGAACTAAAATGTTTTCAACCATACGAAATCAGTAGCCAAGCGCCGATTAAAAAATCAATAAAGTAAAGACTAAAATGCAGGGAAGGAAAATGACTTCTAGGATTTTATACCAACTATGAAAATAAAATGTAAAACCAAAACGTAAATATATGTGTATAAAAATTTAGAAGCATACAATGAAAAACATAAACTTAGCAAAAATGTGTATAAAAATTCAGTATACAATAAAAATCAACATAAAAATATTAAGTATTACATTCATAAAAGTAAATTAAAGAGAACATAGGCAACATTAATGTACAATATAGTGGAAAATTGATATTTTCAAATTTTATCAAGTAACTCGCGGTACCAACAACGTCAAAAATGTACCATAAAAAGTACAATTGTACCATGATATCCATCCATGCTAGAATCAACTTAATTTGTGAACTATAAAAGCTCACATTAAAGGGAATTAAATTTTTCAAATATAAAATTTAGCAGTATCTACATACATATGTATTTATATTAACGTCATATTAAGTTAAAAGAAAATAATTTTTGTTTAATAAAAATATTAAACAACATATAAAATGCATAATTCAATAAAATTTATTCCTCCACAGTCTCTTTTTTTGTTCAAATTAATGTTAAAATTGTTTGTATCACCATCGCATCGAAGATTTCAAAAATTATAATATAATAAAAGCGCCAGGTTGACAGCACCAACCGTAAAGCAAACAGAAGCTTTGTTGCTAACCCCATGCTTTGTATTTTTTACTAAATATTTTAAACTAATAGCGCATATTGTTAATAATACAGTCATCTCCCTCGCTCCTTAACTTTGGATTGAGTTCAACACTAGTGAATCAATAAGGTATATTCCTAAGAACAGCTGACTGTTGGTAATATACCAGCAAAATAGCAAATCATTCAAGATTCACGTTTAATTTGCATATCTTCAATATAAATACATGACTTCCTTTAATTATATGACTTAATTTAATACAATTACTTTTTTATACTAACATGTGCGTTTATAAAGACAATAACGCAATTAAATAATACTCAGAAATATTGAGCTCCTACCCCGATATAATCAGCTGTGTTGTATACACAACCTTTTTAAATTGGTATCGATATGGACACAGTCCGAAGCAACCACAAACTTTTAACGCCGCCAAGAAATATAAACGATTTTATTAGAAAGTCTGGTACGTTTGGTTGACATGGAAAGGAGGTATATTTAGAAAACATGTTTCAAAGATATGCGTGTTATATCATAACGTTTCCAAAGTATGTAATTATTCGTAAAAGTTTTGTTATTTTAATTTGTTGGGAAATAAAAAGTTTATATCGGTTTTAATATAAAAATTAATAAAATATTTATAAATTTTCCTATTAAAAAAGACATATTTTTTTGGTTTTTGAAGCATGCATGCAGCACATATATATATATATATATATATATATATATATATGTATATCTACGTACAAAAGTGCAATGAATTTCTTAAAAATTTTATTTTATTTTTACTATTAATCAAATACGTACCAACTTGAAACCAAATAGCTTTGTGTAATGTGTCCATTTGCTTAGTACCTCAGAAGCATGGGACAGTTCGTGGAGCCGGTAGTTTGTGATTTTATCTTAAAATTAGCAGCATTTGCAGGAAAATAGTTTTTCGATAAACTTGTAAAATATTATTATCAGTGGCACTAAAAATTTGGTCAATATTTGGATTATTTATTTAACATTAAACACATTTACTATTTTGTCTTTTTTATAATCCACTTTTTTAAACTTTTAAAAATTTATTTCACCAGACAAGCTTAACTTTTTTTTTGTACGAAATGAAGAAATTTCTTAATTTTTATGTGTATTTATTTAATGTAAATGAAATAAAATTGTTAAACTCAACGAAATGTCTTCAATTCTACAGCCCATTTTTCAATTTTACGTATTTTTAGTTATTTAAAAATTTTTTATTCAATTCTAATATATTAAATTAGTTGAATTTTACGAAATTTTTTCAAATCTACAACGTTTCAGTTCATTAAGTCTTCTTATTGTTTTAAAGAAATTTTAACAGATTAATATTCAAAACCACACTTTTTTGGGAGTTAAATTAACAAAATTTATTAAAATAAACGATACATTATTCTAATTTACTTCCTTTAAAGACGTTAATTTAACTATTTTAGGTGTAGTTATGATTACCATGCGATTCTACTATTTTACCAGTGTTTTAACTAAAATTTAGTTTATTTAACAGAGTTTTAGATATTATTTTAACTAATTTTTATTCAAGCCAACATATTGTATTTTAGTACATTTTTAACAAAAATCTATTATTTGTTTTGAAGAAAATTTGTTTATATTAATAAATTTTCTTTAGATTTAAATAAAAAGATGGTGTATTTAACGATTTTTTTCGTTAAGGCTCTATTAAATTTTTTCGTTAATGTTACCTACGACATTTGGTTCAGTGTATGCTTGTTATTTTACATATTGTACTTTTGGGTGTGTGTGTAAGATTTAGATAATAAGCTATTATGTTTTATTAAGGGAGGTTTTTTAACGCAAGCGCACACAACTCATGTAAATGCATGTGTGCTTTTGTATGTGCGCAGAAAAATAAGAGAGCATACAAAAATTATGTAGGTATGTATGTATGTACATGCATGACGTTAGTATAGGCGTCAATGAGAGAAAAAAGCACAAGCAGCACAATTTCTTCAGTCACGCAGTATTTTCTTCTTTACTCTTATACCTGCAATAAGTTAAACAAACGTATTGCCGAACACGTTGTTTACCGTTTGTTTCACAAGATTTCACTGTAGTAAAGTATTTGAAATTGCCCTCATGTCTTAAAAGTTCTTATAAGACGTCTTTTGCAGGTCTGTAATTTCTACTGATTTTTTTTAGTTACATATGGGCAATTCCATACTGTCGTACGGGACAGTCGTACGCCTATAAAGTGGAAAAGAAATTTTTGTTTTGATTATTAGCCTAAGTTATGGCCCCTGATTAGCTCTATTTATGGTACTAAATGCAATTATAAGCAATTTTAAGTTTTAAAGATAATTGCAAAAAACTAAGAATGTCGTACGAGACAAAAAAAAGTAAGTAGGTTTTGTAGCAAACAATTAAAATCCACTTTCCCGCGAAACCTGAAATAATAAATTAATGTGACTAATTTTAGAATGAGGTGAGTCAATGGGTGGTATGATTAAAAAAAGTATTTGTTTTTTACTTAAGAATTTAAAAAAAAAAAAAACACATACAAATTTTTGGTTTCAAACAAATTTTTAAGTAAAAAGCAAATAATTTTTTTATTCATACTACCCAATGTTTCTTGAAATGGGCTAGATTTTACTAAAAATATATTAATAGCTTTTTTCTTATTTAAATTTAATTATAGTCGTATGGGACATGGCGTACGGGACATTTTGTTCTATCATGATGTTCAAATATTTTCTGGTGCTTTTTTGGGAAAATATGAATAATAAATTAAATAAAATAGAAGTAATTTTTAGTCAGGCTTAAGTTCAATAATTTCAATTCTTACTGAATGAAATATTTTTATTAATTAACGATCGTAAAAGATAAGCAAGAATAACTAAACATACTTAGGTAGAGTAATATAATTTCGTGCTAACGTAAATAGAAAAATGAAAAACAGAAAATTAATAGTGATACTTATAAATATATTTACCAAAGGTAAATCAATTGTATACACAACAATCGTTTCTCATATTCCGTTTCATTGAAAATTTAAGTTAAATAGCTGATGTTAATAAGAATCTCTACCCAAGTAGATAGACTAGGGTGCTGATGAAGTGCGTCGCTGCACAGAAAAGTATCGGTATTTCCCCCAGCTTAAAGTCTAAGTTTAATTTTTCTTCTCTTCTTTAGAAACTCACATTAATTAATAAAAATATTTCATTCAATAAGAATTGAAATTACTGAACTCAAGCCTGACAAAAAATTATTTCTGATTAAAAATCACTAAAGTTCAATTAAAATTTACAAATGTTTCAAATAAAATAGAAGTATTCAATGTGTTTACTTTAATATAACGACGAACATAAAGGGAAATGCATAATGAGATGAAAAAGTAATTATATTTCACAAAATAGGCAAAATTAAAAACGTATAGTATTGGGTACATTAATTTTAGTTTTTTTTTTGAATATGCAGTTTTAGCTGCTTTCACTTCCTGACCTTTGCAACAGAAGAAGTGCAATTTAGATACATATGTGTGGTATAATTTTTATGTTTTTCTACTTTTCGTCCAAGTTATACAACGAAAAGTACTTCTCAATATCATCGGATGGTATAAAATACATTTTAATACCTTGATAAAAAGCAAATGCTTCGGGTATAATAAGGTTTTTTGACTTTGCATTTCAAGTATACGTTCATACCGCTTTTTCTCTTCTCAAAATCTTCTTTATTTGCTTCAGCTAAAGCTTTTGACTTTTTCCTAGCGTTACGAGATCTTTCTCGGCTTTTTAATTTATAGTTTTGTAATTTAATTTAATTTTCTTTTGATTTTTCTCTGTACCGTTTGCAATTCTCGCTGTTTTTATTCATCTTGATTAAAATAATTGAATTATAGAATGCTATTCCAAAAATAATTAGTTATTAAAGAAAATATTTTTTTAATACTTTCGAATTTTACACAAGCTATGTCGTACGGGACAAATTTTGCATAGGCGCCTAGTTCGCAATTCTCTTTATTTTCAAAATATTTTTTTATGTTAATTGCAAAAAAAAATTTTCTGTTTTTAATCATTACTTTCTTCAAGCAGTTTCGATGTATTGATACAAAAGGGTGTTTTTCAATTTCGCACGGGACATTAAATTAAGGAATAATGCAAAGCAAAATTGTATAGTTATTTTTTTATCGTATTGAACCTTAGGCACTATTTTCTAACCCCTGATATCCTTACGAGAGAGAAAAACTCAATATATAACAATTAGAGCTAAGAATATTTTTCAAAACAAAAATTGCTCTTAAAATAACAAAAAAAAATTTTAAAAAAAGTTTCACTTGCTTGACTTTGGACATGAATATCTCGAAATGAGTAATGAATAAATGCAAAACTTTTGCAGATTTATTAAATTTCATTGTTTTTCTTTTAAAATTTGCAACAAAAAAATTCATGAACTCTTAATTTTTTTTGTCTCGATAGACCTTCTGAGAGAAATGCCCATATGTTAATATGATACTCATTTTCATCTCACTTGAAAACAGTGTTGTGGAAGTAAATCGCAACGAGAAAATCAAAAAAATTTAACTCATCTTCTTTCAAATTATTTTTCATCTAAATTCGGATGCTAGAGCACATGCTGTTAATTTGTGTATTCTAAAAATAAAAAAAATAATAAAGTCCTAACTCACAAGCAAGTTTTTAAAAACAATTCGGTATGCTTTTATAATTTAATACAATTAAGGTCAAAAAAGTATAATTTTTAAAAGTTGTTGGTATAATTTTAAAATGCTCAATCCCATCCCTGATATACACTACTTGCAAGTAATTACTGGCATGTGACAACGGGCTGTTAGTGAGAGTTCAAGTTCCTTGAAGTATCGAAATGATTTATAAATATGAAATTATTATATAATAGAAATCCCAAGCGGGCAACTCAAAGGATGAAATTTCGAGTCATTACGATCATATTAATTACCATTTTGCATTAAAGGTTTTGTTTGGTCAGTTTGGGATCATTACACAGGTCTGAATTTTTGTTGATTAACATCCCTACAAGAAATGAATGAATGAAACTAACACAACAAAAAATTGTTTACTAACACATTTGCAACACTTTGCATCGAATTCAAGTGACAGTAAATTGATCATTCATTTGACCGGTAGTGATGATGGATTTATTTATTAATTATATTTGCTCCATTCTAGTATATATGTTAGAGTGCAACATCTCTATGGCAAAAAGGAAAAAGTGCTTAAGTCGAGATAAGCGGATTTTGAGTTAATGGTACCGCCGTAATCTGCATATTTAAAAGTACTCCTGGTCAAAATCTCAATTAGTTTGTGTGATTTTTCAGGAAGATATAGCACTATGACTTGTAGCTTATATTTTTTAGACTTCTAATCTCATTTGGCATAATTAGGGATGAAACGATACCCACTAAGGTATCGATACTTTTACTTCATACGGCATCGGTTTAGAAGTATCGATACATACTCAGTATCGAATAAAAAGCATCGATACTTACTTGTATCGGTCAAGCTTTTCACATGATTTAATGTAGTGAAAACAAAATTAATTATCCACCAAACCAAATGCTGCTAATTCGTAAAGAATTCTTAACGACTAGTCGACAAAATTTTCCGATTTCGGAAGCGCTTAATATAAGAAATAACTAATTGTTTAAATTTCTTGCAGACGAGTTTTGGTAGAATTTATTTATGAAAATACTCCTTCAACAAACTAATTTTCCTGAATAACAAAAATTTTAAAGTTCAATTTTGTTAAAAAGATAACTATAAAAATTGCCAATAAATTCATTTATCGCCAGCAAAATCGACATTTCGCCAAATCAAAAACTTAGACCCCAAACAAAGTGGAAAAATTGCCAGGTTTGGGCTGGACTGGAGCATAAGATATAGTCGAGATGACATTTTAAATGTTTGTGCAAATTCGTTTTGTTCCCCCAATAACGCACGCTTTTAAAATAATACTTGCAGCTCGCAATTTTATCGTCTTTTTTTATAAAAAATTTGATTTGGGTGGTCCCATTTTCACGAACTTACTCTAATATATATTCTAGATATAAATTTACATTAAACACGAACAAAAAAAATTGTGTTAAACTGGCGTCATGTTTAACTTTTTTGTAGCCAATAAGAAATGAGTATATTTGACCGATACGAATACTTTTTACCGATACCTAATTGCTACTCGGTAGTAGAGTATCGATACCAAAAGTACTTGGTTTCTAAGAAAAAGTATCGAGTATTTACTTGTATTTACTGGCATCGTTTCATCCCTAGTTGCAACAGTATCTTCTGGTCACGTGATTAATGCTCATTTACTTCAATAACGCCAGAACTAAAAAAACTAGTTTTACAGCTTAACTTAATGAAAGAACAAAATTGTATTCTTTGTGATACATACATACTAAAAAAATCCTTCCTGATTAAAATTTTATTTTTCTCTCAAAAATTGATTATACGAGATGTTTGTATGAAATTTTGACACAATATGAATAACGATGAGGATTGATTTGCCATTATGAACACAAAAATTTCATATATTGAGTTATGACGTTATTGAAATAAATGAGCGATATGGCTGGGAATGATCACGCCAGCACGAAAGTAATTACTTTAGTGAGTAAAAAGCTGGCGTAAGTAAAATTTCAAAAGGACAAAATTTGCTCCATTCAAAAAATGATTTAAAAAAATTTAAAATCATGAAAAACGTTCTTGGCAAAATTTAAAACTTATTATTAAAAAACATGGTGCTTAGTTTTTTTTAGAACGTGAACCAAAAAAAACCGAAATTTACATATTAACAATTTCATCTTTGCTTATGGGCGTGCTTGATTGAGAGTGAAAAATCACGCACGCAATCATCTCTAGTAAGTATTCCACTTATAAACGTTGTGCTAGGAACACAACTGGGACGAACGACGAATCTTTCGGTGCGAACTTTCGTCATAAAAAATAAAACACATTTGTGCATATGAAAATGACCACAACACCGCCGTAAAACGAAATTCGTCGTGCGTGACAAACTCTGAGATAGATTTATTTCTATTTTGTACGCCGACGAACGATGAAAAAACAAAATTGAGAGAAAATGCTCTCTTCTCTCTCTCCGTTTTTGTACACACAACAACCAACTTTATCAAATATGAGAAAAGAATTCGTCGTTATTGTGCTTTACACGACGAATTTACGCAGCGAATGGTTATCGACGAATTCGTCGACGTGGACGAAATTCATCGTTCGTCCCAATTGTGTTCCTAGCATTACTCGTATGTTCAGAGATTTATAATGTGATTAAAATCGCTTCAAATGAATTTTCCATCATACCAAAAATATACATATGTATGTATGTATTTATGTAAATAAATTTTGTGTTTTGGCACATGCGATAATATGGCTCAAATTGATTGTTATTTGGGATTATTTTTTATATGTAATTGCTTCAAAAACTTACCCTTTATAGTTGTTCGTTATTTGCTCTGCAATTTATGGTTGCTGCTGTTGTTTGTGCATCAGCTGCTGAAGTTAAAATCAATTTAACTTGATGAAGCATGTACCGGGGTTTAACATCAATTTTTCTTTTTCAATAAACAAAAATTCATAGTTTTTGCTCACCGTTAGATTTTGCATCAAACATAAAGAAATCACATGAAATTTTAGTTAAAACAAAAAATTTATTAAATTTAATTTTGGGGCTTTCAAAACGATTTTGCAAAGAACAAAATTCACATGATTTATTTTGAAAACTGAAAAGAGAATAAGAAAAACAAAGAGAAAAGTTAGTTTATTTATAAAGTCAATTTCATATTTTATTTTATTTTTATTTTTTTTTTCTTAAATTGAAAACAAAAACTAAAAGTAAAGCATAAGAATTTATTTATTTTACAAAAATAATTTGAAAAGATTATTTTAAAAAGTAGAAATGTTTTCAACAAACCAAAATTATAGTGTCAAGCGTTGCGTTAGCAGCAGGGTACGTATTTTCAGTATATTTAAACGTATAAAATTGCTCTAATTTGGGTTGGACTCTAAAAAAAATACTTTTTGCAGGTGGAGGAACTTTGTTCAAGAAGATTTTTCTTGAATTTTTGTTACTCAAACCCAATTTTTTGAAAAGCACTTTTTTCAAAATACTTTTTTTTCAAAAGTTAAATGTACTTTTTACAATGTGCTTTATTCTAAAAGTATTTAAAAAAAAGCTATTTTTCGACAAGTCGTTTTTTAAAAAGGTAATTTTTGAAGGTACTTTTTTAAAATTTTGTTTCAAATGTAATTTTTTCTGAATATACAATTTTAAAATATATTACCTACAGTTTAAAAGGTATATATTTAAAAAAAATATAATTCTCTTTTTTAAAAAGGTATATTTTTCAAGAGGTACTTTTCTACAAAATGTTGTATTTTGTAAATACAAAAGAACTCTTTTTAGAGCCGAAGGAATATTTTTCAAAATACGATTTTTTCGAAAGTTACTTTTCTCTAAAGATGATTTTTTTATTAAAAGCTAGTCTTTAAAAAGTAGTATTTTAAAAAGGCACCTTTTTAGGATATTTTTTTAAAAGGGTATTTTTTTAGAATGCAGCTGATTCAAAAGGAATGCCTACTACTTTTACTAGGTGTTACCTTCTTTAGGAAAGGGATAGTAATAGAGAAGACAGGCGGTGAAGGAAGAGACAGAGAGAAAAGCTTTATTCTTTTTTACAGCTCTGCTTTTTGCATGTTTTTAATAATGCAGAGTTGCAGCGCCTCTGGTCAGAGTAGCAAGCCGAGCAAAAAATTTCGGCGGCGGCTGAAAGACAAATATTTTCGGCAGCGGCGGATGAACGGCTTAACGCCGATTTGTTTTAAGCATTTGAAAAAAAAATTTTAACCCAGTCTGTTTTTAGAAAAATACGTGAATTATTGAATCACCACATTGTAACATTATTTATTTTGCAATAGTTTGAATATTGCAGTAATTGATATCCTAAAAAATAGCTTCGTAAACTATTTGTTAAATCATAGAAACATATTCTAGATTATTAGGGCAATTATGAATAAAATTTCGAGAGAAATTTCTCATTTTTCAAATTAGAATTACTTTCCCTATTACTTGCTATTAGTTGGAATTTTTCCCCGGGAAAAATTTCTCGCGGAATTTTATTCATGATTGCCTTCTACATAAATTTTATTTAAGTTTTCCGATTGAATTAAAAATTAATTACTTTATTGGAACACTGCTACGGATCAACAAACAAAAAGCTTTGAACAATTAATTATCAAAAAGTCGCCTGACTGCTTAAACAAAAAAGACAATGTAAACGTCCATGAATTTAAGAACGGACTCCAAAAGAGAACGTAAGTGTTGTCGCAGCTACGTTACCATTCACATAAACATTTTCTTTTTATGTGGAAGCAAAAACAACTATATTTCCGGGACGCTCGCTATCATATTAAATACGAAATTTGAAAAAGTATAAAAAATAAAAGACAAAATAACGGGTGAGCACTAAGCCGCCGAAAAGCCGAGTGGTTCGGCGGCGGCTCGGCTTTTGTAAAAAAAATGGCTGACTGGCTAGCCGCCAGCTACGCCGGTACGGCTTGCTACTCTGCCTCTGGTGTTAAATGAGGCGTATTAATTTTTTTTCTTTTTTTTTGAAGCTGTGGTTAGTAGCCATTTTATTCCTTATGTTACTTCGCCGGTGATTCTACTACACATCGATGGAAAGCGCTCTGATGTTACATTAGGATTAGTATGTGCTGAAGTTCAGTGACCAGTGACTATGCCTTCAGCACTTGAATATTCCTAGAACAACTGACACAAAGAGGGCGCTAATGCACATCACCATGGTAAATACAAAAAAAATCACGTTTACATCGTGATTTAAATATGGCACAAGTGACTGAAGAAATTGCAAAATATGCAGGGAAGTATTTAACAAAACTCAAGTCACACCCTAATCCATTTGCTCGTAATATCTTGAACTTTACTAAATACATCCGATTTAAAAAGAGGGACACTAGGGCCTTCCGGATGAAACTTCTTGAAAATATTTTTGTGCTTAATACGGCACTTACATACATATCTATTATTAATTACTATCACTCAGTTTACGTCCGACATTGATCGGACCAATAATTATATATTTAGACTCAAGATTTAAGTGTAAATGCTTATTGTTAGTTAATTTTTGAAGGTACAATAAATAAATATCAGTAAAAAAGTTAACTTTTTAAACTGTTGTTCCCCAAAAGGTTTTTTTTTTCAAAAGTTACTAACTTAAATTATGGTTGGCTATAGTAGACCTTTTACATTTTGTAGCTTTCGTAAAAATTTACTGCATTTTGTTTTTGCTGTGTTTTAAATTGACCCAGATTAAGTAAACCTAGAAGACGCAAGAGATATACAGGGCCATCCAAGAATTCCTCTATTTATTTAATAAATTCAGTAAAGTGCGACTTTAACTCACGCTCGAAGGGCTCAGTAAGAACAATAGATATGTTATACTTTACGAACCTTAGCCTATATATGTATATCTGTGGCAATAAAAGAAAAGTGGTTAAGTCATATTTTACTGATTTGCAGGAGAGCACTTTTAAGCGTTCAAGTCAATTTATTTCTTTTACAGTTAAATAGGGAAATTCTCTGTTAACATTTATTTTTTAAGCAAACATCGTTCTACACACTAGAAGTAATACATTTGAGTTGAAATATACGAATTAAGCTATCAATTAAGCTATTATTCCAATTGATATTAGAAGTCTAAAAAATATAAGCTGCAAGTAATTTTGCTATAACTTCCTGAAAAATTGCACAAATTAATTGAGATTTTGGCCAGGGGTACTTTCAAATATGCTGACTACGGTGGTACCATTAACTCAAAAAAATCAGCTTATCTCCACTTAAGCACTTTTGCCTTTTTGCCACAGATATAGTTTTGGAATTTTTTTCGTTTTTGGGATTTTTTTTGGTTTTGAGCGTTTTTTTAATACGGCGTTCTTTAGTTTTGGCTATTTTTTTTTTAGTTTTGACGCTTTTTTCTCGTTTTGGCGATTTTTGTCGGTTTTTGACGTTTTTTTGAATTTTTTTTTATTTTGGCGATTTATTTTAGTCTTAGAAATTTTTTTTAATTTGATGCTGGGTTTAATGTCGACGTCGTTGACGGCGTCTTAACGCTGAAATTGCGATGTTTGTCGTAAAATTTAATTTTGCTGTTAATGTAAACGCCGTCGACGACGTTAACACAGCTGTGTACTACTACATTGAATATACAACAAAATTGAAAATACAACCACATTGAATATACAACAACATTGAGCAACAGCGCATCGACGTCGAAAAAGTTGAAACAGATTGGACTTTTTCGGCGTCGAATTTCTTACGGCGTTGAGATTAACTGCGCTCATACAATTTCATACGATTCAACTTTTTTTTTGATATTTGACGCCGTCGACGACGCCGACATTAACTCTAGCATGACGTTTTTTTTCGTTTTGGCTATTTTTTTTAGATTTTTGTCGATTTTTTTTGCGATTTTATAATTTTGGAACTTTTTAGTTTTACCGTTTATGAACATTTCAAGAGTTTGCTTCTTACGGTTTCCATTACATTTTCATTACGTTTTCAATATTACTTAGTCAAAATTACATTAAATGATAGAACACCCTTTAATTTTTTTTTTTTAATTTTAATGTTAATTGTTGTAGTATTTATAGGAATACACTAATTTTACAAATTTCAAGTGTCAGTATACATAAATAAATACATAAAATTTTATGTATATTACATGGGATTTTAACATTTTTCGTTGCTCGTTTTGGAACACCCTTTAATTTGTAATTCTCATGTGCTTGTTGCTGTAGCGGCCAAAGTTCTACATACTCTATTCAAGTTTCTTACGATTCTCGAGAAAATAGCCGGTGCCGGACAGACAGACAGACGGACAGCGTAGCGAAAACAATAGGGTGACTTTTCACCTTTGGTGTACGGAACCCTAATAATTTAATTTTTGAGATGTTACCTTTATAAAAGACACTCTTTCAAAAATACTTTTTTAAAATGTGCTTTTTATAAAAATACTTGTTGACACAAATTTAACGCGATAAAATACGTTATGGCTTCTGTAGGGTATTAAGGGCAGCTCCAGGTCACTGTACGTAGTATTGCATTGTCTTCCGCTTTTAAAATTCAGAAAATTTTGATTTGAACAAATGTTGCAAAAGATTAAACAGAAGCTGATTGAAAATGGTCTTTGCTTGAAAGTTATCATTCATCAATGCATTTCTTTTAATTAACATTACAAGTTTGTGGAACACATTGTATACAACTTCTTTTGCATATTCACATATAGTATAAAGAAATCGCATTCTGAGCCACAGTGAGTAGTCTGTTTCTTGCGGTCTCTAAAATCACTCGTAATATGTACATACATATGTACTTATGTATGTCTGTATGTACGAGTATGTACATTGTTCAACATCAGAGAACCAACACTTTAATGATTAAACAAATTTTAGTTCTTAATAAAGTTTGATTTTTTTTCAAACAATAAACTGAACTTTTATTTTATAACTTCTACAGAAGATTTCATCATTAATTTAAGCGCCTAAAGTTTTAAAGTTTTTGTTGGCCACCACTCTTCGTCTTTATCAAGTTTACAGTTTAACTAACCGCTGCTTAAAAATAATATTGAATTTTATTTTAGATTCGTTTCTTTTTATTTTTGCTATTTTGAACACATAATTAATAAGTTTTGCTCTAATTATTTGTAAATCTACTCTTATACCCTACAGTGAATGGTGCAAGTACTTGCACATAAGAAACACGTATTACCAGTAGCACTATACTATACATAGTACATGTATGTATATGTATATATGTACATAAATAAGTTTTAGTTATTGATTAATTAAAATGGTTTTATGCATTTCTGTTGTTTGTGTTTATGCTTTAAACTTTATGATAAAAAAAAAATTATGTATGTGCTCTAATAAACAAATGTGAAGTAAGATTTTAAAGAATGAATTAAGTTATAATTTTAATTATCCAATCTTAATGTTTTAAATAATTGGATTTTAAAATTTAAATAATAGTGCACACAAAGTGTAGGGTATTGAAATATTTCTTATGTATCTTTATTTCAATGTCTTAATGGATGCCTGTCTCTAACGGCTAAATGATGCTTTTGAGAGAGAAAAAAATACTTAAGTTTAAAACTTTTCCAAGCTTTTTCTCTAACTTTTTTTTTTTCAACAGCCATTATCATTAATTTATTTAATAACTGCAATTAAGTTTTAATGGTAATTAAAATTACTATGTATCGCCAAATGGGATAGTTTATGTTATGTATTTATTATACGAGTACACACATTTTCTAGACATTCAAATGCGTTTTATCACAATTTTAAATTTAAATTTCAAATCAATGAATATTGTGAGAATAAAATTAGTGTAAATTAGCAGCGTTGTCAACTCGGTGCTTTTGGACCGTTTCTAGTACTTTTTGAAATTTTCGACGCGAGAAATTTTGAAGTTAGTGCTCAGTGCTTTTTAAATTAATTTTTAGTGCTTTTTGTTTCGTGGCGGTGGCACTAGACGCAAAATTCAAAAATAAATTTCAGTATCTATTTTTTTTTCGAGGAAGGCTATCGTTCAAACAGCAGAACATTTCATAAAATTCGAATAAGGTTGTACAATGCTTGCTTTAACATTTTAAGCATAATTAATGTAAAGAAGACATTAAGCAAGTAGGTACCCAAATATAGTTTAATAGCACCATTTTGTCTAGTTACTATAACAGTGGATGGAGAATGGAGAAACTTTAAGTCCAATGTCGAGTTTTGGGCAGAAGTAAAATCTAATAAGTTTATGTCAATTTAATGGATATAAACTCGTTTGAGGCATTATCAAAAACTGCATTTCCATCAATCTTTTGTTACTTCAATGTTTAAGCGCGCAGAAGAAGATTTTTTTACCTCTACGACTTTATTTAAGTCTAACAAACGTAACAATATATCCTTACACTTTGTTATAACTTCGCTTCATAATAAAAAAGGTTTGAAACGACAAAATTTAATTGTGAATATACTTTTTTATACACTAAGGGGAAAAACGTGCTAAAATCAAGATTTTACAATCAAAACTCAAATCATTTTAATATTTATAGTCTGTTAAATGCGAAAGTTCTTGATTCAAGAATAAAATGTTGATTTTTTTAAGATCAAATTCAAGATTTTTTTCTTAATAAAAATCTTAAATTAAGATAATATTCTTAACAATTTAAGGATATAATCTTAAAATTAATATTACCTTCTTGATTTTAAGACTGCGCTATTAAAGCTTAAGTCCACGTTTTTGATTTTAAGAATTCATTCTATAAATTAAGATTTTATGTTAAATTTGAGAACGTCAATCTTACTGACCAAATTTCAAGATTGAGATATTAAGATCTCTGCAATTTAAATTGAAGAATTTTGTTCTTAAATTTAGATCGATTTATTCTCTCAGGCCCAAATTCACAGTCATTAAGTTAGCTAATAGCAAGAGTTTAATCAATAATATTTGATTCACAGCTTTTGGTTTAACATTAGTTAAACCGCCAAACGTCATTGGTTAAGAAATAGTTTTATACAACAGCTGCTTCGTTGTAAACTTTATCAGTATTGATGTTTTGTGAACAACATAATATCCTGTGGTGAATAATTCTTCATCTTCTTTGTGTTTAGCTGTAATACAATCTTTTTTCTATTTTCTATTATGTTTTGGTTTTCCCGAACCAATTTCTGCACTAAGTTAATATCTTTCACGATAAACTTAGATGAGCGACACTTATTTTTATCAATTTTTAAGAAAGAATATAATAAATGTAATCAAAAAGTATTAGTTAAACAATAGTTATCATTTTATTTTACTAATAATTAATTAGAATTAAAACGTGCATCGGATGCCTCAAATTTGAAGTTTTAGGTATAAAATGCAAGGTCAACCGATCCCTATATATCTTATATACATATTTATGTATAACAATTTTTTTAATATAATAAAATAATTAAATTTAGTGCTTTTTTACTTAAATAAATCGTTTTTTTTCATAGTTTCAGTGCTCTTTGAAATTTAAAAGTTGACAACACAGTAAATTAGACGCCTTAAACAAATTTAAAACAAATACTTACGAATTTAAATAAATGAAAAAAAAATATTCAATATAATTTTTTTGTTTTGAAATTTCTATTCGCTGATTTCAAGATCAAGACGAATATTAACGAACATTAGGGCCAGATATTTAAAAATATTTTATACAAATTAAAGTTGTCGTCTACACGCAAAGAAAAAATATAGTTGAGGTAACCATAATCAAACAGCAACATACTATGATTAAATTATATGGTTGCAGTCAAATCATATTATTGTTGATAAAAAATCTTTATATATAATAACAAAAAATTTCAAAAAAAAATCTAAAAAAAAATATTTCAATTGTCAGAGTTAGTTTTCTAAGATCGTGCGGTTTCAAATCGAGCTGTTTACATAAAAGGTTCCATTGTTATTTACATTATATTAATTTTACATAATAATACAAATTATATTGCAGTCATAAATTTTTAGGTTAGGTTATATTAGGAAGGGTGGTGCATTGTGATTCCTTTCTGTTGCCCAAAAAAGTAATATTTACACTCCCATTTGCAGCCAGAAGTGACCCTATTATCCATCAATAAGCCACCGACATCAGTAATGCTTTCATGGAAATGACTGCACAGCCATCTAAGCCTATGACGTTGCAGCTTCGGACAATGACAGATAAGAGTCTAAACACAATATTTGCGATGCAGTGCGATTTCTCGTTGCAGGAGAGAAAAATAACCATAATACAACAGAAGATGGCGACCGCAATACCTGTCATTGTTTGTTTAAATTTTTATTAATTTTATACATTAGCAGATATATTTGATATATTTTTTAAGCTTTTATAATCTATGACAAAAATGTTGGAACTTCAAAATCATGTTTTTTTTTTAAATAATGTTGTGAACACTGCCAATTATTCAAAAAATACGGCAACGTCAGCAAGAGAGAATGAGTGCCAAAAATTGAGACAATAGGAAAGTCCGCAATGAAAATAAAATAGATTTAAATTTTATTCCGTCCCGCACTGCGGATTTTTACTACAAAATCGTATGAAAAACTGCACCGCATTAAATAATCGTTACATTATGTTCAGAGTTTAATATGTTTAATGGTTTCTGGTTCCACTTCATTCCCGCACATCCTACAAAAATCTGGAGTGCCAGTCTCCCAAATGTTGGTTCTTGCTCTGATCGAGCAGTGACCTGTCAACACGCCTATCATGATTCACATCGCCTTCCTATTCATGTCCAGTAATAGTTTAGCTCTTCCTGAGTCAAATTTTGGCCAAAAGCCCCTCGAGACTCTACAATCATGAATACTTCGCAATGAACTGTTGGTCCTGATTTCTACCCAATTACTGAGTTCTTTACTAGTTCATTACTAATGACCTATTGGTAATTTCACCGATCTTTCCGACATTCCCTCATCTAACGCCGACCTTATTCTTGCCAACTCATCGGCAATTTGATTTCCCTCAACAGTGCTGTCACCAGGAACACAACATAGTCTGACACTATACTTATCCACAAGCAAGTTGAGGGATTTCCTACAGTCACTAAAAAGTTTAGTTTTGACATTGTGTCCCTTCAAAGCTTTTGGCGCTGCCTAGGTAACCTTCTCACCTTCAGCTACATTCCTTGCCACCAGCTACGTGGCCCTGAGGATGGCCAAGACCTCAGCCTGGAAAGCACTACATTCATTCGGCAGTCTGAAAGAACTACGAATGTTCGTTTCCAAGATAAAGACACCAGACCCTGTGCCTTCCCCCATTTTTGATCTGTCTGTAAAGACTGCACTACGCATACAGCCTATCGGATTTAACACAATACTCCCGGAACGGACGACCTTATCGTCCGTAAACCTAGGGGTTAAGGATTCCTGATCAATAAAAACCGATCTTATTTAAGATTGATGTGTGACCTGATATTCCTGTTCTCACCAAAGTTGTTTCTAAGAGTCAAAGGAGACTTCTAGTCGCCGTTCCAAACACAAAGTCCCCTATAGGAAGTAGATAAAGAATGACGCCCAAGGCAGCCTGAGGTGTGCTCTTCTGAGCATCTGTGATTTCCATGGAGGCACATCTCTGAACCTTAGCTAGTAATTTGCTGTGAAGTACCTTCCTCAATGCTTCCCACCATGCCACACAACCATAGAAAATAACCGGCCTGACAACCGATATGTAAATCCAGTTTACTACCTTCGGTTCCTTCCTGTGCAGTTCCTGCGTGCGTAGTAGGCATTGAGGCCTTTCTTTAGCCAAGAAAGTGGTGTGTCTAGGAAGACACACAGGTACTTAGCCCCAATAAAATTTTAACAAAAATGTATTTTTAAACTCTAGCCATGTCACACTTTTTATTAGTATAATCATTTAATTATTAAATTCAAACATTACTTTGTCTAAACAATATTATAGCTTAAAATAACTATAACTAGTTTTCAACAACCACACAGAGAACATAATATGGTTTTCTCAGCCGTTTTGCAACCATATCTTTTCTCTGCGTGTACAATTTATAAGCCATGATGTATATATTCCATTAACTTTCAGCAAAAGCAGCAGAGGTCATTCCCAAAGGAATGACATACATTTTCGTGACTTTCAAAGTATAAATAATTATGTACATATTTTCCGCTTTGGATTTTGAATTGTTGACTCCTAACTATTAAAATAAGGAACTTTATTTGTTTCTTTTGTTTTTTTTTTAATTTAATAAATACGTGTCTGAATCAAAAAGTTTTTCATTAGTAATTAGTGGTTACGCTTTCTCTGGCACATGGCACACATGAAATGCCAGATGTAAACTCAGCCTTAGATACATGTTCGTTGAACATCATTTAATGGCATCTCTTGAGCGTACGTGATTGCGTGTGAAAACTTACTCACGATCTCATCTCTGCGAACCTGTAGTTTTTCACTTCTAGCATATCTTTGTAAATATTTTCTTTTTCCTTTTTTTCCCAAACGTTTCTGAAGACTGATTAAGGTTTGAAACGTTAAACACTATTTATTATTATTTTCATAATTCTAAAGTCATACAAAACTTTTATATTTTTGATAAAAGTAAAAGCATTATTGTTATTTATTTTCATTTTAATTCAACAGCAAATCAAAATGTTTATACTCGTGCCTTATGCCTCCAGCCTCATTTACAAACTCTAAAATGTATGACGTTTAATCAGAAACACAACATAGCACAACAAAACTATGTACTTCCTCTGCCACGATAAAATAGTCATTCATAATTTTATTTAAGAAATAAACTAATAATAGAGATAATTTACTTACATTTGTAAGTATGTATGCGTGAATATTTTAATCATTCAATACATTGACCACATGTTTTACGAGAGATTATTTTAATTAATTTTCGATACATTTTTTAAATGAAATTTTTACAACACATTCTCTATGATTGGCCATAAAAGTTCACTAACAATGTGATTGATTGCTCATAATTAATTTTATTGTTGGTTTGTGATTTACATAGACACAATAAAAATTAAGTGGCTAAAAGTTGCATTTACTAAAATAATGTAATAACTAAAAAGAAATTGTTTACCAGAAAACGAATTTGAAGTTTTCAATTTACACACAACTTAGGCATTAAACACATTCACCACAGCAAGCTACCGACTACGAAATGTCAAAAATAGAATACATACACATGTTTATATAAGAATGATTATTTTGAAGACAGCAAGGCAACATGGCGGCAGGTTGTTGTCTATGCTGATTTTGTCGTTGTAGTCCAATTAAACTAATTTCTATTTCTTTGGCTGCAATGAGAAAATTCAGTGTTACCAGTATAATACAAAATGTTGAATGAGTGATATCGTACAATTATTTCATATAATAATATGAAATATAATAGAAACAATATCCAAAACATTATGTGTGTATATGCATTCTGTATTTAAAACTATATGCCACTCTTTTTATGTAGCATTGAAGGCATTGACGATAAAATAAAACGTGGCACCACTGAGTATCAAAATCAGCTGACGCCTATAAAAGTAGAAAATTAACCTAATTTTCGTATTCTAAGCGTCAAGCCAAGCTACACATATTACTCTGTAACTTGCAGCATCAAATGAACAGAACATTCTTTAATTTTGCTTGTGCCTGACGAAATAATTAAATTTCCCTTTAATCTTAAAAGTCATTAAATATTCAAAGGCTTCCTTTCTTAAAACTGATCTATTTATTATTCTTTTTTATTAAATAAAATAGCTTTGTTGACTTATTTAAAATAATTCAATAATAAATTCAATATGACCACTTAATAGTGAATAACGAAATCCATAAATATTTGATTAAAGCTTTCTTTAATAGTCAAGTTTTTTTATGTTCAAACGGCAAACGTACGTCATACTTACTGACTGAATATGCTAATGATGTCTGGATTCACAATTCCACTCTTCAACTCATATTTAATGCTTAAAATGTAAATGTCACTTTACCAGTTGAACCTTTAAATGCTAGAAATTCTCCAATTACATTTTAAATTTTTTACAATTGAAAAAAAACAGCAAACTTAATGCTTGATTGGTTTGATGATCAGATTTCAGAAAAAAAAACGAATGCTTAAACAAATTGTTAAGTCGTTTACTTGATTTCGAAACTAATTGTAGTAATTTATCAGAAATAACAAAAAAAATATGTGTTTTGTTAAACATATTTCAAAATGAGAAAAAGTATAGTCCAGAGGAAAATTAAGTCAAGCGTGTAAGAATTTTTAATTATTTCTAACAATTAATCATACATTGTACATTGTATTGTTTTTCTAATGAAAGCTGATTAAAATTATACACTAAAATGATTTCATTAATTTAATTGTCTTTTATATTAGCAAATGAAATTAAAATATTGAGCAGCAGTTGACCATGGGAAAGGACAAGTAACCAAAATTCCTCTTGTACACATAAATCAAAAATATTAAAAATAAACAAAAATTTTATAACGAGTAATTATTCATGGGCAAGGCAGATCAATAAGGTACCTTTAGTTCTTCAATAAATAGTATTGTACAACATCAAAAATTACATGTACTTTGTTGGTTGCAAAATGACACTTCGTCGCCTCAAAATAGGTTTAACCCATATGCCACAAAGTTGGAGTGGAGAAAAACTACTCAGACGGTTTACATGACGTTTTCTCAAAATATACCCGATTGATTTTTTTTGCATTTGCACCACTGCATCCGACACATGTTCTAAAATATTGTAAATTTTTGTGAACTTACATCAATTAAGTTAGAATTTAATATAACTTTATTATAAAAGTAAAAATACGATTTTTGCCTCATACAATACTTCTCTTAATTTATTTTCAAAAAGTAGCTTTTTGTGCTCCATACGTATACGTATATATAGTATATATACTTAACTGCTGTGTCACAGCAGGTGCTTCTTACTGCACCTAATCTTTTTATTATTAATTTCTTATAGAAATGAAGAAAAACAAGAGTTAACGGTAATTTGTACATTTGACTCAATCGCTAAACAGTGGCGTGTATAGCAAAATAATACTTAATATCTCATTAATAACCATTATAAATTTCGTGAAATGCGATTTTGATTCAGAAAGAAGGTATTCGAAATATATATATTCCATGCATAACTCATTATTTTAAGAATGGTCGGTGAATCAAAACTATTTTGGGTCAACGAGTTGTAAATGTAGAGCAGCATTATTCGAGTGCATGTCGATTGAAAGAAATGTCAAACACCATATAGAATTTAATATTTAAACGGTGTTGGATGGTCATGAAAATAAGTCCATACATGAGGCCTTGTAGCTATAACAAACAAACTTGAACATAATTGTTTAGTGAACACATACATGTTCCATAGAAACTGACAGAAAAAGTGACAAAAGTGTGATTGCACCTTTAGTCGCCTGTGTTTTGGAAAATATCAAAAATTGTGCGGCTTATAAAATTTTCTCGTGTAATTATACTCAATGAGAATAAATCGATGAAAAACTCATCACATATTGCCAGTGTGGTTATAAATTAAAAATTTTGCTATATAAAACTTATTTTTAAACGAACTCATTTGAGTAATGTTCTTTTTTAACAGACTTCAAAAAAAGAGAGGAGGTTTACAATTCGTCTCAATTTTTAGGAATCCGTACACCAAAGGTGAAAAAAGGAACCCTATTGTTTTTGGTACGCGTTCCGTCTGTCCGTCACACGGTATTTTCTCAGGAACCGTAAGAGCTACGGACCTGAAATTTGGACAGAGTATGTAGAACCTTGGCCACTACAATAACAAATACATAAGAATTAGAAATTAAAGGGTGCTTCAAAACGAGCGACGAAAAATATTAAAATCCCATGTAATATACAACATACAATCGTAGTGTATTTTTATATAGACTACAACAATAAACATTAAAATATTAAAAAATTTAAATTAAAGGGTGGTCCATCAGTTAATGCAATTTTGACTATGTAATTTTGACAACTTGCTATATCTGGGAGACCGTAAGAGGTAAACTCTTGAAATTTTCAAAAACGGTAAAACTAAAAAAATCCGAAAATTATAAAATCGCCAAAACCTGAAAAAAATCGCCAAAACTTTAAAAAAAAATCGCCAAATCGAAAAAAATCGACAAAATTAAAAAAAAAATCTAGCACTAAAATAAATCATTATATTCAAAAAAATCGTTTATATGAAAATAAATCGCCAATATGAAAAAAACGTCAAAAACCGAAAGAAATCGCCAAAACGCGAAAAATGCGCCAAAACCAAAATAATTGTTTATGTGAAAAAAATATCAAAACAAAAATGAAAAAAATCGCCTTAAAAAAAATCGCCAAACTTAAAATAAATCGCTAAAACGAAAAAAATCGCCACAATTTAAAATAAACGCCAAAAACCGAAAAAAATCCTCAAAACGAAAAATAAGTGCCAAAACTAAAAAACTCGTCAAAACCAAAAAAAAATCACCTATATGAAAAGAACGCTAAAATTAAAAAAAAAAAAGCCAAAATAAAAAAATCGCCAGAATAAAAAGAAACGCCAAAATAATAAAAATTGGAAAAATTAAAAAAACTTCAAAAACCAAAAAAAAAATCGCCAAAACGTGAAAAAAAAGTGTTAAAACTCAGAAATCGCCAATAAATTCAAAAAACCCCCAAACTAAAAAAAAACGCTTAAAACCGAAAAAACCCAAAAACGAAAAAAATGCCAAAACTATAGTTTATAGTTTAGTTCGTATTGAATTACATATCTCGTGCCCGTACGGAACAATTCGTGCGGGGATCAAAGTCGCACTTCACTGAATTTATTAATTTTTTTTGTGTTACTTCCAAACTCGGTATATTTTAGACCAATTGTAAAAATTCTTTTGTGTCTGAAGGGCTTTAGTTAATTCTTATATTTAATTTTATGATATTCTGCTTATTTTGTTGCTGCGAAATCTATAAATTACCTTTGGTTCTTGTAATTACACAATTAGAAAGTTGATCAAATGGGCGGGGTTAGGCCCATTAAAATTTATTATAATATTTCACGCTGCTCTACTTAACTGATTTTTACGAAACTTATCACACCCCTTGAGCTCTAAAATAGGCACAATCTCCACTTAAAAAAATGGGTGGAGTTATGCCCATTTGATATGATATGACATATAATATATGATATACAATATATACAATATATAAGTAATATATAAAATATAATATATGATATATAATATATAATATATGATATATAATATATCATATACAATATATATAATATGTAATATATAATATATAAAATATAATATATGATATATATATGTAAAATATACAATATACAATACATAATATAAATAATAAATGATATTTATAATAAATGATATATATAATATATAATGTATAAAATATAACATATATTATATAAAATACATAATATATACTAAATTTAAATTTGCTTTCATTCTCTTATTTTCTATGTAATAACCCATTTATAAATTTTATAAATAGAAGTGTGTAAAATTCAACTTTAAAAAACTATTTTATTGAAAATTTGCCACATGTCGTCACTCAAAATTCAAAAGAAATCAAAATAGAGTTTTTGATTGATTATGATATGATTAACCAAAAAAATATCTCTCCTTACAATTTTACGCACATATGTTAAAAATGCCAATTTTATTCATTATTCAATTTGTCACCTAACAAACAAATAGTCTTAAATTTTGTAAGCTTTTTTGTTTCTCCTGTAAAAAAAATAAAAAGTGTACTTACGGCCTTTTGGATTTAAGGTGACAATATATTTTGTTGATTTCCTGCGATACTGAGAAAAATAATTAATTTCCCACTTCTTTGAGAAACAAAGAAGTTCGGCAACACAGTGTATTACAGCCATTGTGCTTAAATTTGCATTTTGATAGTTTAGCGTCCTTTTTCAGAATGTATGATTAAGAATTAACATGAACTTTAACCGCAAGTTCTTCATACAAAACTTACCGTTAAAGTCCTTGTTAACTTTTAATTATTGTACATTGTGAAAAGGGCTGTAAATATAATAACACTCTATTCTTGATTAGCTGTTGTTGTTCTTTACATTTATTTTCTTTACGTACTGCTTACAACTACAATTCGAGCTGAAAAAACTCAGCCAATGTAGGAATGGTGAAGTAAGAAGAAAAAAAAATGTAGTCCTAATTTACACTATGCAAGTCTTATTGCTAAGCTGATTAGTTTGTTAGGAGAGAGAGACGAGAGGGAAAAGAAACGTTTATGTTCTCCTCGTCTCTCTCTCTCTCTCTCTTCCACAAACTAATCAGCTTAGCAATAAGACTTGCATAGTGTAAATTACGACTTATTACAGAGTTCTTGTTTCAACTTTGTTATTTGTTGTTGAACTTCTCATTTGTTCAAATGAAAGTTTATAACATAATAACTCTTGTTGCTCTAGGAAATTTTTGAGTAAAGGTCCCCTGATGATCGGTATTAGCAACAGTGAAATGCACAAAGGATCCAGCTAAAAGCCCTCAATGATCAATTTCAATGTATTTTTAATGAAAAAAAAAATATTTTACTGAATAAGTAAAAAAATAATTTGCGATTATTAGTGCGTTAAAAAATATTAAACGCAAATTGCTTTCACTCATTCAATGTTCTGGCACAGAAGCCGCTTTGTGTATGAGTCAAATATGTTGTACAAGAAAAGGCAAAAAGGGTTTCCTTAGCCTTAAGAAAACATTGAGTCATACAATGTGCGGTACTTAATAATTTTGTTGTATCCGTATTTATTGTTGTGCCGGTTACCAAACATACCAAAATCAACCAACCAAACAACCAACCAGCCAACAGCAGTTTATATAATTCAGTAAAGAGAAGAAGGAAAAACGGCATAAACGTGACTACCAAAAATGTCCAGGCCAGCAACTTGCTCATGTACAATATATGAATGTATGTATGTACATATGTAAATAGTTTATTGGCATATAAATTATGAGAATATGTGACTGACTGTAAGTTGGTTTGCCCAAACATTTTTTTTTATTTGATTTGGGTTAAAAATAAAACATGATTTTAATTGTATAATATACATGTTGTATATACACGTTGTATTCATGTTTGTTTTTGGTATTAGACGCGTGTTATTTGTTCATACAACGTACTAAAATCTATTGTACAAACTTAGTTTAGGTACGAGTACAATTAACATAAAAAAGTTATTTTTATTAAAATAAAAAAAAGTTCGTTTCTGATATCATTTATGTTAATCGAGAACTTAATTCAGGGACATTGAATTTGCGAGTTGGTTTAGAAATAAATCTAACACACCCCAGCACATGGATATTGAGGGACGATAGCATTATAACAAGAAAACTTTTATTTTAACAAACGTTAAACTTTGAAAACTTTTATGTTTCGAGGATAAAGTGAAAGGAAGCAATAGCTCCTACCTCACACCATCCTAGAAGTTTACAACTTTATACCCAGCAAAAAATTACACACTACCATCAGAACTACTTGCCTTGACTTACTCTTCTGATTACCAAATTTCATTACTCGCTTACAAATCACATTACCTAAAATTTAAAAAAATAAGGTACAATTTGCTAGACCGGCAGTAAATGTATTAACACATATTGCAGCAAATGTCAAATTATTGATATTGCCAATGGAGACTGCTCATTGCCAGTACTTGCAATAATTGCGGCAATAATTGTCAACAGTTTTTCGTTGACAATTATTGCAAACATAAAACGTCAAACTCGGTCTTAATTTATGCTCGACTTTTCTGTATTACTTTTGGCATTTAGATAATATTAGTGAAATTGAGAAAATATACATATGTATGTATATTAAAAAAGGAAAATAGTCTCTCAAAAACGTGTGTACAAGTGAATTGTATTTTTATTCTGCACCTCTCTTGTTGACTTTTTCCATATTGTGGCTTAACATAAGTAAAGCAATAAGCAATATTGTTCCGCTATTCTGCCGGCGTTATTGCTATATTGCCAACATATTTATTGCCAGTCTAGACGGGGGGTTACCTCAAAAAGATTCCAAATAAAAAAAGTAAGTACTTCTCAATAATCGATTATTTTAGTCTCACCGCCTTGTTATCATTAAGTTGGTAAACCAGTAGAGAAAAGCTTCCACCAAAAATGCTTAATTGCAAACCCGATTACCTTTTTGGAAATTTTTTGCTGGGTATATGTATATTAGGTTGTACCAAAAAAATTTATTTTCTGATTTTCATAAGTGCTCAATCAAAATTTAAAAGCTTATAGGGTAAAGTATTGATTTGATTTTTTTTAAGAATTTTCGGATTAGGTTTAGAGGTCGTGCAAATGGAGTTTTCATAAAAAACCGGAGTTTTCTTCCTTTTTTCTAACTTTATTCATAAGTTGGTTAATAACCACAGGTTTCTTCACTCCTGAGGAAACAGTTTTAAAGAAAAATAGCCAAGCTTTATTCCTGTGCAAAAATCTTATAAGTTTTGGTGATGAGTTTGCTCATTTAGATACCATAAATTACAATTTTTCTTAATTTTTTTAAAAAATTTTGTAATAACGCCTTACAAGTTTTTAAGTTTCAATGAAAGCGAAAAAAAACTAATGATACAGTTTGAAAGACAAATTAATTCTTATTAATTCAATTTTTAAATTTGTTCCTCCCGTCCTGCGTTATACCCGTTTTTATCTTTATACCCAATATACATACGTTATTATAAGCTGTTTGCCAGTGGACCAACCATACCCAATCAACAAAAAAAAAACTTTTGTTTTGCTCTGTGAAAAATCATTTAATGAGGTTCTTGCGATGTGGTTCTATAACTTTCAACAAATTCTGAAAATCAGTTTCAGCAGTTGTCGAATTAATATAAGTATTAGCCAAAGCCACACCTCGTTCAGCGACATCATTTATCACTTGTAAGTGTTGAACTTTTTTCTTTGCATCTTGAAATGACTTGTTGGGTTTCCAATTCTCTGGATCTATTTTAAAAAAATCGGTTGAAATATTGCAAGCTTAAATAAATTAGACAGGCTTTTGAAATGAATTGTTGAATTTCTTTATTTCTAAAGTTTTCTTCTGTTAAAGTTACATTGAAATGAAATAATATTTTATCTATTCGCAGAAATCCCCTTAAAGACCAAACAATAAAAATTTATGGAAATATACTATAATTATAACGAAAAAAGTATCACCATTTTTAAGGTACAAACTATAAAAGTAGTGTAACTCGGGAACTGTAGGACAAAACTCCATTTTTATTTTTCTTAAATGTTTACAACTTATCTGTTTTCAAAATCGCTTCCCTAGTTTTTATACCTTCCATATAAATTTGAAAAGTAATAAACGGTGTTTTACATAATTTATTAAAAATTGTAAAAATACTTAATATCTGGAATCGTAATGGACAAAAATATTGCCGGAACTTAGTTTTTGCATGTGGACATAAAGTTTGAGAAATTTTCTTAAAAAAAATTAATTCAACGTGCTTATTGACAAAGTTATGAGTCAAGTTTGAAAAAAGGTCGAAAACCCCGATTTTTAACAAAGACTTCGTTTGCGCAACCTGTAAACCTCTTCCTAAAAATCTAAGAAAAAAATTAAAAAATACTGGACCGTATTAGCTTTCAAATTCTGCTTGAGCATCTGACAAAAAAAATATGTATATAAATATAGGTATATATCATCAGCTGAAATGCAAAGCCACGCAACTAACAAAAAATTAAAAATTTTGTTTAATTAATTATTTCGTACTACTCGAAACAGTCGAGTTAAAAATAAAAATAAAAACACGTTACTTCAGAAACTTGAATTTTTTTGTTAAGTTTATTCTTTAATTTAGTTTATATTCTAATTTTGCATTTCAGCTAACGATATGCGTGTTTGTACATACATTAACTTAATACAATTTTAAATCAAATCCGTATCAGAAATTATACAAAAAAACTTAAATATTCGACAACTATAAATAGAAAGGCACATGCACATTGTGTGTTGAGTGTCGGTCATACTTATGTATTTATACCCCGCGTAAGCTTATACTAAGAGTATGGAAATTTATTCGGCATGATACCCAGAGTATATATTCAACAAACGCCCCTCGTATGCATTTGTGTGTATGAAATGGAGTGAAAATTTTCTTCAGCTTTTTGGAAACATTAATCAGATAATTATTAGGTAAACTTTACCATAAGTCTGTGGTTATCATGAATAAAATTTAGTTTTTGCAGTAGAACCAAAAAAATTTATTTTTGAAGCTTATGAAAATAGTAGAAGTTGTGTTGTTTTCTTGTTGTTCTAGAAAAATACGATGTACATGCGTCTACACATTTTTTTTAAATTTCAAAAAACTCCTAGAACAAAATTTTCTTACTTGTGCTACGAGCTGCCAGAATTTAAAAAAAAAAATATTTTCTCGATGTAGCGTCACAAAGGGTTAAGAAGCATTTCAATATTTTTTTTTAATTTCACGCTTTTGTATTCGAGTAGCTCATTCCTCATAAAGCTCTTCTTTTTATAACCTTTACCACAAATGGTTTATCATTCCATGTGAAATTTGCACAATATGAATATACCATCCATAAAGTATATATATTCTGGGTCCTTATGCATACGGAAGACGAATAAGCGATGTCCGCCTGTCCATCCGTCTGTCTGATGCTCGTGAAATCCGAAGCTCCCAGAAAAGCTAGAGACTTCGGTTTTGGACTGGTGTATCAAAATAGATTGGTATTGAAAATGAGCAAAATCGAGCAGACGGTTTCAGAGCTGGAAAACTTAAACTTTATTTTGCTATATAAAAGTAACTACCGAAAATTAGTTTTTAGTTTTTTTATTAAAAAATAATTAAAACTTCAGTTCGAACAAACTTGGCATTAATAATAAATAAAAAATCAAAAAGACATTTCCAGGGATGGAAAGGTTTACCTTTTTTTGTTAAATAAAAGTATTTTTCTAAAACAGATTTTTCTTAATTTTCTTATTCCTAAAACATATATATATATTTGTGTAGTAAATTAGAAAAATATAAAAGCATGATTCCAGGGTTGGGAAACTTACACTTTTTATGATAATAAAAGTTAAAGCAGCTAATTAATTTTTTCTTTTTCTTTATAAATTAAAGAAACTATTTTTTAGGCTTTAGGTCAGTAAATTTTATAAATTTCTTTATATTTTTATTTTTATTTTTATATCGATATTTCGTTAACCTTTGGTTAACTTCTTCAGGATTATTATTGTTTTTATATTTTGTCATTATTATGACACACATTGTTATTTATAATTATAAAATAATTTTTTTGATTGAAAATAAAAAAAGACGAAAATTAATTATTAAAATATAAAAACAATAATAATCCTGAAGAAGTTAACCAAAGGTTAACGAAATATCGATATAAAAATAAAAATATAAAGAAAATTATAAAATTTACTGACCTAAAGCTTAAAAAATTAGTTTCATTGAACATATAAAAAGGTCGAAAAATTAGATAAACAATTTATAAATTAAATATATTTTATGTAATGGAAATAAAAGTTTGGTATAGAAAAGTAGAAAAATAAAAACCACAGCTGCACAGCTGGAAAATTTTAACTTTTTTGGATATTAAAATAACTAAATATAACTTATATTTTTCCTTATTTATATATTTTATATATTTCTAAAGAACTAAATAGGTGAAAAGAAGCAGAAAAATATAAAAAGGGTTATTCCAGGGTTGGAAAATTTATCTTTTTTTTATATTATTATTTTTGCTTCCAAATTAAATGTACTTTATGTCTTAGAAAGAAATAGTTTTTTGCTAATTAAATATATTCTATATTTTAGAAACAAAGAAATTAGTATTAAAAAATACAAAAAAATTAAAATTATGGTTCCAGGGTTGGATGTTAAAAAAATGTTGTTGAGTAAACAAGCCGTAACTTTTTAGTTTTGTATTGACGTGAAGTCGATGTTGACAACTGGTATAAGGATGAATATAACTTATTTCTTATATACAGGGTGTAGAATAAAATATTCAACTAATAATAATATCGAAAATAAAATATTTGAATCAAATTTTTTAGTCGAAAAATATCGAAAGATCACTTAGTAAAAATTGCACTGTAACAAAAAATTATAATTTTTTTAACAAAACAAATATGTATGTATGCACTTGTGTATGTATCTGTATACTACACACTAGGGTTGTGCTGAAAAAGAACGAACTAGTTCAATTGAACTATTCTCATAAGTGAAAGATGTGAATTAGTTCAGACTAGTTGCTCCTTTTTATTCTTTTGATCTTTGTTGTTCTTTTGGTCATTCTTGTTCTGTAGGGGTTTCTTGATCTTTTGGTATTTCTTGATATTTTGGTCTTTCTTGTTCGTTCGTTCATTTTTGGTCTTTATTTTGTTTTGTTTATCTTATTCTCTGTTCCTGACCAATGCACATGCAAAACATTTCAAGTAATATATTATAGTTTCTCGTTTGCATACTGTTAAAAATACACAAATGTAGTGTGCCTATTCAATTTTTAGCACAATAATCAAAACAAACAACAGAAAATGTATACTTAGTGAAATATACAAGTGAGTTTTACAAAATTAATAGAAATAATTTGTAGTATTGAACTAAAAAAACAGATTGTGAAAAAGATTATTAGAACTAAAAAAGTGATTATAATTTGTTTTAAACTGATTACGGATTTCATTGAATATAAATCAGTATTAAAAAAGTGACTAAAATTTGTTTTGAAATTATCAAACTTCATTTTAAGCATTTTCAATCAAAATTTTTTAATTAAATAAGGTCACTGAGAATGAAATGAAATTACTTTAGAATATTAACACACGAATAAAACATTGAAGAGGATTCAATGACTGTGTAATCTCTGTTCTGTTGTTCACTAAACAACTGACCCAAAAGAACAACTGAGCGAAAAGAACGAACTAGTTCTTTTTGTTGTTGGGAACAAAAAGGAACAATCCGCAAAAGGAACAAATATGCCCAACTCTACTACACATGCATATACACACGTACTTCGGTAAAGGGTATAAAAGATTCGGCACAGCCGAATATAGCTATCATACTTGTTGAAAATATAATCTACGGATAGTGGAAACGGCCTCGCGTTTCAAGAATCTTCAGTATTAACTGGTTTAATAAATCTGCTCGCATATCCCCTAACTCGCTAAATCTAAATCTTTATCGCTATTTATCTGTAAATTCGGTTTATCGATTTGCTGCTACGAATGCAATTTTCAAACGAGTTTTGTCAAATCAGGCAATGACTATGTAATGTAATTAGTGTTTTTCAGGGGAATTCCCATAACGTCCAATCCCGTAGTCCCGGGAATATATCGCGGAAATTTTTGAGCGTAATAAAGTCTACTGTCTGGAAATTCTTATCGAGGTATGTTGAGTGTTTATTTGTTTTTAGAAAATCCCGTAGCAAGTTAAATATTCTTCGGGTTAATACATCAAATACATAATTTTTATCTAAATAATTTATATGGAAGATAATAAAACTTATTTGTTTGCTTGTTGCGTTCCAAAACAATTATTTGCAAAGCAAGGAGCACAAGTGGTCTAACCCGACATTTAAAGGGAAAACATAATAAGCAATTGAAAGGTGTTGAAACCAATGAAAAACTTTCCGAAAAAGTACTTAAAGCTCAAACGACAATTTTAAAATTAACTGAAATTTGTTGTTTCTAAACTAATAACTAATAACAAAAAGTTTATTTATAAGAGAATCTCTTTAATCATCTAGCAAAAACTAAGCGCGATGTGCAAAAACTTATTTTAGAAAATTTTTTTATAATGTCAAAAACTTAATCAAACAAAATATCGAGTCCCAGTTAAAAGACAATTGCAGATTTTCTGCAATGGACTATTATAAAAATAGAAGATACTTACGTTTTTAAAAACTACTTTAAAACTGAAATCTCTTAATTTTAATTAATTTTATTGTTTGAATATATCTTTTTATATTTTATTTACTTTTTATTATTTTATTTTTTTAATAAATTGTTTATTTTTCAGTTTTGTTAGTTCGATCTTGTTAAAATGAATTTCAAATAATATGTACGTTTTAAATTAAACGACAAATTCCAATTATTTGTTTCAAACGGGAATTCCCGTAGTCCCGGGAAATTTAAAAACCAATCCCGATTTTTCTGGAACTAAAAAAGTGCGGGAAAAGAAAAATTTTATATGTAATGGAATTCGTAAAAGTTTTAGTGTTTGCTTGTCATCGCCAAAATTTTTATTTTCTATTTATTTTGGCAATCAAATTTAGCTTTAGATTTAAGGAATTAAAGAAACTCACGTCAGGATGCCAGAAATAATAAAATATTAAAGTTAATTTTACACTCTTTTGAATTGTTTTTATCTTTAATTAATTTTTTTAGTTTTTCACTTTAATTCTCTTGCACTTTTCATACACAAATGTAGTTTGTTTACAACACAACCTAATGTCACACAAACAGCTGATCCCTAGACAAGAAAATAACGAACCTGCGTAACCAACCATATCATATAATTAAAATCCGTCGGGTAATGCTTTGGATTGATTTAAATGCGAGTAAAAATGTCTGGATTTCGAGTTTAGTAGATAATGGCAATTAGAGCATTAAGTTCTCAAGTTATACTTAAACTTCTTTGGGTTTGATGAACATCTTGGAACTTATTCAATAGAGTCGCGTAATAGCTGCGGTCATTACTTTAAGTTCAATTAGACGTGTCATAACCATAACTATAGAAAACAGCTGTTCGAACCAAACTTATGAGCAACACTGTATTTTATTATAAGTGACTCTCCATAACGTCATAGCCATTACCACATAAACCAATTGCATTTTGTGTTTATGTTTTGTGACCAATTTCGTTTGTTTATGTTTTTTATTGTGTTTCACGTTGGCTATTTATGGTCCGATTTCTTGATTCTTAGGATGCAAATAAAACCAATTTATGTCATCTTCTTTCTCAACGTTTCGTCAGCTTTTCTCCGACGTTTTCAGGAGAATTTTTATTTTTAAATTCTGGCAACAACTTACAAGTTTTTTACTATTTTTTGTAACATTAATTTTTATGTTTGACTTACGATCTTCAGTTACATTATTAAATAAATTATAAAACTGGACAGCACGAACAATTAATTGTATAATTTAAATAATAAAAATTAATGTAAAATATCACAGGCAAACTTAAAACTAATATCACAGAACTTCACTTGTCAAGTTATTGCAATTGAATATTGCAGTTTGGTGTTGTCTTTGTCTTCTTTTGTATTGATCGATTTTTTAATACGTTGCTGTATTCGTAGGCTTTCCAGTGTATATCTTTTATTCGCTCTCTTTTCTCTATCTAATATTTTGACCACCTTAAAATCTATTTTATGTCCCGTTTCTTTCACATGTTGGGCTAGAGCTGTTGTCTCTTTTACTTTGTTTATGTCTGCTTCATGTTCTGATAATCTAGTTCCGAGTTTTCGTTTTGTTGTTCCCACGTACACTCTATTGCACATTTCTGTTTCATTTCCTTGACAAGTTATTTCGTATACAACATTGTCTGTTTCTAATTTGTCAAGTTTTATTCTTTCCTGTGTAAAAAGATGTCTTAGTTTGATCTATGTGTGACTATTGTTGTTTTATCATTTATCATATGTTTTAATGTTTTGTTTTCGATCAACTTTGGAACATATGGTACACTGTAAAAAACTTTTTCTACTACTCCATTATTATTGTTTCCAATTGCGTTTTTATTTAAGCTTTTGTTTTTTAGTTTGTTCGTAATGTATATCGGGAAGTTTTTTTTATTTCTGAATCGTTTGTCACTGATGTTGAGAATTTTGTTAATTAGATTCGTCGCCGTATTTATTTTCATGATCATCGGTTGGTAATTTATTAATCTGCCAGATGCGGTTTCTTTTGCATACCAGTCTGTTATTAATTTGTTATTGTATTTAATTATTTTCATATCCAAATATGGTATTTCGTTGTTTTCTTATATCTCAAGAGTGAATTTTGGTTTGGTTATGGCTATGGCACGTCTAATTTAAACTTTAGACGCTTGATATGTTGAACTCTTACCTTACGTTTGTGTCCACTAGCCATCGACTTGGACATGACATGAACATGACACCGGCAGAGCAACTGTGAAAAATTCATCAACTTATTTGATGTGGTAAATACGGGTGATGTCCATGTTCAGGCATGTCAAAGTATTTTGAGTTAGTACATAACAGATGAAATATTTACCAATTTTGTTCTGTTGCTTTTCTTTCAATTGCAAATGGCTGCGGATGGCAAATCTCATTTCCAACATACTTGCTCAGACATATGTATGTTCGGGCATCCATGTCAGAGCATGGACCAAACATGGACATGAGCGGTCTCCATTGGGCATTTGCGATGTCCGACATGATGCCCATACCAAGTTCTTGGCTAGTGCAGACCGCTAGTTAGATGCAAACTACAATTACATACACACATACGTACATACATACATTCATATTTACATAACTACGCAGATACTATTTGTGTTAGTAAGTATGTATATTAGATAATAAATTTTTCTCTTTTATGCAAAAAAAATATTTCAAATATTGCACAACATCCTGCACAACGACTGCATACAGTTTGTCTCAAATTATTTGGCATCCATTTATTACAGTTTAATACTGGTTATTTTCTTCAGGTTTAGCCATTTTTCCGTATGCCATTTTAACTTGTCTGCAGCCAGTTTCAATCGGTCAGTGTCACAAATGCGTTGCCGCCAAACCTGCCTGCCACTTAACCACCAACAAGCGATTGCCATTTTAAACAATTACATCAAATAACTATTGTACAATAGCAGTTAATATCGAAAACCAATATACTTATGTATTTATGCAACAGCAGCATTTTCAACACCCCAACGGTCGCCGTTTGTACATTTTTAAATAACTTGTTAACAAGTCAATTGATATGTGTCCACATCAGGGATGGCAAAGTTAATACAATTGTACCTTTTTTGGTACTATTTAAACTCGGAGAGTACAATATTAATTTAGTAAATACTAATTTAGTACATTTAGGGCCATTATTATAACTTGACGTTAGCTAAAAGTAGGATGTTATTGGATGGATAAACACTTTTTCATTATTACAAGTTCATTTTAACAAAAAGTGAGCGATAAACTAAAGACAAGTTGATCCTACCTGTAACTTTTATTGTGAGGTATAGCCACTTAAAGTTGCCACATTTTCGCCAGTTGCCACACTTTCTACTTTATAAAACAAAATCAAATTTATTTGGTCAAAATATGGCATAAAACAAAAACAATGCAAGACAAAACACATAAGAATAATAAAAAAACAAAATAATTGACAAAAATATTTTCATTATGTTTGTAATTTGACAAATAAACAAAAGCAAGTTGTTTAACAAACAATATCCACAATATCCACAGAAATGTTGCCACCAACCAAACATTTTATTATTGATTTTTTCGGACAGTTGTAATAATGGAAAATTTTAAAGGTCACTTTATAGTTCAATTTTGCTAAAGTTAGGAATAACTATACGAAACTTTATCGTTAAGTCATAACCAGGGAAACCAGAAATATGCTCCAAAAAAAGTGTTTTATGCGCATTCAATATGCACTAAAAACTTTGAAATATGCACTAAAAACTCAAAAAATATGCTCTTATAAATAACATTAATTGTGTTATTAGGATATGAAAATCTAATTTTAATTCAGCAATTCAATAAAATTTACATATAAAACAAGACAAAAATAAAATAAACAGAAAAATGAAACTATAATAAAAATAATTAAGATCAAAAAATGCACTTTTACTTCAAAAACGATCACGATATCAGAATTAAAACTTCTCAACTGTATTTTGAAGAAAAAGACAAGTATTTTATTTATAATTGTTATTACAATAAACAAAAACTATTCACTTAGCTTTTTCAATAAAGATCGCCGGATCTAAAGAAACTTTACATTGAAAATGTTCTTTTTGAATCTCAATTGATGTAATCGGGGCAGCGTTCGTCACAATTACCAAACCAAATTTTTATTGAAATTAACGTTCATTGAGGATGTTAAAAAACATGTTACACCTGCTCAAGTTGAAATTTGGAAAATACAAATAACTAGTATTTGTTCTAGCATTAAAATTTAGTAGAAAAAAATTGGAAATGGAGGATTTAGTTTTTTTTTTAATTATCTTGTTTCGTTTTTCTTTTACAAGACTGTTCAAAAGTGAGTGAAAATTAAGAAATTTAAATTTTAAAATCGAGCAAAATATTGCTTGCCTGTAGTACTATTCCTTTCACTACAAAATGAAATTTTGACGGAGAAAAGTAAAAAATTGTTTCCAAAATTTTTTTTTTAAATATGAAACAAAAAAATGTTTAAGGTACCAAAATATGCCCTAAAAACGCCAAATATGCTCTGAAAATTCGAAAAATGCTCAAAATATGCGTATTAAACTGATATATGCAAAAACATGCTTTAAAGGGTAAAATATGCGAAAATATGCACTAACAAATCGATGCCAAAACTCATAAAAAGTTCTGAAACGGATAAATATCTTAATTCCCCATTGATATACATATCAGACAAGAAAAAACATGCATTTGCATATTTGTGGTTTCCCTGGTCATAACAATGGCCCTTAAGGAATCAATTTTCACTTTTGAACAATGAAACTCATGTTCTTCTCCTTGAAAACAGTCTTGTGAAAGCAAAACGCAGCAAGAAAATCAAAAAAATTTAACTATTCCATTTCCAAATCATCGGATGCTGGAGCACATGTTATCATTATCTTTGTATATTTTAAATTTCAACTGAAACTCAAACAACAAATTTGTGAAAACGATTCGCTGACCATAAAAAGTCGATTATTTTAATAAAAACTAATAAAAATATGTAATTTGAATATTTTAGTACAATTAAGGCCAAAAAAGTACAATTTTTTTAAGTTTTGGTACAATTTTAAAATTCTCAATGCCTTCTCTGGTCCACATACATAAACGAGTGTGTGTGTGTATGAGTGTGTGAGCGATTGTTTATGAAATTGGCTAAAACCAAATCAATTAATGCCATTTATTAACAAATAACAATTTTTTTTTCTATAATGATTACGATGGCTTAAGCCAAACAGCAGCAGACTGTATAATTATTTTAATACAATGTACATGGAAGAAGAAGAAGAAGAAGAAGAGAAGAAAATACCTAAAACGAGTGATAACACCAAAGAAAAGTGGAGGAAATTAAAAAAAAATCAACGATTAAATGAACGAACCGTTGCTACCGTTACACAAACTCAAATAAAATAAATAAATAAATGTCAGTTTAGCCAGTTTTAAAGTTGGTCTGCCAACTGCAAACAGAAACAAATACAACAACACCAGCAAGACCAACAACACCCAGCAAGCATTTGGGTGATAATTTTTAACAAAAATCTCTTTTATGATTCTCCTCAGATCACTTTTGATAATTAAAAACTGATTTATCACCTTGGTGATTGAAAAATTATTCACTTCTGATTCGTCTATATGATCAAATAATGATTTCTTGAAAATGGAGGAACAAAATGCAAAGAAACCTCAAAAAGTGATTTAATGATTTAATACCACCAGCAAATTACTTAAAAATAAATCAGTTAATCTTATCATATATGATTCTTTGGTATGATTCATATGTAGGGTACCATTTTCTCACTACGAAAGTATCATTTATGATCGAAAAATTAGCTCATATGCGGTTATTTTTCCCGTCAAGCTGATTCGGAAAAGATTCTATTGTGATACAAAATATTAACTGGGCATAAGAAATAGTATATACAAGCAGGCACGATTATTTAAACTGCATTGTATTGAATAGAATGGCAAATAAATATAAATTATAATTGCCGTCCGTTTGCATTTCGTTTTTATTAAAAAAAAACATTTTATTTCAACAACAACAAAAAATACAAAAAACAAATTGGTCCGTTTGATACCAAAGTGTGTCTGCTGTTATTGATGGAAATGAATAAAAAGAAACTATTTTTAGTTTTTTGTAATATTTATCTTTGTCTTTGAAAAGAGAAAAACAAACCATTTTACTTTATTTTATTATAATTTCTTACAACTTTTTTTTAAACTTATTTGTACGCAAAACCTGATTAAAACCCATAATATATTTGCAATCGTAATACTTGAACATATGGGCATTTCCATGAAAATGACAACCACGACTGAAAAATTAAAAACCCTTGAAAGTTTTTTTAAAATATGTTAAAGAGGAAAAAATCACTCAAATTTTACTATGCAGAGCTATTAATAGTTTATAAAAGTTTTTTAAGAGCAAAAATAGCAGTTTAAAATGACCATCTCTTTGATTAATGTTAAGAAATTGCAATCACCTATTTTCTCTTAACTAGCGACTCGATTCAGGTATTTGAAACATTGGAATTTTACTTTAAAATTAATGTTACAACAACAATGAACAAGATCCATGAGAAAAAAGAAAATATAGAGTTCGATTAGCGGCAATTTTTTGGTTTGCTTTGGATGCTATTCTAATGTCACGTACGCAGTGCAAAAACATTATTTGTCTATGTCATTTGAATTTGGCCGGTCGCAACTTTTTCAAAATATAAGTTCAAAGCAGGATAATTGTCGCAAATAAATATTTTTCGAAATTTTGTCTCAATTTAGTGTAATAAAAATTTTATAAGTATTTAAAGTTCGTCACGTACGCTATTGTAAGTATTAAAATTGCAATTAAGTGTATCAGCATTTTGTAAAGCAATGCCAGCAAAGATATTTTAGATATAAAAAGATAAATGTTTCACCTGGTGAAATGGTTCTTCAAATAGATTTCGCTGAAAACTATAGATTGATTAATCAAAATGAAATTCAAGATGCTCATTTTAGCTATCAACAGGTCACTATTTGCACGTGCGTTGCGTGGCTCTTTGGAAAAAGTAAACCGTTTGCTATTATTAGCGATAAATTAACACACAAGAAGTTTGATGTTTATTGTTTCATTACGAAAATTATGCTCGAAATAAGAGAACAATGTTATGACATATCATATATTTACATATTCTCCGATGGGAGTAGTGCTCAATTTAAAAACAAATTCATTTTGAAAAGTATTCCTTATTTAGTAAACGAATTCAGCTGCAAGAATTTAGAATGGAACTTCTTCGCAACATCCCATGGTAAAGGTGCAGTTGATGGAATTGGTGCTACAGTTAAAAGAAAGGTCTGGCAAGTTGTGAAAGCAAATAAATTAATATTGCCAGATGCTTTCTCATTTTATGAATGTGCTCATAAATATGTGCAAGGAGTTAGTTTGTTGTATGTTGCTAACGAAGAGCTTGAAACGTTTTCTTCTATTCTTAATGAAAAATGGCTGAATGTCCAGCCCATTCCAAAAATAAAAAACTTCATTCGTTTATATATCATGATAGTCAGCATATAACTGTTTCTCGAACTGCGTATTCATTAAAAGAAAAAATCAAAATTTAATTAGTATGTAGTAGGCTAAGATGGCGGCGAAAACTTAGCGCCCAAGTACATAGTATGTAGTAAGAAATGAAGTTGACTCTTTATTGTTTTTATTGCTATTAACACTGAATACATATTTTTGTTTTGTTTTTAAGTTTTTGTATGCATGTATGTATGTATTTAAAAAAAATTTACTTAAGAATATTATAAGAGAAAAATCCGTCACTTACGCTATGTCACGTACGCTATTAAACTTAATTCATTATAAAATCATCCAAAAGTTTTTTTATTTAAAAATTACGGATAATAGAGGACAATAGAGTTGGCTTCGTGTAAGAAATTTAAAACAAATAAAAAAATTCACAATTCGCAGATTTTCGTATACTTTTACATGCACCTTGATATCAGTTCCGTTTTATGTCACGTACGCTATGCCCTTATTTTCTCGATATTTTGGACAACAGGGTTCCAAATGTAATAACTTTTTTTTCACATATAGTATTCTCTGAGTGGAACATAACAACAAAAGTTTTTTGAGTTACTTCTATTTTTTCAGAATCTATTCCACTTTGAAGGCGTACAAATGGCACGTACGCTGATATGGAATAGCCCATATGTATATTGTGTCTTTGGCTTTTAATAAATATCGCGATGATTCATTCATCTGCCATCTTTCTTGCATATTGAGAAAGACAAGATACATATATATGATTTATGATGATAAAGAGTTGCCAAGGCAGTTGCTTATCAAGAAATTGTCATGTTGTGAAAATTAAAGAATCCAAAGTGTGTTCAAAGGTCAAGCAGAAATTAAATCAAATAGCAAATACATTTTACACCGCGTGGACTGGGTCATGTTTTAAATAAGAACGGTAGCACTCGACCTCGACTCGACGCATCTTTTTTTAACGTCAATAAAGAAAAATTTTTTAGATGCACCGACGGCTTTTTACCAAAAAAAAAACGCGCTGCAATAGTGACACTTTAATTTGAAAATAATCATGAAGTTGCGCTTATTTCAGCATCAGCTGAGAACAATATTCTCCGTTTAGGAAGACAGGGCCGATGTTGACCCTTAAAATTTAACCACCCTTTTGGGAAAATCACTGAATAGCGTAAAAAAGCGACTAAAAATAGGGCCGCATGAGGGTTCGGTAATCAGATGCTTTATAAAGAGCAGCTGATTCGGCTACCGCATCCGATCCTGGAACTGGGGCTGCCACCATGGCCTTCATCCGGGCTGGCCGCTTGTTACAAGCTCCGACGACCACTTCCAGCGAGCTCTAACATTAGAAATAGGCAATAGTTGGCTATTGGTTAATTGAAGATGCAATCACTCGCCTTGACGTTCCAAGTATCGTACACTGAAAGAAAACTCTTCATTCAGACAATGAAATTCTTCATTGTATTAATGAAATTTTTGATTAAAAGTCAGCTAATGAAGCCCTTTTATATTTTATTTAATATATACAAATACATACGTACTTAATATATGTACATATGTTTTTATTTATTAAAGTAAAACATTTAAAATTTAAGGAACTCATCATTATAGTTCAACCCAAATAATGTTTTAAATAAGCCGAAAAACTTACATATTTATAGTAAAACTCTTAATATGTTGTTGCGAATTACAATACACAAACATAAGTTTAAAAGAACAAAACAAAAATCTTAACAAAACATGCATCTTTATTGGATGTTTGGCACAAACTTCTTGTATTTGAGGCACTTGAATGGATAAAAAAAGAGAAAGAGAGAGATATCTGGCATAGAATGAAGAATATTACATTGTATAAATGAAATGATTTCATTGCAGTTATGTCGACCATACTGCTTTGAAATTAAAAGGGAAAAAGAAAATTCGTTTAAACAATGTAACGATTTTCGTTAATACAATGAACTATGAAGAACACACGGAGAGCAGATATTGAAAGATTTCATGTATACAATGTAATTGTTCATTGTATTAAAGAAAAGTTTCATTAATATAATGCAGAACATTTAATGAAACCGTTTTATGAATGAATGATTTTCCTTTCAGTGTAGGTAGTTAGAATTTGTTACTAGTCCGGAGCAAACCGGAAACCGTCTGAGACTCCCCACTCGCAACCGCTGATTGTCGGCAACTGCTTTAGCAGCTACTCCGCACATCTACGGAGCTTTCCACTATCCGTAACCTGTGGACGCACCCGGTAACAGTCAGCTGTGCATCCTTTCGGCCGTCCATCATATCAGGGTTGTATTTTCTGAAAAGTCGAGCGATGATAGTGTAATATAGTATCGTAATATTTTATGTGTACAATGACTTCGATCTTTATAATTGAAATTTTGAGCTGAATATTGGTAAAATAGGACCATACAAAGTAATGAATAATAATCGTATCTGTATCTTGAAAGTTGTAATAGCAAAAGTCTTCAAATTTGGTATGGACTCTTTTGAAAGCCTGCTGCGAAGTAATTGAAAATATTGGTAGAATAGTACCTAGGAAAGGGGCATAATAATTTTAAATACGATTATTTGAAAAAGCAATAAAAGGTGCGGAAGGAGGGTGGCGCCATTGGAATTATCGATTGTGTGGATTTGCTACTTACGATGTCGCACTGGTAGAGTGATCATCACGCGTTCGCTGTGGAGACATTTTTTAAGAGCAATGATTCTTACGTAATTACTCGACGACAATTTTGTTCGAAGTTCGGTACTCGGTGAATACGTGATGGACCGACCGAGTGTAGATTTTATTCGTTCGTGGGTGCACAGATTCCGTGCAACTGCTTCGGCTATGAATGTCCCAAGGCGAGGGACCAGTCAATCTTCAAGGACTCCCAGAAACATTGAACTAATTGAAAGCAGTTTACGTGAAAGTCCGTGAATTTCCAAAAGCAACTATTCATGAAATTCATAAAAGAGTATCTGAAGTTCCATCCTTTTAAAATTCAAATCGTTTAAGAACTGAGAGTAAGAGACTTTGATTTACGGAAAAATTTTGTAAAAAGATGTTGGAGCGTTTTGGCATTGTAAATCCCATTTTTTGGAGCGATGAGGCTCATTTTCACTTAAATGGCCACGTCAACAAGCAAAACTGTTGTTACTGGTATCCAAAACCCGCAACCCTCGATTGAAACATCAAGAACCATTGCATTGCCTCAGGGTAACGCATGAAGTAATTGGACCATTTTTTTCGAAAATTCTCGAGGCCAGGCGATGAATGTCAACGGTGAAAATTATCGACGCATGATTACAAAATTCTTTTTGCAAAGCCTGAGAGCTCATTTATCGTACTCTTCACACACGTGGTTTCAACAGGATGTGGCGACTGCAGACACAGCCAAAACCTGATCAGTCGCTTTGGGGACATCCCATGGCCACCGAGGTCGCCCGATCTAACTCCCATGAATTTTTTTTATGGGGCTACCTCAAAGAGAAGGTTTATAATGACAATCCCCAATCTTTTCTGGCCTTAAAAGGAAAATATTTTTGGAGAAATCAATTCAATTGAACCAAGTTTACTGCAGCGTGTGGCGCAGAAAACAAGGCTCCATTTTGAACAGTGTCTTCAACTCGACGGAATACATTTGGATGACATACTCTTTAAAACATAAAATTCGCATTTCCATTCTATCCTTCAATGGTCTTACTCGTAATAAAACCTTGTGTCAATTGTTAAGTTTTTTATTTAAGTTTGAAAACATAACTTTTTGCTTAAAAAGAAAAAAATGTTTTATATTTTTATTTTTAGAAAATGTGCATTTCCCCCAGCTAAATAGTCTAGTTTAATTTTTCTTCGCTTCGTTAGGAAATCACATTAATTAATAAAAATATTTCATTCAATAAGAATTGATAATACTGAACTTAAGCCCAATTAAGATATTATTCCTGTTGTATTTTTTGTTTAATTTTTTAATGTTTTTAAAAAATTTAATTCCAAATACATTTCTGTGCTTTTGTTTTTTAAAATTTTGGCACTTTTGTTGAAAAAAAATTTTTTTTTCGGAAATAAGAAGTTTAAAAAAGGAAGTATGTTAACGCTGGGCCTGACTTCCTTTTCAAAACAAAAGTAAAAAGTATCCAAACAAATAGTAGTGACAGAAGTATAATTTCAGAATAACTCGTAACGCCAAAGAAATGGAAAGAACATAATAAACTTAAGCCGATATTAATGAACTTTAATTGTGTTTGGTTTCACTGAGAGATTTTTACATACATCTTAACATAGTGTCCACACCTGATGAATTTATATCATGATGAATGTCAAGTTGATAGTATGATGAAAATTCATAACGTATAGACTCAGTTTAATAATGTTATGGCAGCGTTATGATATAATCATCAGAGCTCACGGCCTGATAAATTCATCTTGATATCAAATGTCATTTTATTTGTTACTGTTCATTTAACGTTTTATGAATTAAACAAATTTTCGTTTAAAGAAAGTGACACAAAAAATTTTTGATAACTAAAAAATTTAACAACACGCAAATTAGATGTTTTTGGCAAGTATTTTTCAAATATTTGTTTGATTCATCATATATGATGATTTTAATATTATATCAACGTCTACTCCTTTGTGCTGATGTTAATTAAATAAATTCAGTGAAGTGCGACTTTTACCCGCGCACGAAGGGTTCCGTACGGGCACGAGATATGTAATTCAATACGAACAATATAAACTATAGTTTTGGCATTTTTTTCGTTTTTGGGTTTTTTCGGTTTTAAGCGTTTTTTTTTAGTTTGGGGGTTTTTTTAATTTATTGGCGATTTCTGAGTTTTGGCACTTTTTTCACGTTTTGGCGATTTTTTTTTTTTGGTTTTTGAAGTTTTTTTAATTTTGGCAATTTTTATTATTTTGGCGTTTTTTTTTATATTTTGGCGATTTTTTTAATTTTTGACGTTTTTTCATATAGGTGATTTTTTTTTGTCTTGGTGATTTCTTTAGTTTTGGCACTTTTTTTTCGTTTTGAGGATTTTTTTCGTTTTGAGGATTTTTTTCGGTTTTTGGCGTTTATTTTAAATTTTATCGATTTTTTCCGTTTTGGCGATTTTTTTTAAATTTGGAAATTTTTTTTTAATTTTGGCGATTTTTTTTCATTTTGGCGATTTTTTTTCACATAAACAATTATTTTGGTTTTGGTGCATTTTTCGCGTTTTGGCGATTTTTTCGGTTTTTGGCGTTTTTTTCATATTGGCGATTTTTTTTCATATAAACGATTTTTTCGAATTTGGCGATTTATTTTAGTGCTAGAATTTTTATTTAATTTAGTCGATTTTTTTCGATTTGGCGATTTTTTTTTAATTTTTGGCGATTTTTTTCAGATTTTGGCGATTTTATAATTTTCGGATTTTTTAGTTTTACCGTTTTTGAAAATTTCAAGAGTTTACCTCTACGGTCTCCAAGATATAGCAAGTTGTCAAAATTACATAGTCAAAATTGCATTAACTGATGGACCACCCTTTAATTTAAATTTTTTAATATTTGAATGTTTATTGTTGTAGTCTGTAAAAAAATACACTAATTTTACAAATTTCAAGTGTCAATATACATATGTACATATCATGTCATGTATGTATATTAAATGAGATTTTAGCATTTTTCGTCGCTCGTTTTGGAACACCCTTTAATTTCTAATTCTATTTGTTGTTGTAGTGGCCAAGGTTCTACATACTCTGTCCAAATTTCAGGTCCGTAGCTCTTACGGTTCCTGAGAAAATACCGTGTGACGGACAGACGGACAGCGTAGCGAAAACAATAGGGTTCCTTTTTTCACCTTTGGTGTACGGAACAATAAAAATGGCAGTTGCTCTGCCGGCGTCATAGTTATAATATAAAATCATCAGGTGTAGACACTACGTATGATTTCATCACTACATCACAAATTATAAAATACGCATTTCCTGAGTTTGCTTACATATTCTAAGGAATTCGATTTATTGCCAGATATAAAATCCGATTTATTATTATGTGCATTAAAAACTTGGCAACACTTTTCAATGCATTGTAATGAATACAAGCCCGTAGATACTTCCAATCCACAATTGAACTCAAGTAGTATTCATATAAATACATTTTTTTTTAAATTTCTGTTTATTGTCATACATGCATGTATTAATTCAGTGTTGTAACTTTGGTTTTGCTGACCACTTTTTTATTATATACATACATATATTTTTGTTTAATTTATCATCATTCATTCGGTTTTAATCATATTTTATTGTTATTTTATTACAGCAAATTAAATTATTTATGTTTCTCAAATCATCAGGGACATGATGCAAACAAAGACAGTTAAACACGTCGCCAGATTTTAAAACGCACTTAACAGAGATGCAATAAAAAAAATAAACGCGTATACGGACAGACGTAGAAGTTAATTCTTTTAAGAAATACATGTCTACATTTTAAATTTATTTTATTGTAAATTTAACCAAATGCATTTGGAAATGATAAGTATCACTTTTAAAAAGAAAAAACTTTAATTATGCGTCATTTAAAAAAAAAATTATGTGTTTAATGGTTTAAAAGATTTTGATTAATCTTCATTCTATGTGCATAATAAAAAATTAAATGAATTAATTTTCATAGGAAATTCGTTAAAGTAAAGTTTAACAAAATGCTTCTTGTCTGGTCTCCCACTTAAATAGAAGAGCTTGATTTCTTCTTTGTTAACAGTCTGTTGCAGCGTTACTTTATATAGAAATAAATTCGTATGAATAAAATAAATTAGCAGACAAAAACAAAATTAAGACAAATGGATTATTATTAATTTTGATTTAATTTTAAAGCAATAGCGCAACTAAATGAAAGCAATTAAAATAAATTATTTATTGGATTATTTGCTGTAGAAAAGTATAAAATATGTATTTTTTCGTTGGGGCCTTAATTATTTATAATTTTTTCTCTGGAATCGTGAATCCCTGTTAGTATGTAGGGGAGGTACTACCATAACTAGCTGACCTATTTCTCAACAAAATCTCCTTTTAGCCCGATGTAATTTTCTCACAGATATTAATTAGCATTGAAACTCAGTTTATATCAAGAACTGTTTACCTCATTAAAACAGCAATCAACAGTGGACTGCACCTTTCCATTATTGGCAAATAGTTCACTTCCATGCTTTGATTTTGGCCATCGCAATAGTTGATGTGTGAACGGTAATTGGACCCAAAATCTGGGCCAAAAATTATTTTTTCCACTAACAATAATAATGTTTTTAGTTCTACTGAAAATATATTAAAGCAATTAACTGCAGATATGGTTTTTGTAAAAAAAAAATATTAGCCTATTTATGGACATAAAAAGTGTAATTTTGATATAAATTAAAGCGTTTTTATGAGTTATCAAACAAGAAGCAATGTGTAGAAGAAAGGGAATAAATAGTAAGTAATTATAAATACCAAAATATTTTGGGGGACGTTATTGCTTTTGTTAATAAAACGTTCACACTCGAATGCGCTTAGCGCAACACGCTTTACTGGAAAAAAAATGGATTACTGAAAGCGATACACATCCCCGCACTAATTTCAAACGCAGCTAGTCTTATTCACTTCTCTTTGGCGAAACATCGCTTTATTGAAAATATCGTATTACTGAAAACCAAAAGCAAGTCCACAACTACGTTTTGTATGAAACTTACTTTGCTTTAGTGAAAAACTAAACAATGACAAATTTATTTATTAGAAATCGGTTGCACAACTTAAGGCTGAAAAAATTTTGCATGTTTTGTCCGTTAAAAAATTAAATGGCGAAATGTATTTGTTATTTTCGCTCTTACGTACTCTATTATATTGTACTGATTTTAAGCAGTACGCTTAACTGTAACAAATTTCAGTAATCCGAACTACGTTTTAGAGAAAAACTCGGATAATTGAAAAAAAATTGGGTTTTGACTATTTCCAGGAAACCGGAGTTGACTGTAATTCTAACTTAACCTCAAATACATTACAAAACATATACAAAATGTGTCAACGCTCAGCGTTGCAGTTTGCAAAATGAGGTCCTTAATTTTTTAATCAAGTAAAAACCGATACGTATGTACATATTTAAATTAACACACAATTTTATTGATAATGAAAACATTAAAGTTTTTTATTAATCGTCTATTATTGAACTCTTTCGTTAGTGCAGAATAAAATGTAAACATTGAACAGCTGACCCAGATTTTTATTATCTCCTGTATTTGTTTATTTCACCGGCTGTTTAGAATAGCAGGAAAAAATGATAGGGGAAAATAAATTCCTAATATACAATATGATAGCAAAATCTACAATTTTCCGTTATATTTTTACAGCGATATGATTAGCGTGACAAAAGTTACTGAAATCGCCGCCAGGTGTCTAAAATTAGATATTTTGCGGTGTTTAATCGTTTTAAGTAGTGCTCCTAAAAATTCTCTACTATGGTAGTTGTTTTTATTGTTTTCGCTACGATGTCCGTCTGCCTGTTACATGAAGTTTTCTCGAGAAACGCAGAAGTTATGGACCTCAAATTTTAACAGAATATTTAAAACGCAACAACAACAAATATATAACAGTTGAAAATTAAATGGCATTCTAAAGCGAGCAACGAAAAATATTGAAATCCACAAAAGTATATACACACATGAAATTTTCCAACTTAACATCTTTTAATGCGTAATCTTCAATTAATCTTAAATTTCAAAGTTAATTTAATTTTGACTATGTAATTTTAACAATTGCTGTATCTCGGAAACCATAGGAAGCAAACTTTAAAAAACGCTAAAAATAGAAAAACCCGAAATTAAAAAAAATTTCCAAAACCGTAAACAAGTCACCACAATTAAAAAAAATTCCAAAACTAAAAAAAAACGTAAAAAAAATTACAAAAATCCTCAACGAAAAAACGCCAAAATAAAGAAAAAACGACAAAAAAAATTTTTTTTAAATATCTACATCAGGTAAAATATTTGATTATATAGGCTTAACTTCGTATGGTATTAGACACATATGGGCATTTCTCTCAGAAGGTCTATTGAGACAAAAAATATTAAAAGTTCTTGAATTTTTTTTGTTGCAAATTTTGAAAGAAAAACAATCAAATTTAATAAATCTGCAAAAGTTTTGCATTTATTCATTACTCATTTCGAGATATTCATGTCCAAGGTCAAGCAAGTGAAACTTTTTTTTATTTTTTCTTAATTTGAAGAGCAATTTTTGTTTTGAAAAATATTCTTAGATCTCCGTAAGGATATCAGGAGTTAGTAAATAATGCCTAAGGTTCAATACGATAAAAAAATAACTACACAACTTTGCTTTGCATTTCCATTAATTTAATGTCCCATGCGACATTGTAAAACACCCTTTTGTATCAATACATGGAAACTGCTTGAAGAAAGTTCATCATGTAATGATTACAATTAGACATTTTTATTGCAATTAAAATAAAAAAAAGAATTGCGAACTAGGCGCCTGTGCAAAATTTGTCCCGTACGACATCGCTTGTGTGAAATTCGAAAGTATTAAAAAAATATTTTCTTTAATAACAAATTATTTTTGGAAGAGCATTCTATAATTCAATTATTTAAATCAAAATGAATAAAAACAGCGAGAACTGCAAACGGTACAGAGAAAAATTTAAAGAAAATTAAATTAAGTTGCAAAACTATAAACTAAAAAGACGAGAGAGATTGCGTTTTGCATTTATGCAAAAACGATTGTTAAAGTTAAAGCATGCGTTAAAACCGGTTTTGCCATACAAAATTCGTATGTTAAACCTACTTTAAGTTTACAAATTTTTTTTTTGCATAAGGGGGAAAAGCTTTAGCTGAAGCAAATAAAGAAGTTTTTGAAAAGAGAAAAAGCGGTATGAACGTATACATAAAATGCAAAGTCAAAAAACCTTATTATAACCGAAGCATTTGCTTTTTATCAAGGTATTAAAATGTATTTTATACCATCCGATGATATTGAGAAGTACTCTTCGTTGTATAACTTGGACGAAAAGTAGAAAAACGTAAAAATTATACCACACATTTGTATCTAAATTGCAGTTCTTCTGTTGAAAAGGTCAGGAAGTGAAAGCAGCTAAAACTGCATATTCCAAAAGAAAAACTATAATTAATGTACCCAATACTATACGTTTTTAATTTTGCCTATTTTTTGATATATATATTCACCTTTTCATCTCATTCTGCATTTCCCTTTAAGTTTGTCGTTATGTTAAAATAAACACATTGAATTTCTGTATTTTATTTAATTTTTTTTAAGTTTTTATTCATAATTTCCCAAAAAAGCACCAGAAAATATTTGAACATCATGATGGAGCAAAATGTCCCGTACGCCATGTCCCGTACGACTATAATTAAATTTAAATAAGAAAAAAGCTATTAATATTTTATTTTTGTAAAATCCAGCCCATTTTAAGCAACATTGACTCACCTCATTCTAACATTAGTCACATTAATTTATTGTTTCAGGTTTCGCTGAAATAAGCATTTTAATTGTTTGCTACAAAACCTACTTCCTTTTTTTTGCCTCGTACGACATTCTTAGTTTTTTGCAATTATCTTTAAAACTTAAAATTGGTTATAATTGCATTTAGTACCATCAATAGAGCTAATCAGGGGCCATAACTTAGGCTAATGATCATAACAAAAATATATTTTATATTGATCTCTTTTCTACTTTAAATTCGTACGACTGTCCCGTACAACAGTATGGAATTTCCCCCTATGTAGAGTTACTGAATTTATTGTTGATTGTTCATAAGTTTCATAAAATTTCAAATTAGTTAAATTTACATACAAATTTTATTTACATCCCTACAAGAAACCCTGTCGGAGAATTTGTGCTTGACTACAAAAATTATTAACTTATAGTTAACTTTTCTTAGACTGACTAAAAGCTAACTGCAATGTCATCCAGAACTGATCAAAAATTAATTCTTAAGTTGAGTACTCAATCGAATTTTGTGAGAGCCTATGGTAAGAGCCTATTCTCAGCTACTTTGAAATACATTTTAGTTTTGTATTAACATTTTGCTGTTATTGTTTTATTGTTGAGTACACAACGTTACAACGTATGATGATACATGTTCGAACGCCAGAATTTTTTTTTAATTTACTGACTACCAGATGATTTAAAAAAATCAACTTTAAGTTAGTTAAAAGTAATGCAGAGTGAGACAATTGACTACCGCCTAGGACATCGGAATGTTAAAATAGTCAGTTGATTACATTGAAAAGTAATGCAAGTGCCAGTCAGTAGTAGTCAGTGTTGCCAAAATGTTACAGGCATTTCCCACCATATAACCCCTGAAAACCCGCTAAAAACCGCTAGATGAATAAAATTAAACGCTAATATAACCGCTGAACTTTTTATAACCAACATATGTATATTTTATGGTTTATTGGTAAAAAAAAAGAATAAGATAAATTTTATAAAATATGTATACATATGCATAGATGTATGTATGTAATTCCCCAATATTTGTAAGCAAAACTCAGCATACTCTTAAAGGACTATTCCATCTTATAATATTAATGTTTAAGCTGATTCAGTATATTTTCAATATTTTCTGCGATAGACCTTAATTATTTTACACGCGGTTAATAATATCTTGCCGTTTTGCTTGAAGTATTTATTTGTAAAATATTGTTAAAATTTCCTGACTTTCTGACTATCTGAAATTAAAAAAATAGTGTTGATAAAATAAACTCCATGGCTCAATTCACATTTGCTTGAAGTTTAATTTCGAAGGAGAATTTCAATAAAAAAAGTCTTTATTCAAAAACAAATTATTCAGAAAAAGTTATTGGTTTGAGAGATTCTGGTTGATATTATGTTTTCCTCATACTCAGTGATCCAATCACCCAGTTTTCGGTTTGTTTTCCGTTTGTTTCAAGATTTGTTTACTATTTTTTTAATACGAAAAGAATGATTAAATTGGTTTGTAATATAATTATGATCGAATTAAATTTTATTCACTAATTATTAGATTTATTCACTTTTATACTCATATGTATATACATATGTATGTATGTTATTATTTTTAACCTCTTAAATTTTCACATTATAATACACGACCACAATATGTCAATTTTTTATTTGCAAAAAAGTGACGTTAGTTTCTATCGAGAAAAAAACTCAACATAAATACCAGGGTACGTGTCGCACAGCTACGTTAAATTTACTTTATTTGATTCAATACCTTTCTTTATAAGTTTCAGAAAAACGCTGAAAATCCGTCAACTAAGAAATTCTTCCGCTAAAATTCCCGCTGGTGGTTTTTTAAATAGACTTGGCGCTAATGACAACAAAATACAGTCATATATAGCGGGAAAATCGCCGTTTTGGCAACACTGGTAGTAGTTGCGAAATAGTACTGACAAAAACATTTACAACAAATGTATATTGAATTCAACAGTGACAGTGTCTTGACTTGTCATTTTACCGGTAGTTATGACGGATACATTTATTAGTTATAGTTGCTCTACTCTAACATATATGCATGCTACAGTGTAACCTCTAATGTTTATATGCCAAACATTTTAAGACATCCCATTTTATTGTAAAATATACAATTCGTTCGGCTTGAAAAAGTTAATTTATAGAAGTGTTAAAAAAGTTAAGTACTGTTTTAGTAGTGAATAAAAGAAATTTACAAAGTTAAATTTAATAAAAAAAAATAAATTATATATTTATGAAAAGCAAGGTTTGCTGGATAGAGGTGGGTCCAACTCGTTCACTCGTTCATTTTTGCCACAAACCTATGATCAAACCCATGTAATTTAAATGGGTTTGATGCAAGGTTTGTGGCAAAAATGAACGAATGAACGAGTTGGACCCAGCTCTATTGCTGGAGGTTGAAAAAGCGTGACTTTGTGTTGACCAATATTGCCACATTTAAATTGAAAACAATCGAATTGACGCATTTTCGGAATGAACAAATCGATCGAAATTTGGAGAAGGTCGATCGAAATGAAAATTCGTAATCAAAACAATTTCGATCGATTTCTGTGACAGGCCTGTATAACAGTTTCTTCAATGTAACTGTGAGTACAGCTCTAAAATTTTTTAGGATAAGCGCAAAAACGCGAAAAAAAAATCAGAAATGATTCAATCACTTAACGTCAGCAAAATGTTCGCTTTTTTCTTTAAGACCATAAAGAGAATTCTTGTCAAAAAATCTATTCACTTCCTCATACTTAAATGAAGGCTACATAAGCTACGGCACAGCTGCATCTGACGCTTTTACTAACATATTTTGAGTAGTTTCTTACCTTGACCTCAATACTGGTACGAGTATAACGGTTTTAGGTATGATTACGAGAATGAGTGCTTTGTTGTTTGTGTACAAAACCAATAATAAAACTAAATGTTAAATGTTTCACCCACAAGACGCAAAAAAACACTACAAAATTAATACAACTTTTTTTATTGCTACGACGAAACTGACTTCGATAAATTACGATGCAAGATTTTCCTATAAATTGTAGGTTGAGGAGCAGTGTTGTCAACTTTTAAATTTCAAAAAGCACTGAAACTATGAAAAAACGCGTAATTTAAGTAAAAAAGCACTGAATTTAATTATTTTATTATATTAAAAAAAATTTTATACATAAATATGTATATAAGATATATAAGGATCGGTTGACCTTGCATTTTATACCTAAAACTTCAAATTTGAGGCATCCGATACACGTTTTAATTCTAATTAATTATTAGTAAAATAAAATGATAACTATTGTTTAACTAATACGTTTTGATTACATTTATTATATTATTTCTTAAAAATTGATAAAAAATAAGTGCTCGCTCATCTAAGTTTATCGTGAAAGATATTAACGTAGTGCAGAAATTGGTTCGGGAAAACCAAAACATAATAGAAAATAAAAAAAAAAGAATGTATTACAACTAAACACAAAGAAGATGCTTTACAACGTACAGGGTGGCCCAGAAAGACCGAAGTGGTGTGAAATCCTTATAACTTTTTATTTAAGACATATTTTTTTAGTTTTTTGTTTTTTAAATACATTAAATTTATAGGGAATATTTTAAGATTAGTTATTAAAAATTATATCCCGCAAGTGGTGGCCATTTTCTGCTTCGCACAAATGATCTCTTTTCAACACATTTTCCATGACCTTTCGCAAAACTTCCGGTGTTATGTTGTTAATTTCGTCTGGAATATTGGTTTTTAATTCCTCAATAGTCCTAGGCTTATTAACATAAACTTTCCCTTTTAAATAACTCCAAAGGAAACAGTCTGGAGCGGTTAAATCCGGGGAACGCGGAGGCCAATTAAAATTGCTTCTACGCGAATTTATTCTTTCCCCAAAGATGTCGCGTAAAATAGCCATTGTGGCCCTCAGAGTGTGCGCTGTGGCTCCATCCTGTTGGAACCATATTTGCTGATGGTATTCCACGGCTGGCCTTACAAAATTTTCCAATATGGCCCGATATCGATCACCATTGATGGAAATGGCGACATCTCTTTCATTTTCAAAAAAATATGGGCCAATGATCCTTTCTGAAGAAACACCGCATCAAACAGTATACTTAACTGGGTGTAATTGTCGTTGATGAAGTACTCTCGGGTTTTCAATATCCCATATCCTAAAGTTTTGTTTGTTAACGAGGCTTCGTCACTCATAACTAAGTTATGAATAATGGAAATGGAAAGAACACATTTGTGCGAAGCAGAAAATGTCCACCACTTGCGGGATATCATTTTTAATAACTAATTTAAAAATATTCCCTATAAATTTACTGCATTTAAAAAACAAAAATTTAAAAAAATATGTCTTAAATAAAAAGTTATAAGGAATTCACACCACTTCGGTCTTTCTGGGCCACCCTGTACATATGCATGAAATGTATTCAAAATTGTTCACCACAGGATATTATGTTGTTCACAAAACATCAATACTGATAAAGTTTATAACGAAGCAGCTGCTGTATAAAACTATTTCTTAACCAATGACGTTTGGCGGTTTAACTAATGTTAAACCAAAAGCTGTGAATCAAATATTATTGATTAAACTATTGCTATTAATATTAATGACTATGAATTTGGGCCTAAGAGAATAAAACGATCTAAATTTAAGAACAAAATTCTTCAATTTAGATTGCAGAGATCTTAATATTTCAATCTTGAAATTTGGTCAGTAAGATTGACGTTCTCAAATTTAACATAAATTCTTAATTTATAGAATGAATTCTTAAAATCAAAAACTTGGTCTTAAACTTCAATAGCGCAGTCTTAAAATCAAGAACGTAATATTAATTTTAAGATTATATCCATAAATTGTTAAGAATATGATCTTAATTTAAGATTTTTATTAAGAAAAAAATCTTGAATTTGATCTTAATAAAATCAACATTTTATTCTTGAATCAAGAACTTTCGCATTTAACAGACTATAAATATTAAAATGATTTGAGTTTTGAGCGTAAAATCTTGATTTTAGCACGTTTTTCTCCGTAGTGTATAAAAAAGTATATTCACAATTCAATTTTCTCGTTTCAGACCTTTTTTATTATGAAGCGAAGTTATAACAAAGTGTAAGGATATATTGTTACGTTTGTTAGACTTAAATAAAGTCGTAGAGGTAAAAAAATCTTCTTCTGCGCCCTTAAACATTGAAGTGACAAAAGATTGATGGAAATGCAGTTTTTTATAATGCTTTTTATATCCATTAACTTGACATAAACTTATTACATTTTACCTCTGCCCAAAACTCGACATTGGACTCAAAGTTTCTCCATTCTCCATCCATTGTTATAGTAACTAGACAAAATGATGCTATTAAACTATATTTGGGTACCTACTTGCTTAATGTCTTCTTTACAACCTTATTCAAATTTTATGAAATGTTCTGCTGTTTGAACGATAGCCTTCCTCGAAAAAAAATAGATATGGAAATTTATTTTTGAATTTTGGGTCTAGTGCCACCGCCACGAAACAAAAAGCACTAAAAATTAATTTAAAGAGCACTGAGCACTAACTTCAAAATTTCTCGCGTCGATAACTTCAAAAAGCACTAGAAACGGTGCGAAAAACACCGAGTTGACAACGCTGTTGAGGAGCTACATACATATTTGATTTTTATTCTCTTTCTACGAGTAATTACTAAAACAAACACGCGGCTTTTAGTTGAAATACACAATTTTGTTGAAAAAAAAATAATAATTTATTTATAGTTACAATTTCTCTTTAATTATGCACGAAACAGTTTTGCTGTATTACGGGTTTCAATAATCTTTTCAAAAATAACCAGTTTTCATAATCTGAAATTAATTTAAGATTCTAGACGCGTATCTTTGAATATTGTCAAGTTCTGAATATTTTATGCACTTTTTTTAAGTGTTTTTTAAAACACCAATGAACCCGAAATTTCAAAAAACAACATACATAATACATACATACATATGTACATATATATTTTTCTTTTTTTATTTTACTATGCAAATATCGAAAATTATTAATGAGGTCAACTATTCACGTTGAGTTTCAGAAAGAAACTTTTTTTCGAGTAAAATAATAGATAATTTCTTTGCTTTTTAAATTATTAGTTATTAATACATACATATTTCATTTCTTGCTTGCAAATAAATTTATAATTCATTGCTTCAAGTTTTTTTTTGTGTACCTATAACTTGTTAATTATAATTCAATAAAACTAGTTTTAATAACGACATGAGAACTTATAAATAAATAAATATTTAATGTTGGCATGAATATTTATTGATGTGCATTTAGAGTGGATGTGGGTGTGTTTTAATCAAATGGTAGAGTTTTCAATTTCATTTTCGAAATTAGAGCTGGCTTCTCATTTGATTTAGATTACATTTGGCAGCCTATCTGAAGCAACAAATTGCAACCTATAGATATCAATATATCGATTTCATTACCGATAGTCAACTGCCGTATTCAATGTTTGATGAAAAATGGTCTTGCGTAAGTGTAAATGCAAAATTCTTGGGGTTTGTGTGTGTATTTTGTTGCTAGATTTTAAAGAAAAGCTACCATATTTTGCATTTCCACTCACGCAAGACCATTTGCATCGAACACCGAATAGCATCAATGTTTTTCAACGTCCCTTAATATTTAAAAACAATTGGTATTTGCTTTGCCCTATGACAGTAAACGACCCGACCCGCCATTATTAAAACATTTTAATTGCATATTAAGAAATTTTTTAATTTTACCTATTTTTAATTAATTAACTCTTCAATTATTTTATCAATTAATTTTTTTCTTAAATTCCAACAATAATTTAAGTCAGATTAGCAGGTTGCAGAAAAGAAAGAATTCCAACCTACTTGGCTTCAATAGTATGATCTCATTGTGATACCTCTGGAAGAGAAGAGACAAATAGGGCGGAGTAAAAGAGAGAAGAATAGATTTAAGCAGGGTGACCGATGACATTTTTCAAAAAGTGGCACCAACTAGGGCATTTATCAAAATAAAAGGGGGCAACATTAAAAAAAACGAGACAACTACACTAAAATTCTTACTTTTAGAGTGAATTATTATATAATATAAAATAGGGACACAAAGTGACCAATTTCAAACAACACCATAGGTAGCATATGTAAAAATATTTTATTTAACTAGATCTATATTATTTTTAGCGTTTTAGTGCTTATTTTTGAAGTGACTTTAATTTTTTTTTAAGTTTTATTCTTTTAGTTTAACAAAAAATAGTTTTTCTTATAACAATTTAATTTTGTTTGTGTCATTATATGTAACTAGAAATAGGAAAATGTTGTGATTTTCTCGACTCACGCATGATTGTCGCTTGAGCGAGCGTGCGTGATCATGAAGCAAACAAACGCTCACGCGCAGATCACTAATTATAACAGTAAATTTTGCTTTTTAATGGTTAAAATTTCTTACTTTTATTACTTGTTTAAGTTGTTACATAAAATCGATGAATGTGGTATACATACATACTACTGTGTTCGTTAGATCCCACTCAGGGACCTGCGCCGAAGGGTTTTCATCGGCGGCGACTGGCTCATAAGAAATCATCGGCGGCGGCTGAAAATCGGCTGTCAGCCGGCTGACAATTTCAACCACGATGTAATACAATAAATATAATAAAGGCAAAAACAGCTGACACACTTTTCCAAATATTCTGAAGCCAATATTGTTTTGTGTGCTTTTATTACAAATCATATTATGTTATTCAAAATTATTACATAAATTCATTAAATTTCTGCAGCTTTCATGATTTCCAATTGTCACCATATTCGTCTTTTTTATTCACTCCTCACACTCACAGTTCTCACCGAAATATCGCAGAAAATGCAGTAGACGTCAATTCACACGTAGAAACACTGCGTTGGGAAACATAAAATATCAATATATTTTGATATTTGAGAATCCAAAAAGTAACAGAAGTTCCAACAACTTTGCTATACAAGGTGAAACATTAAGTTTAACATGCCCGTTTCTACTAACGTTCTATCGACTATGATCACTAGTTATCGAACGAAATCACGAAATAATTCCATATAAACTCTATTGAAATATTTCGTAATTTCCTGTCCTACTTTCAAAAATATGATACATTTTCATATACACATGGCAACACTGTATGCATGTAGCAGGACTGAAGGTAACTCTGATTTTGTGCACGCATTTGTATGTACAAATTCAAAATTTTACTTGTTATAGATAATGCTCCTGGACACCCACATTTGGAACATTCAAACATTAAGATTGAATTTTTGCCACCAAATATAACCAGTATTCTTCAACCACTAGATCAAGGAATAATCTCCACTTTTAAGAAATATTATATAAAAAGCACATACCAATTTATTTTAAATAAAATTGAAAATGAAGAATTAACATTGACCGAGACGTGGAAAAAATTTAATATTTTCGACTGTATATATTTGGTTGCATCTGCAGTATCCAGTATACGACCAAAAACATTAAATGGGTGCTGGAAAGCTGTATGGCCAGGTTGTATTCGGAGTAATACTGCTGATGAAATATCTGTATTATCTGAAGAAATTTTAATGCTGGCTCGAGAAATTGAAAGCGATGGATTTGATTCTTTGAACCATAATGATATAGAAGAGCTTCTCGTAGATGTTCAGTTATCTGATGACGACATTGTTAGTCTAACTGCTGATAATATGGAAGACAATAATTGCGAAAGTGATTGTGAAGAACTTGTAGAGTCCCTTACTTTAAAAAAGATTGATAAAATTCTTAAAACATTTAAAGACTTACAGAGCGAAATTCTTAATGTGGATCCCAATACGGAACGGGCACTAAAAATTAACAACACATTTTCGGCATATAGAGAGTTACAAAAAGAGTTTAAAAAATCGACATCACAAAAGCTTATGACAAATTTTTTTCAACAAGTACGTAAGGAGAAAGAACTGATTGAAAACCTTGATGTTCTTTGCAGCCAAAGTGAGAACATTTGTAGTGATAAAAATATTAATCTACCCATAGATGTGTTTGTTTCCTCTAGTGATGAAAGCGATATAGAGCCAATTCAGAAACTCGGCACACGCCATATTAGTGATTCTGATTATGAGATATAATTTATTTCTTCAATTATTTACATTTTTTCTTTGTTAAGTACGTAGTGAATTGATGTTTATTTGTTTTTTTTTAATAAATGAATTACTACTTTACTTTTTTGTTGACTTTTTTATGCGATTTTGTTTGAGTTTTAATGCTTTACTTTGAATTTATGCGTTTTTTCAAAACTCAGGGACGAATCATTAATTTTAGTATGGAGCTAGTGTATCGTTTTATGCGAATTCGATTTATGCGATTTTCTCTGGAACGGATCAATCGCATAAAACGAGGTTTGAGTGTATATACATAAAAAACAACTTTCAGCCGAAAAATATTAAAAAATGATGTCAATCGGCGGCTAATTTTCAGCTGCTTATAAGCCGGAATAAAATCGGCGGCTGCGGCTGGTCAAAAGCATTCGGCGGCGCGGCTTGAGCCGGCTAAGCCGTCTCGGCGCAGGTCTCTGATCCCACTATCGGCACAATGTAACGATTTTCGTAGGCTCACTGCAATAAAGTTCTAAGTAATAAACCAAAATGGCCTTATTTCTCAATTAATTCCGGAATAAGTGTATATGGCTTTATTACCAATGCAGTGTGGTGCAATTATGGCTTTGTATTTCAATTAGTTGAAAAATTAAGCAAATTTAGCTTTTAGTCTTTTTTTCAGTGAGTCGAAAAATAGTCGGGTGAAAAAAATGATCTTTGATTTTCCAACAACAGTCAGAAAGCCAAATTTTATTCTGTGAATCGTCAACTACATTGTGTGGGAAGTAGCCTTTCCCACTCACCCTTACAAAAAATATGCCTATGTTACGCCCTATAACAGCAGTTTTCTGCCAGTAAGAGTCTCGTCAAAATCAGTCCATCCATTTTCGAGAGTTCCCGCAACAGACGATAGACAGGTAAAAAAATAAACTTGTTTTGTTATAATTACCTATTGTAGCGTCATATGAATTTAAAAAAACCCCAAAGTTACATTTGAGATATTTTGCAGTAGAAGCAAGATACATACGAAAGTTTCAGTATATTTAAGGTAAAATATATATAGGTAATAAGATATTTAATATAAAACTATATAACGTGTGTATACTCGTATAAATTTGGGACTTAAAGCATATTTGTAGTGAAAGAAAAGAAGAATTAAAAGAAGATTATATGTAGTATAGTTGAGGTAACCAAATCACAATCGTAAGATCGTTAAATATATTAATTTTAACTTCCAATTATATATGGATGCTTCTCCTCTTAACAAACTCAAAGTATGTACCTTTTCGCGTGGTTGTAAAAAAAAATAATTAATTTTATTACTCAACAATTCAAATTTACCATAAAGAAGATTCAGTTTTACGTTTCAGCAAAAAAAAAACTATTGCGAAATAAATATTTAACATCAAATATGAATGAAGGTTTTCGTAAACTTTTTAATTGTATTTTAATTAATTTTTTTTTTTTGCACTATTGTTGAAGTAGCTGTTGTTGTTCATTTGTTTGCTTTAATCTCCAGTTTGATCAACATCCTTCTGTAAGCAGTTTTTATTACAACAACAACAACAACAACTACAACAACAACAAAAACAACAACAAAAATGTGTACAAGATGTTGTTTTGCAACACCCAATGTTTTTGCTTGCTTTGAAATTTAAAACTTCAATGTCATTTTGATGAACAAACCCCCAGTTTGTACGCTTTTAGCACTTTTAAAGTCTAGATAATAAAATAACAAAAATTTTTATAATATTTATTTAAAGATTTTTTTTTCTTCTAAAAACCGCATTTTAAAGTAAAAATATTATTTGAGACATACAATATAAAAGTAAAGGTTTTTTGTATGCTTTAGGTGCTCGTATTCGTAAACTTTAACCGCAAGCAAAGATGTATCAGATTTAAGCCACATATAGAAGACAGACAGACGTGTTGTGTTGTACAGTGAAATATATAAAATCTAAAAAAAGGTTTTCAAATGAGTCGCAACAACGCAACAATAATGGTAATTGATTTAAATTAAATATTAAATATCGCAGGGCTGACTAACTAACTGTTTTTAAGCAGTTTTTCAACATAACCTCAAAATTGTTTAAAAAGTATTACATGTGAAACTAGCAAATTGTGAAGAATTGTTTAAGTTTTTAATAACGTTAATTCCCAGCTTAATGCCTACAAGTATAAAAGTTAGCATAGAAGCCTTGTAAGATTTAGCTGCTTATATTCAGCCAACTTTCTGCTAAGCTTGTGCTTACATCTCATATTTCTGATGAATTGCCAAATTCTTAATGACAAAATAATTTGTAAAATATTTGAATTTGTTTTCAAAGAACTTTAAAATTTAACTAAATACTGCTACCAGACGAAAATAAAAAATCCCTGAAGATGTTGAGATTTTCCAACGAAGCGTAAGATGAAGAAGCCAAAATAAAAATTTTAATTTTTAGTCTAATTTAGTGATCTTGAAAGCCCACTTTTAAAGAAAACTTAAAGGTTATGTCATTGCTAAGAAAAAATATAAAGTTCAACATATTTCTTGATAAATGACAAATGGCGTCGCTCTCTACCAACTTACAGTGGCGAAAAATTAAAAAAAAAAGTTTAGGGTCTCCCATCTACTCGCAAATTAAAGAAACCACAGTTTTAGGGATTTTTAGCAATAAAAAAAAACTCATATTGACAACACTTAAATTGCTAAAACCACGAAAAAGTAACTTCACCGTAAATTGTATTCAGTTTGCTTCTATTGTTGTCTTCTCTTTGCAAAATTTGTTGATTCATTATATTTTATTTAAGTATTTTTTCATTGTTTTTTTTATATTTTAGTTATTAAGTTTAACCATAACACCATTAACTATATGTTAAACCACATACTTGGCTACCAAATACTCTACAATAAATTACGAGGGTTATCTGAAAATGTTTCTTAATATTTCCTATTTGATGAACGTTAAAGTTTTTTCAGCACACAGATCGCAACAATCATTTGTTTATTCAGTTAGAAATAAATAGAGAAATTTACCAACCCCATATTTCCATATGATTTTTATACATAGTTCATATGAGAGCAGATGAGACTTAATCTAGGCGAAAAGTGTTGAAATCCATATAAAATAAAAAATTATCTTTTACCAGTAAAACTCATGAAATCACATTATTATTAAACAGAGTACTGCCCTTGGCAATTTCAAATAGTATCAAAAAGATTAGGTCAGCAGGTTGCTGGTAATTAAGAGTCCAGCTCACTTTGGTCCAATACAATGATCCCCTTGTGAGTTGAAGAGCCGTTAGTGAGAGGGGGGGGGGAGGGTGAGAAAGGTAGATGCAGAAAAGAGATAGTTAGTTGTTTGAGACGAGGTGAGAGTGGGTCGAAAATTGGAAAGGGAGGAGTCAGGGCTATACTAGCCACTGCTCCTAATATAAAGGCTCAGATTTTCAGGTCCTTTTTCCGATAACTCGGATAGGCTACGGAAGTATAATCTGCTAAGAAAGTGGCGACGGAGATCTGCCAGAGCGGGACAAAAGCAGAGGAGATGCTAGATAATTTCCTCTTCATCATTGCAACTGGCGCATTAGTCATTATACAGGATTCCCATGCGTTAAGCATGGGTTCTGAAAGCACATTGACCGGCCACGAAATTCCTCAAGTGCTTCCTAGTGAAGTTAATGAGCTTTTTCGTTCAGTGCGGTTTTAGGCGAGGCCAAAAGACTCCTACTGTTGCGCATGTGAGCTCATTGCGCCATCTTTCCTGAGCTGATTCAAGAAAGAAAACATCAAAGCGTCTCCGGCAGGATGTGAGTGGGAGACCACAGTGATTATCGATATCGACTTCTCTGAGTAGGGCTACTCTCTTTTCCACGTCACCGGCAACTATGTTGAATGAAATAGGGCAATGTTCATGCCCCCACTTTAATTTAATACGTGATTGCTGCACGATATTCTTGTACTAGAAAAGATGTGGTATACACTTCTATGAAAGATTTAATTCCAGACTGGCTGTTAGTTGTAATATGGATATCTCTACTTGATATCCGATAGACCTTAGACATTGTATCGCTCTTTTAATGGCAGTTATCTCTGCTGGTAATATACTACATTTGTCCGTGAGTCTGAAGGACATTACAATTCCGAATTCCGGAATACATACATGCGTCCCCTTCCCTGTGCAAACTTGTACGGCTCCATTCAGTGGGGAAAACGTTTATGTCAATGTTATTCAAAGATTCATATTGAAGTAGGATTTCGGAGTTCAGTAGTCATTAAAATACGCTATTGTATTTAGTATTCTAAGATGACGCCAAGATCGGTGGTTTTATGCGCCCACTGCATTTAGTCTGACGGCAGTACGTAGAGCTAGCTTTCTAGGCATTAAGTGAACTAGAAGCCAACTCAGCATATTGAAGAGCGCTTTTGCCAGAGTGAATCTTAGAGTATCGGTTATCATAAGTGTCGTTTGGCGGCTAGTCCCCTCTATACGGACTTGATTAATTTTTGTTGCGATTAGCGCTTTCCATCAGACTGAAATTCCGTAAAATAATATAGGTTTTATGACCGTCCGTAGTATCCAACCGCCTCCTTTAGGGGTTATGCCCCAATAATAGTTGATTGTACTCCCACAGATATAAATTGCCATTCAGGCTTTCGGTATTCTTGCCTGAAGACTTTCTCTCTAGGATGGCTTACTATCAGAGACAACACCCAGATATTTAGCATTATCTGAAAGGGTTAGGTTAGTGCCGTTTGGTTTTAGGTGATTGAAGTGGAGACTTTATATCCCCTGGAAAAGATGACAGTTCTGTTTTGGTTGGGTTGACCGTTTGTGAGCACCAATCGTATCTAGATGAAATCCTGATATTGCTATCGCTATACCATTTGGTTATGGGATTGTTTTTATATTCATCTATTCCAATTTTTTGAAGAGAATGATGGCCATCATATTCCACAACAGGGGTGATAGCATATCACCTTGAGGTGTACCTCATGAAGGCTACCTCATGAAGGCTACCTGAATTATAGTAAGAAGTCATGTCTCCCATTGCAAATCAAATTCAAAAAACATCTCGATTGAGCTTTTGCCACAAACATTGTATAATAATCTAACAGACACCCGCCTAAATCTTACAACGAATAAGACAGCAGAGAGTTTTATTATTTCTCAGTGTTAGTAAAAATTTCCTACTGTACTAAAATTTACGAACGGTTTGTGTGATTTTGAGACCAGAAAAACTATCAGCTGATCCTGACTATCATCCGCTCACATTAGGTCACCTGGCATGAATTCGCCTTGGCACAAGCATATAACAATAGACAACAACTAACTGATCGTGTTTTGACGATTATAATCATTTTTAGTAAACTATGTCAAATTGTATGCGATTGATCCCAAACTATTCCATATGGGGTAGTTTTGGAGCAGTAGTTCACCCCTCGGGCATGGCAAAAATTACATTTGGCTTATATTTGGATTATTCCGGGCTCTTTATGTAGTATACTTTGCTTGCATGTTTTGCCGAGTACATAACTGGCACTGCCACGCAACGAAAAATATCGGAAATGACAAACGTTGCCACCACTATACGCTATTGTAATGTCTCAAAATGCAATAGTGTGTACTCGGCATATGGACTAGTTATTTGCACTGTGTGTGTGTGTGTGTGTGTGTGTGTGTGTAGGTAAAACACAACTTTTGACAGTTCCAATTACAAAGCAAGCAAATTAAGAAGTAATCAAATGCCACTTTGGGGGCACATAATCTATTATAGTATCATCGTCAAACTTGAAAAATTTGCTCTTTATATTTTTAAAAGTTGTCTGACAGCTGAGAGCCTTTGCAGAGCTATTATTACCAAGCCAGATCAATCAGGTGGCCCAGCTCTACAACAACAAATAAAACCACATGAATTTTGTAAGTATAAATTACCTAGACAGTTGTCAAAATCATCTGCTAAAGCAAACTTGCAAATAATTTGAAGGCGAGTGGCATCGTCAACATGGTCGATTGAACATTGCGATGTCCTAGGGCTGGACCATAGGCTTCAACTTTGCATTACAACGGACTAATCCCATATAGAATAGTTATAGATCACTCGAGTACAATTTAGAAGTCCTGACCTGAACGATCACAACCGTTTGAACGCGAGCACTTATCGTTCAGCATTGAAAGCTTGTGTGAAAACGACATGGTATATGACTGCATTACATGGGACGATGATGTAACTAGTCTGTTTCATTCAGACTGGGCCACGTAGTTCAATATTACAAGAAGGGGGATTTTAAACACCTCCGGTTTAAACAGTCCCGGTTCACACACTTCAACTTTTGTTGATCAACTAGTAATTCATCTGTAAGAAAGACGGAGAAGGAAGCACAAATATCTCTTTTCTTCTTACAGTTGAATTACGAGTTGATCAACAAAAGTTGAAGTGTATGAACCATACACATATGTAAATACAAATGTACATACATATGTGTATGGTCCTTGACACCGCATAGTTTGTTCTAAAGCAGAAAAGACATCAAAATAAGTTATGAATACATATTTTTTTTTAAATACATATATTTATTTATTGTATCTTCAAATATGAACTAACAATAAGTGATCAAATCTTAAAGCTAAAATATAATTATTTAGCCCGACCAGTGTCGGCTAAAACTTAGTGATAATTTAAATAATACAAAGTAGTGATAATCAAAAAGGAAAATTAAATGTATTTTCAAGCATTCCCATCTAGAGTGTTGAGTATAAGAGCCCTTGTGTCCCTCTTTTTTAGGCGGATGTGACCATTAAAATTCAAAATATTACGAGCAAGCGGATTAGGATGTGACTCGAGTTTTGTTAAGTATTTGCCTGCGTATTTAGCAATTTCTTCAGTCACTAGTGGCATTCTTAAATCACGATGCAAATTTGAATTCTTAATATACCATGGAGCAGATGTTATTAACCTTTAAATTTTGTTTTGTCTTCGTTGAATTCTCTCTACATTGCAAGCTGAAGCAGTGCCCCATAACTGGATACCGTAACACCATATTGGCTTCAAAAGCGACTTGTATATTAAAAGTTTGCAGTCAAGACTAAGTGTTGAATTTCTGCCAATCAACCAATGAATTTGATATAACTTAAGTTTCATCTGAGTTAGCTTAAAGTCAATATGATGTTTCCATGTAAGTCTTCGATCAAGGTGTATACCAAGGTATTTCACTTGGGAATGTTGAGGAATATTTTGATTGTTGATTCGAATGGGGGAACAAGTATCTCTTCTTAGGGTAAACGTTGTATGGACACACTTTTGTTCATTGACTTTAATTCTCCATAAGTTCAACCAGATTTCCAACTGTGTAATATGATCTTGAAGATATCGGGAAGCCTCGTGCGGGTTTTTGTGCATACTAAGGCAGGCTGTATCATCGGCAAACGTAGATGTATGGATATTGCTGCTCACAGGCATATCACAAGTATAAATCAAATACAAAACTGGCCCCAGTATGCTCCCCTGTGGCACAACGGATGATATAGATTGGGGCAGACTCATGAATTCTCCTTCCACAATCGTAAACTTTCGGGTATATGAATACATATGTAGATATTTTTTATTTGCCTAATTCACAAAACCTCTTATATCTCTGTATCAATTGTATTATTATCATATTAAATACAAGAGTATAAAATTTGTTTTTTGAAATTTTCATATAAAAATTAAATACACTATTACCATTTTATGTCATATGTTTTTAAGTTTGTGTATTCAAGGAGAGGCTCTCTGAGAGCATTTGTATGTAGCTTGTTCTTCTTTTTTCATTAAAAAATACAAAATACATTAATACAATACACAATAAAAAAAAACAGAAAGTGTATTAGACACAAAAATTCACGAATTAAGCAATTATACTAATTGTTTACAAATTATTATGGTAGATAGGGGCCCTATTTCAGTAAAAATATTATTTGATTTTTTGAATTCAGCAATTGAATACAAAATGCAAAACTTTTTTCTCTGTACACATGCTGGATGACCAGTCAAGCAATCACTTTGAGTTATATTTTGTGCTGTCAACATCATATGAATGTTAATAGCGGATAATTCATTTTCAATATCCAAATTTATTAGTAATAATAGGCTGTGTATTTGAAATATTAGAAAAAAAAATAATGAAAGCAATTATTTAGTGGAGGTTCAAAAGTAGCAACAAATTAAAAAAGAAATATATTTTATACAAACGCATACCTTGTAATCTCATTTAAAATGTATTGTAGTCTTGTGTAGTTCATGAGCGAACTAGTTCAAATGAACGAGTCAGTAATTTGAACTAAGTGAACTAGTTCAATTGTTTTACATTGTTTATCTAATTTTTCGACCTTTTATATATGTTCAATGAAAGTATTTTTTTTAAGCTTTGGGTCAGTAAATTTCATAAATGTCCTTATATTTTTATTTTTATATCGATATTTCGTTAACCTTTGGTTAACTTCTTCAGGATTATTCTTGTTTTTATTTTTTGATAATTAGTTTTCGTCTTTTTTCTCTTTTCAATAAAAAAAATTTTTTTATAATTATAAATAACAATGTGAGTCATATAATTAAAAAAAAAAATGTTAACGAAATATCGATATAAAAATAAAAATATAAAGAAATTTATGAAATTTACTGACAAATAGTTTCATTGATCAATTGTTTTACGCTCAATAGTTCAATTTTTGAACTAAGAACTAAAGGTGGTGTCAGATACAACTTCAACGCTTTGCATGACGTTTCTAACTTTGGGAAAAAAGCGTGAAGCAAAGTGTGTATGACACAATAAAAACTTTGACAACAATCACTGTTTGTTTCAATATTTTATTTTATGCACAAAACACAGCACAATTCGATTACTCTGATGCCACTAACTCGTTTTCTATGTAAATTTGTAAAGAAAAGTATACCAACTGTTTGTCAAAGCACGCAAAAAGTTGAGAGTTGCCTAACTTTTCGCTTCGCTTTGCGTTAAAAGTACTTTATGTGACATGTTTCTTATAAGCATGTACATTTCATCTTAGATGTCAAAGCGAATCTTCAACGCAAAGCGAAGCAAAAGTTTTATTTTTTTTTACCACAACAATTGTAGATGTACAATCATTGAACTAAATAGACCTAACTAGTTCATTGAACTAAAAAGAGCGATTGAACTAAATGAACGAACTAATTCATTTATAAATAATGAACTAAAGTGACGGGTCACTGAAATGAACTAAATGGCACAAGTCTAATGTATTGGTGCTTGACAAGCAAATACACACAACACATCAAAATGTGTAACAAAGCGTTCTAATACAGATTTATTTGACTTTTCTCAACACTTTAGATTTTTAACTCTTAATTTATATTGAATTTGTAAATATTTTCTTCACTTTTAGATAAGCAGATTTTTTTTAATGAGAGAAGAAGTCAACGACCGGTTTGTCAACAATAAGGATTGTATTGCAAATTTGACACTTTGACTGTCAAGTGACAGTTACCTTCAGAAAATTTGGTGACAATTCATCGAAACGTACTCATCCTATGACTTGCGAAAATGGGATTGTTATCAAAAGTAGGGAGTAGTGTATGGTGAACAAACACACATCGTATAAATGGTTATATATTCACAATTTTCTTGATGTATTGTCTTAATCTTCAGACATTTTTTCTAGTGTTTTTAACAGCGCTGAGCAAGTTCGATGTTGTTGAAACCATGACCTATCAAATAGTATAAATATAATGTTAACCAGTTCCAAAGCTATAGATAGATATTAACCTAAGTTTAACTGGTATTTATGCTTTTGAAATATGAGTGTTCGTGTGATCGAGTGGGTAATATACAAGCTTGTCATGCTGGAGGTTGTCAGTTCGAACCCCAAAAAAATCTGTGTAAAAATATTTATAAGTTTTCAATTGTTACATTTACATATCGGAATGACATTTATATATAATTTATATTTTAAGACAGCGATTAGATAGTTCAGTGACAAGTTACAAGGTGCTTATGAAGTATCAATTAACCCCAACTTAGGCAATTCCCATGTAAAAGTGAATGATCTGCTTCATAGGAAGTGTTAGTTAGAACTCGGAGTGCTCCCTATGCATTGTGGACTGATAACGTGACTAGCCTTGTGTCACTTCCATTTCCTACAGGGACATGATAGATACGCCTTCATCTTTTATAAACATACCTGCATGCATATGTAGATTTGAATGATATCGTGCCATAACCGCCAAAAAAAAACCTTAAGCGACATAATTTTCAAACAAAATTAATTATTTGTCATAAAATCGAATTCCAAAAAATATGTCACTTAAGCTTTTTCAGCAGTTACGGCTCGATATACAAATTAAAATATAGTGAATGATGAAAATCGATCGAGAACAGAAACTTTTAGATTCACCTTCGTGAATGAGTACAACTACTAGATGTGTTTATCTGAATGTATCTTAATTTTAATTTTTAGTATTTCTTTTTATATATTTTTTTCTAAATCTTTTGTTTGGAACTTTTTATTTTAGTATTTTTTACTCATTTTATTTTTCTTTGTACATTTGTGCATCGCTTCACTGATGCTTACGCGCGTTTTATGCATTAAATACTTGGTTTTTTCACTTTTTTCTGCACTTCTTTTTACTATGCACATATATTTTTCTTTTATTTGTGTGGTTGCCGAAGAATCTCCCCCCTCAAATTTAGAGTTGTAAGTAATAAAAAAAAAACTGGAATAAAATTATATACTTTTGTATGTATTTAATGAGAGGATTTCAGTCTAGTGGTTACCACATGAGCTGTTAAGTGAATCTTTCTGTCCGCCAGTCTGTCGATTTATCTTTCTGCATCTATCTGTTGATGTTATAGCTTTGCGGGGACTTTAATACTGTTAATTTCAATGAGCTTAATTATTAACACATACTAATAAATAAATTTTAAAAAAAGTGATAATAAATACAAGAAACACAATAATTAATTTTAGGTTTCCATTTGTTTTAACACTTGAATCGTTGCATGGTGACTTTTAATTATTTGTCTGCAATGTTTGCTAAATGTCAAGCAGACACCATTCAAATAAATCTAAGAAAAATAATAATAATAATGAATTTTGTAATGTATTATTTGGCATTATTTCAACCAAAATTACCTAATCATTCATTTTTTATTGCAACATATATTTGAGTGAACACGCTTAAGGTTCAATTACTCAAGCAATTTTTATTTTAAGGCAATCAAATAAGTTAATGCTGGTTTATTAATTCTTAAGATGCATTTTGAAATATGTACGGGTACTTGAGTTTAACCAAACGTTTTGTTGCCTTATGAATAACGGATAGCCCACTGTTGGGACGGACTTTTTTCACTTTAGTTTGAACACATAGACCCACCAGTCGTGAAATTTCTTATATTTTGAATACCCTGGATAGAAGGTATTATATCTATTAAGGCCGGGGCACATAGAATCCGTCATACGTTAAACTTCGCCTATTTTTAACTATCATTAACACAACGACAGAGAAGGTTGACACAATCCGTATTTTATTTACAGAAGCCTTTGAACAGCTTCTATTGGTTGATTCTCTATTTTATTTATTAAATTCAACTTTTTTTTATTTATTTCTTTTGTCTTATTTAATTTTTGCTGCCACAAAACACGTAAACCTAAATCAGAACATACTATTCAAACTTTTCAACGTACGCAAAAAGTTAAAAGTTTACCAATTTTTGTACTTTGCGTTTGAATGTAACGGACTTTTTTAAACTCAGCCTCGAAAAAGCAGAAATTTAACGTACATATGACGGATTCTATGTACCCCGGCCTTTATGATGCCCACAGACGGAGCAACATGTGAAGAAACATGTGTTTCTATTAATATTTCCTTTAAGACGATAAGAACCAAAAACGAAACATCGGGCGGCTAATTCCTGCACTTGTGATCGAAAATTCATCCTCGTCCTGACTTGCAATTTTTTTAAATTCTGCTTTGAAATTGCATTAGTGTCCGTATTATGAAATTCTAGTTTTGCAATTATGTGTTAAAATACTATATTACACCAAAAATTTCCCTGAAAAATTAAAACTCTATTTTTTGTTATATTTTGTGTTTTTCATACAACTGAAGAAAAAAAATCTAATAAAGCGTGAATACATTTAAATTATTGAGTACGAAATTCAAAACAAAAGAGAATCGCAGAGCATATGAAACTGTGTACTCCCCACTCATCTTCTCACCTCTCTCATCAATATACTCAAGAATTGCTGCAGCAAAAATTGCAAGTCTGGACAAGGACAAATAAAAATATTGACAAAATATTTTTGGGGGCAAAAATTAGAATTTTTCTCTTGAAATGTGAATTTTTGGGGGACATAACGTTTTAAATTGGGGACAAGAGGCAACATTTTTCTGGCAGCACTGAATATAAGAAAAAAATAATATAAATTTTTCTTATTTTTGCATTGTAAATATATTTTTTAGGCAATAAGTGCCCTGTGAGTGTGTAAGATTTGTGGATAAAATTGCCATATGTGTTCTACGCCTCAAGCAAGATTACAAAATCATTAAATTATTCTACCGACGTGAATACCCGGTGTTAGAAAAAGCGCTGCTCGCAATAAATTTTTACAAATGCCAAAGTGAAAGCAGTTGTTTTCTAAATGTAAAGTTATCAATTATTATTTCCCGGGATTCCGCATATAAAAAATTCCGGGAAATTGGGAAATCTAAAGAGTGGTATTCCGGGGAAACCCAGGGAACCCTAGTAATGATATGAACCCCTAAAAAATTAATTTTTTGTATAACATTAAGGTAAAATTTTTGTGTTCGAGATTAAGATCAGTTTATTTCTCTAGTTAGCTAATCCGAAAATTAACCTAATCTCACATTAATTGAGTTTGATGTAGGGATGCCAAACGGGAAATCCCGAATCCCAAAATCCCGAGATTTTCGGGATTTGTAAAATTTAAGCCTGAGATTTCAATTTCAGGATTTCTTAGCAATTTTTATATAAAAACCATTTATAAATTGAAATTTTCTTTGATTTTATGGAACTTTTTTTGTAAAATATAAAAGTTTCATAAACTTTTTTACCTGCAGTTTTAACAATTTAATGACTATTCGTGACATATTTCTTATTAATTAACAATAAGAGCAAAATAAATTAACTACTTTTTCACTGCTATTTTCATCAAAGGGGCTACAATATACAACTAACGTCCCTTTTCACAATGCATGATTAAGAGATAACGTGAACTTTAACTGACAGTTCTTCACACAAAACTTCTCGTTAAAGTCTCTGTTAGCTTTTAATTGTACATTGTGAAAAGGGAAAATCACATTTGGAAAATTCACAATTTTTACAAATTTATTCCGTCTTATTCTATATTATGAGGACAATTTTGAATAAAATTCCACGAGAAATTTTTCCCGGGGAATAATTTCAAACAGTAGCAAATAATATGAAAAACAAAATAATCTATTTGGAAAAGGGAGAAATTTCTTGCGGAAATTTAATCATAATTGCAGTGAATAACTATCTGTATGTCGACTCATCAACGCTTTACAAAAAAAAATAAGCAGTTATCTACTTGTCGGTAACAATTGAATACTATTGATGGCTCCTTGCTATTGAAGTAGAGTACAATACAAGGCAAGTGGTTGACGTAAACGTAAGAAATATTTACCGAACAATGCGTTTCGTTTTTCAAAAGTCCATAGATATGTATGTATGTTAGTTTGGTTAAGATTATAGAAAAAATGTACATATACATATTGGCCCATACTCATAGTCATAAACAAAGTATACTTTAAGAAATTAAAACCAGTATTACCATACATAATTAAAACCAGTATTACCATACATAATACTGGTTTTAAATTCTAAAAGTATACTTTGTTTTGACTATGAGTATGGGCCATTGAATACAAAAACCAATTTTTCATATTTAGTTATGGTTTTCAGTATAAATTCTCTAACATCAAATGTGATTAATCAACTTAAAAATAGATGAGAAAAATTCTTTTGATTTTTATTTCATAATCGTATTAGAAAATTGTTAACTATAAAAACAATTGTGTAATGATATATTATTAACATAAAACCATAATTTTGTTATTAAATTTATATCTAATAAAAAAATAATTTAGTTTGCCAAAAAAAATTGTAGATCCCGAAATCTGGGAAATCCCGAAAAATCCCGGGATCTCGAAAATCTCGAGATCCCACATCACGGGATTTCCAAAAATCGATCCCGATTGGCATCCCTAATACATGTTATCAACACACTTTGATTTTTTGTGGGAAGAAGAAGAAACTGCCATATTTTATTATTTACAAGTAAATTATTGCGCGTGTTAAAGGAAATAGATAAATAATATAAAATATATGTATATTTATATTTATTTATGCATTTTTAAATTATTTTATAAACAAGTAAAGCAAGTAAAACCATATAATCGACTACCCAAAAATCACAAATGAAGATTAAGGTTAATTTAATCTCTAATCTTAAACTCAAAAAGTCGCCCTAAGAGATCTGAGGAAGGGTTGGACGTGGTAATAATTTTTGTATTAATGGTCGTAGAAATAACTTTTTTATATACAATTTTGTATCCAATCTAATATCTCGTTAATTACAGAGGATTAGTTTCAAAATATTTTGGTTGGTGATATCATTATGCGACTTGCTCAAATTTTGAAAATTTGGCATTTCATCATCGACACTTAAGCGGGAACTACTGTATGTACTTATATATATATGTATATATATATATATATATATATATATATATACATACACTCAGCCGCAAAACTCTACATACGATTTTAGGTATTTCATAATTTTTATTTAATGTTTATTTTTTGAAAATATTGCGTCTTGAATATTATATTGGACTCATTTTATAACTTCGAGATAAAAAATCCTAAATTAGCAATGTTACTTTAAGTTCAAGTGGGATGGGGTTGAAGAATTAAAATTTTTGATGGAATTATGGATCTTCAAGGTTATTTAGATATCTTAAAATAATATTTTTTGCAGTGTGTGGACAAGTTACACCTTAAACTTTAATATATATTTATGCATGATAATGACCCCAAGCACATTTCAAGGCTGGTTAAAAAAGTAAAACCGAAGCTCCCCCAGATTTAAATCTGATCGATTACTTATGGGCTTGCTTGAAGCAGAGGCGTCAAAAATAGACGGCCATCGTCTCTATCTCAAATAAGTAAAATGTTTAAGGAAAAAATGGCGAAATGTGTCAGCGAAAACAACGAAAGATCTATTAAAATTTTAAAAAATCTTACACAATATATTCAACTACACTTTTGCAATCGGACAAAAAAAAATTAATTTCATTATTTTTTGCTTGTTTAATGTTGTTCAAATGTGATATTTTTATTTTATTTAAATTACTTCTATTTTAATATAAAAAAATTTGCCAAAGTAATGATTTTCCTTTAAAAACTACAATTTTATATGTAATACATATATTAAGTAGTATGTAGAGTTTTGTGGCTAAGTGTACATAGCTGCTTTATTGCAACAGAGGCATAACTCAAAAAAGCTGGGTTCGCAAAAAATAAGTTTAACGTTTTTACATACAACTTAGTAAAGATATAAAAAGTATTTCTTTTCTCGAGAGGTGTACAAAGATTTAATATGAAATTTTGTGCGCAAGATTAAATACATATGATATAATGATATTTCTGCATTTTTAACTCCAAAATAGAGTTTTTGTTAGATATGCCTAGGTTGCAATGAGGGAAAGATACGTATGTATTATATATGGAAATACATAAATATTTTTTTATATTAAAAGAAATATTAGCGTTGCATTTCTTAAAATAAACCCCAGAATCCCTCTAGTCTATTGCGCACTTCAGTAAATGCCAAACATGTGTTAAAGCCTACGCTGTGTGTCTTTTAATAATAAAACAAATCATTCATAAGCTATATTTTATAGTTTTTTTTTTGAATTTTTGCTGAATATTTATAATTTAATAACAAATAAGAAAGAAAAACATTTATTTTATGTATTCTGCGTGACTGACTGAACTTACAAAACGAAATATTTAAGTTTTGGTGTATTATTTCGTATTGAAATAAAAAGTTGTTAAACAATTTTTATGTATTTATTTATGTATTTTATTTTTTTTTGCACAAATCTATTATAAATGGCAAAATTTAATTATTATTTGCTTTTACTTCTGTTTGTCTAGTAATAAAAATATTTAATTTTTTAATGTTTTCAAATGTAATTGAATTAATAAAAATTAATGCGTTGTGGGAGTAAAAATAAAATATTTTGTTGTATTTTGCGCAGAGTTAATGAGAAACTTGGTAGGAGGGGGCTTATGAAAATACATACATAAACAGAAAAATATTTAATTAAATGCCCTATAGAAGGCATTTTGGAAAATTTTAGAGGCCTTGCGACAATAGCGTTTTAAAATAAATCGTAATATTGCAACGTTTCAATTTTAATATTTTAGTATGGGGGGTTTACAAGTTTGTTTTTTTTTGCGTAAATCAAATTTATTACCACGTGGCAAATTTAAAAGCATAAAAAGCATGTAATTTTCAATATGGCAATATGATAGTGTTAAACTAATGGCTAATAAATCAGTGAATATTTAAACTTGGTTTAAATTAATTTTCATAAAAATTAAAATGTATTTAAATACACTTTCATTGTTTCAGTGGCTAATTAAAGTTAACATCAAATTGCGTTGAAAGTTTCGTATCACTACAATATTTCCAAATACTATGAAAAGCTTTCCAATTTAAATAAGAAAGTTGATTTATCAATTTGCAGAAAAGTGAAATAGCAAAAAACATATTTTATGAATGTTTGTGAAGATAAATTCATTGAGTTAAATTCATTTTTAAAAATATCCCATACGATATTTTTATTTTGGTACGAATTTTGTACCGAGATTAAGGGGTTTCTTCATAAAAACGTTCACTGTGGCCAAAACCTTCTTCCTCAGCGAATCAAACCTAGTGAAAAATGAAGACAACAAATTATACTAAAAAACTGCATTTACAGGCAGTGTTGCCAGAATTTCTAAGGCTAAAATATGCAAAATTTATAAATTTTTCCCGAAAAAATCTTCAAAATCTGCATTTTGTTTTTAAAATCTTCAAAAATCTTTGAAGCTATTTTTAAAACAACTTTTTTATATATTATTAAAAAATTACATAAATATGGATGTAGATGTGTAATATAAATATTTTTTCATTGCCCATATTCATAAAATTTAAACTCGGCCTAAAATGTATTTTGTTTACATTGTTTAAATTTTTTAGAAAATTTTTTTTCAATCTCATTTTAATTTGTATGAATAGAAAGAAGCCTTTAATGTTCGAAGAATGTGAATTTCGTTTCTGCCTAAGAAACTCATCAGCAGACTTCAATAAAAAAAATTTTGAAATAAGGCAAAAAAAATCATATGTTTATAGAACGACTATCAATGTGTTATTGAGAATTATGTACACAAACATAAAAGGAAATATTCACAAAAACTATTTTGGGTTACAAAACGTTTAACAAAGAAATTTCCATACAAAGTTTGTTTTGTAAACCTTTTGTAAGCCAAAACTATTTTTAGTAATACGGCAGAAAAAGTTTAAAAGCTTCAAACAAAAATCTTTACAAGATAGCATCTTCGATTTTGCGACTTTGCTTGAAGTGTACTGATGAGTTTTACGGCTTTTCCTCACGCAAAGTTTACTTTGCAAATTCTTAAGTTTGTTAAAGAAAAAGAATATATAATAATATCTCTTTTCTCTTTCTCCTACATACTTTAGACTTTGGAAAGTAAACTTTTGTGTGGAAAACCCGTCTTTATGTAGGAGAAACGAAATGCATAAAACCAACAACCAAATAAAAATTCTTCATAGTTATGTGCAAACAATATCAAATTAATGAGAAAAGAAATCGGATATAATGGGTGTTTTTTATTGAGGTATAGAACTTTAAGTTGGCATCACTTTTTTAACTGGCGGCCATTTTGTCAGCTGTCAAGTGATTAATATTTAGTTTGGTTTGCCATTTCATCATGAACAGGTTGACAAAAGAACAACGCTTGCAAATCGTGCAAATTTATTTAGAAAATAATGGTTCAGTTCGCGAAGTTTACCGCAAGCTCCGTCCGTTTTATGGTCGACATAATCGTCCATTAGAGCAATTATTTCGGTTAACCATGGATCGTTTTCGCACTACGTTTACTCTATGTGATAATACGCATCCGCAGAGACATCGAACAGTGCGCACCGAAGAAACAATTGCCGCTGTAGAGCAAAGTGTTGAAGAGGACCCGAATGAATCGATTCGCCACCGTGCACAGCAATTGGAGCTTTGTCCATCAACTTTATGGAAGATTTTGCGCAAAGATCTTGGCTTGCGACCTTACAAGATCCAGCTTGTGCAAGAATTAAAGCCGCGAGACCATGCAATGCGTCGTGATTTTGGTGTATGGGCCGAAAATGGGATTGATCTCGATGCTGATTTTCATCGCAAAATTTTGTTCAGTGATGAGTCTCATTTTTGGTTGAATGGCTACGTCAACAAGCACAATTGCCGCATTTGGAGTGAAGAGAATCCATATGAGACCCTTGAGACGCCATTACATCCACAAAAACTGACTGTTTGGTGTGCTCTATGGGCTGGTGGAGTCATTGGGCCATACTTCTTCCGAAATAATGCTGGAGAGTCAGTTACCGTTAATGGAGACCGGTATAGAGCCATGCTAACCGACTATTTTTTTCCCGAATTGGATGGCATGAATGTGGATGAGTTGTGGTTCCAACAAGACGGAGCACGTCACAATCGATTTATTGAAGGAAACATTCGATGAGCGCATAATTTCGCGGAATGGACCTGTCAATTGGCCACCAAGATCGTGTGATTTGACACCATTGGACTATTTTCTTTGGAGATATGTGAAGACGCTCGTCTACCCCAACAAACCAGAAACGTTAGGGGACTTGGAAGCCAACATTCGTGGCGTTATTGCCCACATACGGCCCCATATGCTCAAAAAGGTGGTTGAAAATTGGACCTGTAGAATTGGCTTTATTCGAGCCAGCCGCGGCGGCCACATGTCCGAAATCATATTTAAACATTAATGGTATAAAATTATCCTTCCAATAAAGCCAAATTGATGGACATTAAAACGATTTTCTTGTGTTTTATTTCAATTCGAAGTTCTATACCTCTAAAAAAAACACCCTGTAGAAAAAATTATACAAAAAGTGATTTAATTTGTTGCATAAATATCCAAAGAACTTCGAAGTGTTGTTTTATTCAAGTTCACTTTACTTCACTTGAATTGAATTCACTTGAATTCATTCGACATTTTCAAATGAATGTGGTAAAGACATAACATTTTAATTTAATTTAGGGCTGTAAAATCATAATCAGAATAAGCTCGTTTTATATCAGATATTCTACTCCAGAGGCTTGCTAAAGTTACTTCTTCTTTTTCTATTTAATGATGTCTTCTAAGTTCAAAAATTGTAACTCTCTAAACTGTGAGTCTTTCACACATAAAAGAAAAAAATAGTAACAGTAATAGGAAAAATTTTAAAAACTACAGTATAAATTAGAGTTGAAAAATCTGCGTTTTTATGCCAAAAATCTTCAAATCTGGATTCAGTCTTTTTTGAGGGTAAAAATCTGCAAAATCCAGATAAATCTGCATTTCTGGCAACCGTGTTTACAGGTTATCTGAATTGTATTTGTGAAATTTTTTAGAAAACTTAAAAAAAATATGACTTAGTAAAAAAATCTTATTTTTCGAGTTCTATGAGGGAAATGACCACTGTGGCCAAACCCTTCTTCCTCAGCGAATCAAACCTATTAGTATTTTTAGTATGATTTCGTATGATTTTTAATTTTGTATAGTTGCCTGCTCACAATGAAAATCTTAAGATGGCACAATGTTGCCACATTAAAATTAAAAAGATACTCACTACGAATTCGCTAAATTTGTTTTTAACAATTTCAATACTTTTGATCAAATTAAGTATTCATTAATATTTAATCTTTTTAAATTTTTTTCTGAGCTTGTCATTTGGCAAAAATACTACAATTCTTTGTTTGCCAATATCAAAATCTATAAAAACGAATTTTCTATCTTTATTGCAATATTATTTATTGAAAACTTTATTATTTTTGCAAAAATATATTTATGGTTTTGTGATATTTATTTTTCTTTAATTTTATTTTCAAGTTGTTTTGCACTAAATCGCAATTGTAACGCAACACTTGTATGGAAAAAAATGTGTGCATTAAAATTGTTTTTGGAATAACAAAATAATAAACTCAAAATTAATACTACATAAATATGTATGTAATGATCAGGGAAACCAGAAATATGCTCTAAAATAAAGTGGTGCATTCAATATGCACTAAAAACTTTAAAATATGCACTAAAAACTCTCAAAAATATGCTTTTAAAAATAAAATACATTGGTTTATTTGTATGAAAATATATTTTTAATTCAAAAATTCAACAACATTTTTATATAAAATAAGAAAAAAATATAATAAAAGAAACAATAAAAAATTAACAAAGAATAAGTGCCGTATGAAAAACAATAATTTGGTTTTGAAGTTCACGTTAAAACAAAATTGCCATCCATACAAATTTTGACTAAATCAAATAATACAAATTATAATTTCTTTTTTGATAATCGTAAAATTCATACTTCAATTTCAAAAGAGATCACGATATCAGAATTAAGACTTTGGAACTGTGTTTTGGATAAATAAGACAAGATTTTTATTTATAATTTTATTGCAATAAACAAAAAAATATTGACCTAGATTAACAAATAAAAACCGTTACCTGTCACATCTAACTAAACTTTTACACATGAAAATGTTCCTTAACGACTGCACGAGGCAGAGTCCCTCATAACTAGCAAACCAAAATATTGGCCAACACATAAGCTTGTAAGCATATTAAAATCAAAAAATCTATAAAGTATCAAAATATGCCCTAAAAGTGTAAATTATGTTTTAAAAATTAGAAAATATATTAAAAAATATGCGTGTAAGACTGATATATGCAAAAACATGCTTAAAAGGCTAAAATATGCAAAAATATGCACTAACAAATCGATGACAAAATTCATAAAAAGTTCTGAAACGGATAAATATCTTGTGCCTACATTAATAAGTCACACAAGAAAAAGCATGTTAAAATTTTTTTAATAATAAATTCTGATATGTGGCACTGAGTGTTAGAAATTATGTAGCACAAATAACTCCAATTAACATGTAGAGGGTGTCTCAATAAAAAGTTTATACATGCATGTACGCAAAGTTAAAAACTGGTTTTAATATTTAAACCATAAACAGCTGATTTTGAGTTCATACTACATGTTTAATAATTTGAGGGCTTAACACACAGGTTGTCCAATAAATTTGTTCAAAACAAAATAAATCTTCTGTAGAAATCACTGTGTTTGTTGCTGTTCTTTTTAGGGTTCCGTTCACCAAAGGTGAAAAATGGAACCCTATTGTTTTCGCTACGCTGCCCGTCTGTCCGTCTGTTCGTCACACGGTATTTTCTCAGGAACCGTAAGAGCTACGGACCTGAAATTTGGACAGAGTACGTAGAACCTTGGCCACTACAACAACAAATACATGAGAATTAGAAATTAAAGGGTGTTCCAAAACGAGCGACGAAAAATGTTAAAATCTCATGTAATATACATACAATTGTATGTACATATGTATATTGACACTTGAAATTTGTAAAATTAGTGTCTTTTTATATAGACTACAACAATAAACATTAAAATATTAAAAAATTTAAATTAAAGGGTGGTCCATCAGTTAATGCAATTTTGACTATGTAATTTTGACAAATTGCTATATCTTGGAGGCCGTAAGAGGTAAACTCTTGAAATTTTCAAAAACGGTTAAACTAAAAAATCCGAAAATTATAAAATCGCCAAACCGAAAAAAATCGCCAAAACCTGAAAAAATCGCCAAATCGAAAAAATCGACAATATTAAAAAAATAATTCTAGCACTAAAATAAATCTCCAAATTCGAAAAAATCGTTTAAATGAAAAAAAATCGCCAATATGAAAAAAAACGCCAAAAACCGAAAAAAATCACCAAAACGCGAAAAATGCGCCAAAACCAATATAATTGTTTATGTGAAAAAAAATCGCCAAAATGAAAAAAAAATCGCCAAAAATTAAAAAAATCTCCAAATTTAAAAAAAAAAATCGTCAAAACGAAAAAAATCGCCAAATTTAAAATAAACGCCAAAAACCGAATAAAGTCCTCAAAACGAAAAAAAGTGCCAAAACTAAAAAAAAATCGCCAAAACCAAAAAAAATCACCTATATGAAAAAAACGCCAAAATTAAAAAAAAATCGCCAAAACCAAAAAAAAATCACCTATATGAAAAAAACGCCAAAATTAAAAAAAAATCGCCAAAATAAAAAAATCGCCAAAATAAAAAAAACGCCAAAATAATAAAAATTGCCAAAATTAAAAAAACTTCAAAAACCAAAAAAAAATCGCCAAAACGTGAACAAAAGTGCCAAAACTCAGAAAGCGCTAAATTCAAAAAACCCCCAAACTAAAAAACGCTTAAAACCGAAAAAACCCAAAAACGAAAAAATACCAAAACTATAGTTTATATTGTTCGTATTGAATTACATATCTCGTGCCCGTACGGAACCCTTCGTGCGCGGGTCAAAGTCGCACTTCACTGAATTTATTTCTACTTTCTATAACGCTGACTTGACTGTACAACAGCTTTTTTTATTTGTATGAAAAATTTAGAAACTTTACAATGCGCTTTGAAATGGAAATTCTTTTATATATTGTAAATGAATATTTTAAAATTATGGAATTACTTATACAAAGTGAATAAGTGCTTCGAAATCATGTTATTATATACATACATACATATTAAAAATTCACAGATACATTATAAAACTAAACCTTTTTTCCAAGAGGACAATGAAAATATTTTCGTTGTTTTATGGGCAATGTTTTTTCTCTACTGAATTTTCGGATTGTATTTACTTGTGGCTGCATTCATTTTTAAATTGAAAATCTTTCAATCAGTATATTTGCTTATTTAAGGGCCACTCAGACTATAATACAAGTATTAATACTTTTGACGAAAATGCATCCCTGGTCTTATATTTGTTTCAAAACCTTCAAAAAAACAATAACAACTCAACATGTCAGAGCTGCATTTTCCACAAAAGTATTAATACTTGTATAATAGTCTGAACGGGGCTTTACTGGCATAAACATTATCAGCTGGTGCCGTCCATTTTAACTTGGTAGCACTGAATTTTGTACAGCTAAAGCAAGGTTGCATTTCATTAAGCATACCTAAAAAAATTCAAAAAAGGTTCTAATCTAAGTTGGTTTTAAGAGTTTGAAACCAATATTTATTAAAACCATGGCAGGGTGAAAACACTATTAACTTACTGCGTGAAAGCAAAGAATTTCAGGTTAATGCAGGGTATGACAATCGGTATCTTGATTTTACTGTAAAAAATTCTGCAATATTAGAATTTTCCATTCTAAAATGGATCGAAAAGTTTGAAGAGTCCGGCAAAATATTGGAAAATCAAAAATCGGAGAGACCAAGATCATCAAGAACCGTAGAAAAGGTGTTAAGTCAGAGCCATGTGGAATCCGTACTACGTTATAAGAGCATCGTTTTTTTTCAACTGACATTAACGTAAAGAGGGAGTAGGTCGACACAATGAGTATACTCTTATAAACCGGTTTAACTTTGTATTATAAAAATATTTGTAATGATTACCTTCATCTAGTCAAATATTTGTAATGTCTGCCCTAAACTAATACATATGTACATACGAGTAAATATGAATATATAAATGTGTGTGTCATAAAGAAATTTTCCTCCTACTTAAACTCATATAAATATATTTTCATGGAAATTAAAGAAAACCCATAAACGCTTGCACACATTTTTCTGTTAAATACTGGAAACATAATGATACCTTCTCTTTACTATTGCTTCAAATTTATTTTTAGTTCAAAATATTTTGACTCATGCTGTTGTTATTTTCACTTTACTTAAAGTTAGAAAGAAGTAGAAAGAAAAACACTCAACAAATTTCGAAAAGAAAATTATTGTGCGTCCAAAGTATTCTTCTTTTTGTGTCAAGTATTTGAGTGTTTAATGTATGAATGAACTATTTTTTGGTGGCAGTGATGATGACGATGATGATGTCTTATGAATTGGAATGTTTTAAGGCAAGTCGATAGATGGATATGTATACTTGCCTTAAGTTGTATATTTATTTTTACCGGATAATGGTACGAATACAAGCACAACAACATTAAAACATATTTTTGTTGCAATTACATACTTATGCTGTCATCGATTTCTTTTTTCTAAGGAGTTCTTTCAAAGTACGAGTACGACTGCGAGTGCGAGTTTGTAAAACATACAGCAAAATGTTTTAGATAAAATGCTTGCTTATTAATTTTATTTAAATTAATTTAAAATTGTACATGCATACATATATAAGTATGTATGAGTTTGCAATGTGTTCTTTCTTATATATTAAAATTAAAAAATATAAATTTCAGTTATTTTTATATAATGTAATGTGTGGAAAGTTCATTAAGCAAACAATTTTGGATTGCCACATCCACTTGCTTTTGGTCGACATTAGAAAACATTTCTCTTGGATATTGAGCATTATGGGCTAACAAATCAGTCAAAGTTTAAATGCTGGTTTAGTTAAACTAAACTCAAATTTATAAGTAGTTTAAACTCAACAGGAGAAAATCAGTGAACCATAGTTTAAAAAATAATACTGTCGCAACACTAGAATAAATCTAAAAAAGGCTATCAATTCTTTGCACAATCTAAAAGGCAAAAAAGTTAAAAATATTTATTAAAGGTTGCCCAATTTTACTGAAAAAGAAAATATGTCGAAGTATAATAGTATAAATTTTATACTATAAAAGAACAATAGAGTGTAAGAAAACAGGTCAAACAAGATCTGAAGAAAAAGTAGAGGCTTGGAAAAAAGTTGCTTGGTATTTTAATGCAAAACATGTGGTCTGTAATTAACAAAACCCCTTTGGCCTGTATTGGTAGTTTAAAGGCCCAATTTTATTCGTTTACAGATGGTTTAAATACTGTATTGATTTATAGGTTTGCTAGTTTAAACACATTTTAAACCAAAAATAGAGTTTAACTGAAACTAATTTATTAGCCCTTACAACTAATACTTATGTGAGATTTAGATTAGGTTAGGTAAGGTTGACAGTCAGAATCCCGAACTCACTTAATATGATGCTACTAATCCGTTACAGTTGGAGAGGAGCACCAATGGGAAAGTGATGATAATACAAATGTCACGCTAACGAAGCTCTGACGATCGATGGAGTCGGTATAACCCAAAACGCAGCACCAAATAAATAACCACAGCAACTCAGAACGTCTCGGTACATAGTTTGCAGCCCCAACACCAGGATCGGACGCTATAGCTTAATCAGTCATTCGTTTTAAAAGAACCTGATTACCTAAACTGTTACAAGAGAACAGCCCTATGCACGTCACCAAGCTCCCAGAACTCAAGAGCGCCCATAGTTGCTAGTACAGGACAATGACACAGAAATTATTCTGCAGTTTCCTCTTCATCGATGTCTTTGCAGGTACGACAAAAGACATTGTGCTCGACTTAGATTCCAACCTAAATTGGAGCGTTAAGCGTTGCGTTAGCAGCAGGGTACATTCGTATAATATTTTATACGTTTAAATGTACTGAAGATACGTACCCTGCTGCTAACACAACGATTGACGCTACAATTTAGGTTGGACTATTATTGTAGAATTAGCCGATTGGTATCGAGCTACTTTTGAAGTTGTCGTATCGTTTAAATCTGGATGTCAGTTAATAAACACGTGAAGCTACCAGCATTGCTTTATACATACGTGTGCGTGTATGTATGTAAAGGTCCACTCATGCTATTATACTTTGTATTAATACATGTCATAAATTCAAATACATAATACGTGCAAGTGCGTAATTGTGAATGAAAAATGTCATAACGAATGGTAAATAATACGATAAAAATGTGACATACCATAATACTTGACCATTTTTTTAAATTTTTCATCTGTAGTGCGATTCACTAACTTTTTTTAACGATAATCGCATCGTTAAAATCATTATAACGAAAATTTATACAATATGCTATTCAGTAACATTTTTAACGATATTCGCTGTAGGTTAATGTCAGCTGTGTCGTTATTTAAGCGACAATAATTTATGTGCTGTTAATTTTATCGACAAAAATCAACAGCAAATATCAACTGCGTCCTATCGTTAAAAATAAGTTTCAGAATCACACAATCGTTATCTTAAGCGACAATATGTATAGACAAAAATTACGATTATCGGATCGTTAAAAGTTACTGAATCCCACTACTGATCAGACTTGCATTATTACGAAATCCAAGCTAACAAGTCGTCTGTTTCGACGCCGTTGCCGTGACGTCATTTATGGTATATGGTACTAAATAACTTTTCGTGTCATGCATGTCTGAAAGTTAACGAAATTATCGTACTTTGTTTTTCTTTATCTCATTTAAATCAACAACGACAAAGGCCGGCACAAGCACAGTATGCATTAACGATTAATGCAGGCATGTTAATCCTCAACAGCTGTTGGCTTTCTACTTGTGTTTTTAAAGAAATTTGAGATGTGAAAACAATATTTCACTTTACGTTAGATTTTTTGACAGTCTTTCTTCTAAAATGTGATGAGAGACTTTATAGATGTATAATTGTTTGATGGGGCCCTTAAGAGAGAAGTTGACGTTTGTCACTTAAAAATATATTTTCTGTAGATTTCTACCTCAAATACGTTACCAAACAGATTAAATGAATAGCAATATGTTTTATTTATGTTACAGATATGACGATATGAATCGACTAATTCTACCATTAGGTTAGGTTAGGTTAAAAAGAAAATGCTTAAGCATTTCTATACTGCAACTTCCCGATACCCACGTCTTCCCTGACTCCATGAGAATCAATGTAAAAATTACCTGTCATTGAACCACTTGATACCCATGACGAATCCACTGACATTCTAGAGTTTACATTCCTTGATTATACAATAACTATCATTGCATTGAATTTTCCCAGCTCAAAGCCCCATGGTCATGCAATTATCGCTTCTGATTCAGAAACTATTTGTTCTTCTTAAAACCAATTTGTGGATAATCGATGGTTTCGTAGACACTTCTGCAACTGCTACATCTATCAGGAGTGCCCTTGTGGCTGAGTGCCCTGTAGCTGAGTGGTAGCGATGCTAGCCTCTCAGTCCAGAGGTCGTGGGTTCGATTCCCACCATAGGCTCTGGGTGTTTTCTGCAGACAAGCTAATCGCTTTGCGGGTTGTGTTTGTTAAAAAAAAATATGTATTGCACTTGTTTGGTTTATTATAAAGAACTGTGTGCATCTAACTTCACCAGTGTTTCGTTTTCAATATGTTTTTTCAATATGAAGCCGATCTTGCTAATTCATCAGTAGTCTCATTTCACTGAACATCATAAAGGCCTGGAACCCAGAATAGCCTTAGGCTATAAGTGCTCTTCAGTCCATTGAGTGTCTTCTTATAGTCTTTAAATAATTTTGACTTAAGGATGTATCCCTTCAAAGCCTTAATCGCTGCTTGACTGTTGACGTAGAAAGTCAAATTTTACTAATTTCACTAATTTCGTGGCCTTCATGATTGCTAGTCGCAGTTTGGAAAGATTTACACTTACTCGCAGCTCGTCTGAGCAATTTGCGAATATTATTTTCCCTTAATTTAAAGTCCCACTTCTATTCCTATGGCCATCTTGAACTCATATTTTTGAAAACACCACAACCCTCGTAGATAATATCAGATTTTACCCAAAAGTCCCAGCGTTCAACGAAACTCAATCTCAGCGATCTTGAAGTCAGTAAACAAAAAACGTAGAATGGTGCACACAATGAAGCACACGTCTGGACCTAAGCAAGGCATTTGCTATGATTTTCTTTCCTCAACGCCTACCACCTCACAACACATCCATACGAAAGAACTGGTCTGACACACGTTGTGTAAATCCAATTTACTATTTGGATGCTGACCCTTATTGAGATTTGAATGCAAAACTAATTGCCGCAAAGTGGTTCTTTTAATATTTGATTGTACAGTAGAACCCCGATAATTTGTAATAGAAGAAACCGACGGCTTTATACGAATTAGAGGAGTTTTCGAATAAAGAAATGTCGGTTTAAGATGTTCAGATAAAAGAAATGATTTATAGTGGTTTGAATTAAATGAGATGTTTTTTTTAAATATTTAAGCCACACGGTTCACAAAACTAGAAACAAACTAATCTTAAAAAACACACAAGTTTTCAGGAAGTTAACTTACGGCAATTGTAAAAAAAATTTCAAAAAATATTGCCTTTGTATTTTATTACGAATTATAAAAGGTTTATTAATTTGAAATTTATTTGCTGGTGGTTCAGCTTGGTCTATATGCATTTCATTGTTGCTGTAACAAATCATCAGTAGACTTCAACCACACATTTTGAATAGTCATAAACCTCTTATCTTATGCACAGACTTTCAAGACCTATTTGAGAATTCACAAATAATAATATTTTTGTTACAGCAACAATGAAATGCATATAGACCAAGCTGAACCACCAGCAAATAAATTTCAAATTAAAATATAACTATGACAATATATCGAATAATAAATTTCTTAAATTATAAAAGCTTGTTTATAAGTAAGTGGGATTCAGAAGGATCACATGGGAAATTTGTTTAAAAAAAAAAAAGATTCAATTAACGAGGGGTCGAAAATATATGAGATTTGCGCCAATCAAAAAGTTTTTCTCAAGGGACCAGCCGTTTATTTCGATTTGTTGCAGTTTTTAAATTAGCGGATTACGAATTATCGTGGTTTTACTGTTGCACTTTCAGTTTAGAATTATTCAATCAATATAAATTTAATTAATTATTAAATATGGAGCGTTACACGAAAACGTCACTGAATAGGAGGGAAACTATGCCATTCAATAGCGATCGATCTTTCTTTTCGGTAATCAAACTTTGACATAATCCCAATTATAGTGTTTGGCATTTTTCGACCTCGACTATGACGATTTGTAATAGATAAAACAACAACGCAATGTTTTTTCTTTAATCTAGGACTAAAATCGTCGTAGTTGAAATAGAAATACACCAACCACGATAAAAATTCTGTCATGGTGTTTTTAATAGATATGTTACTTTTCGCGCAGCAATTCAATTAAGATATGACACACTTCCCGGCCGGATAAGATTTCGAGTGAACGCTTGGGTGATCAGCTGTTTTTATCATACAAACGAAATCGTGCAATATTTCAAAAATGCAAATTTAAACGATATACATAGATATGCTGAAAGATTTTAACTGAAGTCTACTAGATTTCATTCGGATGTAGTATATCGTTGACTTAATATAAAAAGGACCTATCTCAATTTTTTCCGGAATGGCGTTTTTAACGTTTTCCGGGAGACAACGTTTTATTAACTCCTCCTTGAAGACCTGAGTACGTTACAGTTAAAAATCAAGGACTTATGGCTTCTTAAAAATTATTTCGGCATGTAAATGATTTAGTTTTTCTTCAGTTTTTTTCTTCTCCTATAAAATATCGGAAATTCGAGTTCCGCCTTTCTTATATTAAGTCATATGTAAGTATTTTGTGAAATTTTTATGCTTCAACTTAATTAAGCCTTTTGTACTTTATTCACTTTGTTTTTTTTTTTTTTTTGCAAAAAGTCTTTCAGAAAACAAAAATTCCTGTCCGTCTGTGTATTGATATCTCTGTCTTTATGTATAAATATTTCCCTGTTCCCGCATTTGTAGGGATTCTTAAATAAAAACTTGTGTTTGAATTGTATTGAAAGTATTTTGTGTATTTTTTAGCCCCTTTTTAGTTTGGGATTGAGTTTTCTTGTACGAGTATTAAATTACGCTTTAATTCTTTTGTAAAGTGCAGGTCATTGTGGCTTGTTCTTTTTTTTTTCTTAACACTTTTACTGCCAGTTAGTCGATCGATTTCTTTTTAATAGACAATACCAGCCAGCACACATGCGGGACTATTTTTATTTTCTTTCGTTTTCATTATATTACTTTTTTTTCTAATGCAAGACAGGTTTATATTTTAAGGGTTTTTATTTGCCATTAAATGTGTCTTATTTATTTTTTCTTTTACATACATATGTATGTATGTATAGAAAACATAAGTATCCAACTATGTAAATTACTTATTTACATATGTGTATAAGATTACTTTATTTACATTGTCCCGCATGCACGTACTAAGTATGTACACTTGTTTTGTAGACAAATTGTATCTTTTAGTTTAATTGATATTCAACGGGGTTGTCCAGTGTGAGTGATTGGAAAAATAAAAGGTTTAAACAATAAATTGTTGTATATTTGTTCTGCCATTGATTCGGAAAATTAGGTTTCAATTTTGAACTTTGCTTTATATAATACCCACGTACATATGTATGTAAGTGTGTATCTAGATTGTCACCCTGTTGTAAATTAATTTTTATTATCCATAATACATATTTTAAATCACTCTATACAAGGGAGAGAAAACAATGCCGAGATTGTATAGCTTTCCAAGTAAAGCCTTAAAGTTTTATGAAACAAAAAAATATGGTATAAGATTGAGATTAAGTTAGGTTAGGTTGAAAAGATTGACCCAACTCGTGTCGGATTACACTTACATATACTTTTATAACATATTATGCGCTCCTGGGAGCGATATTTATGTGGAAAGAACCCAGATTACGTACCTAGTTTCCTCAATATACTTTTAAGTTTTTTCCAGTCACAATTCCCAAAATATTCCCTGTCTGGTATATTTTCCAGGTAAAAAAATTTGTCTTCTAATTTGAGTGAATAAAATTTGGCTGAAATCTGTACATTTGACCAATCGTGTGATTTCAGCTTTAGCAACGGCGCAACCAACATCACTGCTCTCGCATCAAACACACAATATGCATAGATATTTTGATATTTCAAGCAGAGATGCAAATTATCTACGATTGATTCGTGTATACTTAGTATAAAAAATCACTAGAGATTTATAAAATTGAAGGGAATATTGGAGTTATTATTTTTTGTATCAATCATATTTATTGATATTTGCATAGAACCCATTAACCAATCATTCACTCGTTGATTCATAAAAAGCATTTGCTACATTTACATTTACATTTACATTCACAATGTATGGTTAAAAGATAACCAGGACTTTAACGGCAAGTTTTGTATGAAAAACTGTCAGTTAAAGTTCACGTTAACTCTTAACCATACATTGTGAAAAGGGACGTTAAATATAATTTTTATATTTCTTCTTTGTGACACATTGCTCACTTACATACTTACATATCGTTAACTTAATACGAAAAGGCCCTAACTCATGTTTTTCATAGTTTACAGGAGGAGGAAAAAACTAAATAAATTTTTATTAAAAACACTTTACAAATTTAGTACTATATTCATCTGATTTTTTTTGAGAAGGTGTATCTAGTAATGGTCTATCGAAATATTTAAAAATATCGATTTCGAAAACTTATGAGTTGGGGCCTTTTCGTATTAAGTTAACGATATATAGTTTAACTACTCGTAATTCTCAATTCGTACTTAGAAATGAGTCACTTTCCATATAATTTATTTTGCCGGCCATAACCTCTAATTTTAATACATACAATACATAAATAACTTTTTTATTCAAGCAGAATTAAAAACAAAAGATAAAAATCGTTCAAGTGTTAAGAAAAATATGTAAAGAAAATATAATACCATAAAATAAACAACAACTAACTGTATTATGGGTTGGAAAATGCTGGTACAATTATAACTGTATATTTTACACCTAAAAATTTGTCTAATTAATTTTTTTTTTAAATCTCAGATTAACGTGACAGCAAACATTAATTATGCTGTTAATTTGAATTCAGTTTTGATAATATGTATGTCTGCAATAAATAGGTGGGCGAAGTGAATCAAATGGTTTAAAAATGATTAATTTTGGTAAAGTGTAACGAACTCTGAACGATGTCTAGAATTGATTTTGAGGCACTCCAGATTTACTGACTAGATCATAATTTCGTTCAATTTATTTTTTAAATTTTATTTGATAAAATACGGAAATTTATATTTATTTTCCATAACAAATTGACGAACGAAAATTCATGGTTGTCTTCTATTAGCAGACAGTTAAAATGCAAATAATATTAAACAAAAGTTACTACGTTTATACGGGCGACTTATTCACAAATAAAAATATTGCAAAGAGACAATTTTGCTGCATAAATGATGAATTAATTTTTAATTTGCAAATAGCTAAATCACAAAAACAATTCTTGATTAACGCACTATTCGAAAATAAAATGCTTGAAATTGCCAAGCTTACAAATGTTTGATAAATAAATACAAATAAATGGATAATTATTATACAAGAAACATTGATAGAACCAAATAATGAGAATTAAGGTATGGTCACACTTGTCAAACATTTGCCCAAAAAAACACTAAATGCTAATGAAAAAACTTTAAATTCAAACAAAACTTTGTCAATTTAAGGAGTAGCCAATCATGTTGGATTATATGATATTGTCTATTAGTTATGTTCGAAACTGTTTAATTTGATAAACATGCGTCTGGATCAAAACTTTTTTCATTAGTGTTTGATGGTCACGCTTTTTTGGGCAAATGTTTGCCAAGTGTGACCGTAGCTTTACACTATTTTTTTTTGTCAACATAAGTTTTCTATAGAAGTGCTACCAAGTTTGTGTATAAAAAGTAATTTAATTTATCATACCAGTAGTGCCATTCAATAACTTTTAACGATTCGACAATCGTAATTTTTTGTCTATATATTTTGTCGCTCGCAATAACGATTATGTGATTCTGTAACTTCTTTTTAACGATATTTTCTGTTGATTTTTGTCGATAAAATTAATTGCCCAGCTAAAAAAATATTTATGAAGCATATATGATGTCCCATATATGGTTTGGATCCGAAAAATTAAGGGCATATGGATATATATAATATATATTCATACATTTTCATACATGTATGTATGTGTAAATATACCGTACACGGTATATAAAGTTCATACTCTTACTCCCTTTATTCAAAAAGCGCACTGCTGTGCAATAAATTAAATTACTAAAATTATTTTTTTTAAGTTTGAAACAGGGTTGTTGTATTTAACGAAACATTTGTTTGGACAAATTAATTAAAAACGAACTAAAAGACATTTTGGTCATCATTTTAAGGGAAGAGGTGAATCGATTATTTAAAAAACACAAAACTCATATTCGTACATAAAATTTAATTTAAGAAATCAGCTTAAAAACTAATGTAATTAGAAAACATAATATAATCCGTTTTTATACAAACCCTAGTTTTCTTTCAATACAATTGTTTGCAGTAATATGAACTTTGTTTCTTAAAAATATCTAGAGGATTCTGTTGTTTTCTATCAAATTGATAACTGAATCATTTTGATTATTTGATTAACTAAACAGGGCCACAATGTATAAAATCGTACAATTTGAATAGTTTTTTAAACACAAGTTTTTGTTGTTTTAACATTGAGGCTATACAAACATATGTATATAAACTTTGCATACTGTATGTATGTATGTATGTACATATTTCCTAATATATTTCCAATTCACCAGTGATAAAAGAGTTAATAAAATACAAGTTTTTTTGATTGCAAAACGATTTTAAGTTAAATAAAAGGTATGCATACATTCTGATATACTTATATGACTCCATATATTACATCTTATTTCTATATATAGACGCACATATGAAGAGCTTCTTAATTAAATTTCCATATATGAGCTCATATATTATAATACATTTCATATATTCGTCCATATATTATTTCATATATAATAGTTTTGCCATGTATAATCCCATATATTTCCATACATTAATTCATACATATTCATATAGAGTTATATACATTCATATATTAAAAATATATGGACCATATTTAATTTTTTTAGCTGGGTGCACATAAATTATTGTCGCTTAAATAACGGCACAGCTGATATTAAGCTACAGCGAATATCAGTAAAAAATTTACTGAATAGCAAGTTCGATAAATTTTCGTTATAGTTATTTTAATTATGCGATTATCGTTAAAAAAAAGTTAGTACATCGCACTACCCCTTTCAGACCTGAACATTATTTTGTGTATAAATTTCTTTATATCATCAATATGAAAATAATTCTTTAATATTTAGGCTAAAGTTTGCCTAAAGAAGCGTTTTCAGAGGTAATTTTTTGTGGAAAGGACATTGCACAATTGTGTCATCTCGGTCATAAGATGTATTAATACTATTTTTTTCTAATTTGATGTTTTGACCTTAACATTATTCAGATCATTGCATAAAAAATTATTTAATATTTTTTATGCAATGAAATGAAAATATGTTATAAAAATGATTAGTTAAAAAAGAAACATACAAACAATTTACTACAGTTTGAAAACAATGAAAATGTATACATAAAGCTATGTACAGACGGTTGTCAGATCTTACAATTTTGCCAGTAAAATGAGCTAAAAATTTCTTACAATCGTGTGAACTGGCAATTTTTGTCAGACGTCGTTGTCAGAAAAAGCCTTGTCAGTCCATTGCAAGATTATCAGCTGACCAGAAATTGTCAGACATCTTACAATCGTGTGAACACATTGGAAAATTATTGCAAGATATTTGTCAGACATTTTAATATTGTCAGATGTGCAAAGTCTATGCATCTGACAATGGCGTCATTGTAAGAGAATTATTTCAATGGGCAACACTGCACACGCTTGATTTTAAATAAAACATTTATAATAAAATATATGCATACAAAATCATTGCAATTGCTTCTTTATGGTTCATAATAATTTATATTTTCACTTTTTACATTTAACACAAACGCAAACGATTGATATTTAACAATTTCTAACAAATGCTTTGAGTCTGGCAACGCATAACAACAGATCTGACAATGTGCATATGACAACCGTGTGAACTGACAATTTTTCAACTGCCGATTTTTTCAGATGAATTTATTGCCATACAGCAGTCTGGCAATAAATTGTAAGATTTTCTTACAATCGTGTGAACTTACAAGGAATATTGTACTGGCAATTTTCGGTTGCCAGTACATTGCCAGCACATTGACAGATCTGACGATATTGTAAGACCTGACAATCGTCTGTACATAGCTTAAGTTATTAGATGATTTTAAATATTGAACGATATTTTTTGAAGCAGTCTTTGTTTTTTGCTAAGCAACTATTGCGATATACTCTTGGTGGATCGTCAGATCAAATGGTGATAATAGCGATCAAATCTAATATCGTCTGTTGCACTATGTAGACGATATTTCGTACCATAAGATGCTTAGAAATATTTCAACATTCCCAGAAACCTAAAAAAAGATTCTGACACTATACCTATCCCCATTTTGATTTGCTTAAGATTTTTCTTCCATCTTTCGATTTTACCAACATGATCTTTGCTAGACATATTGACGAAAATTTTTTGTCACCATTTTCAAACTAATTTGATGAATTGAACATTGACGAACTCTCCATACATCGATTATTTGTTGAGTATGGTTCGAAATAGTCTGAAAAGTGCATGTTTGGTCAAAGTTCCAGGAATTTATCATTTAAATAAAGTGGAAACTGCATATTTGTGGGACCAGTACATCTTGATCGCCGGGTGAACAAGCCAATTCCACTACGATCGCACACCCGTAGCACCGTTTAATGCCTGAAGCTATATAGCTCACTTCCTGACCATCATAATTATTATACACATTTAAGTATACTTAGTAACGTCTTCGTAATGGGTTTTTATTTAGATATTCTAGCGGATGATTGATGATTTCTTGTTGACAACCCGATGATGTCGGAAGATCAATAGTCCGAAATTAAACACTCTGTTATATTTAAGGAGTTTAATTGTTCAGTCATTGTGTATTGTCAAAGCATTGGTCTGGCTTTTTATTGGTACTTGACTCAAACATGTAAATATTTTCAATGCTTTCATTACTTTCTTCTTCTGAATTTTCGTCTTAATGGATCCAGGTTTTGTCAGCAGGATTATCATCTTCGCTAAAGTCAACATCAGATAACATAAGACAAAATGTCACCTTGTGCACAATTGTGCTTTCTGAATTTCATTGAACGCTGACTACTTGTTACTATGCACACAGTGTTGCCAAAATGTTGCAGCCATTTCCCACCATATAACCCCTGAAAACCCGCTAAAACCCGCTAGCTGAATAAAATTAAACGCTAATATAACCGCTGAATTTTTTATAACCAACATATGTATATTTTATGGTTTATTGGTAAAAAAAAGAATAAGATAAATTTTATAAAATATGTATACATATGCATAGATGTATGTATGTAATTCCCCAATATTTGTAAGCAAAACTCAGCCTACTCTTTAAGTAGGTATTTTATTTCCTGCAGAGTTTCCATACACAAATATCGAGCCAGGAAAAAGTAGAATCCAAGGACTATTCAATCTTATAATATTAATGTTTAAGCTGATTCATTATATTTTCAATATTTTCTGCGATAGACCCTAATTATTATACACGTGTGGAATAATATCTTGCCGTTTTGCTTGAAGTATTTGTAAAATATTGTTAAAATTTCCTGACTTTCTGACTATCTGAAATTAAAAAAATAGTGTTCATAAAATAAACTCCATAGCTCAATTCACATTACCTTAAAATTTAATTTCGAAGGAGAATTTCAATAAAAAAGTCTTTAATGAAAAACAAATTATTTAGAAAAAGTTATGGTTTTGAGAGATTTTGGTTGATATTATTTTTTCTTCATACTCCAATCACCCAGTTTTCGGTTTGTTTAAAGATTTTTTTACTATTTTTTTAATACGAAAAGAATTATTAAATTAGTTTGTAATATAATTTTAATCGAATCAAATTTTATTCACTAATTATGAGATTTATTCACTTTTATACCTCTTAAATTTTCACATTATATTACACGATTGTCAATTTTTATGTAAATTTTTTATTTGCAAAAAAGTGACGTTAGTTTATTTTCGCTGTACGTGTTTATATAAAAAAAACTCAACATAAATACCAGGGTACGTGTCTCATAGCTGCGTTGAATTTACTTTATTTTGATTGAATACCTTTCTTTATAAGTTTCAGAAAAACGCTGAAAATCCGTCAACTAAGAAATTCTTCCGCTAAAATTCCCGCTGGTGGTTTTTTAAATAGACTTGCCGCTAATGACAACAAAATACAGTCATATTTAGCTTGAAAACCGCCGTTTTGGCAACACTGTTTGCACAATATCACCAGAAATGCACTGAATTGTTGCAAAATCTCATTTTACAGTTACCAGCAGTAGTTTTGAGAGCTTATATCAAAACTATTTTACAAAAACACTCACCTTGTGCACGCATGTCTACACTCCTTGAAAGACACAATCAAGCTGAAGCTGTATTTTTATTTTATGCAGTGTATTTTTGTTTTGTTTGTGTTATTTTTTGCGAAAGAAACATAACCTCACAAATACTGCTTGCCGGTTAATAGACAAAAAATAATTTTTTAATGCACATAGTTTGAGGTCCATCAAGGCAGATCGCACACTGGATTAAGCTAGGTCTGAAAGCGCTACAGGATAGTGTATCACTGCCTTTAGTAATTCGCAATACTAATAATACAATAATAAGGCAACAATTTACTGTTCAATTTGCAATTAAGTCGTGCGTATAAACGTAGTAATAGATACTCAAGGCCCGGGCACATGGAATCCCTCATACGTTAAACTTTGCTTTTTTCAACTGACTGCTAAATTTAAATACATAATTTATTATGAAGTCTGCTACATTCAGTACGTATCCGTCAACGCAACGTACAAAAATTGGTAAACTTTTAACTTTTTGCGTACGTTAAGTAGTTTAACAGATATTGGTTGTTTTTTTTTTTGTATGTTTTGATTTGGGTTTTAATGTTTTGTGGCAGCAAAAATAAAATAATTAAAGAAATAAATAAGATAGTTGAGTTTAATAAAAAAAACATATTGAAGCTTTCCAAATGCTTCCGTCAATAAACTACTCATTGTGCTAACCTTCTCCGTTGTTTATTTAATATTAGTTGAAAAAAGCGTATTATAACGTGTGACGGATTCTATGTGCCTGGGACTTCATTCTCTTAACAATGATACCATACTTTCATTAAATTTCATAAGTTTTTTTTTAACAAATCTCTATGTTTTTGAAGTTTTGGCACAAAGAAATATAAGGACAAACAAAAATAAAAAATTAAAGATCATTTGAAGTTACGGCTGTATATGTCGTTATGGGTCTTGTTGTTAATTTGTCAGCGATCTTTCCTGAAGTTGCAGACTTATTCTGTTAGATCATTAAGTATATTCTAAATTATTTTATTAAAGTTATACACAAACAATTTAAAAAAAAAAAAGAAGTACAATTTTTTTTTTGGGTTTGTTACCATTTCAATTCCTCTACCAGCATCACTGTCATGCTACAAACGAGCTTTTAAGTGCACCACACACTGGGAATGAACGTACCAGTCAATATAAATATTCGTTCATTTCCTGTTTGGTTTTTATCGTTAGTTTGTGTGTTACGAGTAGTTTCAGTTCATTTCAGGTAAATACGATTCGGATAATAAAAAAAATTAAAAAAGCAACAACAGAAATATGAGGCTTTGCGCTATCGAAAACTGGTTAAAATAAAAACTAACAACCACAACAACAAGTAATAAATGGTCAACTTAGAAGAAATAAATTGAGAAAAAAAGAAGCCTACACACTCTCAATTACACATTCATACACGCTAGTAAAATCAACTTATTGATACAATAATATAATTTTTAAGTACTCGTATTTATGGCATTTTTAAAAGTTATTAGTTTTTAAATTATAAAATAGTACATAAAAAGATTAATGATGGGGTTATTGGCACAACCTTATTAAATTAAACAGATAAATTTTAATTAGATAAAATCACAATTAACAAATAGAGGGTAAAACTGAACTTCAAGTAATGGAAAATTTAATACTGTAACTCTCAATAAATTCACAATATCCAGTCTTGTGTGACTTAGGACGTTTGGAAGAAGATCGACTGAATGTGAATAACTAACACTACCTTTGGTAGGGTATACCTTACAATCGTATAAAAAGATAATAATTGCAATTACTTGTAAAATGTGTGCTTGTAAATTTGCAAAAAGTGAAATAAAATAAATAAGAGCACAAAAACAAGTTCGCAATTAATTTAAAAAAGAATATAACTCAATCACTTCAAATAAGATGAGGCTATTATACCGTTTTTTGTGCTCATTAAATTCATTTGCAATTGTTATACTTAACTCATTTTGATTTTCAAACGCAAGAATCTTTCACTTTATTTGGTTTCAACTTCTTCAAGTCAAAAAAGGCCCAGAACTCTTTAAAGTAGTATTTCGTTCATGTTAAAGGTCAATCATAAATAAATTTTGCTATTCCACAAGTTTTTCAACAATAAAAACTTTATCTTTCGATTCGCTCCAAGCGATAAAATTCACAGAATTTGCCAATGGACGGACGGTACTTTTAATGAACCCGAAAAAAATTAAAATTGCTAACAGCAAAGTGAGCAGTATTGTTTATAATTAATAATCAAATATGTTCACTGAAGGTGGCTAAAATCCACGTGGGTGTCAAATAGTGCAAAAGCGCCGTTGAGAGCCAAAGTTCTGTATAACAAAAACCTAAGTTAACTAAATTTCGTATAAATGTATATGTTGAAGGTAAAATCGTTGTGAAAACAAAGAAAAGCATCTTTCGTATGGATTGCTGCTTACACTTACTAGGGTTCCTTAGCATGGAAACTTTGATGGCAATAACAGAAAGCATATGTATTTGTTTCAGCGGCTTTTCCGACGTCTTCAAGAGAATATTTTAATTGAGAAATATCGAAAATCACAAATGCACCCTTATATGGACAATTATTGAAGTGAATTTTTTGCACTGCATATCCTTCCTAAAAAAGTTTTCAAAATATGACCATCGATATGAATGTTTTTTTAAGGCCTAAAACTTTTAGAAATCATTTTACTGATGGGCTATTTTATTTATTGGACTAATTTTATGCACAACTAGACCCAGCATTAAAAGGTTTTTAAAATGTTCTGTGTACTACTTTTTATGTACATATGTACATATCCATACATATGTATGTATGTGATTTCTTAGATAAAATGCAAAAATAAAAAAATTCAGTGAAGTGCGACTTTGACCCGCGCACGAAAGGTTCCGTACGGGCACGAGATATGTAATTCAATACGAACTTTAGCCAATATAGACTATAGTTTTGGCATTTTTTTTCGTTTTTATGTTTTTTCGGTTTTAAGCGTTTCTTTAGTTTGGGGGTTTTTTGAATTTATTGGCGCTTTCTGAGTTTTGGATTTTTATTATTTTAGCGTTTTTTTTTATTTTGGCGATATTTTTATTTAGGCGATTTTTTTAATTTTGGCTTTTTTTTCATATAGGTGATTTTTTGGTTTTGGCGATTTTCTTAGTTTTGGCACTTTTTTTCGTTTTGAGGATTTTTTTCGGTCTTTGGCGTTTATTTTAAATTTTGGCGATTTTTTTCGTTTTGGCGATTTTTTTTAAGTTTGGTGATTTTTTTTTTAATTTTGGCGGTTTTTTTTTCATTTTGACGATTTTTTTCACACAAAAAAATATTTTGGTTTTGGCGCATTTTTCGCGTTTTTGCGTTTTTTTTTCGGTTTTTGGCGTTTTTTTTCATTTTAGAGATTTTTTTTCATTTAAACGATTTTTTCGAATTTGGCGATTTATTTTAATTCTAGTTTTTTTTGGTTTTGTCAATTCTTTTCGATTTGGCGATTTTTTTTTTAAATTTTTGGCGATTTTTTTCAGATTTTGGCGATTTTTTTCGGTTTGGCGATTTTATAATTTTCGGATTTTTTAGTTTTACCGTTTTTTAAAATTTCAAGAGTTTACCTCTTACGGTCTCCAAGATATAGCAATTTATCAAAATTACATAGTCAAAATTGCATTAACTGATGGACCACCCTTTAATTTAAATTTTTTAATATTTTAATGTTAATTGTTGTAGTCTATATAAAAATACGCTAAGTTTAAAAATTTCAAGTGTCAATATACATATGTACATGCAATTGTATGTTATTACATGAGGTTTTAATATTTTTCGTCGGTCGTTTTGGAGCACCCTTTAATTCTCATGTATTTGTTGTTGTAGTGGCCAAGGTTCTACATACTCTGTCCAAATTTCAGGTCCGTAGCTCTTACGGTTCCTGAGAAAATACCGTGTGACGGACAGACGGACAGCGTAGCGAAAACAATAGGGTCCCTTTTTCACCTTTGGTGTACGGAACCCCAAAAATGGAAAAAATACACACACGTACGTTTTGTTTGGGGGTTTTACATAATAAACGAAAATTTTGCAATTATTGCAAACTAAATTTTTATAAAAGCGCGAATGACTTCTCTAAGTAAATAGAATACATTTCCGAATTGAATACATAGAGAAGTTTCTAATAATATTTTTTAATATTTCAGTAATTCTGTGGGGAGCAAAATCAAGTCTAGGAAGGCAATGCCCCTCCAGAAAGGCCTATATACGCCAATGGCTAGCAGGTTTACATTCTAAGCCGGTATATGTATATATATATATATACATACATATGTATATGGCTACATCTCAGCTGCCCAAAGTAGCACCAGAGTGCCGAACATCTATCGGCTTTTTATACAGGGTTTTCAGATTTTTTCCGACCTATTTCGCCAAATCGATTTTAAAAGTTGGCAAAAATCAGTTTTATCTAGTTTTTCTTAGTATACAATATTTGATAATAAATTTGTTTTTATATCACTTTTTTAAATATAAGTTTTTATAAATTGATCGCGTCTTAGCCGTAGACACGCTAACAAATGCGTTAAATCAAAGAAGCTACTGGTTTATCATATAAAACATATGTACAAGGCAAAAATAGGAGACTAATTTGGTGGTGTGATAGTATTGCAGAAACTCACAAAAACTGCAGACAATTATTCAATTGCTCACTTATAAAGCCTCATTAAATAAATTCAAATAAATAAATTCAAAATTGGAGAGATTTCTGCAATAAAGTAGAATCCCACTCCGAGACTTGTAGATTGCGTAAAATCCTAGCAAAAAAAAAACGACGATGCCCAGGTGCATCCAGGATGACGATAACGGAACTCTATAGGTCCTAATGGACACCCATTTGCCGGGCTGTCAACCCTGTTGTGATATTCGACGAACATAATCCTCCCATGCCCAGGCACAAATATCCATAGACACTATGGATATTTGTCTGAAAAAGTGGAATGGGCTCTTAAAAGCTTCCATCCATTTAAATCTCCAGGTCCGAATGTTATCATTCCTGCGGATGCTCAACAAAATGCCGATCTATTAATCTCATAGTTACTTATAATATACAGTGCCTGCACTGCATGGTCATATATTCCAAGTGCATGGACTAAATGTAGTGTGATCTTTGTAATGGATGTCCATATTCGAACGCAAATTGATAACTCTCAACTTTCGGATTCTCAACACGCATATATTAAGGGCAAATCGGTTGAGACCGCCTTACATTCGGTTGTAGGATGCATAGAGAAGTCACTCGAGCATAAGAACTATACAATGGTGGCCTTCATGGATATTGAAGATGCCTTTAATAATATTGATCCGTCGGCAATCATCCAGTCTCTCAGAGAACTGGAGGTCGAACGGGGAGTTATCAGCTCATTGAAAATCTGCTACTACGCAGAATAATCACTTCCAACGTGGGAGCAGCTACCATCACCAGGCAGGCCCATAGGGGTACACCTCAGGGTGGTGTCCTGTCACCTTTGCTGTGGAGTGTGACAGTAAAAAATCTACTCAAAAAATTGGAATCCATGAATATTAAAACAGTTGCATACGCGCATGATGTAGCGATTGCAATATCACGGTTCCACCTGGATACTATATCACAGAGACTAGAAAACACACTAAAAGAGATTAGTGCTTGGTGCACACGGAGCGGCCTCAGTGTAAACCCGGAAAAAACGGAACTATTACTCTTTTCCAGGAGATACAAAATTCCCAACTTCAACCACCCAAAGCTAAATTGCATTAGCCTAACCCTTTTGGATAAAGCCAAATATCTGGGTGTTGTCCTTGATAGTAAGCTCTCCTGGAAAGAAAATCTTCAGGCAAGAGTAGTGAAAGCCACAACGGCAATGCACTTCTGTAAAAATTCAATAGGCCCTACATAGGGAATAAATCTATTCGCTATTAAAAGAGCGACAGACTGGCTAAGGTTCTATCGGATTTCAAATAGAGATATCCATATTATAACTGACAGCAAATCTGTTAATAAGTCCCTGATAGGGATGTATACCACAGCCTTTCTTGTCCAAGAATGTCGTAAAGCCTTGGATGGAAATATAAATATCTCGTTAAAGTGGGTGCATGGACGCGGGGCTATTTCAGGAAACATAGTTGCGGAGGAACTAGTAAAGAGACGAACCCTACTAAGAGAGGTCGATATCGACAATCTTTGTGGACTCCCACTCTCATTCTGCTGGAGACATTTCGATGTTACCTTTCTTGAATTAGCTCAAAACAGATAGTGAATTGACTCCACCTATCTAATAGCGAGAACCCTCTGGCCTCGCCTGGACTGCCGAAGAACGAAAAATCTCATGAACTTCAATAGGAAACATTTGAGAAATATCGTGGCCACATTGACCGGTCACTGTACCTTCGGAGCCCATGCTAAACATATGGGTCTCCCATATAATGACTACTGCTACAGTTGCAATGACGAGGAGGAGGAAGAAACTATCCTGCATCTCCTGTGTCTCCAGCTCTAGAGGATCTCCGTCTGCACCTCTTTGACAGAATATACTTCGGAGGTTTATCCGAGTTATCGGAAATCAGGCTCTACATTAGGAATAGTGGTTGGTATAATCGCTCACTCCCTAGCCAATTTTCTTGACCGAATCTCACCTCACACCCCTCCTGAACAATCTTATATCTCTTTTCTACTTCTACCCTTCTCACCCTCCTCTTGTTCTCGCTCTCTCTCTCTCTCTCTCTCTTCTCTCAACTTACAGACAGCACAAAGGGATCATCATATTGGACCCAAGTGAGCTGGATTCTAACTTTATATTCTTACCGGCAGCCTGCTAACCTAACCTAACCTAAATTGATCGCGTTAAAATTTATCTGAAAATCGCCAAAACTAGAAATAAAATCGTCAAAAATATTTCTTGTAATATGTAGTAGGATTTATTTTTGACACTACTCCTTCAACAAACAATTTTCCTGAATTACAAAATTTTCTAAGCTCAATTATATTAAAAAATAGCCATAAAAATCGCAAAAAAATTTATTTATCACCAGAAAAATCGCTAAAAGATTTATTTATCACCAGAAAAATCGCCATGTCACCAAACCAAAGAAGTTTAAAAATTGACATGTTTGATGAGAAATCGCTTATCTATATGTATGTATGCAAGTATATGTACATGTGTATGTATAAAATTTAAATCCACTCACCTTTTAACGATCATCCATACAAAATTTAAAAAATTCTTTAGAGGCAAATCCACATTCCTTTTTGTCTATTTTAAATTTTCTATTACTGCAAATTGCAATTTATTTTCATGCCACAACACTTTCTGGTATGTATTTGTATTAAATTATTTTTTTTTTTCAATTATTTAAATTTTTATGCACTTTATTATGTATGTATGTATGTATTTAATTTTTTACATTTTTATTAAATTTATTTATTTTGTTTTTGTAAAACAATTTCTACTCTTTTATTTGCACAGAAGACTTTTTTATTTTGCACATGAAATAGAAAAATATTTATGTATAAAAAAACATTAAAACATCATGAAAGAAACACCACAATTAAATCAGAGCATAAAAAACTACAACAACAACAACAAACACATGCACAACATTCTATAAAACGAATGTATTATTTTTCCATGTTACTACATATTGGTTGGCAACTACTTGTTGTTGATGCTGTTGCTGCTGTTGTTGTTGTGGTTATTGCAGTTGTAAAACTAGACAGGTTCTGTGAAAAGTATTTAAAACCAACGCAACAACAAAGAGCAACAAAAACAATGACTGGGAACTAGATTTTTCATATTAAATTAAAGCCTCAAACCAGGGAGAGCGAGAACAAGAGAGCGAGCTTAGAAAAATAATTTGAAAAAAATAATAAATTAAAACTTTTGTTTTGTGAAAATTAAAAGGGAGTGAGTGAGTGGAAGAATGAATGGATCGTGTTTTTTTTTTATTAATTCAAGTAAAAACAAATACTTTTTTTTAAGAATTGAAATGTTTACGACAAGTTTGCAATATGTTAATATTTGTTTAATTATAATCATAACACAAAGCAAAAAATAAAATAATTTTTACAAAAATAAATATGCAATTTTTATTGCTAAAACATTAACCCTTCAATATCTGGCGTTTCTAAAATACGAGAGTGTAGAGGCACTAAAAATTAATACAACGTGGAATGACCCATACTATAATAATGCATTACGCTGACACTATTTGGGAGAATATGTTTGTATGTATGTTTATACGGATGTTGAAGGATGTTGTTTTTTTGTTTAATAAAATACCCTAAAGCTATTTATATAAACTTTATATACATATGTATGTGCACTTAATTATGAAAGTGGTCTAAGTCATGTGCATTTTTGCTTCAAAATATCAAATAAATTTTAAAAGATCTTCAATAAATATTTTTTTAAATAAATTTATATTAATCGAGACTAGTACAACTCTAAATTAAAATGTTGCATAATATAAGAACATATTTTGAATTGTTGAACTGTAATTTACTAAATATCTCGACCACAGCAAAATATGACTTAGACCACTTTCATAATTAAGGGCACATATTTGATTAATTCACAACAATCTGTATCGTGTATTTGTGTTTCAAATACACTTTTTGTGTTTGAATTGTGAACACCCTCTGTGTAGAGTGTATTAATGTATTTTGTATTTTTAATGAAAAAAGAGGAACAAGCTAAATCATTGTTGCCATTTTAGCATTTTCACTGCCAGATCTGGCATTTTCATTAGGTAAAAAGCATTCAACTTTAAAAAAAATTCTGCTAAATGCTTTCTGGCAGAATTTGTTAAAAATAAAATTAATTAAATTTTTTTTAAATTCTTCTGTACTAGCAACTGTGAAGTGCGCATGGGATGCAGCTGTACTATCAATAATCAGTTCTAATGTATTTTTAATCAAATAAAAATTTACTGAGTACGTAAAATAATAATTTGGGGTTATTTGTGCGTTAAACGCAATTATAACGTTTCCAAAAACTACCAATTATTAACTATTTTATGTTTGTATGTGCTATAAAAGTACCAATAAATACCAATAAGTTTGTAAAACATGAAATTCAAACCCATTTCAATAGTTTTTTCTACATTTTAATCTGGCATTATACTTTTCTTCTGTACAGAACAGTTTAGCATAATTTTTTGACCGATTTAGCATTCTCTCATCATAATTTTCTGGCCACACTGAGCTACATATAAATTCTCTCAGAGAGCCTGTCTGAATACAACATTTAAAGAACATATGAAATAAAAGGGCAATAGTGTATTTCATTTTTATATGAAAATTTCATACAACAAATCGATGCAGAGATACAAAAGGTTTTGTGAATTAATCAATTGTAAAGGGACATTTTTGTATTGAGGATTGTCGAACATACTTATACTCCGAGTATGCTCATACCCAGAGTATAGATATTTATTTGGACAAAATAAATATAGGCATGACACTCAGAGTATTTAGTTATCATGCACCCCGTGTGTATTGTGCGCGGGTTCTTTGTTTTTAAAAAAAATTTGTTTGTTTGATAAGCTTTCACGTCCAAAACACTAAACCGATTTAGAAAGTTCTTTCACCAATTGAACCGATTTTGGAAATTCTTTAACCAATAGGAAGTTGTGAAACATAACCTATTTTTTATCCGGTTCAAAGCCTGTGTTTTTATATTTGGTAGGGATTTTTCCGAAGAACACATTTTAGGGCTGGTAAGGGCAATTTTCATATCGGTTTTGATTGTTTAAAAAGTTTTATAACCGGTTTTTATTCTGTTTTTTAATTTTTTTTATCGCCCTTTTTCTCGGTTTTTATCGTTTTTTTAACATTATCAGTGAGTAACAAATATACATTCAGAACTTTTAATTATTTTCCAAAATATCACCACACCACACAGTGGACCAAACACAAAAGAACACGGATGATGAAGGTGTAGTGACCTTCTAAAACAGCTAGTTGTTCCGTTCTATGAAGTGCTTGCCAGAATATTTACAATTAACTTTGCTGTTATTTGCTCATTAATATTATTACTTGTAATTTGGCTTACAAAGCGATGCGAACCTTAGCCTAATCAAATCATAATCGAATTTTGTTTTATTTTTCAAACAGAAACAAGAATTCGGAAAAATTCTTAATGGTGTCAGAATAAAGTTTCATACTGAAAATCCTAGTTAAACTTTCAGTTGAAAAATATTATGGGTACTCACCCTTATTCTGAATAATCATTCCCTGGGAGGTTTTTTTACCAATTCCTTGTTTCGCTATTTTAAAAAGTAATTTGCAAGCTTTCACGTAAAGTAAATTAAATTAAAAATTCGAAATCTTAAAATATTAGCCTTTGCAGCAAATCCTTTCCTTTCATTGATAGGTATCCTTTTTTAATCTACAGTGTAGATATTCGTTAGGCCGCACGCACTTCACCTATGATTTTTGACATAACTAATTACTTATGGCGTTTTCGTTTTGGGCTCTCTCAGAAAACAAAACGAAACGAACAAAAAACAAATTTTGCACATTAAAAAAAAAAGTTTACTCTTCAATAGCAAACATGCAAAAATGCACCACAGAGCAAGAAGGGTTAATTAATTACAGCAGAGATCAAAAAGGGTTAATTGAAATGAAGCATAAATTTTTTTTGTATAGCAAACAAACTGATTAGCTTTTAACAAAACTGCACAGATTTTCACTTTAAACATAAAAAATTACAAATTCTTTTTTATTGCTAATTAATTATTCTTCACTTCTGTTTTGTTATTTAAATTACACTTTTTCTTTTAAGTTCCTCTTTTCACTTTTTTTGTGCAGGTAGGTATTTAAAATTTTTTTTAGTCCACATAAATAAAAAAATTCAATTTTGGCTTTTATTATTGAATTTATTTATTTACATACATACATACATACATATGTATGTATGCAAGCATGTCGTTTACTTTTTAAATTCTATTTTTTTGAATTTTTATTTTGGGGTTTATTAAGCGACATTTGCGTTCTCTTTAAGATTAATATAAGGAACAAAACTCGTTTGATTCAATAAAAGAAGTTGAAAGAAGACGTAAAAAAGACACATTCATTTATAGGAATATTATGAAACTCTTTTATTTTTCTTTTAATTTGAGAAAGATGCTTTGGGTCGGGCTTGTTTTGGCTCTTTGGTTTGGAATGATTTGTTTTTTAAATGATGACGACACTTAAATCTTTTTAAACACATAAATTTAATAAATAAAATCAAAACAATAACAAAAAACTGCAATAGCAAGAAACAAAATAAAACCCGCACTGCAACTGTTGCTGTCCATCAAAAAAAAAAATGTTGCTAAAAAATTAATTTGCATTTTTTGATGAATCAACTAAAACTAAACACAAAACAATATAGGTAATTTTATTTATGTGTGTTAAACTCATTTTTGCACTGCATAGGTACATATGTATATATGTACATATTCATACATATGTATGTATGTATATTAGTACATAGTAGGTAGGTATACACTTTATTTTAAGCTGGATTTTTTTGTACAAAATTTCCCATAAAACTCACTTCACTTTGAAAAATCTTTTTGTTTTAAGCAATTATTCTTTCAAATACATTTTCCAATTTGTTTATATGTACCTCTAACTAGGCAGATATACATACATCCACACATGAAAATATACTTATTTTTGTTTTCTTATTCCAAAATAATAAACCGTACCGTCGTCAATCTTTTTAAAAAGTTCAAAAATTTAGAAGAAAATTCATCCGCGAACCACCAGCTTAGCTCTCGTTATGCTGCTGCTACAATAGTATAACGAATCGTTCGTCATCCAACCGTATGAATTGAATACAAAAAACAACTGCTCCAGCAACAAAACAACATACACATTCACATATACAAGCATGTCTATAAACTAAATAAAAAGCAGAAGAAGCAGCTAAAACCACCACATACGAAGTAGTGTAAAGTTGGGTAAAGTGGTGTTGAGTTAGTCAAATAGTTGTTGTTGTTGTGAATTTAGTAACTAGACTTCGTTTTATTTCAGTTTTACGTCCTATATGTATACATGTAACTATGTGGGAATGTTCAACGTAACATGCAACTTCACAACACCAATAGAAAGAAATAAGTATGTATGTATATAATTTCAGTAAACTCAACAATTATAAAAGCAGGTAAAAAGTAGTCCCCTTTGTCTGAATAATTATCATAAGAGAGAATGATAAGAATTCGTCAATGCAAGTTGCAAAATTAGCATAATAATAAAACTCCAACACACCATTTAGTGGGTGTTTACTACTGAGTTAGTAAAAGAAAGCATTAGCAACATGTTGCTAATGACTTGTTTTGTATTATTTCAAAGTTCGTACACATTTAGAGGTGAGTAAATGCAAATACAGCTGCAGTGCTGTCAACTTCTTTGTTTTAAAATTTTCAGGAAACACACATAATTATTTTTAAGTTTAAGTTAAGTGTTTATTGAAAACATGTACATGAACATCATGTGGTCGTATTAAAAAGAATTTCGTTTAATTCTGATTAATATATAACATATACAATTAATAGTTTCATATCATGGTATAAACAAATAGAAAAATGTATTCTGATGCTCCTTTGGTTTCATAAAATGTGTTTTTGTGCAATTTTATTTTCTGCATTTTTATAACCTAATTTTTTTTTTATATTAAACAGCTGTTGTTTGAAAAGCCTTCTATAAATACTGGGAAATTTTGCAGTGCTATCATACTTTCAACGTAATTTAGCAAGAGCTTTCATTAACAACTGAAAAAATACAATAGAATCGTGAACTATAGTATACATATCAATTCAAACTAATTATAGTTATGTAAGCGTTACGCGACAACTAAATCGAGACATTTCAATTCAATGTAACATAAAACAATTTATTTTTAATTATTATTGTCCAAACTTCATTTGTTTTTGGGGTTCCGTACACCAATGGGTAGAAATGAACAAATGACAACGGCAGGACTGTTGTAAATTTAGAGACTGTAGAATTTAGCTTTCATTACCAAAAAAGTTTTCAGCAAAGTGTAATACGATGAATGAAAACAAATCACATATTCCATTTGCAATAAAAGTTGCGTATATAAAGCTCAAATTTACATCAACTGACACCACACACAGTACTCCAAACACAAAAACGCTAATGATGATAATGATGGATTGTTTCATTTTTTATAATAAAAAAAAACAATTAAAATAACATAAAAATTATGTTTATTTATTTAAAAGTTACATTCTACCTTTTTCTATATGAACATTGAAGTTAGAGAGAGAGAGAGAGAGAGATACCAAATCCCACGTACACAAATCGTCGGCTTGTTTCTACTTTGATGTATGGAACAAAAATGTGTTTTCGATAGTTTTATAAAAATAGATATGTACCTGTTTTTTATTCAAACTTAAAGTTGATAAACTTTTCACATCCAACATTAAAAGTTATTAGGACTTAAAGAAAAAATTACAAAAGTCCTTGTCAACGTATACCATAATCATAACAACAATATTTTTCACTACTTGTACAAGTGGTTTAAATTACTGTATACTATATTTTAGCAGATATAAAACTTGAAAATATTAGTTTTATTCATATAATATGACTTTTAGAGGAAAAGCAAAGGAAGAAATAAAAGACAGTGATTATATTTAAAAAAACAAATTGTGTTAATAAAAATAAATATCAATTCATTTCATTTACAATGAGGTGTGTTTTTTTACTTTTGCAGTAAAATGCAGTAAATGAGTAATTAATGCGAAAATTTTAAAATTTACTCTCAAAAAGAGCTGTTGACGAAAAAAGTACGCGAACAGAAAAATAGTAAAATTTAGTAGGACTAAAGAAACAGCTGACTCGAACTCCACATAGTGTTGAAAAATATATAAACTTTTGACTATTCAACTCTTTTAATTATTCGTACTCGACACAATATTTTTATAACACGAACAATCTAAGAATAAATTTTGTAATTTCTTACATGTAATAATTCCAAATAATTTCTTTTTGATTTTCTTGTTTTGTTGCTGTTTAAATTAATAAATATTACATGAATATTTGTTAATGTTACTGATTACCTTAAAAGCAAGTGCAATACTAAGTAACCAGATACTTTACAGTTTTACAACTCTGAGTAATTTGAATAATTTGCAAAACAAAACGATGACAAAAATAAATTGCAATGCATGTGTTTACTCGTATATTAACAGTAATTATTATTATACTTTATAAAATAACAATTTTTTAATGAAATTCACAATCTTTATTTAACTTTTTCGGAAATTTTTACACTTTTCGTTTACTTACTTTTCATTTGTTTACATTTTGAATTATATGTTTTTATCTTACTAAACTTTACTACGACAAATATCTTCAGTAAAAATTTTCAAAACATTCAGTCGAGAACTGTCAGTTTACTCTCTAAATTTGTGTTCTCATTTACTGCATTTTGGGTACGCGAACGCAATTTAGTAAAATGCAGTTGTATACTAAATACAGTAAAACATTTTAAAAACTTTTGAGTACGCGAACGCAATTAATAGTTAAATTTTTGTATTTTGCTTTGATTTACGTTCTTTGAGTAAAATATGCATTGATATACATTATAACAGATGCGAATAACAATAATAAGGCTGTGTTTATATCTGGCATTTCTTGTGTGTCATTTGCCCAAAAAAAACGTATCCAACTAATTACTAATGAAAAACTGTTTGATTCACGCATATATTTATTGGTTTAAACAGTTTGCAATCATTTTAGATTCTATAAAAGTGTCTATTAATTATGTATGAAACTGTTTAACTTAATAAATACATGCCTGAATCAAATAGTTTTTCATTAGTAATTAGTTGGTTACGTTTTTTACGCTTGTGTGGCATTTGGCACACAGATGTATGCCCGGCGTAATACCTTTACTTGAGAAATATGCCAAATATGGAAAAAAAATTTCGATTGCCGTAAAACAGACTTTACAATGTTCAAAAATTGTGGAAATTACGCAAATTTGCACCTCTATATCTCCAGATATATTCAAGATATCGGAAAACTGACAACGAATTTGGAAAGAGGACACATTATTCATATATAATCAATCAATAACTCAATTTTATTAAAAATGTCCCATACATCAAAACAGAAACAAACGGACGAATTGATAAGGAAGCTTGTTAGACTTACATTGAGTCGAATTAAAGGCTAAATTTTTTTATGAATCTACCAGAATATCACAAAGTAATATTTAGTGGAGTTGCAAAACGAACTAAAAACACTAAGGCCAAATAAATCAGTCAATGATTATATGTATTTTATTTTTAAATCTGATTTAAACACAAAATTTTGTTTTTCACCACACAACTAAATGAATCTTAAATAGCCAACATTGCATGTACATAAACATCATGAGGTCTTATTAAAAATAATTTCGTTTAATTTTTGGAAATATACAACAAATGTAACACATATTTTCATTTCATGAAATATATAAATAGAAAAATGCATTCCGATGCCCTTTTTGTATCATAAAATTTGTTTTTTGCTATTTAATTTTTCTGCAGTTTGATAAATCAACTTTCTTATTTATATTAAACAGCTGTTCTTTGGAAAGCTTTCCATAATATTTGGAAATATTGTAGTGCTACCATACTTTCAACGTAATTTGATATTAACTTTAATTAGCCACTGAAAAAATGAAAGTGTATTTAAATCAGTTTTAATTTTTTGTGAAAATTAACTTAAACTATGTTTATACATTCAGTGATTTATTAGCTATAAAATCAATATTGAAAAAGCACCAATCCAGTGCTTTAATTAAAAAAACACCAAGTTGAAAAAACTGCAGACGGTTGTGACTTAAAAAGCACTAAATCTAGTGCGGAAGGCACTAAATTGGCATCTCTATTACGGTAACCGTAATAATTGGAATATATGTAAGAAAAACACCAGCTCTGGCTTATTGGAAATATCTCATATCTACAGCAATGTTGTGTCATCACTAATAACATTTTATTAAATTTTGTCAGCAAACGAGCACGTGTTTACGTTTTGTTTTCACGAAAGTGCAACAGTTAAAAAAGAAAAGTCTGTATATTTGAGAAAAAATTTTAATGAAATAATGGAAGAAAATCCAACCGAAGTAAATATTAACTTTGTACCTGCTATTTGCTTTGTGCCCAGAGGTATTGCTAAAGAAAAGCCGGATAAAATAGTGTTGACACAAGAGGAATTAGCCAGAGTTATAAAAGATACAAAAGACAGTTTGGAAAGCGATGATGACGAGGATGAAGATGATGATGAAGATGGTAACCAGCCAGAAAATGAAATGGATATTGAAGATGAAGACATAGCTGAGGTAATCAATGAGAATCGCAACCCTGGAGATGAATTCGCCTTTGAACGTTATGATGAGGAGGGAAATCCTCAGGTAGCCAATATTCGTAATATTTATGATCCAAATCATCAATTACCCGATGAAGATGATGATTCAGAGGCTGAAGACGAAATTATTAAGCCTACAGATAATTTGCTGCTGGTGGGTCATGTACAAGATGATGCTGCCAACATGGAAGTTTGGGTATTTAACCAGATAGAAACAAGCTTGTACACCCATCACGATTTTCTACTGCCAAGTTTTCCTTTGTGTATCGAGTGGATGAATCATGATCCCGGTAGTGATAAACCAGGAAATATGTGTGCGATAGGTTCTATGGATCCTGTTATTACAGTGTGGGATCTCGATATACAGGATTCACTTGAGCCCACATGTAAGCTGGGTTCGAAAGGCAATCGAAAAAAGAACAAAGAAGCCTTTGGTCACAAAGACGCAGTTTTAGATTTATCTTGGAATCGCCAATATGAACACATATTGGCCTCCGCATCTGTTGATCAAACTTTAATCTTGTGGGACTTGGATGAGGGCAAACCTCATACAACAATAACTTCATTTGACGAGAAAGTACAGTCTATAGAATTTCATCCTGAAGAAGCACAAAGTATTTTGGCTGGTTCTGCTGATGGCTTAGTGCGTTTGTTTGACTGCCGCAATCCAGAACAGATTAACAATTCATTTGTTGAGTGGAAAATACCTGGAGAAGTTGAAAAGGTGCTGTGGAATACTTGTGATAATAATTATTTTGTTATCGGCTCTAATGACGGATTTCTTCATTATGCTGATAAAAGGCAAGTCAAAAAACTGCTATGGTCCTTTAAGGCCCATGAGGAAGAAATCTCTGGTATATGTTTCAATTCCGAAATGAAAAATCTTCTGGCGTCTACTTCAACAGATGGATGCCTCAAAATATGGAATTTCAACTCAACTGAAATAAAACCGGTCTACACTCATGATTTCCAAATGGGCCGCTTACAATGTATGAAGCAATGTCCAGAAGATCCATTTGCGCTGGCATTTGGTGGTGAAAAACTTCCGAGATGCCGTATATACAATATCAAAAACTTTGAAGCAGTAAGAAGAGTATTTAATATACCAGAAGAAGAATAATCTGTTTCGAGGAAAGTTTTTCTTCTTAATTGTATTTTTCTTTAATTAATAATTTAGTATAAAATAAATATGAAATGAAGGACTTAAAGTTATACTTACAAAATTTTAAATGGGAAAGATGAATAGTTTTAGAGGACTGGGTTTAATGTACGGTCCTGTTCTGTAAACCGAATCCCAAGAAAGTTTCTCGTTTTCAAAAATTTAATAATGGTCCTGCAGATGTGTTTGAAAACATACAAGATGATTTTCTTTCTGATATGATATTTGAGAATCATGTAAATAAATAAATAAATAAAATACCTATAAATTATATTGTATAATTATTTAAATTAACAATGAAGTGTGTGTAAAACCTGCATACATACATATATACAAAATTATCTTACAGTTTATAAATCACAGCTAATTATTTTATTACACTAAAAAGTAAGAGTTTAAACTCAGGTTTCTCAGTGCCGTTTTCAATAAAAGATTGAAAATTTTTTTGTAAATTGAAGTTAATCTCATTGAGCTGAACAAAGGCACGCGCTAACGCACCTCTAGGAGCTACATATGTATATAAAACGTTACCATATAAAGCAAATCTGGGCAATCAATAGAACCATTGATAATATCATACACAAATAGTGCCGAAGTGAACTATTCTACGTGCTTCTAGTGTACGTAAGCCTATAAACAGGCACTTAGACTCATACGAAACGGAAGATACATTACGTCAGCTAAAATCCAAAAGGCCGCAACAACCAAAAAATTCTAAATAGACTTTTTGATTGATTATGATTTGATTAACCAAAATACATCTTTCCTTAAAATTTTACTTTCATATCTTCAAAAATACCGATTTTATTCATGAAATTCAAAAGGGCGCAACTGCAATGTTAACAAATCTATAAACCAAAAGGCCGTAACTACAAATTAAATTAAAAAAATAAAATAAATTTGAACCAAGTTGACATTTGCTTTACGTTCAGTTACCGTTTTTTAAATTAACATTTTTGCAAAATAGTAACAAGAACGCTGAGAATATTTGTTCCTTACCCAAAAAATAATAAAATCAGTACTAATAGTGAATATGGTTCCACTAACAAAGTTGAAAAAAAATTAATAAAAAGTGCGAAAATAAAACAAACACAATGAAACGAAAACAATACACGGGCCTAACAAAAGGAAATATTTGTGAAAAATCATCAAGACAACTTAATGATGGGTGTACTTCAAAATTGTGTGCGAAAAGTCTATTGCAACATTGTGCTATGTTTTCCGAAGACGATCGCAAGGAAATATTTAATAGCGTATTCGCGTAGAAAGCTCCAGAAAATCAATTTCGAAGAAGTATTATCTAAAACATTATACTAAACGTGTGCAGGTGTGTTTTCATATGTTTGTGTCTACGTTAGGAATTAATGAGAAAATTTTACGAAATTGGGTAAACTTCAACGATTTACATGGCACTAATATTTCGCCAGAGGAACAGACGGAATTTATATCAAAACGTAGATAAGCTACCACTCAAGGTATGATATACAAAGAACGTTTAAGTTTTATCAAAAAGTGGCTAAACGATATTCCGAATTAGTGCAAGTCTAACAAAGAGAATGTGGTAACTCCTGTATCTTTTCGAAAATTCTTGACCCTAATAGAACAAAAAAAAATTTCTATATTCAAACCAAGAAATGATATTTGTGACACCTGTATATCTTACCAATCGAAGAACATATCTCAAGATCAATATGATATCCATAGGATGGAAATACAAAATATGAATGGAAAGATATGATGGCGGAGGAACAAGCTGTGGTAGCTGTATTTTTAGACTTGAAACGAGCGTTTGAAACGGTAGATAGGCATATATTACTGATGAAGATGAATCGGATCGGTGTACGAGGACAAGCATTGAAATGGTTTGAGAACTATTTGACAAACAGAAAACAAAGAACAATGGTTGGAAATGTAACTTCATCAGAACGGAGAATAGACATTGGTCTGCCACAGGGGTCGGTGCTCGCACCATTACTTTTTTTAATTTATATTAATGATATACCAAACTGTTTAAAATTTTGTAAAATAGTTTTATTTGCTGATGATGCTCTTTTGTATTTTAATCACTTAAATTTGAATAATGCAATGAATGCTGTTCAGACAGACATGGACGAGTTATATGTATGGTTATGTGGGAATAAGTTAAAACTGAATGTGAAAAAACTAAATACATGATACTAAATCGAAATCCTGAGAGCTTTGATAGTGTGAAACTAAAAATCAAGGGCAATGAAATTGAAAATGTTATGCAGATAAAATATCTGGGTATAATTATTGATAATAAACTTAAGTGGAAGGAACATGTAAATTATATTGAAAATAAAATAGCAAAGAAGATAGGTTTTATGTACCGAACCAGCAAATATATTGATAAGCGGTACAAACTAACTATATATAAGTCAACAATAGAACCTTATTTTACCTATAACCCCACAATAATTTTTATGTTAAATGATACGCAAATTAGAAGATTACAAATACAGCAAAATAAAGTAATGAGATTTATTCTAAACAAAAGGTACGATACATCAATTTCTGAGATGATACGAAGCTTAGATTGGCTTAATATAAAACAGTTAATAGCATATCACACTCTAAAATTTGTACATAAATTAAGATTAGGGCAATTACCAAATTATCTTTATGAGAGAATGCAATATAATTTTGAAATACATAGTTATAATACGAAACAAAGAAATAACATAAGACTGCCTAAAATTAAGACTGATCTTCAAAAGAAAAGTGTGTTTTTTGAAGGATTCAAAATGTATAATGAACTGCCAACAGAAATTAAAGATTGTCAGAATGAGTATATATACAAGAAATTAATAAAAACATATTGTAAAACATTATTTGTTATAGAATAATGAGAAATAATTGTAAAATATACATTAAGATTGATATTTTATCTAGGTCATAAAGACCGTAATAATAATAATAATAATAATAAACCAAATCCGCATTGATTTTTTAATGATAATTCTGAAATTCGGCGCCTAACAATTTAGATAGTCATTAATTTATAGTTTTTTGCTTCTCCTGTAAAAAAAAAGGAAAAAAGTGTACTTACGGCCTTTTGGTTTTTGGGTGACGATATGTATGTAAGTAAGGTAGGGAGCGTGAGGCAAATTTAATAAAAATACGTTGAAGTCTTGCAACACCAGAAATCAAATACGTGAGGACTCCAAATAACAGAAGCATATTCTACCTTAGATCTTACAAAAGATGTATAGATAAGCTTGAGTGTATGTATATGGGTCGACAAATTCAGAACAACTTCTTTTCAAAAAACCAAACATTTTATATGCCTTGGGAAGTATGTAATCAATATGAGCTGGAAAAGACAACGAGCTGTCAAACATCACCCCTAAGTTCAACTTAGAGTTTGACGTGTTCAAATTAATACCACTAATATTAAAGACAACCACAGTGGAAGTCAGAGACCTATGAAAGGAGACATTTATTTATTTATTAAACATATTAATGCAAAGTAAATTTGCATAATATGGTGTTGCACAAATATGGGCGGAATAACGTAGACCATATGCCCAAGATGGTATTAACAGTATTTTATAAGGTTTTGTGACTGACTGTACACGACCTATGCCTTCACATAGGAAGTAGGCAATGTGGTTGTTAAAGAAATTCCACAAAAAACCGCAAGATTATACGGTTATCCGTGGCAGATCAGTCAACCAGTGCGAGCGAGACGAAAAACTCTCGAAGGCCAAACAACACACACAAGCCTGACAGCACTTAGAAATAATTACGATGACGCGAGAGATGTTCCCCGACCCAGAACTGCTTAACGACTGAAAAAGGAGACATGTAAACATTTATTAATGTTTAGACTAAGACTATTTAGCCGGCACCAATCACTTTGATTATTAATCTCAATTTGCAGAATATGCGTATCATTAATTGATTCCAATTTCATAAAGAATTTCAAATCATCGGCATATAAAAGATACCTCGATTTGAGTAAATTTGCGATATGTACATATGTATGTATTATGTAGTCTGTAAAGAAATCTGTTATTGGACCTTATTGTGAGTTGCATTCGATCATTGCTGGCTACCGAAAATCAAATGTTCAATTCATATTATTAGCATCTTTGAGCATCGAATTTTCTATGTTTTCCCTTAACCCTGATAATTTTAAGAACGAAATATCTTTACGATTCATCGATTTCTTAGTGCTCATTTTGCTGAAAATTCATATTTTTGCATAATTTGCTAATAAAGGCATATTTTTCTCATATTTTGGTATAAATTCATGATTTTGTGTCATATTATGTAAAAAAATTCAAATTTCAAAAAATATTCTTAACAAATTACACGGTGTTACAAAAAAATAATAAATTCAGTGAAGTGCGACTTTGAGCCGCGCGCGAAGGGTTCCGTACGGGCACGAGATATGTAATTCAATACGAACAATATAAACTATAGTTTTGGCATTTTTCTCGTTTTTGGGTTTTTTCGGTTTTAAACGTTTTTTTTAGTTTGGGAATTTTTTGAATTTATTGGCGCTTTCTGAGTTTTGGCACTTTTTTTCACGTTTTGGCGATTTTTTTTTGGTTTTTGAAGTTTTTTTAATTTTGGCAATTTTTATTATTTTGGCATTTTTTTATTTTGGCGATTTTTGTATATTGGCGATTTTTTTAATTTTGGCGGTTTTTCATATAGGTGATTTTTTTTTTTTGTTTTGGCGATTTTTTTTAGTTTTGGCACTTTTTTTCGTTTTGAGGATTTTTTTCGGTTTTTGGCGTTTATTTTAAATTTTGGCGATTTTTTTCGTTTTGGCGATTTTTTTTTTAATTTTGGGGCTTTTTTTCATTTTGGCGATTTTTTTTTCACAAACAATTATTTTGGTTTTGGCGCATTTTTCGCGTTTTGGCGATTTTTTCGGTTTTTGGCGTTTTTTTCATATTGGCGATTTTTTTTCATTTAAACGATTTTTTCGAATTTGGCGATTTATTTTAGTGCTAGAATTTTTTTTTTAATTTTGTCGATTTTTTCAGGTTTCGGCGATTTTTTTCGGTTTGGCGATTTTTTTTAAATTTTTGGCGATTTTTTTCAGGTTTCGGCGATTTTTTTCGGTTTGGCGATTTTATAATTTTCGGATTTTTTAGTTTTACCGTTTTTGAAAATTTCAAGAGTTTACCTCTTACGGTCTCCAAGATATAGCAATTTGTCAAAATTACATAGTCAAAATTGCATTAATTAATTTTTAATATTTTAATGTTTATTGTTGTAGTCTATGTACATATGTACATACAATTGTACGTATATTACATGAGATTTTAAAATTTTTCGTCGCTCGTTTTGGAGCACCCTTTAATTTCTAATTCTCATGTATTTGTTGTTGTAGTGGCCAAGGTTCTACATACTCTGTCCAAATTTTAGGTCCGTAGTTCCTGAGAAAGTACCGTGTGAGGGACAGACGGACAGCGTAGCGAAAACAATAGGGTTCCTTTTTTCACCTTTGGTGTACGGAACCCTAAAAAAAGAATTCTTGTCAAAACTTGAAAAACGACCTAGTGGCACTTGTCGTCGGCCTAGGTGAGGACATACAAAAACAGTATTAATAATCAAAAGTAATCTTTGAAAGTAGTCGGACTATTTTCTGATTCTTTCTGATTATTTTTGGCAAATTCAAGTAATTCAGATTACTTTTCGATGATTAGTAATCGTAATCAATTATTTATCAGAAATTCTTTTAAAGGGAATTATGTACATATATAATCAGTACAATTCTTTTTAAAATGTAATCTAATTGATTCCTAATCGTAATCGAAATTTAACAGCTCTGGTTTGGATGTTAATGTAATAGGCTTGTACACTCACCTTTTGAGTTTTTTATGAATATTTTAAACTTTTCTTTTGAATTAAATATTTCAACTGCATGAGAGTTCGTTAAAACGAAAATATTCGAAAAAAATTTAAATTACGGCCTTGCCCACAATGTCGACAAGAAATTATCTGTCGCTTAGTTATATTCAAAACAAAATTAAATTTTCTTATTTTGTTTTTGTTTTCAATTTAACTAAGCGACAGATAATTTCTTGTCGACATCGTGGACCAGGCTAATAATATTGACGGAGAAGTTTGTTTATCACATGCGTTAGTTAATTGGTTATAACCGAACTATACTCTAAATGCATATCAGGGGGCCTACTCTGTAATTCGAAACAAAAGAATATGCTTTCGAATTTGTACGCTATTAACATTACAATTCGAAAGCATTTGCTTTCGTTTCGAATTACAGAGTAGACCCCCAGTATGATCTTATAATTAATATATAATAATACCGAAGTTTATTTTTATTCGACGAATTTGTTTGTTGGTTGGATAAAACAGTTTTGTTGAGATTTTAAATTTTTTCTAAAGCTTTTTAGCGCGCTATGTCTGTACTTTTGTAATTCTTAGCAAATCATTTTAGAGCTCTTATACAAACATATAAAATTTTTTAACTTTTCACCAAGGAATGAATAATTATATATTACTATATAGAATCAATTATTTGATTTTAATTAATGTGATTTCTCAAAGAAGACAATACAAGTTAAACTAGATTTACCATCGGTAAATGCATTTAAAAGTATAACTATGCATTTCTGTTATTCCCTATTTTTAAATTTTAGTTCAGGTTAGCAGAAAGTTATATGACTCTACTCATGTATGTTCAACTATTCTTGTTTACATTTTTTTTATCATGTATTTCTTGAAATGCATATAGAAAAGCTTAACCATTAACTAACAATAATTTTCATATTAATACTTATACTAATCTTAATACTATATTATTAACTGTTCATAAATGTACATATCGTTACCTCAATATAGAAAGGTCCTAACTCGATATTTTAGATGTTCTTCTATCGAAATATATGTACAAAAAAAATTTAATTCAAAAAAATTAGTTAGGGCCTTTCTATATGTATGTATATTTAAAATATTTTACGGCGCTTTAGCAGATATTAAAACAACATGCTCTCCACGCAACAAAATCTGTGGCAAGTGTCTTGTTATTAGTACCCGTTTTCGTCCCAAACTTTTCACAGTCTGTTGGGGCAGTGTTATTCCCAATTTTCTTAATAATGCAGAACAATTTTGTGGCTCTTGATGTGTTACTAATTTATTTTCGGCATATTTATATTTACGATGCTCTAGGCTTTCCACCACATCAGTCATCAATAGATTCCAGTGGCGATCGAACATTTTAAGTATACCCTCTACATGACCCTTAATTCCATGCTCTCGTCTTATGGACACTTTTATACTGCGTCCTTCAACTATATAATCCCGAAGTTTTTTAAGCGGTCCCTCGAATTGAGACATTTGCAACAATAAATTTCTTTGATGCTTGCTTTTGACTCTGGGTTGTGTTTTTATTGCTAGTTGGTGATCTTGAAATCTCCTTTGTGTTTTTTCCTCTTTTACTAAAATATTTTTGTTCTCTGCATCTTTGCTTCCCGAAGGTTGTGCATTCTCAGGTTTCTTATTTAGACCTAAAATGCCCACATTCTTCAAGGCGTTTTCGAAAGCTGCCATATTTTGATATGTGATTCTGGGTTTTTCTTTAGTCACGCGGTAATCAGGTGCATATAGAGCCTTTAAAGGATTAAAGCTCCCACTCTGTATGTCCAACTCCGAATCATTGCTGGAAGAGTTTTCAACATTGTCGTCCACTATCTTTGAATCATGTTTTGCATGGGAGATTTCAGGTGCTCCTTTTCTATCTTGCTCCATACTGATTAAGCATCCAAACTATTTTCTTTTTATGTAGTTATATATAATGAAGGATTTATAGAACCTTTGTTTTAAGTTAATTAACTTGAACATATTTCCAAACTCATTTTGACATCTTTGTATTTGTTTCAGGCATTTTAACAAGCAGCTGTAATTTGCTTGTTTATTTTTGAGTGGAGTGGTGAATTTTAAAATAGAGATGGCTTGGTGATGGAAAAAATTCGCAGTGAATGTGTTACATGCTTCAGGTGACAACAACGAAATTGTGCACATACAATTTTCTTCTTTTGCATTAAAAAACATAAGACGAAAATTACTCTAAAGGTTTCAAGTCTTTACTTTCTGTTCCTGTTCTGTGCTGTGCCATTCTGCTTCTAAATTTAAGTACTTACTTTTTCTAAGGTCGAAGAAAAATTATCAACATATAATTATTTAAATTCGTCAAATTGAAGGCGATAATCATCCAGACGTCAAAATGTTATTTTTGGCACCCATAATCGTCAATCTGACAACCAGCTGTGTAATATTAAATTCGCGTTAGAAACTCGCGTGATTAAAAGACGATTACTATTATTAATCCGAGTTGTATCGAAGACGCCTAAATGAAGTACCACGCAAATCGAATGTTATTGTAATGTGTTCTAATTATTTTGACAACATAACCTGTATAAAAGTTTTGGAGGTAAATGTTTAGGCAAGTGCGCAAAATATTACACACAAAGTGCACGACAATTCTCAAAATGCATAAAGCAAAATGGGAAGTATATGGTTGATATATAAACTTTTTATTTGAAGTTTAAAAAAACACTATAACGTTCACTGATGGTTAAAAATTAACTGATATAAAAAGTATTTGAGTGACTCTGTAGTTCATATTCTGAAATTCACCTCGAGAGTACCAATAAAATACAACACTACACTCAATAGTTCACATCAGGGATGGCAAAGTTGGAACAAATTTACCCATTTTGGTACTATTTAATCTCTGAAAGTACAATAGTACAACCAATGATTAATTTAGTACGTTTAGGGAATATCCTTATTTATTTTCAAACGATTGCACTTTTGGACAATGAAACTCATATTTTTCTCCTTGAAAACAGGGGGAAAATTACGGCACTCGTTATCGAACGAAATTACAAAATATTTCAATAGAGTTTATATGGAAATATTTTGTAATTTCGTTCGATAACGAATGCCAAAATTTGCCCCCAGAATTGTGCAAGCAAAACGCAGCAAGAAAATAAAAAATATGTGAACTAGCCCATTTCCAAATCATCGGATGCTGCAGCATTTTAAATATCAACTTAAACAGGTGTAACTTACAAGAAAATTTTTAAAAGCGATTCGGCAGTCAGAAAAAAAGACGAATATTTTAATAAAAACAAATATAAATATGTAATTTGAACTTTGGAGTACAACTACTATTATCAAAAAAGTACAATATTTTAAAGTTGTTGGTACAATTTTAAAATTCTCAATGCCTTCCCTGGTTCACACTTGCTTTTAATTCCACGAAATGAATTCAGTCATAAAATTGATCCCATTGTTGTTGGATTACGTTGTTGTCGTGTGGAAATAGTTGCTTTTTTAATTAATATCAAATAAGAATAAAAAAATTATTAGAGAAGTAAAATAACTATGTGCGTGCTTGATAATTAAAATGCCAAATAATTGATGCGTTTAAAATACAAGTTGAAATTAAATAAATTTAGGTGCATACAAGATAAATAATTTTAACGAAGTGTGAGTGAAAATGATTTCTGTTCATTAATCCTGATGAATAGTGTATGTTAATGAAGTTTGCTAAATGATGATTATTGCCTTGTATGCATATTTTTGATATTTGCTTTTGCGATTGACATTTGGCTTAATGCAAAAAATTATACATACATGCATATATGTATAATAGTGAAAAACTGTTAATAAAATTAATTTTGATGTAATACATACATACATACATATATACATATATGCAATATAAGAATTAAAAAATATACCTACTACTTATGCATACATGAGTACAAACATACATACATATGTATGTATATCTATGGATTATAACAAGTTTATTGTGCTCATTTCTGTTTATACGGAAACTACGAATTAGTAATTAAATTAATGAAAAAATACTTATTGCATTATATTGTTAATTGCAACATTTTCTTGAGTTTTCCGTTGTTTTTGTGTAATAGTGCTAATTATTCATTGCAAAACTAAATGAAAATGGTTGGCAAAATAAAGAAAATCCAACAAATTTATATATCTACCTACATATGCATGTACATATGTATGTGTGTGTGTATGTGCAATAAAAAAAGTTTGATAAGTGTTAATTTTTATACACGTAACATTTTGTAACATTTTCTAACAGACAAAAGAAATCAGAAAAAATATTTTTAGCCCCTTATACCATTATGTTGGACGAAGGCTTGTTTGTTGTTCAGACTTCTACAGATTTACAAAGGAAAAAAGTTGTCTAGCCACAAACGAAGAAACCAGTTGCTTTTGCCCTACAAGTGTACGATATTATTGACGCCACTGCCGTAAGCATCAAAAAGTAAGAATAACTGAAACACATACTCCAAAAAGCTTTAAATTATTTCATCATTCATAATGTTCTTCCAAATTTTAACTTTGTTTTCTATATACATGCATCATGTGTACATATGTATGTACATATGTGAATATGTACCTTATTGTTCTTAAAATGCAACAATAGCAACCATATTGGCGATTTTATTGTATTAAATTACAAACACAACAACAACAGCTGCCTCCTCCCAAAAAAATTATAAGAACAACATAAGCAAACAAAACAAGTTTCTTATGTTTTTCTGCTCCTCTTTGATATCAGCTGCTAAATCTGAATGTATGTGGTAGCTGTCGTTGTGTTGTTTAATTTGTTTATGTATTTACACAGCGTTACCGTTGGTTTGCCTCTTTTTCGAATTCTTGGATACTTGTTTTTTGCCCAAAACATATCAAGTTTTGCTCTCCATTTTCTTCTTGAGGTCGCCTTTTCTTGATCGGAATGTTTTTTCTCCAAAAACAATTATTCCCTCCATAATTTTTTGTTGTAATAAGCGATTTCTGTAGTTTTGGCACTTTTTCCATTAACGATTTTTTTGCTTTGGCAAAGTTTTCTGTTTTGGCTCTTTTCGCTTAGGTAAGTTTTTTCGTTTTGGCAATTTTCTCTTGATTGGAAAAACGTAACTTTTTCTAAAGTGAATTTCATTTGAGGTTTTGAAATCAATTACATATTTATTTTATACAATGGGATTTGTATTTTCGCTATTTATATCTGTGAATTTCCTATTATGTACATATATCCAAACATTTTTAATACTTTTTAAAAATAAGATCAAATACTATTTCAATTAATATTAAATTTAATTCAGCTTGGATTATTATTCTACATTAATATTGCGTTACTGGTCTTACTCGTGTAGCATTAAAATTTCCAAAAATCAATTTTTAATAGATTCGCAGAGAAAGATCAAAATAAAATTTAATTAGTAATTATTAAAAAAATGAGCTGCATAGGAAAAGTCCAGGAAAGGGGTACCAATTTTAATTTATTTTTTCAAATTCTAAAAAAATTAAAACATATGTATATGATGTAATATGTTTGAAATTTTTTTAAAGAATATTTTAACATAAATAAACTTTTCTTTTTTTGTGGTTTAATTCAAAAGAAATATGAATTACTAAATAAAAGTATGAAAATACATTTTTCTAGTTTTTTACATCTAAAAGTACAACAATCAAAAAATGCGACTGCACAAATGCATGTATGTATGTATGTGTGTATATACACTGGCTTGAGCTAGGCGATGCTCACACAGTCAGTCACGTTACTCTTTCATGTATAAGTATTAGTAATAATACCAATAATAAAAATAATAATAATTACGTATTTATGTGTATTCGTTTTATTTTTTATATATTAAATTACTAATTCAAAAAGTACTTTTTCAAAAAAGTACCTATTTTAAAAAGTACGTTTACCAAATACATAGTACTTTATCAAAAAATAATCTTCTAAAAAAGGACCTTACTCAAAAAGCACCTTTCTCAAAAAGTATTTTTTCCAAAAAAATCCTTTTTCTACAAAATACCTTTTCAAAATATACTTTTTCCAAAAAGTAAATTTTTTCTACCAAAAAGTACTTTTTAAAAAAATATTATTTGTAAAAAGTACCTTACTCAAAAAGTACCTTTCACAAGAAGTACTTTTTCAAAAAATTCGTTTTTCCACAAAGTACTATTTCAAAAAGTTCGAAAAAGTACCCTTTTTCAAAAAGTATGTATGCATGCGATTTTTTCATAAAGCATATTTTTCAAATACAACTTTTTTGCTTAAAAGAACTTTTCCCAAAAGTACCTTTTAAAAAAGAATTTGTTTTTCTTGAATCACTTTTTAAGTGTAAATGTACTTTTTTGAAAGAGTACTCTTTTATAAAAAAAATTCTATTGCCAAAGGGTACATATCTCAACAATTACCTCAGGCAAAAGTTTTTATATACCAAAGATACATTAAAAAAATTAGATATTAAAAAATGTGCATTTCCCAAAAGCACCCTTTCAAAAAGTGCTTTTTCCAAATATAGTATTAGCCCTTTGATGACAATATTTAAGAATACACTACATCAAGTAATAAAATTCAACTGATATTTAAAATGTTTCAATTTTAAATGTTTCAATGTTTTTTTATTTCCGGACTTTCACTTCCCGAGAAAGCGGGAAATTTTTTTATATATCCCGGGATCCCGCTCCATAGAAATAATAAAAATTAAATTTTTTAGGCATTAACACAAATTTGATTAGAAAGCTTAAAACACTCACTAAAACACATCTTATCACACATAAATATTCGAATGTTAATTCAAATTGGGTTTTAGAGCAAGAACTTTATTTTATTTTTAACTTTTAGTTTTTAAATTCCTTAAAGTTTTTTTCCAATACGAAAAACTATGTTATATGAGATTAAAAAAGTAAACTTACAAATATAAGTAATAACATAATAATTAATAAGAACAAACATAAAATAAAATAAAACCTATCAGTGGATTTGTTCCTTAAAAACGTCCATGCAATTGACTTTTCGATGTAAAACAATTTTATTAAAAACAAAAAAGAGAAGGACCGAAAATCATTCATTATTTTTTTTCTGAATAAAATATTTCTAGAAAATAACCATTATCTACTTTATCGTGAGATATCCATATAATATTTTGACCGTTTTGTTAACTTTTCCAAAGATATTCCAATATCTTGTCCTAAAAATGCATCAATTAAATCTAAAATACGATGTGTTTTCTTGTAGCGATAACCGAAAAATAAAATTACTTTCGACAATTGTCATTTAAAACCAAAAAAAAAACTTATTTGGTTATAATAGTTATTTATAACAAAAAATATTTCTCACTTATATTGGTTACGATTTTAAATTTAATAAATGGTTATAAGAACTTTCGTTATTTCTCTTATAACTGCTATGTTCCTGTTTAAAAAATCAATGTATGTGATAAGATACATCTTTAAATATAAAATTTGTTAGAAAAAACGCTGCTCGCAATAAATTTTCACAAATGCCAAAGTGAAAGCAGTTGTTTTCTGCATGTAAAGTTGTCAACTATTTGTTTTATTATTTCCCGGGATCCCGCAGAAAAAATCCCGGGATATCGAGAAATTTTAAAAGTGAAATTCCCGGGATTTCCCGTCCCGACCCTAGTCGTCAGTCACTCAATAACGTTATTCTTTTACATATATAGATAAATAATAATAATAACCACAGATTATATTAATTATTTTTATATATTGTGGATATATTTTATTATAAAAATAGTATTTTAAGTCTTTAAACATGCAAAACGCGATATTTTTAATTGATGTTTTTAAAAATAAGCAGATTTTTTTTAATTTTTTCTTAATTTTAATGTTCGCCCTTTTTTTCTTAAACTCCCCACTTTTTGTGCCACTTTTTAAAATTTTGTAACGGTAACGCTGTATACACAGATGTATGTACAGTTCACATAATATGTTGACAGCTGTTCTTTGCTGCAGCATCCCCCTCAAAATAGGTTTGTTAATTTTTTTCACTCACTCTTTCCTGCATATTGCCAAAAATGTAAAAAAAGAAAATAATAATTTTCACAATTTTATTCATTCCTGCAACATCTGCACTTGTCCGATTTTTTGGTGCTTTTTGTTGTAAATAATTTTGTCACACACTTGTCAAACATTTGTCCAAAAAAGCGTAACCGATAAATGCTAATGATAAATCTTTCAATTCAGACAAAAGTTCCTCAAGTTAAAGAGTAGACAATAATGCTGGATTCTACGACATTGTCTATTAGTTGTGTTCGAAACTGTTTAATTTGATTAAAAAAGTGTATGGATCAAAACTTTTTTCAGTAGTGGTTGTTGGTTACGTTTTTTTGGACAAATATTTGACAAGTGTGACCGTAGCTTTAGCTTGGTATTTTAACATGTGTAAGCGTTATTGGCAAACATATTCATGTACAGTAGAATCTTAATAATCGGAAATGAACTCTAGGTTCTTTATTTTGCTTTTACAACCTACTTCCTTCCTGGATAGGCTAACACCGCTTTAAATGGTTGATATTTTTAAAATTTCAAGTTATGTTGATCTAAACAAGGGTTTTACGAATATCTTATAAAATTAAAACTTCTGGTCCATCTTTAACTATAAATCTAGGGAGTCTATAATAATATTTATGTAGTCGAAGACAAGAGAGAATCCGAAGAACAAGAATCCCCCCCCCCCCCCCCAACCGACTGACCACTAGTGGACATCAATGGCTTCCACTCGTTCTCGACTTTTCTATATAGAATATCCATAGCTAATTTATCCATCTTGTTTTCATAATATCTATGTATCTCTGTTCTGTTCATTACTTAAATTGGGTCCTGTTATTGAGACACAATCGTTTTTGCTCACCATCATTTCGTTTGGTCATTACATAAATTATTTTTATTGTCATTATTTTCTTCTATAATTTTTTTTTAGCAAAATTTATCAATTTTTTGTTTTTTATTAGCAAACATTGAATAATTTTCTGAATTAGTAAGTCGAAATAAAAACAATTATATGGCAACATTTGCAGTTTTATTTGCAAAATAAGTCGTGCGTATAAACGTAGTAATAGAAACATATGTAAATATGTTTGTTTATTTAAAAACGTTTCTTTTGAGTTAAAACTGTATTTTCGTATTTCATACGAAACTGTATACATCCAGATTTTACATTCAGCTTTCTAAAATATATTTATTTGTACATGCCGCTTTTTGGCGTCATTTTCTTCGAACTCCCGCTTTTTGATCGATCATCTCCCGCTTTTTGCAAAAACCATCTGTATCTGGATTCAGTAACTGTTATTACCATAATCGTATCGCTATAATAAATATAACATAAATTTATCGACTTTGCTATTCAGTACCATATTCTAACGATATTCGCTGTCGGTTTAAGTAAAAAAATTAAAAACATAAGCTCAAAATTCATTAAGTTTTTCTTTATTATTCTTTGTGGTTTTCACTTATTTTGACATTTTCTCTACAGAGATAGCACATGATATTAAAGCCCCGTTCAGACTATTATACAAGTATTAATACTTTTGTGCAAAATGCAGCTCTGACATGTTGAGTTGTTATTGTTTTTTGAAATTTTTTAACAAATATAAGACCAGGGATGAATTTTCGTCAAAAGTATTAATAGTTGTATTATAGTCTGAGTGGCCCTTAAATGGTGATTAAAATATAGCTCGAGACTATCGTAAAAAAGAAATTCCGGAATCGTTACAGCAAACGAATAAGTTCATATGTCGATAAATATTTATTCGGTTCGCAAAAAGTTACAAAATCCAGGTACTGGTCACGTTAGTTTTAGGTGACAATATGTTTGTTAAAGTTTTCCAATTGAATTGAAAGGAATTGATAAAAATCGACCAGAAATGGGTTAAAATAAAAAAATAATTAAACCAAGCAAACAAAAAAATTTTATAATTTTCAAAATTGACACACCCTTCCGCTCTTTTCATATTGCTCCATTCGCTAATCTTTTTCTAATATTTTTTTACAAGCTCTTTATTACTGCTTTTCAACAGAAGCTCACTAGCCCACCCTAATTTATTAAAAACTTTTGTTTGAACAAGCAGATGCACTTGTTTCCATGTTTTTCTTTTTTACATTTTGCTGTAATCCCCATACAATAATAATTACCACAGATAAACCTACACACTCTGCTCTTGAGTGATCTATTGTATTGTGGTTCAATAGAAAAAAAACTTGTCATATTCATTCATTCAAATTTGTTGTGTTGGCTCGTATGCAACGGTCCGTCCGTCAATAAGTGTCGTCATCACTTGAGTTTTGTCAGAGATAAATATTATTGCGTACAACAACAATAAAAACAACCAGATCATTATGAATTTTTAAATAACTACAACAATAAACCTGCACCATCATCAAGTGACAACATGGCACTCACTTTCATTTATACCAAAATATCTGCGAAATACAAATAAAAAATTAAGGCCGAAAAAATTTTACTATAATTTTATAATTTGCATAAATTATAAAACATAATCTGAGGATTTATACAGGGTGGCCCGGAAAGACCGAAGTGGTGTGAATTCCTTATAACTTTTTATTTAAGACATATTTTTTTAATTTTTTGTTTTTTAAATACAGTAAATTTATAGGGAATATTTTTAGATTAGTTATTAAAAATTGTATCCCGCAAGTGGTGGCCATTTTCTGCTTCGCACAAATGTGCTCTTTCCATTTCCATTATTCATAACTTATTTATGAGTGACGAAGCCCATTTCCAATTAAATGGGTTTGTTAACAAGCAAAACTTTAGGATATGGGCTAAGGAAAACCCGAGAGTACTTCATCAACGACAATTACACCCAGTTAAGTGTACTGTTTGGTGCGATGTTTCTTCAGAAAGGATCATTGGTCCATATTTTTTGGAAAATGAAAGAGATGTCGCCATTTCCATCAATGGTGATCGATATCGGGCCATATTGGAAAATTTTGTAAGGCCAGCCGTGGAATACCATCCGCAAATATGGTTCCAACAGGATGGAGCCACAGCGCACACTCCGAGGGCCACAATGGCTATTTTACGCGACATCTTTGGGGAAAGAATAAATTCGCGTAGAAGCAATTTTAATTGGCTCCGCGTTCCCCGGATTTAACCGCTCCAGACTGTTTCCTTTGGAGTTATTTAAAAGGGAAAGTTTATGTTAATAAGCCTAGGACTATTGAGGAATTAAAAACCAATATTCCAGACGAAATTAACAACATAACACCGGAAGTTTTGCGAAAGGTCATGGAAAATGTGTTGAAAAGAGATCATTTATGCGAAGCAGAAAATGGCCTCCACTTGCGGGATATCATTTTTAACAACTAATCTAAAAATATTCCCTATAAATTTACTGTATTTAAAAAACAAAAAATTAAAAAAATATGTCTTAAATAAAAAGTTATAAGGAATTTACACCACTTCGGTCTTTCTGGGCCACCCTGTACAAACATAATTTATGTACGTCTTTAAAAATATCCTATTGAATTCTTGAAATTTTTATATTTATCTCGTTTCGAATGTCTTGTCTGTCTTCTTTCATTCATGTCACACTGCCCTATTGTTTCTCATCTTTAATGCAAAATGATTTTGTTATTTAGTTTCTAAACCGGAAGCAAGCAATGTGTGGTTTATTCTCGTTCAATTCTTTCATTCCATTCTATTCTTTATTTTTCTATGGTCTGGGGAAAAATACTGAGTATCAAATTACTTAAAAGCTATTTGATAAATTAAATAAAGTAGTAAAAAATATTATTTTGTTTGTCTTTAAAGACCAAAGATACATGGAAATGTATAAAATAAAGAATTTGCATACTTTCAATTTTACGTGTATTTACAACGGGTAATTTTTTAGAGGTAGAAAATTCAAATTGAAATATAAGACAGTTTTTTAATTCCCATCAATTTAATTTTATCAGAAATATGTACCTATAATTATTTGCCATTTGTATTTCAATATGATTTTCGGCATATGTATGGCTCCCTTATGCTTAATGCTTCGTAGGAAGTCCAATCGGGAAGTGTGATTTTCGTTCATTCTTTACAGCAATGGAGGTTGTGATAATGTCACGAATGTTGTCTTCTAAAGGCCGTGATACATTATTATACAAAGTCGTGCGATCTACGAAAAAATACAAACCTGGTATGATAGAGTTTATGAAAATTTTCAAAAGACAATAACAACTCATCACATCAGGGTTGTACTTTTTCGTAGATCCCACGACTTTGTACGGCAGTGAGTCATGGCCTTGAGGCTTTTCAATCGTATTGGCTTTCAATAAATCACTTTTCGAACTCTCTGTGTCTTATTTTAATAAGACAGTGAGTGCAACGTCTTATTAAAATAATGCATATCAGATTGTAGGTATTGTGGCAAACAAAAAATAGTCGGTCATTAATAGTAATAGAGCTTGCACTTTTTAATTTTTTTTTGTGAGGATCTGGCTCTATTTTGAAAAGTATTCTTGAATAAAACTTTTTAAATTTAAAGTTTTTAGCCTTTTATATGTATATATTCACAATGATTGCGCCAGCTGGAAAGGGTATAGTTATATAAAATAATAGGTTAGACCGTGATGGGTGTAGGTTTGCATAACTTGAAAATGTACTATTGTGTCATTACAATAACTCCAAGTATATACGGGCGTGTGACCGTCCACTTTTAAACGAAAATTTATAGGCTTGCATTATAGGAACGCGTACGCAAAATTTATATATAAAACAACTTGAGTTAAACGCTTTAGATTATCTTTATGGGCGTAGCCGCACTCAGCTTACAATTTCCGGGTTTCGGCTCTGTGTAAATATATACTCTGCGTGAAGAGGACGGAAATTGTATTCTGAGCTCATGTATCAAGAAAACAAGATTGTGTACTCAGCCGTACAAAAAATTTTCTACTGCGCATTTACGTCATTATAGAATACATACGTGTGTTTGTTGTAAAATATGTGTGAGAGAGAAAAGGAGCACATTGTACAAACAAATTTATGTACTTTGCTTACAACAAAATTCTATGTCTACGTCACAAGCAAAAAAATAAAAATAAAAAATAACGCACATGCGCAATGCGCAATCTTGTTTGTTTGATTCATGCTCTGCGCCTAGATTATATTGGAGTCATCTTTTTTGTTGTTCAAACTATTTGTTGCTTAAGCCTGCAGACCACCGCATATAAAAAGACATATTCGCATTTGGCTCTGACGTAATTTTGACGTAATTATGAAGCTACATTTGCTTAATACCATCACCAAGTGGCGTTGGGTGAAGTATTTAGCACGTTGACTACAAAACCGAAGGTCCTTTGGTCAGTGGTGATTGACGAACTTCTCCTCATTCTTAGTGAACAAGGACATGAAGTTATAGGGTATGCTGATGACCTGGTTGTGATGGCAACTGGAAAATTCGGCAACATTCTCTCAGACATCATGAACAATGCTCTGTGCACTGTAACGACATAATGTGGGAGACATGGCATGGCGGTCAACTTTGATAAGACTATTCTGGTACTTTTTCTCTTAGAAGAAAACTTGGTCTAGGGATAGTGTCGTTGAATGGATGTAATATTCCTTAATTCGACCGATCTCAAATACTTAGTGATTACCCTTGATAGTAACCTAACTTGGAACTGACATGTTGAATGCGTAACACAAAAAGCCACAAGGGCAATCTGGGCGGTGAAGAGTTGTGCTGGTTGCACCTGGGGAATGAACCCGAAAATGGTTATGGGGATCTACACAATGATTTTTAGGCCAATTATAAGAATCGCCAGGTTGTGGCGACAGCTAAACTCTGTAAAGTTCAGAGATTGGCGTGTCTTCTTGCAACAGGCGCAATGAAGTCATGTCCAACCTTAGCCATTGAGGCCTTGATTGGACTACCACCCATAGAAATCGTTATAAGATAATCTTCGGCAATGGCCGCTTATAGGATGGGTCTCGGGACATCTGCTCGTTGTGTTGGTAACGGGCACTCGTTGGTCTTGAGTACAATGCCCAGCTTAGGACTGCTGGGAATGCCTAGTTAAAGGATAAACTGTGAACTGAAGTTCGACAGGAGATTTAATGTCACAATTATACCCAGGGCAGCATCGGACGAAAACGGACCTGTTGTGGATTCCAGTTGTTTATGTTGGTATACGGATGGATCCAAAACGGAGGATGGAGTTGATGCAGGAGTTTTTGGACCCAACGTGAAAACCTCTTTGCCCATGGGCAAATTGCCTACGGTATTTCAGGCGGAAATACAGGCAATCACCAAATGTGTTGACATCAATTTAAATAGGGGCATTAGAGGTGCACATATGTATAGCTATCTTTTGCAATAGTCAGGCAGCTCTTAAGTCTCACCTTTCATGGGAATTCCGTTCCAGTCTAGTTTTAGAGTGCTTTGTTGACTCATTACAAAAGCTATCCATACGGAACAAGGTTTCCATTTATTGGATACCTGTCCATCCAGGACAGAGGCAGAGCCGTTTTGTGGCGTAAGTCGGTCGACTATAATGTCTCTGATTAAAGAAGATGTCAAAGCGTTAATGCAGCCATTAACATATAATGGCATCCTTAACTTCAACAGGAATAATTTACGGCTTGTTACTGGTTTTCTGTCTGGTGACTTTGGACTGAACTATCCTCTGTTTAAAAGTAACCAAGTTCGTTCACCTTTATGTCGCTTGTGCTTGGAAGATGACGAGACGAGGACACATATTCTTTGTGAGTATATCGTATTGTGTGAAAGTAATACAGAGATTGAATTAATTTAACTCATAGATCTATGGTACAAAAGGTCCATCAGGTGTCGCAGTGCCGGTCTTTGGACCAGATCTTCCCCCCTATTCTATTCTAACATTAGAGCGCCCTCCTTCATCGGTATTGTGTAGCAGAATCATCGGCGAAGCAAAAAAAAACCAAAAAAATGGCTACACAGCTGCAAAAAATTTAATACGTCTCATTTAACACCAGAGGCACTGTAACACTGCCTTATTAAAAACGTGCAAAAAGCAGAGTTGTAAAAGAATTAAGCTTTTCTCTGTCTCTTCCTTCTTCTCTAAAACTACTGTTTTTAAAAATTAATTCACCAATACGTATGGAAATAGTGTTCACTGAGTAGAATATAGCAGTTATATCGGCCAGTGTCAATAAAGATAGCGATATGTCAACAACGAAACTTTTTCGTTTCGGTAATTGCAGTGATTTATAAAAAATAAAGTGACATGAATGTCTGAAGCATTTTCAGCAAATGAAAAATTTTCATGCAGCCTAATTTTGTGAAAAAATGCTTAATGTAAATAAAGTATTATTGTATGCGATATATTGCAATTTTTAATTCCATTATTAAATTTTCAACATATTTTTGGTTGGTTCAAAATGGTCCGCTCAATATTGTCGTATACCTTCATATATCTCATCCGGTGTGGCACAGGGGAGTATACTGGGGCCATTTTTATATTTGATTTATACTTGTGATATGCCTGTGAGCAGTAGTACATTTGCGGACGATACAGCCTGCCTTAGTATGCACGAAAACACTGATGAGGCATTCCGAAAACTCCAGGAACACATTAGCCAGATGGAACTATGGTTAAACTTATGGAGAATTAAGGTAAATGAACAAAAGTGTGTTCAAGTAACATTTACCTTACGAAGAGATACTTGTTCCCCCATTCGGATTAATAATCAAGTTGTCCCTCAACATTCACATGTGAAATATCTTGGTATACACCTCGATCGACGGCTTACATGGAAACATCACATTGGCTATAAGTTAACTCAAATGAAACTAAAATTAACTCAGGTACATTGGCTGATTGGCAGAAATTCAACACTCAGCCTAGACTGCAAACTTTTAATATACAAGTCACTTTTAAAGCCAATATGGTGTTACGGTATCCAGTTATGGGGCACTGTTTCTGCTTCCAATGTAGAGAGAATTCAACGAAGACAAAACAAAATTTTAAAGTTAATAACATCTGCTCCATGGTACATTAGGAATTCAAATATACATCTTGATTTAAATATGCCACTAGTGACTGAAGAAATTGCAAAATACGCAGGCAAATATCTAACAAAACTCAAGTCAAATCCTAATCCACTTGCTCGTAATATTTTGAACTTTACTGGACACATCCGCTTAAAAAAGATATATACAAGGGGTCTAATACTAAACACTCCGAATGAAGCTGCTTGAAAATACTTTTTTTTTTGCTTATCACTACTTATGTATTATTTACAACTATCACTTAGTTATGTCTGACATTGGTCGGGCCTATTAATTATATGTTAGATTTAAGATTTGAATACTTATTGTTAGTTCATATATGAAGATACAATAAATAAAAAAAACATGCATAAACATGCATATAAAACCTTCATATGTAAAAAATATTGCACGATGGTACCAGATGACAAATTATTCTTCAAGTTTTTGTTAATTTTACATTGCTAGAAAATTTTTCTACTGAACAGTTGGAAAATAAAAGAAAAATATCATCTCCAAAACAAGTACATAAAAAACAAGAACATAAAAAGATTATAAAACTTTTTATCAGTAAATTTATAGAGTAAAATTCTTTTTAAATGAAATGGAGATCCTTAGGCCCAATAATTGACTTCCCAATTATATGTCATTTAGCTAATTGCCACTTAAATTTAAATAGCACTTAAATGTAGCAGTGCTTAATTAAAGTTCTTATTAAATTACGATCAAAGTACGCCAGCACTACAAAATTTCCCAGTATTATGGAAGGCTCTTTAAACAACAGCTGCTTATTATATATAAAAAAAAGTGCATAAGAACACATTTTATGAAACAAAAATAGCATGAGACTTAATTTTTCTATTTATATTTCCATGATATGATATGTTTCCATTGTGGCTGAGTGTTAGCGATGCTAGCCACTCAGTTCAGAGGTCGTGGGTTCGATTTCCGCCCTAGACCCTGTGTATTTTCCGCAAACAAGCTTTGCGGGTTGTATTTGTTAAAAAAAGATAATTAGCTGAATTAAAAATTATATATTGTATGTGTTATATATTTATGAAAATTAAACAAAATTCTTTTTAATACGACCACATGATGTTCATGTACATGTTTTAAATAAACACACACAAGCACAATAGCATATCGACCCCTTTTTAGGGTTCTGTACACCAAAGGTGAAAAAAGGAATCCTATTGTTTTCGCTACGCTGTCCGTCTGTCCGTTACACGGTATTTTCTCAGGAACCGTAAGAGCTACGGACCTGAAATTTGGACAGACTATGTAGAACCTTGGCCACTACAACAACAAACACATGAGAATTAGAAATTAAAGGGTGCTCGAAAACGAGCGACGAAAAATGTTAAAATCTCATGTAATATACATACAATTGTATGTACATATGTATATTGATACTTGAAATTTGTAAAATTAGTGTATTTTTATATATACTACAACAATAAACATTAAAATATTAAAAAATTTAAATTAAAGGGTGGTACAGTAGTTAATGCAATTTTGACTATGTAAGTAAGCAAGTTGTCAATGCTATATCTTGGAGACCGTAAGAGGTAAACTCTTGAAATTTTCAAAACCGGTAAAACTAAAACATCCGAAAATTATAAAATCGCCAAACCGAAAAAAATCGCCAAAAATTTAAAAAAATCGGCAAATCGAAAAAATCGACAAAACGAAACAAAAATCGCCAAAATTAAAAAAACGCCAAAAATAGGAAAAAAATCGCCAAAACGAGAAAAAAGTGTTTAAACAAAAAAAAATTCCCACAATGACAAAAATCCGCAAAAATTAAAACAAAAAAAATCTTATATGAACAAAAATCGCCTAAATGAAAAAAAATCGCCAAAACGATCGTCAAAATTATAAAAAAACGCCAGAAACCGAAAAAATCGCTAGAACAAAAAAAATTGCCTATATGAAAAAAAATCGCCAACAAATATAAAAATCGCCTAAACGAAAAAAAATTGTAAAAATCAAAAAAATTGCCAGAAGGAAAAAAAGTCGCCAAAAAAAACTCCAAAAACCGAAAAAAGTCGCCAAAACGAGAGATAGAGTGTCGTCAAAATCAAAAAAATCGCCAGAGCGAAAAAATCGTCAAAATAAAAAAAAAACGCGAAAAACCGAAAAAAATCGCCAAAACCAAAAAAAAATTGCCTATATGAAAAAAAAATCGACAAAACTAAAAAAATCAGCAATATAAAATAAATCGCCAAAATTTAAAAAGCACCAAATTAAACATAATGCCAAAAACCTAAAAATTGCACTAGAGAAAAAAGTATGAATTTTTTCACAAAATTAATATGTACCTACATATCTCTGTATGTATCTCTGTACTACACAAACGCACTTTGGTAAAGGGTATATAAGATTCGGCCCAGCCGAATATAGCACTATTACTTGTTTTATTTCAATTTTATCGTAAGCGACATGTTATCGAAAATATACTTTTTATTGAATTTAAAATTTTATGGGCCTACCCACAGTTTTGAATTATCAAAATGCCTAAATTGTTGATAACTTTTACGATACAGACTGTACAATTTTATCGTAAGCGACAATTTACGTACAAAAACAAATTTGAATATTTTTAAAAAACCTTTTCCTGAAAAATTTAATTTTTGTCGCTTACAATAAAATCGAAAACAAGGCTCGATATGGTATGCTCGTAAAACTTAAATGTGATTTAAGTACACAAGGTTGGTCATTTAAATTTCTCTCAACTTTGTACTGAAAAAATTAATTCGGTTATTAAGACCCGAATTTGCAGTCATTAGTTAACTAATAGCAATAGATTAACCAATCTTTGTTTACCATTAGTTAAACCGCCAAATGTCATTGGTTAACAAATAGTTAGACAACAGCTGATTCCTTGGAAACTTTATTAGTATTTTTGTATTTTGAAAATTTTTATACACATTCTTTGTATTTAGTTGTAACAAATTCTTTTTATTTAATCTTCTATTATAGTTTGGTTTTTCCGAACCAATTTCAGCACTAATTCAATCAACCCAATCATGAATAACAATTCCGTGCGATTTTTTTCACTTTTCTCCAATCATGAATTTGTATTTTTCCTTTTTTTTACCAAATGCGGAAATAAAAAACTCCCCGGGAAGAAGTAGGTAATATGAACGCCGTTGAACTTGTTTTTTTTCACTAAAAATCTTTCCCTTGCAAAACAGAAGGGGTTTACATAAAAACATATTTAATACTCCACAAAAACACAATTTATATACATAAACTTGTAGTTTATAGTTCTTTTATGCGTAAATAAATAATTTATAAACTTATTCTTACATATTTTTTCAAGTTGGTGAATTTTAATAATTTTGTTTACTCTCTCACTCAAAAAAAAGGGAGAAACAAAATGACAACAAACAAACAAAGCAACGAGCTTCATAATGCGGTGATGCCACGTACTACAATTTTTTGTTCCCAAAGAATTCATGTTTGGAGGAATGTTTTCTCGAGAAAATTATTTTCCGTGAGAAATAAATTCCTAGGGAATATTCATGATTGGGCTGAATATCTTGCACGGTAAAGTTAGATGAGCACGCACTGTTTTATACATTTTTAAGAAATAATACATCAAATGTAAACAAAAACCATATGCTATAGCAGAGCTGCGATAGTGAAATTTAATTGTTTGATAGGGTTACCATTCTTTGCTCATATTAAGAATTTTAGTTAAACAATGCACTGTAAATATGAAGTATTAGTTAAACAATAGTTATCATTTTAATTTACTAATAATTAACTAATGACTGTAAATTTGGCCCTAAGTGACACTTAAAGATAAATGACAATTGAGAAATACGTTTTTGGACCTTAATTAAACATTTTACTTGTGTATATATAATGTTGGGGCGAAATTACACAAAAAATTTTATGGTCCCAAAATAGTTCAAGAAAAAATTTTTTGTCCCACTTTTGGATTATTACACGGAAATCGGCAACGCTGTGGTTACGGCAGAAAATCAAAATTTAATTGATTGCAATGGTTATGGCATGTCGCCTATAGACAAATACATTTTTGTTATGTCACGTCTAATTTAATCTAAAATAAAAGATAAGTGCTTTAGTACCTTTAGTTATTAGAGTTGTGTGTCTGGATATTTTACATATTTTAAGTTATAGGAAAAAATTCATTCAAATATTTGCTTTAAAATAGTTTTTTTTTCGAAATACATACATGCGATGCATTTTCTTTCTTAAATTTGTGACTTGTTGCATCTGCTTTTAAAGTAAAATTAAATTTTTAAATGCAGCTGCTTATACATACATATGTACATACGAGTACATATTTTCATTTTATTTATTTAAATACTCTCATTCAAGCCATGACAATCTCAATAAAGTAAGTAAATATTAAATTCCATTTCATTTATGAACGTACAGATGCGTCTCATATAAGGAAACGTGGAAATGTGGACATTGTTTTTAACAACGACAATAAAAAAAATTGTATGGCGTTTCCATGTGAAGGTTGTTAAAATTAAAATAATATTCGAGTAACGTCATTCCATTCGATTAATTAAATAAAAATGTATAAACGCCAAGTACGAGTGTGAGTTTGCAGAAAAACTCGTACAAAAAACTCGTAGAAAATAAAATTCTTCAATTTAACTAATGAATCTCGACTTGTTGCTTAACAAATCACAATAAATATAATTTTGTTTTATTAAAATAGAAGTGATGTTATATTATAATAAAACAAGTAGTATTAGTAAGTTTCTTAACTATTTCTTCAACTTCAGATTTTTCATCACCAGGGAAACCAGAAATATGTTCTAAAAAAAGTGTTTTATGCGCATTAAATATGCACTAAAAACTTTAAAATATGCACTAAAAATCAAAAATATGCTTTTAAAAATAAATTAAATTGGTTTATCTGTGTATATAAATTTTTTTTAATTCAAAAATTCAACAACATTTGCATATAAAATAAGACAAAAATAAAATAAACAAAAAAAGAAACAATAAAAAATCGACAAGGAATAACTGCCGTATTACACACAATAATTTAAGTTTGAAGTGCACTTTGAAACCAAATTGCCATAAAAATCTTTACTAAAGCAAATAATACAAATTAATTTTTTTTTTTGATAATCTCGTAAAAATGTCACTTCAAGTTCAAAAGAGATCACGACATCAGAATTAAAACTTTAGAACTATATTTTTGATAAATAAGAAAAAAATTTTATTTGTAATTTTTATTGCAATAAACAACAAAATATTGACCTAGATTTTCAAATAAAATCTTTGCGTGTCACATCTAAATGAACTTTTATATGTTGACAATGTTCCTTCAAAGCTTAGTTAAGGGGGACAGAGCCCGTCACAAATAGCAAAACCCGAATTTTTCTTGCAACTAACGTCTGTAATAGCTACCTAATATATAGAAAAATTAATACGCCACATGGAACATTTGGAAATGAGATTTAGATAGCGAAAAATAAAAATAAAATCATATTATAAAAATTCTATAAAATAAAAGTGGAAAATATGTTTAAAAAACTAGAAAATATGCTAAAAATATACATATGTACATGTAAGACTGAAATATGGAAAAACATGCTTAAAAGGGTGAAATATGCAAAAATATGCACTAACAAATCGATGCCAAAGTTCATAAAAAGTTCTGAAACGGATAAATATCTTGTCACCGCATTAATATGTCACACAAGAAAAATCTGCAATTGCATTTTTTCGGTTTCCCTGTTCATCACTCATTTTGTAATTTTTTATTCGCTTTTAAAATGCATTAAAGTGAAAATATAGTATAAAAAATACAAACAGCGAAAAATAATAATAAGCTAATAATAATTACAAATACAATTATCGAGTAATTTATTTTAGATAATAAATAACTGACAGATTAGTTGGATTTGAATCTGTTTTATTTGAATTCTTGTTATATAAGATTTGTATTTTCTTCTTCATTTTTCATAGGTTATCAAAAAAGAATGTTATAGCAAAGCTTCACAATTACCACACACATTTAAAAGGTACATTCAAGGACGTTTTTATAGGTTCCATTCCTAGCCGGGATTGATTTGTTAGATCTGCAACTATTTAATAGTTTGTAACTAGTTTGGTTTGCCATCTTACCCAATTTATTTCAAAAACCATTTTTGTATCGTAATACTCTGCTCAGTTTAATTAATTTTTGGTCAATTTGTATGTCTTAACGCAACGCTAAGTATACTGCACAGAAAAAAATATCATCAAAATGCAACCAGCAAAACAAATTGTTAATAGTTCATTTAAATTGAAATATATATTTAGTTAATATAAAAAATTAAGTTGTTGATATGACAAAACCAGAAATTTTTTTCAATAAACTGAACTAACCAAATTTTATGTTATACATGGCGCAAAAACTCAAAAAATTCATTGTTGATTCAACAAATTAAAATTTTTCTAGTCAATCAAATTACTCAACAAAATTATTTGTTAAATTATATCATAACGGAATACGCACATGTAGAAGAAACAGAAGAACTCACATTTTGTGTGTATTCATTATTTGCTTATCTACTAACGATTTGCTCTTTAGCTGAGTGGTAAGTACATCAGTCTATTAATCAAGAGATTGCCGGTTCGACTCATCTAAACATCTTTAAAATTTAACAAAAAACAAAACTCTAAAAAAATATAAAAAAATACAAACAAAGAAACAACACGTTAAAATTTGAAAAACAAATTCATTAAAAAATAATTTTTTTCTGTTAACAACTCAATTGTTAATAACACAATAATTTTAATTGGAAATAATTTAGTTGATTTTGTTTTCTTATGTTACAAATGTGTGTTTGTATTTACAAAAATCGTTGTAGGTGCCTTTTTAAATAATATTTTAATTGTATTCACAAATAAATTATTTGTATTTACAAATCTTTTTTTTCTGTGTGGACATTAAGCGGCATATATACGATCAAAATGCTTGATGTCAGTTTCGTGTGCAAGTGCTGAATGTTTTGATATACAGTTGCTTCATGAATGACCCATCAATCATTGATTTTTAGTTTGATTTTGTGGTTTAGTTTACACAGAAAAAATGTTATGTAAATACAATTAGTTTTTTCGTTATATCAATTAAATAATTAATTGATTTTGAACCTACAACGATTTTCTTAAATACAATTAACGAAATTGTAAGTTAAAGAAAAATCTGAAAAATATTTTCAATTAATAGGCAGATTTTGTAATTTTTTTCGTTTCTAAATAATGAAAATTCGTTTCAAAAAATATTTTTTCCATACAAAATTTTAAAACGAAAAAAACGCTTCTATTTACAAAATTTGCCTTTAAATATATCAACAAATAGTTTGTTAAAATTTATTTATTTTTGTAAGATTTCAAAGTTTTTTAATTAAAGCTATTGTCATGTTAACAATGAGAATTGTTGAATTTCCGCACAAATTTTAATTATCATAATTGTTATATTAACAATATTATTTTTATATACAATCACAATTCTCGCAACGATTTTTTGCATGTCTGCGAACAGCACTAAATGTCTTTGGGCGGAATTGAACCGGCAACCTCAGGCATAATAAACTAACTTGCTTACATCTCAGCTGAAGAGCAACACTTTATTAGATACACAAAATATGATTTCATGTTTTTTCTACATGTTCGCTCTCGCTTTAACAAATAATTTTGTTGAGTAATTTAATTGATTTCAAAAATTTAAATTTGTTAATTTTTAAATTAAATGTTAACAATTTGTTTTGCTGATTGAATTTCGATGATATTTTTTTCTGTGTAGCAATGCTGTGGCCAGAAACCCACCATAGTCTGACACTATATTTATCAATAAGCAAGTTGAGGCCTCTCCTACAGTCACTAATAAGTTTCGATTTGACATTGTGTCCCTTCAAAGCTTTTAGCGCTGCATGGTTGTCAACATAGAAGGTTACCTTCCCACCTTCAGCTACATTCCTGGCCACCAGCTCCGTGGCTCTGAGGATCGCCAAGATCTCAGCCTAGAAAACTACATACATTCGACAGTCTGAAAGAACTACGAATGTTCGTTCACGACACGACCCCCTGTGCCTACCCCCAATTTTGATCCGTCTGTAAAAACGCCCTTTCGGATTTTACCCAATAGTCCCTATGCGGAATTACCATTAAGGGTGTTCTACTAAAATCGATTTCAGCGATCTTATAGTCGGATCCCTTATCACTAAAACTGATCTCATTTAAGGTTGATGTGGGACCTGTTATTCCTGACCTCACAAAACCTGTTTCTACGAGTCTAAGGAGACTTCTAGTCGCCGTCCCCTTCAAAAGTCCTCTATAGGAGGGTGTTCTCCTCTGAGTACCTTTGATGCTAGTAATCTCCTGTGACTTTCCTTCCTCAATGCCTCCCACCATACCATACAACTTTATACTTTCTTTTCTTTTCCAAAAAAGCTTGTTACCTAGAAAAACACCGAGCTCTCAGCTCCACCCCTCCCATCCTGTGCAGTACAAAGCTTTCTACTTTGTATCTCCTGGTAAAGAGGACGAGCTCGGTTTTCTCTGGGTTGACGCCCAGTCCTTTAGTGCTGGCCCAGGAGGATAGATCGCCCAATGCCGACTGCATAACTTCACTGATAGTAGCAAGAAACTTTCCCGTTACCAGTAAAACCATATCATTTGCATATGCAGCTATCTTCCATCCGATCCTATCAAAACGCCTAAGAATTGCATTTATTGATAACAACCACAATAGAGGTGATGACACTAATCTCCTCAGTTTTCCCCTTCCCACACTCGAGTTGATGACTTTGCTACTAAGCATGAAAACTATCTACTCCACTAGAAAGTTGTGTCTCCCTAATAGCCTCTATACTAATGTTGTTAAAAGCTCCCTCAATGTCTTAGAATTCAGCCAGTATAAAATCCTTGTGCTGGAGTCCTTTCTCTATAATACCAACCACGTCATGAAGCGCACTCTCAACAGACCTACTTTTTTGATAGGCATGCTGAGCACCAATAATTACGCGGGTATCAATTGTTTTCCTTAGATGCAAATCAAACGTTCGTTGTAATGTTTTCAAAAGAAACGATGAAAGACTGATTGATCCTTCGGCTTTGATTAGCTTGCTTTACCCGCTTTGGGTATGAAGATTACCCTAACCTCTTTCCAGCCTTTCGTTATAAACCTCCTGATTAAGCATATCGTAAAGATAGCCACCAGAGACAGTATTACGCGCTCTGGGACATTCTGCAACATGGGCAGAAAAATACCATCTGGGCCCGGTGATTTATGCGGTTTAAATGTATTTATTCCCATGTTGCTTTTTCCAATGTCACTATGTCGTCCACTGACTGCTGCCCCTAATTTTGGTTCCTCCTTCGTTGCCTCTTCTCTTACTTCTCTACAGCCAGGAAAGTGAGTGTCCAACAGAACAGAAAGTGTCACAGAGCTGGATTCCATCCATTAGTAATCCAATCTTTGAATATGTCCAGAAGCCCTAGGGTCTGTTGACAATATTCGCCGAAACCTTGACAACTAATTTACGGAGTCAATCTCCTAACAGGATTTCCTCCATGAGGCATTTTGAGGTGTAAACATCTCATGAATGTCAATAGCGTAGCGTATAATTTTGAGTTATATTTTGTTCTGTCAATATCGTTAAAATGTCAAATGTCCAAAGAAAATTTAATGGCAGTGTGTTGAAAAAAAAAGAAAATTTAAATAATGAATAGAGAAAATGTTTGTAAAAAAATCTTTTGGGTAACTTTCTACAAGTTCGGACTGTTTCGTTATGCATCTGGAACATATTTTATGTGTTTTGTATTTATCGATAAACAGGCATAATAGGGAATACAAAATTAGAATTGATGTTGTGTTAAAGTAATGTTAATTCAAAATTGACGACGATGTTGCCGACACCAAACAGAATAAGGGTGATTATTTTGTTATAAAAGTCATGATTATTTTGGAATTGGAGACGATTGTGTACGACACATTTATTTCGTAATAATGCGCTAGGGGAACTTCCATATTCAAATTAATTTCTATACGCTTAACATTTTTTTAAAAAATTGTGATTTGGTGCAGCTTTTTATTCTTGTTTTAATAATCTTGAAAGTTAAAAAAAACAACGCACGATAAAACCATTTTTGATGACTAAATACTCATGTACAGAATGAAAACTGAGGCTGCGAAATTTTTTGATAATTTAAATTTTACTTATGTGTTTTGCAGCGAAGAAACCCACATTAAATTTTTTATCTTGTGCTCGCATCGTTAAAGTTATTTTGAGTATGTACTCAAGTTTAGTGTTCATTTATGAGTGTGCGGTCGTCATTGTACCCCCTTTTAAACACTTATGACCTTTTGCTAACCCTTGGAATAATTAATGCTTTAAGATCATTGAACTATTTAATTAGTCTTTTGATAGTAAAGTATAGTGTTTTAATATTAATCTCTGGATTTACGCAAGCGCCTCGATTCGATTTTCGATCTTTGCTGACGTATCGATTATCAAGTGTCAAAATAATATTATGAGCTTGCAGCACCATCGAAAATTTTGTTGAGAAACGAATTTTCTATCAATCGATGCAGTGTTCAAAAGAAAGGTGGAGGGCAGGGTTCACATAGCGCTTGCTTTCAACTTCATCTGACGAATTTTGTAACTCATAAAACTTAGGCCGGGCTTACATCTGTGTGCCATGTGCCACACAAAAGCGTAACCAACTAATTACTAATGAAAAACTGTTTGATTCAGACATTTATTTATTGATTTAAACAGTTTGGAATCATGTTGGATTCTATAAAATGCCACATGTAAACTCAGCCTTAGTCTGTAGTTTAATTTAATTTTTATCTATGTATAAACTAACGAGCAGTTTATAGAACACAAGTAAAACTTCTCGTCTGCCTATTTATTAAATTTGAGTGCTTTGCTTTTGGTTTCAATATAAATAGAGAATAGGTAAGAATTTTTACTTGTCTTCTATAAACTGTTTTATTATGTATTATTGTATTTTGTGTAAACTATTTTGAACAATCATAATGAATGACATTCCCAAAATCTATCAAACGAAAACTATTTTGATCAGCACTTTGAAAAGTTGCTCATACCAAGGGCCACAAATTGTATAAAAAGGGTATTTTTTTGTAGAGGTATAGAACTTTGAAATGGATTAAAATAAAGATGATTTTTTTAAATTGACACGAAATTTACTTTATTCGAAAGATAATCGTTTGGCATTATAATTTATATATGATATGTGGCATATGACCGTCATAGCTGACTCTGTCTTAGTCTAATCTGAAAGTAAAATTTTCGATGACTTTTTACAATATTTGTGGCCGTATAACAGGCAATAACGCGGCGTATGTTGTCCTCCAAATGGAGAATCGTTTCGGACTTGTTGGCGTAGACTAGCGACTTCAATATCCCAGCGAAAAATAGTCTAACGGCTTTAAATCGCACGTTCTTAGAGGCCAATTCGCGGGTACAAAACAAACGTTTCCTTCAATAAATCATTTTGTGGCACGAGCTGTTGCGCAGTATTGTTAAAATCACAGATGCTGCGCATCATAGCTGTTCAATTGATGAACGAAGAAGTTAGTAATAATGGCTCTATAGCGTTCACCAGTGACTGTAACGTTCTGACAAGCATCGTTTTTAAAAGATTATCATCACTCCAAATACGACAGTTAGGTTTATTTATGTATCCATGCAAACAAAATTGAGCTTCATCGCTAAAAAAAAGTTCGGCTATGAAAAGAACCACGATTTTCAAAATAAATTTGCAAAATTTTGAAGCGTTGCTCAGGCTTAATGGTAGAATTATTAGATTCGTATCGTGAGTTGGCGGATCAGCTGACAAAATTTGTAACATAAATAAAGGCTCAGTTAGCCGACTGTAATGTAATGTATCTGCAACATAGGAAACAGAAGATCGATATTTTATATAATCAATTTCATTACGTTTCACATAACAATATCGACCAGCTGTTTCCTACTGTTGCATTTACATTACATTACAGTCGGCTAACTGAGCCTTAAAACATGTTGCTGTTTATTTAATATGTATAGTAACGTATGTGAGGTAGAAATCTACAGAAAATAGATTTTTACGTCAACTTCTCTCTTACATACACACACCCACATGTATAGAGCACAGATAAATTCAATAGTAGCTGACACGTTAGCCGACAACCTCACGTTTTTACTAACTAACATCCAGAATTAAACGATACGACCACTTAAAAAGTAACTCGATACGAATCGTCTAATTTTACCATAAGTCAATTCAAGTTGAATTTCGTTTATTTCCTTTGTTTAATTTTATTTTTGCTGCCAAAAAAACACAAACACATACTAAAAACATAAAAAAAACAACTAATATTTTGTCAAACTACTCAACGTACACAAAAAGTTAAAAGTGAAAAATTGTTGTACTTTGCGGTGACGGAAACGTGCTGAATGTAACAGACCTCATAAGACACCATGTATTTCCATTTAGCTGTCAGTTGAAAAAGGCTAAGTTTAACGTGTGACGGATTCATTGTGTCCCGGCCTTAAATCACTTGACAGCTGACAACATAGCCACCAGTTTAAAAAGTGTAGCCAACTTAAAGTTTTATATCTCTGCAAAAACACCTTTTACATACATATATATGTACATACATATAACAACACAGTGCTCTTATCAAATGTATTCGTATGTATAACAAATGTAAAGTCTTCTGCATGATACAATTATACTAGGTACATGCAGAACTACAACAAATTACAACACCAAAAAAAACACATGTATTTTGTTGGTATAAACAAACCCCAAACTGTCGGAAACAACTGTCTTTTGTTTATAAAAATAACAATTACAGGGTAACTAAAGTACAATTGCTGACGCGGCATTCCTGCATGATTATAGTTATTCAGTGTTGCCAATATGGGTGTAGTTAGACAGTGTGTAATTTCTACTCACATGTGTAGGCGATGTAATTGAATTCTTGTATAATATGTGTGTAATTCTACTTTGGGTTCTATTTTTATTTATTATTGTTTTAATTTTAACCTACACAAAAGATGTGTAGTGTAATTTTCTTCAATATGTAATTGGAGACACAGCCATGTGTAAATTCATTGGCAACACTGTAATCATTTTGTTTACACACATACATTAACATTTTTGCAGCTTGTAAACAAAGTTTGACAACTAGGTGCAATGTATACAGTGACAGGCTGGGCTTGTGCATGTACCTAGTATAATTGTATCATGGTCTTCTGCAAACCTCAACTTCTTGGAAAATCCGCCACTTGAAGTTTACTTTAATGAATTTTAAGTTCTTCAAAATATATGGCGAATTTAATAATTTTGCGGTTTGTTTATGTTTATTGATTAAATGAAATAGTAAAATAAGAGAGGAATAAATATAGAAAGAAGGAAAAACAGCAACTATTATAAAGATGTTTTTTAAAATGTTTATCACGTTTTGCGTCTTCACTATAGAGACTTGATTTTGAATTTGAATTATTTGTTGCGAACATACAGACATAACTAGTACTGACTTACATATCGCTACCTTAATATAGAAAGTCCCGAACTAATTTTTTTTAAATCGAAATTTTTGAATTTTTCGATATACATACATATTAGATGTTCTTCTGTCGAAATATACAAAAAAACTCGATTAAAAAAAAAATTAGTTGGAGCTTTTCTTTATTAAGGTAACGATATGCATGTATGTAACATACATATGTACGGGTATGTATGTAAGTACATACTCATGCACTGATTGTAACTGACATCTGACAAAAGCAGATTTTAATATAAATAAAAAATAGTTTTGCTTGTAAAATGAATATAAAAACATGAATAGAACAAAGTTGGAAATGATACGTAAAACAAATTATTAAATACAGTCAAATCCCGATAATTCGTACCCCGTAATAAACTGTCGGTCGCTTGAAAAAATCTCGTCAATTCGTAATATTTCCATACATTTTGGTCCCCTCGCTAATTCGTATTTTTTTAATTAACATCTTCTTTATCTCTTATAAATAAATGTGTTTATTTTTTTAAGATCAGTTTGTTAATTAATAATAAAGAAAAATGTTTTTTTTTATCGTTTTAATAAATAAATTGAAACCCCCCATTGATTCGTATTTAGTTTATTTTAAACCCGTTAAATCTAAACCTCGCTAAACCGAAAACCCCTATAATTCGTAAGAAATGGCCGGTCCCTTGCGATTAAGAATTATCGGGATTAGACTGTATATATGTAAATGTTTTGAAGTACATAAATACATACATAGTATGCCCATAGTGGAACTTATTTTTGTTTGTTTTAAAATTCGCTATTCTAATAACAACAACAATAAAATATTTTCCTATTCTTTTAGATTGTTTATCGCCTGCCAAATGTCTGTATTACGAGTACACAAATAGTTTTACACTTAGAAAAATTTAAAGTCAATATAGTTGTACAACAACTTTGTCATATATTATATTAACTCATTTAGGTATATTTTATAAATACATACATTGATAATAATAAATAATATATAATCACCCTTATTTCAGTTGTCGTCATCGACGGCACTTTAACACAACATCAAAAAATTGGTGCGGATACACCGTTGTCGAAAACAACTGAGTCATGTTGGCAGGTTTGTTATTTTTTTAGACCTTAGGGAACGGAAGTAGATTGTCAGTTGCGCAAAATTGTTCTCAAGAGCGAGTAAACAATCCCCAATTCTTAGTGCTGTGTTAAAGTGACGTCGATGACGACAACCAGCGATGCCAAGTTAGCGCGTTTTAACTATGCCAAACGCGTTTTTTTCTTCTTAGCGCTATTTATAAAAAACGCGCTAAGTTTGCGCGTTTTGAATACATAACATAACATATCATAACTTATTATTATTAACTAGATAAAATACAAAAAGCATTTGCATCGCAAAACTATTCGAGAACTTATATGTTGTTACAAAGTTTGACAAATAAAATTAAAATAAAAACTAAGGATTGGGATTATTTGAAAGGCGATTAGGATTCTGTATTAAATGATTTTAGTTATTTAGGATATAATTTCGAAGAAGCAATATTGCAAAATTTTAAAAACGATTAATAAAAAAATTTTATTTACTGATACATAGGCCGACTTCCTAAACGCAAGTTGCAATTCATATTTACAATGCATACACTTCGCAAATGCATATGTAAACTTTGTGGCAACGTCCAATGTTCCTAATCTTTTGGCAACTGATTTTAATTAGTATCAGTTGTCAAAATCACGCATCATTTTTATTTTGTAGGCAAACATATGTACGCGTTGCATAGCGACGTTCCTAAATGCCGATAAAATGCAAAAAATTTCTCCGCAACGCAAGGTTACTCTTAATACATGCTTAGCATTGCACACGCATTTTATTAAATTGTGCATTGCAACTTGCGTTTAGGAAGTCGGCCATACATTGACTTTTATTAAAATTTATTTTAGCGCGCTAGAAAATAGCGCGTTTTGGCTATAAATAGTTTATAATGTTGTAACTTAGAGCGTTCTAGTGCGTTTTGAGAAGGGCAATAGCGCGTTTGGGTTGTAAATAGTTGGCACCGCTGACGCAAACTGGAGTAACAATATTCGCTTTTGAAAGAAATACAATACTATGTACTTTTTCATAGCTTGAGCTCAGTTCTAGTATCTAAATATTCATTGTACCTATTAGTGAAAAGTTTCATTTATATAATGCAGAACATTTAATGAATGAATGCTTTTCCTTTCAGTGTAAGTATGAATTTACTTATGTGTATACGTATGTAATTACATATCGCTCATTTACGCAAAGCACATCATAACTCAAAAAATGGAATTTTTGAGTTAATGATCCAAAATTAATCCTCTTATCGTTCTTCATATTGTGTAAAAATTTCATACAAATATCTACTCAACTCTTGGGAGAAAAATAAAATTTTCTTTTCCCATTTGAGTTTCAAATCCTACTAAGCTTATTTTGCCTTTGTGATTTTCAAAAATATTATTATTCTATGAATTCTCATATAGTTTTTGAAAGTCTGTGCATAAAGTAAGAGGTTTGTGACTGTTAAAAATTTGTGGTTGAAGTCTACCAATGAAATACGTATATAGACCAAGCTAAACCACCAGCAAATAAATTTCAAATTAAAATATAATTATGACAATATTTCGAATAATAAATTTCTTAAATGTTAAAAACTTCAAACGCGTTTTCTGGCAAACTTGTTTTTTCGAGTTGTGACGTTATTTGAGTAAATGATAGGGTATTCAATCGGGTAACCGTTATCGATTAACGGTTAAAGTGGTTAAATTCAGTCGATTAACCGACGTAACAAATTTTTTCATATTTTGTAGTATTACAACTTGTTTTTTACGTGAATAATTATTTGTTTCGTCTCATTTACAAAAGGTGAGTTTTTAGAAATTATTATTCATACAAATAAAGAAGTACATATGTACAGTGATCCTAAATTAAGTAAAACTTCAAAGTCCTTGGACATGGCTATAAAAAAGTTTACTAGATACTTTGGTACTCTAACTAGAGGGATATATTAAGTTTTTATTTAATACATAATTTAATATAAGCCAATAGTACTGTTGCCAACAATTTAATTAACAATTATATTTAATGAGAGACAGTACAAAAAAAGCTAATTAAGTTTATTAATTAAGTTTTTTTTGCAGAATATTCGTCGCTGAGCTCTGTCATCATGAGTCAGATGATGATCCGCCATCAGAAGAAACTAACCGAATTAGTTTAAAAATTATTATGTGTGTTTTTGGTTTTACTAATAAAATCAAAATAATAAATAATTCATGCCATTTTATTTGTAGAAAACACTTGATTTATGGGAAAACTTTATTAATTGGTTAACCGATTAATACCGAAATTAACCGATTATTAACCGATTAAGCAAAAACCTCGATTAATTAATCGAGCGATTAACGGATTATATCAAAACCCCGATTAATTGAATACCCTAGTAAATGAGCGATATGTAAATGCATTTGTAGATACATTGACGTTTCCTTTTATGGTAAATTTTTTTGGGTTTTCGTGTTTCCATATTTTTTAAATTTTTTGTGTTATTGAAAGAACTTATAGTTTGCTCTCATTTTAACGAACTTTAACGAAAACCATCATGCCAGGGTTGCATTTTCCGAAAAGTCGTATGATTGTGTATGTATCTGTTCTGGTTTACGTGGCTGCCCGCTTCACGCAGGCATCCAAGTAGAATCTAGATGATTCCTTTTTGAAAATGTGTTTCTTCCTACTTTGTTTAGTATTTTTTTCTAAACAAGCACAAGTAAATTTTAAAGTTTAAATTAAATTTTCTGGATTCTCTCCCTACCGATAAATTGAATTTATCAAATATTTTTATTGAGTTTATCAATTTTATTTATTATGCACTTTTTTCCAAGGGGTTTAGTTTTTAATTGAAATTAATTTTACTCGTTCTTTTTATGCTTTTGATTCAGCGGAATCAGCGGAATATGTAGTAGATATTTGTTGCTAGTTCGATATTCATGAATTATGTTCATTGTGCATATAATTCTTTAGAATAGTGACCATTGTGAACTGTGGCAGAACAAAAGATGTGTTGCACGTTGCAATTTGATTAGTGTTGCTTATATCGGCTCGTACTCGCATTTATTATTTTAGTTATTTCTTTAGTTTAAATATAATTTCATTGCATGCCAAGAGCAGATAGCAGCCAAGCGAGAATGCTGAAGCAAGAAGTGCACCCATATCTGTGTATGTGTATTTTCTATTACGAGGGTTGGTCAAATTAATTTTTTTTGGTGAAAGCATTTTTTAAGAAAACTTAAACGCATTTTTGTCGGGTTTTTCCAGTTATTCAAAAAATTAAATGAATCCTGAAAATCCATTTGACGATTTTTCATTTATAACAACAAAAATTTTAATTTTGCTTTTCTAAATGTGTAATAATATGAAATATTTTTTCTGTTTATTATATTTTACATTTCGCTATTTCCCAATGTGTGAATATGATCCTCGTTTTCTTGCAGTGGTTGTATATGATAGAATTTTAGGATGTGTACTGAAACGATGACATTGCTCAGTTGATGCATTCAATGTTACATTTTGTGTGTTTTTAATCTCACAATTATATATTAAGTAGGCCTATTGTTAAGTGATAAAATGGAATATTGAGTATAATGGGAGGATAGGGATAAAGAAAATATTAATGTACCTTGAAAGAGGTGTCAATATACTAACTTTTTTATTGTTACTATTATCAATAATAATCTTATATATAAATACGACACATATTTTTTTTCTCGTACACTTTTAAGTACCTTATCGTCCACCAATATTGGTGAAACATATCTGGTTTAGAAGGTATTTTTGTGTAGATATGCACAAAAAAATCAAAATTATTGGCATAAAAGTGCTAAAATAAAGGGTTTAAAATTTGCATGAAAACAATAATCTAATATATACAGATTTTTTTTTTTTTTTTTTTTTAATGCATGTTTTTTATTTATTGTATCTTCATATATGAACTAACAATAAGTATTCAAATCTTAAATCTAACATATAATTAATAGGCCCGACCAATGCCAGACATAACTAAGTGATAGTTGTAAATAATACATAAGTGGTGATAAGCAAAAAAAAAAAAAAAATTTTTTTTCAAGCAACTTCATTCGGAGTGTTTAGTATTAGAGCCCTTGTATCTCTCTTTTTTAAGCGGATGTGTCCAGTAAAGTTCAAGATGTTACGAGCAAGCGGATTAGGATGTGACACGAGTTTAGTTAGATATTTGCCTGCGTATTTTGCAATTTCTTCAGTCACTAGTGGCATATTTAAATCACGATGTATATTCTCTGAATTCTTAATGTACCATGGAGCAAATGTTAATAAACTTAAAATTTTGTTTTGTCTTCGTTGAATTCTCTCTACATTGGAAGCAGAAGCAGTGCCCCATAACTGGATACCGTAACACCATATTGGCTTTAAAAGCGACTTGTATATTAAAAGTTTGCAGTCTAGGCTTAGTGTTGAATTTCTGCCAATCAGCCAATGTACCTGAGTTAATTTTAGTTTCATTTGAGTTAACTTATAGTCAATGTGATGTTTCCATGTAAGCCGTCGATCGAGGTGTATACCAAGATATTTCACATGTGAATGTTGAGGAACAATTTGATTATTAATCCGAATGGGGGAACAAGTATCTCTTCGTAAGGTAAATGTTATATGGACACACTTTTGTTCATTTACCTTAATTCTCCATAAGTTTAACCATAGTTCCATCTCGCTAATGTGTTCCTGGAGTTTTCGGGATGCCTCATCAGGGTTTTCGTGCATACTAAGACAGGCGGTATCGTCGGCAAATGTAGAAGTGTGGATACTACTGCTCACAGGCATATCACAAGTATAAATCAAATATAAAAATGGCCCCAGTATACTCCCCTGTGGCACACCGGATGAGATAGTTTCAGGCATACTCATAAAGTGTCCTTCCACAACTGTAAATTTTCGTGCTACAATGTAACTTTCCAAAAGATTTAGAATGTTTATTGGTAAATATGTCTTCAATTTCAAAATCAGGCCTTCATGCCACACTTTATCAAATGCCTGAGAAACATCAATAAACACGGCAGAACAATACTTCTTTTCCTCAAATGTTTTTCTGATAAATTGAACCAATCTATGCGTTTGCTCAATGGTGCTAAAACCAAAATTGGCTTCTAAAACCAAATTGATGGTCAGGGATGCACCCATTATCAGTTAAAATTGCAGACAATTTTGTCATGAGTAGCTTTTCAAAAAGCTTTGACATTGTTGACAGTAAACTTATTGGCCTATATGACTCAGCCTTGGAAAGATCTTTACCTGGCTTTGGAATCATTTTAACCTTGGCAAGCTTCCAGCAGTCTGGATAATACTCCAGTCGTAAAATGGCATTAAAAATGAATAACAGGATTCTAATTGCAGTACGAGGTAACTTAATCAGCATCTGGTTACTAATTCCATCCATACCGGGAGCTTTTTTCGGGTTGAGTTCGGCAATTAGTTTTTGTACATCACACATCGTAAATTTTAAGGGTCGTGGGGGTAGAGCAACTACACTCGGCAAATCAGCAACACCGGTACATGTATTTGGTGTAAATACGGATTTTAAATGCTCAGCAAATATGTTACCTTTTTCAGTATCGCTTCTTGCCCAACCTGCGGTAGATGTGCGCAGAGGTGGCTTAAACTCAACGGGTGTTTTAAGCTTTTTAGCAGCGCGCCACAAAGAGTAATTAGATGCTGGTGTGACATCAAGGCCTTCCAGATAATTTTTGAAAGATGCAGTTTTTTCAGATGCAAGCAACTCTTGGAATCGTTTAGTGCACTCTTTAAATCTGATTTTGTGTTGAGGTGATCTGTGCTGTTGCCATTCCCTTCTAGCTCTTCTTTTTTCACGTACGAGATGTTCAACGTCTGGAGAATAAATTTTATTGAACCCAGTATACGGATGGGAGGTAGTGGCATGTTCAGAAGCTTGTTTAATATTCTCGTTAAGATTTGCAATGTTCGATTCAATATCATTGGGTGTTCTTAGCGTAATATTTTCCGTGCAATGACTACTAAGATATTTTTTGAATCCCAGCCAATTAACACGGTTTATCATCTTGACATATGGGTGAGGTAAAGCGCTTCTCAGTGGACTACAGATTGTAACGATCGTGGGAGAGTGATCAGACGACAGATCTAGGGAAGCTTCAACGTGAATTAATTCCCTAGAAATACTTTTTATGACGCCGAAATCTATAACATCCGGAATTTTTCTCACGTCAGTAGGCCAGTAAGTAGGCTCCCCACTTGAAATAACATCCAAACCCATTTTTGAAATTGTGTTGAACAACGCCCTACCTCTAGGCGTAATAAGACGCGAACCCCAGAACGTATGCTTAGCATTGTAGTCGCCAGCTGCAACGAAACAAGGTCCAAGAGATTTGTAGAACTTCTCGTATTGGTAATCAGTGATTGAAAATCTGGGAGGAGAGTAAATTGAAGATATCACGAAATTTGTACAAAAATTTTCAATGCAGATATTTGTTGCTTGTAGATGTTCTTCACAAATGTTGTCAAGAATATAGTGCTTGAGTCATGACTTTATTAGAATTGCTGATCCACCGCATGCTCTCCCTCTAGGGTCCTTTGTGTCATATAAAGTGTAGCCATTCATTTTAAAGAGGCTTTTAGAAGTCAAATGAGTCTCAGAGACCAACATTATATCAATATTTTTTTCCGTAAGGAAGTGCTCAAGTTCATTTTTATGTTGGCGAATGCCGTTTGCGTTCCAGAAACATATTTTTAACGTGTTCATGGCTTGTTAATTAATGCTTGAAGCAGAGTATTCTGCATTCTCAACATTTCTTGCATCATGGTAGTCATATTTGTTGTAAAGTTGTTTATAGTTAGCACCAGATTCTCAATAGTAGCTTCAAGGCGACTAAAGTTAAAGCTTGAATTTGCATTCGTTGAATTATTTGGCGGTGAAACATTTGGTGTGGGAATAGAACTAGCCTTAGCAGCATCGGCATACGATACACGTGAAGTAACTGGTTGGCTCACTGGAGCAAAAATGGCGGAGTACGCGTTTAATGGTTGAGCTGGAGCTAATTTAGGTTTTTGCACCATAGCCTGCTTGACGAAAGAGTACACAGGACATCCTCTGTAGTTAGCGGTGTGATTACCTCCACAATTACTGCATTTTTTTCCGCTTGATCTTTTGGTTTGGTACAACTTGCAGTACCGTGCAATTCTCCGCAGATAACACACACTGTAGGTAAATTGCAGTAAGCTTTTGTATGGCCATATTCTTGGCAATTATGACACTGCACGGGACCTGCACGCTTATGTGGCTCTTCAACTGTGATTTTTCTGTATAAAAGGTATTTAAGGCTATAAATAGGATGAGTCTCGTTTTTTTTCAACTGTATATCATTTGGCTCCAGTTCAACACGAAATAGGGGTTGGGGTACTTTTTCTTTGTTAAATATGTTTGATACATTCTTTACCTTAAATCCCTGGAGGACAAGTGCATCTTTTATTTCTTCAGGGACAACAGAAGAATCTATGCCCTTCAGTACGATTTGCAGGCCTTTAGCGCTCTTAAGCTGGTATGTGTAGAAGCTTGTTTTATTTGTTTCAAATTCAGAAACCATTTTGCGGAAATCCTTTTCATCATAAATTTGAATTTTCGTTTCATCGATGTTGCCACGTTTTATTGGGACAATGTGGAATTTATTTTCACCAATGACCGAAATTAATTTTTTAATAAGGGCATTTGAATTTTTCTCTCTCAAGTAGATTGGTGGCGGCTTGGATGTTTTATTCGAGGATACATCGGGTTTGTCGTTCTCATCTTGCAAAATTTTAAAACGGTTTTGGCGATTAGTTGAGGATGCGCTGTTATCTCTAGACATCTTTGGAGCGGATGAAATTTTTGAAGAATTCGGGCTTCGCCCACGCTTTACCACGGTTATATATCTGTCCATACCGACTTGCACCTTGGGTTTTGAAATACTGTTATCTGTAGTAATAACTTTGTTAAGTGACGAATACGAGCCTGAAGGGGATGATATTACTGACTTATATGAAGAAGTACTAGGCAACTGTAATGTTAATGAATCACTATTTGGCATTGGACAAAGCGAAGTTGATCGCTGACGAAAAATTGGTTTTGCCGTTAAAAAAACACTTTCATTAGATTTATTATTTTTATTTTTTTCATTAAGAGCTTCAGAACTCACAGTAAAATAGGCGTTTCTGCCGTTAGAACTCACTTCATAATTTTTTGTATTTGAGGCACTCATATAGAGTATTCCTCAAGGGCACTTTTTGTGTTTTTTTGCTTACGGTTTTTTTTGTTTTTATACCCTTTACCAAAAAATGGTAAAAGGGTATATATAGGTTTGTCATTCCGTTTGTAATTTCTACAATATTAATAAGCGACACATAAAGTATATATATTCTGGATCCTTATGCATAGGGAAGACGAACAAGCGATGTCCGTCTGTCCGTCTGTCCGTCTGTCTGTACGTGAAATCGGTTTTCCCAAGCTCCCAGAAGAGCTAGCGACTTCGTTCTTGGACTGGTGTGTCAGAAATTTCCCGAAAAATTTTGCTATTGAAATTCAGCAAAATCGAGCAGACGGTTTCAGAGCTGGAAAGCTCAAACTCAATTTACCCATAGAAAATAACTACCGAAAACAAGTTTTTATTACTTTTTTATTAAATTAACTTATTTTATACTTCGGTATGAATAAAATTGGTATTTATAATTAAAAAAAAATTTTAAAAACTTAACAGATTAAAAAACGTTTCCAGGGTTGGAAAACTTTAACTTTTTTCCTAATAATTAAACATATTTCATGTTTTAGGAAGAAGGCTATTTTCTCAGGAACGGTAAAAGCTACGGGTCTGAAATTTGGACTGTGTGTGTAGAAATTTGGTCGCTACAACAACAAATATATAAAAGCTAAAAATTAAAGGGTGTTCCAAAATGAGTAACGAAAACTTTTAAAATCCCATGTAATTAACATACAATTGTATGTATGTGTGTACATATGTATATTGACACTTGAAATTTGTAAAATTAGTGTATTTTTATATAGGCTACAGCAATTAACACTAAAATTAAAAAAAATTAAATTAAAGGGTGGCCCATCAGTTAATGAAATTTTGACTATGTAATTTTGACAAATTGCTATATCTTGGAAACTGTAAGAGTTAAACTCTTGAAATTTTCAAAAACGGTCAAACTAAAAAATCCGAAAATTATAAAATCGCCAAAAATTTAAAAAAATCGCCAAAACAAAAAAAAATCGCCAAAATGAAAAAAAAACGCTAAAATTAAAAAAAAAGCCAAAAACCGAAAAAAATCGCATAAACAAAACAAAAATAAATGATTATGTGAACAAAAATCGCCAAAAATTAAAAAAAAATCGCCTAAATGAAAAAGAATCGCAAAAATCAAAAAAAAAATCGCCAAAACGAAAATAAATCGCTAAAATTAAAAAAACGCCATAAACCGAAATAAAATCGCCAAATCAAAAAAAAAAAAATTCCTATATGAAAAAAATCGCCAAAAATTAAAAAAATCGCTTAAATGAAAAAAAATCGCCAAAACGAAAAAAAAATCGCCAAAATTAAAAAAACGCCAAAAACCGAAAAAAATCGCCAAAACGAGAAAAAAGTGTCAAAACAAAAAAAAATCCCACAATGACAAAAATCCGCAAAAATCGCCAAAATAAAAAAAAAACATTTTTATATGAACAAAAATCGTCAAAAATTAAAAAAATCGCCTAAATGAAAAAAAATCGCCAAAATCAAAAAAAATCGCCAAAAAGAAAATAAATCGCCAAAATTAAAAAACGCCAAAAACCGAAAAAAATCGCCAAAACGAGAAAAAAACTGTCAAAACTAAAAAAATTAAATATATAAAAAATAAAAAAATCGCCTAAATGAAAAAATCGTCAAAATCAAAAAAATCGCCAGCACGAAAAAAATCGCCAAAATTAAAAAAAAGCCAAAGACCGAAAAAAATCGCCAAAACCAAAAACAAATTGCCTATATGAAACAAATCGCCAAAATTTAAAAAGCACCAAATTAAACATAATGCCAAAAAATTAAAAATTGTACTAGAAAAAAAGTATGAATTTTTTCACGAAATGAATATGCACCTACATATCTCTGTGCTTATGTTTGTATCTCTATACTACATAAACGCACTTTGGTAAAGGGTATATAAGATTCGGCACAGCCGAATATAGCACTCTGACTTTATAATTTATGATTGTTTATTTGTTTTTGAGTTACTCCTATAGAGTATTCCTCAATGTCACTGTTTGTGTTTTTTTGTTTTCGGTTTTTTTTTGTTTTTGTTATTTCCACTATGTAAAAAATATTATCAAAGCAATAAAGCTTATTTATTAAAGTCAGTATGTACCTATTACGAATAATATGTACTACGAATAATTTTTTGTATAATTTTTTGTTTGTTTGTATGTAAGAAAAAACTCCGCTAATCGACTGTTCGCTATGAAGGTACCACGAGAACTGAGATATATATACAGATATAAAAATTGTATTGTATTTTATGTATCAATCTTTTTATATACAGATATAAAAAGATTGATACATAAAATACAATACAACCAATATTGATTCTATTAATTAATGAAAAAATAATTTATTAATTACACTGCACATCATTGATTTGGATGTCTAAATAAAAATGGCCGATTCTTATGTACTTGATGGCGTTATTAGATTTTCTCTATCAGTTCTAGTTTTGGAGACATAGTGTCATTTAGGATTTGCATAATTTGCACCTCTTTTTGAATTATTCCGTTAATATATCACGAATGGTACTCCAAACTTAGAAATGCTTTCTGGATTATTAGTCTACACACAAATTGCTTTCATTTAAATAGATTCACATTGATGAGTATATCAGCGTATCTGACTATTATCGGAAGGATGTTTAAAATCGTGTGTTTTTAGTTTAGTGCTTGAAAATTTTTTGGTTTAATTGTTTTTATCAAATATAACTAATTCTTATGTATTTTAGTTTGCTGATTACAAAAATAGGTTTATTTTTTTCTAGATGTGCGTAAAGATAAATTTTAAAATTTATAACCCTAGACACAAACAGTCTTCTTTAACAGAGCTCTGTTAACAAAAAAACAGAGCTCTGTTAACTAATAATAAATAGTTTTTTCCCACAAAATGGACTTAATACCCAATTTTTCAAGCAAAATAAACCAGAAAATTTAAACCAAGAGACTTCTCTATGCCTCCTTTATATAGATATAACATTTCATAATACCAACAACACAAAAAATCCATATCTGCACCCACAGTCATAAATTGGTTTTTAGTAATTTTTTTCAAAAACCGTAGGAGATGGGGTAAAAAGAATATTGGAGGAGACTCCTGGACGCCTCTGGATCAATATCCAATAGTCAAAAGTCTTAACAAAATAAAATAGTGTTATAGGTATAATTAATTATGCATAAGTAATATAGTGCAATGAATTAAACATTTCATAAAAGAAATTAGTTATAGAATTCATTCCTCAGGCGCATTAAAATAATTCATTACTTTAGTAGGACATTTTCTGTGTTAGCATTATTGATTTCTGGAATGAAAAATTATACATGTTGTGCACTTATCTTCTCCTTTACTATTCATTACCTTTTCCCACTGAGAAGCATCACTCGAAAGGGTTTTCTCTGCAGTCAGCTTTCATATTACTAACGAATTTTTTTTTACATACATACAAAACTTTAATTTTTTGTTTGAACTTATTTGTTATTTATATTAACAGAATGGACCCAAATGAGTCTCCGGGTGGAGGTGCGTTATATCACCACCCATCTTAAACTCTTTGTTTATCTGTTTATGATTCGATTAATCAATATATTCGAAAATTACTTTGAAACGCAAATCGTGGTAGTTTTTTATTACGTCAAAAGATTTTTTTCATTTTAGTAGTCTTTTCTATTTACGGCCAATTATATTTTTTACAAGAAATAGACGATTTGATTTACTTTCAAATCTTTTTCTTGCTATAATTTAAAAGAAAATTTTCACTTTTATTATCAAGATTTTCTGAAATAAAACTACTTGCCGACTTAAAAATTTGTTGCAGTTCATTCAAAAATGTCAACTATGCACAAATGTTGAGCAGTTGCAAAGCAACGCACACGCAGTAAAACTTCGCAGGATGGCTACATATTTAGATGCATAAATTTGCTGAAATTGCGAACGTACCCACATATTTATTAATTATCACATGCTTAAATTACCTTAATTAAAATAAATTGAAAGAAAACAGTATTCTGTCATTTAACGAAATTATTAATTAATCCTCGCACTTTATTTATGTACGAATGTATGTACATTATGTATGTACGTGTGGAGTGGAATGATATTATACTTTTGGAGAAATATAAACATAGACAAATGCTTAAAATACAAAAATATTGACAAAAATTTATCATGTGAAAATTTTTGGTTGGCTTCAATAGCATATTTAGCAGTAGTGAGTTTCTTCTTTGTTTCCATTTTTATTAAGTTGCAAATGTTTTTGTTTGTTTAATTTTTCTATTTACACGAATCATGAAAATTACCACCTCACAGAACTTCTTCTCATGGTTGCCAGACTTGAAGATATCTCGTAAGTGGAAATTTTAGAGCAAAACAAGAAAAATGTTGAGTCAGGACGTTATGTACCGTCATCAGCTTTTCAAATCACCAGCAAGACGTTTGCGAAAAATTTTTACTCAAAACGTTTAAATTTTTTTGATCTCATTGTTTTGTTCGTATGTTTATAATAAAGTACTATACGAGTATATATGGAAAAAATTAAACAAAACGAAAGCGAACGTTTTCTTCTATTTGTGTTCATACTTTGGTTATAAAAAAGTATAGAAATGTTCTAGACTTGTATCGAAAAATGTTTTATTAAACTGAAAATGCTATATATTCCATTTGATTTTCAATGGAAACAACTAAAGCCCCGTTCAGACTATTATACAAGTATTAATACTTTTGTGGAAAATGCAGCTCTGACATGTTGAGTTGTTATTGTTTTTTTTTGAAATGTTTGAAACAAATATAAGACCAGGGATGCATTTTCGTCGAAAGTATTAATACTTGTATTATAGTCTGAGTGGCCCTTAACTAACATTACGATGTCCTAGGCCGAATGAGACAGCACTACTTTTCAAGTAACTTAAACTTGATTTTATTTAAGTCACTTGGCAGTCAGTAAAATTTTGCTGGGGTTCAAAGTATGGTACCATCTAAAATAATAACAGCAAAATGTTCATATAAAATTGAAATGAGTTTCAAAGTAACTGAGAGTAAATTTGTTGGCTCTCACCAAATCCGATTAGGTACTCAACTTAAGAATTGATCTTGGGCCAGTTAGTCCTAATTTACATTATGCAAGTCTTATTGCTTGTTTGTGGGAAAAAGCGACGAGGGGAACAGAACCGTTTCTCTTCCCCTCATCTCTCTCTCTCCTAACAAACTAATCAGCTTAGCAATAAGACTTGCATAGTGTAAATTAGAAGTTATTCATGGCATTGTAGTTAGATTTTAGTTAGTCTAAGTAAAGTTAACTATAAGCCACACATTCTCCTGGTATGCATATAACATCTCATAAACACAGGTCAACGGATTCGAAGCAAATTTGCTACACTCGAAGATGTTGAGCTCGCTTAGATGTCGTAAGATCGTGCATGGAATCACATATTTTTCGTTTAGTAGTATTTAAAATTTGTTGTTTAGGGGCTGTCAGTAACGCTGTTTTCTCCGATTTTTGACCGCCGCCTCCCCCCTAGTAACAGATCGTAACAAAACTAAGAGCAAATTACATTGTTTAAAAAGTTTTTATTAAAAAAAAATTTTATTTAATTCATTGTATTAAAGTCATTTGTTAGACTATCACAGTACGTAGACAATAATTAAAAATAAGCTTACTCATGAACGCAAAATTTTTTTTAATTTCTTCCCAAGTGTCCTCAAATTCCAAAAATTATGGTTTTATAGAGAGCTTATTCCTAAACTGTATGTATGAATTAGTGATGCGTATTCGAATTCCCAAATATTCGGCCACTTCTAGATATGTACTCGTATTCGTTTAAAAAAATATATGTATGTATAAAAAAATTAATGAATCCAAAACAAAATTTAATTGAATTTCACACAAATATTAGTTTGGAATAATTAATTATTAGTTTAGTGTCTATAAGTGAAGTCGTCGTGTATTCCAAAGATCTTGAAAATACTCCGTTTTGTCATTTGCAAATAAATCTAAAATGTGCGTGAAACTAAAAAAAAATATATCTTGGACCAATAAAGGTTGCGGTGGTGAAAAATATTTCATTATCTAAAAGACAAAATTTCTTAACCAATGCAGTTAGCGGGAGGGCTTTAAACATACACATTTGTTGGGGTATTTGGGGAGATTAAATGACTCAAAATGATGTTCATTACGAAAGATATGTAATATTTCTTTTCTTAATTTTTGTCCTTTCTGTATCATTTTCAATAGATAATATTTGCTCATTTAAAAAAATATTCCTTAAAAATGAACAACAATATTTAAAAAAGAAAACAAAAACAAATAAATTGATATGCTTTGAGTTATAGCATGGATGGAAATTCCATCTACATCTGTCAAACTAGATACTATTTCCTATAAAGACATTTTAGGTTAGAAATATTTCGTAACGCTTGAAGTTGTTGGAGTCACCTCGGAAGCCTCTATTGCATCTGCTTCATGCTTATACGAGTATTATGCATCGTTACAGAGTTGTATTTTTAAGTACGAGTAATAAAACAACGAACAGCAATGTAAAAAAAGCAAATTCCAAAAACGTAAATATTGAATTCCCGTTGAAAATTTCCTGGGATTTGAAAAAAAATAGTTCCTGGATTTCCTGGGATCCCGCACAGGAAAGAAATTCCGGGAAATTTTTTTGGATTTTATTATGGAAACTTTAGTTTGTATGTACACATTCCTTGATGAGTGTCGTTATTCACTTTATGAATGCGATAATACAATAATAAGTTGATGGCACTAGCACAATAGCTAAAACTTTACAACAACTAAGGCCGAGCTTACTTACATCTTGGACACATGTGCTCTGAGAATTAGAGGCCTTTTTTTCCTAAAATCGGAACGTGGCCTTAAAAATTTAATTCTACAACAATTCATAAAAGTAAAAACAGAAATGAGAAAGAAATAAAAAAAAATTCAAAATAATGCCAGTCTCTTTGGTAAAAAAACGAAAAAAATATTTTGCAATATTATTTTAATAATACTCGTATTTAACGTTAACGTTATTATTTAGTCGTTCTCATGAATTATAACTTGTTTTTTGTTGAAATAAGTTAAATTAAAAAAATATTTTGTAGTGTTTTGCACTGGACGGGAATTCCCGAGAATTCCCGGGAAAGCGATAACGACTTTTCGGTCGGGAAAAGAAAAACTCTAGCTATTATGCATATTTTATGTATTATTATAAGTAATATCGTCCGCTTTTCGATTCAATCAGTTAAATTGATTGTTGAAGAATATCTACTAGTAAAATTTTTACTACGAGTATTTTACTGGTAAAATATCTGTGGCAATAAGGAAAAACTGCCAAGTCATATTTTCAAGTCTTTGCGCTATAACTTCCTCAAAAATTACCCAAAATAATTGAAATTTTGCCCAGGGGATACATCCAAATGTGTAATCTCTCATTAACTCAAAATCAGCTTATCTCGACTTTCCTTTCTGCCACAGATATTATTAGTTACATGAACACAAGTTTATTCTTACACATCATTTATTATGTCATAAAGATAAGCGCCTCGATACAAAATATAACAGAGCGGAATATTAATTTTTCGTTTTAAAGTTAATTGTTGTTATTGTTATTATTATTTTTATTGTAAACAATTTATTTTACTTCCTGCCTTTTACAACTGTGACTTTCGTCTTCTTTCAACCTTGTAAATTATGAGGTGCGCAAAATGTTTGCTTAACTACCGCACAATTGTTATACTATGTATGAATATTATTTATTTACATTTTTCAATGTACAAGTAGAAAGACACAATTGCATCAATGTACTTCGTACTTTTTAAACAATTGTCCCCTTAAATGCCAATAATGCCAAATTCACTGATAAACTCATGCCCACAACTCAGAAGAAAAATCACGCAACTTTCTTGTGTGACATGTTGATTTAATAAACGATAAATAAGTAAAAAAGAAATTTGATTTGCAAAAATCCTATAATTCGATATTATGGTGCTTATGCCCATAGATATCTATTAGTGTACAGATATCTATCGTGGAAGTAAAATTTTATAAGGCAAACTCGTAGGTAAAAACCTTAGGTAGATTACCTGTTTGTAGAAATAACGGACATTAAAATATCTATGTACATATGTAGTCCAGCAACGAACAAAGTTTTGGCAATATATTCGCATAGGGATGAGAAATATCCAAATAAGTCTTGTTGTTTTTTATATTATTTCCAAAGTTTTAAAATTTAAGAATATATTATTTAAAATAAAGCAAATTTTGCTGCAATAACTTAACAATAAACGTCACCGTAGCTTCCAAATTTCTAAAAACATCTTAATTTTCTAAGAAGATCCCCATCGAGATATATTTCAAATGCAGCATGAAAAAAACATGAAACATGAAAGCCCTATTAATTGCATCAAAAATAATGAATTTTTGTAGTAAGCGGTAATTACGTTCAAGTCGAGTCGAACATTCGTCCACAATAATTTTGTGAATAAATGTTTTTGTTCAGTGTTTAAAAAATGCAGACGAAATAGCAAAAGTCGTAAAATGGTGATATTTCTTGGACAATTTTATTGTTTGACTGCCCAACAGCATTGCCGTTGTGACACTAAAGTATCACTTTTGACCCTTTTTTTTGCCAATGACACTTTTTATTACCCTTTTTTTAATTTATCCATATTTATCAACAATCATATGCTCAAAAATTGGACGAAGCACAGTCCAGCATATCAGGGGGGTTACTCTCTATTGCGATGCGAAAGAAAAGTGCTACGAAATCGAACGATTGGCACTCTCTAATGCGTTTACGCATTTGCTTTTCGCATCTATTTTTTTTTTCATTCGCAAGCCTGGTACCACCGCACTCCGCAATGCGAAAATGTCTGTCAAAATCGTTCAATAATCGCAAATATCTTGCGATAGCTAAATAGCAAACGCAAAGGGAGAAAAACATGTCAGTACGTTGAAAAAATATTTATATTTGATATTGAAATTTTTATTTTTTGAGTAAAAGCAAAACAAAAAATATATATTAGATTTTGCAGTAACATACATACGTTATGTATTTAAAAATTTAAAATCAAGGTGAAATAAATTAACCAAACCATATCATTCATACTGTGTTGCAATTTTCTGTTGAAGTGTTAGTGCTTATTTTTGGGCGGTCTATCCGTTTGTATATGACTACCATCTAATCAAATTTTATATGCTTGGAACATAATATGCTCTCAATGCCACGCAGATATCTTTTAAGCAATGTGACATTGACTGCTGCACTGGTTCTAAGTATGGTCCTGGCCAATTTGATGTTGGTATCTTTCCTTGGCAAAGTAATTTTAATACAGCGGTTAGTTTTATAATAGTTGGAATTGTTGTGGATCCTTCAGCTCGTGTTGAATTCCGTTTATTCAAACGGAAATTGTGAAGAAAGTATATCGGACCTACCTATGTAAATATCTCTTAAGACTCGTTCTACACGGTCGTTTTCCTCATCAAACCATAATGCTACAGACTACTCCCTATTTTACTTTTAATTAAAAACTGTTACTTATCAGTTTTTCTTAACTTTCCTTTTTCGAAAAGACGTTTCTTTAAAATATTTTAACACTTCATTACTGTCAATCTTTGCCATATTTTCTTTTGCAAAGTCAATGTTGCCACTTTATCAAAGAATTTTGCGACAGGACTTGCGAAAGTAATAGAGAGTACCAAATTGGCATCTCATCGCATTTAGCTTTCGCATCGCAATTGCTTTCGCATCGCAATACCAGATATTGTTCGTCCAGTTGGCGATATTCGGTTCGAGGTTGTCGATCATTTTACTGTTTTAGTCGATAGAAAAGTAATAAATGGTGAAAGTATTGCATAAAATCTGTCACCCAAATCCCTGATTCCAAATGCAAAAAAACGCAATGTGAGTCCGATCACAGGGGAGATGTGTAAACTCCCAGTAATAATTTTTTTTTTTAATATTGGCTTATGGTAACTAAAATAAGATATATAAATTTTTGACTCTACTGTATTTAAAAATCTATGGAAAACTACATCTATAATAGTGGAATGAGTAGTTGTGGGGGTTTGTGCAGAATTGCTCATATGCAAGTTGAAAACGTCAAATAAGAATTTTGATAAAGCTTGCGACTGTGGGTTTGCAAAATTTTTATTAAAATCTTCAGCAATAATAATTGGCATGAGATGGAGTTTGTTACCCAATTGTCGTGCACCAGCTTCAGTGTAAGGCAAGAAGAAGAAGATATGTTATAATATAATATTATAAATTCTTTATAATAAATGCAATATATCTTTTAAACAAGTATTTCACATTTAAAACGCTCTTTTATTTAAAAGTTTATATTTATTTTATTTATTTTATATATCTCAACTTTTTAACAAAATTATCCCCACTGGCAACACTATTACACTTCACAAGCAATTTTTATTTAAATTAACATTGCTCCTGAAGGTATGTTTTAAAATTCGGTTGAGTATATTTCTATGCAGCTTTTAAGTTTATCTGCACTTCTTGTTCGTAAAAATAGTTAACTTATAGTTAACTTTTCTTAGACTGACTAAAAGCTAACTGCAATGTCATCCAGAACAAAACCAATATTAATTCTTAAGTTGAGTATGTAATCGTATTTGATGAGAGCCAACAAATTTATTCTCAGCTACTTTGAAACTCAGTTCAGTTTTATGTTAACATTTTGCTGTTGTTATTTTAGATGGTAGCTTAGTTGAGGGGTAGCGCGTTAAGTACACAAATTGTGATGATACATTTTCGAACCCCAGAAATTTTTTTAATTTACTGACTACCAGGTGGTTTAAAAAAGTCAACTTTAAGTTAGCTGAAAGTAATGCAGAGTGAGCCAATTCACTACCGCCTAGGACATCGCATTGTTAAAATAGTCAGTTGATTACATTGCGAAGTAATCCAAGTGTCAGTCAGTACTAGTTGCGGAATAGTTAGCTTAAATATAGTTTAAAGTTAGGCAAATTTCCGACAGGGTATGACTACATTAATACACTCATACATAGCTCACTCTGATTTGATAACGCTTTATGATCTTACTCAAAATTTGTAATTGTATTGTGAAAAATATTTTTACTTCCTACCGTATATGAAGATGTTTACACATCAATAATAAATGAAGGTTTTATTATGCAAATATATTTATGGGTTCGACAATATCCTGACTATAAATAACTAATAGAAAGTTGTAATAATGGTCGTTATTATATGCAACTTTATAAACAGTACATATTTATTTATTTTATTTATGTATTTATTAAACTTATTAATGCAAAGTAAATTTGCATAATATGGTGTTGCACAAATATGGGCGGAGTAACGTAGACCATATGCCCAAGATGGTATTAACAGTATTTTATAAGGTTTTGTGACTGACTGTACATGACCTATGCCTTCACATAGGAAGTAGCAACGTGGTTGTTAAAGAAATTCCACAAAATACCGCAAGATTATACGGTAATCCGTGGCAGATCACTCAACCAGTGCGAGCGAGACGAAAAACTCTCGAAGGCCAAACAACACACAATGATAAACAGTACATAATAATTGTAGACACATATAATAAAGGATTTTTCATAAAGAAATACCCTACAGGAACTCGAAACTCATTTGTAAGTACCTTCAAACTGGTTTTTTAATAACCACAACTGGTTGATTAAGTGACTTTTTTCCTTGTCGCCGACTCACTATTTTAACATAGGCATGTCATAGGCAGTAGTCAATTGGCCATCTCTGCATGACTTTTAAATTGACTACTAACTACTTATTTTTCAACCACTCTGAAGTCAATGAATATCTATTATAGTTAAATAAATATTTATGTAAATCTTCATACACATTTATATATCATATACATATGTACATACATACATATGTATATACTATATATAATGAATATATGTGTATTGATATATAGAAATAATTATTATTTTTATATTTAAAAGAAAAATACATACATACATTCATACGAAAGTTTGTCCTGCTCATAGAAAATATTATACATATTAAGTATTGAAATTATTTAGTTTTTTTTTTCAACACAAACATTTGGCATTTGATTTCATGGCATGCTTCTTTTGATTTTTTTATTTTCTTTTCATTTACTTATTTTGCTTTTATTTATTTCTTACGTGTGCTTCTATTCAATATGTTTGGTTGATATCTGCATGAGATTTAAGCCAATTTGTAGTCAATTGCAAAATAATTAATTTATAGCTAGTGTGTTTTGTCAATCGACTATTTTATTTACTACAGGGTAATTTCATAATTTTCATTTAAAAAACTTCGCAGCAACCTTTAAACTAGTGACATGAAAAACTAATAATGTGGGAAAACTTAATATTAAATTATGAATTTGATATATTTGTAGCGAAATCGTATAAGTCACACACATACATACTAACATATACATACACACATACACATTTAAATACAGTTAGGCCTCTATTATCCGTAATGGTCGGGATAGGGAGCATTCGGAAGAATCGATTTTCCCGGTTAATGGAGTAACAGCTTTTATTGTTTTATTTTCATTTAATTTTTTATTCATATTTTTGTATTTATTTACATATCTTTGTATATAATAACAAAAAACTGCATAAATTTTATCTTGTGTTTAATAAACAAAATGCATAAATAAATATGTACTAGGTATAAGGAAAAAACTATTCTGGCTCAAAACGGTTGCGTGCTTGCAATCCCGGATAATAAAGGTAATCACGGTTAATCGATGAAAAAAAGTTAAAAAAGAAAACAATTACAATATTTATTTCACGGATAATCGAGGCCTTACTGTATTTATATGTATGTATGTATGTACTCGTATGTATGTTATTGTTTTATTTTTTGATTAAGTTTTTCTTTAGGGAATTTTTGTTTACACTAATTTGTTAATTTGTTAATTGGTTTTCTTTATTTTTTGTTTATTTTGCTTTAAGTTTTTTATTTGTCAAATTAATTTAACGCTATAGATTTTTGATTTCAATGTCATTATGACCAGGGAAACCACAAATATGCAATTGTTTTTTCTTGTCTGATATATCAATGCGGAATTAAGATATTTATCCGTTTCAGAACTTTTTATGAATTCTGGCATCGATTTGTTAGTGCATATTTTTGCATATTTTACCCTTTAAAGCATGTTTTTGCATACTTCGGTCTAACACTCATATTTTGAGCATTTTTCGAATTTTTAGAGCTTATTTGGCGTTTTTAGAGCATATTTTTGTACTTTTAATATTTAATTAATTTAATATTTTTATTTTAATATTTAAAAAAAAATTGGTAAAAATTTCTACTTTTTTTCGTCAAAATTTCATTTTGTAGCGAAAGAAACAGTAGTATGGGGAAGCAATATTTTGCTACCATTATGAAGTTAGACTTTAAAAAAGTTCAAATTTAGAATATACTAATTATTATTATGTGTTCTAACATCGAAATTTAGAATGAACGATTTAAAACTTTTTAATTTTCACTCACTTGTAAAAAGTCTTGTGAAAGAAAAAGGAAACAAGAAAACTAAACAATTTTAAATCGTCCATATCCAATTTTTTTCTGCTAAATTTTAATGCTGGAACTAATACTATTGATTTGTATATTCCAAATTTCAACTTAAACTGGTGTAACATGTCTTTTAACATCCTCACTGGACGCTAATTTCAATAAAAACTTGGTTTGGTAATTGTGACGTACGCTGCCCCGAACATTTTCAATGTATAAAAGTTTATTTAGATGTGATATGTGGCGATTTGTGTAAAAAGCTAAGTGAAAAGTTTTTCTTTATTGCAATAACAATTATAAATAAAAAGCTTATCTTATTATTCAAAATACAGTTCCAAGGTCATAAATCTGATATCGTGATCGCTTTTAAAGTAAAAGTTAAATTTTTTTTTCTTAATTAATTTTTTTATTGTTGCCTTCTGTTTATTTTATTTTTGTCTTTTTTGCAGTGAGATTACACGAGACATAAGTTTGGAAATTTTTGTATTGGCAATTGTCAATTTCTGTTGCTAACACAAAAAATGACTGTATAAACTGTAAATGTTAGTGTTTGAACACATGTTTGGAAATAATTGCTCGAACATAAGTCTGAGCAATTATGTTAGAGCACAAGCTGTCAAATTTACCTTTTTTGTAGAAAATAATGGCGGGAAACTAGAAATAATAACTTTATTATAAAAAAAATCAAGCAGAAGCATAAAATATGTGTTTTGTGGTAGAATTATTAAAAAATCAAAACTTAAAACTCGCATTTTGTATACATACGACAAGCCCAATTTTGATTGTTAACATTATACATCTAGCCACCCCTTAAAATAAGTTTGAACACAAACTTTTTTCTGGCGTCATTCTGCCGACGCACAGTGGCTGAAAATCGTTTTTCATTGGCCAAAAGTCTAATTTTTTTTGTCACCGATTTTTAAAATTTTTACGCCTTTTTGTAGCTAATATATCCAGATTAAGGTAGCCAAAAACTTAGGTTAAACTATTGATAATTGTGGGCGTGGCATGCTCTCAAACTCAACCGTTTTTTTAATTTCAGAAAAAGGTGTTTTTCTTTTGTTTTTTATCAAAAATAAATGGTTACTACTCGCAAGCTATCATCGATAACGGCCTGCGGTCTTTTTTATAATGTTGGTAGGACTATAGTCTTTAGTTGTTGTAAGTGGTCACAGCTCTAGCGTTTAATATTACGGGCGTTATGAAATATTTATGAAACTACTATATTTTTCTCAAATTTAAATTTTAGTGGAATAGAACTTCTAGGGAACAAAAGGGAACAAGAAACGTATACCACCAGGAGAAAGGTGAAAGTGTCCTCTTTAACGCTATATATACTTTTGCACCCGTGACGACCCGTGGGTAGAACACTTTTTTCATTTTAATGAAATTACTCTAAAAAAAATTCAAATTAATTTAAACAGCCCTATAAGTACTCGTATACAATAGTGTCTTAAATTTTCACTTTTTTGCCTAAAAGTTTGTTTTTTTTTACTTTAGACTACGTAAAACGAAAAAAAATAAATATAATACCTGCGAAAGGGTTTAATGGCGTTGTTTTGATCAGCAAAAAATAAGTCATAAAATTATCACAATAGGTTCTACAGTAAACATATGATCTCTTTCTGAATTTACCTGTTATCAAATGTTAGGGTCAACCAAAGTCATAAACATTTTTATAACAATAATGGCGACATTAAACCACTAAAGATAAAAAACAACCCCATATTGGCGAGATACTAATCAGTTTTACCTGATATTAAGGTCTGAATAACATGTGCAGTTTTGTTCAATTTAAGCACTACCTGCTATGAAATTGAAGATCAATGTGTGAATAACATGTATCTAAAAATGTATAAAACTACGGATTCCATAAGGGATTACTCAGTAATAAGTTAATCCTTTAATTGTACGGATAAAATATAACAAATAAAAATATTCAGATAAATATGGAGAGCTTCAGTTATAAAGAACTGGCCGAAGAGTATTTTAGAAACAAAAACCAGGAAGATGTTCTTAGTTACGTTAAAATAAAATTAAACTTAAATTCGTGTAGCACCGAAATGCAAGATCATCGAACGCAAATCATTAATGGGCAAATGCAGTGATAGATCTAAGAGGCGGAAACTTAAAGATTTTAACGATGCAATTGGTTGTACAAATATAAAAGAATCTTTCCTACATCAATTACGATCACAGAACCAATTATCAAAAGTGGATATCATTGAAAAAGTTGTTAAAGCTAGTCCAGTGAGAACAAAACGGATTCTTAAAAGTATACCAACTCCGAGTGATGCAATACAGTACACAAATGAGGAGGCATTAGCATTATTTCTGGATTTGAAATTAACAAAACAGCAATATATTAAGCTCAGACTGCGTGCGATTGAAAAAGGGTCAAATATGTATTCAGCATATCATTACATAACCGCTGCTAAAATAGACTGTTTGCCATCAAAGGACACTATTACAATCACACCAATTTCGGCAGAGGTACAACTACAATCTCTACTTGATCACGCAGCCGAACACTTGCTACAATCAATAACAGGAAATGAGTTAAAGAAATATGGAAACACAAAGTTAATTCTTTTTTGTAAATGGGGATGTGATGGTTCCTCGGGACAAAAACAATACAAACAAGCTGTATGTGAAAATATTTCGGACTCAGATATGTTCATGGTATCATTTGTACCATTGCGATTGAAAAAGATTTTGGAAGATTCAGAGCCTTCGACTAGTACAACGCAAACAATGGATATTTGGAAAAATGAGACACCATCTTCTACGAAATACTGCAGGCCAATTAAATTTGAATTCAAAAAAGAAACTCATGATGCCATTAACAAAGAAGTTAGTGATATCAAGGCCCAAATTGCAACACTACAGCCATTACAATTACAGTTCGATGGGCAGCAAATTGAAGTAAGCTACCAATTAGTGCTGACAATGATAGATGGAAAAGTAGGTCAGGCTTTGACTAACACGAAGGCTGCATCCAGCTGCATTATATGCCAAGCAACATCAACCCAATTAAACCAAGTCCCGACAAAATCATTAGATAATACCGATGCATATGAATTTGGATTATCACCACTACATGCAAGAATACGACTTATGGAACACATACTAAAAATCAGTTATGATTTGGATTTCGGGTCTTCAGGATCAATAAGAAACAACGAAACCAACAAAGAGTTAAGAAGTTCAAAAAAGAAACATGTTCTAGATGAATATCGCAAATTAGGATTGATTATAGATCAGCCAAAACAAGGGTCAGGCAATACAAATGATGGCAATACCGCAAGAAGATTCTTTTCAGATCCAGAAACAGCATCTGAAATAACAGGAGTAGATTTAAACCTTATTTTCAGGTTTAAAATAATCCTAGAAGTACTTGCGTGCAATGAAGAAATTGACTCTAGAAAATTTGGAGATTATGCTAAGGAAACTGCAAAAATATATACAACCAACTACCCATGGAGAAATATGTCTGCAACAGTTCATAAAATCCTTTATCATGGAGAAGATATCATTAAATATCATTTGGTGCCACTTGGAGATCTATCAGAGGAGGCTCAGGAAAAAAGAAACAAGGATTACAGATTTTATAGAGAGCACAATACTAGAAAAATTTCACGAAATTCAACAAATGAAGATCTATTTAATATATTATTGGCAACGTCAGATCCGTTCATCTCCAGTATTCGAAATCAATGGAAAGTGGAACATCGGGATTTAGATGAAGAAGCCAAAAAACTACTAAAGAACAGAAATAGCACAGAACAAAATATGGAATATTTACAATCAATATTTGAGTCAAATGAATAATAATCATAATTGCCTTTCATTGTTATTTAAGGTACGAAAAGCATACTATTAGTAAAAAATAATAATAAACAGAACCTACCATTGTTACAAATGCTATTAAAATTTATTGCAGTTTTTATTTTTAATATGTTTTTTAAAATGATCAAATTTGACAGCAAAAAAAATAAATTTTTCTGTAGTAATAGCAATATTTTTAGATAATATTATTAAAGTTTTTTTTTAAGTGTAACTATTCTTTGAGTGTAAACAAAATTGCAAATTAGACAGCAAAAAAATTTTAATATTTCTGTAATAATAGCAAAATCGTTGATTTTACTATTTTTTTTTTAGTGTAAAATTTTTTTTGAGTGTAACATTAAATAAATTCCATTATTACAAAACATATTTATAATTATTACTAATTTCCATATATTAAATTTTTTAATAAATAAAAAAATAATAAACCCATATTTCACTCTAAAAGTTAAAAAAATTCAAAAGTTCAACTTTGAGCTAGAATTCCTTAAAAAGTCCTCAATCAATTTTAATGTAATTAAAACTGAGTCAAACTGAACTAAATATCTATCCACTAAAATAAAAATTACTTCAATATTTTGATCAGTTCAAAAGTTACAGAATTTTGGCCAATGAAAAACGATTTTCAGCCACTGTGCGACGTTAGTTCTTATGCTCAGAAATAAAAATTGCTCGTCTATTCGTACTGTTGTATGTAAATTTTATTGAATTGCTGAATTAAAATTAGATTTTCATTTTCAAATAATCCAATTTATATTATTTTTAAGAGCATATTTTTTGAGTTTTAAGTGCATATTTCGAAGTTTTAAGTGCATATTGAATGCGCATAAAACACTTTTTTTGGAGCATATTTCTGGTTTCCCTGCTTATGACTTTGTCACTAGCGAATTATACCCAACGTGGCCAGATGGTTTTTGCAAAAGGGATTTCGTATGTACTTAGGAAATATAGTTTTCAACTCCAAAGAAACACTTTTAAATAAACAAAAATATCTACATGAAATACCGAAGTATGTATGTATACTAGTGTCCTGCACAAAACTATTTATAAGACCTTTCAAGATATGAGACATTTTTCAAATGCTTTACTACAGCGAAATATTCTAAAACAAACGCTAAACTTTATAAACAATACATAATAATTGTAGACACATATAAAGGATTTTTCATAAAGGAATAATTTCATAATTTGTATTTAAAAAAGTTCGCAGCGTGTGCCTCATTAACTTTAAAACTAGTGACATGAAAAACTAATAATGTGGGAAATCTTAATATTAAATTATGAGTTTGATATATTTGTAGCGAAATTTGCTTCAGTTGCTTGTCTTGCCAACAGTGTTGTTTATCGTTTGTTTTAGAAAATGGTGCCAAAACTAAAAAAAATCGTCTAAATGAAAAAAAATCGCCAAACGTAAAAACGCCAAAAACCGAAAAAAATCGCCAAAAAGGAGAAAAAAACTGAAAAACTAAAAAAAATCGCCCAAAACCGCAAAAAACACCAAAACGTAAAAAACACTCAAAACCGAAAAAATGCCAAAACTATATATATCAGGGTGTTTTTTTAGAGGTATAGAACTTCGAATTGAAATAAAACACAAGAAAATCGTTTTAATGTCCATCAATTTGGCTTTATTGGAAGGATAATTTTATGCCATTAATGTTTAAATATGATTTCGGGCATGTGGCCGCCGCGGCTGGCTCGAATAAAGCCAATTCTCCAGGTCCAATTTTCAACCACTTTTTCGAGCATATGGGGCAGTATGTTAACAATAACGCCACGAATGTTGGCTTCCAAGTCCCCTAACGTTTCTGGTTTGTTGGCGTAGACGAGCGACTTCACATATCCCCAAAGAAAATAATCCAATGGTGTCAAATCACGATCTTGGTGGCCAATTGACAGGTCCATTCCGCGAAATTATGCGCTCATCGAATGTTTCCTTCAATAAATCGATTGTGACGTGGGCTGTGTGGCATGTAGCGCCGTCTTGTTGGAACCACAACTCATCCACATTCATGCCATCCAATTCGGGAACAAAATAGTCGGTTATCATGGCTCTATACCGGTCTCCGGTGGCGAATCGATTCATTCGGGTCCTCTTCAACACTTTGCTCTACAGCGGCAATTGTTTCTTCGGTGCGCACTGTTCGACTTCTCTGCGGATGCGTATTATCACATAGTGTAAACGTAGTGCGAAAACGATCCATGGTTAACCGAATTAATTGCTCTGATGGACGATTATGTCGACCATAAAATGGACGGAGCTTGCGGTAAACTTCGCGAACTGAACCATTATTTTCGAAATAAATTTGCACGATTTGCAAGCGTTCTTTTGTCAACCTGTTCATGATGAAATGGCAAACCAAACTAAATGTTAATCACTTGACAGCTGACAAAATGGCCGCCAGTTAAAAAAGTGATGCCAACTTAAAGTTCTATACCTCAATAAAAAACACCCAATATATAGGCTAAAGTTTGTATTGAATTACATATTTAGTGTCCGCACGAAACCCTTCGTGCGTGGTCGCTCTTCAGTGAATTTATTTTGTTTTATTTTGGAATATCTTTGCATCTAATGTTGCAAAAATTGTGAAATTTTTGTGTAAGCAATGATTTTTATAATGTGCGTTGTCTTAGAAAAAAAGTTCGATTTGGACATACTACGTGCGTGGCACCTCCCATAAAGAAAAAATATTTACTTTGAGATATATGGAAAACTATAGGGAGAACCTTGAAACTCTTTAGGGATATCTCTGTTGATATGTTGATATTATATTATTATATCTCTGTTGATATTATGCATTGTGCCTCTCAACACAGGGCATATTTTTGTTTGTCTTCAAAAATAATACCAGCGTACAAATCTTGCTGATTTGCTTACAGCGCATTACTGATGTCCTAGAAGGAACAAGAGGATATTAATTTTTTAATCACTGAAGTTGGCGGGGCACTTCCCACATAGAAGCAACATTTATGTAATTCGAAATATCTTGGAAGCCAAAACAGTAAAAATGTTGATATTTTTTTCGTCAGAAAAACAGAGTTAAAATATGAATTTTTTTAATATCTTGATATCTGTTATAAACACAAATTTGTCGATTGTGCCGATGATAGAAAATAATCGGGATTGGACAAGTGAGCGTGTCTACTCTCAAACTAATGCAGTTAGAATTTGGAAACTCTGCAGGACTATTTATGTTAATAATGAGAAATGTATTATACAAAATAGTGAAGGTTGAGCCGCAAGCGTGTCACTTGTAATATAAAAAATTTTCTTTTCATCTCAAAACGTAAGTATATAGGGTATATCGTTAACTACACTTAAGCAATAACTACATTTAAAAAAAATATTTGGAAAGAATTTTCGTCAGTTACATTTTATTAAAAATCGAATAAAATATTGAAAATTTAAAAACCTTAAAAAGCTGTATAAAGCGGGATAGAAATTCGAAGTGGGATCGACCTATGAAAAGCGGGATGTCTGGTCAGTGTAATTATATCCATGACAATGCTTTTTGCTATAGACTGACATTGGGCATGCCGACTAGGTAATTCTTATCGTCTGATGTTTACTGGTTTGCTGCAATAATAATGTATTTTAAATATACTGTGCGGCAAATCAGTATACATATATAGAAATTAGGAATTAATTCATTCATTCGTTTAGCATTATCAGCCAGTTGGGATTTTCATTTGTTTGTTTGTCATTTCTATTAAATAAAATAATATATAAATAAAAATTTCAATGTTTCGTTTTCTTCTTTAATAAATATTCATAAAATGTGAGTACATATGTACATACGTATGTATGTGTTGTGTATGCATTATAAATAGTAAATTCCGTCTATAAATTTCTCTTTATCTTCGTCTTTTCTTTTTTTGGTTCGCTCTAATTTTTCTTTTTTGGTTGCAAATGAAAAATTTATAATTTATAAAGCAAGCATCGCCAAAGCACCGGACAGATAGGACAATCGTATAGCTTTGTCATCTTGTTAATTTTTTCCCTGTAGGAAATGGATTTGCACAAGTAATAAGGACCAGTCCGAGTTCTAACACTTCCTATGAAACGCACCACGGTAGGGTTAATTGATACTTTGTATGCACCTTGTGACTTGTCACTGAACTATCATATAGGGACGTAATTGGTGTAGAACAACTGACATTTAACTGTAAAAATTTAAATTGAAAACGTATTTATTTTTGTGATAAATGCAATTATATTTAATTTTTAACCTCAAAGATGAAAGGCTAGCACACTGTCTTATTGACTACAGCGGCAATCATGTTTCAAAAGTATAAATACCAGTTAACCTAGGCTAGGTTATGTTAGGCAAGCGTGGCAGTAAGAATCCCGTACACACTTGGTCCGTTTTGTCCATTGTGATACCACGGAGACTCTACTTGTGCCGAGTTGCCACCGTTGAACCACCTAGAACTTAATATAAAGCTACTAATACTACCAATACGTTGCAGTTCAACACTGACTACGTCAGAAAGTTCCCGGAACTCAAAAGCGTTCATTGTAGCAATTCTCTTTCTTGCAGTCCGGGACATTGACACAGAAAATTCTCTACACTTTCCTCTTAATCGATTACTTGACAGCTGCGGCAAAAATCATTGTGTTCGACCTTTAACCTGTGCGCATGCCTACTTATGAGACAGTGTCCGGTTAGGATGTACATTACAATCGTGATATGTTTCCTATTTCTTAAAATCAAAGATGCTATATTTTTTTAATTTAGATGAATCCATAACTGCTTTGTGATCTTGTTAGAGTAGGGGTAAACCCACACATTCCAATTCCGGTGGAAATTGTAAGGTTGTCCCAGTTTTAGCAAGCTGATCAGCCCCAGAATTACTCTGAAAGCCTTTATGCCTCGGGGTCCAGATGATCCTAATATTAATCTGCTCTGCCATCTCGTTTAGATGTGATAGGCAGTCGAGGGCTGTTGTCGTTCTTAGAAGAGTGTATTAAAGGGACATAATAGCTTCTCGGCTATCAGTGTATTCATATGTTAATTGAAGTCGTTGAAGTGACATTCACTTTCAAACAATCCGCAACTTCTTTTATAATAAGGATCTGCCAGGTGGACAATGCAGTGATGCGGAAGTTGCTTTGCAATACGATGACCTAATGTCCCTGAAAAGACTTCATTACCCATATCTTGTTGTGTTTTGGAGCCATTCGTACAAAAATCAAAACTTTCTTCTGCCTGGAGTGTCATTCCTCCACAATTCTGTGGATGATATCGAGGTTTTAAAAAGACATTCGTGTAGTAGAGCAGGGGAGGTGTGGCCAATACAACATCCCCAAGCTTCATCGTGGAGTATTCTACAGTGGCCGACACCATTTCCGTTCTACGGAGAAGTACAACGAAGAGGGATTGCTGAGTTTATTCCTATCTCGTTCCCTACTAGGTCCAATGGTTGTATGTGCAGGAGCATCCCCAATGTATCCGTAGAGGTAGTACGAAGAGCACTGGGTATATACAAGGATGCAAGTATTTGAGCCATGTGTCATCTTTTTCTTCAGGAACGGCCACCATACGATGATCCCATACATGATAATTGAACGATTTTGGGGCAAGACCCCAGTTTATTCCAAGGGATTTCTTGAATTGATAGAGTGAAATTGTTGCTTTCTTCACTTTGTTGGACACTTTTATCTCCATGTTATTACTAGTAAGTTTGGAAAACAGGTGGCGTTGGCTGAAGTAGTTCGCACGTCGACTACAGAACCGAAGGTCCTGGGCTTGAGCCCGGTCTCCGACAGTCATTAAAGAAAAAATAACAACACCACGCATTTTTCTGATGTGCATTAGTGTCCTTTGCATCAGTTGTTGTGGGAAAAGTTTAGTGATGCAGGCATACCGACTTCATCAGATACTAAACCTAATGTAATATCAGAGCGCTCTCCTTCGTTGTGTAGCAGAATCATCGGCGAATTAAAATAAGCAATAAAATGGCACCAGAAGGCGCTGCAAGACTGCATAATCAAAAGGCGTGAAAAGTCGAGTTTTAAAAGAATGAAGCTTTCCTCTATATCTTCCTTCACGACCTGTCTTCTCTATTATTCTCTTTAAGATATCTTAATACACTTAGGATAGCTTATATATCTATAGCAATGACAGCAGGTGGGTTAAAAAATTATATTTTTCATATACATAAGTATGTACATTCGTATAAAAAATGTTTACATTAACTTATTACATTCTTAAATTTCCGCATGGCTTTCAAATTAAAATACATATATTTTCAACTTTCTTTCAGATTCATATCTATCTTATAACTGTCTGATTATCACACAACATGTCTGCATCTGGTCATTTAGAAAGTATTAGCGATACCGATTGGCTGGAAGATCTGCTTAAAGAAGTGCAACTTGAACAATTCCTTGAACGCATTAGAGATGATTTACAAGTTACACGCTTGGCGCATTTTGATTATGTGCAGGGCGAAGACTTGGAGCGCTGTGGCTTGGGTAAACCAGCTATACGACGTTTAATGGAGGCGGTGCGTAAGAAAAAAGCTCAACAGTGGCGCAAAAACATCCTGTCGAAATTGATTGGTGGCGGCAAGCAGCCGTCATCAAAGAAATCCTCAAATGCCACAAATAAAGATAAACAGCAAAATACTCAATTAACCTGCCTAATACATGAAAAAGATATAACACTAGGAAATAAACTGGGTGATGGTTCGTTTGGCGTAGTGCGCAGAGGAGAATGGCTCACAGCTCCTAATGGCAAACATCTGCCAGTGGCAGTTAAGGTGTGCTTTTTTACATTTCAGCATTGGAAAGAGTTAAATTGAAAATGAAATTTTTCTTTAGGTCCTCAAAGCTGACAATCTCACCCAACCGGGCATAATAGAGGACTTTTTTCGTGAGGTGCAGGCAATGCATGCCTTAGATCATTCAAATTTGGTGCGTTTATATGGTGTGGTGCTATCACAACCCATGATGATGATAACAGAATTGGCAGAGCGCGGTTCCTTGCTCGACACTTTGCGCAAACAGTGCAAACATACTCCTATGACTACTATATGGAATTGGTCTGTTCAAATTGCCACTGGCATGGCATATTTGGAACATAAAAGATTTTTACATCGTGATTTGGCCTGTCGTAACGTTTTATTGGCCTCAGGGAATAAAATTAAAATTGGTGACTTTGGGTTGATGAGGGCTCTGCCTCAAGAAGATGACTGTTATGTGATGTCTGAGCATAAAAAAGTTCCTTTTCCTTGGTGTGCTCCGGAATCTTTAAGATTTCGCCAGTTTTCTCATGCCTCCGATACCTGGATGTTTGGTGTTACATTGTGGGAAATGTTTACATTCGGCGAGGATCCTTGGGTGGGTTTAAATGGTTCGCAAATTTTACGCAAAATCGATAGAGAAGGAGAACGTCTACATCATCCTGAAGCTTGTCCGCCTGACGTTTATGAAATGATGTTACAGTGTTGGGATAAGATTCCAGCAGAACGGCCTACATTTGCAGCCATAAAGTAAGTTGTGCTTGTGTTGTTCGAAATACAGTAAAAAAAATACATATGTATATATGTACATACATCCATATATAAACTGTGCAACAAAAATGTTTTTTTTTAATAACAGTTTCTTAACAACTGCTTGGAGCAAAAGAGAAATAATACAAAAGAATACACTTTTATCGGCGTTATTATAATCATTTGCAAATTGTTATGGTGAATCAGCAACCGTGGAATGAATACATAGGACATGTTCAAGAAATGTATGCTCATATTTAAAACAGTCCCAGGAAAGTTTTCGTAGAACATTTTTTATCCCTCTAACTCCGCTCTATGTGGTTCTTGTTTCTCTATTCGAAAAAGGGATACATATGTGCTAAAAAGGTGATATAACGGGACAAAATGTTCTGCAAAAATGTTTTAATTATCTCGGAATACATCAAAACTCGAAGTTCAACTTAAACACCAGAAATAAATTAAGGTTTAATCACTCTTATCGTTTCTGGCGTATTTCCACTTCGACTTCGACTTCGACTTCGACTACGACATTTTGGTTCTAGATCAATGAAAAAGTTTTGCCATGTTTTTAATATACAATTTCAAAAACATCATTGAAATACTCCAACCACGATAAGGGGGAATATCTTACTTACCTAGTATGCAAATTTTTCATTGTTCGCTATGCCAATTAATTCATCATAAGAATGCACGAAAATTGGTGACTTTAACTAATTGCTTTTTTACCTCCGCCATCCCACCCTTTTTAGTAAGTGACAGATAGAAATTAGGAATGTTGCACAAAAATCTCAATCGCACGACAATGCATGAATCTTGAACACATACATCCTATACCAAAAATATAGGAGCGCATAGTTGAGCCGATTCACCATAACGATGTGCAATCTGTCGGCATCGTCTTATTATTGTTATTATTTTTTTAAACAGTTAAATATTTTTTTATTTAAGGGAGTTTTTGGTTGGCGCATCCCCACAACTTGTTAAAGCAGCCAAGAGCTTTGACGAAGCAAATCGTTTACAAATTGAAGCTGGCGATACCATCGCCGTCATTGACGGTAGACCAGACCTCAAACTGATTAAGGGACAAAACCAAAGAACATTCGATATAGGCATTTTTCCACGTCAAATACTCGAGAAGACCAAGCCAACCAACAGTGATCTCATACGACCGATGCATGAAAGCCTTAGAGCTACAGGCCATTCAGGTTCACCGTTTGGTTTCTGTTGGAGCGGAGCCGGCACCATGGCTACCAGTAGTAGTGAAATGCATGCAGAACGAGCACGCAAAACAGCTTCCCTACAGGCACACTCCATGCAGCAGTTGCATCATGCTAAAGAGCGCAAATCAATTGTTAACAAACAATTCTCCTACAATAAACTTGTAAACGAGAGAGCAGTTGAATTGCAGCGTCACCAATCAATGCAAGCAGTAGCTGGTGCAAATGCCAAAAGCAAAAGTGGTAAAAATAAAACACCGCAAAGGCCCCCGCCTCCACAACTGCAGCAACAGGATGGTATACTTATTGATATATCTCCCGAATATGGCGGCAGTGGTAGTGGTGCTACTGCTAGTGGTCCTTCTACTTTCACACAAAACTCCTTACTGCACTCGGGTGAAAGCTCATCAATGCATGTTGACAGTTCTTTTTGTATACTTGATGCTCCCATTGATGTGCCTACCGAAGGTGATGAATATTTGGAAAATGAAACCACGTCCTCCAGTATTATGCCTCCAACCCGTACAACTTTAACACAAAATAATTTCGATTTTGGTGCTTCGCCTTCAAGACTGCAACCACCTCCATATCAAATGCCACCAACATACTCGAATACAATTGAATTTAGTCAGCAACAACAAAACGCACGTGACCCTTTTGATACCAGTAAAATTAGTTTAAACGACACTAATGTCACAAACACAAGTGACGACATTAATGCTTTATACTCGAATGTGATGAAAACACAGCAGCAGCAACAGCAGCAAGATACTCCCTTAAGGTACATACATGACTTTTCTTTCCAAAAATAAAAACAATTAAATTATTAATTTGTATTTTTTTATAACCCAGAAATAATTCCCTACAAATTTCCAACTATAACAGCCCCTCGGCACGTAAAAGCTTATTTGGTAGTTTAGCGCCAATCCCCACAAATTCCAGTATATCAATACCTAGCAACAAAGAAAATATACCAGAAACGTCTTCAGAAGCCGCTAGCGACAGCTTAACTGTTGTTAGACTACAATCCGGTACAATTTCCGCAGCTGAAGATTCGGCCTTACAAAGAAACCTCAGTAATCTCTCCTTGGAAAAGCAAACCTCATCTGCAATCTCCACTAACTCCGTCAACACTAACGAACAAGTCATGCTGGACAAAAGTTTTATAGCTGAATTGGAAAAGGACATGTACTCGCATAAAGGCCAAACTGACTATGAACGTAATTCAACTCAAATGTATACTAACAAGGAGGCAGTATTTAAGCAGAATCTCACGCCACTTAAAAATTCCACTGCCTTAGCAGGCCACTCAAATCACTCAAGTATTTCCTCCATCAATGGAGCATCGCCCAAAATGCACAATATTGAAAGACAGGTTGGCCAATATCAACACTCAAAAATAGCAACTGCAGATCCTGCTGTATCAAAATCGAATAATTTAGAAAATAGTACAACCAATGGCAGCAGTACTCAAAGTGTAGTTAATCGTATATGGTACGAAAGAGTGGCTAATCCATCGGAATATTATACACAGCCGACTTTAGAGAATATTTATTCGAACCAAGGCATTTATCAAGCCACACCACTGGCAACAGCTACAGCTACAGCTTTAGACACAGCCTCAACATCGAATATTAACAATGAAATGAATCACAGTTTTGTAGCCATTTCGAATCGTGTTGTACCGCCTAAAGCTGATAATCAAATATATGCCTCTTCCTCTTCACTTTACGGAAGTGTAACTGGTCCCAATATGTATGATTCGGTAGCAGCGACACCATCAACCTACTACGGGCAAATACCATTAAGTCATATTTCAAATAGCAGTGGACAAATCTACTCGAATGGCACTGCTAATAATACAAGTGCGCAACCAGCGATTTACGATGAAGTAACATTAGATGATTATCTTCGGCCACATCGCCCAGCCCCTTTGGCACCACCACAATTATCTGCCCAGCAAATTCAGAGGCGTCTGGAAAAATTAAGGAAACAACAGGAGTCACAAGTGGATGGCGGCCAAAGTTCACTATATGCTCCCCCACCATCCGACTACGAGCGAGAACATCAGAAAGTACAGCAAATGATCCAAGATTTAGGACCAAATACTCAAGAAATCGAAGTACGAAATGCTTTAAGAGCTGCCAGTGGTGATACGAATTTAGCTATAAGACACTTTAAAATCGATCAACTGTCAAGGTGAGTTGAGATATTTTTAACTTAATTCGTAGCCTGCCTGTCAAATGTAGACTGTATATAATAACCCTATTGGTCAAAAGTCTGCTTACTACGCTGACATCCGACTGTTGAATTTTCAGTCTTGCTTCTATATCTAGGAACACAATAAATTTATATTCCTTCTATTCCATTTATTTGTACAAGAAATCACTAAGAAGGATTGTTGAGTCGCTGATAAATAGTTCCGCATTTATTGTCTTTCTGAGGTGAATATCAATAAGCTTTTCAATTGTTTTCAGAAGGAAAGCCGACAGACTACTGATGGGTCTGAAGTTCTTCGGTGTGGTGTGCCACATCTTTCTCCATTTGGGAATGAACCCTATGTAGCACCTTGTTCATGATTTCGGTATATAAAATCATGTAAGACATGCGAAATCTGGGCAATTCCAGAGGCAAGTGTCAGGAGAACTTTTTACATATCTGCAGAAAGTTTTCCATAACTTGCGTTTCGCAGCTTCTTATCATACTCTTGAAATAACTAAAGTTATATTGTTGATACCCCTACTACCTCACGTCAATATTTGCTGTATTTGGCTGACTGGGGCTCCCCCACCTCCTGCGCTGTTTTTTAATTGCCCTTCATCCTTATGTATATATATATATATATAGTATATTTTGCTTGGTCGTTCCAGAAAACTAATTTTATCTGTCGTCGTCGCTTTATTGCCGTACCATTCAATTGCCTGTCCTGTTACGTCCGTTCTTATTGATTGCCATAAGTCCTAATTTACACTATGCAAGTCTTACTGCTAAGCTGATTAGTTTGTTAGGTGAGAGAGACGTGGGAAAATGAAACGTTTCTGTTCCCTTCGTCCCTCTCATCAACAAACTAATCAGCTTAGCAATAAGACTTGCATAGTTCATTTACTGTTCATTTACTTTCCCAGCAGAAACTAGCAACGAGAGAGTAACGCAGAAATTTACAAAATTACTCTCCCAAATATGAAAAAGTAAATGAACGCTTTACTTGTAAAAACTTGCAAGAAAATTTTATTCAAATCAGAACCATGGATGGAAATCATGATACAATTGAACTTTTTCTGATGTATTTTGTTTGATAATATTTTAAATTGCAAATTTTTTTAAGAAATTGATATTTAATATGAAATTTATTACACAGTTTCATGTATTTTTACCATTTTTATGAATTTTTCATACTTTTTAATTTTATTCCATTAACAAGTAAGGGAATTCGACTTTCCATCTCTGATCATACATGAGAAACAAACAAAATTATTTGCCATTAAAATTGAATTTTTGTGGCTTAATGGAAGACAAAATATAAATTAAGAAAACATGGTTTCTTTTTTCATACGTATACATGTTTTTAACAAAGAAATTCATATTTTTTTTCAGTTTTCCCTTTTCAAATATTTTTTAAATAATTTATTTGACAACAAATCACACAACAGGTGGTTGGATAATTATTGCAAGTAAAAATTTTACTAGTAATAATTTGTAGGAATTTGCTTGTCTCTCAATTTTTGTCTCTTTTTTGACGCTCTCTCCTTGCAAACTTTTTGAGTTAATGAACACTTTCCAGTAACAACTTACAAATTCGTAATAATTTTTAGTAAATGAACCAACCTAATGCGGCGTTCGAAGATAAAGTAAACTGCACCTATTATACTATATTATACGTATTGTATCAATTGTAATTAATTTTTTTTAAATATTACGTTTTTGAAATAAAATTGGGAGAATATAGTAAAATAAAATAATAAATTTAATAACTAAGAGCTTAATTTGGATTTTAATTATCTTTTTGCCTCATAATATTGTTATTGTATTAATGTGTAGGAAAATAAAAAAGATGCATATCGAATATAAATAGTTTCCCTTGTTTTTTATAAGTTTCTGATCCTACTCGCTTATTCTATTGGAATTTCCATTGAGCTTATGTAAATTCTCAAATGATTTTTGAAAGTATGTGCATAAGATAAGAGGTTTGAAACTTTTCAAAAGTATGGTTGAAGTCTACTGCTGATTTGTTAAAGCGCCAATGAAATGAAAACATATACGCATCTTTGTTCCAAATATATTCAAATATTTTGTATTAAAAATTTAGATTTTAATTTTTTATGAATTGAACTTGAACTGTATGCCAATTCGTCATAAATTCTTTGCTTAAAAAAAGGAAAAAAAAATGTAATCGTAATCGAGCGATTAATGGGTGCGATTACGATTACGATTATAAGGTGCGATTAATCACGATTACGATTATAATCGCTGTGCAAACCCTACAGTAGATGGAGCTGAAAGTTAGTTCCGGAGACGATTTGAAAACTGCTCTTCAGGAAGAAGGGAACAAAATTTAAACCAGTTTTTGTGAAAGACTCGATCCTTTATACAATTTGACATTAAAAATAGGCGCATAATGCAGTTTTAACTGACGTTTGCATCCTAGCCTACATCTATTACATCGTCACCTAAAATCCAAAAGGCGTTAAGTATACTTTTTATTGTTTTTATAGGAGAAGCAAAAACCTTTATAAATTTAAGACTATGTATTTATTTGTATGTGTTAAGTTAAATTTTAAAGTGTATAACCCTTGTTCTTTAACAGAACTCTGTTAGCGTGTTAATAGAGCTCTGTTAAAGCGCAAGGTTTGTGTCAAGGGTTATAAATTTTAAAATTTAACTTCACACACGTTTTATTTGTTAAGTGCAAAATTAAATAGTGAATAAAATCGGAATTTTTGAACATATCGTCGTTGCTCTGACGTGATCGGTTATGTGTAGATTTTTGAAATCATTTTTCTTTTTAAAGATGTCTTAATTGGTTCAGAAGTTAGCAAACGTAGACTTTACATACATATTTATCAAAAAGTATTCAACAAAACCAGTTATTTGTTAAAATAAAAAAATACTTTTATTAGAAATGCTCTTGAAGCTGAACCACAAAATGATTTATGTGCAGTTTTTTATGCAATTCCGCTATATCTACCAAATCTACAATTATTTAAGATTAATTTTTAATTGATATCAATGGTAAATATGTTTCAATATAGCGTTGCAGTTTGCAAAAATATTGCAATGTTTCAAAATAAAACAGTTTGCTTTTCTAGTAAAATTTTAAGGAAATATGTATTTTGGTTAATCACATTAATCTATTTTGAATTTTTTTGGTTGTTACGGCCTTTTGGATTTTAGGTAACGATATATAATGCCGTAAAAGAATATACATACATATCGTTCCTTAATATAGAATATAATTGTTTGTATATATCGATAGATTAGAGTTTCGTTCATCTATCGAAATATGAAAAAAAAATAGATTCGAAAAAAAATATTGAGTGAGGGCGTTTCTTTATTAAGGTAACGATATGTACTAGTTATGATTTTGAAATTGATTTAACGATTTTCTTCTTCTTTATTTCAGACTTGGCCTTGCTAATCGACCACAATGTGAACAAGCTTTACAAAAAACTGGCTGGAGTTTAGAACTTGCGGCTGCTGTTTTACTAGAATCTACTTCCTAAGTTTCATAAAAAATAGAATATAACAACATAATCCACTACAAAAATGCAAAATCATCACCTTAAATCCATATCTAATCATTCCACGGTTCCTGTTTAAGTGGATTTGAAAGGAAATTTTTACTACAATTTATACAAGACATTGATTTAGATTAACTATAAACGTATTATTTTGAAATGTGATTTCAATCAGTACAATTACGAAGGAAACGGAAATATCACAAAACCAGTTTTTAATTTATCCTTAAATTTATTTAAAAAATATAGAAAATTTTCCAACAGTTATAAACAATCCGCCGTCCTTTTGAACCACTAAATCATTGATATCCCGTTTTTACGAATACTCAATAAAATTCATATATAAAATAACGAAATTCCATTTTCAAAAGCCAGTAACATGGCAATGGCTTAATAATTAATTAAGCAAATTTCAATGCCTTGTTCTATATTGAATTTTGAAATATGAGAATTTTCATTTGCGTTACATTTGTTAAATCATTGAGAAAATTAAAATTATTGTACTTGCTTTGAACAGTTTACCTTATTTTTTTTAACTGAGCATGTAACTTTATATTTTTTTAGAAGTTCAATATTTTTAGTTTTATTTTTGTTGTTTTTTTTTGTGTGGAAAATTTAAAATATACATACATTTACTTTTTATACTTTATTTTATTTCCTTTTAATTGTAAGTTTTTTCTAATGATATTTTATTTTTAACAATTTTTTTAATTATAATGTCAACCAAAAATATGGTTTGCATTTTCTTTAATAAAAAAGAACTATTATATGCAATGCAATTGAATTAAACTGTAAATTATTATCTACTAATGAAATAGTCTTTCTGTGAAACATTAACTATAATATTACTGTTTATAAACTAGATGGAGGAATATAAATTTATGAATGTATGTGAACAAGTTTTAGACAAAATGACAAACAGACAAACAATAATGAAAATTTATTTACAAATTGTTTGCTTGCAACTGAAATAAATGTTATATTTAAGCGATCAAATAAATGAAAAAAAAATAAATAAATATTTAAATATACATACATATAAAAAAAATTTGTTTGTCCCCTATTTAAGTGCGATTTTTGGTCTGTTATATACATAAGGAAATTACCTTTTTGTCAAGGTTGGCAAACGGTATAGCAAAAATACCGATACCGATATAATTAGATACCGAAATCTATTTCGGTTAGAAAATACCGGTATCAGGAATACCGGTTAGGTCTATACCGGTATGTACCGGTATACCGATTCCCTCCAAAAATAAAATTTCAAAAATGTATTTCAATTAACTTTCTTTTATAAACACGTCTTTGTTCTCCTTTACACATTCTTATGAAGCGTATCTCTAGACATATAAATGTTTTAAATTGGTGAAAAGAGCAAAGCCACTGCAAGCGAGAGTTATTGTATATGAAATCGCGAAAATTAGTATATTGGCTGTTAACGATACACAAGCTAATGCGAAGATTTAAAGTTTTGAAGAGTGCTTTTTTAATATATCGCACATTAAACTGGTCCCAAACATATTTGTCTTTAATTGATATACTACATATGTGCTCTGTATAAAATATGAGGTTTGCTGCCATAAATGCCTAGCGGGGCCTAAAGTACCCGATACACAGTGAGGATTTTGTAAAAATATTGGAAATAAATTTCTAAATTAGCTGTTGTATTGTTATGAAATCTAACACAGCATTGAGGAAGGTGTCACAGAGCTTAAGGGGCTGTTTCTCTAAATGCGAACGATAAATTCGATCGAACATTTATATCAAAAACAAAAAACTGAAATTTGTTTTTGTTTCCAATATTAATATTCGATCGAATATATCGTTGGCATTTAGAGAAACAGTGGTAAGTCCGGAATTTAGACTATATATCTTTAAAGGGGGCGGAGCCACAAAGCACCAAAGTAGGCAACCTTGGGTTAGTGAAAAATTAAAATCCATGCCAAGCTCCTGTTTTTGATCAGATAAAAAGGATTTTCTGCAATTGTCTTTTTTATCCAAGAGCTAAAAAAAGTCTACTACATTTATGGGTTTTCGCTTACAGTTTAGGGAATATTAGAGAAAAAATATTAAAATTTTGACTTTTTTACCAACCTTTGTCCACTGTTCTGCTAATGAAGAAGTCAAATGTTGTTAGATTAAAAAAATTAAACTCATTATGAATAACGGAGAAAATTTGTAATATTAAAAAAAAATTGGTATCAAAATCATAATTAAGTCAAAAGTTATACTCAATTTAAACTAAAATTTTGCACAAAAGTCGATTTTCGCCGTTTTTTAAGACACAAGTGTGTTAATTATCTCGCTGTTATAAAAGAATTTCGCCAATCAATATTTTCGTCTGAAAGTCTCTCTTAGTTAGAAAATTATGCAATCAATATGCAGTTTGTTTTTGAGTTCCCGGCAATTTCCAAGAAAATTCAATTAAAAATGGGACTTTTCAGTATTTTTGTAGTACTCTTCTTATTTTTCGCTGGACGCTGATTAGATTTTTGGATATACATACATATTTAAAAACAAATCTTGTTTTAAAGTGGCCTAATACATTTTTTGTTTACAGCCTTGGATTTTTATATTTATAACAAAAAATAGGTCTAATTAAAATATAGGGTTAATGGGTTGATAGAGATAATGGAGAACAATTTTCGAAACTTTTATATCTGAAGTTAAAGATTGCCATTGTTACAACTTAAAATTAGTTAAATGTAGGATTTTATCGGACGTATAAAAAGTTGTCCATCAGTACAATTTTAACTTAACCTAAAGTGAGCGTTAAGTTAAAGGCATTGTATCCTTCCTGGTAAGTTAAATTAAATTTATAATAATGAATAGCCTAAAGCAGCGTTTTATACGTCCCACAAAATCCTACTTATAAATATATTTAAGTTGTAATAATTGCCCTCAGTGTTAATTGTACGAGAAATTTGTTTTTTTTTTTGTTTTTAAGTTGGCTACAAGAATATTGTTTATTGCTTGATATCAAATATTCGTTTCGTCTGAATTTGGCGAGTACGATTACGAATATTGAAAAAAGACGAATATTCGGGAATTCGAATACGAATATTCGCACATCAATAAGTGCTTACAATTCTACATGTACTTCGTGTATAATGTACATACACTGTATGTATTTATTTTTATTATTTTGTTTAATTAACCAAAATGTATACTTTATACATACATATATGCAAAGTTTCAACTGCAGTTTCCTTATTTTACTTTTTTAATAAATTATTGTTTAATAAAAGTATAAAAACGTATATAGAAACTTATAAGTTTAAATGTTTTTATATATTAGTGTAAAAATACCCCCTTTTCGAAGTAATTTAATATAAAAAGAGATTTTTTTCTATATCCACTGTCTGAACTAATAATTTAGCAGTCATATTGGTATACCGGTATTATAAACTCAATAACGGTATGTACCGGTAATACCGATACCGAAATAAAAAAAATACCGATACCGTTACCGATACCGAAATTTAAAAAATAGTTGTACCAACCTTGCTTTTTGTTGAATTCTAAAGATATTTGATTGACTCTTCAATATAAGAAATTTTTCGTTTAATTTTAAGGATTTAACACCGTTTCGGCAGCCGCAAAAGTGAAAAATTTCCCGAAAATTTTTTAATTTTATTTGAAAAATGTTCACCCTTTGCGGCTAACTGAGCGCTACCTAAAGGATGCTAAGAATCATTCCTAGGAAGTTGATATGTTCTAGAAAGTTGTTTATTGATATCTTCGGTACATTTTTGTTGTTGATTGATTCCTTACATTTTGAACGGTTTGCTACCTATGGACCTGAAATTTTTTGCGATTTCATCTTGAAGATGAAATTTTTTGATTTTATATGCTCACAGTTTTTGTTCTTTATGACAAGAGCTACAACTTTGCCTAAGAGAGTAAATCAAAATTCCGAACGGCTTGCAAAATTTTTTTTTGGTCTTTTGTCCAAGGTTGGAAACCGAAACAAATATCGGTATTGGTATTGATACCGATACAACTATTTTTTAAACTTCGGTATCGGTAACTATATCGGTATTTTTTTTATTTTGGTATCGGTATTACCGGTACATACCGTTACCGAGTTTACAATACCGGTATACCGTTATTACTGCTAAATTTATTATTTCAGACAGTGGACATAACAAAAAATCGCTTTTGTTATTAATTTACTTCGAAAAGGGAGTATTTTTACATTAATATAAAAAGAATTTAAACTTATATGTTTTTATATACGTTTGTATACTTTTATTAAAAACTAATTTATTAAAAAAGTCTAATAAGAAAACTGCAGTTGAAACTTTGCATATATGTATGTATGTATAAAGTATACATTTTGGCTAATTAAACAAAATAGTAAAAATTAATACATGGAGTGTAGTACATGTAGAATTGTATGCACTTATTAATGTGCGAATATTCGTATTCGAATTCCCGAATATTGGCCGATTTTACATATTTCGTACTCGCGAAATTCAGACGAAACGAATATTTCAATATTTCAATTCAAATAATAAACAATATTCTTGTAGCCGACTTAAAAACAAACAAAACCAGTATCTTGTACAATTAACATTAAAAATGTTAAAGTAAGTAATTTTCTTCACCTCAAGAGAGCAATCTTTAACTTCAGATATAAAAAGTTTTGAAAATTGTTCTCCATCATACCAATCAGCCCATTAACCCTTTATTTTATTTAGACCTATTTTTTTAATAAATATCAAATTCTAAACCTGTGATCAAAAATTTATTACGCCACCTTAAGACAAGATATGTTTTTAAATATTTCCAAAAATCGCATCTGGGCACGGCGAAAAATAAGAAGAATAAGAAAGAATTCATAACAAGTTTCATTTTCTAAATCTAACATTTGTCTTCTCCATTACCAGAAAAGTGGACAAAGGTTGGTAAAAACGCCAAAATTTTAATATTTTTTCTCGAATACTTCCTAAACTGTAAGCGAAAACCCATAAATGTAGCAGATTTTTCTCTAGCTCTTCGATAGAAAAAAATCCACTTGCAAAAATCTTTTTTATCCCATCAAAAACAAGCTTGGCATCGATTTTAATTTTTCACTAACCCAAGTTTGCCCATTTTGGTGCTTTATGGCTCCGCTCCCTTTAAAGATATATAGTCTAAATTGCAGTATTGAGCTCTGTGACACTTCTTTAAATACTGTATACAATTTCATATCAATCGGACAGATAGTTTAAAAACTGCAGAATTATTTCCAAGTTTTTACAAATACCATGCTGTGAAAAACAGCGCTGCATAAGAATGTGTAAAGGCGAACAAAAACGTGTTTATATAAGAAAGTTAATTGAAATATGTATGTATATTTTTGAAATTTTATTTTTGGTGGGAATCGGTATACCGGTACATACCGGTATAGACGTAAACGGTATTCTGGATTCCGGTATTTTCTAACCGAAATGAATTTGGGTATCGGTATCAATACCGGTATCTAATTATAGCGGTATTTGAATCGGTATCGGTGTATATTTCCATGACTTAACAAATTACACACAGTGTTATTTATTGGTGGGTCTGGTATGGTGTGATAATATTCTGCCCACAACATGCATACAAATGGAGGTTTTACAAGTTATGTAGTTTGAACTAAAACTTTAAATAATAAAAATAGAAAGTAACTCACCCACTTGATATTCGGAGTTCTTGAGGCCTCAACAGAACACACAGAGCACACATTTTTGTAATGAATGAATTTTAGTGACAATACTAATTAATGGAACATAAAAACTATAAAAAACACTAAGCTTTTGCCTTTCTTCTCTTCATTAAATTTGAAAATTTGCGCAGTTTGAAATGAAACATTATGCGCTTCACTTGCACTCACTTTTTTAAACACGAAGAATCAACTATTATTTATCACTTTTATATTAAGAAGATGCCTAAGCTTCATATTACAGTGCTAGGCTATGCAATCTCTTTTATTAGTTTTTATTAGTTATGGCAATTTGCGGGCTAGGAAATTAAACTTTAACTGACTTTTTTCAACAAAGAATCATTCAGGGCTATCATGAATAAAATCCGCGTGAAATTTTCCCCTTGGAACAATTCCAACTAATGGCAACTAAAAGGGAAAACAAAAAAATTATAATTGGAAAAGGGAGAAATTTCACGTGGAATTTTATTCATGATAGCCCTGATTAACTTAACAAATACAGAGAATTGCCCTGATAATGCTTACTTTTATTAACAGCGCGTTAAAATTTCGTTAGAAATAACCCGACGTTTTTTCTTTTATCAAATATGAAGACTCTGCACTAGGAAATATGAAAGAACAACTTTGCTGCCGTGCAGTTTTCGCGCTTATAAATTACATAGGTGCATTTTGAAATTTACTATTGTGAATGATAATTTTTCTTATAAGTTCTTAAGGATGCCATATTTTAAGGAAAAAGGCTGGTTAAGATTAAGAAATTGTATGTAATAAGTTATTTAAAATAAAGTTTGAAATCAATAACTGCCATATTCATAAAAAATATTTCAGGTTTACTAAGCGCTTATTTCTATGGGAAATTTGTCAAATCTACCTGTAATAAAAAACTAAAATGAAATTGTTTATGAATTAGACCGTAAATATATTGGGCTATAAGACGTAGCTGGTAGGTTCAACAGTTGTGAAACTGTTGGCCACCACTAGTAACGTCTTAGAAACGTCTTGATAGACATAATTTAATATTATATCTTTATTTCGTTACTTTGTCGCATTTGCAAATTGAAATTTAAAATTTTACAAAAATTTGCTCCTGCCACCTAACAAAGCATATAAAAGGCATAATTCTATTTGATCAGCTGTTCACGCTGGGCACAATATATTGACTATAGGTAACGAAAAAATTTTATGATGGGAAAATTAATCAACTGTTGAGTGGAGTGGAACTATACGTTTCTATAATGTGTCCTCTTTCTGAATTCGTTATCAGTTTTCCGATATCTTGAATATATCAGGAGATGTATAGAGGTGCAAATTTGCGTCATTTCCGCAATTGTTGAAACTTTTAAAGTTTGTTTTACTGCAAATCGACAATTTTTGGGATATGTAGCACATTTCCCATGTAAAAGTATTAATATTGTTATTAGCATCTGTTATAATGCATATCAATGCATATTTTACTCAAAGAACGTGAATGAAAGCAAAACATTTAACTATTGTGAATGAAATGAATTGGTATTTCGTCGGTTTGTTTCTGTTTTGATGTATTGGACAAAATGTGTTTTGGAGAAAATCGATGAAGAATGTTTAGTTCATTAGTTTTATAAAAATACACGATAGAATTTTTTGTTTAATAATAAAAGTAATAGATACATGTGTTTTTTATTCAAACTTAAAGTTGATAAACTTTTTTACTTCCAACATGCAAAGTTATTAGGACTTAAAGAAAAAATTACAAAAATCTTTGGCAAGGCATTCTACATTCATAACAACAATATTGTTCACTACCTGCTCAAGTGGTTTAAATTACTGTATATATTTAAGTAGATATAAAAGGTGAAAATATCAGTTTTATTCATAGGCAAAACAAAGGAAGAAATAAAAGACAGTGACTATATTTAATAAAAGAAATTGTATTAATAAAAAATAAATATCAATTAATTTCATTCAGAATAGTTACATTATTGTACTTTGCTTTGATTTGCGTTCTTTGAGTAGAATATGCACTGATATACATTATAACAGACTTGAATAACAATATTAATACTTTTAGGCCCCTTTCACATTAGGCAACTTTACTTGCGCAAGTCTTGTGTTTGTTGGTGTGAGAGGAAAGATCGGTTGAAGGGGAAAGAATTGCCGAGATTTGAGTACAGACTTGCTTGAACTTGGCAATTCTGCCACAACTTGGCAATTCTGCCACAAAACGTCAACAAATTAAGAAAACTCGAGCATAAGAAAATTAAACTTGCTCAACAAATGAACTGAATGTGAGCATAGAAGCAAGTTCAAAAGAAAATAAATAAAAATGAAAATTATACTTGCGCAAGTAAAGTTGCCTAATGTGAAAGGGGCCTTACTTGAGAAATGTGCCACATATGAAAAAATTTGTCAATTGCCGTAAAATAAACTTTAGAATGTTCAAAAATTGTGGAAATGGCGCAAATTTTCACCTGTATATCTCTAGATCAGCGTTGTCCACAAAGAGAAACAGATGCAAAATGTGTGTGTAGTGGTGAGAGCACTGGGAGAAATTTGCTGGTAAATGTATTGAATAATGTTTTTGTATACAACATTTTTTATGTTTAATTAATAACATGAACTGAAATATGAATGAAACATTAAAAAAATCAAATATTATATCATGAAAAAGATTAAGTGGAAATAAAAAATAAGTTCAATTACGATTGATTGTTTTACGTAATGTAAAGCATTTGCTCTGTCGAAAAATTTCAATTTTAAATAATGTATGTAGCTATTAGTTGCCTGCATGTTGCGGTATTTGTATTGATTTTACAATCACGCAAAGCTTTATTATTTTTCAATTCCAAATTCTTTTTTAATTTTGTTATAAGCTTATCTCTGTCCTCCCTGACAAACTACACATTTCTAAATGACGACTTTCATAATGACGCTTAAAACTGTATGCACTTATTCTTTTTAATATTTGATTGCATACAAGGCACTCAGCTTCATTAAATATGTTTAGTGAAAATAAAAAATTTTTCTCATAATATACCTTCCACATTTTAACTCAATTTTATTAAAAATGTCCCATACATCAAAATAGAAACAAACCGACGATTTATTTTTTTTAATACAATTTCTTTTATTAAATATGTATATTCACTGTCTTTCATTTCTTCCTTTGTTTTTCCTCTAAAAGTCGTGTTATATGAATAAAACTGATATTTTCACCTTTTATATCTACTTACATATATACAGTAATTTAATCCACTTGAACAAGTAGTGAACAATATTGTTGTTATAATTGTTACATGGGTTGACAAAGATTTTTGTAATTTTTTCTTAAAATCCCAATAACTTTTCATGTTGGAGGTAACAAGTTTAAGATTGAATAAAAAACATATGGATCAATTACTTTTATTATTAAACAAAAAATTCTATCGTGTATTTTTATAAAACTAATGAGCTTAACATTCTTCATCGGTTTTCTCGAAAACACATTTTTGTTCCATACATCAAAACAGAAACAAACCGACGATATTACGATATATCATATAAAATCATCAGGTATGGACACTATCGGCCATATTTATAAGCAAAAACTGACATGAAGTTAGCATAAAGTACAAAATTGAATTAGGTGTTTGAGTTCCTCTGTACAATTTGACATTAAAAATGATCGCAATACGTAGTTTTAACCCACTACTAAGTCCCAGGGTGATTTCTATCTAATGTTTCTATCTAAAGTTTCATGACAAAACTCTTTAAGATGACGTTAAATTTTGACACTTATGCTAACTTCATGCCAGTTTTTGCTTATACATATAGCCGTATGTAAACTAATTTTAAATCAGTGTTTACTTTCAATGCATTTTATTCTAATAACTTTTTTCTATGATGTGGCATCATTAAGAACTTATAAGAAAAACAATTCACAATAACAAAAATGACATGCATCTATGTAATTTGGCTTCCTCAATAAAAAGCGCGCAAACGGTACCGCAGTAAAGTTCTTCATTCTTATTTTCCTTGAGCAGAATTTTTCATATTTGATAAAAGAAAATATTTAGTTCGGGGTTTCGGATAAAGTTTAATTCGCTGTTCATGAAAGTGAAAACAAATACATCGGTTTGATGTTTAATATCAAAGTGCAAACATTTGCAAGTTGAATAAAGAAAAGCCTAGTGTGTTTTGAGTTTTAGCATCCTATTAACAAAAGTGAATAAAAATACATGATTCTTTGTGTTAGTCATTATAAGTATGAATTGAATCATATTTAATTTCAAGTGCGTAAAATTCCCTAGCTGTGTTATAAAGCTTTAGCATCCTCGCAAGAGGGCAATGCATAGTGTTTTTATAGTGTGCAATAAATGTCAGTGAAATGTCTGAATATGTACATATGTATATTTATGTATGTTTGTATGTAATTATATTTTGGGCATTCCTTACAAAAATTTGTGTCCGGTGTATTCTGCAATTGAGTTTTCTGGTAGACTTCAAAAGTTATTAAAAATAAGAATTCTTTAATGAATATGCTGTGAAATGGGTGAGTTAATTTTTCCATAAATCCTTTAGTTTAGAAATTTAGAACTTGCACAGTGACCAACCTCTTTCCAAATGCATAGTTCTATCGTAAATCAAAAAATGAAATGTAGAACACTGCTATAATACATATGAACATATTTTATCTATAAACATATGTAGTTATAGGGCCATATAAAAAAAAATTTTTGGAATTTCAAGTGTTCTTTTGTTAAAATTTGTATGGAAACAAACAAAAGGAATAAATTCAGGAAATGTGAGACCGTCAACTATGTACATATGTAAAGAATGTTCGCATTTGGATTCGTAAAACTTTTGCTATGCCGAATATTTAAAGTGAATACTACAGACAACAAAAAATTTACCTCTTTTTACGGAAATACGATTAAAAAACATCAAAAGAACGAAAATGATTTTAAACAAAGCATTAAAATTTTAGTGGAAAACTCTTCTATAAATAAGTTGGCATAGGTATCAAAATGAAACCAAAATTCAGCGGTGTTTGAACATATTTTTTAGTTTTTTTTTGTGAAAATATATGTATCTACTTAACCCTAGTCTGCATATGTATGTGCATATACATTATTTAATAAATTTAATTTAGTGCCGAAAATTAAATTAAAAATAAATTGTCAAGTATATTGATGATTGGTTCTTGTGAAGATATGTTTTCAGCATTAATATTGTTTGAAGTTTATTTTGAAGATTGGAGTCCGACAGAAGCCCTTGCCAAGAAATTCATATAAGAACATGTCAAAAAAATTTAAACTTCCGAAAATTTTAGAAATTGTCAAAATATCTTATTTTATTATATACTACAGAATACCCCCGGCTATGCTATTACTTGTAAATAAAATGAGCAAAAGAAACTTAGGCCCTAATTCTGTTCGACGATTGTGCCGTCTTGTCTATGGACGGAAAAAAACAGCAGTTATGATTCTTTCAAACAATAATTATTTATTGTCTATGCTAGAAGATTCGTGTATTTTCTTTATGATTTTGTTCCAAACATTATTTCCAACACATATATTTTCATATATTTTTCAAACTATTTTATAATACTTTAATTTAATTTTTATGTTTTAAAAACAGGGCAATAATATGTTACGTTTAAATTTTATTAAACGTGTGAGTTTTTTTTATTGCTCAAAAATAAAAATAAATAACAACACGATTTTCTTATATGCAACTGAACTTGCTTTTATTCTCGACTAAACAAATTGCAACTTGTCCTTTCTTATTTACTTCTTAACATTATTATCCATCGCCAGAGGTCTTTTACTTTCAACGATTTTCACTCCTCTAAATTCCAATTAGCACTCACTCAATCTTACACACGGCAACTCTTTTTGTACTACAGAACTGGATCTAGAATGTTCGCTAATAGATGGCGCAGTAACATGCATGCATGTATGTACTTAGTAAAACCAACTGGAAGAAACTATTACCGCATAACGATGTGGCTTTTCAGGCGTATATGTTTATTGGTAGCCAGATGATTAAACAGTCTTCTAGCACAATCGGAAAAATTCATGTGGTTACCATAAGTGCTCGCAATTTTATTTGTATACGTGTACGTCTGCAGCTATGTACACTATTATTGTTGTTGCTATAGTGCTTGCCCGTGAATATGTGTGTACGTTTAGTGTTTTCGTAGGAATATTTTTATTTTAACAGTATGTATTTACCTTGAATTATTGTTTCTTAAATACTTGCGCCTTTTTTGCAAGAAACCCTTTTCTTAGTCCTTTTATTTTTTAAATCCCCGTTTTGAACCACTTTTCGAAATTTCTCAACTGTAGCCTTGCTTAGGGTTAAGCAAACAACATTTTGTAATTAATATATATATATATGGGTGATTCCATTCTGGCGTTACGTGACATTTGTACGACAAAATATTGAAAAAAAGTTTGAAAATCATGTTTGAAAATTTTTTTTCTTACATTTGAGAAGCGTTTAAATAGCTCTATATTCAGTGAAAAAAATATAAAAATCAAACCAAAGGATTTCAAGATATACCCAAAATATGACCTGGCGTTACGTTACAAAAAAGAGAAGTGGTATTTGACTTGAATAACAAAATTACTTAATTCTGCGAACTGGGTAAGTCTTTTTAGACAAAAATTTGTTTGTTAGGACTTGGACTGATATACATTTATTTATCAAGCATCTAGATTAAAAAATCTTTTCCCCTTTTTTTCTATTAGCCTTAGTATCTGGCGTTACGTTATATGGCGTTTCGTTACTTAAATTTCCACTTGATATTTTTTTTGGTAAATATTAAGAAAAAGATACACAAAAGTTTAACAAAACTATATTTGTCATTTATATATACTTATTAGCTTTATCCGAGGCTCCGCTCACGTTGTATTTTGGAAAATATAATAAAAATTTATGAAGGTATTGTTAATTGTTAGTCGCTGATAAAGGCGATAAAATAAAATTTAAAACCAGAATAAAAACCGGTTTTAAGACTGGTTAAACAATCCAAACTGAATAGAAAATTACACTTACCAGCCCAAAAATTTATTTTTCGGAAAAAGTCCGTGTCATATACAAAAAACCGGATCCGAACCGGATACAAAAAATATGCTATGTTTGACGCTGTTAATGTAGCTTTCCATTGGTAAAATAATTTAAAAAATCGGTTTAGCGGTTTGGTCCTGAAAGCGAAGAAAACAAACGAACAAACTCAAAACCAAAATTTCAACTAAATTTTAAACAAACATTGTACCATGCAAAAAAAATACTCACAATCTGGCGTTACATTACACACTTTTGAATATTAATATTATATTAAATATTTGTTTTATAAACGATTTTTTTATTATTATCACATAAGTTAATAACACTTTGTTAACATGCAAAATTTCACGTACTTGCGATCGTCAGCGTAGAGGTAATGAAAATAATCGCTACTTTTCCTGGCGTTACGTTACATTGAAATATCATTTTAAGAAAAACTTAATTTTACGGTTAATTGATATATAATGGTTTTCTTTTCATTTGTCTATGATTAGTTGTTGTTGTAGTAATAGTTTTGCAATATAAGTATTACTGTGCAATTGCTCCTAGAAGTATAAAAAGTTAAAAAAAATGCTCATGAAATTAAGTAAACCTTTCAATAACGAGACTCCCAACTTTGTAGCCCATTATTTCGCCATCACAACTAAGGAAAGCTTCGAACTCTTAATTTAGTTAATTTTAAATATTTCTAATTTATAATACAAGAAAACAAATCTGTTGATAAACTTTAATTTTTTTCGTCATGGTGGACTTTTTTCTGGAAGTGCCCATATATTATATATATTTTATGATTTGAGCGGGCTAAAGTTCGTATAGTTTTTTAAGCTAAATTACATGTAATAATTATTAATGAACAAGTAACATTGAAGTTAGTTGTAAATATTCTAACTAACACATAGTTGAACGGAACAACTAGCTGTTTTCGAAGGACACTAAACCTTCATCATCAACGTTCTTTTGTGTTTGGTCCACTGTGTGTGGTGTCAGTTGATGCAGATTTCTGCTTAATATACGTAACTTTTATGCAAACGGAATATGTGAATTGTTTTGATTCATCATATTTCAAATTTGTAAAAGCTTTTTTGCAATGTCATACGTTGCAGTTACATAACATTTCAGTCGGCTAATTGAGCCTTTAAGCTTTTTTATTAATGCCTTTTTGGCAATTATATACACGCTTAATGCTGATAGTACGAATAGAGCAAAGCTTCTCACCCCCTCTTACCTATCTCACCTAAAAATTAAAAAAAGCCTGCCTGCACAAGCAAGCAGAAATGGCACAGTGTAAATTGCATATAAGAACTTGGGGATTATGTGCAATAAAATTAAAATTACATATAGAATGTGTTTCTAATGAAATTAAATTTTTTATTCAACATACACTTAAAATATATTTTCACTTTAATTTAACAAAACATACTTTTGAATTTTAAAATTTTAAATTTGGTCGCTACTTTTTGTTCAAATTCGTTGCTTGAATTCGCCTTGATACTAATTTTACGCCAATGCCATCCTTTTGAGTCTGGCATCATTAAACAGCTGGTAATTATTTTAATTATTGTGAAACGTCAAAGCAAACTTTTGTCAAGTCTAGAACAATTTGTGATAATTGTGTTCATTAATTAAAAATAAAAACCTGAACTGTTTGATATTCGTGCTTAAAATAAAACGGACTTAACATTTCTACGTAACAAAATGTTATAGTTTTGTTATTTGAATAACAATATCGATTTCTTTATCTTGCCCATCGTAGTGTATGCGCCGCAGAGCAAAGTTCAGGGAAATATCCAAGTTTTGTAATTTCGCATTGAGACGTTGTTTAAATAATAAGTAAAACCTTGATTAAGATGACAGACAGTGCTATGGCCTGTAATTTTCGTAGTCCGGTAATGGCTGAACCGCCTTTTATGCCTCCTACCACTGGCATTGGTGGCGGTGACATGGGTATATCGTCTAGTTTAGGAGCAGATGCCATTTTGAGAACACCTGCTGGTAATGTAAGACCTTTGGCACCACCTCCCTTACCAATAGCTCCAACATCGCAATACTCTATGGGTATGGCTGGCTACGGTAACAGTTATGGTGGGTACAACAGTAACTTCGGTAGCTACGGTGGAGGCTTTGGTGGTGGTGGTTACGGTTATGGTGGCTACGGCGGAATGGGTGGTTATGGTGGCTATGGCGGTGGATATGGCAATTACAGTCGTTATGGTATGTCAGGCAGTACGAATCCCATGGATCCTGAGAGTCGCTTTATACAATTAGCTGAAGCTAGCTCCAGGCCAGCTTTTCAGAGTATAGAATCATTAGTAATGGCTATTGGTAATATAGCATCAATGCTAGATTCGACTTTCTTTGTCTTAACTAGCTCATTTCGAGCTATACTGGGGGTAGCTGCAAATTTTGGACGTTTAAGAGGTGTTTTTTCACAATTCTGGTCCACATTTGCCATATTTCGAGGCCTGACTTATATCTACAGAAAGTAAGTCCTTAAGAATTTTATAGGTATTGACATTGGAATTATAAAATTATCTGTAACATTTCAGAATTGTTTACTGGTTGCGCATATCAAATTTAGATCCCTCTTCGGAGTCGTTTAAAACAGCCTTTGCGGAGGCCATGAACGAGACTAAAACTCAGAATGGTGCTCCTAAGCTTCCGCGCAAGGGACAGTCGCCATGGCCTGTTTTAGCTTTTCTCAGTTTCATTTTCACAGCTCCCTATTTAATTATGAAATTATTGGGTACAGTGTCGAACACAGCTCAGGAGGAAGGTATGTTGTGTATCATAACTATCTCATTATAATCTGACTTTGTTGGTATGAAAGTAAGAAAACTGATTATCTACATATTTGTCTGCAGTCTATATTTGATAATTAATGAATACTGAAAGATTAGATAAAAAAAGCGTTTTTCGTAGTGTTTATTGTTGTCTTTTTGACAATAATTATTCGATTATTCGAAAAATTTTTTTTAATTTTTGTTAGAACAAACATTATGGCATATTTCTCACCTGCGAAAGAAGACGTTCAACTTACAATTTATATTGAAAACAAAAACAAATTTTCATACTTTATTGTTGTTTTCAATATAAATTGTAAGTCGAACGTCTTCTTTCGCAGGTTAGAAATAGGCCATTAAATTTAGAATAAAGAATTATTCGAAGAATAATGAGAAAATGTCTTACATTTTATAACTTTTTAAGTATTAATACGACTATATGATAAGCTCAAGGTCACAACAGAGTACGCAAATACTTTGTTTTCACGATTATTTTGTTATTAAAATATTGCGGCGAATGACTTCTACTTCAACGAAGAATTAGATGCGTTTCTGTAATGCTTTATTAACCGATCTAAAGAAGTCTAACAATAACGTTAAAAATTGTACTAAGGTAAAAATAGTTAACAATGTTCTTTTTAACCCCCAACCAAAAAAGGGGTGTTATAAGTTTGTAGTGTGTGTCCGCATGAGTTCTCGTACAGACCAAACGCCTGGACCGAATTTGATTCCGTTTGAAAGGCGACTTGATCGAGAGTGTTCTTAGCTATGTTTGAAAAAAAATCGGTCCAGCCGCTTGGAAGATATCACATCTTTTCTGGATATATCGGGGTTTTTAAAATTTTTAATTTTTGTTATTGATTTAAATTAATGGGAAACTTAATCAGAAATACTACAGTTCAATTAAAATATCTAAAAATTTCTCAATTAATGGGAAACATCAGAGAAAAGAACACACAAAATTGATATTGTGAAAGAAAATTTTGTACTTGTTCTTCTATTAAAAATAAAAAAAGAATCCTCTACAAGATAAAGAGCTGAGCTATGGGGTTTTTTTAAATGATTATTTTATGAAATATTTAAAATAATTTGTACACACATTTTGCTCATTTATTGAAACATAGTTATATCTCAAAAAATCAGATTTGCAGAAAAAGTCATTGTATCATAATTAATTTTGTGCAAAAATTTTATATAAAAGAATGGTAGAAACACCTCTTAAGAAGGGAAAATATTTAAATTGAAAACTTAAAACTTATTTTCTGCAAAAGTACCTTTTTTGAGTTATGCCTCTTTTGCAACAAAGGAGCGATTTGCATAAATGCGTATACTTTTTAAGTAATTGCGTTTCGTTGTTAATATTATAAGTTTGTCATGGAAATAATTGGATTTGTTTTTTTTTGTTTGTTAATGAAAAAATTTAACTAATGCAGGGTGTTTTTTTAGAGGTATAGAACTTCGAATTGAAATAAAACACAAGAAAATCGTTTTAATGTCCATCAATTTGGCTTTATTGGAAGGATAATTTTATGCCATTAATGTTAAAATATGATTTCGGGCATGTGGCCGCCGCGGCTGGATCGAATAAAGCCAATTCTACAGGTCCAATTTTCAACCACTTTTTCGAGCATATGGGGCCGTATGTTGGCAATAACGCCACGAATGTTGGCTTCCAAGTCCCCTAACGTTTCTGGTTTGTTGGCGTAGACGAGCGACTTCACATATCCCCAAAGAAAATAATCCAATGGTGTCAAATCACACGATCTTGGTGGCCAATTGACAGGTCCATTCCGCGAAATTATGCGCTCATCGAATGTTTCCTTCAATAAATCGATTGTGACGTGCGCTGTGTGGCATATAGCGCCGTCTTGTTGGAACCACAACTCATCCACATTCATGCCATCCAAAATCTTCCATAAAGTTGATGGACAAAGCTCCAATTGCTGTGCACGGTGGCGAATCGATTCATTCGGGTCCTCTTCAACACTTTGCTCTACAGCGGTAATTGTTTCTTCGTTGCGCACTGTTCGACGTCTCTGCGGATGCGTATTATCACATAGAGTAAACGTGGTGCGAAAACGATCCATGGTTAACCGAATCAATTGCTCTGATGGACGATTATGTCGACCATAAAATGGACGGAGCTTGCGGTAAACTTCGCGAACTGAACCATTATTTTCGAAATAAATTTGCACGCTTTGCAAGCGTTGTTCTTTTGTCAACCTGTTCATGATGAAATGGCAAACCAAACTAAATATTAATCACTTGACAGCTGACAAAATGGCCGCCATTTAAAAAAGTGATGCCAACTTAAAGTTCTATACCTCAATAAAAAACACCCATTAGGCCCCTTTCACATTAGGCAACTTTACTTGCGCAAGTCTTGTGTTTGTGGGTGTGAGAGGAAAGGTCGGTTGAAGGGGAAAGAAATGCCGAGATTTGAGTACAGAATTGCTTGAACTTGGCAATTCTGCCACAAAACGTCAACAAATTAAGAAAACTCGAGCATAAGAAAATTAAACTTGCTCAACAAATGAACTGAATGTGAACATAGAAGCAAGTTCAAAAGAAAATAAATAAAAATGAAAATTATACTTGCGCAAGTAAAGTTGCCTAATGTGAAAGGGGCCTTACATGAGGCAATGAGCGCAAATCTGGGGGCAAATTACGGCAGCCGATTACGTTCGAAATTTTAAAATATTTCCATTTAAACTCTATTGAAATATTTCGTAATTTCGTTCAATAACGACTCCCGTAATTTGCCCCCTGGAGACAAATTACGGCATTCGATACGACTCGTAATTTATAAATATTTCAATAAGTTTATATGGAAATATTTTTAAATTACGAGTCGTATCGGATGCCGGGATTTGCCCCTAGGTGTAGCCCCAAACTGCATTATAAAAGGTGCAAAATTAGAGTTATAATAAACTATATATTAACCAGATCGAAAATAAATAATATAGAATAAAAACAACGTTAAGTTTTAAAAAACAATGTTAACTTAACAACATAAACAAATAACTTGAATACTTCTCCTTGTTATGTGATGTTACCATTTTAAAGTCATCGTTTCTCTCGAATATATTTTAAAGCTTTTGAAAATGTTTTATAAAAAGCTTTTGAAAATGTTTTATAAAAAGCAAATTTTAAACTTTATTGTCTATAAACGAAACATAAAAACGAAAGGGCTTATGTTTTCTAAAACCAGGCTGTAAGTTATTTTGTTGTTTTACATGTAACTTTCACCAAGTCGAAGCGTATTCCAGAATATACATACATACATCAATGCACACTGGGGACTATTGAAAAATAAATGGCAATAAATCTGGAACTTCTAAACTACTTATTTTTAAGTATTTTACCTATAACTTTTTAATTTATTTTTGGATTTTAAATTAAAATACAGCATTAAATTTTTGACAAAATTCTAGGTAAAAATAAGGGGAAAAAATTATTAATATATATTCTCGTGAAATCAGGAAAAGGCTAAGAAATCAAAATATTAAAATTTCCCAAAAAAACAAGTTTTTCTTAAAAAAAAGTATCTTCATTATTTTAAATTTTCTAAAAAAAAATTTGTTTAACACATTATATTTTTAACCACATAGCGCTAAAGACAATTGATTAAGAATGTGCTTAGAGCTAATTATTTTGTATTTTCGACATGTACCGTACATTCAGCAATGTCCGAAAAGGCGGTTGCGATATAAGACCGCAGGAAATAAGGCCGCAAAGTGCAAAATGAAAAATGAACCCCAACTTAGTGTTATCTTGCATTATGAAATAAAACCCCAACATTTTTTTTATGAAATAACACCCCAAAAAAAATGAAAATTTGCCCCAAAGCTCAAATGAAATATTACCCCAAAAATACGAAAAATATTCAATTATGAAAATGCGCCTCAATAGACTAAATGAAAATTATACCCCAAAAGTAGATTTTCATTGAAAGTGAAAAGAACAACATAACTCAAGACCTTAGCAACGGCGTACAAAGGGCATTCCGGAGGAGAAGCAATGTTCCCCTCTCCCAAAGAATTGCTTTGTCACCCTAGAATTATTAAGAATTACCTGGAACTATCTATTTTGACATTACTCATGAAAATCACCAGTTGTAATGCTCCCCGAAAAAAATTATTGCTACGGCAATAGACCTTAGATATGCGTTCACTATTTTGGTAGAAATATAAATTTTCTAATACTCTTCTTAATTTGAAGTAACTTTAATGAGTAATATTTATTTATTTAATAGACATAACATAGACATGAAATTCAAGATCAATATAAATGCTTATAAAAAATTTTTCAGCAAATTTTTTCAAACGTATATTTTTATTAAATCTTCCTAAACCTCAAAATCTTCCTCCTCTGAATTTTCTGTTTCTTCGAAAAACATCTACAGCTGATATCATGTCGTTACATATATTTTTTTTATAAATGAAGCTTGATAAATATTCACAAAACAAAATTACAAATATCATAAGAGTGCCGTTAAATTCACTCCTAATAAAAATTTAATTTTTGTAATTTAAATGAAATAAAGAACAAAAAAATTTACAATTTTCCTTTCCTTTAAACCTAGAGAAATCGTAAGAAATTAAGAATGAATAAAAGCCCCACATTAAAAAATTTAATATTTTGTGGGGCTTCATTTCATTTTCCTTTTTTGCGACTTAATTTCATTTCAGAAAAAATGAAATATCGCCACAATTACGAAATGAAATAAATAAAAATAAAAAGTGCTAGAACGCCCCAAAAATTTCGTGTTGTTTTCTATGTAAACATTGGGGTAATTTTTCATTTTGGGGTCTTATTTTTAAAATATATTTTGGGCTTAAGCGATTATAAAAAAATTGTGACGGTAGATTTTAGAATTTCAACTATAACATTTTATTATGTAGATACCCAGCCAGAAAAATGCAGTCAGCACGGCGTTGCTACGATTGTCTGCAGGTACAACTAACATCAGTACAATATTCGTTTACCAAGACTTTAATGTACTCATAACATTAAAATGATAACGCCGAATGACCGTCCTCCGACTCTTGTTTTCAATGTTGTCACAATACTCTAAATACAAAAATTTATAAGGTTGTCACAATGGAAATTTCCCAACTTAAGTCAAATTTTTGTATTTACGGTGTTGTAGCGGTATAGAATTATTGTAAACGGGTTATTGGGAAACTAACGTCGAATTTTTGTATATACAGTGTTGTAGTGGTACAGCATTACTAAGAACGCGGTATTTGTAAACGTTAAGTCACATTTTTGTGTTTACAACACTGTGGTGGTACAAAAATTTTGGAAGAGTCGTAATTTTGTATTTACATTGTTGTCGTGGTACATATTTTTTGGGTAAAGTCACAATTTCTGCCTGGGTAGTTTTGAAAAGAACAAAGAAAAGAAAAAAATTTAATTTTTCTTTTCTTCTTTAGAAACTTACATTAATTAATAAAAATATTTCATTCAATGAGAATTTAAATTAATGAACTTAAGCCCGAATAAGAAATTATTTCTGATTAAAATTCAGTAAATTTCAATTAAATCTAAAAAATGTCTCACTTAAATCATCATGGGCACGCTTACTTGGCAACACAGTTCATAAAGCTGGAAAGTTAAATCAACTGTTGAAAGCAAAAACAATGTAACATAATAGTCACTACTATAATACTTACATGTACATATGTACCGACGGTACATCGAACAAGTAAAAATTATCGTAAAAGATAAGCAAGAATAGTTAAACATACTTAGGTAGATTAATTTAATTTCGTGCTAACCTAAGTAGAAAAAATAATTAAAAAATGGAAAAACAGAAAATTAATAGTGATACTTATAAATGTGTTTACCAAAGGTAAATCAATTGTATATACAACAATCATTTCTCATATACCGTTTCATAAAAATGTACGTTAAATAGCTGATGTTAATAAGAATCTCTACCCAAGTAGATGTACTAGGATGTATTTCCCCATCTTTAAAAAGTCTAGTTTAATTTTTCTTCTCTTCTTTAGAAACTCACATTAATTAATAAAAATATTTCATTCAATAAGAATTGAAATTACTGAACTTAAGGCCGAATATGAAATTCTTTCTGATTAAAATTCACTAAAGTTCAATTAAATCTAAAAATGTTTAATTTTCAACTAATTTTAAAATGAATTCCGCACATTCACTGCATATTCACAATTGCGAATACCTGCTCACAAATTTATCTACTGCTTTTCGTAATGACTATTTCAATGTTAGTTGACAAAATTTTTGCACTCTTCAACCAGTTGATGGTTGTTGTTCCTAATAAGCCTGAACATTAAAAAAACATACTATCGTATTTTAAAAAAACGGTCGCAAAACCGAGACGATCACCCTAAAAACATCCCAGGCATTCTCAGCAATCTCTAATTGCTGTAGTACTTTGCGATATTATTATCTGTGCAAAAACGATTTTTCAGTTCCATCTTCTTTAGAATACCAAAAGGTGGCTTAATCTACTTTTTTTTTGATAGTTGGCAATGTAAAGAATGCATTTATCACCAGAAGAGAAAAATATGAGTGGCGTTTTTTCCTAATTTTTTTTCTAAAATTATTTGAACACATTTTTTATTCTTTGTTTGATCAAATATTCGAACAAAAGTTCAAAATTATTCGTATATTGGAACAAAATATAAATCTTGAAATTTTATTCGAAATATAAAACAGTGATAATTAAAATCAGTAATATTCTGATGTTCAAATAAATAACTTTACTAACAACAACCAACTTTAAAAAACAAAGTGCCAAAGTCTAATGCTTGGCAAAATCAGCGTAATCAGACAAGGGTTAGTCAATATTTTTCTAAGCTTTTTGTTCGGGTTTGTTAAGTTTATTAAACATATAGTACTGCAGACATCGTATTTCATAAGTCATGTTAAAAAAAATGATCTTAAAAACTTTTGAATTGTCTCTATTTCGAAATCCATATACATATAAAAAATTTATCTGTCTGTCTTTAGCTCGTAATCCCAGCAAATGGATTCAACCGGTAGAATCTGTAGCTCTTTATGATTTCCAAGCAAGAAATTCTTCTGAGCTGAGCTTGCGTGCCGGGCAACGAGTTGTTATTGCACCAAAAGAAATACAAAATACTTTGGCTCTGCTTAATACCGGTTGGGCTATGGCTACCGCAGATGGGCAAATAACTGGTATAATACCCATTAATTATGTGAAATCACCACAGCAAATGAGACAAGAATATTTAACGAAACCAACACTGAATGTACAGCCACACGACTCGTCTTTTGCTGAGGCAGATGTAAACCAGCCAAGTTTAATGAATTTATCAACATCCGCTTTTGCTGCACAACCTGCCCAAAAGCAAGAAGTAAAACCCATTCCAGATTTCGATATAGCACCACAGCCGTTGGGAAATCCTGCAAGTCCTGTGTAGGTCTATAATAAGACGCATCAATAATAAAGCGTTTTCTTATACTTCATAAAATCCAGTGTTAAATATTGTGAAAAAAACTAAAACTATTTTTATAACGTTTCAAAAAATTCCTTTTTTTCCTTTTAATTGTTCAGGCTTTAATGATGTGTTTAGATTTTAAGTGATATTTTGCTGAATAGAATAATAATAAATAATATTATATTTAATACATATTAAGATTACGTGTGTCTTTTTAAAACGAAAAGTGTTGTGTAAAAAACACGTAGAGCACAAAATATTGTTGGAATCTTGCAGGAATATTGTTTCGCAACGTTGTAATATCACAGGCAATATTCCTGCAGTATTCCTGCAATATTCCTATGTCCGCTTTTTTGTCTTGTCAGCAAGATTGAGGAAATATTGCACTCCAACATTTAAAAAATATTGCAAACATTTCTAAGAGTCCAACCTAAATCAAAGCGTTAAGCGTTGCGCTAGGAGCAGGATACGTATTTTCAGTACATTCAAATAATATTTTATGCGTTTAAATGTACTGAAAATACGTAAACTGCTGCTAATGCATGGCTTGACGCTGTAATTTAGGTTAGACTGTAATAAATTTCTTATTTTTCTTTTTTGGAATCGACGTAGTTTTACCTGAAAATAAAAAAAAAATTTCCCCCAAATTAAAATTTGTTTTTGGCATCGGTAACGCGATGTATTAATTTAACAAAAACAATTTTGCTAGAAATAATAGGTTTGTTCATTTTTCAGTAAATTATTACGAATTTGTAACAATTGTTGCTGTTCATTAAGTCAAAAAGTTTGCAAGGAGAGAGAAAGAGTCAAAAGAGAGAAAATAATTGAGAGACAAACAAATGCCTACAAATTATTACCAGTAAAATTTTTATTTGCAAGAATTATCCAATCACCTGTTGTGTGTTTTGTTGTCAAATGAATTATTTAAAAAATATTTGGAAAAGGAAAACTGAAAAAATGTGCATTTCTTTGTTAATTTAATGTTTTTCTTCCATTAAGCCACATAAATTAAATTTTAATGGCAAATAATTTTGTTTGTTCCTCATATATGATCAGAGATGGAAAATCGAATTCTTGTATTTTTTAATGTAATAATATTAAATAAATTCAGTGAAGTGCGACTTTGACCCGCGCACGAAGGGTTCCGTACAGGCACGAGATATGTAATTCAATACGAACAATATAAACTATAGTTTTGGAATTTTTTTCGTTTTTGGGTTTTTTCGGTTTTAAGCGTTTTTTTAGTTTGGGTGTTTTTTGAATTTATTGGCGCTTTCTGTTTTTGAATTTTTTTTAATTTTGGAAATTTTTATTATTTTGGCGTTTTTTATTTTTGGCGATTTTTTTATTTTGGCGATTTTTTTAATTTTGGCGTTTTTTTCATATAGGTGATTTTTTTTTTGGTTTTGGCGATTTTTTTTAGTTTTGGCACTTTTTTCGTTTTGAGGATTTTTTCGGTTTTTGGCGTTTATTTTAAATTTTGGCGATTTTTTTTCGTTTTGGCGTTTTTTTTTAAATTTGGCGTTTTTTTTTAATTTTGGCAATTTTTTTGCATTTTTATTATTATTATTTTGGTTTTGGCGCATTTTTCGCGTTTCGGTTTTTGGCGTTTTTTCATATAAGCGATTTTTTTTCATTTAAACGATTTTTTCGAATTTGGCGATTTATTTTAGTACTAGAATTTTTTTTAATTTTGTCGATTTTTTTCGATTTGGCGATTTTTTTTAAATTTTTGGCGATTTTTTTCAGGTTTTGGCGATTTCTTTTCGGTTTGGCGATTTTATAATTTTCGGATTTTTTAGTTTTACCGTTTTTGAAAATTTCAAGAGTTTACCTCTTACGGTCTCCAAGATATAGCAAGTTGTCAAAATTACATAGTCAAAATTGCATTAACTGATGGACTACCCTTTAATTTAAATTTTTTAATATTTTAATGTTTATTGTTGTAGTCTGTAAAAAAATACACTAATTTTACAAATTTCAAGTGTCAATATACATAAATATGTACATACAATTTTATCTATATTACATGAAATTTTTAAATTTTTCGTCGCTCGTTTTGGAGCACCCTTTAATTTCTAGTTCTCATGTATTTGTTGTTGTAGTGGCCAAGGTTCTACATACTCTGTCCAAATTTCAGGTCCGTAGCTCTTACGGTTCCTGAGAAAATACCGTGTGACGGACAGACGGACAGCGTAGCGAAAACAATAGGGTTCCTTTTTTCACCTTTGGTGAACGGAACCCTAAAAAGTATGAAAGATGCATATAAATCGTAAATATATGTACATGAAAGTGTGTAAAGAATTTCATTTTAAATATCAATTTCTTAAAAAAATTGCAATAATTGCAACAAAAAAAATACATCAGGAAAAGTACAATTATATCATGATTTCCATCCATGCTTCTGATATGAATAAAATAAAGCGTTCTTTTACTTTTTCATATTTGAGAGAGTAATTTTGTTAGTTTCTGCCTTACTCATGATTTTGAAGTTCAAACATTTTTGTCATATATTATAAAAGTTTAAAAAATATATCAAATATATCTGCGAATGTATAAAATGTTAATCATTTTTTGTTTTTATTTATAAAAATGTATGCACAAAAAAATTAATAAATATTTAAACAAACAATGACAAGTATTGCCGGTGCCGTCTTCCGTTGTATTATGTTTATTTTTCTCTCCCGCAACGAAAAATCGCACCGCACCGCAAACATTGTGTTTAGACTCTAAAAAAAGCAGTTACATACTTAGGTTTATGGGCTTTTATAAATAACACTGTACAGACGTTGAACATCTCGTACGTGAAAAAAGAAGAGCTAGAAGGGAATGGCAACAGCACAGATCACCTCAACACAAAATTAGATTTAAAGAGTGCACTAAACGACTCCAAGAGTTGCTTGCATCTGAAAAAACTGCATCTTTCAAAAATTATCTGGAAGGTCTTGATGACACACCAGCATCTAATTACTCTTTGTGGCGCGCTGCTAAAAAGCTTAAAACACCCGTTGAGTTTAAACCACCTCTGCGCACATCTACCGGAGGTTGGGCAAGAAGCGATACTGAAAAAGGTAACATATTTGCTGAGCATTTAAAATCCGTATTTACACCAAATACATGTATGATGTTGTTGATTTGCCGAGGGTAGTTGCTCTACCCCCTCGACCCTTAAAATTTACGATGTAAGATGTACAAAAACTAATTGCTGAACTCAACCCTAAAAAAGCTCCCGGTATGGATGGAATTAGTAACCAGAAGCTTATTAAGTTACCTCGTACTGCAATTAGAATACTGTTATTAATTTTTAATGCCATTTTACGACTGGAGTATTATGCAGACTGCTGGAAGCTTGCCAAGGTTAAAATGATTCCAAAGCCAGGTGAAGATCTTACCAAGGGTGAGTCATATAGGCCAATAAGTTTACTGTCAACAATGTCAAAGCTTTTTGAAAAGCTACTCATGACAAAATTGTCTTAAATTTTAACTGATAATGGGTGCATCCCTGACCATCAATTTGGTTTTAGAAGCCAGCATAGCACCATTGAGCAAACGCATAGATTGGTTCAATTTATCAGAAAAACATTTGAGGAAAAGAAGTATTGTTCTGCCCTGTTTATTGATGTTTCTCAGGCATTTGATAAAGTGTGGCATGAAGGCCTGATTTTGAAATTGAAGACATACTTACCAATAAACATTCTAAATCTTTTGGAAAGTTACATTCTTGCACGAAAATTTACACTTGTGGAAGGACATTTTATGAGTATGCCTGAAACTATCTCATCCGGTGTGCCACAGGGGAGTATACTGGGGCCATTTTTATATTTGATTTATACTTGTGATATGCCTGTGAGCAGTAGTATCCACACTTCTACATTTGCCGACGATACAGCCTGCCTTAGTATGCACGAAAACCCTGATGAGGCATCCCGAAAACTCCAGGAACACATTAGCCAGATGGAACTATGGTTAAACTTATGGAGAATTAAGGTAAATGAACAAAAGTGTGTCCATATAACATTTACCTTACGAAGAGATACTTGTTCTCCCATTCGGATTACTACTCAAGTTATTCTTCAAGATTCACATGTGAAATATCTTGGTATACACCTCGATCGACGGCTTACATGGAAACAACACATTAATTCAAAGCTAACACAAATGAAAATAAAATTAACTCAGGTACATTGGCTGATTGGCAGAAATTCAACACTCAGCCTAGACTGCAAACTTTTAATATACAAGTCGCTTTTAAAGCCAATATGGGGCACTGCTTCTGCTTCCAATGTAGAGAGAATTCAACGAAGACAAAACAAAATTTTAAGTTTATTAACATTTGCTCCATGGTACATTAAGAATTCAGAGAATATACATCGTGATTTAAACATGCCACTAGTGACTGAAGAAATTTCAAAATACGCAGCCAAATATCTAACAAAACTCGAGTCACATCCTAATCCGCTTGCTCGTAATATTTTGAACTTTACTAGACACATCCGCTTAAAAAAGAGAGATACAAGGGCTCTAATACTAAACACTCCGAATGAAGCTGCTTGAAAATACTTTTTTTTTGCTTATCAGTACTTATATATTATTTCCAACTATCATTTAGTTGTGTGACATTGGTCGGGCCTATTAATTATATGCTAGATTTAAGATTTGAATACTTATTGTTAGTTCATATATGAAGATACAATAAATAAAAAAACATGCATAAAAAAAATATACATAAATTAATACTAAAGAAAGAGAATTGTAAAATTTATTTTATGTTTATGCAGATGCTCACATGAGTCAACATATATGTACATACGTATTAGTGTTGTGCTTATCAGCTCTTTTGAGTGACCGCTCTTTTCAGCTCAGCTCACTTTACTGAAGTATTTCATTCAGTTAGCTCAGTAGCTCAATTCATTTGTAGTGAAACATTTTTTCAAGCATAAATAAAGAGCGAAAACCGAAACATTAAAAGTGACAAATTCATACAGAGTGTGTTCGTGTGTGTCATACATTGCAAAACAAGGCAGATGAAGTATAAAGAAAATATAAAAGTAAAATAGTTTAATGAGTGGAATTTGTTAATAAATATACATATCTACTATACTTTTTTATATATATATACTATATATATTTACTATATATACTTTTTTTATGTATGGACTTGTGCGACACAAAAAATTTGCTGAAAAAGCACAAGACTTGTACCGAACTCTTTCATTAGGTCGTTTTAGACACAAACCCTCTTAAATTACATAGGTTTGTGTCTAAAACGACCTGCTGAATAAGTCCACGTTATTTAAATGAGTTTGATTATAGGTTTGTGTCTAAAACGAGCTACTGAAAGTGTTCGATACAAATGTAGAAACCACTCACTACTGAGCTGACAACGCTCAGTGAATTGAACGGCTCACAGCGCTCAGTTAAGTGAATCGTTCAATTGAACTAGTTCGTTCATGAGCTATACAACTCTAATACGTATGTTTGTATATCAGAATACGAAATTCAACATGTCGTGTAGACACAAATATTTTATGCTAACTCATATGTTGTATGATGATTTGCTGACTACATATTTAAAAAATTTGGTACTTTCAGCATACTGTGTGGACGCCTAACTTCTATGTATGTACATATATATGCTGAGAGCAGGATTAGTTGTTATTTTAAAGCACATGAATGTAAGCATATATTTGCTGATTTAACATATCGTGTAGACTTAGCTTTACATATTTGAATATTGCATTGGGGAGCTATTTGATTTTGACCAAATTTGAGTTGACGTACTCGTATTTTGAATATATGTACATACTTAGGCTCTCGAAAAATGTACTTCTATTTAAAAAAAGGAGCCCTATAGTCCTTGCAGGAGTTAAAAAAAGGATTGAATATGTGTATATATATATATGTATGTATATAAAATATATATATGTACCTATATAAAATTTTAATTAAAAAAAATATTTTAATTTGAAATTTATTTGCTGGTGGTTCAGCTTGGTCTATATGCATTTCATTGTTGCTGTAACAAATCATCAGTAGACTTCAACCACACATTTTGAATAGTCACTCACAAACCTCTTATCTTATGCACGCACTTTCAAGAACTATTTGAGAATTCACAAATGATAATATTTTTGAAAATCACAAAACAAAAATAAGCATAGTAGGCTTGGAAACTTATACAAAACCCAGCAAATAATTTATATTCGATATGAATCTATTTTATTTTTCCACACCTTTATACAATTAGAAATAACAATAAAGGCAAAATTAAAAATAAAATCTAAAATTTAACATTTAAGAAATTTATTATTCGATTATTAGATTTTATTTTTCATTTTGTCTTGTAATTACTTTTATTAATGACGATCATTAAAATGTTGGGAAGTTTTTATTAACTTTAAATTAAACCAACAGGAGTATGAAGAAGTTCTTTTTCATAACAATTTTTTCATATTTCATTTTGCAGGCGTAAACAGAATACCAATTTTATGCCTATAAATTTCACCTTTAACATTCGTATTCGTATTCGCAAATATCAAACTTTGACATTCGTTACATCACTGATACATACATACATACATACATATGTATGTATGAACATAATATATTTAGGTAACACGTATGATCAATTAGATAAATAAATGGAAAAAACACATATTTTTGTACGAAATTCGAATTTTTTTCTGTTACGTAACATTTTCAAAGACCCCCTCCCCCCTCTTCATAACAAATCGGAACAAAACTCGAACACCCACGCCCCCCTTCCCCATAGAGCGTTACGTAATATATGGACAGCCCCTTACTACAGCCAAATATTCTAAAACAAACGCTAAACAACACTGTTACCAAGACATTTGTTTCAGTTTTTTGTCTTGACAACAGCCAAAATTTTTATTAAATTTCTAAATGTATATATATGCATGTATATAAGAACACACATACATACATATGTATGTGTGTATGTATGTATGTATGTATGTCTACCTAGCATACACAATTTTCCTACACGTGCATTTACATACACACATATCTATCTACATATATATACACACATACATATGTACATACAAACAGATGTACTTACACTTAAAACCTTCAACTATGTACATACATATACATATGTATACATGCCCTATAGGAACTCAAACTCATTTGTAAGTACATTGAAACTGGTTTTTTAATAACCACAACTGGTTGATTAAGTGACTCACTGTTTTAACATAGGCATGTCATAGGCGGTATTCAATTGGCCATCTCTGCATGACTTTTAAATTGACTACTAACTACTTATTTTTCAACCACTCTGAAGTCACTTAATAAATATTTATGTAAATCTTCATACACATTTGTATATTATATACATACATACATATGTATGTATATACTATATATAATGAATATATGTATATTGATATATAGAAATAATTAGTATTTTTATATTTAAAACAAAAATACATACATTCATACGAAAGTTTTTCCTGCTCATAGAAAATATTATACATATTAAGTATTGAAATTATTATTTTTTTTCAACACACACATTTGGCATTTGATTTCATGGCATGCTTCTTTTGATTTTTTTTATTTTCTTTTCATTTACTTATTTTGCTTTTATTTATTTCTTACGTGTGCTTCTATTCAATATGTTTGGTTGATATCTGCATGAGATTTAAACCAATTTGTAGTCACTTGCAAAATAATTAATTTATAGCTAGTGTTTTTTGTCAATCGACTATTTTATTTACTACAGGGTGTGTATACATCTACAAACATCCATATACAGTTCTTAGAATGGTTTTCAATACATAATCGTTCATACTACGATCAAAACTAAGTAAATAAGAAAAATTTTAACATGTGTTTATTTTTTTACGCATTTTAATTTAAAAAAATGCGACAATGAATTGTAGACAGGGCTGCAAGATTTTGGCAGTTAGGGCCTGTCCATATATTAGGTAACGCTGTTTTCTCTGATTTTTGAACCCCCCATCAAAACCCCCGGGTGGGGGGGACGGAATAACGTAACAATGAGTTAAAACAAAATTATGTATGTAGTTTAAAAAGTTTTTATTTAAAAAAATTAAATTTAATTCATTGTTAGACTGGCACAGTGCGTAGACAAAAATTAAATAAATTTACTCATGAACGCACTCCAAATATTGGCAAAAATATTTTTTAAATTTCTTCCCAAGCGTCCTCAAACTCCAAAATTATGGTTTCATGGAGAGCTTATTCCTAAACTGCATGTATGAATTAGTGATGCGTATTCGAATTCCCAAATATTCGGCCATTTCTAGAAATGTACTCGTATTCGTTTAAAAAAATATATGTATGTATAAAAAAATTCATGAATCCAATACGAAATTTAAATGAATAACACACAAATATTAGTTTGTAATAATTAAAAAAAAATTTAATTCTATATTTTCGCCAAATAATCTGCTATAGTATTCCGTATTGATGACTGAGCAGTATTTGAAACACCAATATGAGAATTGGCATTAGCCTCACGTCGCTTTCACTAGTGTCCTTAAGTGAAGTCGCCGTGTATTTCAAAGATCTTGAAGATACTCCGTTTGGCCATCTTCAAATAAATCTAAAAGTTGCTGTGGTGAAAAATATTTCATTATCTAAAAGATAAATTTTTTTAACCCGTGCACTTAGCGGGAGGACTTAAAACATACACATTTTTGGGGGTATTTTGGAAGATCAAATGACTCAAAATAATGTTTATTACGAAAGATACATACTTATGTAATAGTATATCTTTTTTTTGTCCTTTCTGCAATATTACATTTTCAATAGATAATTTTTGCTCATTTAAAAAAATATTCCTTAAAAATGCCTTAAAATTAGAGGAGCACACAATCTAGTTCCTAGTTCCTTATGAAAATACGTCTATGTATGCAAGTTTCCATTAAAACATCTCTCAGACTTAAACGTTGTAGCCTCAAGTTGACCAACAAAAATTGTAAAACTTCTTAATTACATATTGTTATGCACATATACGGAAGAATATATTTTTTGAAAGGACACTTTTTTCCATGACAATTGCAAGATATGTTTTCGAAATCTTCTGCAAATACCATTTCCTTCTATGTATTTGGTGGATTTTCTCTTATTTGTTAAATTTGTTGTTAAATTTTAATAATTAATTTTGAATTTTATTATTTACTAGCTTAACCCGGTGTGCTTTGCTACCCCGTCCCACAATTTCTAAAAAATAATTCTCGAAAACTTTTTCTATAAATTGGTCCACAAATGACAAATTTATTTGATAATAAATTTTTGTGGCGAGCAAATTCCCCTCTTCTAAATTGATATTGGTGGACCCATTGCAAAGTAAAAAATAATTTTAAAATTGATACACAAACAAAGTAATGCGATAATCGATTTTCTTGCGGACACATTTCTCCACTCCTATTTAAAAAAAAACTTGTTTGGACCTCTTCCATATGTAAAAAGCATTTTGCAAATTGGTTGTCAACTTACGAAGTTATTTGATAATTAATTATTGATGTGAGCATCAACACCTCCTTCCCAATTGCCACAAATTTGATATTCACTTTTTAAAGTAGGTGACTTTGTTTTCCCCTCCCCCACAATTACCAAACAAAAAAATTAGTGGACCTATTCCATATCAAAAAAAGAATTTTGGATGAAAAAAATTAGGTAACCTTTCCCATATGGGTAATTCCATAAAAAGTTCACCCAAAAAAAATTTTTTTTTGCTTAAACATTTTGTTTTTGTTTTAAATAATAAAGCATAAAGATCTATACTATACAAATGTAAAAGCGTTTTTAATTTGTGAAATTTTTTGAGCAAAATATGGGACTTTTAAAAGAAATATTTTCTTTAATGTATCTTGTTTTAGCGATTACTTAAAGTAATTTATATTATTTTTCTTTTTTTGTAAAATCCAAATTTTCTAATAACAACAACCTACGCATTAGCAGAAAAAAGGAGACTGGAGCTCTAATAAGGGAAGTTGTTTGAGGTTGCTTCCACCTATACCTTAATGTCGCATACGTCGCATAAAATCAATATTTATTAACTTTTTTCAGTAGTAAATAAGCGTTTGTTATAGTTTTATTACTTTTTAATTAAAGTTCGATCAATTTTAGAAAGGTTACTGCATTTAATTCTCATGGGAAAAAATGTCGCGTCCGCCTTGTCGCGTCCGTGTTTGTACTTTAACCATTTAAAAAAATTAAAACAAACTTTTCATGTTTCATAGATCTACACATAAAAGGTCTTATTCCACCTTCATTTTTAAATTTACAACAAAAAAAATTCTTCATGAAATTTCGCTGAATTATGTATATTTCTATTAGTGTACAAAAATAACTTCTATTTGCTGACATTTGCTTATTTTACTATGTTACTTATATCGCCCAGAATTTTCTCTTAAATATACTACTCCTTCATTGCTTTAAAACTCTAAGATATATATTGGATCTTTCCATTCCTTTATTGTTTTTTTCTCAAATAAAAGTGTACGAATGTCGCGTTCGTCTCCTGGGAATTGCCCATATGCCAAAAAAAATTGAGAATTGGTTCACAAATGACAAAGTTATTGAAAAATAAATTTTGAGTGTGGGCACTCTGCCCTCTCCCTCCACAATTTAAAAAAAAAAAAAAAAATAGTTGACCTTTCCCATATGCAAAAAGAATTTGGAAAATTGGTCCACAAACGACATAGTAATTTGATAATCCATTTTTTGGCAGGCATATTTCATCCTTCCCCTTACAAAAAATTTAATGGACCTTTGCATTTGCAAGATGAGTTTTGAAAATTGGTCTACAAATTACAAAAATATTTGATAATGAATTTTAGGGGCAAGCTTTTGCCCAATTAGCAACCCCCGCTTCAACACACTTCTTATTAAAAAATGTGGAGCTCTTCGAATAAAAAAAGAATATTGGAAATTGGTCCACATATGACGAAGTTATTTGATATTCAATTCTTAAACGTGGACACCTTGCTTCCTTTTTCCCCAACAATCAAAAAAATTAGTCGATACTTATTTATGTGAAAAATGGTTTAGGAAAATTGGTCCACAAATGTCAAAAATATTTGATAATTTTGCTCCCACCTCACTCACCAACAATTAAAAAAAATTAGTTGGCTTTTTTCATATGCAAAAAGAATTTTAAAAATTGGTTTACAAACGACAAAGCAATTTGATAATCCATTTTTAGAGGGCCTTTCTTCCCCTCCCAGCATTAAAAAAATTAGTGAACCTCTTCCATATGCAAAAAGCATTTTGATAATTGGTCGATAGATGTCAAAGTAAGCTTGTTGTCAATTGCAGGGGCGGGCAATTAGCTGCGACACCTCCCCTCCCCACAAAAAATTTTAGTGGACTTTTTTATAAGCAAAAATATTTTGAAAATTGGTTCACAAATGGCGGAGTTATGCTCGTTAATATTATAAAATCTGTTAAATACTATGTTTAAGGTGTAGCATAATTTAAAAAAGTGGACCTAAAAGTGGGCATGCTTGAAAAAAAGTAGCCTATGATACAATCCAGAGTCCCAGTTAAATCTTGTGAAAATTTCAAAAAGATCGGTCCAGAGGTCTGGTCTCCTACAAGGTACAAACAAACAAACAAACCAACAAAAAAAAAACAAACACACATTCGGTTTTATATACATATGTTTATAGATTTTATTTTATATTTTCTGTGTTAATTCATAGAACTAATTCGAATCATACCAAAACTAAAGTCTCTAACTATTATATGTTTTTAAAAAGCTTTTATTTATTATATTCACACTGATTTTGTTTATTTAGTAAAATGGTAGCATTTTTAATAATTTTTTTGTTTATAATTTAAGGAAGTAAAAATGTTAAATTTTTAAACATCAAAAATGGTAGGTACATCATTTTACCAAGTAAACAAATAACAACTGACATATTGTTACATGTTTACATTCATAAAAAGTATATTCATACAAACATAACATCTTCATACATACATATGTATGTATGTACGCATAGCGGTCAGTTAATTATAAAAACAATATTTTAACTATTTTCAAGGAAAAAAAGTTCACAGGTCTTAATTTGCATATCGGTTAAAAATGATTTATCTAATTACCGCAAAATATTAAAACAAGGGTAAATACCTACAACAAAAGTTTAAAAAAATGGGATAATAATAATATCCACTTTTTTCACGGGACCTAGCAAAACCAGTACTTGCATAGCGGTTGGCAATCCTGCAGCCAAAATAACTTTAAAGAGTTTTATAAAAAATAAGAAACCAAACTATCAGCCAATAGAAACGCAGTGTGCGTGACGTCACACGTCTACTATTTTTATTGCATTGGCGTAATTTTGTAGTTTATCATTCTTGGGTAACACGTATGATCAATTAAACAAATAAATGAGACAAACATACGTATTTTTGCACGAAATTTGTAATTTTATCTCTTACGTAACATTTTCAAACAAATCAAAGATACAGCCTGCACAGTATTATACAGTATGCACGGAAACCCTGATGAGGCATCCCGCGAACTCCAGGAACACATTAACCATATGGAACTATGGTTAAACTTATGGAAAATTAAAGTAAACGAGCAAAGGTGTGTTCAGGTAACATTTACCATGCGAAGAGATACTTGTTCCCTTGGTATACACCTTGATCGACGGCTTACATGGAAACAACACATTGATTCAAAGCTAACACAAATGAAACTAAAATTAACTCAGGTACATTGGCTGATTGGTAGAAATTCAACCCTCAGTCTAGATTGCAAACTTTTAGTATACAAGTCCCTTTTGAAGCCAATATGGTGCTACGGAATTCAGCTATGGGGCACTGCTTCAGCTTCAAATGTAGAATAAATTCAACGAAGGCAAAACGAAATTTTACGGTTAATAACATTGGCTCCATGATACATTAAAAAAAATTTACATCGTGATTTAAGGCCCAACTATAATATGAATAAGCTGGCTTAAGCTAATGCCAGAATTGAACGATAAGTCTGTCAAATACTTAAGCAATTCAGATGTGACTTTTAGGTGGCCACAATGTACTTAAGTATTCTTTAGCCACAGCTTCACATATATTGTTCACAATTTTTTAGTAATTTTGTTTCTTCTTATAACTACTAAATTAATGCAATTCAATCAAATTAACAATGTGCAACAATGAACATACATAAATAAACTTATGTGTATAGGTGTATTGTAAAACAAAGAATAAAAATAAAAGTTTTGCTTTCTTTTCTGAGTTTAAAATAAGAAACAATAAAAAACATTTAAAATCAATGAATATTTTCTGATGCTGTTTGCTTGGGTTTAAAAAATACACAATCCGTGTTTTCCGTACGGTATATGCGTCCAGTTTGGCACTTAGCTTAAGCAAATGACATTTGACGAAACTTGACGATAAGTTCAATAAGTACATTATAGTTTTCCACATACGTTTTATATGTAATCGCACAGTTGCTTAAGTTCGCTTATTCACATTATAGTTGAGCCTTTAAACATGCCACAAGTGACTGAAGAAATTGCAAAATATGCAGGCAAATATTTAACAAAACTCGAGTAACATGCTAATCCGCTTGCTCGTAATATCTTAAACTTTACTGGACACATCCGTTTAAAATAGAGGGACACAAGGGCTCTAATACAATAGAAAAATCCTTTTTTTTGTTGCTTATCACGACTTATGTATGCATTATTAATAACTATCACTAAGTTTAAGGCTTTCATACAATAAGAAATAAGAAAAAAATATTTTTAGATCAAGAGAAATACTACAAACACACAAACAATCCCATGTTTTGTTTCTTGTTTACTTGTAAGCTAATAAATGCGTGTGTAATATGTGTGCATGTAGTAGTAGCAATTTTAAACGCTTATAGCTCCCCAAATACTAAACCGATTTCAATAAAATATAGATTCTGCACATCTGTACCAAAAAATCTTTAAAACCATATAAATCCTTTTAAAATCGGTGCAGCAGTACCAGCGTAAAAGGCATTACAAAAAACGTGTTTGCCTATTAATTATATAGATATTTAGATTTAAGATTTGAATACTTATTGTTAGTTCATATTTGAAGATACATATGTATTAAAAAAAGTTAATTATAAATTTCACCAAAAATTGTAAAGGGTATATATATGTAGGTCTGTCATTCCGTGTGTAATTTCGACAATATAGGAATAAGGAAGACGAATAAGCGATGTACGTCTGACCGTCTGGTATAAGCGAAGCTGGTTTTCCGAAGCTCCCAGAAAAGGCAGAGACTTCGGTCTTGGACTGGTGTATCAGAAAATCTCCAAAATATATTGGTGTTGAAAATCCGCAAAATCGAGCAGACGGTTTCAGAACTAGAAAACTTAAGCTTGAATAATTTGGAAATCCATAATCGATCCCGATTGACATCCCTAATACATACAAAAAACTAATTAAATAGAACTAATTATTTCTTTCGTAATTAAATATATTATCTGTTTCAGAAAGGAATAAATTAGTATTAAAACCAGAAAAATAAAAATTATGGTTCCATTATAAGGCCACTTGGTATTAATACACTTTGATGTCATCCCACATTTTTTAGTAAATTATTTGGTATCCCAGTTATGAATTTTTCAAATCGAGTATGAATATGCATTGGATTTGTGAATGAAATAATTTGAATTTTTCTGTGCAGAGTTGTATTGTTAGTTTATTGAATTTATTGCTTTATTTACATATTGTAGAATTTAAAAATTATGTATGAAAAATAAACATGTTATTTTTTAAAAATATATTTTAAGTGTTAGTATTATTTTGTTGTTGCTGTTGTGGTTGTTGCATCACTGGAATAAGTATGTCCGACATAGGTTCACTGACGATTGTGAAGGTTAATAATATGTGTTTGGCTACTACCAATGACTAAACGAAAGAGATAAAAAAAAACAATAATTAAAATATTAAAATGTTCAAGTCAATGCAAGTTCAAATTTAAATAAATGTAGGATTTAATAAAGAGAGAAGTCGTTTTGCATTAGCCGCACCTTACCCAGATCGACGTACACATAAGATTTATTAACCTCTCAAACTAATTTAAACTCCACTTTGAGGATTTTGTGGTAAACTTAGTTCCAGTTCACCCTTTCCGAATCGAATTACATAATAACTCCCCAGATGTAGGAAAGACGGAGAAGGAAATACAAACATCTCTTTTTTTCTACCAGCTGAATTAAAAGTTGATCAATAACAGTTAATGTGCGCGAACCGGGACTTATTGTTCATAACGCTCATTTACTTAAACAACGTCATACAATTATCTTGTTTACTCAACTATTGAGAGAAAAATAAAATTTTCGTTTTCCATTAAGTTGTGTGTAAATTTGAAATTTCAAACTTGTTTTCTGGCAAACTGATTTTTTTTTTTTGAGTTTGAGTTTGGATAAATAAGCAATATGTTCATATTTGAATCGTTTCGATTTATGTCGGTTTCTAACATTTGCTTCAATCCGCTTTACTTCGCTTTTGATTCCGATTTGCGTAGACACTTCTGATTTAATATTTTCACTGAAGTAAATGGAAGAGTTCCTATTTTAATATTTTGTGGCGTTTTCTTTTATAAAAATAACGACACAATTTTATACTTTCTCGAACGGAAGGAAATGGATCTAATGATCGTTCAAAAGTGAAAATTTATAAAGACGCAGTACTACACAATTAAAGAACATATATTTAATTCCTTAACTAATATGAACATATTTGCTTAATTCCCAACAATTTGAATCGTGTATTTGTGTATCAAATACACTTTTTGTTTTTTAATTGTGAACGCCCTCTGTGTAGTGTATTAATGTAGAAGAAGAAGAACAAGCTACATACGAATTCTCTCAGAGAGCGTCTCTCTGAATACAACATTTTAAAAACATATGAAATAAAAGTGTAATAGTGTATTTAACTTTTATATGACAATTTCATACAACACTATTGTATTTAATATGATAATACAATCGATACAGAGATACAAGAGGTTTTGTGAATTAAGCAATTGTCTGTGTGCAAAAAAAAACTTGTAGTAGCTTTCTTTAAGAAAAATTTAAATGTATAAAATCTGACTTGCTTAATTAAACTTTTGATACCATCAATAAAAATCAGTGCATTCGTACAGCAAAGTCTATGTAATTTTTGTTGCACGAGTATATTGTCATACTTGTTATCTCGGATTGTTAGCAAAATTCATAATCGGAACTTGATCTCAATATCGAAGGAGACAATAAATTGTCTGCAAAAAATACTAACGGGCCGCCTAATCCATAAACAATTTACATTTTACATACAAAATTAGTTTAATAATCATTTTATAATCAAAAATATATTTTGTATGAATAAACCAACGTAAAACTTCCTCCCATCTGGTCAACTCATTGGAGCTTCCATAATTTCACAACACATTTCACACTTTTTATGCGTCCAATTTCGTTTGCAATCTTCTTCTCAAACTAAAAATTTATATTTAGCTATAAAACAATTGAAAATTATTAAAAATACTAACTTGTTATTGTTCCAAGAGTGTGATTTACCGGAATTGAATGGACGTTTCGACCTCCGAGGTACACATTGTCCACTTATACAATGCTAGTGATTAAAATGATAAAAAATATAAATAATTAAAAATTGGTGGGATATTTACTTAAAACATACCATATCTTCACCACAGGGTGATCCTTCGGCAGCTGGTCCATGGGTTACACCTGCACTCCCGGGATCATTTATTCCATAACAGTATAGCTGTATGCACACATGTGTTTGGTTGTAGAAGGACTTGGTTCCCTTGAGTTTTAGACATTGATCATCGAGTGACATCATTTCGCCGGGCATTGGAATTCCTGTTAAGCTGTTATTGTGAGGACCATCAAGAAGACATTCTCCCGACTGGCTCCTGTAAAGTTGTGGGAATCAACTTTGAATAAGAAATTTATTTTGCAGCTTAAAATTATTATAAATAAAGATACGTATCACATTGCTGTGATCCAGGAGCCCTCTACCGCAAGGAACAGGGTAATTGGTCTTAAACATGTCAATTACCAGTTCTTTTATGCAAATCAGGATATCGCCCGAGAACCTGTATTCTATATCATAAAAACTTATGTTTTATTTTCACACCAGAGCTGTTATCATCGGACGCAACTGTGCTGAAGCAAGGTGATGGAAACATGTACCTTGCATCAGTAGTATGTTTGCCCTACGATTCCCCGACACTAGCACCTACGGCAGAGTTTTAACACCTGGTCATAGAAGCCAAACAAAAAGGCAAGGAAGTACTAATAGGCTGCACTGCCAACTCTCATAGTGCATGGAGAAGTACTAATATTAATCGTAGGGGCGAAGTCCTCATTGCATTTTTTAATACATACTAACGACCTTATTACAGTTAAAACGGGCAATAAGCCAACTCTTGTTAATAGCATTAGGGAGGAGGTATTAGATATTACTGTATGTACGGAAAGCATTATTGACATTATCCATGATTGGAGGGTTTCTGATGAACATTCCTTTTCTGGTCACCGTTATATCATGTTTAAACTGACTCGGCCACCCCGAATCAGATTAGTTTCAGGAATAAAGCAAAAACTGTCTGGAAAAGGTTCGGAAGCTTACTCAGGAATTATTTACGGCAAACATCGTGTGAATGCCTGAAGCTCCAAACACTTAGACGACAGCAGACTTCACAACTTCACGACTTCAAATGAAGTTGGCTTCAAATGCTGCCGTGTAGTCAGCTACATAATTATTTTGAAGGCAGCAGCAACACTGCCAGATATATATTTTACATAAATAAAATTAAAGTTACTGACTCAAAACGTACTAATATCACTTAAAAATGTAAAAACAATTTATTTCATAATTTTAATTTTGTAATGTTATTTTCTTTTTAATATTACGAAAAATTTTAAGCTCTTATTTCTTCCAATTTATATTTATAGTGGCAGCACTGCATTTGCTCTTTGCTGCTCACGAAAATAGAAATTAGTCTAAGTTGGCAGCAGCAGCAAATGCTGTTGTGTAGTCGTGCTGCTGTGATGTCGTCAAAATAATCGTTTTCATTTAAACACATGTATTTTATTTTTGACACTTTGCTGTCTGCTGCCTGCTGTCGTCTAAGTGTTTAGAGCTTGAGTGTGGAAGACATTGATAACAATGTAAATACGATTACTGAGGCTCTAGTTAAATCTGTTGAAGCGAGTTGCCCTCTTCGGGAAAGGAAATCCGCCTATGAAAAGCCATGGATGGCAGGAGAAATTTGCTCCATAGGGAAGGATGCCCGTAGCCTATTTAACAGAGTCAGGCGTAAAAAGTGTATATACTGGGATGATTATCGCAAGAGTCTCAGGGAGGGCAAAAGGCAAGTCCTGGAAGCTTTTTTTAATAGTGTGAACGAAGTCTCGAAAATAAAAAACTTTTTTGGTTGAAGATATAAGAAAAAGGGCAGAAACAATAGAGGAGACCTTATTGTTGCTGATGAGCACACGTTTCCCAAATAGTATGGAGGGATCCACAGTGGAACCGCCACTAGTTGAAAATGTGGATCGCCAGAAGCCAACCACAAAAAATGGCATGGTTAGGAATGCAATAAGTAGCTTCTCCCCTTTCAATGAAAATGAGCCGGATGACATTTTTCCTGCGCTTCTACAGAAAAGTGTAGATACCTTATCACCTTATCTGTTTAGAATTTTGAATGCCTGCGTAAAATTTTCATATACTCCACTACACGCCTGGCAAGGCGAGTTATGCGATTCCAAAGGCTTACAGGCCACAAAGTCTTACTGATTGGGTGCCCCTGTGACTGAGTGGTAGCGATGCTATCCTCTCAGTCCAGAGGTCGTGAGTTCGATTTCGATTACGTCGTAACCGGAAATGAACTGGCGAAAAAGGCCAAAACGTTACGGGCAGTAACTCTAACTAATAAGAAGCCTTTCAAGGCAACGAATATTGAGTTACAAAATTGGCGAGGATGGCCCACAGGACACGATGGAATTGTGATAATATGGGTAATCTAACTAAAGTTCTATGGGGTGACCCGGATGAAGACAAGACAAAGGGACTGCTAAAACTTAACAAGCTCGAGCTAGAAAGTTGACCGGCATCTTAACACAGCACTCTAATATACGAGTTCATTTGGACCGGATTAAAGCCACGAATGACAATGAATGCAGGGCATGCATGGAGGACATGCAGACAATGGAGCACTTCTTTTGTCAGTGTCCAGCTTTCGCCCAGCAGAGATTATGTTATTTTATGGATGACACCTTAGCGGGCATTACCCACATTAGAGGTATTGACTGGAAAAGTTTGAGGTACTGCATGAACGATACTGATTTCTATTTAAAGGTGGGTTTCGTTTTGTTAATTTATATAAGAGCGCACAACAGGCCTATACTGGCTTATGTGTATGTCCCCCGGACATGAACGTAATTGCAAGTTTTTCCAAAAAATATTCTTAAAATAATATTTCCATTTTATGCAGTTTTCATTAGTCCTGTTGGCTGAAGTAGTTAGTGCATTGAGTACCAATCAAATGACGGTCTTCGAGTGGCCAAATTCAATCCGTAACCAGACTCAGTCATATCAACAAGACATAAATTTCTGACATGCATTAGTATCTATGCCAACACATATCATACATACATACTAAATGCTACATAACTTAAGGTAGTTAGCCTATTTAACACCAGATACGCTAAAGCGATGTCATAAAAAGCAACAAAAAAACCCAGCAAACATATTTGGTAAAAGTAATAATTAAGACAAAAAAATAAGCGCTTCAGAGATGCGCCAAAAGAACACAGGGCTTCCTCTCTGCCTTACGAGGATGCAATACCGCAAGCGAGTGACAAAATTAAACACAAACTCTACGTGGCTGGTCGGCTGTTTATACTCAAGCCCTTATAGCCCCTGAAAACCCGCTAAAAACCGCCAGCTGAATAAAAATAATCGCTAATATAACCGCTGAATTTTTTATAACCAACATATATCTTTTTATGGTTTATTGGTAAAAAAAAAGAATAAGATAAATTTTAAGATATATGTATGTATGTTGGAATCTCATATTTCCCCAATAATTGTAAGCAAAACTCAGCCTGCTCTTTAAGTAGTATTTTATTTCCTGCAGAGTTTCCATAGACGAACATCGTACCAGTAAAAAATAGAATCCAAGGGACTATTCCATCTTATAATATTAATGTTTAAGCTGATAGTATATTTCCAACATTTTCTGCGATAGACCCTTATAATAATAATAATAATAATAATATCTTGCCGTTTTGCTTGAAGTATGTATTTGTAAAATATTGTTAAAATTTCCTGATTTTCTGACTATCTGAAATTAAAAAATATGGTTGATAAAAAAAATCTGCGGCTCAATTCACATTGGCTTGAAGTTTAATTTCGAAGGAAAATTTCAATAAAAAAGTCTCTAATCAAAAACAAATTATTCAGAAAAAGTCAATGTTTTGAGAGATTTTGGTTGATATTATGTTTTCCTCATACTCACTGGTCCAATCACCCAGTTTTCGGTTTATTTTTCGTTTGTCTAAAGATTTGTTTACTATTTTTTTGAACGAAAAGAATGATTAAATTGGTTTGCAAATGATTTTAATCTCGAATTAAATTTCATTCACTAAAACTGAGCATTGTTCACTTTTATACTCATATTTATGTATATACATATGTGTTTTTATTTTTAACCCTTTAAAGTTTCACATTGTACTACACGACCACAATATTTCAATTTTTTATTTGCAAAAAAAGTGACGTTAGTTTCTTTTCGCTGTACGTGTTTATATCAAAAAAAAACTCAACATAAATACCAGGGTACGTGTTGCATAGCTGCGTTCAAATACTTTATTTTGATTAAATATCTTTCTTTATAGGTAAGTTTCAGAAAAACGCTGAAAATCCGTCAACTAATAAATTCTTCCGGTAAAATTCTCGCTGGTGGTTTTTTAAATAGACTTGCCGCTAATGACAACAAAATATAGTCATATATAGCGGGAAAACCGCCGTTTTGGCAACACTGTACGTAGAAAATATTTTCGTGCAAACCAAACACTTTTTTTATTTTTCAAAAACTTAAAAATATTTCTAAGCAGCGATGGATTTTTGTTTAATTTTGATACTTTGAGAACTTATTTATAGAAAATTTTGCGCGTAAATTGTAATTCATTCTGGCTATTGCTGTTTATTAATCGTAAACTATTTTCGTAAAACAGGTACGTTTTTTTACTACTTTTATGCGCGCACTATTTGCAAATAAATTAACTCACTGTTTATACAACATTTTAAATGTATAAAAACTTGGTAGAACTTCCATGGAAATGTTACTTATATTTGCAAGAAAATTGTGTAAATGTGTAAAATAAAAAATAATAATTTGTTTTTATGGTAATTTTTTCTTCTATCAATGTTTTTTTGTGCATTATTTTATCAATTTATAGTTTTTTATTAGCAAAAATTTTTAAGTGTGGCAACCTCAAGCATTCTATTTGCAAATAGTGAGTTAAACGTAAATAGTTTTCTGAATTAGTAAGTCCCAATAAAAACAATAATTTACAGTTTTATTTGCAAATAAGCCGTGCGTATAAACGTAGTATTTATTGTCTTTCGTATTCGCTTGAAATATTCGCATACTTTAGCGAATGCAAATAGCAAAATAAGCGAATAATTTGCGAATGCGAACATTCGTTACATCCCTAAGTTATAAGTCTATACTGTTTCAAATAGTACATGTTTTTAATAAAACTTACTTTAAGAAAGCAATGAAATTTTGCTCCGTACATGTTGACCAAAGGAATGAATTTGGGTTGTTGTTAAATTTACCCATTATATATCCATCTCCAGGTGGACAATTTAACGATCCAGGTGTTGGTGGAAAATAGTATGAATCCTCACCATCATGAGGACTACTAAGTCTAAATGAAAAAGAAAAACAAAAATACAGTAAACTTGCAGAAACGTGGAAACATTTAAGTACGAAAAATTTTAACTTTTTAAAATGATTTTATTATATACATATGTAAGCTATGTATGGATATTATATTAATTTTTGGAATCTCAGCAAAACCGATATATCGATACATCGATTCTTATTTACGAGTATCGCATTTCGATACTTTTAAGAGCTCTATAAGTTTTAGCCGTTTTTTAACTTAACGATATTGGCAGCACTACCAGTGATGCGAGAAAAAAAGAGAAATTTCATAATAACAGCCTAGGTCATGATACAATAATATAAAGGTAAAACCAATCTCTCTTTTCGTCGCCATATTAACCTTTTGACGTTTATCCTGATTATTTTTTACTCTCAAAAATAATGCTACCGTATTAATTTGTAAAATCCGAGTTTTTTGATTACTTTTTGACTGTTATGCTTTTTTAATTAAAAAAAAATGTTTTACAATAATAATATTGAAAAATTCATAACTTTTGCATTAAAAGTTATTAAATAGATATTAATATAAATATATAATAAATAATTGTAATTTGCGTAAAAAATAAATGTTGAGCAATGAGCTGCATATACCACAATTGCAATAATACCAAGCCTTTCAGCAAAGGCACGAATATCAAGTTTTTTCAATTTCCTTCAATTCCATATATGCGGCAGAAATGGAGAGAAGTGTGCAATATAGATGATGGTTTACTGCCAAAAAATCCTTTTATTTCTTCTGTTCACTTCCGTGAAGAGCATATTAATATAAAAAATCATTGCATCCGTTTTAGCCTAAGTGCAATTCCTCTTTAAAGGTATCTGCCATATTAAATACATGCATTACATTATTGCTTTGAAGCAGTCTTGTCCACACGTACACTTTCACATTCTGGGATTCTACTCCGTATTTCGAAACGAAAGAAAATGCTTTCGAATTTTAGTGTTGTTAACATTATTCTACTAAACTAGCTATCATTTAATAAGTACTTTTCCACGTGGTCTACTCTGTAACTAAAAATAAAAGAAATGCTTTGGAATGTGTATGTATGTTAGTATTATGGAAGGTTAGAAAGGGTGGTGCTAAAACACACCTCCAATCGTATACCAAGTTGGTTCCATTGAATTACAGAATAGAACCCCTGGTATTTACATTCGGTATAAGTGCATGTAATGCAAAGAACAATTTGTATGCATGTAATCTTTTTGCATTATTTTTATATAAAGACATGATAATAAATCATGTTTTCAAACATAGATGTTCTTAAGAATGATGTTGCATCCCTAGCCGTGAGCCTTTTTTATTATCAGGTGAATTAAATAAAAATCAAACATTTGCTTACTTTTGTAGGTCATATTATACGCAAATTTCGTTATCCTGATGTTCAATTGATACAATGTTTAAAAAAATATGTATTAAACTAAAATTTCTAAACTCAAATTACACATTTCAAAAAGCATTCCTAAATAAAAGTTACCATTATATGTATGTGGCAACGTTTTCCTCTCTGTTTACAAAAAAACAGTATTCACATAATTTGGGTAAAAGTCATAATTAATTTTAAACGTCAAATGTGGTTTTACCTTTATATTATTGTATCATGGCCTAGGCGCATTTACTTAATAAGGAGTACACCACACGATAAACGTATAGTCAGCAGAAATAAAAAATTAGTTAAATATTCCTAAAAACAATCAGCAAATCTAATTGTATTTTTAATACAAGTTGATAAAAAAATTTCGACTCAAGAAGTTGTCACAAAAATCTTAAAAATATATTAAATAATCTACTTACACATGGCCCAATTCATGAGCAGCATAAATGATGCCACTATAACCACCAGAATCATTAATGATAAGAACGCTTTTCACTTCTTCTAACATGTGATTTACCAAACAAGCTCCACTTATTGTACCGGATCCTGATTTTATTGATATTTATGAACGCAGATGAAAAAATAAAATAAAAATTTTAATATGGTGTGTTAACAAAAATAAAATTATTATTAAATAAATGCAGAAAACTATTTGCAGATTGCAGAAAATACAGAAAAGATATGTGTATACGAGTATTTCGTTTTTTTCGAAATCACATTTTTGAGGTTTTTTCTTGTAGTTCACTTGCAGATGTTCGTATACCTTTAGCTATAGTTAAATGATAAGAATATCAAATTTATACCCGCTTAAAACCCCAACCCCTAACTATCTAATTTATTTCTTAAGTCTTATTAAGTTTTTTTTACTTATCCTGTCAATAAAAAATAAACACTAACAGCCTTATTTATAAAACTTATTAAGGCTTTAAAAAGGTTTTTTTAAACAAATTTTCATACAAAATTTTTCTTAAAAAGTCTTTATAAAGCCTTAATAATTTTTTATAAATAAGGCCGTAAAATACCAAAAAATATTTAGATTCAGTGAAATAAAACATTTTTATATGTGTTACCTAACATAACGTCTACAACTACGATTAACCCTGAGATAATATGTGAGAAAACGTCGGCAGAATAACAAAAATAAAATGCCGACATTTCTCTTCATCTTATACAAATTACGTTGTCAATTTAACTTTTCTTAAAACATTTCATTTTATGAAAATTCTCAACGAGTTAACATGTTTTATTTTTGCATAATTAGTTATTTTATTTTCACTTTTTCACACAAACTTTAATTTATAAATCAATTAAACACATTTAAACATATAAAATCCCAGAAAATTTGTCCAAAACATAGTTTTTCATTTATTTTAATAAATACTCACACATGCATACTAATTTATTTTCATGTACGTGTGTTTTATTTATTTATTAAACATAATAATGCAAAGTAAATTTGCATAATATGGTGTTGCAGAAATATGGGCGGAGTAACGTAGACCATATGCCCAAGATGGTATTAACAGTATTTTATAAGGTTTTGTGACTGACTGTACACGACCTATGCCTTCACATAGGAAGTAGGCAACGTGGTTGTTAAAGAAATTCCACAAAAAACCGCAAGATTATACGGTTATCCGTGGCAGATCAGTCAACCAGTGCGAGCGAGACGAAAAACTCTCGAAGGCCAAACAACAAACACAAGCCTGACCGCACTTAAGAAATAATTACGATGACGCGAGAGATGTTCCCCAACCCAGAGCTGCTTAACGACTGACGTGTGTTTTTTGACAATTCATCGCAAAGATTGTTGTTATAGGATTTTTTTAAACAACGCTCTCATAAAAAATCTTATAAGATTGGGATAACACTAATTTGAAGTCTACACTTAACATAATTCGCTCTGCGATTGAATTTGACGATCTTATCTTACATATTATGTTAGGTGTAGACCCTATGTATAGTGCTATGGAAAATCTATGTCAATCATTAAAGCGAATTGTATTCTATTCTATTTATGCGTTACACGTAAAGTCACCGACTTTGATTAGCACTACAGGTAACACATACAAAAATAGTTTAATTAACAGAATGATCTGAATTAACTGAATTATTAATTAAAAATTTTTAGCGCTTATTTTTTAATTCGGTTCGGTTTTAACATCTTTTACATTTAATTTTTTAAAGTCAATTTAAAAATTTCAGGAGCGTGTTCACGCGCACTTTTACAAACATTAGTGGCCTCTCTAAATGTAACATATCGTCACGTTCAGAGCTCAAGGTGTCTGCCAACTTTCATAAAAATCGGTCAGGTAGAAAAACGTGATACATAATATTAAATTTTAATTGGCATTTCCCTGTCCAGCACAAGACTTTTGGTGCGTTCGTAAGTCATGTTTTAGACTTGGCAGTTTTTTTTTCCTCAACTTTTGATTTTATAATGAGAAATAAAAAGATAGATGTGTAAAAGGTATATATTACTTTCTTAACTCTCTCATACAAAATCAAAAGTTGAGCAACTAAAACTGAAGAGTCTAAAACTTGACTAAATTCAGCAAACTTGATCAGCTGTTGCACATACTTTGCAACTGCTCAACATCTGTGCCCAGTTGACATTTTTGAACAAACTTCAAAAAAAATTTTAATTGGCAAGTAATTTTATTTAAGAAAATTGAGATAACAAAAGTGAAAATTTTATTTTTAATTATAGTAAGGAAAAGATTTGAAAGAAAATCAAAGCTGCTTTTTCTTATAAGAACACAATTGGCTGTATGAATTAGACAACTGAAATAAAAACTCTCCTTTGAAACAATAAAAAAAGGTCTGTTCCAGATGCATAACAAAACATTCCGAACTAGTACAGCTATCCAAAAGCGTTCCAGAAATGAGAAATGAGAAAGTAATTTGTTTCATTTTCTGTACAAACTATTACGAACTTTTCCTTCTGTGTAAGTTCGGACAAGTATTAAATAATCAGCTGTTTTTTGTTTACATACGAAACTGTAAAGTTATTCAGAAAATTTACAAATATAGGAAAAAGTTTTTATATTCAAATTTATTAAAAAGCAAAATGGAAGGTGTTATGAAAAAATTTAAAAAAAAAAAGTTGTAATATTACAAATATTGTAAAATATAATTAAAAATTTAATTACAAAATAAAAATATTTTTTGTAGGTAAAATTTAAAGTTGTATTATATTGGCGATATAAATTTGAAAATAAATCTGACAACACTTGTTCAGTGACCAGTAACTGAACTTTCCTACAACAACTGACACAAAAGGACACTAACGCACATCAGAAAAATGTGTGGTGTAGTTATTTTAATGACTGTTGGATATAGGGATTGAACGCAGTACCTTCGGGTGTTTGTAGTCAACGTGCTAACTACTTAAAAGTTTACCCCGTTTACACGTTTAAAAACCATGTGTTCAAGTGTGCTTTAAAACCGGTCTTTGTATGGAAATTTTGAGATTAAATCATAAATTTATAAAATTACGCTCCCAGATACGAAAAGGTAAATGAGAGGTTTATTAAAACTTGTACGAACATTTTATTCATAACAGAAACATTAATGGAAATCAGTGCCTCGTTTCTGTAAGGAATGTGAAAACTTTTCGAATCGAAAAAATTGTTATCGTCCTGTGATGTAATTATTTAATTTTTCTCGATGGGAGAACTTCTCACAAGTTACAGAAATGGGGCACGTGATACAATTGTACTTTTTCTGATGTATTTTGGAATTTTTTTTTTGATATTTTAAATAAATTTTTTTTAGAAATTTGACATTTAATATAATATAATAATATAAATACTTCACATAACTTAATATATTATTTACTACTTTTATTATTATTATGTAATTCTATTCTATTAACTCAAAAACTAATTTTCCATCCCTGATCAGATATGATAAACAAGGCTTCAACAGTTGTACTTCCTTGACCATAAAATTGTATTTATGTGGCTTAAGCGGCCCATACACTACAACAGCATGCATGCGCAATCAAGTGTTTGTGCCAGCGGTTGGGTCGTGTATGGGCATTTTGTGTGATTGTACGTGTTGCTGTAGTGATGTCAAATAGAGTTTGATATTTTGCTGATGGTACAAGCTTGCTGGTGTAGTATATGGTGAAATTAGCTCAGTTGAGCAAAGTTTTCATGGAGTAAACATGCATTTAAAAAATATTATTTATTGAAATATAATTTTTTTCAATGGAAAAGAGAATTTTAGCTCTTTAGTTATACATAGCTGCTAATTTTAACAACATACCAATAGTAATTGTAAGAATTTTTTGTCCATAGACTGAAAAAAATAAATAAATTGTAGCAAAAACTGTGTCACTATTCATAACCACCCTTACCGCAATTTTGTAAAAAATGAATATTGTACCAGTTTGTTGGTATAATGTGTGCTTCGAGCATGAATGCTCAATCGCTTGATAGCGCGTGCATGCTGTTGTAGTGTATGGGCCGCTTTAATCAAAGAAAAATAATAAATTAAGAAAATATGCTTTCTTTTTCCATAAGACATACATACTAGTGATGTACGAATATTCGTATTCGAATTGCCGAATATTCGGTTATTTTTAGATACTCGTATGCAAATCGCCAAATTCAAGCGAATACGAAAGCGTATATTTTTCAAAAAAAAAAATTAATAAATAAATGCATAAATCTGAAATGAAAATTTAAATAAATGACTAAAAATTTTACTTTGTACGAATCCATTAAATTGTTTATAAAAATGTTTGCTTTGTATCATTTTCAAATATGACAATCTTATGACAATCAGAATGAATAAAATCAATTCATACCATGAAAATCTTATGGGAAATCGAAAAGTGTGATCCGCAACTCTCATCATTAATATTATGAGGTGATATTTTAACAGGCCTATTTTTTACATAAACAAAAGTTTTAAAACTGGTTCTGAAAAAAAAACGAATTTTTTTTCCTTGAACCACCCTAATAATGTAGATATGTATGTATAAACTGTAATAGATTTTTTAATAAAGAAATATAAATTTTTCGAGTTTTCTTATACATAAATAAATAAATAAATAAATAATTATATAATTTGTAAACAAAATTGCTGTTTGGATGATTGTTGCAAGTAAAAATTTTTAACAATTTTCTGTCCCTCAATTTCTTAGTCTCTTTTGATACACTCTCCCCGAAAACTTTTTGAGTTAAAGAACACTTTTCAGTAACAATTGTTACAAATTCATGGTATGCGGTCTCCACCTGACATAAAATGACTAACTTTAACAACAACTTCAAGTTAATGTTAATTCCTAATTTACACTATGCAAGTCTTAATGCTAAGCTAAGACTTGCTTATTGCTAAGCTGATTAGTTTGTTAGGAGAGAGACGAGGGGAAAAGAAACTTTTATGTTCCCCTCGTCTCTCTTTTCCTCAACTAGTCAGCTTAGCAATAAGACTTGCATAGTGTAAATTAGGACTAAGTAGATTGCTCAAGTTATTGCTTTATTTCAAGTTATAACATTATTGTTAGTGCATTTGTTTTAACAATTCAGTTATAACGTCTAGTTACAACAAAATTTCATGTCAGGTGGTGAGTAACAAATTTTTAGTAAATGAACACAACTGTAGAAAATCACATTTGGCAAAATAAAAATGATAAATATAAAGAAAAAACAGAAAAACAAAAACATTAAAAATGTCATTTCGTTATTCACTTTTCGTTCTTGTTTCCTTGCTGGCATTTAAGTATAATGTGATTTGTTGAACGTGTGTGGAAAATTTCACATGAACAAATACGTGTGTGGAAAGCTTTATACAGTAAAATTCCAAACTGCACACAATAAATTTAAATTTTTCTTTTCACAAGTATTTTTTTCCTTTTATTTTATTTCTGTTATCTAATATTATGTACTTATGTCTTACCTTTAACGTAGCGAACACAGGTTTCGTCCTTTTTTTTGCACAGGTTAAGTCTAAATTAAGAAGTTTATAAGTTAAAAAGTTTTTATGATTTAGAATTTAAAATAAAATAATATGTTGTTCTGTCTATCTGGATCCAAAGATAGCTTTAAACTAATGATAGATAAATGGGGGTATCGAACAAGCGATATTTCGCAGATCATAATTGGATACTTTTTGAGGTCAGGCGACAGGAAAATCCCAAAAAAAAATTTTTAAACCCTTGAAGAAGTAATTGGAACCAGTTCAAAGGAATTCTGAATCACAAAATAAAAAAGGTACCTAAAAAGGACTTTTCGAGTCCCTCACTTTAACAAAAATATTTTTAAAGCTTTCGAGATTTCTTGCCTGTTAACAAAAAATTATTTGCAGCTTCCATCCATAATGGAGTTTGGAGCTCCCTAAGCTCCAGCTGCGAAAATAAAGTGTGGCAGCCATATCACGACGAGTTAAAATCATAAAAGAATGTTTAAAAAAAGTTCATGGAGAAAGTACTGTAAATGAATGAATGAATAGAAAATACTGCAGATTCTGCAAGATACTGTAGAGTCATGGCCAGTACCACTCATGCCCAAGTTTCGCTAAAAGGGCTGTTGGCTCCTGGTCAAATTCCTCGCAGAAGCATTCTTCTCGCCAAGTTTCAAAGGAATCGGATAAGCAGAAGTGTTTGGCCCCGCCCACTTTTTAACATAGGATTAAGTATTTTGCAGAGATGAAGGTGTGTCCAAGTTTCGTAAAAATTGGTAAAGTACAAGCACATGAAATATGTATATTAAATTTTAATAGAAGTGTCCATGCCCACTTTTTTTAATTGAAGGTGTGTGCCAAGTTTCGTAAAAATCGGTTAAGTACAAGCACATTAAATATAGTATTAAAATTTAATAGGCGTATGCCTGCCAACTTTTTTATGCAAGCTTGTGTCTTTTTTTGAGCTCAGGGTGTGTGCCTAGTTTCATAAAAATCGATTAAACATAAGCATGTGAAATATAATATAAAGTTTTATTGTGCGTGGCTCCGCCAATTTGTTCAAGTTCGAGATTGTGTCGCTAGGAGAGACCAATGTGTTGGATAAGTTTCGTAGCAATCGGATTAGTAAAATATAAAATCTAAGAAAACATTTAGTGGGCGTGTCGCGTGTACTTTTTTACACTGGGACTAAATAGCAGATATACCATCTCAGACAAAAAAGGAATTTGTGAAATCGGTCCATGAGGTACCGAGCTATGAAAAAAGATACAGACGGATTGATAACATTAAAATTTTTTGAAATCGGTGAAAAATATTATATTTGATTTATTCTGTAATTATGCGAACTTACCTTGTCATTTGTACAGCTATGTCATATAGAGGAAGAGTCCTGTTATGGTACAAATATTTACCCATATCTTCTAACGCAGCTTCATAATAAATGACATTTTCACGAGTATTTTTTTCCAAGTAGGGTAAATCGGAACGTGACTAAAAGCAAAGAAAAAAATAAAGGGAGCATTATTATAACATTTGAATTTAGTCATAAACATAAATTTATCTTCTCATATTCTAGCTTAACCTTTACAGCTAGACAATCTATATTGTGGTTAACTAGTTTGTAATTTAATTTGAAATCTTCTTCACAAGAAAATATTAAAATATAAAATGATTTTATTAAAATTAATTTGATGTATTTATGCTTATAATTAATTAAATACAAAATTTTAAACAGATATAAACGAAACACTAGGCATCGTCTTGAATTTGAACACTTTCATCCTCAGGATTCCCAAACAAAAATTTATGTTATCCAAAATAAGTCTCAAAGCTTCTAAACTTGTAAGCAGTGTGTGAAGATAAAAACTTTCATATTACGTGAATAATTTTGTTTATGAGCAAAACCACAACAAACATTTATCTTTGTATATCCATCAATAGGTCAACTGTGTCGGTTATAAACGGTCTTCCAATATGGACTTTCGAACCCACACAGTTGCTTGCGGCCATATTGTTTAAGATACATCTGTCGCATTGGCTGCCATTTATTCATATAGCGTTAAACAACACGTATGTATAAGTGATAAAATTGTTTTAACCAAATGGCTGTTCTGGTTGTGGTGGCGATAATCGTCCTACCGAAAGGACTATTCGCAGCTCGCTTTTTCAGTAAATAGTCAACCAACACTCATACCTCGATAATAGTGTGCTTTGCGCTGTATCCGTCTAAAATTCAACTCAGGACCCTGGAGCAGTTGGAAACTTACCCTTACCCAACTTCAGCGATGAGGCAAATTTCTGTATGAATGGGAATGTTGGCAAACGAAATTGTCACATTTGGGACGATACCAATTCACATCAGATCCAAGAGCGTCCAATACCCCTAAAAAAGTCACACATTTCTACACTACTACATTAACCAACGGCTAGCACTACAAGTCGATTATTATTAATTTCTTTTGGTTAGAATCGGATGATATGGACAACAACTACATGTGCTTTAAACAGGACGATGCTAACCGCCACAAAGCTCAGCTCATGTCGCATTCAACATTCTCCCTGGTTCAGGCCTGGCAAGAGCCTGTCATTTCACTTGGATGTGATGAAATGGCCATCGAAATCTTGTCATTTGTGTAGTCTTCCAGACCTTCTCATATTCCGTACGTAATTGTATAGATAGACCTTTCAATCGAATACACACTTTGTTTTATTTAAATTTAAAGATAGCAAGTGATTAAAGAAAGACTCTTTATTAGTCAAGATTGACTAGCTAGAGTGTATATTCATCAAACGTAACTAACATGTATATCATCATTGATTAGCAAAATGCAATAGAGTGAGCATTTCATAAGTATATGTACCTATCAAAAAATATGATGGCTCGTCTCAAGCTTTGCTAAGAGCACAAAAATTGGTGTGAGAAAGAGGGTTATATGGCCAAATGAAAACTAAATTAAACGTTTTCAGGCTAATGGTAAGAACTACTACTGGCACAGTCCTTATGAAACTTTGAAACAGCACCAAGTGGAAAAAAACCATGAAACATTGAGGTGGAAGCTTTATGATTTGGGCCTACTTAACTTGGTGCTGTAGTGTGCTATGATTTCATTATTTTAAGTCAACCGCAATGGCATGAATGCACTAGCTTACAGGTATGCAATATCACCTCGTTAGCTCAAATTATACCCAAAACTCAGAAGGCATTTGGTACGTTATTGTGTGCCGCTGACCATTGTATTGGCACTTAAGGAATGCACAGTCATGCATGGGCAATACATACTTAGTATTTGTTATACTGGGATATACCTCAAGATAGAGGTCCATAGCTCGCTTTTTGCGCTTTCTATGCATCTGTCAAAAAAGTGAAACCCATGTAATAGTATGTGACAAGTTACATTGCAAAAAGCAAAGAACGCGTAGGGGCGTTGAAAGCAAAAAGTATGTCTACTTTCTTCTTTTGTACGCGTTACAAGCACCATGAAAGAAAGTCAGCTGTTCTTGAAAGCTAAAGATGTTAAATAATACTTTATTTCTTACGTAATCGATAAATATTATTTTTGCCTTGGATAATTTTTTTCAATTAAAAAATTTCTTAGTACAAAAAAAACTTGTTTAATAAAATATGTGAATATTTTCATTAATGCTATGTATTTTAATTAACTTTTCACCACACTTTTCTTAAGGTAGCTGATCAAAACAAAAATAAAATGGCGCATGAAAAGCAGTGCATGTAAATCAACGCGAACAAAGTATAGAATGAAACAAACGCGCTAAACGCTAGCTATGGACCTCAACCTTTAAAGTTTAATGTAAATATAGAAATAAGATCAGTCGTTAAGCAGCTCTGGGTTGGGGAACATCTCTCGCGTAATCGTAATTATTTCTTAAGTGCGGTCAGCCTCGTGTTTGGTGTTTGGCCTTCGAGAGTTTTTCATTTCGCTCGCATTGGTTGACTGATCTGCCACGGATTACCGTATAATCTTGCGGTATTTTGTAGAATTTCTTTAACAACCACATTGCTACTTCCTATGTGAATTCATAGGTCATGTACAGTCAGTCACAAAACCTTTTATGCAAATTTAATTTGTATATGTTTAATAAACAAGTAAATAATAAGAAATAAGATATTGAGGGTATTATTTATTAATCATTTTATAATCTAGGTTCTTCTCATAATTAGTATATGTAATTGTAATTGTTTAAAAAAACTGCAGTCGAAATAGCAAAAGTCGTAAACGTTTGCTATTTCGATTTAAACTAAAAAATCACACGAATAGAGAAGTCCTAAGTGCACAAGCAATATAACAAGGTACTTACAAGGACTACCTATAGATTCAATGCTTTTTATTTTTTAGATTTTTATTTATTCCTCACAAAATAAAGAGTTATTTTGACTTTTATTTATTCCTCACAAAATCAAGAAAGAGTTATTTTGTGACTTTTATTTATTCTTCACAAAATAACAGTTACCTTCTGATTTTTATTTTTTTCCTCAAAAAAAATAAATTTTTAAAATGAATAAACTATAAAAAAAATTAATTTAATTTAACATATAAGAATTTTTTTTACAGACTGGCGATAAATTCCATTTTAAAAATTAAGCAAAAAAAATAAAAATCAAAAGGTAACTCTTACTTTGTGAGGAATAAATAAAAGTCACAAAATAACTCTTATTTATTTATTTATACAAATTTTGAAAATGATACCACAAAATGACAACACAAGAAATGCCAGATAAGTATGTAATACAACTATACACTAAAGTCCAGCACAAGACGATTTATAAGACCTTTCAGGACATGAGACATTTTTCAAATGCTTTACTACAGCGAAATATTCTAAACAAAACGCAAGACATTTGTTTCAGTTATTTGCCTTGCCAACAGTGTTGTTTAGCGTTTGTTTTAGAATATTTCGCTGTAGTAAAGCATTTGAAAAATCTCTCATGTCTTGAAAGGTCTTATAAATGGTGTTGTGCAGGACACTACTATACACTCACTATGTCATGTTTTAAACTTGGCAGTTTTTCTTGAAGCAGTTCTCTTCAATTCTCGATTCTTTATTTACTGCTCGATTCTTTACTTACTGACGGTTTCTTGTTCAATTTTCCTATTGTTTTAATGCAGCGAATGAAATGAAAAAAGAGAATTGAAGTAACTTTTCTGTACAAGCAAGGCAGTACCCCTCTTTTTTCTTTTCTCCCCTCTCTTCCATAAACTCAGACTTGCTTCAAGAATAATTGCCGAGTCTAATGGCCTATTTCCCCCCGTGCGAAAGAAAACGTTCGACTTGCAATTTATATTGAAAACAACAATAAAATATGAAAATTTGTTTTTGTTTTCAATATAAATTGTAAGTCGAACGTTTTCTTTCGCAGGTGGGAAATAGGCCATAAAACATGAGTATTATACGATGTGCGTGAAGATAAGTTTTAAAATGTATAACACTAGACACAAACGTCTTCTTTAACAGAGCTCTGTTAACACAAAATCAGAACTTTGTTAACTAATAATAATTAGTTTTTTTCCCACAAAATGGACTTGATACCCAATTTTTTAAGCAAAATGAACCAGAAAATTTAAACACAAAAAATCCATATCTTAACCCACAGTCATAATATGGTTTTTAGTATTTTATTTTTAAATCGTAGATGGGGTAAAAAAGAATATTGGAGGAGACTCCTGGACGCCTCTAGATCAATGTCCCATGGTTTTTACAAAAACATGCTTTTATGACTTTCGACTATTGAACATTGATCTAGAGGCGTCCAGGAGTGTCCTCCAATATTCTTTTTCACCCCATCTTCTAAGATTTTTTAAAAAAATGACCAAAATAATTTTTCAAATTTAAAATTTTATTTTTTGAAATTATGCTGTAATTTTTGCAAAAACTGGCTTTTATGACTTTTGACTATTGGAGTAAACTTGCATGTTCAACCTTATTTCGCACTAAATAAATATGTGATAGAAATTTTATTCCTTACCGGTAAAGTGAACAGCCAATTAATTGACTGTCATTTTCCTTGTAGGAAATATCCTAAAATAGAAATTATAACTTACTTTTGCTATGATGACATCAGAAATGGAAATGCTTATTTTCAAAGTCTTCAGATCTTGAAATCTCATATCTACACCTTTCCAGAATTTCATCACATAGTCGCGCACCTAAAATAAAAAAAAATTATTTTAGTATAATAAAATAAAAGTTTTTTTGAAAACAAAAACTTCACAACAAGTGAACACTTTTGAAATATTTTAATAATTTATTTTCTTTATTTTAAATCTGTTATTTGCGAAAAAAATATGTATTAACATTCATATCATGGCTGTTTGAGATTTCTTTTTTGCTTACCTTCTCTTTATCTTCATAGACTAAATAAAGGTCATAGTCTACAAATACCAAAAGTTGTATGTAGTAATTATTATTCTCTTTGGAAACTTCAGCAACTTGTCCCTTGTGACCAAATGTGTTTGAAGTTGGAAAAGCTTTAAGGAAAGACAAAAAATAAAAATTAATATACTACATATTACAAATGTAATTTTTTATGTTTATAATAAAATACAAATATCGTTTTCTTAAAGATGTGTCTCAGGATGTCGGCAATCATTCAAAACAAAAAACTTTTTTTAATTTTTTTCGACATCGTGCGAGAGGCCATTAATAACTTGCAGCGAAACTGGCTTCCCACGGGCCCAATCAAGGCACATCAATCAGGTACCCGCGTTTCTACAACAAAAATTACAACAGCAATAACCACATGTATGTAGTTTGTTGGTATATATGGTATATATTACCATCTTACTTTTCAAAACAGGGTAGCATCGTCAGATTGTATGTTTCTTATAGGAAATGTCAAACACCATACAAAAAAAAGCATGTTTTTAAGCTTAAACCTACACAATCCAAATTTGACATTTGGCTTGGTATAATGACATTAGTCACCTGGCGTAATGCTGCCACCTAATAAATACGCCTTGGGTCCAATTTCATACTTTACAATGTAATAAAATTCTCTCATAATCATGACAAAGAGTTTTGCCAGTTTTTTTCTAGAGTTTATTCCCAATTTTTGATATGTCATCCCCAAAAATCCCCAAATTGAATTTCTTTGACTGAAATGTTTTCTTTTGTGAAAAAAATATTTTTTTTTAATTTTATTTAAAAAATAATAAGGGTTTTCATGAGAACTCTTAAAATTCCCATTTGTGCAATTGGTCAAACTTGCGAGACTTGTTTCATGAAGCCCCTTTTAACCTTTTGTGCAAACAACTAATGTAAATTTGAAAAAAAACGTAAAAAAATTAATTAAATAAAAATAAAATAATAAAATTTAAAGAAATTTTTAATTAAAAAACATATTTATAAAAATAAAACAGTGTGTGTGTGTGTGTGTCTAAAAGTGCCTGAAGAAATATTCGTATTCGCGAATGTATGTATAAGAAAAATCTAGCATGAAGTTAGCATAAGTGGCATAATTTAACATGAAATTAACAAGTTTTTCCGCATAACTTCACATTAAAAATCATGGTAGAATTTCATAGTAGGTTAAAACTACATTATGCACGGATTTTTTAAATCAAATTGTATGGACGAACTCGGTACACCCAGTTCAATTTTGTCACTGTAACTGCCAGTTCAAACACATAAGGCTGTTAGCATTGAAAATTGTTACATAGTGTCCACACCTGAGGAAATTATATCATGATGAATGTCAAATTAATATCATGATAAAAATTCATCACGTATATACTCGATTTATTAATATTATGGTATAGTTATGATATAATCATCAGAGCTCACGGCCTGATGAATTCACCTTGATATCAAATGTCATTTTGTATGTTAGTGTGCATTTAAAGTTTATTTATAAAACAATTTTCGTTTAAAAAAGGCGATACAATAATAATGTATGACCAAAAAATTGAACAACACCAAAATTAATTATTTTTCGCAAGTATTTTTCATATATTTGTTTGATTCATCATAATAATAAAATCATCAACGTCTACCCCTTTGTGTTGATATTAATGAAAAATTACAGTTACTCTGCCGACGTTATATTACGAGTTATAATATAAAATCATCAGGTGTGGACACTATGGTATGACCTGCTTTGCGAGTGGAAGGCTTTCAGCTGTCTATTACGTAAAACTCGAAGTTCCCTATCTCAAATTCTGTATAATTTTTACAAGATTACAAATCATTTAGCTTACCTTTATACGAATTTCCATAATTTCCATTATAATTGTCAATCTAGAAAAGAGAAAAATTAACATACACAAGTATTATTTATCGATCGATATCGAATGTTAATATAAAATATTTATAATATTGATATTTATAAATGTAATAAAATAAAAAATATATACATATTTTCAAGTACAACATATGTATGTACATATGTGCTTAGTATTTGGATTTAAGATCTTTAAATTTAAACTAAACTTTAGTTACTAAAGTATGCTAATGACTTCCCCGACTGCACCCAAAATATTTTATGCTTAAAAATACGAAATATGTCCGGAATTTAATTTTTGTGCAATAAACGAAAATTTTTATTTATTTATTTATTTTATTTATTTATTTTTTTGTATGTTCAAGTCCTATACAACAAGAATTAATCTTATATTTACAGTAGAGGAAAGTAATATCCAATTTTGTACGAAAATGTTTGCAGATTATGCAGAAAAACAAAAAACAGAAATACAGAAAACTCTGTATGTCGAAACGAAAGAAAATTCTTTCGAATTTGACTGTTATTAATATCGAAATTCGGAAGCATTTGCTTTCGTTTCGAATTACAGAGTGGAACCCCAAATTTCGTAATTTTACAAATTTCGTATAGTTACAAAAGCTATTGCGTACAAATATTTTCGTATATAGTACCATATTTTTCGTTTATTTTTATTGAATTTAGAAGAATATAAAACCTTTTGTTTTGTTGCAGCAGTCTAAAAGCGCTTACATATGTATATGAAAGAGATGGCTAAATTGGTAACAATAAGATTTGCTATTCCGTTCTTATAATTCTTGCAATGTTGTTGTAAGTTGTCGGGTCTAGTTGGTGGTCTATGATATCAATCAAACAGTTGTAATTTTTGTTTTACACGAGTGTTACCTTGTTTACATTTAGCATTTTTTCATGAAATTTCATGAATTTTGTCGCACGCAACTTTTTCTATTTGCTAAATGTAGCGATATAAAAGAAAATATTATATAAAAAAGCACGCAGAATGAATCTCTGATGCATTTTTGGCAACGCCTTTGATATAAGTTTCTCTTCCAGGTCTCCTATTGAAAAATAAAAAATGTTCATGCAACTAATTTCATGAAAAAAATGCCGAATGTAAATTAGGTATAAAAATAAATTAAATTTTAAATGAAAATATATATAACAAAAATTAAAAATTTTAAAAACCCCCGAATATTTCTAGAAAAGATGTGATATCTTCTAAGCGGCTGGACCGATTTTATAAGGTCGATCAAGCCACCTTTCAAACAGAAAAAACCAAGTCAAAATCGGTCCAGCCGTTTGGTCTGTACGTGGACACGGACAGACACACACTACAAACTTATAACACCCCTTTTTTTGGTCAGGGGTTAAAAATAGAAAATGAATAAAAATTACAAACAAAAATTTCGCAAGGAATGGCTTAGTATCCTAAAAATGTAAAGGCTGAAAGCATAATGCATTAAACACATTCACCACAGCAGGCTACACGAACACACGACTTCAAATGCCGCTAGCAGCATTTTTCGCCTCGTAGCCAGCTACTTAATTTTTTTTTAGAGACGGCAGCAGCACCATCTGCACCTCATATTTAAGTACAAATACATAGTTCAGTATTGCCACTTTCAAATATTTCTCATTTATAAAAATTATATTACTCTTTCAAAATGTACTTATGTGACGTAAATGTATAAAAATGAATCAATTTATTCTTTACATCAACTTTTGGTTCTAGTTTCTGTTAAATTATATGAAATAATGTACGATGTCACTCATTCAACATTTTGTATTATACTGGTAACACTGAATTTTCTCATTGCAGCCAAAGAAATAGAAATTAGTTTAATTGGACTACAACGACAAAATCAGCATAGACAATAACCTGCCGCCATGTTGCCTTGCTGTCTTCAAAATAATCATTCTCATATAAACACGTGTATTCTATTTTTGACATTTCATAGTCGGTAGCTTGCTGTGGTGAATGTGTTTAATGCTTAATGTACAAATTAATAGAAGGCGTTCTGCATGTTAGCACTATATACGCAGTTGCTTGATTACCTGAAGAAAACTTATTTTATTTATTAATAGGCAAACACGTTTTTTGTAATCCCTTTTACGCTGGTACTACTGCACCGATTTTAAAAAGATTTATATGGTTTTAAAGGTTTTTTGGTACAGATGTGCAGAATCTATATTTTATTGAAATATTACACACGCATTTATTAGCTTACAAGTAAACAAGAAACAAAACATGAGATTATTTGTGTGTTTGTAGCATTTCTCTTGTGGCCTATTTCCCACCTGCGAAAGAAAACGTTCGACTTACAATTTATATTGAAAACAAAAACAAATTTTCATATTTTATTGCTGTTTTCAATAGAAATTGTGAGTCGAACGTTTTCTTTCGCAGGTGGGAAATAGGCCATTAAAAATTTAACAATTTTACTTCCTTAAATTATAAACAAAAAAATTATTAAAAATACTACCATTTTACTAAATAAACAAAATCAGTGTGAATATAATAAATAATAAATAATAGCTTTTTAAAAACATATAATAGTTAGAGACTTTAGTTTTGAAATGATTCGAATTGGTTCTATGAATTAACACAGAAAATATAAAATAAAATCTATATACATATATAAAACCGAATGTGTGTTTGTTTTTTTTGTTGGTTTGTTTGTTTGTTTGTACCTTGTAGGAGACCAGACCTCTGGACCGATCTTTTTGAAATTTTCACAAGATTTAACTGGGACTCTGGATTGTATCATAGGCTACTTTTTTTCAAGCATGCCCACTTTTAGGCCCACTTTTTTAAATTATCTTACACCTTCCACATAGTATTTAACAGATTTTATAATATTAACGAGCATAACTCCGCCATTTGTGAACCAATTTTCAAAATATTTTTGCTTATAAAAAAGTCCGCTAAAATTGTTTGTGGGGAGGGGAGGTGTCGCTGCAATTGACAACAAGCTTACTTTGACATCTATCGACCAATTATCAAAATGCTTTTTGCATATGGAAGAGGTTCACTAATTTTTTTAATGCTGGGAGGCGAAGAAAGGCCCTCTAAAAATGGATTATCAAATTGCTTTGTCGTTTGTAAACCAATTTTTAAAATTCTTTTTGCATATGAAAAAAGCCAACTAATTCTTTTTAATTGTTGGTGAGTGAGGTGGGAGCAAAATATCCTTCTCAAAAACTGGTTATCAAATATTTTTGACATTTGTGTACCAATTTTCCTAAACCATTTTTCAAATAAATAAGTATGGACTAATTTTTTTGATTGTTGGGGAAAAAGGAAGCAAGGTGTCCACGTTTAAGAAGTGAATATCAAATAACTTCGTCATATGTGGACCAATTTCCAATATTCTTTTTTTATTCGAAGAGCTCCACATTTTTTTAATAAGAAGTGTGTTGAAGCGGGGGTTGCTAATTGGGCAAAGGCTTGCCCCTTAAATTGATTATCAAATATTTTTGTAATTTGTAGACCAATTTTCAAAACTCATCATGCAAATGCAAAGGTCCATTAAATTTTTTGTAAGGGGGAGGATGAAATGTGCCTGCCAAAAAATGGATTATCAAATTAATATGTCGTTTGTGGATAAATTTCCCAAATTCGTTTTGCATATGGGAAAGGTCAGCTATTTTTTTTTTGAAATTGCGGAGGGAGGATGAAATGTGCCTGCCAAAAAATGGATTATCAAATTACTATGTCGTTTGTGGACCAATTTTCCAAATTCTTTTTGCGTATGGGAAAGGTCAGCTATTTTTTTTTTTTTGAAATTGTGGAGGGAGAGGGACGGAGTGCCCACACTCAAAATTTATTTATCAACAACTTTGTCATTTGTGAACCAATTCTCAATTTTTTTTGCATATGGGCAATTGCCAGGAGACGGACGCGACATTCGTACACTTTTATTTGAGCAAAAAAACAATAAAGGAATGGAAAGATCCAATATATGTATATCTTAGAGTTTTAAAGCAATGAAGGAGTAGTATATTTAAGAGAAAATTCTGGGCGATATAAGTAACATAGTAAAATAAGCAAATGTCAACAAATAGAAGTTATTTTTGTACACTAATAGAAATATACATAATTCAGTGAAATTTCATGAAGAATTTTTTTGTTGTAAATTTAAAAATGAAGGTGGAATAAGATCTTTTATGTGTAGATTTATGAAACATGAAAATTTTGTTTTAATTTTTTTAAATGGTTAAAGTACAAATGCGGACGCGACAAGGCGGACGCGACATTTTTTCCCATGAGAATTAAACGCAGTAACCTTTCTAATATTGATCGAACTTTAATTAAAAAGTAATAAAACGATAACAAACGTTAATAAATATTGATTTTATGCGACATATGCGACATTAAGGTATAGGTAGGTGGAAGCAACCTCAAACAACTTCCCTTATTAGAGCTCCAGTCTCCTTTTTCTGCTAATGCGTAGGTTGTTGTTATTAGGAAATTACAAAAAAAGAAAAATAATATAAATTACTTTAAATAATCGCTAAAACAAGATACATTAAAGAAAATATTTCTTTTAAAAGTCCCATATTTTGCTCAAAAAATTTCACAAATTAAAAACGCTTTTACAGCTTTTAGAGCTTTATGCTTTATTATTTAAAACAAAAACCAAATTTTTAAGCAAAAAAGAATTTTTTTTAGGTTGACCTTTTTCTGGAATTACCCATATGGGAAAGGTTACCTATTTTTTTTCATCCAAAATTCTTTTTTTGATATGGAATAGGTCCACTATTTTTTTTGTTTGATAATTGTGGGGGAGGGGAAAACAAAGTCATCTACTTTAAAAAGTGAATATCAAATTTGTGGCAATTGGGAAGGAGGAAGGGTGTTGATGCTCACATCAATAATTAATTATCAAATAACTTCGTAAGTTGACAACCAATTTGCAAAATGCTTTTTGCATATGGAAGAGGTCCAAACAAGTTTTTTTTTAAATAGGAGTGGAGAAATGTGTCCGCAAGAAAATCGATTATCGCATTACTTTGTTTGTGTATCAATTTTAAAATTATTTTTTTACTTTGCAATGGGTCCACCAATATCAATTTAGAAGAGGGGAATTTGCTCGCCACAAAAATTTATTATCAAATAAATTTGTCATTTGTGGACCAATTTATAGAAAAAGTTTTCGAGAATTATTTTTTAGAAATTGTGGGACGGGGTAGCAAAGCACACCGGGTTAAGCTAGTAAATAATAAAATTCAAAATTAATTATTAAAATTTAACAATAACAAATAAGATAAAATCCACCAAATACATAGAAAGAAATGGTATCTGCAGAAGATTTCGAAAACATATCTTGCAATTGTCATGGAAAAAAGTGTCCTTTCAAAAAATATATTCTTCCGTATATGTGCATGACAATATGTAATTAAGAAGTTTTACAATTTTTGTTGGTCAACTTGAGGCTACAACGTTTAAGTCTGAGAGATGTTTTAATGGAAACTTGCATACATAGACGTATTTTCATAAGGAACTAGGAACTAGATTGTGTGCTCCTCTAATTTTAAGGCATTTTTAAGGAATATTTTTTTAAATGAGCAAAAATTATCTATTGAAAATGTAATATTGCAGAAAGGACAAAAAAAAGAAGAAATATTACATATCTTTCGTAATGAACATTATTTTGAGTCATTTGATCTTCCAAAATACCCCCAAAAATGTGTATGTTTTAAGTCATCCCGCTAAGTGCACTGGTTAAAAAAAATTTGTCTTTTAGATAATGAAATATTTTTAATAAAAGTTAATCCAAGATATAATTTTTTTTAGTTACACGCACATTTTAGATTTATTTAAAGCTGGCCAAACGGAGTATCTTCAAGATCTTTGAAATACACGGCGACTTCACTTAGAGACACTAGTGAAAGCGACGTGAGGTTAATGCCAATTAATACTATAGCAGATTATTTGGCGAAAATATAGAATTAAATTTTTTTTTTAATTATTACAAACTAATATTTGTGTGCTATTCATTTAAATTTCGTATTGGATTCATGAATTTTTTTATACATATATTTTTTCAAACAAATACGAGTACATTTCTAGAAATGGCCGAATATTTGGGAATTCGAATACGCATCACTAATTCATACATACAGTTTAGGAATAAGCTCTCCATAAAACCATAAATTTTGAAGTTTGAGGACAATTGGGAAGAAATTTAAAAAATATTTTTGCCAATATTTGGAGTGCGTTCATGAGTAAATTTATTTAATTTTTGTCTACGCACTGTGCCAGTCTAACAAATGACATACAATGAATTAAATTTAATTTTTTTAAATAAAAACTTTTTAAACTACTTATGTATATAATTTTGTTTTAACTCATTGTTACGTTATTCCCCCCCCACCCGTGGGTTGGGATTGGGGGTTCAAAAATCAGAGAAAACAGCGTTACCTAATATATGAACATTCCCTAACTGCCAAAATCTTGCAGCCCTGTCTACAATTCATTGACGCATTTTTTTAAATTAAAAAGCGTAAAAAAATAAACACATGTTAAAATTTTTCTTATTTACTTAGTTTTGATCGTAGTATGAACGATTATGTATTGAAAACAATTCTAAGAACTGTATATGTATGTGTGTAGATGTATACACACCCTGTAGTAAATAAAATAGTCGATTGACAAAAAACACTAGCTATAAATTAATTATTTTGCAAGTGACTACAAATTGGTTTAAATCTCATGCAGATATCAACCAAACATATTGAATAGAAGCACACGTAAGAAATAAATAAAAGCAAAATAAGTAAATGAAAAGAAAATAAAAAAAAATCAAAAGAGGCATGCCATGAAATCAAATGCCAAATGTGTGTGTTGAAAAAAAAATAATAATTTCAATACTTACTACCTATGTATAATATTTTCTATGAGCAGGAAAAACTTTCGTATGAATGTATGTATTTTTGTTTTAAATATAAAAATAATAATTATTTCTATATATCAATATACATATATTCATTATACATATATAGTATATACATATGTATGTACATACATACATATGTATATGATATACAAATGTGTATGAAGATTTACATAAATATTTATTTAACTATAATAGATATTAATTGACTTCAGAGTGGTTGAAAAATAAGTAGTTAGTAGTCAATTTAAAAGTCATGCAGAGATGGCCAATTGACTACTGCCTATGACATGCCTATGTTAAAATAGTGAGTCGGCGACAAGGAAAAAAGTCACTTAATCAACCAGTTGTGGTTATTAAAAAACCAGTTTCAATGTACTTACAAATGAGTTTGAGTTCCTATATGGCATGTATACATATGTATATGTACATATGTACATAGTTGAAGGTTTTAAGTGTAAGTACATCTGTTTGTATGTACATATGTATGTGTGTGTACATATATGTAGATAGATATGTGTGTATGTAAATGCACGTGTAGGAAAATTGTGTATGCTACCCTGCTAGCATTTGGAAGATTGTTTTATCAAAAATCACCTAACTAATAGCTAATAAATCACTGAATGTTTAAGCATAGTTTAAGTTAATTTTCACAGAAAATTAAAATTGATTTAAATACACTTTCATTTTTTCAGTGGCTAATTAAAGTTAATATCAAATTACGTTGAAAGTATGGTAGCACTACAATATTTCCAAATGTTATGGAAAGCTTTCCAAAGAACAGCTGTTTAATATAAATAAGAAAGTTGACTTATCAAATTGCAGAAAAATTAAATAGCAAAAAACACATTTTATGATACAAAAAGAGCATCGGAATGCATTTTTCTATTTATATATTTCATGAAATGAAAATATGTGTTACATTTGTTGTATATTTCCGAAAATTAAACGAAATTATTTTTAATATGACCTCATGATGTTTATGTACATGCATTCAAAAAACACACACATGCACAAAACATATGGTATGTTTACAAAACTTAAACAACGCTTAAATGCACAATGTTGGCTATTTAAGATTCATTTAATTTTGTGGTGAAAAACAAAATTTTATGTTTAAATCAGATTTAAAAATAAAATACATATAATCATTGACTGATTTATTTGCCCTAAGTCTTCCTCGAGTACTTTTGACGATTGAAAACTGATTAAACACTTGCGCGCTTGAAAAAATACCCAATAATGAGTCGTGCTTATGCTTTAAAATTAATTTATTTATTTTTAATTAAATTTGATTCTTTTTTAATACTTTCAATTGATCAAAAAACAAGAATATGCGCTCGTTTTCTGAGCATAAAAGATAGTTTTGTCGGGAGAAAATGGTACCCTACATGCGACTCTTCTTGAGGAGTCTTTTATTACCCGCTCTTCTGATCAGTTTCGACTCATTTATGACTCATATATTTTAAAATAAATTGATAAATTACTTTTAAAGCAAAAGCACGAATCATTTTCGAGTCTTTTTTCAAGCGCGCAAGTGTTTAATCAGTTTTTAATCGTCAAAAGTACTCGAGGAAGACTTAGTTAGGTGATTTTTGATAAAACAATCTTCCAAATGCTAGCAGGGTAGGTAGACATACATATGTACATACATACATACACACATACATATGTATGTATGTGTGTTCCTATATACATGCATATATGTATACATTTAGAAATTTAATAAAAATTTTCGCTGTTGTCAAGACAAAAAACTGAAACAAATGTCTTGGCAACAGTGTTGTTTAGCGTTTGTTTTAGAATATTTGGCTGTAGTAAGGGGCTGTCCATATATTACGTAACGCTCTATGGGGAAGGGGGGCGTGGGTGTTCGAGTTTTGTTACGATTTGTTATGAAGGGGGGAGGGGGTCTTTGAAAATGTTACGTAACAGAAAAAATTTCGAATTTCGTACAAAAATACGTGTCTTTTTTCATTTATTTATCTAATTGATCATCCGTGTTACCTAAATATATTATGTACATATGTACATACATATGTATGTATCAGTGATGTAACGAATGTCAAAATTTGATATTCGCGAATACGAATACGAATGTTAAATGTGAAATTTATAGGTATAAAATTTGTTTTCTGTTTACGCCTGAAAAAAGAACTTCATACTCCTGTTGGTTTACTTTAAAGTTAATAAAAACTTCCCAAAAATTTTAATGAACGTCATTAATAAAAGTAATTACAACACAAAATGAAAAATAAAATCTAATAATCGAATAATAAATTTCTTAAATGTTAAATTTTAGATTTTATTTTTAATTTTGCCTTGTAATTACTTTTATTGTTATCCAATGGATTTCTAATTGTATAAAGATGTGGAAAAATAAAATAGATTCATATCGAATATAAATTATTTGCTGGGTTTTGTATAAGTTTCCAAGCCATAGTAGGCTTATTTTTGTTTTGTGATTTTCAAAAATATTATCATTTGTGAATTCTCAAATAGTTCTTGAAAACCTGTGCATAAGATAAGAGGTTTGTGACTGACTATTCGAAATGTGTGGTTGAAGTCTACTGATGATTTGTTACATCAACAATGAAATGCATATAGACCAAGCTGAACCACCAGCAAATAAATTTCAAATTAAAATATTTTTTTTAATTAAAATTTCATAAATGTATATATATTCAATCCTTTTTTAACTCCTGCAAGGACTATAGGGCTCCTTTTTTTTAAAATAGAAGTACATTTTTCGAGAGCCTAAGTATGTATATTCAAAATACGAGTACGTCAACTCAAATTTGGTCAAAATCAAATAGCTCCCCAATGCAATATTCATATATGTAAAGCTAAGTCTAGACGATATGTTGAATCAGCAAATATATGCTTATATTCATGTGCTTTAAAATAACAACTAATCCTGCTGTCAGCATATACAAGTTAACACATATGGTGAATACCATAATTATGTTCTTAGTTAACACATACCCATACAGTTTACACAAAGTCAATAACCCAAATATATTCTGCACACTAAACAACAAATTAACAAAACACATTCGACACGCTTAACAACAAACACAACAATTTCCTCAAACCCAATTTAGGCACAAACAAGAGAATTAAATTACAACCTAGTTTAAGTTATTGAATAAGCATATTCTTATTTTTTTATTAATATTAAATATTCAGCAAGTTCTCACACAATTTATTAGTTTAAAATAATAAGCAAAATTGTATTTAGTTTAAGAAATATTATTATAAAATGATTTTGATTTGGTAAATAAAATCAGTTCTGTTCTGAAGTGCAACCAAACTCGTTTACTTACATATATGTATGTACATATAAGTCAGGCGTCCACACAGTATGCTGAAAGTACCAAATTTTTTAAAGTCACAATACATTGTATGTATGTCAGCAAATCATAATACAACATATGAGTTAGCATAAAATATTTGTGTCTACACGATATGTTGAATTTCGTATTCTGATATACATACATACGTATGTACACATATGTTGACTCATGTGAGCATCTGCATAAATATAAAATAAATTTTACAATTCTCTTTCTTTAGTATTAATTTATGTACATATATCGCTTTTAGTTTGCAATTATACATGTACATATGTAAGTATGTGTATAATGAAAAAGAAATTCGCGAAATGGCGGAAATCGGCAAAAAGCTGCAACAGCAGGATGACAAAGTCTAATAATGTTTTAAACTCTTCAAAAAACTCTTCTCTTTTATTGCAAATTTTGCAAAAATTCTCGAAAATTGGCAAAATTTTTAAACAAGCCATAATATGGATTAAAAAATCACAAAAATGACGTAAATTTGCAAACATTTATTAACAGCGGGATGATAACAAAGTTTAATCCTTTTTTTAGAATCAGAAAAACTGCCAAGAAGTAAAAAGTCGCTTTTATCGCGATCTTTGCAAAAAAAACATCGCTAGAAGTTGCATAATTTTGAAACAGCCATAATATTGATTAAAAATCTACAAAACTGTAAGGAATGCAAAAAATTCATGATGACAAATTCTAATATTTTTTAAAAATCGGCTAAACTTTTAGGAGGCTGAAAGCATGCAAAAAGTCGGTTTTATTGCGAAGTTTGCAAAAATTCGCAAGAAGTTGCAAAATCGAAAGGAAGCTGGAATAAGGAGATCATCTTCTTCAGAATCGCCAAAAAATTTTTCTACGAAATTGTAATTTCCTTTATTTTTTTACTCGCCCGAATCAATCAATGGTGCCATAGGCTTAATATGTAGTAAATTGCCGAATTTAAGAGAAAAAATGGCAAATCAGGCAACACTACATACATAAGCAGACTTAAAATATCAATTCTATGTGCTTTCAAATTTGCCGTATGCTCTTACATAGACTTTTCAACAAATAACATATCTGACGGCATATGTACATAGCAAATTTGTTAAAAAGTAAAAATATGGTGCCTACACGATATGCTAAAATCTTGAACAAACGTTTGTTGGCATCTTTAATGAATGCCCTTCATATGGAGTTAAGCACACGTACAAAATTTTGTGTCTACACGATAGGTTGGCGGCACTGATAACAGATTTTTCATCATAAATATGCTGATTCAACATATCGTCTAACCTTAGCTTCATATAAATTTCGAATCAACAAAAATAATTTTTTTTATATCAATTTATTTTTTCCAAAGTCTAATATGGATCTATAAGCACTTTTAATTTTTCACGTATGTATGTTATTTCGTTTAGAAGCATTTTTTATCAAAATGAACAGTATTATTTGTGTCTCCACTTAGAAAATATTCTGGCGCACACTTTGAAAAGCAATTCAAATAATAGTCCTTGAAGTTATATTTATTTATTATACATATTCAACAAAGTAAATTTGCAGACTATGGTATGGTTGCACAAAAATGGACGGGTGAGTAAGACCATACGAAAACTACCTCTATGATGTATTTCGCGTTCTATTTATACGCTTTTTGTGTATTTAGACTACAAGAATGATGAAAGTAAAATTTAATAGACATTCTTATGTCAACAAAGAGTACAAAATTTATACAAAAGTGGTCCCCAAACTTTTTTTCTTGAGAACCGCAAAAAAAGTTTGGCGACCACTGTTGTACCAATTTTCTACTCCTTGTTGATATATGTCTATTAAATTGTACTTTCATTATCCTTCATGTATAAATACACAAAAAAGGTATAAATAGAACGCGAAATACATCATACAGGTAGTTTTTTTAACAAAAAGTCTTCTAATAAAATAACTCAGTCAATTTCGAGGGAAACAAACCTGTAAATTACACTTAATCAATTATGCTTTATAAATAAAATTATAAAAACTATGGTTACAGTACAAAAATACTGTCTAAGAACGAGTCCAAAGCAGAAAAGTGTCGAAAAAAACCGAAAAAATTATATTTGGAGAAATTATCTCCGATTTCTTGATTGGAGATAATGTAAGTACATATATCGAGAGCTTAAAATCAAAAGACGTTTACGCCAATTTGATAAAAATGAGTTTCTGATGGCAAATAGCTCCCCAATGCAATATTCATCTGTAGTATTTATAAATTTCGAATCAAAAATGATTTGTTCTCGTTTTATATCAAATTTTCTTATTCTGCTATCTCAAAGTATAATTTCTTTTGGTGAAAATAAATGTTAACTCCCATGTAAATTTTCAATATTTTTAAAATTTTTTTATTTATTATAAATGGTATGGGGCTCCGATAAAAAAAGATTGGTAATGTCTGTATAACTTTTAAACTCTTAATCAAATAGAAACATAATGCATCGACCGATTGTAGTCAATAATGTAAGCTTTCGAAATTGATAATTTATCGCATGTTTCTACATTACAAGTAACTCAAAAATTTTGTTAATATGAGTACAAAAGTTTGCTTTGGGGTTCCATGAAACAAGTGTCAACTTTCTCTGAGTAAAAAACGTAATACTTTTTTATTTTGTTGTTTCTACATAACAATTCTAATTGCATCTAATGTCAAATACAGACAATCACAAAAAAGTACTTGTATGGAAATTAAAATATGTAGGTTTTTATTCATTAAATAAAAAATTTAATGTCCACATAATCGTCTAATTGAACCATTATGGAAATTGCAAGCATAAATCCGAACATTCTTACATTATATATATTTTCATCAGAATTTTATTTTCAATTTTGTTTACATAAATTTGTTCAAGGAAAGTTATAATAGGTTTGTTCGAGTACCTGAAACTTTTAACGGAGCCGTATTATATTGAATTTCGTTCGTTTATACAAAATCTAGAGAGAGTAATTTGAGTCTGTGTAATTGCAAGTTCGTACTGAATATATGTTGCCGAAAATAGCAGTTGCGCTTTTTTTACGAATTTTATTTTTAAGAAAGTTCTTCACTAATTTTCTTGTATGATGTGTAGCATATATAAAAAGAGAGTATATATCGGTTTTATGTATATGTAATATATTTTTTATATCTCTAATACATTTTTCCACATTTCAAATATATTGAAAGATATTAAACCCCAGAGTTTTTTCATATCCGTAATTTTCAAGTTAACTAAGCTTATCCCTTATTGTGATTGGCGACTTTGCAGCGAAAGTCAAACAAATCCTCGATTTTGAAAAATTGTAATATACCATACATAAAAAAATTATCACCATAGATGTTATTAATTAAAAATCTATAATGTAGCCTTTTTATAATTTATCCAAACTTTCTTTAATGCTTTCTACCAAAAATAATGAGGATTTATTCAGTTGCTCGAAAAATAATCGAACTGACCTAATATTGGATTGTAATTTAAGGGCAGCTGTTTTTATACCCTTTACCAAAAAATGGTAAAAGGGTATATATAGGTTTGTCATTCCGTTTGTAATTTCAAGAATATTAATAAGCGACACATAAAGTATATATATTCTGGATCCTTATGCATAGGGAAGACGAACAAGCGATGTCCGTCTGTCCGTCTGTCCGTCTGTCTGTACGTGAAATCGGTTTTCCCAAGCTCCCAGAAGAGCTAGAGACTTCGTTCTTGGACTGGTGTTTCAGAAATTTTCCGAAAAATTTTGCTATTGAAAATCAGCAAAATCGAGCAGACGGTTTCAGAGCTGGAAAACTCAAACTCAATTTACCCATAGAAAATAACTACCGAAAACAAGTTTTTATTACTTTTTTATTAAATTAACTTATTTTATACTTCGGTATGAATAAAATTGGTATTTATAATTAAATAAAAAATTTAATAATTTAAAAAATTAAAAAAACGTTTCCAGGGTTGGAAAACTTTAACTTTTTTCATAATAATTAAACATATTTCATGTTTTAGGAAGAAGGCTATTTTCTCAGGAACGGTAAGAGCTACGGGTCTGAAATTTGGACAAAGTATGTAGAACTTTGATCGCTACAACAACAAATACATGAGAATTAAAACTTAAAGGGTGTTCCAAAACGAGCAACGAAAAATGTTAAAATCCATCTAATATACATACAATTGTATGTACCAATGTACATATGTATATTGACACTTGAAATTTGTAAAATTAGTGTATTTTTATATAGGCTACAACAATTAACACTAAAATTAAAAAAATTTAAAATAAAGGGTGGTCCATCAGTTAATGCAATTTTGACTATGTAATTTTGACAAATTGCTATATCTTGGAAACCGTAAGAGTTAAACTCTTGAAATTTACAAAAACGGTCTAACTAAAAAATCCGAAAATTATAAAATCGCCAAAAATTTAAAAAAATCGCCAAAACCAAAAAAATCGCCAAAATGAAAAAACGCTAAAATTAAAAAAAAACGCCAAAAACCGAAAAAAGTCGCCAAAACGAGAAAAACGTGTCAAAACTAAAAATAAATTTCCACAATGACACAAAAACGCTAAAATGCTATTGAAAATCAGCAAAATCGGACAGACGGTTTCAGAGCTGGAAAACTCAAACTCTATTTTCCCATAGAAAATAACTACCGAAAACAAGTTTTTATTACTTTTTTATTAAATTATCTTATTTTATACTTCGGTATGACTAAAATTGCTATTTATAATTAAAAAAAATTTTAAAAATTTAACAAATTAAAAAAACATTTCCAGGGTTGGAAAGCTTTAACTTTTTTCCTAATAATTAAACATATTTGATGTTTTAGGAAGAAGGCTATTTTCTCAGGAACGGTAAAAGCTACGGGTCTGAAATTTGAACAGTATATGTAGAACTTTGGTCGCTACAACAACAAATATATAAAACCTAAAAATTAAAGGGTGTTCCAAAATGAGTGACGAAAACTTTTAAAATCCTATGTAATATACATACAATTGTATGTATGTGTACATATGTATATTGACACTTGAAATTTGTAAAATTAGTGTATTTTTGTATAGATTACATCAATTAACACAAAAATTAAAAAAATTTATATTAAAGGGTGGTCCATCAGTTAATGCAATTTTGACTATGTAATTTTGAAAAATTGCTATATCTTGGAAACCGTAAGAGTTAAACTCTTGAAATTTAAAAAAAAACGGTCAAACTAAAAAATCCGAAAATTGTAAAATCGCCAAAAATTTTCAAAAATCGCCAAAACGAAAAAAAAATCGCCAAAATTAAAAAAAACGCTAAAATTGAAAAAAAACGTCAAAAACCGAAAAAAATCTATAAAACAAAAAAAAAAAAATGCTTACATATGTGAACAAAAATCGCCAAAATTAAAAAAAAATCGCCTAAATGAAAAAAAATCGCCAAAACGAAAATAAATGGCCAAAATTAAAAAAAAAACGCCAAAAACCGAAAAAAATCGCCAAATCAAAAAAAATTGCATATATGAAAAAAATCGGCAAAAATTCAAAAAATCGCTTATATGAAAAAAATCGGCAAAATCAAAAAAATCGCCAGAACGAAAAAAAATTGCCAAAATTAAAAAAGCGCCAAAAACCGAAAAAAATCGCCAAACTGAGAAAAAAGTGTCAAAACAAAAAAACAAAATCCCCACAATGACAAGAATCCGCAAAAATCGCCAAAAAAAATGCTTGTATGAACAAAAATCGTCAAAAATTAAAAAAAATCGCCTAAATGCAAAAAAAAATCGCCAAAATCAAAAAAATCGCCATATCGAAAATAAATCGCCAAAAATAAAAAAACCCCAAAAAGCGAACAAAATCGCCGAAACAAAAAAAATTGCGTATATGAAAAAAATCGGCAAAAAATAAAAAAATCGCTTAAATAAAAAAAGTCAAAATCAAAAAAATCGCCAGAACAAAAAAAAATCGCCAAAATTAAAACGCGCCAAAAACCGAAAAAATCGCCAAAACGAGGAAAAACTGTCAAAACTAAAAAATTGCCAAAAAAAAAATAAAAAACGCCAAAAAACGAAAAAATCACAAAAAAAAAACAAATAGCCTATATGAAAAAAATCGCAAAAAATAAAAAAATCGCCTAAATGAAAAAAATTTTCAAAATCAAAAAAATTGCCAGAAAGAAAAAAAATCGCCAAAATAAAAAAAACGACAAAATTCGAAAAAACGCTAAAACGAGAAAAAAGTGTCAAAACTAAAAAAACAAAAAAAAAATTAATATATAAAAAATAAAAAAATCGCCTAAATAAAAAAATCGTCAAAATGAAAAAAATCGCCGGAACGAAAAAATCGCCAAATTAAAAAAACGCCAAAAACCGAAAAAAATCGCCAAAAACAAAAAAAAAATTGCCTATATAAAAAAAAATCGCCAAAATTTAAAAAGCACCAAATTAAACATAATGCCAAAAACCTAAAAATTGCACTAGAAAAAAAGTATGAATTTTTTTACAAAATGAATATGTACCTACATATCTCTGTGCTTATGTATGTATCTCTATACTACATAAACGCACTTTGGTAAAGGGTATATAAGATTCGGCACAGCCGAATATAGCACTCTTACTTGTTATTTTCTATGATTTTCTCCTAGGGCTGCCATTCAGTAATGCTTCTAGTATGGAAAAAACTTAACTCAAATACCAAATTGATTACCATGGCAATAATAAAATTAAAAATACAAAAAATGCTACCCAACAGAACGTAAGCTAGACAAGTGTACTATAAAAACTTATTTTGTTACGTACTCGCCTGTGTAACGCTTGCTTGCCTGAGAACTGACTTGTTATGTAGAAACAGGCCATTAGAGTGACCTTGTTGCACTAGAGAGTGAGTTAAAGAGTGCTAAAGCTGACCACCTGGATATGGAAGAGGCTTTCAGTCAGGGGCTTAAGTTATTTTTTTTATGGTATTTTAGGTTTTTGCTTGTAGCTTTTCAATTCTTATATCTAGTATTGAGTAAAAGATTTCACAAATTGATTAAAAAATAATATATTAAAAAAATCATATATTTTTTCCGACAAAATATGCCAACTCCAAGAAATATTTGTTTTTTAATCGACTAAAATATTATATTTCATAAAAATACGCAAACCAGTGCAAAATAAAATATTTCTTGGCGACCTATAAATTAGTAAGCATATTTAAACCAGAAAGACCGAAGTGGTGTGAATTCCTTATAACTTTTTATTTAAGACATATTTTTTTAATTTTTTGTTTTTTAAATACAGTAAATTTATAGGGAATATTTTTAGATTAGTTATTAAAAATTGTATCCCGCAAGTGGTGGCCATTTTCTGCTTCGCACAAATGTGCTCTTTCCATTTCCATTATTCATAACTTATTTATGAGTGACGAAGCCCATTTCCAATTAAATGGGTTTGTTAACAAGCAAAACTTTAGGATATGGGCTAAGGAAAACCCGAGAGTACTTCATCAACGACAATTACACCCAGTTAAGTGTACTGTTTGGTGCGGTGTTTCTTCAGAAAGGATCATTGGTCCATATTTTTTGGAAAATGAAAGAGATGTCGCCATTTCCATCAATGGTGATCGATATCGGGCCATGTTGGAAAATTTTGTAAGGCCAGCCGTGGAATACCATCCGCAAATATGGTTCCAACAGGATGGAGCCACAGCGCACACTCCGAGGGCCACAATGGCTATTTTACGCGACATCTTTGGGGAAAGAATAAATTCGCGTAGAAGCAATTTTAATTGGCCTCCGCGTTCCCCGGATTTAACCGCTCCAGACTGTTTCCTTTGGAGTTATTTAAAAGGGAAAGTTTATGTTAATAAGCCTAGGACTATTGAGGAATTAAAAACCAATATTCCAGACGAAATTAACAACATAACACCGGAAGTTTTGCGAAAGGTCATGGAAAATGTGTTGAAAAGAGATCATTTGTGCGAAGCAGAAAATGGCCTCCACTTGCGGGATATCATTTTTAACAACTAATCTAAAAATATTCCCTATAAATTTACTGTATTTAAAAAACAAAAAATTAAAAAAATATGTCTTAAATAAAAAGTTATAAGGAATTTACACCACTTCGGTCTTTCTGGGCCACCCTGTAGATGGCACATTATTTATTTTTACAATAATGATCGAATTAACTAGTTTGTTTGCTCTACTGAAAACTTAGCTTTTTTGAGTTGACGTATTTTGAATATAGGCTCTCGATATGTTCCGTAGTAGACAAATATGTAAAATCACAAGGTACACAAAAATTTACATCACTTTTCCCACATTGTCCTAACCTAGGCTGAGTTTACATCTGGCATTTCTTGTGTGTCATTTGCCCAAAAAAGCGTAACCAACTAATTACTAATGAAAAACTGTTTGATTTAGATACATACATATGTATTTATTGATTAAAACAGTTTGCAATGATTCTATAAAATTGTCTATTAATTATGTATGAAACTGTTTAACGTAATAAATACATGTCTGAATCAAACAGTTTTTCATTAGTAATTAGTTGGTTACGATTTTTTTAGGCTTGTGTGGCATATGGCACACAGATGTAAACCCGGCCTTAGATAGATAAATCCACCACCAATGTCGGTCAAACGACCGGTCTTACAGGGGACTGAGAGGTTAACATCACAACATCACTACCACTCAGCCACAGGGGCAAAATTAATAATTGAACTAGGGAAAATCACTTTTTCTATTATCATAAAAATTAACAGTATTTTAGCAAAGTGTGCAATACTTACCCTTGCTGTGACTTTACATGTTATGGCCGCCGCCAACGACACCAGAGCGAATAAAACACCCGTAAAATGTGACATATTTGTTTAGTTTTTCTATTGAAAATAAAAAAATATGTTGAACTGATTCTAAACATAAAATTTTAGAAAAATGAGAAAAACATTCAAAAATTTTTCACAACATTTTTTCTTAAATTTTCCAAAATTTTCTAAGACTAATTTTAAAAAATTTAAAAGAAAATATCTAAAATTATTCTAGACTTGAATGTGAGAAGTTTTCGAGTCAAAACATTTTTGGTTAATTCTGTGCAAGACAGAAAAAAAACTAAAAAAACGTTATTTCTTGATATTTTTTGAAAGTTTTTTTTTTGAATACAATGTAATTATTAAATTGTTTTCGATGCGAAAACTTCTCACAAATTACAAAAATAAGGTACAGATTAGATTATACATATATGCGTATAAGTATGTAGTTTGTTTCTTATTAATATTTTTTATGACAATTTTTGTAAAAATTCCATTCCATTTCTAAAGCAATTATTTTCAAAATCTTAGAAAGAAAAAACAGACTCGAAAAAATATCTTAAAAAATAAATTTTAAAGAACCAATTTTGGAAATATTTTGACATAATGAAGGTATTCATTTCAGGTTTTTCTCGTTGGAAAAATGGAAAAATTTAATTTTTTTTGACAACAAACACAGGAAAAAAAAATTCAAAATTTTGTTTTCAAATTTTTTTCCCTGTGTTTGTTGTAAGAAATTACATTTTTCCATTTTTCCAACGAGAAAAAAACTGAAATGAATACCTTTAATGTTAAAGAAAAAATATTTAATAATATGTATTTCCGTAGTGAATTGTAATCAGAAATAATATCTTATTCGGGCTTAAGTTCAGTAATTTCAGTTCTTATTGAATGAAATATTTTTATTAATTAATGTGGGATTCTAAAGAAAAGAAGAAATATTAAAGTAGACTTTTTTTATTAGCTGGGGAAATACCGATATTTTTCTGTGCAGCCAAGCATTTCATCAGCACCCTAGTCTATCTACTTGGGTAGAGATTGTTATTAACATCAGCTATTTAATGTAAATTTTTAATGAAACGGAATATGAGAAATGATTTTTGTGTATACAATTATTGATTTAACTTTGGTAAATACATTTGTATGTACAAAAGTATCACTATTCGTTTTCAGTTTTTCCATTTTTTCATCACTATTCTTCACTATACCTTAGTATGTTTAACTATTCTTGCTTATCTTTTACTATTATCGCATTAATTATTTTCACTTATTCGTTGTACCGTCACATTAATTAATAAAAATATTTCATTCAATAATAATTGAAATTACTGAACTAAAGAACGCATAAGAAATTATTTGTGATTAAAAAATATTTGTAAGAATTTTCTAAAGAAAACGTTTCGACAATTAGTAATTTAATAACAGTTTTTTATTCACTGCTTTTGTACATAATTTTTATCATAATTTTTTAATTTGAATTTCTTTTATTGAATTTTTTAAAAACACGTGTTTGTATTACAAATCTTTTTTCCAAGTACTTACATTAATTTTTGATATTAAATGTCTTGAACTTTTTTAATTATATTAATTCCCAAGTGAAGTTAATTAACCACCTCGATTTTTAACTGTCTGTATGAAGATATCGTCTCACAATAACTTTTCTGTTGGTTTCTACCAACCACCTAAACTAATAGCAAAAAAAAATCAAAAAATTAATAATGAAAAACCAACACTACTACAATATAAATAAAATAATTTTATATAAAATAATTTTATATAAGAATATTTAGACTTAAAAACAGATACTTTACTGCTACATGCATACATACATACGTACATACATACATACATAGATATACCAAATCTCTCCAAAAGCGATATAGGGTTTTCATCGCCCGCGGCGGCTGGCACGAAAATCTTCGGTGGCAGCTTAAATTCGGCTGTCAGCCCACAACTACATATATCGGCAATGTGTGTCAATATTGTATAGTAATAGGATATACCGTTTCAATTTTATAGAAAATACAATTAAACCTTAAGTACACACTAGTACTAGTTTTTGTTACTGAAATTTTTTACTTAAGCTATAATTTCCTTTCGACAAGTAAGAGCGCTGCATTCGGATTAGCCGAATATTCACGCTTATTCTATTTGTCGTCAGCAACATAACACGACGTCGTTGTTAATGATTTTTTTTTAGGAAATCGGTATTCACTTAGATAGTATTGCCATTTATCGATCGATGACTGTCAGCACATGTTTGGTATTCTGTAAAGCCTACGGTACACGGCATGTAAAAATCCACATGCGCATGTCAATATGATGTCTCGAGAATTTTCAGCATGTTGGTTGCATTTTTTTTAATTATTTGTAGTTGCAACATCTCGTAAAATATTGATAGTATTTTTGTTCCAAAATCTAAATATTACAAATTGGACACATTTCCAGAGACAGCACACGAGTAGTGATGTAAATTTCTCAATTTACATGTATTGCTAGTACACGGCATGTAGCCAATTTAGCTTCATGGTGACGTCCAGTAAACTGCAGCGATACACCGCAACAATAAGCACTGACAACTGTATCTCTTACACCTCAACGAAAACTGTGCTGTGTGTGTTTTACTCAACATTCTTTTGCAAATATCTTTATGCGATCACAATTGTACTTTGCATTATTCGTACTGTGTCAGAGACACAGTATGCAAGTAGCGATTGCAAAAAATGGGATGAGAGCGAACACAGCACTCACGGTGTATTAATGCTCTCAATACTTTGCAATTTCACAATCGAGTCTCTTTTTTATATGTTTTGCTTTGTGTCGTTTCTGCATAAACATTTCTTGATGTGTGGCGGTGGCGTAAATGTGTATTGAAGTTTTAATAAACTGAAAATGTATTTACGTTAAAAAAATTTTAGTTATCCCTTTGGTTTTTTTTGTTTTTAGTTTTGGCAGATCAGCTAACTGTATTATTTTTGATACTGTACACATATAAAAACAAAGGCATATCAAACAAGTACACGTATCAGGCATATTGCTCATCCGCTGATTTTTTGCTTACAAGTTTATAACGAAGAATTTCATTTGACAATTACTTTTATGCCTTGTTTGATGCATACAATTTTTTGACAATTACTTTGTAAAGCTATGTCAGAAGCACAGAGTTGTCAGAAAGTTTTGCCTAATGCATGTACCTGTATTAAGTGTGCCTTGTATAAAACTTACTGTGTCGGTGGCACCGCAACCGCAAAAAACCAAACACACTTTCTACACTCCACACTCTAGCACTCTACTCTCATTGATTTATTCTACTGTGATCGCCTCACATACTGTGTTCTTGGTATTGCAATGACTGCTTAAGCTGTGTACTTATGAGCGAAGACCAAACACTAATCCGAAGACGTGTCAGATGTGTTATGAACGAGGCAATGAGACACACACGAGGCAATGACTAACAAACAACATGAGTGCGCTCTTGATTGATTAAAAATAATACTGTGTCGACAATGATTGTACAAATTGCTGTTGCTGTGTGACCGACACAGTAATTTCTATGTGTGTACAGTAAGTGGCAAAAATTACTGATTATGCAGTTCCTTGGTGACGACAAACCACATCAGAGCCTCATGTGCATGTGTATTTTTTCATGCCGTGTACTGTAGGCTTAAGAAAAATTTATGTTGATGCTGCCGTTCATTTTATCGTCAGTGTTTTTGATGTCGTGTTCTGTTGTGTACGTACCTCAACGAACTTGAAAAATAATTTAAATAGTAAAAAAGTGATATATAAAAAATAAAAAAAGTATATATATGTATGTACATACATATGTGCATATTTATTTGAAAAAATTTATTAAAAAAAGGGAAAAATATAGTATGGACAAAATTAAAATTACCAACCCCAACCAATTTGAAAAGCTTGTGGAAGGGTTGAAAAAAGTACTTCTTTAAGATAAGCGATTCCGCAGGGGCAGTGTTCGTAATAATTTCAAGATACAGTGGGAAATTGTTGCGACTACACTAAACTCCCTCGGTCCACCATTAGAACTAGTGGTGGGTGGCAAAATGTAAAGTAAATAGTGTGTTGGGAAAGTATACAGTGTGAAAGAATTATTTTTACAGGTCTGGCGGGACTTAAGGTTTAAAAAAAAAAGATTCCAAACAATGTTGAGTGTAAAGCAACAAGAGGCAGCGTATATAAACATCAGCACTAAGCCCCTTTGGAGGCAGCTCCAATCTTTAATAAACGTTGACCTGATCCCTTTTGTTTCCAAAATCAGGTTCTATTGTATCCAATACATGCTTAAATGATGTTTTATTCAGCCGAAAATAACTTTAAAATATTAAAACGATGACCATCACTCATTATTTTGCAAAAATATGTTGAAATTTATCACTTACATTTGTCTGAGAAATCTTCTTTTCACTAATAAATTTATTCAGGCCAATTATGAATAAAATTCTGCGGGAAATTTCTCACTTTTCCAATTAGAATTTTTTGTTTTTGATATTACTTGCTATTAGTTGGAATTGTTCCCCATGAAAAATTTCTCGCGGAATTTTATTCATAATTGCTCTCATTATTTTCTTCGGAAAGAAAAACATTTTATTTTAATTTATTTACAAACCTTTTCCTTATTCAAAAACACCTACCAAAAATAGTAAACAAAATGAATCAGCTGACTCAAATATAGGATGTGTATTGTATTTATCGATAAACAGGCAACGTCGTCGTTACATTGTTAGGGAATACAAAGTTAGCATTGATGTTGTGTTAAATTGATGTTTCAAAACGATGTTGACGATGTCAAATATAATAAGGGTGATTATATGCCCTTCACCAACGTCGCACAGTGGGGTTTTCGATGGCTAAAATGGGAATTAAATCCTGTTTATAATTTTAGATTTTTTTTGGTCAAAGCAAGCGATTTTCGAAGATGAGCAAAAAATTGGCTGAATAAAACTGCGGGAAGGGGTACTCCCCATACAAAATAATTTAAAAAAATTTGCGATCTAGAATCCTATAATAGTAAGAGGCTTCAAATTTGGTGTGACTTAATTTATAAACAGCATACAAGTAAGACGAAAAACTGGCGGGTTAGGTCCTGGGAAGGGGTAATACCCATACAAAATAGCTTACAGATGTAAAATGTATGTTAAATTATCCTTAAAACCTTTTTTAATCTGCAATGTTTCTTTGTTAATGACAAATTTTGCGACAGTCATTTCTAATAGTTAGACAGTTCCGATTCTTATGATATTATTATTATAGTCGCGAAAATAACGTAAACCGCAAAAATTAAATTTTACAGGTCAGGACAAGTTTTTTTTTACTTTTTTGTGATTTGATCAAATTTTTATATGGAAAATTCAAATATAGCCTACTAATGATATTATGTAATATAAGTATGTAATCTCTTTTCCTACAATCAATAGTAATGACATATTGTTTAACTTAAAAAACCCCAAGATGTCAACTAGTCATGGTCCTGATGGAGTTCCAAGCTGCATTTTAATTCAATGTGCAGACTCATTAGTTACACCTTCAACTTTACTGTTTAATATCTCGATACAGTATGGCTATTTTCCTGTTTTTTTGGAGAGATTCGTATATAATACCTTTATATAAGTCTGATAACAAATCTGATATTACAATACTATAGAGGTATTGCTAAATTAAGGGCGATTCCGAAACTATTTGAAAAATTAATTGCTGATTTCCTCTGTCACCAGACTGAATCTTTAATATCACCTTACCAACATGGTTTCAGAAAGGGCTGCTCAACAACGACTAATATTAACATCTCTAGTCAATTCTGCTTTTACACTAAAGAAACAAACTGATGTTATTTATATGGATTTTAGCAGAGCATTTGATAAAGTCGACCATCATCTTCTTCTTGTTAAACTGGATCAATTAGGAGTAACTCGTCGGAGCTTAAACTGGTTAAGTTCATATTTAATTGGCAGAAAGCAAACCATTCGTTTTAATAATAGTACCTCTAAGTACATATGTATATGTTTCATCTGGTGTTCCCCAAGGCAGTTATGTTGGGCCTATTATGTTTTCTTTTTTATAAAGGATCTGCCAAACATGTGTGTGAAGTTAACTCCGTCAGTTAGCTTCGTTTTTAGCATCCCTGTCTTACTTTACATATATCTCGCTCAAACACTGTGAGTTAAGAAAAAATCTCTCACTTGTACACTGTTAACTTAACAGAGCAGATATGAACTGTTGGTCCTGCTTTCTACCCAATTACTAAGTTCTATACAGTAATGACCTATTGGTAATTTCACCGATCTGTCAGACATTCCCTCATCTAACGCCGACTCTATTCTTGCCAGCTCATCGGCAATTTCATTTCACTCAGCACTGCTGTAGCCAGGAACCCTACATAGTATGACACTATACTTATTCATAAGGAAGTTGAGGGCTTTCATACAGTCACTAACAAGTTTTGATTTGACATTGTGTCCCTTCAAAGCTCCCAGCTCCCTAGCCCCGAGGATGCCAAGATCTCAGCCTGGAAAACACTACATTCATTCGGCAGTCTGAAAGAACTACTAATGTTCGTTCCCAAGATATAGACACAAGCCCCTTTAAAAACACTACATTCATTCGGCAGTCTGAAAGAACTACGAATGATTGTTCCCAAGATATGGACACCAGCCCCTGTACCTTCCCCATTTTTGATCCGTCTGTAAAGACTGCACTACCCTCATGCAGTCTATCGGATTTAACCCAATAGTCCCTATTCGGAATTACCATTAGAGGTGTTCTACTAAAATCGATTTATAGTCCGTAAAACCAGGGGTTACGGTGACCTGACATTCTTGTCCTCACCATACCTGTTTCTACGAGTCTAAGGAGACTTCTAGTCGCCGTTTCCCATCACAAAGTTCTCTATAGGAAGTACAAAGCTTTCTACATTCCATCTCCTGGTAAAGAGGACTAGCTCGGTTTTCTCAGAGTTGACTCCTAGTCCTTTACTGATGGCCCAGGAGGATAGATGGCCCAACGCCGAGTGCATGATTTGACTGATAGTGGTAAGAAACTTTCTCGTTACCAGTAAAATCACGTCATCCGGATATGCAATTATCTTCCGTCCGCTCCTATAAAAAAAGCCTAAGAATTGCGTTCATTGCCACCAATAGAGTACCTCTTGTCACTTATCTCCTCAGGCTTTCTCTTCCCATACTCGAGTTGATGATTCTGCTATTAAGCATTATAATTATGCACTCCACTAGAAATTTGTGAACCCTAAGAGTCTCCAGCGACTCCCTAATAGCCTCTATACTTATGTTGTTAAAGGGTCGCTCAATGTCTAAGAATGCAGCCAGTGTGTAATACTTGTGCTACAGTCCTCTCTCTATAACAACAACCACGTTATGAAGCGCACTTTCAACAGACCGAGAGAGATAACAAATTCATCAGAAAGCATATCCCACAAAAATTCTCGAAAGCTTCAAATTTTATGAATGCCGCCCAGTATCAACGCCAATGGAAAAAATCAGGAAGTGCAATGAGTTTAGGGGAAGTTACTAATGAATTCCCATATTGTCAAGCAGTAGGTGCTCTCATGTGCCTCATGTTGGGAACGACGCCTGACTTGGCATATAGAGTTGGATTTTTAAAAAGATCCTTAGAAAATTCAACTACAGAAGACATTCAAAAAGTAAAACGAGTTTTCAGATATATTGCTGGAACTTTAAACGTTGGTATAATTTACCAAATGCAAGGCTTAAAAAAGCTGAATTGTTATACTGATGCTGATTTTGGAGGTTGTGCAACGACAGGTCGGTTTACTTCTGGAGTAGTTGTTACTTATGCTGGAGGAGCAATTTCTTGGTTTAGCCAGACACAAGCTATGGTGTCAACTTCAACAACAGAGGCTGAAATTGTAGTTACAAGCGAGGATGCAAAAGAAATAATTTGGCTAAAGAGACTTTTTAAGGATCTTAACAACTTTAACGAAGTGCCTATTATTAAAATTGATAATACTGCGCAAAATCCCGAGTTTCATAAGGCAACCAAACATATTCTATTAAAACACTTTTGTCAGAGAGAAGGTTGCTGAGGGTCAATTAAAAGTATCTCAAGTATCCACTGATGATATCATGACAAAACCGTTAGCTAAACCTCAACTACAGTTTTTACGTAACTTTTTTAATATTAATTAACGAAAAATTAGTGAAAGTATTGAATGTGTGTGAAGTTAGCTCCGTCAGTTAGCTTCGTTTTTAGCATCCCTGTCTTACTTTACATATATCTCGCTCAAACACTGTGAGTTAAGAAAAAATCTCTCACTTGTACACTGTTACCTTAACAGAGCAGATATTTTATAACATTTTCAAGCAAAAATATTAATGTACAAATTGTAACTTATTTTGGTGGTCAAAATTTTGGCCAAAATCGAAATGGTGGGGTTATACGGCCAATTGGGGTCGAAAGCCAAGGCTTCAGATATTTCAGAATTATATAGATTGTATTCAGAATCAGTATAGCTTTTGAGAAATATGGATTTCAGAAATAGAAATTACTAACGACAATAGTAAAATTGATAAGTATTCTATGGTAAGAAAAAAAATTAATATACCAAAATCACCGAATTTAGATTTAAAACAGTCTTCAAAGAAAAATAAATATTTAAGTAAGAAGTCATTATATTCTTTCAATGTAGGACATTTTTTCTTTAAAAATCAACAAAGTTGTTTCTTAAATCAATATTTTGTTAACAATATAGATGCTGAGTTTGTAAAATATTTAGAAGATCTCGTCCGGCAGAATTATAAGTCGATAAATAATGTTTGTCCCATAAATTTTAAATCTTTCGGTTTTAATAAAAATAAATCTGTGCTACGTTTGTACGCTTATTGTATTTACAGCAATCTAAGTTGAAGAAAATACAAATTTGTTGTAAAGTTATCCAGCAATCCAATTTATGTAAATGTTTTTTCAAATAAAAAGATGATAGTTCACCCAACACATGTTCGTAGGACTCAACAAGTCCGAGCAATACGCAGAAAAATTGCAAAGTGTGAAATTAAAAATGATTTCGCAGCAAATTATAGAAATAAAAAGCTTATAAAATTATCCAGCAAATTGCGTGATGTGGGAAATTTGGGCGATGTAATATCTTCTGATGTGTGGAGAAAAATTAAGTCTGAAACTATAAGGCAAAAAAATCGCCGCAAGGACCCATTTCTTGATATTTATTTTATGCAAACAGACAAAAATTGGGCCACATTCATTCAAAAAATAGGTAATCCAATTGAAATTTATTTGTTTTCAAGAGAGCAATTAAATTTGACACAAATAAGTAGACAAAAATTTTTGAAAATGAGTAAGAATTCGATTTTTTTTGATTCAACTGGAGGTATCGTTTCGAAATTTGACATTACTTCAAAAAGAGTATTTCTGTATAGTGTTATCCTCCACGTAAAGGATGAAAATGAAAGAGGCATTTTAATTCCTTTAGCAGAATCCTTAACATGTCGTCACTATGAGGACGACATTAAACGATTTTTATTGGAACTGAAAACATTTGTTTAAGGGAAAATATAAATTGGCCATTTTGTAAAAGAGTTGTGACTGACTGGAGTTGGGCTCTTATCAACGCAGTTGTGAAAATACTTAACAAATTCTGATAATGACACTCAATTACAATTGTATTAAAATATTAAGCTTAAAGGTATAAATATTTCAAATTTTCAGGAAATGTGGATGTGGTTCGAGGCAGTTTGCGTTATATTACTGAGTCCAAATATGAACACACATTTTCATAAAAACTTACGTATGATGAATGCTTTCTCGTTCGAGGTAATCGACGACAATATAAAAATAGATAATTCAAATAACCACTCGGTAGCGTAGTATAAAATTAGCCCTTTTTATAAAAAAAGTATAGGAATATATTTCAAAATAAAAAAAATTGTTTTTGAAAAGACAGGAAATAGCTTTCCTATAAATATATACCGAAACGAAAAATTTCTGAATATAATTCTAATTAAATGGATGCCATACCCAGTACTCTGGAGCAATATCATGGGGAAATTTGTTGATAGCTCTTCGACAAGAATATCAAATGCTCCAGCAGAGGGATATTTTTCCATTTTAAAAAATATTGTGCTTAAAGGGAAGAGAAATATTAGAGCATCTGAATACGTTCGCAGCTCTTTTGAGTACGTCCTTGCTAAGAAATAGGGCTAAAATATAATTCAAATCAAAATGATTTCAAACCAAAAAAAAAAAAAATACAAGACTTGAACTAATTGAAGAAAGTTGGAAAAAAGTGCCTAAAAAAGAAAAAGAAAAACGAAATACTGTAATAGCTCATGGTGAGAAATTTTTTAAATCCGACTTTGATTTACGTCAGGAATGGCTCCCAAAAAAAATTAAGAAATGTAAAATTTGTAGTAGGGGTGTACACGGATATAATAAATAAATGTTCAACCAGAAATCCGTTCCAAACAACTTCCATTAATCTTAAGGAGTTCGAGTCTTTGAATTCATTTCAACATCTATACAATAACGTATTGGAAGTATATATTTACTGCATATTAGCAGAACGCAACATATCAAACGTGGGAATTACTACATGCGAAGAACGCGAAGACATATTCCCCCTTATCGTGATTGGCGTATTTCGACTTCGACTACGACGATTTCGTAATAGATTAAGGAAGACTGCAACAGTGTTTCTTTAATCTATTACCAAAATGTCGTAGTCGTATTTGAAATACGCCAATCACGATAAGGCAGATTGTTTAAGAATAATGTAATCAATTTTAAACATTTATGCGATATAACTGAAATTATTATCATTCCAGTCTTAAGAATGCATAATTTTACTTTTATGTATATTGATAAAAAAAAACAAAATTTATAGTTATGTTGACCCTATGGGTCGAAAAAATAATGCCAAATCACCATATAAAAGTATTTCTCATATATTTTGATTCAGTTTAAAGAATCCTACAGTTGGAAGTTCGAAGAACTAGTACATCCAATTCAGAATGATGGTTTTAATTGTGGTGTCTACTGTTGACAATTTATAGAGGCATTACTTACAAACTCATCTCTTTTAGAAGTGGGCGTAGCCCTACAAAATTGAATACTATATTTCACTTGCTGTTACTTAATCGATTTCTACGAAACTTCGCACCCACCCTGAGCTTTAAAAAATACTCAAGCATGTTTTTTTTTAATTTAAAATTTTTTTTAATACATATATTTATTTATTGTATCTTCAAATATAAACTAACAATAAGTAATCAAATTTGAAATCTAAAATATAATTATTAGGACGGACCACTGTCGGACATAAACTTGTTAATAGTTATAAATAATACATAAGTAGTGATAATCAAAAAAGAAAAAAATTTATAAAAAAGTATAAAAAAAGTATTTTCAAGAAATCCCATCTGGAGTGTCCAGTAAAAATCAAAATATTACGAGCAAGCGGATTACGATGTGACTCGAGTTTTTTTAATTTTTTGCCTGCATTTTTGCAATTTCTTCAATCACTAGTGGCATATTTAAATCAAGATGTATATTAAAATTTTTGATGTACCATGGAGCCGATGTTATTAACCGTAAAATTTTGTTTTGACATCGTTGGATTCTCTCTACATTGGAAGCTGAAGCAGTGCCCCATAACTGGATACCGTAACACCATATTGGCTTCAAAAGCGACTTGTATAATAAAAGTTTTCAGTCCAGGCTAAGTGTTGAATTTCTGCCAATCAACCAGTGTATTTGAGATAACTTAAGTTTCATCTGAGTTAGCTTAAAGTCAATATGATGTTTCCTGGTAAGCCTTCGATCAAGGTGTATACCAAGGTATTTCACTTGGGAATGTTGAGGAATATTTTGATTATTGATTCGAATTGGGGAACAAATATCTCTTCTTAGGGTAAACGTTATATGGACACACTTTTGTTCATTGACTTTAATTCTCCATAAGTTCAACCATGCATGTACTCACTTATTCTGTAAGAATTCACTCATAGTATTAATAAAATGATATATAAGCGCCTGGTATTTAAGCAGAAGCTGGAAACCAATGCTCTGCATTAGTTTTTATCATGATACAATTATACTAGGTACATGCACAAGCCCAGCCTGTCACTGTATACATTGCACATAGTTGTCAAACTTTGTTTACAAGCTGCAAAAATGTTAATGTATGTGTGTGAATAAAAAGATTACAGTGTTGCCAATGAATTTGAATTACTGTGTGTCCAATTACACATTGAAGAAAACTACACTTTACAACTTTTGTGTAGGTTAAAATTAAAACAAAAATAAATAAAAATAGAACCCAAAGTAGAATTACACACAGATTACACAAGAATTTAATTATATGGAATACACATGTGAGTAGAAATTGCACACTGCCTAACTACACACATATTGGCAACACTGAATAGCTATAATCATGCAGGAATGCCGCGTCTGCAATTGTACTTTAGTTACTCTGTAATTGTTTTTTTTTTTAAACACAAGACATTTGTTTCATACAATTTAGGGTTTGTTTATACCAACAAAATACATGTGTTTTTTGGTGTTGAAATTTTGTTGTAGTCGTGCATGTACCTAGTATAATTGTATCATGGTTTTTATGTTAGTTAGTATCGGGCCTGTTCTGAAAACCACGGTGATTTCAAACCACGTGATTTCAAAAGTAAACTACTAAAAGCTCACTTTATAGTGGGTTTTTATTGTATTTTAAGTTTTTGCCATTTATAATAGAATATTTTCTTTCAACTTCCAACGCTAAAAATCCTGTAATTCAAAAAAGCAATAATTTAGCTTTCATAAATTTTTTGAAATCACCGTGATTTGACATATCGTGATTTGCAGAACAGGCCCGTATTTATTGGTTTTTTGTCAGTATGTCACCAAAATATAAACCGTTTCAACAAATATAAAAGACCAACAGACACAAGCAACACTGTTGCTAAGAGAAGAAACACTGTTGCAAAGAGAACACACAGAAGGAACACACAAGAGAGCACACAAACAAAGTCATATATCTCAAAAGCTATACTGATTCTGAATACAAGCTATATAGTTCTGAAATATTTGAAGCCTTGGCTTTCGAAACCAATTGGCTGTATAACCCCACCATTTCGATTTTGGCCAAAATTTTGACCACCAAAAAAAGCATCCATATTCATATGAAAATGCATTATTACACATTTTTCAGTCATATTTCTCAAAAGCTATACTGATTCTGAATACAATCTATATAGTTCTGAAATATTTGAAGCCTTGGCTTTCGACCCCAATTGGCCGTATAACCCCACCATTTCGATTTTGGCCAAAATTTTGACCACCAAAAAAAGCTTCCATATACATATAAAAATGCATTATTACAAATTTTTCAAAGTCATATTTCTCAAAAGCTATACTGATTCTGAATACAATCTATACAGTTCTGAAATATTTGTATCCTTGGCTTTCGACTCCAATTGGCCGTATAACTCCACCATTTCGATTTTGGCCAAAATTTTGACCAACAAAAAAGCTTCCATATACATATGAAAATTCATTATTACACATTTTTCAGTCATATTTCTCACAAGCTGTACTGATTCTGAATACAATCTATATAGTTCTGAAATATTTGAAGCCTTGGCTTTCGACCCCAATTGGCCGTATAACCCCACCATTTCGATTTTGGCCAAAATTTTGACCACCAAAAAAAGCTTCCATATACATATGAAAATGCATTATTACACATTTTTCAAAGTCATATTTCTCAAAAGTTATACTGATTCTGAATACAATCTACATAGTTCTGAAATATTTGAAGCCTTGGCTTTCGACCCCAATTGGCCGTATAACCCCACCATTTCACCTCATTTGATTGCTCTACTAAATGAGGTGACTGAAATCAATAATAAGAATGCCAAGGCAACTCTTGAAATTATGCTGAAATATCACGACGGTCCATCCCATAGAAGGAGGACATTGTGGAATATATAGAACATTAGAGAAAGTAAAAAGATATTACTATTGGAAAAATATGTCCCAAGACATATCTAAATACGTAAAAACTTGACACAAAAACTAAACTGCTAAAACTTTAAAACATAACAAAAGTCCAATGACTGTGACACCAACGCCAACAAAACCATTTGATACGATTGTGGTAGACACAATAGGACCATTCCCAAAATCATTATTTGGTAATGAATACGCAATCACAATAATATGTGATTTAACTAAATATTTAGTTACTATACCAATAAGAGACAAAAGCGCCAAAACAATCGCTAAGGCGATCTTTGAAAATTTTATACTTACCTGTAGGCCAATGAAGATGTTCATTTCGGACATGGGAACAGAATATAAAAATTCTATATCAACAGAACTTTGTAATCTACTGAAAGTTACCACCAAACAGTAGGCACAATAGAAAGAAGTCATAGAACTTTCAATGAATACGTACCTTCTTATATATCTATAGACAAATATGATTGCGACGAATGGGAAAAATATTTTACTTATTGTTTTAATACAACACCTTCAACAATACATAATTATTGTGCATAATGAGTTAGTTTTTGCAAAAACTCCCTAACAGTTTTCAGATATTCAATGTAGATAAAGTAGCACCACTATATAATATAGAGGACTATGCCAAAGAAACAAAATTTAGGTTAGAAGTAGCATATAAGAGAGCTCAACAATTACTAAATAAGCATAAACTTAGATAAAAATTAAATTACGATAAGGATATAATTGATTATAACTTTAAAATAGAAGATTTAGTTTTACTGAAAAATGAAGCAGGTCATAAGTTAGAAATACAATATAGAGGACCTTACAAAATTAAGAAAATAGACTTAAGAAATAATTTAACTATATTTGATAAGAAAACAAATAAAATACAAGTAGTTCATAAAAATAGACTTAAGTTAAATAATCTTAAATAAAAGCAATACAAATGTATGTTCGAACTACATACATAGTGCAATATTAAATATTATTAATATTACATTACTATTAATCATTACTTTTAATATATTAAGATAGCAAATATTTTTTATCCATTACAAATACTTTTTATAATTATGCAAGTACTTTTAAAATAACATCCAGATATAAACATATTGAAAATAAAAGATAGCTTTTAAAAAGAACATCCATAAAAAACAAAGTTTGTATAAACATTCGTATAAAAGGTGGAGGTGTAGCGTGTTCTAAATATCACTACGATCAACATTGTATAGTAAACATTTAAAGTCAACTTGACCGCAACATACATAGCATCCAATTGCATTCAAAGCATTATTTTGCACTGGACATTTGACACTAATGCATTCGGCCCAAATACCGCTGCATGAAGTGTTAGATAAATGCATTGACAGACTGCAACGTAAATATGTATTTTGTACAACTGCTATTTGACACTCACTGGTCTGATCAAAGGCCGCAGCATAATGCACTTGAATAAATCATGTTTAATAGCCACATGTGTGTATATACATATATATATATAAATATAATCAATACAGAATCTATGTTTGCCAAATTTCTTATGAGACATACGCCGCACGCCTACCGTGAGAAACTAAAAGGAACAATTTGCCTATTAAGCATATACCCTTGCTCTTCTCTCTTATGTTAAGATAGGTTAAGCATTATTCTCATAAGTAGTATATAAGCCAATACAATTTTCTAATTAATTTAATGAATAAATAACTTTCTTGGGAGCTCCTCGCTGAGCTCTAACTAAATAAAGAAATAGTTGATTTCATTACAAATTAAAGCATTCATCTGCCTTAAAACCTTTAGAGCCAGTGGCGTTAATTAGCGCCGGCCCAATCGGGCAGATAGAACCTTTGAATAGGAAATTATATATTACATGGCGATCCTGCCAATTCTCATAAATATTACAAAACAAAAAATTAAATCATTTTGGTGGTGCTTGAATACTCTCGTTGTATTTTTTTCATTAAAAATGCTATAGAAATCTGCTCTTTTTGTGTTTTATACTCTTGCTTTAGATTTTTGTTGGTAGGTGTGTTGTGTACGTATGCAAAGCAGAATGCTAGCAGAGACCTCAGGGCAATTTGATGATTAACTACGCTCTAAAGAGACTGCAGTTGTTGGGGAGTGTTGGGAAGTTCGGCTTGGGGACCGTTAGATTTAGATTTACTAAGTCGGATGATCCCAAGAAGGCTGCCGGTGATGCAGATAAACCTGCACCACAGTGAGGCAGCCGCGACCGAACTGGTAATACACCTCAATAGGTCGCGAGTAGATGTGGGTATTATTCAAGAGCCCTGGATTAATAAAAATAAGGTTTGCGGCTTAAGGGCCACGGGGTACAGATCGTATGTCCCTGTCACAGGGGATAAGGTAAGAACTTGGATTTTAGCAAGGGATGGACAAGGATCAAGGTTATTTAACGGAGACCATACAGTCGTTAATAGAGGGGGCAGGGGTAAGCAGGAAATAATGCTTGCATCGGTCTATATGCCCTATGATGCGGTTGATTTACCGGGAGCTGGTGTGCAGAAGCTGACCGAGTATGCAAGGTTTAGAAGGGTTGTATTTCTACTCGGCTTCCGACGCTAATGCGCATCATAGTCAGTGGGGGAGCAGCAACATTGACAAAAGAAGTGATTTAGTGTTTGATTTTATAACTACTAACAATATGTCTATTTGTAACAAGGGTAACGTACCTATTTTCAGGAATGGGGATAGGGCAGAGGTTATAGACATAACACTAACAGAGATAGGAACCTGGTACAGAACTGGATCGTAGATAAGTACTGTACATTTTCGGAACACAGTAGGATATCATTCAGTCTAAATTTTTCAGGGGAAAGGCGTGACCCATATAGGAATCCAAGAAAGACTAACTGGGATACCTATAGGGCCACTGTTGATATTAGAGCAAGGGAAACTCTGCAGGGTGTGGATACACAAAGATGAGGTGGAATATTTCACTAAAACTTGTAGGGTATGTTTTGGATAGTCCTGTCCAGTGGTTTTCCCGGCCAAAAGAAAGCAGCCTTCACGATTGACCAAAGATCTAAAAGATCTGAGGTCCTCGGACTGCTTCAAAAATGGATGATGTATATTTCATTAAATTTGCACGAAATATAGACGACATATATAGTCCTATTAAGTTTTTGTATACGAAATGGACATTTTATAGCCCATTAATGTTCTTTTATAAAAATTTAAAAAATTAACCATGTATAGCCCATTATATTTTGTATGCATAGCCCATTTAATTATTTTGCATTAAAAATAGACGATGTATAGTGTTTTTAGTTTTTTGCATATGAAATGGACGATTTATAGCTCATTAAATTTTTTCATAAAAATTTGAAAAATGACGATATAGTCCATTAAATTTTTTTCATAAAAAATTTTTTTCCTTAAAAAATGGATGATGTATATTTCATTAAATTCTTTGCACGAAATATAGACGACGTATATAGTCCATTTAAGTTTTTGTATACGAAATGGACATTTTATAGCACATTAATGTTTTTTTATAAAAAATTAACCATGTATAGCCCATTATATTTTGTATGCATAGCCCATTTAATTTTTTTGCATTAAAAATAGACCTCAGGAAGGATTGAGGACTGGAACAATGATAAGGTATTGTATAATAAGTACAATGGTGGTCTCAAAAGGGTGAAAATAATCTCATGGAGGAAGTACTCTGAGCATATTTATTCCGTTAATGAATTATCGAGGTTTCGGCGAGTATTGTCAAAATAGTGACGTTGGAAAAAGCAAGATGGGCAATAAATACATTTGAACTGTATAATTCACCCGGCCCAGATGGTATTTTCCCGGCCATGTTGCAAAATGTCCCAGAGCGCTTACTACTGTGTCTGGTGTATATCTTTAAGATATGCTTAAGCAGGAGGTTTATACCGAAAGGCTGGAAAAAGATTAGCGTCATCTTCATACCAAAAGCGGGTAAGGCAAGCCACTCAAACTCGAAGGATTTCAGGCCAATCAGTCTTTCGTCGTTTCTTTTAAAAACATTAGAACGACTGATTAATAATAAGTGGCGCTCAGCATGCCGCATGCCTGTCGTAAAGGCAGGTCTGTTGAGAGTGCGCTTCATGATATGAGGTCTGTCTGCGTACTTTTCCAGTAGCAAATACTCAGTCAACTTTTTTGCGAGAGTAAAACCAATTTTACTCTGTCGACTGAAAATATCTTAAAAAGTACGCAGACAGTACCCAGTGAAATCTTGCAAGAAAACAGCTGATCAGTGTGTAAACAATTGAAATAACAAAGCAAACGAATTTTAGCCAGAAAAATAGCATTATTGGAATCATTGGTTCTGCTTTACGCCACGGTCGCACTGTATATTTGGACGTTTCTAGCATGAAATAAAGTGTTTTGTTTATTATAATTTATTATAAACGTTAAAAATCAACACAATTGTAACTATTTACCTCTGCCATTGTTAAATTTCAATTTCTATTTTCATTTCACAAAAATTATTTCATTCAAAAAGTAATAAAAACAGCTGTTCAAATTAGTTGCAAAATCTTGCAAAAAGAAATTTCTCCAGTAACAGTTCTCTAACTTCCAACTGTCAAAATGTTCTCTTTTTGGCTCTCTCGCTGCAAGAGATTTGGAGTACGCAGACAACATTTTGTAAGATTTTGCACAAAATGATGCAAAATATGTGTACGCAGACAGACCTATGGTAGGTGTTATAAAGAGAGGACTGCAGCACAAGGATTACACACTGTCTGCATTCTTAGACATTGAGGGACAGGGAGTCGCTGGAGACTCTTAGGGTTCACAACTTTCTAGTGGAGTGGATAATTATCATGCTTAACAGCAGAATCATCAACTCAAGTATGGGAAGAGAAAGCCTGAGATTATTGACAAGAGGTACACCAGGGAGGGAGGAGTTTTGTCACCTCTATTGTGGTTGTTGGCAATGAACGCAATTCTTAGTCGTCTTAACGTGAAGATAGTTGCATATGCATATGATTTAGCTTTAATGGTAACCGGAGTTTCTTCCCACTATCAGTGAATTCATGCAGTCGGCGTTGGGCAATCTATCATCCTGGGCCAGCAGTAAAGGACTAGGATTCAACCCAGAGAAAACCGAGCTAGTCCTCTTTATCAGGAGATACAAATTAGAAAGCTTTGTACTACCCAGGATGGGAGGGGTGCAGCTGAGACTAGCAGAGGGGGCTAAATAACTGGGTGTTTTCCTAGATGCTTTCTTGGAAAATGAACACGCAGGAAAGGCTAAAGAATGGGCTCAATGCATACTACGCATCCAGGAACTCTATAGGAAGGAGCTGGGGTCTGCAACCGAAGGTAGTAAACTGGATTTACACATCGGTTGCCAGGCCGGTTATTTCCTATGGTTGTGTGGTATAGTGGAAGGCAATGAGGAAGGAAAGTCACAGATTATTATATAAGGTTCAGAGATACGCACCGATGGGCACCACAGGTGCTCAGAGGAGCACACCACAGGCTGCCTTGGATGTCATTCTTCATCTACTTCCTATAGAGGACTTTGTGGTGGGAACGGCGACTAGAAGTCTCCTTAGACTCGTAGAAATAGGTTTGGTGAGGACAGGAATATCACACATCAATCTTAAATAATATCGGTTTTGGTGATCAGGAATCCGTAACCCCTGGGTTTACGGACTATAAATTCGCTGAGATCGATTTTAGTAGAACACCCTTAATGGTAATTTTTAGGGACTATTGGGTCAAATCCGATAGACTGTATGAGGGTAGTGCATTCTTTACAGACGGATCAAAAATGAGGGGAAGGCACAGTGGCTGGTGTCTCTATCTTGGGAACGAACATTTGTAGTTCTTTCAGGCTGCCGAATGAATGTAGTGTTTCCAGGCTGAAATCTTGGCGATACTCAGGGCTACGGAGCTGGTGGCCAGGAATGTAGCTGAAGGTGAGAAGGTAACCTTCTACGTCGACAGCCAGGCAGCGCTAAAAGCCTTGAAGGCACACAATCTCAAATCGAAACTTGTTAGTGACTGTAGGAAAGCCCTCAACTTGCTTATGGATAAGTATAGTGTCAGACTATGTTGCGCTCCTAGTCACAGCAGTGTTGAGGGAAATTAAATTGCCGATGAGCTGGCAAGAATAGGCTCGGCGTTAGATGAGGGAATGTCGGACAGATCGGTGAAATTACCGGTAGGTCATTACTATAAAGAACTCAGTACTTGGGTAGAAATCAGGACTAACAGTTCATGGCGAAGTAGGGAGGATTGTAGTCTCGAGGGGTTTTTAGCCAAAACTAGACTCAGGAAGATCTAAACTACTACTGGACATGAATGGGAAGGCAATGCGAATGACGATAGGCGCATTGACAGGTCACTGCTCGGTCAGAGCAAGAACCCGCATTTAAGAGACTGGCACGTCATAGGCTTAGATGGCTGAGCAGACGTTTCTTCCATGAAAGCATTACCGATGTCGGGAAGTGTAAACTAGAGGACATCAGGGGCTTCATCATTGGAATTCGTTGGTTTAGTGATGGATAATAAGGTCACTTCTGGCTACAAATGCGAGGGTAAATATTACTTTTGGGGCAACAGAAGGGAATCAAAATAGACCCAATTGGGTCTACGAGTGGAGGTGCAGTAAAGCACCACCCTTCCTAACCTAACGTTATTGGCGGCTGCGCTTCAATTGTAAGTTAGAAAACACCACTTGTAATTCAGAAAGCATCAATTATAATTCAGAAAAAATTTCATTTACTAAATTTATTTTAATTTTATTATAGAAAAAAAATGTTCGTCACTTTTTTCCCCTCATTTCCTTCTTTTCCAATAATTGTTGTTCTGCAATAGTGGTGTATATTTTATTATAATTTTTGGCCATAAATATTTTATGTAGTGATTTCCGTTTATATTTAGTATTTTCTGAATTACAATTGACGGTTTCTGAATTTCAATTTACACTTTCTGAACTACAATTGATGGTATCTGAATTAAAATTGATAAATCTTAATTAGAGTTGACGATTTCTGAATTTAAATTGATAAATATAAATTGCAATTGATCCTATTAAGTTATGTTTTTTGACCAATCTGTTGTTTTATTTCTAATGTTATTTTTTTCGGGCTATTTGTGGTCAACAATTTCTTCCATATATGTGTAAATAAAAATAACATCATTTTTGTTTTTTATTTCTACCAACGTTTGGTTCGTTTTTGCAAATTCTTCAGGGGTGGTGTTTTATTAATTTTTATGTATTATTTATATCATTGTCAATTATTAATTTTTAAATTTATCATCGTAAAAACTGGACATCACGACACAGATATGAATAATAAATAAAAAAATAAATAAATAAAATTTTACATCACAACATAAAATGTATAGTCATCTTATTACTATTATCACAGATCTTCAACTCAATTGATCCTTTCTGAATTACAACTGGAAAACATTTAGACGTAAAGAAATCAATCTCAGAATTAGATTCAGCACACTATAAAATTCCATTAAAATTACGTAGTGAAGTTCTTGCTCCCAACCTTTTATTTTATTTTTTTTGCAGAAGTGTTTTTTTATTTTTTTTTTAATTTTTCCCCAAAATCTATTTCGTTTTCCCATTTAGTTAAATGTTTTACAACTACATTTTGTGTTAATTTTTTAATAATCAGTTGTATTTTTACTAAACTAAATTAATTCATTTTAATATTCAGTTATTTATTATAATTATTTATTTATAAAGATTTAAGAATGATTAAATCCTATTGTGTCTTAAAACTAGTTTAGTTCAATTATTTTTTTTACTTTTTTAAAAATATAGTAATTTTTGTGTACAATTAATCTTTTGTTTGTTTTAATTAAATTTAACAAGTGAAAGGAAAGAAAACATAGAACATTAATAGAAATATATGTGTTTGGTATTTGTAGTATTTTTTTTTACTAATGGCCGAAAATACAAAAACAGGGTATGAAAGCTTGTTTCGGTATATAAAAATATATTTTATATGAACGCTTTCTTTGTTGTGGTTACGAGATTCGAGCAGACTCTAAAAAAATCTCACAACTCTAAAGCGGCCCACCTACTTGCAATATAATTGTGCAATTTTCCCTATTGTACAATAATATCGTTAATGTGCATGTCATATTCGGAGGTGACATAATATATTATAATATATTAATATTGGCAAATATCAAAAGACTTTTGATTTTTATTGTACAATAAAGACAATTGTGTAATGTGGTGGCAACATTGTTCAATGTTAAGTTTAAAATTTGTTAACGCACTAATAATCCCAAAATTATTATTTTACTCACGTCCCTTTTCACAATGTATGGTTTAGAGTTAACGAGAACTTTAACTGACAGTTCTTCATACAAAACTTGCCGTTAAAGTCCCTGTTATATTTTAACCAAACATTGTGAAAAGGTACGTTATTCAGTAAAATATTAAAATATAAAATATTTTATTTAAAATACATTGAAATTGATTATTGAGGGGTTTAGCTGGATCCTATGCGCATTTCTCTGTTGCTAATGCAGATCATCAGGGAACCTTTACCCAAAGCTTCTTAGAACAACTAGAGTTATTATATTATAAACTTTCATTTAAACAAATGAGAAGCTCAACAACAAATAACAAAGTTGAAACAAGAACTCAATAATCAACATGTTTTTTTATTTTCTTACTTTACCATTCTACATTGGCTGACTTTTCTTCAGCTTCAAATTTTTTATTTATTTATTTATTAAACATATTAATGCAAAGTAAATTTGCATAATATGGTGTTGCACAAATATGGGCGGAGTAACGTAGACCATATGCCCAAGATGGTATTAACAGAATTTTATAAGGTTTTGTGACTGACTGTACACGACCTATGCCTTCACATAGGAAGTAGGCAACGTGGTTGTTAAAGAAATTCCACAAACAACCGCAAGATTATACGGTTATCCGTGGCAGATCAGTCAACCAGTGCGAGCGAGACGAAAAACTCTCGAAGGCCAAACAACACACACAAGCCTGACCGCACTTAAGAAATAATTACGATGACGCGAGAGATGTTCCCCGACCCAGAGCTGCTTCAGCTTCAAATTGTAGATATAAAGAGTATGTAAAAAGAAAATAAATGTAAATAACAACAACAGCTATTCAAGAATAGAGTGTTGCCACACAAGTATTTTTTTGACCGGGTGCAGTCAAATTAATAATTATTGTTTTTTATTGGGAATTTTTACAATTTAAGTTTAAAATTTGTTAACGCACTAATAATCCCAAAATTATTATTTTACTTATTCAGTAAAATATTTGTTTAATAAAATACATTGAAATTGATTATTGATTATTTCACTGTTGCTCAATGTTGTTTACTATTTCACTGTCAGGAAAATTGTGCAATATTTTCTTTGGAAATATTGTACCATTTATTGCATATTATAGGTCAAAACGACAATAATGTATACAACTGCATATGCAATAATATTGTATAATGGATGGGTCGCTTAAGAGATGTGCGTAAAAAAGCAGCGCAGCACCACTTTTTTTCGTTTTACTCAATTTATTTCCTTTTGGCTGTGTTCACAATACTTATATTGATCTTATAGCACAGTCCACCAATACTAAGAAATTTAGTGTTGTAAGCGTAAATACAGATTATTGATTTTAAAAAATGGGCTGAACTTAATTTTAAGACCAAACCTTTATCAGTAAGAAGTAGACCACCCAAAAAATCAGGCTTATCATTAATAAAATTTCACATGGAAATTTCCGAATTTGTGAACAATTGGTATCAAAAAACTTCATAAGATTGAGAACCATTTTGACAATTTGTGAAGAAAATTGTTCACAAACATTTTTCTGTTGGAACAAGTGGAAATATGTAAGTAAGCTTTTAATTTTATTCGAATTGGTGATACGAAATTAAAATTCATGTGAACGAAAATTTGATTCGGAAATTTTCACATGTGGAATTCATGATAAGGCTGAATGTATGGGATGACGAATTTTATAATTTTTTCACTGAATATAAAGCTATTTAAACCAGGCACCGTAACTGTTATGACTTTTATCGAAAAAGTCAAGAAAAAAAGTTATTTTTAACTTTTATTTTTTAAGGCAGAAATAAAAGTTATTTCTTAACTTTTATTTTTTAAGGCAAAAATTAAAAGTTATTTTTGACTTTTACTATTTTACTCAAAAAATAAAAGTTATTTTTTAACTTTTAATATTTTAAGGCAAAAATAAAAGTCTTGTATTAAGTATTACATAGTAATACGCTAGTTTTATTGCCTCCCATTTATAGGTAATAATAATTGATGTATATTACAGATATCTATAAAAATCATTGCTATTAAAACAATAATTATTAATAACAAAATAAGACAATTATCTTTTGCAATGCTCTTGAAATTGTGATAACGGATGATTCATCATTTATAGCATTGAAAGCAATAAAACTTGCGTATTATTATGCAATATTTAATTCATGATTTTTATTTTTGCTTTAAAATATTAAAAGTTACAAAATAACTTTTATTTCTTGAGTAAAATAATAAAATTCAAAAATAACTTTTAATTTTTGCCTTAAAAAATAAAAGTCAAAATTAAAAGTTATTTTTTGACTTTTATCAAAAAAGGCACAAATTTAAATTTGCATGTACATATATACATCACCTACGTATCATAATGATAAGAACCAAAATTTTCTACGATAATTTTTTATGTGTGCTTTTTTGATGTACATTTTTGAAAACAAGTTATTTTCTGTCCCTGATTTAAACGCTTCTCAAATGTAAGAAAAAACCTTTTTTCAAACATGATTTTCAAATTTTTTTTCAACATTTCGTCGTACAAATGTCACGTAACGCCAGAATGGAATCACCCATATATAATAATGTTAATATTAAAATATTTTTGTAACTTTCGATTGCTAATTGACGCCAAAATAAAATTTGTACATAATTTTTGGAAATATTGAGTCTAATTATTCATTCCGTTCCGCGATTGCGAAAATCATTTTTGTTGCGGAAGCAAAATTTGCAATCATTCATTCCGTTGCTGCGGTATTTTTCCATACGGAAAAAACAAAATGGCAGGGAAAATATACAAATTTGGAAAATTAAAGCTTATTTTAATTTAATTAGTTTTATTTTTATAACAATATAAAAAATGCAATTGTTAATTTAATTTAACTTACATATATTAAAATTTATTTATTCCAACTTACTCTCTATGATCAATCTGCAACTCTTCTTTCTATATATTGTTGTTTTTACTTTCCAAAAATACTGACATATGTATGTATGTATGTATTTACATATGGTTGTATGGATGTATGTATGTAAGTATATCTTTTAAATTGCTTTTTTAACAACAGCCGACAGACATTACACCACGTCAGAATTAACAACAACGGGGACGTTAAATCAATTTCACGGAAAGCATTTACCGGAGAAATGAATAATTGCAATTTGCATATCGATCGATAGTTCTTTCCGTCAAATTTTCCTTTCCGTGCGGAATCAATAATACCACCCATTATACTTATATATTATCTGCCTTATTCATAAAAATTATTTCAGGTTTATTAAGCGCTTATTTGACATATTTCTATGGGAAATTTGTCAAATAAACCTGTAATAAACCTAAAATATTTTTTATGAATTAGACCGTATATATACATAGTTTTTTCATTTCCTGAAGACTTTAAATATTCAGACATGTGTCCTTTTCGAAATTGCACACTCAACATTTGAACATTTTGAGGTTGGCGATAGCGAAATATATCAAAGAATGAGAGTCTGTTATTGTCACAGATCAAATCGTAAATGTTGTCATCTTGTCTCGCAGACATTTGAAAATCTGCAGTTTATGCAAAATAAAACTTGTATCAAATTTCGACCAAGCTTTTTGCCCTTATTGCAGATATAGTGTGAAGATTTCATTGATGTATACATTTGAAATATTTTAAAAAGAAATTTACTGAAAAACTAATTTTTTAATTGTTATTAGCATTTATAGTGATCTTAAATTTCATGTCTCTACTTTTTGTATTTGGTGATATTTTTATTTATTATACCTCACAATTTATGATTTTTATGTGTATGGCAACACTGTTCTGTACCGAATACAACGGAAGAAACCAAAACTAACTGTTCTCGTTGTAATTCCATGTATGAAGTAACTGAAAAAGGTTTCTAAAAACTTAAATGTCGTTAGCAGCACCACCACCTAGCGTTTCTATTATTTTCTAAAATGCCGAGTTAACAACCGCAACCAAACTGAGTACCTTCCGCTTTTTTGAAGTGGTATGAAAAGATAAGGCAATTGCCATTTTATTTTTTCGATTGCCAACGGGCGACAGCTGCATTAGGCGGAAGTTAACCTGTAAGAAAAGACTTTAAACAGCAGCAGAATGTTAATATGGAACATTTGTTGGCGCAGAAGGCATTTTCGTTTTCTGCATGATCTTATGTAAAGCTTTACAACACTTTACACTTGAACGGCATATATACATACATATTTACAAAGAAGAAAACCCCACTAGGAAAATGTTCAAATTTATAACTACAATGTTTTATTTTTGTTTAGTATTAAAAAAAGTAAAATAAAGAGTTATTTATCATTATAAAACAATGACAAAGTTTTATTTCATAAAAATAAAAGAAAAATAAAAGTCTTTTAAATTGTATTGTAAATTTAATCGAATAATTACATATTATAATTATTTTTTATTAACTTAAAGAATTTTAAACAAAAATTTATTTAGAAACAGTTTTCATTTAAATACATATGTATGTATATGTAAACTAAATGAAAAAAAACACCTGTTATCGTTATATCTAAAAGTGAAGAAGCATATACATACATGTTTCAGAGAAATAAATGAAAATTATATTAAATAACTTACAACAAATGACATTTAAATTTGTTTAAATACACATTCATTTATACATATTTGTATATGTATGTACATACATATGTATATTAGTTTGTATGCTTTAGTAAAAAATAGTTTTCTTTAATTCAATAATAATTAATTAAAAATATTGTTATAAACAACTGAACTTTGCTTATTTTTATGCGGACCTAATAAGGCTGAAATAAAGGAGAAACTAAAAGAGTCAGTATCAGACACATTACCATCACCATCGACAGCCGTCAAGGACTGTTGAGAAGGTTTGATTTTGACTTGAGAACCAGCAGAGCTTCGTCCTTTAGTTTCTTCAATTATTTGATTTGTAGCTGTGGATCGCGAAATTGCCGATGGTAATGATAGCGATAAGGAGGAAGAGGATGCCGATGATAACGCCATTATTGCATTTGTCGTTTTCGTTTTCATACATTAATGTACATACATTAATGTACATGCAGACTTCTTTGTTAATGATGCGTTATTAAACTTTTTCAATTGTTCTTTTTTTAATATTATTTTTAAACTTTGTATTCTTTTTAGAGTTTTGTTTGTTTCCTTTCGATTTTAATGTGTTTCTATAATTTGTATTGTTACAATATGTAACTACATCTCCACCTCAATCAATATCACTGTGCTCCACAAATTCTTCATCATCATCGAGATCATTCGTTTTTAAAATTACACCTCCACCGCCATCACCACCTCCTCCGCCACTGCTCACTAGGGACTTGCGTGTTGTTGTAAAACCATGCTGCGAATTATCTTGAGGTAATTCAATATAATCATACGAATTCATTTCATCATCTGATTCGTAACTAATATCATTGGCTTTTCCACTGCCATATGCTATAAAAATTTACAAGAAAAATACATTATATATTCAGTTTAAAAATAAATATTTTCCGAGGTTTATTTGAAGGGCATACATAATTTGAAATACACATACATATGTATATTAAAATTTTTCTTTAATTTCCTACAAAATAAAGTTCTGTAAAAAATAAATAATTAAATATTAGTGTCCTGAACAAAGAACAATTATAAAACTTTTCAAGACATGCGAGATTTTTCAAATGCTTTACTAAAGCGAAATATTGTAAAATAAACGCTAAAAAACATTGTTGGCAAGACAAACGACTGAAACAAATGTCTTTCCAACATTTTTTTTAGCATTTCTTTTAGAAGATTTCGCTGTAGTAAAGCATTTGAAAAATCTCTCATGTCTTGAAAGGTCTTATAAAGGGTCTTGTGCAGGACTTTATTACATATCGCACTTGATCAACAAGCGAGTATTAACTCAAAATTTTAAAATGTTCAGTAGGGACGAAAAACTGTTTGTGTTTTCATTTTAAGAGAATTTACAAAACCGAATACATAATAGTAAGCAAAATCCATTTGAAAATATATTTACATTAGCGTAATTCACGGTTGGGCTTGTAGATCTTTTACATCTTGTAGCTTTGGTAAATTGTAGTTGCTTTGCTTTAAATTTAGCAAGATTTTCCAAGGCTACAGTATGTAAAAGATCAACAAGGCCAACAGTGAATTCCGCCATTGTTTTTATTTTAAAATCTTGCAATTATTGGGGTAAAATATATGTTTTGAAATGAGTCACAACTCATAAAAAAATGTCAGCATTTTTATCATAAAAACAGTCACATTTCGAATTAAAATCACAAAATAAAACAAATTTTATCAACAACACACAGTATCAACTCAAAATATATACTAAACAGCTGCATGAATGTTTTGATTTTCTGTCTATTGAGAATGAAGCGAAAACAGAACTCTAATTGAGAGTGCATCTAACGAACGAAACGAATATTTACTCTATTCGCTGGGAGGCAAGCAATCGAAACGAAAAGAAACACACATGGAAACATGAGAGAATGGAGACATGAGAGTAATGAAACATGAGAGATCGAATAGAATAGTACATCAATCTAGTGCTTGTTTCTTTCGTTCAAAAAAAGCAAAACAAACGAAACATGCATGTCTTTGCGAAAATGACAAACGAAACATACATTTATTCTCATCTTTCCAAATTATTATGGAAACATTCGAATGTTTTGGTTTGAAAACGAAACAAAGGTAACATTAACGCATTTATTTTGTCTTTCTCTCTGAATCAGCTGCTTGTGCGCAGTGTGACCAGATTATAAAACAATATGAAGCTAAATCAGGTTTGAAATAGAGCTAAAGAAGGAATTTTAAAGCCAAATAATAAAGTTAAATTTTTATAGCTTTCCAATAGCAACTTTTCATTATTTCTATATTTTTTACAGTTTAAATGGTGTTTATGTAGGTATTAATAATTGCTTAATTCACAACAATCTTTATCGTGTTTTTGTGTATCAAACACACTTTTTGTTTTTTAATTGTGAACACCATCTGTGTAGTGTATTAATGTATTTTGTATTTTTAATGAAAAAAGAAGAACAAGCTACATACAAATTCTCTCAGAGAGTGTCTCTCTGAATACAACATTTTAAAAACATATGTAATAAAAGTGTAATAGTGTATATAATTTTTATATGAAAATTTCATACAACACTCTTGTATTTAATATGATAATACTATCGATACAGAGATAGAAGAGGTTTTGTGAATTAAGCAATTATAAAAATATATTTTTGGTTCATTTAAATAAAAAACATTGAATCAAAAACAACATAAAATTATTTATTAACTTGGGGGTTACCCGATCAATTTTTGCCTTTCAAGTTTCAATACATTCATACTTTTTTAGTAATACACTCACAATTTTAAAAATTTATACAAACTTGATGACAATTTTTCGTTCCATAGAGTGTTTCAAGTCACAATCAATAAAGCAGCTGATAACATTTTTTTCGTTGTTTTTCCAAATATTTTTTTATTTTGTTTGGCTCTATTGTAATGAAAAGTGATACACAAAATAGCTAAAACTTTAAAAAGAGTAATAAAAACGTTTCTGTGCAAAAATAACAAATGTAAAAATATTGCACATTATTTATTTCTGCTAATAATTTTAATGAAGCAGCCATTTTCAGCTTTCTTCTTGACGACATCTTGAAAAGAAATACGTCACAGTTACTGAAAGGTAAAACTAAAAATTTCATCACAAAAGTTTACAATTCCCTAAAAGGGTTTTCATTAATTGCGCTTTTGTACTCAAAAATATTAATCTAAAATTCCGTAGTTGACTTTATTTATTTAGCTTTATTTTTTGGCTTTAAAATTCCTTCCTTAGCTCTATTTCAAACCCGATTTATCTTCATATTATTTTACAATCTGGGCACACTGCTCACAAGCAACTAATTCAGAGAGAAAAACAAAATAAATGCGTGAATGTTTTCTTTGTTTCCTTTCCAAACCAAAACATTCGAATGTTTCCATAATAATAATGTGGAAAGATGGGAGTAAATGTGTGTTTCGTTTGTCATTCTCGCAAAGATATGCATGTTTCGTTTGTTTCGCTTTTTTTGAACGAAACAAACGACAACTAGAGTGATGTTATATTCAATTCGATCTCTCATGCTTTATTACTCTAATGTCTGCATTCTCGCATGTTTCCATTCTCTAACAGCAACACAAATTTTTTCAGTTTCATTGCTCGTTTCGCTTTTGCAAATGAGAAAATAAGACTGTTTGAAAATTTGAGAATGTGTTGCACAGCGTTTCAATCATACTCGTGCAGATCATTAATACATACAACAAAGTTTAAATTAAAACAATTTGATTGTTTTTAACTTGAATAAAGGTTCAAATCAAAATAATAAATTTTTTATGAAAATATACGAGACATCTCTATGTCCACTTTTGTATTAACTCAAAATTAGGGATGTAACGAATTTTCGCATTCGCTTTCGCATTCGCAAATTATTCGTTTACTTTTGCTATTTGCATTCGCTAAAATGTATGCGAAAATTTCAAGCGAATACTAAAGACAACAAAATTTTTAATTCTTTTACGAAAATAGTTTACGATTATAAACAAAGTTTTAAAATTTTAGAGGAAAATTTTTTTATAAATAAGTTGGCATAAGTATCAGAATGAAACCAAAATCCAGATGTGTTTGGAAATATTGATCAGTTTTTGAAAAAAAAAACTTAAAACTAGTCTGTTTAAACTTTTGGAAAATTTTGAGCACCATTCATTACTTCGTGCAGAAAATTCTAAATCCAAAAAACTTTAACTAGCCCTTGTCTGTTGTAAATTCTATGCGAAACAAATGCCACGCATATTATTTCGCATGAAAACTTAAAATTTTGAAGATATATATGTAACCAAGATAAACATACTACTACTTCTCTTAAATTTTTTTTCATGAATTCATGAAAATTGTTCTTATGTATTTTGGCAGCATTTCATATGAACTGTTGAACAGGGTACCAGGATTTAGGGCTAAGCTACGAATCGGTTAACTGCCTAACATTTTTTAAATTTCATTTATGTATCTTTCTGTTTTAAGAATTTAATAAATTAATAAATATTTGCTCAATTCAAGACTCAATTTAAATAAAACAACTTCACGTTCTAAAACAAATTTAGTTTCATGTGATTTTTTTACCGTATTGTAAGTATTTGCATTCGCTTTCGCATTCGCTTTGGCAAAAATTCAAACGCATTATTCGTTTTCGCTTTCGCATTCGCTAAACTGGTATTCGTTACATCCCTACTCAAAATAATACCTTTTTGGTGATATAAAGGTAGTCACTACACTATCACAAGAGTGGTCTCAAATGTGGTTTTCGAGATGAAAGAGTAATCGGAATACGTTGAAATTTTTACAGTAGATAGATATTAAAGGTATTCATTTCATTTGAAAATTTTTAAAAACGCGAAAAATAACATGTTTCGAAAAATTTATAAATGCATTGAGAAATTACTTAAATTGCAAGGAATAAAAAGCCCTCAAGAAATTAGATCAATCGCAAAAAAAAATTTGCTAACATCGCAAAAACTACAATGTCTAGTAAAGGTTTTTGTTTAATTTTGAGGTCATCGTTAAACCGATCGACTTATTTCTATGGACAGAAAGAAAAATTAATTTGAAGCATTAATTTTATTTTCAACAACAAGTTTCTAAGTATATGCAGCACAAAAAGCTATTTTCTAAAAATAAATTACGAAAAGTGGCGTATGTGGCACAAAACAGTATTTTTCTCTTTCAATAAAGTAATAAACTTCTAACTTTATTCATGAAAGTTTAAAAAATTTTACACATTTCTTCTTGGAAGCAATGATACAAATACAAAAAAATTCTATCGGGTGTACTTTGAGAAAACTTCCTTCTTTGTCGTTTTTCTCCATTCCGACTTTTTGGCATATGCTCCAAACCAATAATGGGCTGGCGATATGTATAACTTTTAAACATAAACATAATCTATGGACCGATTATAGTCAATGATATAAACTTTCGAAATTGATAATTTAGACTGGCCCTGTTACAGTATAGAGTGAGTAAAAGAGTGCTAAAGCTGACCACCTCGATATGGAAGAGGCTTTCAGTCAGGCTTAAGCTATTTTTTATGGTATTTTAAGTTTTTTTTTAGCTTTTCAGTTTTTATATCTAGAGTATTGACTAAGGGCGACTTTTTGAGTTCAAGATTAGAGATTAAATTAACCTTAATCTTCATTTGTGATTTTTGGGTAGTCGATTATATGGTTTTGCCTGCCAGTTTAAGCGGCCAATAGTGGTGGTTTAATCTTACTTTAGTATTGACAACAAACACTTGTGAAACATATACATTTTTGTAAAAATTGTATGATAAAATAATTTAAAACACATAAATATACATATATTTTATATTATTTATATATTTTCTTTAACACGCGAAATATTAACTTGTAAATAATAAAATATGACAGTTTCTTCTTCTTAAAACAAAAAAATCAAAGTTTGTTGATAACATGTATGACTTTGCACAGAAATTGTTGCCACTATTTTGTTTCTCAGTATGGTAATACTGCACATAACAAGAAGTTTAAACTACCACTCAAAAACATCAAACTCAATTATGTGAGATTAAGCTAATTTTCGGATTAGCTAATTAGAGAAATAAACTAATCTTAATCTCGAACCCAAAAGGTCGCCCTAAAAGATTTCACAAATTTATTAAAAAATAAATATATTCAAAAAAATCATATATTTTTTTCCGACAAAATATGCTAACTCTAAAAAAGTATTTGTTTTTTGAACGACTAAACTATGCTATCTCACAAAAATACGCAAACCAGTACAATATAAAATATTTTTTGCAGACTTATAAATTAGTAAGCATATTTAAACCATATTATAGAAGGCACATCATTTATTTTTACAATAATGAGCGAATTAACTAGTTTTTTTGCTCTACTGAAAACTTAGCATTTTTGAGTTGACGTATTTTGATATTAAAAATAAATGATATTTGCTTCAGAAAATTGTAAGTTAAGACATCTACAAACATTTTAGAAAATCGTTACTATCTTAACATACCTTCGATATATTTCTCGAAATTTGGTGGCACTAATGACTTAGCATGTTCAATATCTTCAAGCGAACATTGACCCTTATCCAATCCTAAAAAAAAAACACAATATACATACATATATAGATACATATTAAAAATAATAGATAATTAAAATTTAACTTATAAACTTAGGCCGGGGTTACATATGTGTGCCTTGTGCCACACAAGCCTAAAAAAAGCGCAACCAACTAATTACTAATGAAAAACTGTTTGATTCAGACATGTATTTATTAAGTTAAACAGTTTCATACATACCCAGTAAAAAAAGAGACTCCAAAAAAGTCATGAAAATGTAGAGTTTACGATGCGGAAGTAGTGAAAATTTCGATCCGATCTAATGATTTTTACATAGGGTTTTCATTGCAAGAAGTTCTCTTTTTCGATGCCTGGTCACTGAATTGGAAGCGATATTAAGAAAAATTCCCTTTTTTGTGTTCTATGATAATATTTTCATCTAGGAAAAAGGGTAAATAGTTGCATTTTTTAACAAATCGTTTCTTTTTATACGAATTTAAGCCCAAAACAGTGTTTTCATGTAAATTTAAGCAAATAACTTTTAAATTTTAGACTAAAAATAATTCATAAACTTTTTTAAAAAAATAATTTTTTTTTTAAATTCTGGTGAGTATTTTCTAACACTATGGAGGAGTTACAAGGTTTTGTGTGACTAAAATAAGCTTCTACATGGTTTTTTGCTCACTCTCGGCAAATTAAAAATATCGATTTTTTGGAAGCAATGAAAATGTACTTCCGCTAGAATGACTTCCATTTTTTTTTTCACTGGGTAATTAATAGACAATTTTATAGAATCCAAAATGATTGCCAACTGTTTAAATCAATAAATATGTACATATGTATGTACATATATGTCTGAATTAAACATTTTTTCCTTAGTAATTAGTTGGTTACGCTTTTTTGGGCAAATGACACACAAGAAATGACAGATGTAAACTCAGCTTCATATTCAGAAAAAATAATGTTGGTTTACAAAATAAATTTTGTATAGAAATTTGATTATTTAACGTTTCTTCAACCTAGATTAGTTTTTCTGAATAATGCCTTTAGGGTCAATTTCACCAACTCTATTTAATTTCAATTTTCAATTTATTCATTCATAACACGAAAACCTAGCCTAATCGCCATAATCAGTTTTCACTAATACTACTACAAATGGTACTACTACAATAGTTTTATATGTATGTAAAAAATATCTATAAATATTTAACAAATATAATAATATAACAGAAAATAAATATAAAAAAATCCTTAACGTAGAACCAAAATTATATAATTTGAATGTGTACTAAACAAAGTGTAAATCAATTAAATTAATAAATGCATAATAATAATGATAATAAAAAATAAAAATAAATAATGAGGCACAAGTTATTAGCTGGAAGACCGTTATCACAAGATGAAGCAAATAAAGGTATGAAAGTATGAAAGTGGCGTCAGTCAGTGGTCCAAGGCGCACAGTTTAATAAACAAAAATAATTATTTCATGTCTATATACCATCAATATTAACACATCAAAAAGGTAAAAGAAAAAAATAAAAATAAAATAAAAAAAACTACAACAATACGCTATTTTGACGCATATGTAGAAAAAGCTTTCGTTTGAAAGTTTCCACAGATAAATTAAATACTTTTAAATCAGAATCAATTCATATTTAAATGTAGATTTTCATGAATTTTTTATGGGAAAATGACTTTTAAAAATGAATTGATATTTAAATAAGTTGGTGAAATTGGCTCTTAGACTTTAATAGTTGTAATTCCACTTACCAAATAATAAACCCATACGTTTAAGAACTTCGGCATCATCATGCATTTCGAATTTATCATCAAACTTAAAAATATATTCCGACCTAAAGCAGAGGAATAAGAAATAAACAAAACACTGTACTACATACTCATACGATATTTCAAATTAAATCACTTACTTATCATTGGTAACACTACAATTAATTTTTGTTGACTTGTGTGTATTAACAATTATAAAAGGTAATTGTATGGATGAATTTGGTGTTGGTATAATGCCCTGTCTTTCTGCTTCCTTATTTCTTTCAATTAAACTTTTAAAGGAAACTTGTTGCAGCAGCAATTCTCTCAGCTGTTGACTTTTTTGCTTAATACGCAGACGGCGCTCTTGATTATCTTTTTCCAGTTGTGAAAATTCCTAAGAGAAAATCAAGAAAATGTTTTCAATATTATCATTTATTAATGCAGCATTTATTACCTCCACTGCATTTGAGGGTAAGCCTATCCATCGTATTTCTTTTTTATCTTTGGATATTATTTGCAACGCCATTAAAACGTTTAAAGCATCATATACACGTCGTCGTATATTTTTCTGATCACAGTTCTTGTCAAAGGAATTATTTTGTATTTCTTCGGCCACCAATTCATCGGCCACTTCGTTGTAGGTGGTGGTGCCTTTGATTTTAACCTTTTCACACACTTTCAATGAAAAATGACGTAAACCCTTGCCGGCCTTTTCCGGTTTGCGTTTTCTTTGTACTGCTGCTGCGGAGGCGGCTGATACATTTTGATGGCTGGTACTGTGATTGCTAATTGGAACAGGATATCGAAAATATCATGAAAACTAAATGTGAAAGATTTATTTTAGTCTGTTTTATAATTACATTTTTGATTTTGAAGCTGTGTTTTTTGCAGTATTCGTTAAAATTTGTGGTTTGTATTTGTAGCGTTCCTCATCCTTTACAATAGTCTTAAAAGTTAAGACAAATTTTATTGTTCGCATAAAGGAAAACAAAATTAATTAATTTTTATATCCTTTTTAATACTACTAGAACTGACCGAAACTCTTAAACATTTTTTTTCTTCAAGAAATTCATTCTTTTTATCACCATATTTTAAAAACTTACCGTGTGTTTTGTATATTCTTCAACTGGTTCATATTTTATTGTTTTCATATTTGAGTTGCTGTTATGTTGTTGTTGTTGTTGTTGTTGATGTTGTTGTCTTTGCTGAATATTACCATTGCTGGTGCCGCCACTACTACTTTGTGGTGTGATAACAGTATATGTGGTATCTGGAAATGAAAAGATAGCAAAGCAAATAGGTAGTAGCTATGTATTAAAATATTTGGTAAAAGAAAATATGTATGTATAAAGTTGTAAATTTTAATTAACTTACTTTCTGTAGGTTGGATATTATAACTATTTTGTATTCTTACGAATTGAGGTTGAGATGTGTTCTGAAAATAAAGCAGAACAAATTCTTTTAATAAATTACATATTTTTTTACTTTCTTCCAAACGGTTTCTTTAACATTTTACATTTTAGATTGCGGAAAAATATCCGAAAGTACACTATGTAAGTATGTACATACATACGTGCATACATACATACATAAGTGCATATGTACATACATATATTATTTAGGGCGACTTTTTGAGTTCAAGATTAGAGATTAAATTAACCTTAATCTTCATTTGTGATTTTTGGGTAGTCGGTTATCGTCCCTTTTCACAATGTATGGTTAAGAGTTAACGTGAACTTTAACTGACAGTTCTTCATACAAAAGTTGCCGTTAAAGTCCCTGTTATCTTTTAACCATACATTGTGAAAAGGTACGTATATGGTTTTACTTGCCAGTTTAAGTGCCAATCGTGGTGGTTTAATCTTACTTTAGTATTGGCAACAAACACTTGTGAAACATATAAATTTTTGTAAAATTTATATGATAAAATAATTTAAAACACATAAATATACATATATATTTTATATTATTTATATATTTGCTTTAACAAGCGAAATATATACTTGTAAATAATAAAATATGACAGTTTCTCTTCCTTCCAACAAAAAAATCAAAGTGTGTTGATAACATGTGTGACTTTTGTATAGAAATTATTGCCACTATTTTGTTTCTCAGTATGGCAATACTACACATAACAAGAAGTTTAAACTACCACTCAAAAACATCAAACTCAATTATGTGAGATTAAGTTAATTTTCGGATTAGCTAATTAGGGAAATAAACTAATCTTAATCTCGAACCCAAAAAGTCGCCCTTAGTGACATTAAAAAATAATAGAGTTAGTTCAATTGCCAATAGAAACAAAGTGGCCTTTATGGCAAAAAGTAATTTTGAAATGACTTCTTTACCTTCATTCAGCAACTTTTATTACGATAATCGTAACGCTATAATAAAAAAATATAACAAACATTTATCGACTTTGCTATTCAGTAACATATTTTAACGATATTCGCTGTCGGTTGGAAAAAAACAAATTAAATCACAACAACAAATTCACTGAGTTTTTCTTTATTATTCTTTGTGCGTTTCGTTTATTTTCACATTTATTGAATTTAATGGTGAGTAAGATAAAGCTTGAAACTATCGTAAAAAAGAAATTAGGGAATCACATCATCGTTACCGCAAGCGAATAAATATGTCGATAAATATTACGATTTTCGGTTCGCAAAAAGTTGCAGAATCCAGGTACTGGTGCACTTCAAATTTTAAAAATTAAATTGTTTGCAAATTTAGATCAGTAGAATTACTGCTTGAAACCACTTGGGCTTTGGTAACAAATTTTATAGAACCGTTCTGAACATCATGATCAATGATCAATAAGTTCACAAATACATTTTTACTATGTCCCAGTTCACACTAGTCAAGTATTATTGCTAAACTTATCACTTTTTCTTCTTTTTATTTTTCAGTCTGGCACGAAGGGCTTATTTATAAGATGATTAACCTTAATGTATTTTAAAATAAACAGCAGATTCGTGATAAACGGATCAAAATCTATAAAATTCGGGTACTACTAGATGGTTTATTAACAAAAAATTTTTTGTCATTACGAAAATATGAGATTTTCTGGAATCAAAAAATCCAAATTTTTGCTGCAGAAAATGCATTTAGTGCGGAACTTATTTTTAAGATATCAAAAAAGTAAAAACGCAGTTTATCTTAAAATTTTTTCCTGCATATGAAAACCCAGTGAGCCTTGCGCGTTTTACAAATTTTTTATTTTCTGCATAAGCTTAATACCACATCCTTTCTTGTCCAAGAATGTCGTAAAGCCTTGGACTATTTCAGGAAACATAGTTGCGGATGAACTGGCAAAGAGGAAAGAGGGGAACCCTACTAAGAGAGGTCGATATCGACAATCTTTGTGGACTCCTACTCTCATCCTGCTGGAGACGGTTCGATGGAATTAGCTCAAACCAGATGGCGAATTAAGTCCACATGTGCAATAGCGAGAACCCTCTGGCCTTGCTTGGACTCCCGTAGAACGAAAAATCTCATGAACTGCAATGAGAAATATCGTGGCCACATTGACAGGTCACTGTACCTTCGGAACCCATGCCAAACGTATGGGTCTCCCGTATAATGACTACTGCTACAGTTGCAATGAAGGAAGAGGAAGAAAGTATCCATCATCTCCTGTGTCTTTGTCCCGCTATGGAGGATCTCCGTCTGCACCTCTTTGGCAGAATACCCTTCGGAAATTTATCCGAGTTATCGGAAATTGGGCTCAAAAATCTAAGCCTCTACATTAGGAATAGTGGTTGGTATAATCGCTGACCCCCCACCCTCTCATCTTCTATCTCTTTTCTAATTCTACCCTTCTCATTCTCCTCTTGCCTTCTCTCTCTCCTCTTTCAAATTACAGGCAGTACAAAGGGATCATCACATTGGACCCAAGTGAGCTAGATTCTAACTTTCTATACTTCCCAGCAGCCTGCTAACCTAACCTATACACAAAGTAAAACGGTCTTGTTGTTGTAATTAATTTGTATTATGTAAAGAAAAAGAAACATTTCATTATATGAAATGTTAAACAGCTTAGCAAAAGCCAACTCACGATAAATTTTTTCAAATATTTTAATAAAATGAAAAATACTGAGCTATTATTAATTTTGAATCTTTACCTTTAATCGTTAATCTCTTTTTAAAAACTTGTGTATAGAATTTATGAAATTAAAAAAAAAAGTTTTATCTAAGATCCCTGAATAATGTAAAATCTTGTTTTATTGTTTAATATTTAATTCGAATATATTATACTTTTTATGTGAGATTAATTCAATAAACATTTGAAATAAAAAAGAAATTCTAAAGTTGGTGCGATTTTTATTAAATGGCACGTTTTTTCTCCATTTCAGTGCGTTTTGAAATTTCAAGTTGACAACGCTGCTAAGTATTCGTTTCTTTACCCCTCGTCACTCTCTCTCTCTCTCTTCTACAAAGTAATAATTATAGCAATAAGATTTGCATAGTGTAAACTAGGACTATGCAATATACCTATTATGCATGTATGTATGTAGATACATACATATGTATTTATATTAAAATATATTTTAATTACCATTTGTGAAAATGTGCCCGTATTACCGCCAACTGATGTAGCATAAACCGCGGATGAACCACCAATTGGCTCTTGTTTTATTTCAACTTGTTTAAGAACTTTATGAATTTTTCCTGTAAATAAAAATTATTACATTAAAATTATGTTAAAAAAAATTTAAAAAAATTTCAAGCATCTGAAAAAAGTATGCTAAATATTTGCCAAGTAAACTTGCTAATAAAAATAGAACTATTACATTTAAAAAAAAAGTTTATCAAAAATATCTCTTTTGCATTTGTTTAATATGTACATAAGTAAATAAAAAGTCGTCCTATGAAAACAACAACATGCAGCAGTGATGGGAAGTGTGCTACAATTGTGCCGTTTTTGGCACTATTGTAATACACTTTCTATATTTATGATTTTAACCGACTAAAGTTCGTATCGTTTTTAAACCAAATTACATGTGATAATTATTAATGAACAAATAACATCAAAGTTAGTTGTAAATATTCTAACAACACTTAGTTGAACGGAACAGCCAGTCGTTTTCGAAGGACACTAAACCTTCATCATCAGCTTTCTTCTGTGTTGGTCCACTGTGTGTGGTATCAGTTGATGTAGATTTCTGCTTTATATACGTAACTTTTATACAAATGGAATATGTGAATTTTTTTGATTCATCGTTTTCCATTTTGTAATGAAAGCTCAAATTTACCATCTCTGATTTACAAAACTTTCTGTTTTTTAATTGTGAACACCCTGTGTGCAGTGTATTAATAGGTCTGTTCCAGATGCATAACAAAATAGTCCGAACTTGTACAAAGTTATCCAAAAACGTTCCAGATAGCAATAGGTTATGTGCCCAACGGATCATTTTTTTGAGTCAAGAAAATTTTTAAAATCTTTATAAAAAAAATGTCAAGGATTTTTTTCCATCTAATAAAATGGAATTTTCAGAAACAATTAAACTACTTACTATCTGGTGAGACCGACAGGCCAATATGGAAAAGGAAGGTATAAGTTCTCTTTGAATTTCATGAAGCGGCTGTGGATATTGTTGAAGGAAAACTAACTAAGCCAGAAGCAATTATCAATAATGCAACATATGTATATACATATACAGTTGCCGACGCCGGGTTTGTAACGGTCTGCCTATTCTTCGTGACCTACCCTGTGGGTTCCAGTCAATGGCAATTTTAGCTGTGTCATCTGAAGGCCTGCGAAGCGTGTGACCAATCCACCGCAATATGAATTGGTCGCTGATTTGTTTGTCTTCAGAGTTCCGTATTGCATATGGTGTTAGGCCAAATAAACTCTTAAAGTCCTTCGGAGAACCCCGATTAACAAACACTTGTAGGGAGTTTACATCGTGTTTTGTCGTATTCCACGTCTCGCATGCATACAGGAGCACAGACTTGACACAAGAGTTAAAGATACCGATCTTAGTGTTCTTGGACATGACAGAAGATTTCCATACTGACCGAAGGGTACGTAATGCTTGGTTGGCTTTTGAGATTCGGTACGCTACATCTTTACTGGAGCCACAGATAAAAAAATCACAATAACGAAGTGGATTTTTATCATAAAGCTAATAGCTGTGCAAAAAGTCTTATAGCCAGCACTATAACAGATAAAATCTGTTTGAGGATAATGGATGAAGATTCTGCTTATGAGACGTGGGAGGCGTTACATCAACAATTCGAGGCAACATCTAAAGATCAATTGTATGCGATATTGGAGCGATATTGATGATGTTTCAATTCATGTTTCCAAATTGAAACGTATTACGAATAAAAGGAGAAAACTCATTGCCAGATTTGTTATTAATATGCAAAATTTTATACATATTACCAAGTTCTTATGAAATATTCAAATTAAGCTGGATAATGTTGACACGGGAAAATGACAAATCTCTAGAACTAATTATGCAGTTATGTATTTTGCCCTGATCTTCTCAAGAAATTTCACTAAAAAGCATTTTTTTCAAAATCGATTATTTCAATTCCCAAAATTATTTGAGAAACGTGATCAATTGGGTCACATTTAGGACCCTCCAGAGTACCACACCTATATGGTGTAGTACGTGTGCTCTTCCATATTTTATCCAAATGACCACTAATCTTCTCAAGAAACTTTACTAAAAATTTTCAAAATCGATTATTTCAATTCCCAAAATTATTTGAGAAACGTGATCAATTGGGTCACATTTAGGACCCTCCAGAGTACCACACCTATATGGTGTAGTACGTGTGCTCTTCCATATTTTATCCAAATGACCACTAATCTTCTCAAGAAATTTCACTAAAAAAGCATATTTTTCAAAATCGATTATTTCAATTCCGAAAATTATTTGAGAAACGTGAACACTTGGATCGTATTAAGGAGCCTTCAGAGTACCACACCTATATGGTGTAGTACGTGTGCTCTTCCATATTTTGCCCTGATCTTCTCAAGAAATTTCACTAAAAAGCATTTTTTTCAAAATCGCTTATTTCAATTCCCAAAATTATTTGAGAAACGTGATCAATTGGGTCACATTTAGGACCCTCCAGAGCACCACACCTATATGGTGTAGTACGTGTGCTCTTCCATATTTTATCCAAATGACCACTAATCTTCTCAAGAAATTTCACTAAAAAAGCATATTTTTCAAAATTGATTTTTTCAATTCCCAAAATTATTTGAGAAACGTGAACACTTGGATCGTATTAAGGACCCTTCAGAGTACCACACCTATATGGTGTAGTACGTGTGCTCTTCCATATTTTGCCCTGATCTTCTCAAGAAATTTCACTAAAAAGCATTTTTTTCAAAATCGATTATTTCAATTCCCAAAATTATTTGAGAAACGTGATCAATTGGGTCACATTTAGGACCCTCCAGAGCACCACACATATATGGTGTAGTACGTGTGCTCTTCCATATTTTATCCAAATGACCACTAACCTTCTCAAGAAATTTCACTAAAAAAGCATATTTTTCAAAATTGATTTTTTCAATTCCCAAAATTATTTGAGAAACGTGAACACTTGGATCGTATTAAGGACCCTTCAGAGTGCCACACCTATATGGTGTAGTACGTGTGCTCTTCCATATTTTGCCCTGATCTTCTCAAGAAATTTCACTAAAAAGCATTTTTTTCAAAATCGATTATTTCAATTCCCAAAATTATTTGAGAAACGTGATCAATTGGGTCACATTTAGGACCCTCCAGAGTACCACACCTATATGGTGTAGTGCGTGTGCTCTTCCATATTTTATCCAAATGACTCTAATCTTCTCAAGAAAATAGTATTTTCTTAAATCTGATTTATTGGCTCTTCCGGACATATTTTCACCATAATACTTTTATAATTTTATAAACTACATTTTGGAGCAATTTTTCCAAAAAAACATTTTCTCTATCTCGATCCAGTTCCAAGGATTTGGAAACATAATCCATTTAGCGATTACTGTTAAATAGCTAACAGTGCTCTGTTATGTGCTTAACATGCTATGTTAGAAATGTTGGTTCCTGTCTCTGCTAGTTAAATTCGAATTTATCTTCACACACATGAGAAATGTTACAAACTCTCGTGAATATTTTATAAATTATACAAAGTTTGATAAAGCTCATACCATTAAATCTGCTAGTAAAGAAGTACTTGAAGTTCTTGGTAAGAGCTAATTTACATTATAAAAGTCTTATTGCTAAGCTGATTAGATTCTTAGGAGAGAGAGAGACGAGGGAAAAGAAATGGTTCTGTTCCCCTTCCCTTCGGCTCTCTTTCCCACAAACTAATCAGCTTAGCAATAAGACTTGCATTGTGTAAATTAGGACTAAAGATACAAAATAAAAGCAATTCAATTATCTGGTAGTCGTCAACTTAGTGGAAAACTATTGCTAGCCAACATTTAGCTTATTTTTCCTAAAATTAATTTCGTATGCAGAAATTGATTGCTCAACAAAAAATAAATTAAAAAAAGAAATGGGTAATGATATTTTTAAGTCATTTGGAAGAAGAGAAACAGCAACTAGTCCAGGCGAAGTTATATCCACTGATGTTTGTGGACCTTTTCCTGATTCGTTTAAAGGAATCAAGTATTTTGTTCAAAGACGCTTTATTAGAAGTAATAGCAAAATCTAAAAACCAAGGTCATACTATAAAAACATTAATAAGTGATAGTGGAGGAGAATTGTAAAGATAATGTAAATGCTGAAGTAAAGAAAATATTATCAAGAAACGCAATTGTTCAAAAGTTGACTAGTCCGTACAGTCCCCAGCAAAATGGTGGAGCCGAAAGGGAAAATAGAGCAATTGTTGAAATGGCTTGGACTTTCAAGTATTCAAATCCTGAAATTGTGTTTTCTGATAAGTTGTGGGCTGAATTTGTGAGGTCTGCAATTTATATTTTAAACAGAACTGGTAAATCATCTGTTGCAGATTCCAGTCCTTGTGAACTGTGATTTAATTAAAAAACTAAGATTTCATCATTTGCGTATAATTGGTTCTACTTGTTATGTCCATGTTCCAAGCCAAAAACGTAGAAAACTTGATATTAAAACAATAAAAGGATATCTTGTTGGTTACGATGGAGACGAAAGGTACAGAATATATATTAAAAAAGAAAACAAAGTTGAAATTTCAAGGGAAGTCAGCAAGGTCAAAGTATGTACATATTATGATGTGTTTAACTCAAGAAATACCAACGAACATGGACCAAAAGTGAAACATTTAAGAAATCGAACAATTTTGATTGCAAGTACAGGTTGGCCCAGAAAGACCGAAGTGGTGTGAATTCCTTATAACTTTTTATTTAAGACATATTTTTTAATTTTTTGTTTTTTAAATGCAGTAAATTTATAGGGAATATTTTTAAATTAGTTATTAAAAATGATATCCCGCAAGTGGTGGACATTTTCTGCTTCGCACAAATGTGTTCTTTCCATTTCCATTATTCATAACTTAGTTATGAGTGACGAAGCCTCGTTAACAAACAAAACTTTAGGATATGGGATATTGAAAACCCGAGAGTACTTCATCAACGACAATTACACCCAGTTAAGTATACTGTTTGATGCGGTGTTTCTTCAGAAAGGATCATTGGCCAATATTTTTTTGAAAATGAACGAGGTGTCGCCATTTCCATCAATGGTGATCGATATCAGGCCATGTTGGAAAATTTGGTAAAGCCAACAGGATGGACCCACAGCGCACACTTCCAGGGCCACAATGGCTCTTTTACGCGACATCTTTGGTGGAAAAATAATTTCGCGTAGAAGCAATTTTAATTGGCCTCCGCGTTCCCCGGATTTAACTGCTCCAGACTGTTTCCTTTGGAGTTATTTAAAAGGGAAAGTTTATCTTAATAAGCCTAGGACTATTGAGGAATTAAAAACCAATATTCGAGACGAAATTAACAACATAACACCGGAAGTTTTGCGAAAGGTCATTGAAAATGTGTTGGAAAGAGCACATTTGTGCGAAGCAGAAAATGGCCACCACTTGCGGGATATAATTTTTAATAACTAATCTTAAAATATTCCCTATAAATTTAATGTATTTAAAAAACAAAAAACTAAAAAAATATGTCTTAAATAAAAAGTTATAAGGATTTCACACCACTTCGGTCTTTCTGGGCCACCCTGTAGATCTCACAAAGATTTTCTGATGTCTTCGCAAGAGTTTGTTAATCAAATTTCTATTCCAACAACTTATGAAGAAGCTATTGAAAGTAATCATAAATATGAGTGGAAGAAAGCTATGCAGGTGTAAATAGGTGCGTTAAAGGGAAATAGCACCTGGTTTTTTACAGAATTGCCAAAAGAAAAGGACACTTCCATGCCCAAAAAAACTAACGCAGATGGATCAATTGAAAATTACAAAGATTATAAACGAAAATATGGCGTAGACTATAAAGAAACTTTTAGTCCTGTTGCCAGAATGTCAATAATTAGATCACTTCTGAGTGTAGTTGCAACTGAGGGTTTACATCTAGCACAATTTGATGTACAATATGCTTTTTTGTATGGTGAATTACAAGAAACAATTTTTGTGAATCAACTAGAAGGCTTTAGTGATGTTACGAAAAGAGTTTGTCATTACAATAAAAGTTTAAAACAAGTATCTAGATGTTGGCATATCCGTATGGACAATTTTCTGGGAAAATCTTGAATTAAAGCCAAGAAGAATGGAAAGAAGTTGATTCTAGCTAAATACGTGTACGATGGCTTAGTTGCAGCTTCTGATGTTATACACATAATTTTTGAAGAAATTGAAAATAGGAATTTAAAATTGTTGTAAAAGATGCAACCTTTTTCCTTGGTCTTGAAATAGAGAAAGATATGTTAGAAAGGGTGGAGCTTTACCGCACCTCCACTCGGAGACCCTGTTTGATCCATTTTAATTCCCTTCTGTTGCCCAAAAAGTAATATTTACCCTACCAGTAGAAACGTCTGCTCAGCCATCTAAGCCTATGACGTTGCAGCTTCGGACAGTGACCGATAATATGTTCAATGGTTTCTTGTTCCTCTTCATCCCCACACATCCTACAAAAATCTGGAGTGCCAGTCTCTCAAATGTTGGTTCTTGCTCTGATCGAGCAGTGACTTGTCAACACGCCTCTCGTGATTCGCATCGCCTTCCTATTCATGTCCAGTAGTAGTTTAGATCTTTCTGAGTATAATTTTTGGCCAACAACCCCTCGATACTCCTCAACCCCCGATCCACCCTACTTCGCCATGAACTGTTGGTCCTGCTACTACACAATTACTAAGTTCTATACAGTAATGACCTATCGGTAATTTCACCGATCTGTCAGACATTCCCTCATCTAACGCCGACTATATTATTGCCAGCTCATCGGCAATTTCAATTCGCTCAGCACTGCTGTATGCAGGAACCCAACATAGTCTGACACTATACTTATTCATAAGCAAGTTGAGGGCTTTCATACAGTCACTAACAAGTTTTTATTTGACATTGTGTCCCTTCAAAGCTTTTAGCGCTGCCTGGCTGTCGACTTTCGCTCCCTCCCGGCCACCAGCTCCCTGGCTCCGAGGATGCAAAGATCTCAGCCTGGAAAACACTACATTCATTCGGCAGTCTGAAAGAAGTACGAATGTTCGTTCCCAAGATATAGACAACACCTCCCTGTAAAAACACTACATTCATTCGGCAGTCTGAAAGAACTACGAATGTTCGTTCCCAAGATATGGACACCAGCCCCTGTATCTTCCCCATTTTTGATCCGTCTGTAAAGACTGCACTACCCTCATGCAGTCTATCGGATTTAACCCAATAGTCCCTATTCGGAATTATCATTAGAGGTGTTCTACTAAAATTGATTTATAGTCCGTAAACCCAGGGGTTACGGTGACCCGACATTCTTGTCCTCACCATACCTGTTTCTACGAGTCTAAGGAGACTACTAGTCGCCGTTTCCCACCACAAAGTTCTATATAGGAAGTAGATTAAGATTGACGTCCAAGGCAGCCTGAGGTGTGCTCGTATGAGCCCATCGAGGCACATCTCTTGAACATTAGCTAGTAATCTCCTGTAACTTTCCTTTCTCAATGCCTTCCACCATACCATACAACCATAGGAAATAGCCGGCCTGACAACCGATGTTTAAATCCAGTTTGCTACCTTCTGTTGCAGACCACAGTTCCTTCCTATGGAGTTCCTGCATGCGTAGTAGGCCCTTTCTTTAGCCTTTCCTGCGTATTCATTTTTCAAGAAAGCTTGCTATCTAGGAAACATCCAGATATTTAGCCACCTTTGCTAGTCACCGCTCCGATCCTGGGCCGTACAAAGCTTTCTACTTTCTATCTCGTGGTAAAGAGGACTAGCTCGGTTTTCTCAGAGTTGACTCCTAGTCCTTTACTGATCGCCCAGGAGGATAGATGGCCCAACGCCGACTGCATGATTTGACTGATAGTGGTAAGAAACTTTCTCGTAACCAGTAAAATCACGTCATCCGGATATGCAACTATCTTCCGTCCGCTCCTGTAAAAAACTCTAAGAATTGCGTTCATTGCCACCAACCACAATAGAGTACCTCTTGTCACTTATCTCCTAAGGCTTTCTCTTCCCATACTCGAGTTGATGATTCTGATGTTAAGCATGATAATTATGCACTCCACTAGAAATATGTGAACCCTAAGAGTCTGCAGCGACTCCCTTATAGCCTCTATAGTTATGTTGTTAAAGGCTCCCTCAATGTCTAAGAATGCAGCCAGTGTGTAATCCTTGTGCTGCAGTCCTCTCTCTATAACACCAACCACGTTATGAAGCGCACTCACAACAGACCGAGAGAGATAACAAGTTCATCAGAGAGCATATCCCACAAAAATTGAATGCCGCCCAGTATCACCGCCAATGGAAAAAAATCAGGAAGCGCAATGAGTTTAGGGGAAGTTACTAATTAATTCCCATATTGTCAAGCAGTAGGTGCTCTCATGTGCCTCATGTTGGGAACGACGCCTGACTTGGCATATAGAGTTGGATTTTTAAAAAGATCCTTAGAACTACAGAAGACATTCAAAAAGTAAAACGAGTTTTCAGATATATTGCTGGAACTTTAAACGTTGGTATAATTTACAAAATGCAAGGCTTAAAAAAGCTGAATTGTTATACTGATGCTGATTTTGGAGGTTGTGCAACGACAGGTCGGTTAACTTCTGGAGTAGTTGTTACTTATGCTGGAGGAGCAATTTCTTGGTTTAGCCAGACACAAGCTATGGTGTCAACTTCAACAACAGAGGCTGAAATTGTAGTTACAAGCGAGGATGCAAAAGAAATAATTTGGCTAAAGAGACTTTTTAAGGATCTTAACAACTTTAACGAAGTGCCTATTATTAAAATTGATAATACTGCGCAAAACCCGAGTTTCATAAGGCAACCAAACATATTCTATTAAAACACTTTTGTCAGAGAGAAGGTTGCTGAGGGTCAATTAAAAGTATCTCAAGTATCCACTGATGATATCATGACAAAACCGTTGGCTAAACCTCGACTACAGTTTTTACGTAACTTTTTTAATATTAATTAACGAAAAATTAGTGAAAGTATTGAATGTGTGTGAAGTTAGCTCCGTCAGTTAGCTTCGTTCTTAGCATCCCTGTCTTACTTTACATATATCTTGCTCAAACACTGTGAGTTAAGAAAAAATCTCTCACTTGTACACTGTTAACTTAACAGAGCAGATATTTTATAACATTTTCAAGCAAAAATATTAATGTACAAATTGTAACTTATTTTGGTGGTCAAAATTTTGCCCAAAATCGAAATGGAGGGGTTATACGGCCAATTGGGGTCGAAAGCCAAGGCTTCAAATATTTCAAAACTATATAGATTGTATTCAGAATCAGTATAGCTTTTGAGAAATATGACTTTGAAAAATGTGTAATAATGCATTTTCATATGTATATGGAAGCGTTTTTTGGTGGTCAAAATTTTGGCCAAAATCGAAATGCTGGAGTTATACGGCCAATTGGGGTCGAAAGCCAAGGCTACAAATATTTCAGAACTATATTCATTATTATATATTCATATTATTAACTTTATGTGTTCAGTAAATCAATTAAGGATCAAAAACTAAATTTTCTACAAATTCCCTCCTGATAAAAAGAAAAGTTATAAATCATAAATATAGAAAAGTTACAAAGTTAAATTAGTCATGAAAACTCTAGAATAGCATTAGACATTTATTTATACATACATACATATAGTATATACACATGTACATACATATGTAAGTATGTTCGTATTTGGATTACTAATTGTAAATCTTCTTTAAAGAAAATCTTCACATATTGTTTAAACTTTTCTCTTTTGTTTCATTTCTAAAAATATTGTCGATTTTGTTGTATTAGTTGCTCACTATCTCTTAGAACCCATAGTTAAAAATAGGGAAATAAAAAAGAAATCAAAACTGTGAAACGAATCTAAATACGTATGTATGTATGTATTTATTAAATATAAGAGAAAATGTTTTATAGTGCAAAATTTAATTTTTTTATATTTATGTACATATGTAGGTATGAAGACTAAATTTTGAAAAATCAAACTGTCACAAAACAGAATTAATTATCAATAATATCGTTTTTATTTTTGTCATGTCACAGTAAAGTTATCCTTAGTTTTTAATTTAGAGTAACTTTTATTAGTGAATACATATGTATGTAAATACATACATATCGTCACCTTAAAGACCAAATAACCTATCAGCAGTTTTCAAAAGTTTACAGGAGAGAGAAAAAACTTTATAAAATTGGAACTGTTTGCAATATTGAAACGAAAATTATATATTCTGATTAAAATGAAACCAGAAGTATATAGTTGAGAAAGCTTTGTTTTTCTAAACACAGCCCATGATATGGCGCTTAGGTTATTTGGAATTGTAAAAATCTGAAACCAAACAACCTATCAGCAATACTAATTAGTATGAACAATTAAGTATTGCTTTGAAAACATGAATATTATTTAAATTAAATAATAACAGTTAAAGTTTCTTTTATTTGTTTAAACAAAAAAAGTGCCTAATGTTTGCTTAAATTACACTATGCAACAAAATTAAAATTGTATCATGATTTTTGATTATTTATTTTCCTCTTTTTTTAGTACGTAACGATTCTGTAGGTACAAAAACTGTAATAACTTGGTCATTTGTAATAGTAGATGTTAACAATTTTGAACACATATGCGTTATGATATAGGGAATAATAATCCACAAAAAACTCAATTTTGAAATTTTTGCTGATAGGTTGTTTTTTCTTTAAGGTGACGATATATCCAAATTTTATATTGTAAAATCAAATAAATTTCATATAAAATCGATCAATCAAAGATACAGTGTACTCGCAATGTCGTGAACTTTGTGTGTTACGCGTTGCTTAGATTTCTTTTCTTTTTACAAATATTCTTTTCTAGAAATACATCCCTATTAAAATTGAAGTTAGAGTATATGAAAGATGGTAAATTCCCAGCTAGCTATTGTATATAGAAATTGTTGTGAGGTACTAACCCAATTTTAACGCATACACATTTAATATAATTCATATACATTTAATTCAACCAAAAGCATAGAAATATATAAAAACAGAAATAATTCATAGTTAGGCTCAAGTTCAGTAATTTCAATTCTTATTGAATGAAATATTTTTATTAATTAATGTGAGTTTCTAAAGAAGAGAAGAAAAATTAAACTTAGACTTTAAGCTGGGGGAAATACCGATACTTTTCTGTGCAGCCACGCACTTCATCAGCACCCTAGTCTATCTACTTGGGTAGAGATTCTTATTAATATCAGCTATTTAACTTAAATGTACAATGAACGGAATATGAGAAACGATTGTTGTGTATACAATTGATTTACCTTTGGTAAACACATTTATAAGTATCACTATTAATTTTCTGTTTTTTCCAATTTTTCATTTTTCTATTTAGGTTAGCACGAAATTATTTTACTCTACCTCAGTATGTTTAACTATTCTTACTTATCTTTTTACGATCATCACATTAATTATTTTTACTTATTCGATGTACCATCGGTACATGCATGTAAGTATTATTGTAGTGGTCTATGTTACTTGTTGTTGCATTCTACAGTTTTTACTTGGATTTCCAGCATTCTGAAACTGTGATGGCCAAGTGAACAGTGATTGCCAAGTGAACATATTTTTGTCACGTGCCCATGATGTATTAAGTGAGAAAATATTTCATTCAATAAGAATTGAAATTACTGAACTTGAGCCTAACTATGAATTATTTCTGATTAAAATTCACTACAGTTCAATTAAAATATCTAAAAATTTTCTCATATATAAAAACAATTCAAGATTTTAGCTAAAAAATCGGGTGCACTTTTCCCTCCCTTGTGTTAAAAATTGTTGAATTGATCCAGGCTGATTTGAATCTTCTGTATTCAATAAATCAGTTGAAGATCTTAACACGTCTTGAATTTTTGTCTTTCCAATTACTAAAAATTTAAGAGTATGTGTACTTGAAGAATTTGCGCGGCAAAGAAAGTGATTTTCTGAAATTTGCATTATTAGGATACATTTTTTCAATTTAGATATCTACAGTGTAATATCGAAAACGTTAAGTCGTGTAAAAGTTAAGATTAGTTAACCGCACTTTAACGTTCACGTTAACTTTTCAGTTAACTTTTCTGAGCGTAATAATTTTTTAAGCCAACCGCTGAGCTAAAGTTTTGAACTACAAAAAGCTATGATCTTCTTTGTCTTAAAACAACCGAATTTAGTCAGTCGAGAGCGCTTGAATTTCTAAGTTGTGAATTGTTTTTTTTTTAATTCTACTAGTCATAAAAAAGCGTCGCAAATGAGAATAAATGTACAGTAGAAAAAAATATCACGATATTCACGATTGGCTTTGGAGTGCTATATTCGGCTGTGCCTAATCTTATATACCCTATACCAAAGTGCACTATGATACCATTCGCTGAGGACAATATGCCTCTATTGTGGACATTTATGCATGATAATGACCTAAAGCACACTTTACGCCTAGTGAAGAGTTGCTTACAAGAAAAAATATCACTGTTCTAAAGTGGCCAGCTCTATCCATGGACTTCAATCCAATTTAGAACTTGTGGAATGATGTTGAGGAGCATGTACGAGCAGTAAAACAAAAAATTTACCAATTTATGTAAAAAAAATCCAAAAAGCTTAGTATCCCACCTTAAAGGCACGTTGAATGGCATTAGTTGAAAATTTACCCAGGATATGTGCTGCTGTTATCCAAAATAAATAATATCCTTCTAAATAATGCGATTTTTTTATAAAACTGAACCTTACTTTAGTGAATTAACTTTTATTTTGCCTATGTTTTAAATTCATGACCATACTAAAACTTGTATTAATCTGTACAATATGTAAATAAAACTTCCTAGGGAAAGAAACTATTACTAATTTGTTTTCATAACATTACTAGGATCTTGGAAAAAATAACAGGGAACTAAAATTTTTCCGATAATATGTAAAAATTATCAGATATATATAAGTGGAAATGTCGTGTCTTAAATTCGTGACCACCACTGTATATGGCTGCTTTCATCGTCGCGGGTGGGACATTTAGACGTAGTTTAAGTGCTTAGTTTTAAAAAATAAGAAAATGCTCAACTATTTTTTACATGATTTTTTTATAAAATAAAAGTTCAGACTTGTCTTTCAAAGATACTACACTGAAACAGACTATTTTAGATTTGCAAATGCAAAACTTAGTACACATTAGGCTCGTCACGGGTGGGACATGAAAACGACATGCGTTTCGAGTGCCTAGGCCACATACTCAAAACTCTGCGAATTTATAGTTTATCAAAATGTATCAAATCTATGATTGCAGCAGAGGTATCAAGTTGTCCTCCTTCACTAAAAGTTAAGAAGAACAAGTTTATATTTTGCACAAAAATTTAATTTTTGTAGTGTCACGGCTGGGACATTTTTTCGTCACAGGTGGGACGCGAGCGATTTGCTAATAAAAATTTGACTATAAAGGGATCTAGTAACTTCAAATATAATTTGAAAACTTTATCCAAAAGCAGGAGTGAAGTTCAAAGATTTGAAAATGTGTATAAATTTAAAAAACAAGCTTCTTTGCTGCGTTTTTGGTAAAAAATATTTATTTATTAAGTATTTGGTTTTGTATTGCAACATTTTAGCATTAGTGTTCATATAAGCAACAATTACCTTTATTATCACCTTTTATTAAGTAGCTCAAAGTTTTCCTTGATAAATACAAAATATTTATATTTTGTACACAATTCTTGGCTGCTGAAACGAAACATTTTCCAGTATTTAAACTGTTTCTTCGTTGCATTACCTGATATCTCACAAATTTTTACTACAGCACCTATACTATCCACGCACCCTTGCCATGTGCAGTTGCGAAAAAGAACCATTCCGCAGTAAGGCCGAAATCCCTTTGCATAAAGCAAATATTGGAGAGGGTGTATTTATTTTTAAACTGAGATGCAGCGCAATCTTAAAATATTTTCAATAAATTCAAATTTGCGACCTAATTTTTCAACAACCAAATGATTTCTTTGATGGTGGGACAATTTTAAAAAGCAAATATATTACAAGAAATTTTAATTAAAACAAAATTGATACGCAATATATTTCGTTTTCGGCTTCTGCCTTTAGTTTTAAATTTTAAACAAATTGATTGCGACATTGTTTAAGTTAAGTTAATATAAACTTTTATCTGTTTTTTGTCACGGGTGGGACAGTCGAAAACAAAACATAAAAATATAAAAAATCTTTCATATTACATATATTTTATTGCTATTTCCTTTGATGGGCTGAAGGAAAATAAACCGAAGGACCTCTTCGAAACGTTCAAATGTCAAAAACTTATGAAGCATGGTGGTACTTTACTTTCACTAGGTAGCAATATCGAGACAGATAATATGACCGAGTTGATATAAAAAAAATACATTAAAATTACTTTTTTTAAATTTATTTTAGAACATTAAAATTTAATGTATTAGCTACAAGTTCATGAAAAAATCTTTTATTTTTAAATATATTTATTTTTTTTTGTGCTGAGAGGCTTACTTCTCATGAAATCAGCAATATAAAAATTGTGCTTCTGATGGCTCGTTAAATTGGAAATTAAATGGCATATCTGTAAAAATTTTGGGACTTTCGAAAAACTAAAATTAAAAAAGTCATATTTCTTTAGAAGATTATTGGTCATTGTGGGAGATAGGAGATGAGAACATACATATATATCACTATATAGAAATGGTGGTCCTGATGGCTCGTGAAAGTGCAAATTAAGTGGCATATATGTATGTAACCATTTTGGGACTTTCGGAAAACTAAAATTAAAAAAGTCATATTTCTGGAGAAGATTATTGGTCATTGTGTGAAGTAGGAGATGAGTACATATGTATATCCCACTATATAGAACTGGTGTTCCTGATGGCTCCTTAAAGAGCAAATTAAGTTACATATCTGCACATCCCGATTGATACTTTTTCAATACATTATTTTTCAAAATAATTTTCGAACTTTTTTACAACTTTTTCAATTATTTTTTCAAATGTTTTTAATGTATTTATTGGCCCAAAATCTTCACATTTAACTGCATTTGCTACATTTTCAATAGATGATAGTTTCCAACTTTCTGGAAATTTTCCTTCTTCAAAAGATTTATTTATAATATTCATCATTATTCTGCCCATAAAGTTATATATATCCATTACCATTTTAATTGATATATTATTAAAGTCCGGTTTATTTTTTTATTTTTTATTTATTATTATTAGTATTAAAAATACTTTTACAATATTCATATGTACATGATTCAGACTTCCTATCATTATAAATCAACACTAAATCTTACAAAATTAATACATTTTTTTCTAAATAGGTACATTCTCGTTATTTTTATTTTTCATATTATTTAGTAGTGTATTATACAGTTGTAAGCCCTTGTAAAACAGTGATCTCTGCATCTGCGTTGACATAACCCTGTTTAATCGAAAATCGTTCACATTTCTCCTACATATCTTATTTGTTCACAAAGGTGTTTGGGTGCGTCGCCTTGTTTCATCTTTTTAATAAATCTGAGCGTATTGAATTAAAGTCCCTGTTTCTCATTTAATCATTTCAGGATATTCAGCATTGTATTTATTTCAGTATATCTATCACATTTTAATATTATTCTCTTTACATATATTTCTCAGCTCTTCTAAACTTAATGTATGAAAATTAAATTTTGGATTTATTACATTTATTTGATTCACATATTGCACATTTTCTCTAGAATCTCTAATTGACTTAATACTGTTAACAAAAAAAAATTATTAATTTTGTTGGCTATTGCATAGTTTTCATTAAATTCTACTTGTTCGAATATCACATTTCCTATTTTTTACTAAACCTTTTATCTCCTTCCACATTTGCTTTTGATATGTTGCATTACATATTTTCATATTTTTTTGGTAATAAAGTTATTTTTCTCTTGTTATAGGTACTTTCGTTTCGTCGTGATTTCTTCGTCATTAGAATAGAAATCGATTTACCATTCCCTGGTATGAACAACCAGTTCAAAATTTTTAAACATCACTTCTTAAAAGAAAGTAATCATTATCAAAAACAGCTAATATTATTTTTATTTCCAATTCAATTAGTCATTTATTAGACGCATCAGTTTTTCTTGCAGCAAATCTCTATAATTATCCTTTAAAACTGATCGTTTGTTTACACACATACATTATTGTTTTAATTCAACGAATGAAATAACAAAAGAGAATTGAATTAACTTTTTGTAACTTATTTCTTCTTTCCCAACTCATACTTACGTCAAGAAAATTGGCGAGTCTAAAACATGACTTGGTTTGATAGAATATGAGGTGAAGTTTAAGCATGGCAAAGAAGAGTCAACATTTTGAAGATTTATTAAAATTTGGCTTTAAATAATAACGGTTTATTTTTATTCATGAACTTGTTTTTTACTTTTTTTTAATTTTTAGTTCATTCTAAAAACATACCTACATACTAGAGGTGAGCACAACATGTTTGCTTGGTTAATCTTCATGATGTACAGTCACGGTTGCCAGAAATGCAATTTATCTGGATTTTGCAGATTTTTACCCTCAAAAAATACGAAATCCAGATTTGAAGATTTTTCGCCTAAAAAAGCAGATTTTTCCACTCCAATTATAGTGCATTTTTTACATTTTTCCTATTACTGTTACTACTTTCGTTTCTTTTATGTTTGAAAGACTCACAGTTTAGAGAGTTACAATTTTTTAACTTAGAAGACATCATTAAAGAAAAAGAAGAAGTAACTTTGGCAAGCTTCTGGAATACAATATCTGATATAAAACCAGATTTTCTGATTATCATTTTGAAGCCCTAAGTTAAAGTAAAATTTAAAGTCTTTACCCCATTCATTTGCAAAAGAAAGTATTTTGAGACAAGTGAACTTGAATAAAACAAAACTTCGAAGTAACAAAATGCAGATTTTGAAGATTTTTTCGTGACAAAATTTTACATTTTGCAGATTTTAGCCTTAAAAATTCTGGCAACACTGTGTACAGTATTGAATTGTTCTCTTATATTCGCTCTTGAAAAAAATTTAACACTTTGCACTTTTTCACAGCGTGTGCTCACTTCTACTACATATGTAAATCCTAGGCTTCAAAAGGGGTCCACAATAAAAAAATTACAAGGGGATTGAGAAAAGGAATTTCGTTGGAAACCGTTTTAGAATAGTCAATTAAAAAAAAATTGTTAACATTAAGCGATGGTTCCGTTATCGCGAGTGCACTGTATATTATTTTAAATTTAAAGTTCTGAATATCAAGCTTATTACTTAAATTGAAAAAAACAAAATTTATCATGTGCACCCCCAAACTGATTCAATACTTTAAAACTTCTGCACGCCTTAAGTCTGAATGTAAAAATATGGCGGCTTAAATATACAACAACAAACTAATCACACAAAAAACAATGAATAGTAAAAAGGGGATGGAATGGTGCAAACAATCTAACAAAATGCACTGGAGAAAATATAGACCACATGCGTAGTTAGCTAATTAATAACACTAAAAATATAAACTAAATATTCCTCTTAAAATCGAGTCATAACTCACCGTTTTCATCCTGAAAGAAGTAATTAATTTCACCTGTCGTGGTGGCAGAGGCTGCTGAAGCAGTCGATGAATGCGCCATTTTTCTTCGATTTATTTTACAATAAAAGTATCGTGAAAAACTTATTTAAAACCAGGATAATATTGCTGAAAACAATAACAAATTATTTGAAATTTTCACACAGACAAAGAGAGGGGGTAGGAAGTAATAACGAGCAAGAAAATTAAAATTGATAATATATTAAGATAATCCAACAGCAATTTGTCGTATTACAACTTTTGGCAACAATTACGTCTAAGTTTAAATTTTTATGTTTTAGTGCATATATGGCGTAGATACAAGGACGCGAATTGTTAATTTTCCCAAAGACTAAATTTCATTACACGTTTCTATATATCTTTTATATTATTAACCACAAGCATTATTTCTTATCTTTTTTTACACACACTTTTTTCCAAACAAAACTAAGACGAAGAAAATTGTGTCTTACTTTTTTGCAATTCTTTCACGAAAATGTGAAAAAGCTTTTTATATTTGCTAAATTTTTCTTTAAGGTGTTACAGCATACTTTTATAAATAATCAGTAGAGTTTAAGTATTATTCACAAATATTGTTTTCATTCAAAATTTCGTTAGGTTTGTAATAGGAAATATTCACTTTTTCGTATAAGCAAAATGGCGAGAAAAGTAATTTCCAATTCCAGCGTTTACAATTTTTTCTTTTCTACACCACACACACCGAAAAAGAACGATTTTCAAAAACGTTTTTCTACCCCTTCTACTCAACCGATTTTTATCACTTTTGCACCAAAAAATTCGGAAAAATTTAAATTTTTAGATGGTGTTATTTTTTGGGAAATCGGTAAAGTTTCAGACCATGTAAAGGGGCAACCAAATTTTCTTAGAATTTACCAAATGCGTCGTGTTGGACTAAAATGAGCGAGCAAATGACCCGAATGTGCCTCAGCTGATTTACCGCGCGCCAAACAGGCATCCTCAAGTGGTGTCAATTTGCTACAATTATCGCGTTGCTTAGATTTATAACAAGTTGCTAATAATATTACAACTTATGTAGAAATTTGCAAAGTTGAAACAGCCTAAAGCATATATTATACTATAAATACAGTTTTGTCAGTAATTACAATTAAACTTTAATAGAAAACAATTGATATATCAAAAATTCCTGGGCTTCAACTAATCCACAGCAGCACTTTTATTTGTACAAAACCGTACGAGAGACAACATTGTTTTTTTGTTTTATTCACTGTCTACTGACATTCATCACTTGACGTTTTCTTGTAATACCAGTGTTGCGTTTTTAGTGTGAGTGCTACCACACTTTCGATTCTTTTATTACCTTGTAAAATATTTGTACGATGTATCATATCTATATAATTTCTATATGTATTTTTAGTGTTGATATTGAAAATATATTCCACAAGCAAAAGCAAATGGATTCCGTGATTTATTCAATATATATTGTGATACTTGGATCGTGATCCATTTTAATGGATGGATCGGCTGCGTATGCTACATGTTGAATACATATCGCACCAATGCTTTCATAATATATGTGATCTGCAGTCGTTTATTAGAAAAAGGTATGAGAAAACCAAGAAAAGGCCTAATTAGTAATTATAAATGAATGCAGTAAACTACAAAAATAATAATAATAAAACATCTTACTTTTATATTTGTTTAATGTTTTACGCTGAGTGTCGCTAAAATTTTTTTATTTAATATGTTCTATTTTCTTTCGCTTTTTACCAACTTATCGCGAATTAATGTCATGAATTATTTATTTATTTATTTACTACAATATATAAATATTCCGATACTGGATAGCTCTCATTTTTATTTAACGGCAACTGAAACAAAAATTATTTGGTCACGGAATTCTTAACACTTCTAAATTTTTCACAAATGTATTTATTTTTTAGTGTATGTATATATTTATAGAACTTGGAATGGTCTTATCAAAGTATATCTATAAAGTATATCACAAAGTATTTGACAGTCGTCAACTGATTAATTTTTTTCTCGTTTGGAAAAGACGAAAGACGATAAAAAAATTTTTTTTTGTGTATTTTGTTTTACTTTATTTTGTATACAGAAAAATGTTAACAGAATTTCGCAACGGTTGGGTGAAAGCTCACTCTCTGTTAAGCCTTCTAAATCTAAGGCAATGCAGTTTGGCCTTCTTAGTAGTAAATTACGTTTTACTCTACGTAGAATTTATTCTATGCGAATCTTCTTACCGGCTGAAGTCAAGAGACCAATAGCTCAGTCACTTATGATGCCCCACTTCTTGTATGACATAGACATTGCTTCTGACTCAATTGCTATGAATTTGAGAATATTAGGATGTGCTCTAAATTTCAATGGTAGGTTCGTTTCGAAAGTACGACGACGTCTCTGAATTTGTTAGAGAATTCTTAGGAGCCTGCGTAACTTAGTATTATTGATTATATTAACTTAATTGTTTTATTTTTACTCTGTTCAAATTAAAGCTAATGAAAAAATTAATATATCATTATTTTATTATAGTCTTACAATATCCGGACACCTAGATGACTGGGGAGCCCTTAAATAATTATAATAATTTACGTTTACATATACATTTCGTATGTTGGTTATTGGTTTGCTGCAGTATTAATGTATTTTAAATATACTGTGCCACAAACCAATAACCAACCGACGATTTATATAAATATTTATATTATTTTTGTATATACTCAGTACATATTAAATGCTTTGTAATATTTTTTGGTCTAAAAGCCTTAATATTAAAATATATGAAATAAATAAATAAATAAAAAACTTATAAAAAAGTTAACATAAAAAAGTCCAATTGATTGTGTAAATTTTACCGCTGAATACTTAGATATTTTTACGCAAAATCAATAAATGTCAATTTTTCTTGGCCAATAACAAATTTAATTTGCCATTGTGTTTCCACAACATTTTTTTCAGTCGTTTTTGACACTAGGTTGGGTTTTCCAAATAAAGAAAATAACGTGCATAGACCTTGTAAGTAGACCTTGGGTCTTATTAACACTGTCTGGTATCCTTAGTGTTAATACTGAAGACATGCCTGTTTTAGTGGCAAGTAACCTAGAATAACAGCTGAATCACAGTAAATAACCAAAAGGAATAAAATTGTTTTGTGAAAGTGATTTAGTTTTACATACATATGTACGTATATTTATTGGAAAGGTAGAAAAACGGATTACAATTCTGCAGAAGATATGAAGCCAACACTTGCTGCTGATGAAATGTTTCCCGAAGGAGCTGGATATATGGACATGGAAGAGGTAAACTAATTGTATATTGGAATATGCATATTATGCTACATACATACATATGAGCGTATGTAGGAATGCAAAAATTATTTTGTAGTATTCCAAAATTTTCAATAAGCTAAAACTGGCATAGAAACGCAGAAATGGATAGATAATACATTCCACTGTGTATCAGAAATATACTTAGCTCACCATCAGAAAGATTTCGTTCTGTCAAAAAGTTGGTTTAGTAATTTCGGAAGGGCAGAAATAGCCCCTAACACATTTTGGTTCTAGCGTAAAAAATTTGGGGACATGCCTACATACTTCGAAGCGCATATATGTATATTTAGTATATTTTAATTAAAATCGAGATAGGAGGGACAGTAGCATAATGTAGACATACTGTAAAAAAAGCTTCATTCGAAGAACAAAAGTGGAACAAATCTAGTTTAGTGAAGCACTTCCAAATACAAAAAAACTTATGTTAAATGATAGAAATTTGAATTGTAGGAAAAGACAGCTACGTACAAAAATCCTCGGAATGACATATTCATGGAGTTACAGACTTCCAAAATTTTGAACGTTTTTTTTGGCATTTTTTTTTGTTAAATTATTACATGATATATTTTTCCTAGATGTATGTGTAATTTGGAAAATATCATTTCCTTACCAGAGACAGTGAATTAGGAGAAGTAATAAATACCGAAAGAAGTTAATTAACAATGTTCTCATAATTACTAAATATTTCCTACACGCGCCAATTACTTGGAAGATTATGTGTATGCAAATGCTTTTGATATTTAGTTTTGGTATTGCATTAACAAATTTTGTAGGATTATTTAAAGTAGTCTGAAGAACTGGCTTCTAAAGATTCTCTGCATAGCCAGTCATCTATTCCATGTGTCGCGTCACGGCGCGTAATACCAAATATTTTCTACATAGCCGGACTTAAAGATTTTCTCCTCTATGATATTTCCGGACACGCAAATAACCTGCTTTCGGACGAGCTCAAGGTTTTTCTTTTATATTTAATTTAGTTTATCTCTTTAAAAAACACGCCGGCAGTAAATATCTACCTTAGATTTAAAAGCAAAATAAAAAAACAGCAACAACTACAACTTTATTTTCTTTGAAAATATGTTAGTTTAGGCTGAAAAGAGGAGCCATTACGCTCATGTCCGTGGAGATACACATAAGCCAGTCAGTCCAGTTTATCATCTAATAATTTTTATAATCGGTCATATGATACTCATATTTTTATACTAAAACAAAAATTTACCAGGAAAATGCCAAATGAAATTCAGAACTTTGGAGGTTCGTAACTCCGTAAATGTGCTTTTCCGATTAATTTTGTACTTAAAATTGTTTTCTATCATGTAAGATAATTTTTTTTTAATCAAGCTGCTTCACTAAATTAGATTTAATACGACAAAATAAACACAACACATCATAGCCACAATTTTCATATTTTAATAAGTAAAATTGCAAAATATAGTTGCACAACAATGACTACATAGAAATTATGCCCATTAGTTTTAACCCCCGAACAAAAATGGGTTCTTATAAAAAGTTTGTAGTGTGTGTCTGTGTATTCTTGTGTGCGGTGGGATCAATTTTGATTAATTTTTTTCTGCTTGAAAGGTGACGAAGAAAATCGGTTCAGCCGTTCGGGGGTTTTTAAAATTTATAATTTTTGTTATATTATCAGTATTCTTAAAAATGTTTGCATGACTGACTATGGACGACATGTAGGAAGTAGGAGCATGGTGCTACGTCCACTTATTTTTATATATTAACTAGTATCTTCCCACGACTTCGTACTCATCCAGAAAAAAACGAAATTGTCCTATAATCTACATATATTTATACCAAGTTTGGCAGTCACAGAAAAGGTAGAAAAAAAGTACAAACCGTAATTTTTGCGCAAAGGGGCAACAATCATCCAAACTCACAAACATACTAACTTTCACATTTATAATATTAGCAGAATGGCCACTAATGGGTCAATTCATGTCTAAAAATATTAAAAATGTGCCCCTGATTGCAACTTGTAAAGTTTGTAAGAACAATATAGGTACATCTCGTAATGTGTATAGTTTTCAAAGGTTTAAAGGCTCAGTTAGCCGACTGTAATGTAATGTAACTGCAATGTAGGAAACAGCTGATCGACAATTTTATATGAAAAGAAGGTTACTTTACATTACATCTCTATAACCATTTTCATTACTTTTTAAATAACAATATCGATCAGCTGTTTCTAACTGTTGCAGTTACTTTACATTGCAATCGGCTAACTGCGCCTTTAATTGTAATAATGCAACGAGTGTCATATTTTTTTTAATGACCCCGTTTAATTTGCAAAATGTATATTTTCTTCTAGTCTGGTGGTTCTTCTTCTATTTTGATGGATTTGGCCAGCAATGAAAAACATGTCCATGCCGATTTCTACAATGATTTCGACGATATTTTTGATGATGGAGACGACGGTATTTTAAATCTTACCTCTGATAATAATGCGTAAATAAAGCTTCGTTTTTTAAATTAATTAATTTTTCATTTGTTTCTATTTTACTTATATTACACAAGAATGTTTTTGTTTCACTTTGCATCATAATTAAAGATATTGGTTTTTTTACACAATTATAAAATTTTTCAAATCAAAACTGGGGGAAAAATAAGCAAGACTAGCACATGTACAATAATAAAAACAAATACGGCTACAACATAATTTAGAAATTGCCAATAAAATTTAAAAATTAACTAAAATCTTCGTTAAAAAATAACTAATTACAAAAATGTATAAATATTGCAATTCTTTACTTGTTTCGCTTGTCAAGTATAAAACAAATTAATTGGTGTTATACAAAGAAGGGCGTTTCTTTCTTTATACTTAAATTGGTATTGTTTTTCTACTTTTATTTCTATATTTTATATTTATTTCAAGTTAATTAGTACGTAGAGAATTATATTGCAAATCTCGTAGTTCATTTGCCAAAATTTTTTTTGTGAGTTTTGTTTGTGTTGATATATCTTGTTTGAATTTTTACTTTTTTTTTTTTTTTGATAAGTGCATTTGTTTAATTTTAATCAATTTAAAAAAAGATGTCATAAAAACTTAAAACCTAAGCAAAAAATTTAACCATCTAAAGGAGGCCCTAAATACACCATAGAAACCTCCGTGTTTCCATAAACAGCCGATACTGTGGGATAGAGCTTTTTATCTGGTAAACCTAAAATTATTATACAAGACTTGAGAATGTAAAAAGAAATAAAAAGAAAATAGTAGCTGACATATCTACCTCTAAATGCAACTCCTAAAAATTCGTAATTTTTTTCAAACGATAGTGTATTATCATCGCAGTCTAGTATCACTCGTATCCTTTCGCCCACCTACATACATATTTATTATTTAATGTAGCTGTGTACTTTTGTTTTAATGTATGGATATTATGTACCTGGTATTTTGGCGCATTATTTAACAATGGATAACTACCTTGAGCATCACCATTGTGTAATAAATGATTCTCTACTAAATTCCAACCCCAGCTCTGATCATCTGATCCCAATAAGGCCACATAACCATGACACTGTAATGCTGCTTCTTTTGTTGATATACCAACGACAGCTACTGTGCCCAACGGTCCTTCCCATATCACTTCCCAGGTATGACGTCCTTGACGAAATCCTATTTTACCCCGCGCTGCATCTGTGCTTTGGGCGACGGGATTTCTGAAATATTTTAAATTGTTATTGTGAGAAATTTATGGTTTTTTAAATCTTAAATGAAGTTTAGTAAACTGTGATAAAAATTTCAAAAATAAGAAAAAGAATTGGCGGTGTCCCATATTTTCTGAGTTATGGTCCTGTAAAGTTTTCATACAAAATGGATCAATATCGGTATAAATTAAGAGCTGTGCTGTCAATCTTTAGTAAGCAGCGCCGTTTTGGGAAATACCATGGTGGAGAAAATCCTTAAACCCGGCCGAAATATGCAGCGCCGTTTTGGGAAATACCATGGTGGAGAAAATACATGTCTGGCCAAAGGTCGTCTATACAGAAAATATTAAAATTATATTTTGTTTTCTCAAAATCTTAATAATTTTATTAAAACCTTATAAAACTGTTGAAATTAAAAGTAGTGCAAAATAATTAAAAATGTTAATTCAGTGAAACATTTGTAAATTTTAATTGAACTTTAGTGATTTTTAATCAGAAATAATTTTTAGTCAGGCTTAAGTTCAGTAATTTCAATTCTTATTGAATGAAATATTTTATTAATTAATGTGAGTTTCTAAAGAAGAGAAGAAAAATTAAACTTAGACTTTAAGCTGGGGGATATACCGATACTTTTCTGTGCAGCCACGCACTTCATCAGCACCCTAGTCTATCTACTTGCTAATTCCTCTATATATTCCTCCCGAGTCACAGACAGTTATTGCTTAAATCTAGTCTACGGACGCATCTTAAAATATAAAAAAATTATATTTGAGGAAAACTCAAAACGAAAATATTTATGTGATGCTGCAAATTTTTAGTTTTAGATTTTTTTGGAAATGCATCACTAAACTTTATTACTTTTACCTTTTTTATTTATTTTAAATTTATTTAAAAATCATCCTTTTCTACTTTAACATTTGTAATAGATTAAATGAAGTGCTGTTTTGCTGTTTGAATTATCCAGCCAGTGAAATATTAAGAGAAGATTATGTTACAATTGTTATAATGCAGTGAGCCAAATTAGCAAGAAGTACACTAACATAAGCAGTCATATGTATAAGCAAAAACAGGCATGAAGTTAGCATAAGTAACGAAATTAAATTAGGCATGAGAGTTCCTATATACAATTTGGCATTAAAAATGATCGCAATACGTAGTTTTAACCCAAGTCCAAGCGTGATTTTTAATATGAAGTTTCATTGCAAAACCCCTTAAGATCTTGTCAAATTTTGCTACTTATGCCAACTTCCCTATTATTTAAATTTTTTTTAAAAATTCAGGATTTATTTATTTAATTTCTTTGGGAAAACATTCGTATTCGTATTCGACTGAATTTGGCGAATACGAATACATTCGTATTCGAATCCGCCTAAATTTGACGAATACGAATACATTCGTATTCGCCTGATAATGGCCGAATATTCAACAATTCGAATACGAATATTCGTGCATCACTAGTACACACAGAAATTACTGTGTCGGTCACACATCAACAGCAATTTGTACAATCATTGTCGACACAGTATTATTTTTATATATATATTATATATATTTTTTTTTTATCAATCAAGAGCGCACTCATGTTGTTTGTTAGTCATTGTCTCGTGTGTGTGTCATTGCCTCGTTCATAACACATCTTCGGATCAGTGTTTGGTCTTCGCTCATAACTACACAGCTTAAGCAGTCATTGCAATACCAACAACACAGTATGTGAGGCGATCGCAGTAGAATAAATCAATGAGAGTAGAGTGCTAGAGTGTGGAGTGTAGAAAGTGTGTTTGGTTTTTTGCGGTTGCGGTGCCACCGACACAGTAAGTTTTATATGTGTACAGTATCAAAAATGACACAGTTAGCTGATCTGTCAAAACTAAAAACAAAAAAAAAAAACCAAAGGGATAACAAAATTTTTTTTTTAACTCCAATACATTTTCAGTTTATTAAAACTACAATACACATTTACGCCACCGCCACACATCAAGAAATGTTTATGCAGAAACGACACAAAGCAAAACATGTAAAAAAGAGACTCGATTGTGAAATTGTAAAGTATTGAGAGCATTAATACAGTGCTGTGTTCGTTCCAATCGCATTTTTGCAAGCGCTGCTTGCATGCTGTGTCTCTGACACAGTACGAATAATGCAAAGTACAATTGTGATCGCATAAAGATATTTGCAAAAGAATGTTGAGTAAAACACACACAGCACAGTTTTCGTTGAAGTGTAAGAGATACAGTTGTCAACGATAGAGTGTGTGTTTGAACTGTGTACTTATTGTTGCGGTGTATCGCTGCAGTTTTCTGATATGTTCCAAAGTTAGAGCCTTAGGCTGAGTTTACATCTGGCATTTCATGCGTGCCATTTGCAAAAAAAAAAGGCGCTACCACTAATTATTAATACAAACTGTTTTTGATTCAGACACGTATTTATTAGGTAAAGCAGTTTCATACATAACTAATAGACAATTTTATAGAATCCAAGATGATTGAAAACGGATTAAATCAATAAATACATGTCTGAATCAAACAGTTTTTCATTAGTAGTTAGTGGTTACGCTTTCTTTGGCGCATGGCACACTGATGCAAACCCGGCCTTAGTTTGAAAGAAACCTATAACATTGAAAAACAAACCTTTTACCATTTTTTGGTAAAGGGTATAACAATTATCACTTGGCTTATTTGAAGCAGAGAAAATTTGGTGGAGTAGCAGATGTAGTAGGAAACTAGAGACTGTGACAGTATATCTAATACCGAAATGGACTATTTTTTGTACTGAAGGTGTTTTTTTTTTCATGTTTTACTTACCTATGTAACGTAAAACCATTTGGTTTAATATATACATTCCTAGAACAATCATTTGGGTTCCAGGCATGATAAAATGCTCTCAATTTCATTTTATATGTCTGCACCGAAGACAAAAGATCTGATTTTAAAGCCTCTTCGGGTAATTTACGTATACAATACGTTCGCCAAACATCACTATTCTCATCGTCTAAGAAATTTTTCCAACTTCTACACACTAAAGCACAATTCCTAAGATCACGCAAATCCAAATATGAGAATATCACTTCCAATACATTGTAATTAATCATTGAGGCTATTAAGTCGGTCATGTTGGTTTTATATTTTTACAAAACTTAAAAATTACGTTTTTTTAAGATTAATTAAGCCCTTCAGATAACTACCCGCTACCTGCAGCTCGTCTGAAAATGTTGACAGGTTGGTTGTCTTTTTTTTTATTGCAAAACAAATGGACTTCCTCCTTGACCACGAAATTCCTCTATAAGACAATTCAATACATCATAATAAAATGTTTTGTTCTTCTTTGCTTTCAAAAACTGACGTCTACCCCCTTTTGGGAGCAAGCACTTTTATTGCAATTGTTTTTTAACCAGCAACAGAAATTTCATTCGAGGGTGGGTTCAGTGGACGTTGCACTCCCCAGTCGGAATAAATGTTGTAGTTGTTGCTGATTTGTAAATAAGTTTTTCTTTTTCAGTTGTACATTAGTATATTTGCAAAAGTTTTCATCAAAAGAACTTGATAAAAAAATTTGTATGTAAATATTTGTAAAATATTAAATCGGCAAAACGTGTCCTATGAGTAGCAAAGTTCTTGACTGAACGAAAATCAAACACAGTTTGACAACTCCAAGTAACAGGGTGGTTATAACAATTCACATTTATGTGCAGCAGTGTTTTGAATAAGGATGCAGCCACACGTTCAATTAATTGCTTTCAAGTTCATTGAAAGTAAATTTTATTTAAAAAAGTCTCGGACTCAGTGTGTTGCTGTGATCAGCAGTTAATATATATTAAGAAACATATTTCGGATATACGATATTTCCATATCAAAAATACGCATGCCATTCATACATATATATTTGTCTATTGTGAAAGCTGCCTAAATTGTAAATTATATGTACATGTGCACAAATTTATTTCCTATTTTGTTAGCGCTACTATTTTAGTGGAACCATATAAAATCTTTAACTAAGCTGTTTTAAATTTTTCTTCGTAGTCTTTTTTCTTTTATGCTAAACATTATGGTTGGGTAAACATGATATAATCACTATAAATATATAAAAATTAAAATGTATATATATGTAAATAAAGTTGTTGTAAACATTTATTTGCACAACCTGTTACAGTAAGGTACTATTTTATGCTTTGTAATATATTATTTGGCCTATAGGCTTTGTATTAGTCCTATGAACTAATAAAATAAATAAATAAAAAAACATTCTCTTTTTTATTTTAACAAAACGTGCTATTTTCATATTAAAAGTCCTTTAATTTCGTACATCGTTAACATTTATTGTTGCGACTTATTGTGGTATAATGCATTTTATAATAAGGGTTTCATGCTATAAAATAATCGGGTGAAAATAATTTAATAATTATAAATTATAAATTAATAATTTGATTTCCCAACATTTTTTGTTCTGTTCATTTTCATTTATTTACATACGTTAGAACGTTAAATTTTCGCTTCAACTTTTGTTTCAAAGTTCAATACATTCACACTTTTTTACTACCAAACTCTTATATTTGGGAATTGAATACCAGGTGGACTTCAATTTTTCTTTCAACGATTCATTATTTTTTTTTTTTTTCATTTTAACAGCTAATTTAAAATAATTTTTCTGTTTGTAAAAAATTTAAAACAGAAGTATTTTTTTTTGCTGAAATAAAATACGTATAAAAATTTTTTAATTGTTTCCTCGACGACGGCATTTTGAACATAAGATTTTAAATCAAATTGCTTGCAGTCTACGTCAAAACTTCAATTTTAAAAAATTTTGTGAAACCATATGTGTGAAAAAATTGAAAGCAATTTATTGAACGTGAAGCCGCAAGGTTAGATAAAAAGTGAGTTTTGTGTTTCCAAAAATTAAACAAAATAAAGCAAAAGCGTATTAAAAACTGCAACCGAATTGAGAACCTTATATATTATTTTTCTGAAGTAGGTTAACAAAAGTTAATTAGTTTGCACCGCGACTTGTGGGTTCTTTTTTGCAAATAAAAATGCATTTAATTCTTGAATTAAATTTTTAATCTTTAATAACTTTTCTATATTGAATTAAATTTGAATATCTTCCACAATTAAAACGTTTTCTTTAACTTTTGTTTTGACTTGATTGCCTTGCTGCAGTAATATTTCTCTAGCCGTACATTCTTGTTTATAAAACTTATTTAAGATAATCGAAAAATAATAAATAATTTCGACCACAGAAATCATACTCATGCCAACAAACAGACTGAAAGCACTACCCAAATTCGCTAAAAAAAAATAAATATTAAAAATTAGTAATAAGTTTAATTGACGGCATTCGATATCGATCGAAAATTAAAAATATTTCAATACAGGAGTCTAATCGTCGCTTTCGATAACTAACTGATTCGATCACGTTTTCTTTCAGTTTGAGATTATGGAATTCGATGTCTAACCATATTGTTACATTATTCGATTGCGAATACCAGTTCAAATGGAAAAATTTTTCGATTTCGATCGATATGGATTGCCGTAATTTGCCCCTAACACTTACAGACCAAAGTCACCATATTCGACAAAAGATCGTGACGAATCCTGCGGAAAACTTGGGAATTCATATGAATGTGAACTACACTGAATTCCTTTTTAATATCCTCGCTAAGAAGGAAGAAATATAAAGGGGAATAAAATTAAAAAGTTTTACATTGCAGTTAAACATTACGACTTACTAAAACGTATCAATGGTTGGTATATTCACTTGCAATTGTGCCGATGTGACCTGGACATCATATGAAATTTTTTCACAATTTCTGAAACAACTACATTGAGTCTGTTTAAAGCGTCCAATTATTGCAGCTGGAAGTTAAATTGATAAACGAAAATTTTTTATAAATGGTATATGTATACACAAAGTCTTCAGACAATAAATTGACAATTTTGCTTACCATAGTTTTCCAATAAGCAAGGGATATCTTTATATGAACATATACGATAATTGGTCCTATTGCTATAGTAGAAAAATGTATAGCAATTGCAAAGTTTCAACATTAATTCGATGCGGCAATTCAATTCACAATTGTCACCCAAATATGAAGGGAAAAATTTCAATTCTTTTTCGTGGGGAAATACACATAATCGATTTTCGAACGAAAGGTCTTTAACGGCTTTGGAGCAAGAAGTTTGTTCGGGTCTAATGGTTACGAATACTTCCTCGTTAAGTGGTACAAATTTGACAACGGATCGTTCACTAGGAAATGCATTAGTTTCCTGTATTAAGATTTTATAACCTTGCGAAAAAGCATGCATACGATTAACCTGGCTGTCGTTGTAGAAAAGAACAAGAGATAGACCGTTTCGCAATCCTGCATGGGCAAACCTTAAGTTAGAGCTAAGGAAAAGAAGAAATGTGTATAAGTGTTACTTTATTATTAAATTAAGAGCCTGTTTGACTAAGTTACGTTTATTTAATTATTTTGGGTAGTCTTAAGTGTCATAATGTCTTAGTATTTCAAAATAGTGGCGTTGGCCGAAGTAGTTAGTATGTTGACTACAAAACTGAAGGTGCTGGGCCCGATATCCAACAGTAATTAAATAACAACACCACGCAGTTTTCTGATGAGCATTAGTGTCCCTTTGTATCAGTTATTGTAGAAAAGTTCAATTGATGAAGGCATGGACAGAACACACTGGTCACTGAAGTACACCGACTTCAGCCTATAGTAGTCGTAATCAGGGCTGTCAGATATGGCGATTTTTCAACTTGTTTGTTGTCCAAATTTAAGATTTGGTGACATGGCGATTTTTCTGGCGATAAATAAATTTGTTGGCGATTATTATGTCTATTTTTTTTATCGAAATTGAGCTTAAAAATTTCTATAATTCTGGAAAATTAGTTTTTCTGAAGGAATATTTTCAAAAATAAATCCTACCAAAACTAGCCTCCAAAAAAAATTAAAACAATTTGATTTTAGTGATTTTTCTTAATGAATGCATTAAATGCATTTTGAATTTGGATAACAAAAATTTACAAGAAATAATTTTTGCCGATATTATTTCTAAATTTTGCGATTTTCTGATAAATTTTGATACGATTATTTTATAAAAATTTATGTTAAAAAAAGTGTTATATAAAAACAAATTTATTATTTTATAATATAATAAAAACTACATAAAACTGATTTTGGCGATTTTTTGAAATCAATTTGGCGAAATGGGTCGGAAAAAATCTGACAACCCTGATCCTAATGTAATATCAGAGCGAACTTCTTCGTCGATGTATTGTGTAGCACAAGACGAATGCATACTATGTGTGGCCGCAAGGGCTCAGGTGACTATTTTCGCCCCTTGTAATTTGAATATACGTTGGATGTCAAAACACATTTTTCAGTAAATTTTTCTGACATTTCAAGTATAAATTTCCCAAAGCAAATTGAGCCGAGTATACCTTATATGAATTTGCCTTGGTGTAGCAGAATAATCGGCGAAATAAAATAACCAAAAAAATGGTTACTAGTTAAATACAGCATCGAACAGCGCTGCAAACCACTACATTAATAACAAGACGTGCACAAAGCAGAGTTGTAAAAGAATGAATCTTTCCTTTACCACCTATCTTCTCTAGCAATATCCCTTTCCTAAAGAAGGTAACACCGAGTAATAGTAGTAGGCATTCATTACCTGAGTGTGACTTTTCTTAAAAAAAATAGTTTTCTTGTGGCTCAAAAATGATTGAAAAAACCGACCACAGCAAACACATCACACCTTTTATCGTTTTCACGAGCACCGCCCCTTTTTTGCAGTCATATTTAAAATGCTTTTTTTGTAAAATATTTTCTTAAATACACAAATTTAATATAAGATTTCGGCATACTTACATGGATTGATTCAAATTGAATGAACAACAATAACCTCTAAAAGTGAAGGAAACTTGAAAAAGTTTGTCACAGGGTACCAGTTCATCCTTAAAGCGACATCTGAAGAGTAAGTCTTTACAATCCCAGCTTGTTTTTCGAAGAAAATCTAAAACACTTAAATTATTAAGTGCCAATACTTGCTCTAACAAATTTATTCCGCTTTCATCTATTCCCACGTTATCGTACATAAAAGCAAGATTAATATATAAAAGATCAATAATATCTGAGACTTGAGTAGAATTTGGCATAACTCTGGAATATAAAAGCACAAAAAAAATGAAATAGTTTCATACTAAAAACATACATACATACATATACATATGTGTATGTATGTATGTATGTATGTGTGTATATGCACAGCTCACAATGTTTCCAAAAATGTGCTAGACTTAAGAGTATTATGCATTATATCTGGACAGATGGTTATGGGTGGAAAGAGTAAACTGGAAATGGGCGCATGATCATTTTCCAAATTCATGCGAGTGGGATTGCTGCGATATTCCATGTAAAATGTAACAACCATTACTATGGCACAAATAAACATGATCAGGGTAATTAGCATCCATATAAATCTAAATGATAAAGGAATGATAATAGGTATGAAATAAATAAATAAATAAAAATCAATATATAGTTCAACGTTCACCTAATATATTTATTAGTTTCCTTATCTTTGGTATACTTCAAGCCGTGTATACTAGTCGAATCGCAAAATGCACACCAAGTACGCTTAATGGCCGCTCGTAAGGCTGTTATAGAATTATCTATATCTTCGGGTTGCAATTCTGCATTTACCATAATTATTTTATGCTCTGATATGATAAAAATAAACTTTTCACTTTGACTTCTACTTGGGGAATAATCGAAATATTAAGAAATTTACCTTTTATTATAAAATTATGTTAAAACATTTAATTAGTAAGTGACAATAAAAACATACTGTCATACTTGTCACGACAACCCTTAATTAAATTGAAATTAACAGTTGCTTTCGATTGCTTTAGCTTAGTCTATTTTAGGGCGCTACAAATGGTATCACTACGAATTGTTTTGTTTACACTTGTATGAATGAGTGTGTATGATGTTCCCTTGAATTGTGGGCTTGTGTTTGTTTTTGTGACAAGAACACACATGTGCCGAAATAGCTCAGTTGGGAGAGCGTTAGACTGAAGATCTAAAGGTCCCCGGTTCAATCCCGGGTTTCGGCAGAGATTTTTTTTCTTTTTAAATTTGCAATATAAAATTCGGTTTGCATTCTTTTGAATGAACAACAATTAAAAAGAATCCTGTCATTTGTTCGTGCATTTACATAATTGGGATATTCACAAGGGTGTCAAGTGTCATAATGTCTTAACATTTTAACACAGTTTAAAAAAATTGTTATTGTGGCCCAAAAAAAAAAGGTCAGAAAGTAATAAAATAGAATTTCTCAGCTCATAACCAGTGATGCCTACTATTTTGACGCTAAAATCACATACAAATTTAAAAAAATCACAAAAAAACATAATTTTGAGATCTAAATAGCGTGAAAAACAAGTGTAGATTCAGACGAGTGAAGTTTAATAATGTTTGTCTTCTGAGCTATTCTCTATTTCTACAATAGTATCATCTTTAATGAAATATATCAGAGGAAAAGGTTATACATACTTTACACTGAAAAAATATATACACCGAGTTTTAATTAAAGTAATTTTAAGAAATACACACATTTTTTAAAAGCACTACTTAGTGTTTTTTTAGTTTGGCACCAACGCTCAAAATTTGGTGTTTTGAGTCTTCAAAAAGCACTAAAAATAGTACCAAAAGCAGCAAGTTGGCATCGCTGGTCATAACTACATATGTACAGCGTTACCGTTGTGCGATTAAAGTCGCATTTTGCCCTTTTTCGACTGCCTTGCCACTTTTTATGTCCCCTAAATCCCCTTTTAGTATCATTTGCATTATTTTGTATCCCTTTTGTTCCTTTTTGATCAAAGTTCACTTTCGTTTTTATTTTTACAATAAATGTATGCAGATTCGTACAGATTCTACCAAATTAGATAACAAGAATTTATTTAAATGTGTCAAACTTCATATAAGAAGATTATTTTTTTTTTGGGAAATTGACAGTATGGTTGGTCATATCTAATGACTATTTTACGTCATTTTGACGATTTTTTATAACAAATTTCTCAATATGACGTTTGACGACTTTGGTTCAAATATTCCTCATATATTGACGATTTGTTGAAATAAGTATTTAGTAACATAAATATCACAACAAGTTCTTGCAGAAAACAGATTTGATTTCGATAACACAATTATCAACAATTTTAATTTAATTACAGCATCAATTATGTCAAATATAGATTCTTAATTTCTTCCTTTACTAAAAAGTTTTCCAAATCTTGTGTCTAAAGTGTTGAAAGAATATTTAGTTATATTAATCTTACTAAAACCAAGATCTGAAATATACTGGAAACAAAAGCCCTTGAAATCATTATGTTTTCAATAGATTATTTGAAGTGTAACTCTTCGGAATGTTACAATGGCGGTATTCGATGTTTGATGCAAATGCTCTTGCGGTAGTGCAAAGGCAAAATATCGTAGCTTTTCTTTAAAATCCAACAACAAATTTTTTTTAAATTAACATTAAAGAGTAGATTTTTTTTTGTATTTACAAACGAGTTTTTCGTTTTGAAATATGTATGGAAAAAAATTTTTTTAAACGAATCTTCATTATTTTTCATACACAATTTGAATCATTTAGAAACAAAAATTTTTACAAATCTGCCTTTAAAAAATTTTTGTAAAAACCACAATTCTAGAAATATGTATAGTATGTACAGTTTAATTTTGAAACTAGTTTTATTAAGAAATTGTTTTTGACAATAAAGTCGATGTTTATTTTTTTGTTACATAAAATAGTCTTTTATTTCTACTATGATATACCTATTAGTTGTTTAATAAAATTTATAATTCTTGTATGACGATTTTTCGACGAATTTTGTGAAAAAATGTGACGATTGTGACGATTTTATTTTTAAATTTTGACGATTTTAAGAAAAAATTTCCTAACAACACTGGGCGCAATATTATTTGTGTAAGATTTTTAAATATTAAATTACATACACTCATTCATACATACATACATAGATAATTCTAACTGTATTTTCCGCAGCAATTATGAAAGCCAAATTTGATAAAAGTACATAATTTTAATTAGAAATGATTTCTTATTCGGGCTTAAGTTCAGTAATTTCAATTCTTATTGAATGAAGAATAGTTAAACATACTAAGGTAGAGTAATAACACTTCGTGCTAAGCTAAATATATAAATGAAATAATGGAAAAATAGAAAATACTTATAAATATATTTATCAAAAGGTAAATCAATTGCATACACAACAATCATTTCTCATATTCCGTTTCATACAAATTTACGTTAAATAGCTGATGTTAATAACAATATCTACCCAAGTAGATATACTAGGGTGCTGATGAAGTGCGTGGCTGTCAGGATGACCGATGATATTTTTCAAAAAGTGGCACCAAAAGGGGATTAATCAAATGAAAGGGGCAAAATTAAAAAAAGAGAAAACTAAAAAAAAAAAAAATTTTATTATAAATGTATTTTTATATAATTCACTCTAAAAAAAGGGAGACAAAAAGTGGCAAGGCAGTCGAAAAAGTGGCGAGGCAGTCGAAAAAGTGGCAATTTGCCACTTTAGCCGGTCAAACGGTCACGCTGGTGGCTGTACAGAAAAATATCGGCATTTCCCCCAGTCTAGTTTTTATTTTTGCGCGAGAGTTTACCAAAGGAATTGAAAGAGAGAGAGAGAGAGAGATTAAGCAATGTACAAAGGTGCTAAAACCAAAATATAAATAAGTACAATATTTATATTTAATAATATTTTCCTCTATCATCTATATACATATGTACATTAGCGGTATAACCAATTTTTTGGCATAGTACCACGAGGTCAAGCATGTCCTAGTAACCTCGAAAATCATAATAATCTTATGTAACTTTTTTAAAAAAAGTTCACGCACCAATTGGTTTTTCTAAACACTTAAAGCACGGAGTTGAACTAACAATAATATTATTCTACATAATATAAAATTATTTCGAAACCTTCTCAATGTGTTTTTATTTAGTTTTTATTTTGGATAAACATATTATTAATTTTTCTTCATGAAAAAGAAAAAAACTCCATCGCGGTTGGTGTCTTCACATTTTAGACCTTAGCGAAAAAATAAATATACGTTTCCTTATAGTTTTTTATGCTCTATCGGACTGTGCTATTTCAATTTTGATATTTTTAAAAAGTTAAAAAAAAGTTACATATTTCCCTAATGTACATGTGTATGTGTAAATTTTTTTTAGATAGATCAATGGATTACGACCCTGTCGGAAATTCCGTTAACTTTAAACCAACTTTAAGCTAACTATTTCGCAACTAGTATTGACTGACAGACACTCGGATTACTTTTCAATGTAATCGACTGACTAGTTAAATATTGCGATGTTCTAGGCGGTAGTCAATTGTTTCACTCTGCATTACTTTTCAACTAACTTAAAGTTGATTTTTTTAAATCACCTGGTAGTGATTTAATTTATAATTTTTTCTGTGGTCCGAACATGTATCATAACACGTTATGTACTCAACACCGTACTACACAGAAAAAAATGATTTGTAAGTACAATTAATTTCTTTGTTATATCAATTAAATAATTAATTGATTTTGAACCTAAACACATTTTGAACCTTAACACAGTTAACGAAATTGTAAGTTAAGGGAAAATCTGAAAAATATTTTCAATTAAATATATATACATATATATAAATAGTTTGTTGAAATTGAATTGAAATTGTTGAGACATTTTTGTAAATTTTAATTGAACTTTAGTGATTTTTTTAATCAGAAATAATTTTTAGTCAGGCTTAAGTTGAGTAATTTAATTCTTATTTAATGAAATATTTTTTATTAATTAATGTGAGTTTCTAAAGAAGAGAAGAAAATTTTAAGTTAGACTTTATTAGCTGGGGGAAATACCGATATTTTTCTGTGCAGCCACGCATTTCATCAGCACCCTAGTCTATCTACTTGGGTAGAGATTCTTATTAATATCAGCTATTTAACTTAAATTTACAATAAAACGGAATATGAGAAACGATTGTTGTGTATACAATTGATTTACCTTTGGTAAATACATTTATAAGTATCACTAATCATTTTCTGTTTTTCATTTTCATATTTCATTCAATAAGAATTGAAATTACTGAACTTAAGCCTGACTAAAAATTATTTCTGATTAAAATTCACTACAGTTCAATCAAAATTTAAAAATTTACCATTTATTTATTTTTTCAACATTTATTTTTGTTAGATTTCAAATGTATTTCAATTAAAGTTATTGTTATATTAATAACAATACGAATTGTTGAATTTCCGTATACATTTTGACTATCATAATTGTTACAAATGTTTTTGGGCGGAGTTGAATCGGAATCGCCAAAATTAAAAACGCCAAAAACAAAAAAAACGCCAGAAACCGAAAAAATCAAAAAACCAAAAAAAAGCGCCAAAAGTAAGAAAAACCGCTAAAACTTGAAAAATCCCCAAAAATAAAAAAAGAACATCAGGTAAGATGTTTAATTATATAGGCTAAAGATCGTATAATATTGCGTATGTAGTGTCCGTACGGAACCCTTCGTAGCACTTTACTGAATTTATTTGAATTGCTACACGATTCGGTACGAATTCTGCTTGAATCTGGTGGGAAGTGTTTTTAAGCCATTCTTCTACTGACAAAATAATAAAAGTGACTTAAAAGTGTTAAATTTGTGAATGAAAAGACGTTTTAATAAATTTTCAAAAATACAATAATTTTTTATTTACTTTTATTGAAAAAAATATACATATATAAATATTTATTTGCATTAGTTTTTGTTTGAAAGTTTTAACATCAATTTTTAATTAATGTATTTATAATAAATATATCAACTTGTTAAAAAAAAAATAAATAGAAAACATTTGCTGGGTTAATAATACTCGTAATAAATTAAAAAAGCCTTATTCAAAAAATTATTTTTGATTTATAAAATGTTTATGCAATATTTATTTTATAAACACTTTATAAAACAAGTCTTTGTTTTTATGAATAAAACTTTAAAGTTTACAGTACACGGCATGTAAAAATCCACATCTGCATGTAAATATGATGTCACGAGAGTTTTCAGCATGTTGGTTGCATTTTTGTTTTAATTATTTGCAGTTGCTACATGTTGTAAAATATTGATAGTATTTTTGTTCCCAAATTTAAATATGACAAATTTAGCAGAGTCGGCATGTAGCCAATGTAGCTTCATGGTGACGTCAAAATTACGTCAGAGCCACGTGTGCATGTGTATTTTTACATGCCGTGTTCTGTAGGCTTAAGTATTACTACGTTTATACGAGCGACTTATTCGCAAATAAAAATATTGCTAATGGAACGGCGAATTTTATTTTTGCCAATAGCTAAATCACAAACATAATTCCTGATTAATACACTAAATGCTTGAGGTCGCCACTCTTACAAATGTTTGATAACAAAAAACAATAAATGAATAAATATTGCACAAAAAACATTGATAGAATTATTAGCTATTGTTCTATTTAAACAAATAATTATTTGATATATTGTACATTTACACTATTTTTTGTCAACATAAGTTTTTTTTATAGAAGTGCTACCAAGTTTGTTTACTTTTGCTATGCCCTATAAAAACGGAGTTAATTTACTTGCAAATATTTTTATTTGCAAATAGCGCACGTATAAACGTAGTATATGTGATATATTAATAAATTAGAAAAATTTATCTACGTATCCAACTGGAATCTGACTTATTCCAATTTTTAGTAAATTTTTAACATGTGGCAACATTTGTCAACACAGCAAACATTCTTATGAGACTTTTTGATTTGCAATATACAATTCTTATGTGTTTTTTTTATACAATTAACATATTTTCATAAAATTTATATGTAATATTTTTTAATGTTTACATTTTCTTTCTTTAATAAATATATATTTTTTTTAGTGTAACATGTGGGTAAAATTTAAATTTTTATATAACATAAAGTCTGCGTTTTATACAATAATTGCTTAAAAATAGTTTATGGCTGTTGTGGTTAAAAATCCTTAGCAAAAACTGCAAATAGAAAAAGTTTTTTAATAATTTTTTTATTTATTTATTTGTTTAAATAATGAGAATTGTTTTTTACTTGACTAAGTGTACATTTTAAATAAAACTAAATATGTCTACACATATTTGTTATGAAAGCTAAACATATTGCAGAAATATACTACAAATGAAAAATTAAAGCTCAAATTAGCAAATTATAACAAAAAACTTTTTCTACTTGCTTTCTGTAATAAAAAAAATATTTAAACTAAAAATACAAATAAAAAAGCTTTATGTACTTTAAACTCAGGTGATTAACATTTTTTAGTCAATAAAATTTATTAAATTAAATATGCCACAATATGAACAAAATATTGTAATACAGCACAATAAATGCAACATACATATGTATGCATATATGTATGTATGTTGCATCGTATCTTAAGAAATCTTGCTGGGATTAGGTTGTTTCAATGTTCTCAGACACTTCGCTGACGATACTCGTAATTATGTAAAGTTGCATACTGTATCATTGCCCACATTTACAAAGTAAGTAAACGTATCGCAATATATGTTTTTCTTTATCGTCATATATGTATGTAAAATCAAAAAAGGCGTAACTTACAAATAATTCGAAGTAGTGTTTTTGATTGATATGATGTTAATAATACATATCGATGTTATTAACGAAAGTCAAAAGACTACTGAGAAGTAAGTACACTAAGGCTCAATAATTTACTTCTCAATTAAATGCAATTTAGCTGAATTTTTATAAGCAAACATAACCTGCAGAAATCACCCAGAATCTATGGCAGAAATCGAACCCACGACCTCTGAACTGAGATGCCAGCATCGCTATCACTCAGCCACAGGGGCACCCACTGACACTTTAATTTAAATTGCACTTAAATGTAGTTTAATTTTTTCAGTGTTTAATTAAAGTTTTTATTAAATTACGTTGAAAGTACGGCAGCAGTAAAAAATTTCCAAATATTATGGAAACCTTTCCAAACAACAGCTGCTTAACAAAAACAAAAAAGTTAGGTTATCTACGTATAGACAATTAAAATTGCAAAAAAAAACACATTTTATTAAACAAAAAGAGAGATATAAAACTATATTCGGATCTGTTCTGTAAACTCATCGATTTGAAACCGCGCAATATTAAAAAATTATAGAAACATTTTTTTAAATTTAAAATTTTTTTTAAAGAAAAATTCCAAATATTATATCTGATAGAAAATTAGTGTGTATTATTTTAAGCACGTCTGAAAATAAGAAATTTACTCGGATTCGGTTTAAAGAACACTGCCGATTTTATATGTTATATATTAATGAAAATTAATCGAAATTGTTTATAATTCAACCATGTAATGTTCATGTACATGTTGTCAATAAACACACACAAGCACAATAACACATGGTGTGCTCGTAAAACTTAAGTAAGATTTAAATACACAAGATTGGGCATTTAAATTTAAGTTTGTACTGAAAAAGTTAGTTCGGTACTTAAATGGCATTTAAAGATAAATGACACTTAATTGAAAAGTCAATTATTCGGCCTAAAACTTATAATGTTTTATGCTTCTCTCCTAAAATACTTTCTATGTAACTTACGCCTCTTATGATTTTATATGACAATATTTATTGTCATTTGTTTAAACGTTAGTTTAATGTTAGGGTTTCATTAATCGTGCGTATGTGCATGCATGTTGGTGGGTCATGCATTTAGTTGTTATAAATGGCGTCACATTAGTGCTAATAAATCGGTGCAAGCTTAAATGCTGGTTTAGTTCAACTAAACTTAAATTTATATGGAGTTTAAACCCAAGAACGGTAAAACTAATTTTGTGGCAGCACTAGAATAAATATGAAAAACAGCTGTTTTGCAGTAAGCTACATATAAATTCTTTGCACAACCAAAAAGGTAAAAAAATTAAAAATAAAATGAATAAAATATCGCCAAATTTTACTGAGACGTAAATTAATTTAATGCTGGGTGATTTAAAAATAAAAAGGAATAATATAGTATTATGCTACAAACACATAGACCACAGAAGGCTACTGGCTAGCCGCGGCTGGCGGCTAGCCAGTCAGCCGTTTTTTTTACACAAGCCGAGCCGCCGCCGAACCACTCGGCTTATCGGCGGCTTATACTCAGCCGTTATTTTGTCTTTTATTTTTTATAATTTTTTAAATTTCGTATTTAATATGATAGCGAGCGTCCCGGAAAGATAGTTGTTTTTGCTTCCACATAAAAAGAAAATGTTTATGTGAATGGTAACGTAGCTGCGACAACACTTACGTTCTCTTTTGGAGTCCGTTCTTAAATACATGGACGTTTACATTGACTTTTTTGTTTAAGCAGTCAGGCGACTTTTTGATAATTAATTGTTCAAAGCTTTTTGTTTGTTGATCCGTAGCAGTGTTCCAATAAAGTAATTAATTTTTAATTCAAAACTTAAATAAACTATATGTAGAAGGCAATCATGAATAAAATTCCGCGAGAAATTTTTCCCGGGGAAAATTCCAACTAATAGCAAGTAATAGGGAAAGAAATTCTAATTTGAAAAATGAGAAATTTCTCGCGAAATTTTATTCATAATTGCCCTGATAATCTTGAATATGTTTCTATGATTTAACAAATAATTTACGAAGCTATTGTTTAGGATATCAATTACTGCAATATTCAAACTATTGCAAAATAAATAATGTTACAATGTGGTGATTCAATAATTCACGTATTTTTCTAAAAACAGACTGGGTTAAAAATTTTTTTCAAATGCTTAAACAAATCGGCGTTAAGCCGTTCAGCCGCCGCCGCCGAAAATATTTGTCTTTCAGTCGCCGCCGAAATTTTTTGCTCGGCTTGCTACTCTGATGGCTACATGACTACAAGTGCCGCTGGCAACAAATGTTGTCTGGTAGCCAGCTACTTAATTATTTTGAAAATGGCAGCAACACCATAAATAAATACGTATTTCAGTGAAGCCGCTTTCAAATATTTCAAATTTATAAAAATGATATAGTTCATTCAAAAATATAAAAACAAATACTTTTATTTCTTTATATTTTTTTTTGTGAGAATTTTACTATATATAGGTTTAGGAATTTTTTCAATACATTTAGCAATTTTTGCGTTCTTTGCAAACTTTTTATATAATAATGGCTTTCGCGATTTCTAATCAATTTTAGCGCTTGCTTCCTTCCGATTTTGCAAATTTTCGCGATTTCTTGCAAAGTTCGGAATACAATTGACCTTTGGCATGTTTTTAGTTTACTAATAGTTTTTCCGATTTTTAAACAGCAACAGCAAATTTCGCAACTTCTCGAAATTTTTTGCAAACTTCTCGATAAATGCGACTTTTTAAACAATATTAGAATTTGTTGTCATCACGCTGTTAATTAGATTTTGCAAATTTTCGTAATTTTTGCGATTTTTGCGAATGTGTTGCATTCCTTACGTACCTTTTCACAATGTATGGTTAAAAGATAACTGGGACTTTAACGGCAAGTTTTGTTTGAAGAACTGTCAGTTAAAGTTCACGTTAACTCTTAACCATACATTGTGAAAAGGGACGTTAAAGTTTTAGCGATTTTTAACCAATATCATGGCTTATTTAGAGTTTTTTGAATTCTCGCGATTTTTTACAAAGTTCGCGATGAAAGCGGATCTTTGCGTGCGGTTTAAATTCCTAACAGTTTTGAAGATTTTAAAATATTATTAAACCTTATCATCACCCCGCTGTTTAAAACTTTTTGCGAATTTTCACAACTTTTACCAAATTTTTTTGCATTCCTTATAGTTTTAGCGATTTTTATTCAAAATTATGGCTTGTGCAATATATATAATAATTTATTAATTTTAATTTTTTAATTTAATATTTCAATATTTTATTTTTTTTAAACTACACATAAGGTATGGTTCACTGATTTATTTCAAATAAACCCGCGTTTAAACTTTCAGATTTATTAGCCCTAAATGTGTGTTTTAAAATTTAAATTTATTTAAATATGTTCGTACATGAATACATACATATGTATGTACTTGTACATATGTAGGTACTCGTATGTATGCATTTTCAACTTTGATTAACTTTTATTTAAAATTATTTTATTTAAATTAAAAGATATTATTTTAAAATAAACTCAATCAAAAACAAACAAAAAATTCCTCTTATTCAAAAAAGCTTTTAACAATATACTAAATTCATAAATTAACAAGCAAAATAATTTTTTTTAATTATTAAAATACGTATGTATGTATGTTTATATCGTCGTTGGAAATCCAAAAGAGCATATTCTTATTTTACAGGAGAGACAAAAGAAAACAGTTATAAAATAAATATTTGCGTTAAAAATATGAAACACATAATTTTTAATGACTTTTATTAAGGCTTTAAAATTAATAAATTTATTTAAAAAAAAATTATTATATGGGTGCTCTTCTTTTATTATATTTTTATTTAACTTTTTAGTTTGTAACTATTCTTATATTTGTTAGGCTCGAGTTGATTTTTTATTTTCTGCCAATGTTAAAACTTAAATTAGACGTGGCATACCATATTGCCATAGCCATAACTCAACCAAAATTCAATTGGTTTATATGGTTATGACAATGGCGTTATGCCGAATTAACTATAATCAAATACAGTGTTGCCAATTAGTTTGGTTCGAACAGCTGTTTTCTATGATTATGGTTATTGGACGTCTAATATAAGCTTAACAAGCACTTAACAAAATATCGAAAACAAATGAAAAATGAATTACACTTTTTTAAGAACTACCTCGAGCTAAACACACATAACAATATTATCTTCTTTTGATAACAAGAATGAAGTTTCACTTAAATTAATGCTAAAAATAAAAGTATACAGTTCGTATAAATAATACAGAACAAGTAATTCCATTTAAAAAAGTAGTACATATACAGAGAAAAAACAATTAGTTTGTGGTATATGTAAATCATGTGAGTTCACCCGTTTTCTAACCGCTGATTCTGATAATGCAAAGGTCGAAAAAACATTTTGCTTTATGCTTGCCGACGGGAGGTTCTTACAGTGAGATTACACGAGACATAAGTGTGGAAATTTTTGTGTTGGCAATTGTAAAAATCTGTTGCTAACACAAAAAAATTACTGTGTGAACAGTAAATGTTAGTGTTTGAACAGATGTTTAGAAACAATTGCTCAAACACAAGTCTGAGCAATTATGTTAGAACACAAGCCGTCAATTTACCTTTTTAGTAGAAAATAATGGCGGGAAACTAGAAATAATAAGTTTATTACAAAAAAAAAAATATCAAGCAGAAGCACAAAATATATGCTCTGTGGCAGAAGTACTAAAAAAATCAAAATTTAAAATGCACACTTTGTATGCATGTGAGAACTTCAATTTTGAGTTTGAACATTATACGCCTAGTCACCCCTTAAAATAAGTTTCAACACAAACTTTTTTGTGACCTCATTCTGCCGACGTTGTTGCTTATATTCAGAAATAAAAATTGCTCGTCTATTCGTACTGTTTTTTGATTTTGAAAATATTCGTCGGGAATTTTCTATTTATGTCCCCTCCTTTTGGGTAAAACATTCAATACTGTCGCTAACATAATTTTCTTTTTGTCTTTTAAGACATTTGCCAGACATATTTCTTTCGCCACACTTTAGGAAAAGAGAAAACAATGGCGTATTGAACATTCTTTTCACAATATTTAAAAATGCATCCGGTTATCATCTCCCTTTGCTTTCTCTCACAAATAATTCACCTGCACAAACCATTATACTTTTGCAAGGCGCATTTATTAGGTGGCAGTACTAAGCCAGTTGACTAATGTCATAATATCAATTCAAATGTCAAATTTGGATTGTGTAGGTATAAGCCTAAAAATATGCTTTTATTTGGGTATCCATAAACACCTAACGAATATTCAGTTTTGTATGGTGTTTGACATTTCCAATAAGACACATACAATCTGACGATGCTAACCTGTTTTGAAAAGAAAGAAGGTAATTTATACCAACAAAGTACATGTGGTTTTTGCTCTTGTAATATTTGTTGTAGTAATACGGTTACCTGATTGATGTCGCTTGATACTTTTGTCTATGCATTCGCTTTTTTTATTAACTTAATTTTAGAGCTATGCTCTTTATGTCACACACATGAGCTAGGACGTAATTTTCGTACAAGAAATAATCGACATTATTACAGTTATAAATTTATTTTTATATTTATTTCTTTGTTGTTGTTGTCTAGTCGTAAAGAAGGAGATGCCAGATGACTTAAAATAAGAACTTAAGAAATAGGGTTGCTAAATCTGCCTTTAAACATATTTGCGGCGAATTTATTTTGGTTTTTAAATAATAATAAAATAAATATATTTTATGAATATTAAATTAATAGTTTAAATTGCATTGTTATTGAACATATGAAATTTGTTTTATATACATACATATGTAGCTAAAGCCCCGTTCAGACTATTATAGAAGTATTAATAGTTTTGTGAAAAATGCAGCTCTGACATGTTGAGTTGTTATTGTTTTTTTGAAATTTTTGCAACAAATATAAGACCAGGGATGCATTTTCGTCAAAAGTATTAATACTTGTATTATAGTCTGAGTGGCCCTTAAGCAGCATAGCTCTAACAGGGTGTCCTAAGAAACATATCTCCTTTTTTCATTTCTGTTTTAGAGCAAGGTTTGTTTTTATCATAAGTTCTTTCTGCATTAGAATACATATTATTTATTTTGACCACACTGCTTTCGCTTCTGTTTTCTATTTCTATTTTGAGCTTGAAAGTCTTTTTAGTGATAAATGGAATCAACTCTAATTAACAATAGAAAAGTAAAGCTTTTTTTTTGACTTGTGAAAATTATGCACATGTTGATAATTTATTTTGAATTATAATTATAAAAGCGTTATTTTTGGTAGCAGAAATCTAAAATTTTTTAGAGCCTTAGGGTCTTATGCAAAAAAAAACTTAACAAAGCTTTGCAAAGGAATGTTAAGTAAAGTTGTATTCAAAAAAAAAATTACTAAATCAAATTCCTAAAGTAGGTCCCCACGTTTGTTAAGCCTATTTTAAGTTGATATTTTCAAAATGTGTATTTTATACCTCAAATATTTTTGTTAATATAGTACATATTGATTCATGTTAATTTTTGAAAATAAAGCTAGAATTGTTAGCTCTTAGCTTAGATTTACTATTTCTGTCATGTAATGGAAAACATCATCAAATTATCCAACTGATTCAACAAAATACATGTTAAAATCCATTAAAAAAATTTTAAAATAAATACAATTGTACAAAAATTTTGTAGTGATGTACATGCAATCAAAACAAATCGAAAACAGCTGGATATTCAAATACTCATTTCATTCGAATAAAAGAAATTGTGATAATTCATTCTTCTTTGTTCCTCATATTTTTTTTACGTATACTTCTTAGAAATGTTTATTTGTTTTCCTACAATGTCAGAAGCTCATATTGTTTGAAATAGGTTGCTTTACGCTTAACTTCAAGAAAATAAAAATTTTATTAATAAAATAAAAAAATATTGCCCGAATACCCGAATGAAATTGTATTCGATTTTGTACATCATAAGCTGTGAAGTGGTTATTAAATAAACAAATAATTAAAGTTGCGTTTTGCATAAAATTTCTTAACAAAGCAATGTTAGCCTTAAAGTGCTTGTCAACTACTATGAACTTTAAGCCTAAAGTAAAATATTGTTTTGCATAAGGGGGTTGGTTATAAGTTAACCTAATGAATTATAATCAATCAACTCGATTTCAATTGTTTTTGAAGATACGTACTTTTGGATTTTCGACGACGATATGTACATATGTTTGTACTTATGTGAGTGTGTATGAATATCTAAATTTAAATAAATTTTTATATACATACATACATACAAACATATGTATGTATGTACATATGTATGTTATTATGTATAGTTATTCATTAAAGTTCGGCCCCTTGACCAGCTTAGAAAAATTTATATGTTTATTTAATTTGTTTTTATTTAAAAAAAATGCTTATTAAAAATATTTATTCGATTAAAACTACATTTTGGAATTAATAAAAGTTTAAATATTTCTTTTCGATTAATTTAATTTGAGACATTTACATCAAAAAACTTTAATTTAAATAATTTTAAATATTATTGTTAAACATTTAATTTAGAAAAAAATATGTATTTTTATGGATTTGTATATTAAAAAACTTTTAACATTTATCAGGTAATCTTACACATTTCATAAATATTTTTTTTAACTTTTGGTAATTTTTAGTTAATAAATTTTGTAATTTAATAAATTTTTTACAATTAATTTTATTATTGGATTTTAAAGGGCTACAACAGGCTTATGTATAAGAAATTTAAATTTTGTTTGTAGGTTACATATTATGTACCTATAAAATATAAAAAAAACATTAAGAGATTGTCAAACTACGAGTATATGTATATATTTATTTTCGTTATGAAGTGCTTCCTTGCTGCTCCTTTCCATATGAAGTTAATGGTTTTAAAATTTCTTTAAAAAAATAATATTTATATTGAATGATTAGTCTTTTCTTTGAATGCTTTTAATAATTCATTTGATTTACGCTTTGAAAGTGAATTTCCACATTCTATTACATTATACAGCATTGGCCAATTAAATAGCACAGAGACGAAGTGACTTCTTGTATTATAGCACTGCACTGAATACTCGAGCAATGTTCATGAGTAATCTACTCTCAGTAATTTTATCTTTTGCCTATATGAATTTTAATGAATTGAAAACACATGAGCATGCTCAAATACGATAGCTTCTTGCTTTATTGAAGAAATACAATAGAATCATTATACATATTTCACTCTTCAGACATACTGTACTTGTGTCTGTGACTGGTTTGGGGTTCTATGTAAATAAAATTTTTCTATATTTTTTTGTTGTTGTTGCTATGTGGCAACGCTACTGCTACTACTCCACTATGTGGGTACATTTTTGAAATTCGGTTTAAAGCAGCGATCCCCACACATTCGTTTTTGAGCGTATTATCTCCCGCTCTTCTTACAGCAGGGCTGCCAAGATATATTTGTAATATTTTGTAAAATTCTAATTCCTGTCAATTTCTTGTTTTCAAAAAGAGATTAATACGCATTTGATGTATTTTAAATAGTATATATATCAACTTAGTTTCAGATATGCTTATTCCAGCTCTAAAAAGTAGAAAATCTTGAAATTAAACTAATTTAAAAAGAATCCATTGTTGTCTAGTAAAATGTGACTACACAAACGGCACATATGCATAGTCTGAGATTAAAATGGTATCCCTGATTTTAGTAACAATTGAGTACACATTAAATAAAAATACAAAATATCTCTTATTGCTCTCTTCATTATTGTAAGAGCACTCGCACGCGTGCCCGGTTTTGAAGATCTCTGGTTTAAAGTCTTCCAACATATATATACATAATTGCCAAGGCCTCTCTGATTATTTCAAGAATAATTTCCATAAGTGAACATTGTTCACAAAAAAGTGATAAAATACTATAATTGTTTTGACATAAAAAATATAAGAATATTATTGTATATTATTATGCTATTTAGATGGCCAACACTGTGAATAGGTAATCATTAATTTTTATCGAGAGTAAAATTCTCCATGCTGGGAAGATGGGAAGAAGATGGGAAGAAGAATAATATAGGAAAGAGAGAAAGAGAGTTTGGAGTTATCTGAGTCAGCTGTTTTGCTTCCAGCTGTATTTTGTTTTATATTAAAATTTGCATATAACATTTTTTTTTAGAATGGGAGAACAGGGAATATATAAAAAATCCCAAGAAAATGTTGTTCAGAATCAGGTTGATTAAAACAATAACAAACATTTGAATTCCGTGAATTATTTTATGGAGCATTTTTTTATATTAACCTTTTTTGTGTGTGATTGGACTTAAGGTAAAAATTATTGTTTCTATTATCAAGTGATGTATGAGGGTTATGCAATCAGAAGATGGCGCTTGTTTTAGTATTTTATAAAAGGAAAACATAATTTGAAATACTTAATATTTTATTTGCTTCAATACATATATACAGCCTTATAACAACAGACCATCAGTTTTCACACGAAACTACGAACATACTTGCCTTCTATATACATACAAAAACTATTCACCCCTATTGTGAACAGTTTTTCTTAACTTTTCCCTAAATTGCAGTCGTAAATAATTTTTCCCTTTTTTGATTCCCCTTATAGTGAATAATATTTTCACATGGATTTTTTCACTTTTCCCTTGGTTTTGTTTACTTTATTTTTTTAGGCGAACTGAATTAAGACACTGCGTAATTTCAATATTGTACTTGCAGTTATATATTAAAATTTATAAATAATTATTTTTAGGACAAGCTTAATAAATAATGTCCACGATTAATATCAATAATTCCTTGGAACACTTTTTTTCATTGAACATGAATCTCCTTGGTTCACATGCAGTAAATTTTATGGTTGTGGTATGCTAACAATTTTTTGCACGGCGCTTAAAATAATTAAAACACAACTTTACGCTCTATAACATTTCACTTTAAACCCAAAATATGTGTATTTCTTATTATTAATCTTAATTTGTTTGATTTTAATTAATAAATAAGTTTTACAAGTCTTCTTTCTTCCCGTTTTCTACATTCACTGCGCTATCAATGGACCATAAATTTCACGATTGCAAATTTCCTTTCATGGGGAATGAAAATTTCATGGGAACAAAAATTTTATTCACGATAGGAGTGATTATTCTTTTAAATAAAATTTATTCCCAATAGAAATATATAATAACTAACACGTTTTGTATAAATTTTGAGAGATATTTTAACACCAATTGAAAATAATTCAATAAACACATTCACGACAGCAGGCTAACAACTACACGACTACGATTTCCGCTATCAACAATTCTAGCCGTGTAGCCAGCTACTTAATTATTTTAAGAGCGGCAGCGATATTGAAGTATTTAGACGCATACATATACATTAAAAAAAATTATATGTATATTTAAAATGTGTACCAAACTCCCAATGAAATAACTTCCAATGAAATAACTCCCAACCAAAATGAAATAAGTCCCACTCGGAAAAAGTGAAATAACTTCCAAATGTTAAATTGAAATAACTGCCAATAATTGAAACTTATTTCAATAAAAATTATATAACTCCCAATGAAATAAGTACCATATAAATTTAATATTTGAAAAAAAAAATTAAATAAGTCCCAATGTATGAGTCGCAAAAATAAAATTAAATAGCCTTTAATGGAATAAGTCCCAAGAAAAATGAAATAATCCCCTAGAAACAACTGCGAAAAGCTTTAGTAGGCGGTGCCGTGTCGGGAAATACCATGGTGGAGAAAATGCTTGAGCCCCGCCTAAGGCCGGCTATGCAGGAAATATTTAATAGGCGGCGTTATTATGTGAATTATCAAATAGAAGTAAATTGATAAGCTCGGCCAAATGCAAGAATATTTTAGTAGGCATTACCGTTGTAGGAAAAACAAAGAGGAGAAAATGTTTAGGGCTTGCCAAAGGTTGGCTATGCAGGAAATCTTTAGCTTGCAGCGCCGTTGTGGAAATACCATACCAACCAAACTCCTGACATACATAAAAGTCACAACGTTAACTGTGTTCAAAAGAACGAAGACATTTGGTTAGGACGGCCTCAGACAAGTTATAAAATGAAAATAATATTGAAATAACTCCCAAACAAAAACGAAATAACTCATAATCGAGAAAAAGTAAATTATTTCCAATGACGGAAGAAAATGAAATAAGTCCCAACATATTTTTCGTTTTAAGTCCTTTCATGAAAAAATGAAATCCAATTCATTGGGAGTTATTTCATAAAAAAATAAGTCACAATTTTGTATGGAAAAAGTATTAGGAGTTGATTTATTTCAGACTTATATCATGGTACCTTTAAAATGTACTTTTGTATATCACACAAAAGTATAAAAATTAATCAATTCATATCCTTATATGAGTTTTGAGATCTTTCTTTCAGTTAAATAATATCCAATAGTTTTTATATATCATGCATTTAATTTTTTTTTATTATATTGGCAGCACTATATTTGCTCATTGCTGCCAACAATATGCTGATTTATACGGGCATAATTATGCTGGCATAACATGGCAGCTTTGTAGGCAAATTCAGAGAAGAGAATGGTTTTTGTGGTTGGCATAGTTTTTCAACCAGCTACAACCCCGCATTAGCAGCCCAAAACCAATACATACACAGCCCGCTCCATTCCATACTCATATATTTTTTACACGCGTTGTCATTGCTGAGCAGGCTTTCTGAGCTTCTTTCGCCAGAGATTCTGGAAGGCCTTCAAAGTAATAGATTTTGTTTTTGCTTTGCTAAAAAAACACAAAACATAACATGTTAATCCTTCTCTTCTCCTTTCTCATAGAAGCTAGTGTGGAATGTGTACCGTATATTTTATGCGAAAGAGTCCCTTAATAAGGCCTGCAACAAGAAGGTCTTCTGAGTTTTACCGCTGGGATGTTAAATGAATACGAAAAACACTAACACACACAAAGCTGTGTATCCGCGTATACATTTAATGCCAGATTAATTAGTCTCGTGTAATTTAAAAAAGAACAAAAATTTTGCGGCTTAAAAATTGTTCTCGTGTCTTAGTCTATGTTGGCTATAACCTGCAGGAATATTGACATTTCCTGCAGGTTATAGTAAAAGCATACTGATTATCTATTGACAATGTCACCAGTACTACTGACAAATTATACCCCAACTAATGCTATTTACTATTGATATTTAACACAGGCGTGTCCTACGAAATCTACCACTAGACTGCATCAATACTGAGTAGGTAGTTCTTGTGGGACCATATGGCGAAATGTCAATAGTAAGATTGTACTGACTTACTATTGACGATATCACCACATTGTGGGAAATTTCCGTAGTAAAACTGTACTGATTAATTTAAATTGAATGTTTCGCTGAATTAGTAACTTCAACAACTTAAGTATGGATCTGAAAGTGTGACAAATCTTTAACTCATGGCACAAAATTTTGCACAGAGTCGAAAAATATTTCCACTAAAATTTGTTTAATTTTCACATTTTTTATTTTTATACAATATGAATATAAATTTTTCAATACACTTATACTTAGGTATTAACCTTTTAATTTGATTTCTTAAACTAATTTTTATAAACACTTAAATTTTGCACGACGCCACTTTTTATTTTCAACAAACCAATAAAACATTAAGAAGGAGCATAGTTGTGTGTATCTGAAATAATATTTTCTACGCATCAAAAACAATATTAATATGTAGACGCTCATTTGACAATGTCACCAAAATAGTCGACAAAAGTGGTGACTTGGGGACACTTAACCCCACGTTTCCTTCAGGGTAGCTACAAAAGTGGTATGTAGTCGTGAAAATATTTCTCCATATTGTGAATGGCGTCGTCGATGTCACATCAAGACGACAGTAAAAATTTTTACTTGTCTACTGTTTGTCGACAGTAGTTTACTGCTATTAACATGCTCCATTAATTTACAAATACTTAGAGATTAGTAAGAGATTTTCAATAAGAGCCAATTCTGGCCGATAAAGAGTAGACAAGTGTCAATATTTACTTTCGTCTTGATATGATGTCGACGACGCCATTCACAATATGGGGGATTAATTTTCATATACATACATACATATGTATGTAGATAGGTCCTGTTCGGAAATGCATAACTGTTTTGCAAATATAAATTAGAATCAAGTGCTTCGATATATTATATAATGCACGAATAAATGTTAAATATGAAGTGCAAACATGGCTTCTACTCTGAAAGATTATAAGCGAACTTGTATGGCATTTTAAATTAAAGTTTGCTCGTATGATGCAGAGCAGTGATGGATTTCCGAACTGGCCCACCACACCTGTATTAAATTTTTGTCAGGTCGTAGTAGGTAGCCTGCTGTAGTGAATGTGTTTAATAATATTTAAGTGCCAAATTAAGCCTAAAACATGTTTTAAACTTTGACTTCTCGTGCCGAGCTTTGGTATACTCAGTGAATTACAATAGAATTTTGTGCCAAATATTTTTAAAACAAGCTAATATCCCAGCTTAAGGCTAAATTTTTGCTTCCTTTTACAATTTCTTTTTCTTTTTGGTCTTCCCTGTAGCTTGCTTTATTGCAAAAAATTGGATTTTTAATCCATACGTAAAAAAATATAGAGTTTCGACAGTCGCTTAATTAAGTAATTACAATTTGTTAGCTGACAGAAACCGCTGCCTGATGCTGCCACTCTTTTATTAAGCTTTATCTCTCAAATTATGTTTTCCTTAATACCATGTTCACACTTATGGTCTTAAACGTGTTTAAGGCAAGTGTTTTAAAAAAGCAAACACAATCGTTCACATTATGTTTGACGTATTTAAGGTTGACGTTTTCTCAGTAAATTATTGTATTTGTAAAAAATTACGAACAATTATGCTTTTTTATTGGTTTATTTTTTTTCAAACAACAATGGTTTTTTTTAATAATTGAGTATTTTTTAACTAATTACATTTATCATTTATTTATCAAATAATTTTTCACGTGCTGCCATTTAATAACAACACAAAGTTGCCACAGTAATCAAGAAACTTACTGAACATACTCCATTTACGTGTTTAAATCTGAATCACTTCATTTGAGATGTTTAACAAAAAAAGTCAATGTATGGTAAAACTTCTCAAAATCGTCGTGTTTAAGCTCTTAAGCACGATTGATGCATTAAACACGTAAGTGTGAACATGGTATAAGGACATGCTACTCGTTAGTTTCGTTTTTTATATTATTTTGTCAATTTTCATAACTAAAATTTCCTTGCAGACTTTTTAGGATAAAAAGGATGATGATTTATGCATGTGGTATGTACACTTGCATAAATGTAGATATAAATTAAAATTTCTATTAACTTTAGTAAAATAAATTTGTCTTACTCTTAACTCTACCTAACCTACACCTTGAGCTTGAATTTAGAATCGGAGTTTTTGTTTGGATTTAAAATTAATTTTAAATTGTAATCTGTTGAATTTTTTTTAATACATACTACATTTTCAGATAAAAATTTTGAGTGATCTATCCATGCTCTTTCCTCTTTTACTTATTCTAAACACTTTTTCCTACAATCTGTAATCGCCTGCGTCGACTATCTCTTCGACGATATCTATCGATAATACGACTGCGATGCCTTTCGGGACACAGAGCTTCTGGTGAGCTGTCCACTTTTTTGAGAACTATGCGAAATGTGAAGGTATGCTTAGGAGAGGCGCTGGTAGCTCGTCGAGGTGAGGGTGGATCGAATTCACTACCCGAAGAAAATCCACCATAACCGCCACCACTAGCACCAGCATTACTTAAAGCTCTAGGCGTGCCATTGGCAAAGCCAGAAGGTGTGGACATTGAACCAGTGGACAATTGTTGTGTCAATACCGAATTTGGTCTTGGCTCAAAAATGGAGGCACATCTTTGATCGGTGCACAGAAATGTCTTGACCTCATCTTCTTTTTGCTTAATAGTCAAAGGAAAATGTTTTTTCGTAGGATCCGCAAAAGGACTACGTTGTGGTGGCTCATGATGAGGCACACTCGAAGAACTAGAGTCATAACTATCGCGCGAGCTATAATTAGAAGAAGTTTGATTGGATAGAGGGCTGCGTGCACGCGAAAAGGCACTAAAAGGTGATATATGGAGCGATTTGAATGTTTCGGTTTTTTGCTTTTTTGTCATAGGAAAATTAGGTGATCTCGCAGTATTTCGCCCAATGCCACTCACTACTCCACTTACTTCGTTTGGTGTATAATCGAAATGGGTCTCTAGAGAAGATTTTCTACCGTTCGAAGAGTTGGATCTTTGAAATGTCTCTGCGTCTACCAACTCAATAGATGATTTTCTTAAGTCTATGCTTGATTTCTTAACCTTTTCATCCATGTCTACTATTTCAAAACTAGAGCTTGGATCTTCATAGCTGGTGGACTGGTAGCGAGAAATGTCAAAGCTGGTCTCACGCGAAGAATAAGGACATTCAAAACTGGACTCAGCTCTGCTGGATTTTCGATCGCCTTCAACCATTTCAAAACTATCTCCACCTGATTCCAAACGTTGAAGACTGGGATCGGTATCACCACCAGGACTGCGTAAGTTTTCTAAAAATGGTGATCTCGGAGGATCGAAAGAAGAACGCCTCGAGGGCGGTTCGAATTCTATAATGGGACATTGCATAGGAGACTTTTCTAACGAGGAGCCTAAGGTAGCTGCTTCTAAAGCTTTTTTTGCTGCTTCTTCAGCTTCTTCGGTTTCTTTTTTCAAATCGTTTAGATTGACATAAATGGGTTCCTGTTTGTAGCCCTTTATAATCTCAACTAATTCGGAACGGAAATCTTCCGGTATTATTAAATCATTCGAATCAGATTCTCGTTCTTCGCTAATGCGCGGTTCTATTGGTTCACGACTTTCAGAACGTCGCTGAAAGTGGTGAGCTGCACCCGAACTCTCAGTAGTCAAAGAAGAATTTTTTAAAGAATTATTAATTTCTTCGACTAGATTAGCTAGAATATTATCTGTTGTGGGATCGACAATATCTGCAGCGCCATCCTCTTCAGTTTTCTTGTCATGCTTGATATAGGATTCACCTACCTTTTCGAAATGGACATTTGCTAGCTCGAACGGTATGTCGCTAAGAGGTGTAGCTCTACCTGAACCACTGCCTTCCTGGGTATTTAACTGACCACCGCCGCCACTACCACCACCGGAAGATGTTCCTGTTGAATCTGAGCTGGGACGTTTTCCTTCATTTGAGTGAGTCTGTTGCTGTTGTTGTTGTTGTAGTTGTTGCTGTTGATGTTGTTGTGGTTGCTTTGTTTTCTCCTCGCCTCGTGCAGATCGACGTAATTTCAAAGACATTTTTGCGTAATGTGAGAATTTCACTGACATCTTTGGTTCGAATCCAACTTCGGACATTTGTTTAACTACAGCACTCTTTGCAGCAGTCGACGAGGCTGCCGGACTAGCTGAAAAAGTACTTTGGCGTATAAGCGGACCACTAGATGTCCCAGATTCGGCTCTAGTAAAAGCATTAGCAAAGCGATTTGTGCGCGTCGATATGTGCTTAGAAGGTTTTCTCACAAATGCCAATATTTCACGCATGACACTCTTCTTTTCGTGCTGTTGATCTTTAGCCTCCGCCGATGACTTTGCCTCAACTTTCTCCTTCTCCTCTCTTTGGATATTTTCCAATTCCTTTTGTGCTTCAGCTAACTTTTTTTCCGCCAAACTGCTTTCAGCCATTAAATAGGTTTCTGCCGGATTAGAAACCGTTATGGGTGGTATGGGTCCAATAGGACTTCGTTTGTCACCACTGAAATAAATTGGCGCGAAAAGATTGATAGAAGGTCTCTTGTAGCTGGTGGGAGTACGAGCATCCTCAGGTTCTGTAGCATTTTCACATGCAGATCGAGTGCCATCTTGCACATGTACGGTTGATGTAGGACTGCGGCGAGTCATTTGAATAAATTCAATGGGGGCAGCGCTTCCCACTGGAGAACGGCGTTCTTGGGTATGTATACTAAAAGTAGGACTGCGTCGATCTCCGGTAGGACTTCGAGGAGTGGGCGTGATGGAACCGAAACCCAAGTGCAAGGGTAATTCATTGGGTGACTTTAGACGATCGTTTGACAGAAGTAGTGGGCTCCTACGACCCTGTGGACTGCGATCGTTATTGAATCCCACTGGACTTTTTCTACCTTGAGCCAATGAAAGGGATCCTGTCATGCTGCTTTTGCGTTTGTGAGATGCTCTTAGAGTGCCCTGACGTGACAATGTTGTGGGAGTTTTTTGTGAAACACTACCCGGACTTTTTGATTCTGGATGCGGCAAAATAGGACTTTTTGGCGTATGAGGGCTAAGACCTTTATCGGTTGTAGCCAGCATACCATTTAGTGTGAGTGGTCCCTGGGGATTAATAGGGCTACGCCGGTCACTGGGACTACGACGCGTACGAAAACTTTGAGATTTTGCTTTGCGAATTTTTGGCAGGGATTGATTGTGCTTGTGACGTCCATGTGTTGAGTGATGGGAGGAGAAGGGGCCGTTCAACTTATGTTAGTTGGTATTATGTGGGCCACTAGTGGGATCGCTGCTACCGCTTGAGCTCAAAGTTGTATTCGAACCATAGGGATCAAGTGAACTCTGCACGGACATCGATCTGCCTTGATTTTGTCGAGCCCTTCTCACTCGACTAGAGTTGGGAGACAATTTTCCGAGGTCGATACTTTCTGGGTCTGCCTGTAATGGTTAGAATCAGACATAAAGGGGGGACACAAGGGACGACAATAAAACGCCCATGATACACATACAAACAGAATGTGAATGAAAGAATGCATGAGAGCATAAAAGTATGAATGCATGAATGCATGAAGAATGGCATGATCATGAGCGTTTTTTTGAAGATGGGAAAAGTGATAATTACGCATTAATTTAAATCTCAAATAATAAAAGCCAATTGCATATGGTTTTTGTTTCAGTTCATAATAATGATGTATCAAAATGATTGCACATACCTGATAGGCCAAAGCGTTCATTATAATCGAGTAGGGCACTAAGCCCAACGGATGGATTTCCCGCATTAGAACGTTGGCTGGTATTTTATGGAATTGTATGTATTCCAAAAAATTGCCCAATATCTCCTTCATATCGATGTTCTAAAAGATAAATGCATAGATTTTGGTTAGTACATAAATATTTTATTCAATATAGAAGATATTAACTCATTACCGGATTGTTATCATTATATTTCTTACTCCACATTAAAGCAGCCTGAAATTTGGTAAACTCATCGGCTCTCAGCTCTTCGCGAGCCAATATCAAACGCACCACATGCTGGGGTAACAGGGTAAAACTACCCAAATTTAACACTTCGTTGCCATGCTCGTCCACAAACTCCAAGACCTTTTGCACCAACGTTTTTGTGCATTTGTACTGAATGTAACGCTCGGCCGAAGACAACAAGGCACACACAGTATCGACATTAATGCAACACTGCACAAAACCACCGCAAGCACGTCTTAGCTCCTCGAGTCCATAATAATCGGCAGCATTCATTACACCTGTAAGTAGTTTTATTTAATTTTTTTTATCATTTTAAATAGCAAAGTAATTTTTTTTGTTTATTTCAATATTTACCCAACAGAGTGCGTGGCTGCAATGTAACACATCCTGTATGGATGTATTCGATCAGCTGGCGAAATACATCCGGCTCAAATTCTTCAATTATCAAAGTCTGATGTTGCTGACTAGAGGGCTGAAATTAAGGTAAGGATTTGATAAACATTTTGCTTAGAGTTTTTTTTAGCAAACTATACGCTTATGTATATGTATATTATCATAGACAATTAAATAATTATTTGAAAATATTTCCATACATACATACATTCGAGCAAGAGACTTTTTATCTTGACTGCAGATAATAAATATTATAAATATTGATATTGATATCAATTAAAATTATTAAAATGAAAAATACAAAAAGTTCCGAACGATTGCTGGAAAACTGAAAACATTAATGAATGCATTAATAAGTTGATGCGTGGCTTAGATGGATAAGAGATTTCATTATCTTCTATATTTGGGAATACATTTATGATTTTAGTTATGGAGTAGGCTCAGTAGTAGACTGGTCGCAAACTTTTTTTAAATTGATATACATATGTATGTGAGCTTTGTTAAATATGAGGTTTGTTGCAGACAAGAGCAATGAGTAGTGAAAAAGTGAGTAGAATTAAATCATGACTTATAATTTTTTGTATTTATGCGCACTCCTACTTATGAAATGTTCTCTATGAGTCAGATTCACTCGAAGGTTTGAAGTGCTCATCAAACTCATACATAGCAACATTTATGAAGTTGTTGATGTCGACTCTCCTTAACTCAATGTCTATTGACGATGCAAAATAAATAAGTATGATTCACAACGCGAACTTCGCATATCGCATATGAACATTAAAGTATTCATTATGAGGTTGTGTGTTTGTTTCTCTGTTGCTTATTTTTGTTTTTTTTTACAGGAATTGAAAAACAACCCTATTTACTAATATTGTATACTACTTGTACTACTCGCAAACAATTTAATGACTAAACTTTTAAATAAAAATACATACATGAGTTAAATGAGCTAAATCAATGTGAGTAGTATAAGTATTTTCCTGAAATTGGAAATAAAACTGAGGTGCTTTGTAAGTTTGAGTGTGAATATGAATATGAATGCCAACGTCGCATTCATATTTATTTCAACCTTTATTTATAAATCAATCTTATTGTGAGTGTAGTTGAGTTTAAGCATTTATATTTAAAATTTCATGAGTTTGTATGAATAGCAAAAACACGATTCATTGGCGATCATTGGTTTGTTGCCATAAGTTCGGTCTTAATTTTTTAGCTCGATCCTGCGGTGCCTTCTGGTGCCGAGTGGGGCCTAAAGTACCCGATACAGATTGGAGATTTTGTAAAAAATATGGAAATAATTCTGCAGTTTGTAAACTAGTTGACCGATTATTACATACAGCATTTGACGAGTTGCCGCATAGCTTAAATCAGGAATTTGGACTATACAAAGCCCAAAAGTGGTAAAGGTAAGATATCTAAATTTAAGACAATTTCTTTCTGCAAAGGTCGGAAAAGCTCCCTTAATGCCATCTGAACACTAAAGTTCAGAATGAAATTAATACCTTCTATGATTTGGGCAAATTTGAGGTTAGGAAGTAAATTGGCTGTTAAATGATAAAATGTGAAGAATTGAGCTGTCATAATTTGACATTTATTTAGTAAAAAGTTAGGAAATTTGAACCATGGAACGCTAAACTCTTGTATCAAAAAAAAAAAATTTAGCAAAAAAAAAACGAATTTTTCAACAAAATCATCTGTAGTGATGAGGCCCACTTTTAACTAGATGGTTATGTAAACAAACAGGATTGTCGCATATGATGCTACCAAAATCCACAAACAGTCCTTGGGAAACCATTGCATTCAAAGAAAGTGACCATATGCTGAGGTTTGTGGTCAGGCGGCATCAGCGGGCCATATTCTTTCATAAATGAGCAAGGAAATGCCGTCACAGTGAATTCTCTGCGCTACCAAACCATAATAACCGATTTTTTTGTGGCTAATTTGACCTTTGATTTTCCACAAGATGGCGCCACAAACTACACAACCGGCCAAACAATTCAGTTAATGGCCGCCTAGTTTTTATGATTTAACGCCGCTGTATTGTTTTCTCTGAAATCATTTATGTGACTTTATTTCATCTTCTTCCAAGCACAAACACTCTAATGAGAGTTTCTGTAAAAAATGTGAAAACTCTTCTTTTAATCGAATCATAAGATGAGTAAGAAAACACCAAACAAAAATAGCTTCAAACGACAGTGGCAAGACTGTTGTTAATTTAGAGATGGTAAAATTGAGATTTAATTAAAAAAAAAACTTTCAGCAAATTGAATACGATGAATCCAAACAATTCACATATTCTATTTGCAATAATGACTCAGTCTACATCACTGACACCACACACAGCAGACCAAACACAAAGAACTGTCATGATGAAGGTGTAGTGACCTTAGTTTATTACTAACTATCACATATGGCTTACAAAGCAATAATAACTTTAGCCTAATCAAAACATAAATATAGAATAGCCTCATGTTCGGAGAAGTGAAGCCAAACTTTCTTTACGTTCAATATCTTATTTTCTTTTGCTAGTAACAAAAAAGGCTTCGAAGCCTATTGAAAGATCTTGTAGGGAGTCAAAATACTCCGAGACAAGATTTCAGGGATTTCTGTTTACTGGAAAAGATAGCGAAATACGTACATTGTGCATAGAAATATTCATCCGCTGATACTCTTATTTAAATTGACGATTGCCTGAATTTCTGCCCGAAATACCGTTTATGGTAAAGCACGCTCTAGTTAAGAGGCAAAGTAGACTCAGAGCCAGATGCCACAAATGTGGCAGAAGTTGTCATCTACAGCCAGCGTGACCGTTTGACGGACTAAAGTGGCAAATTGCAACTTTTTCGACTGCCTGGCCACTTTTTTGAGTGCTTTTGCCACTTTTTGTCTCCTTTCTTTTAGAGTAAATGATATAAAAATACATTCAAAATAAAAAGTTTAGTGTAGTTTTCTATTTTTTTTTTTAATTTTGCCCTTTTTTTGATAAATCCCCTTTTTGATGCTACTTTTTGAAAAATGTCATCAGTCACCCTGTCTACAGCGTACGGCATGGCAAGCTGTAGTGGAAATACCAAGCAGATTCAGTATCGTGGGCTGCAATTGTGGAAGGACTTGTCATCTTCAGCGCAAGACAAGGCAAGCTGTAGTGGAAACGGGAAGCAGAGTCAGTACCAGGGGCCACCAGTGTCAACGAAGTAGCCACCTCCAGCGTATGATAACACAAGTCCCAGTTGAAAGACGAAGCAGAGCCAGAGCTAAAGCCTACAAATATGGAAGAGGTAGTCGTCTACAGCGCAACTACAAGGCGTATAGAAAACGAAGAAAGAAACAGGCAGTGATGATCTGCCTATTCGGGACGAATAGGCTTAATTGGGCGGCAGTGTTACGTAAAAAGATTCCTACAGGGTTAATGCAAAGAACTATCTAGAGGTATTTGACTAAACCAATAAACGTACACACATATTCACGTGCAAACAACTAAAAAAGCATGCGTAACAACTAAACAAGCAAAAGCAACAACAAAAAGCGTCTGCTTATTAAGATGATTCAGATATTTACACACATACATACATATGTACATGCCAATTCAAACGAAAGGCAAAAGGTAAACAACCACCGCGCATTGCTTAGTTAATGATGTACACACGTATGCATATACACATGTATGTACATAGTTACCACATGAACTTAATTGGGCACTTAGTAAGCAACATTTAGGATGATAATGATCGTCTGGACTATGCTTGAAACTTCTAGTGGTATTGGTGCACAGTATAAAAAGCGCGACGCAACCAATGGCAAGGCAGTTGTGAACGAACAAATTGCGTACAAGTCAATTGCGAGTAAACAAGTCAGCTGATAATTAAGTTGTGAGTGAATAATAGTCTACGATACAGTAGTGAGTTGATAGTTAAGAGCAGTCTGAGCTTTACAATACGTGGGTTGATAATTGAAGAAACTATAGAACAGGCTATAGTGACAGCAAAGTCTGTCGTGGAATTGAGATATTGTGGAGTCTATCGTGTCGACTGGTAAAAAGAACAGCGTAGCGAATAGACGTGTGTAAAGGTGTAAGTAAAGCCAGCAAGTGTTATTGGTGTATCAACTGTGAGTGTCGGCAGAGTGAGTCTCGTAAGTGACGAGCAGCAGGCACAGAGGTGTCACGTGAATACTTGCGCAGCCAGCTAAGATATGTGCGTAAACTACAGCGAGGAAGGCGTAGTGGTAACCAGTTGTGAATATTTGTGTATAATTCAGTATTTTAAGCTGTATTAGTTATTTAAGCTCTTGATTAAGTTAGTTTTAAGTGTATTTGTAAATAAAACTTGTATCATTCTTAACCCTAATTATTACACTGAGTCTTGTATTAATTTGCAAATCTTCGGGTCCACGGAAAAAAACGTAACAATATCATATTGAATAAAATATTCGTATTCGTATTCACGAATATCGTTTCAAATATTCGTATTCGTATTCATATTCGCGAATATCGTTTGAAATATTTGTATTCGTATTCGCGAATATCAAAAATTGACATTCGTTACATCACTAGTACATACATATCGATAGCTTAGTATAAGAAAGGCGGAACTCCAATTTTCAATATTTTTTATTGGAAGCAAAAAACTGAAGAAAAACTAAGGCATTTACATGCAGAAATAATTTTTTAGGTATCCATAAGTCCTTCATTTTTGAACTGTAATGTACTAAGATTTTGAAGGGGGATGCAATTATACGTTTTCTCCCAGAAAATGTTAAAAAGGCGATTTCGAAAAAAATTAAGTCACGCCCTTTTTATATTAAGCCATCGATATATATTTCGATAAATATTTAAATTGAAATCAAACTTTGTTAGATTTACAGCCCTTTTTACAATGTACAATTATATAACCGAAAAAACATGATCGATGCAGCTCGTTAACCAAATCAACGATTACATCCCCAGTAACAAGGAAAACAGTTTCTTGTCTTCATCTTAAAAAATTGTATAAAAATATATTTGATATTTCTCAAAAAATGTGGAGAATTACAAACTATGCAGTCTTATTTTGACTAACGAAGTATCTCCAAACTTTTTTGCAGCGCAAATGGTTAACCACAAAAATACTTAATTTGGAAGCAACAAACTCCATGAAATAAACGGTTAGTCCTAATTTACACTATGCAAGTCTTATTGCTAAGCTGATGGGTTTGTGGGAAAGAGAGACGAGGGGAACAGAACCGTTTCTTTTTCACTCGTCTCTCTCTCCTAACAAAATAATCAGCTTAGCAATAATACTTGCATAGTGTAAATTAGGACTTACGAATAGAGAAATATAGTACATAAATAGCTCAATTATTAAATAAACTTTCCAATAGGAATTTTATAATATATAAGTTCAGTTAAAAAAAATCAAGATAAAATACAACATGCAAAATTATCTCTGTGATGAAAAAGTGTAACAAAATAAAATCGTTTGAAAAAAAGTTTTAGGAAGTTCTAAATATTTATTTAAAATAGACACCAATCAAACTATTAAATGTTACAAAAAAATGCAAAGCTTTTCTTTTTAAGTCCTGCAGGCAGATTACGGCATTTGATATCGCATCGAAATTTAAAAAAATCTCTATTTAAACAAGTCCATTTGAACATTGAAAGAAGTTCTCAATTTGAAACTGCTCTCTTGCTATGTTTCGTGGTCGCTCTTCAGAAAATAGCTCACTTAAGGTGCAATTAGACGTGACGTGGCCATAATTCCATAGCCATAACCAAACCAAAATTCAATTGGTTTCTATGGTAATGGCTATGGCGTTATGCCGATTCACCTATAATCAAATACAGTGTTGCCCATTATTTTGTTTCGAACGGCTGTTTTTCTATGGCTATGGCTATGTCACGTCTGTTTTCACCTTTAAGCTTAAATTGAACGTACCATAAGCATAAGCATACAAAACAGCTGTTCTAACCAAAATATTGGGCAACACTATATATGATTATAGGTGACTCGCCATAGCGGAATAACCATAACCATACAAAACAATTGAATTTTAATTTTGGTTATGGCTACGACATTATGGTATGGCACGTCTGATTGAACCTTTAAGGTCCACTCAAATATTTTTAAATTTCGTTCCATGTCAAATGCCGTAATTTGCACCTTGATTTACACGGAGACTTATTTTACTCATTGCAACTTTTGTGCTTAAAGTTGCAAATCTTTTTAAACCGCCTATCCCTGAAAACTTTAAAGCTTAGGGACGAAGGGTTTATAAAGTCAGGCTTAGAAGTGTACGTGCAAAACTGGACATATGCTGTATGATTAAAGCCAATTAAAAAGTTAAATATTTTCAATGGAATGCCGCCAATTAAAGAGTACATAATTTCAATGAAACAAATATGAATTAAAAAAAATAAACGAGAGAATAAGCGAACGAGCGAATGAGCGAGAGAAGTAACGAACAAGTTCATACTAAAACCAGGCAAGTTTTGAAAGTAATTTGTTTTGTTGGTTAATGGTAGAGTAATTGAAACGGAATGAAAGTTGCATGTCAAATGATTTTTTCTTTTTTTTTTTTGTAAAGAAAGTGGCACATAATCAATCAATTTGAAAATGTATGTATCTACTTATGTTTGTGCTGTACTTTACCTCAGGTATCGGAGATAATTGTTGGGTAAAACCACTTCTCTATATTGAAATGAGAATGTAATGGAAAAATTTGTTTGCTTTAAAGTGAATATGTATGGGATCATGTATGCTAATTGCTTTAGTTTTTTTTACAATAAATTAACAATATTTAAATTGGCAAAAGAAAATTTAACACATTTTCGTGAAGCAAAAGTAATAAAGCAAAATATTTTTTTTACCTGCTGGGCAGCATTTTGTAAATTCAGCAATGGCTCGGAGGAACGTTTTAAGAATAAACGCAACTTATTTTCCTTGGTGGAGCTTTCGCGTTTTCTTTGCGGCGAGGGAGCGGAGTACAGCATTTTGGCAAAAACCCTTGAGCGGGAGGCCAAAACAGCCTAAAAATATACATATATACATATATATATGAAAATCTTTATAAATTTATATTTCAAAATAATGGACTTACCTTTACCGCACACACAGGCTCACGCGTGTCACCTACCAAAAATGTAACATCACATAATTCTGGCATAGAAGCCAGAAATTTCATATCCTCTGCCAGTCCAGTTTTGTTTTCAAATGTTGATAAATCCGGCTCTGCGTCAGCCATACCGGGTAAAGTTAAAGCTTCAGGCATTCTGGATTAAATATTTTAATATTAATTTCAGCTTAAAAATGTTAGTTAATTTAGCCAATAAAACTTTAAAAAACTATATAAATAAATGCCAAAGAGGTGTATAATTTACAAGATATTGAAAAAATTTCGTAAAAAAGTTACAAAAATATTTATATACTATTTACATATGTGAGGCAAAATATTTGACTTCTCAATTAAGTGTCATTTATCTTTAAATACCATTTAAGTATCAAATTAATATTTTCAGCACACAGTTGAGAGACATTTAAATGAAACTTAAATGACAAACATTGTGTATTTACAGTCTCTTTAAGTCTTATGATTATACTTAACCTGACCAAACATTCCGACTTAGGCTTAATTATACCGCTTTTCATAAGGCAATCCCGCCTCGAATTTCTATTGCGCTTTATCCCGCTTTTTAGGGGTTTGAAAATTTCCATATCTTATACGATTTTTATTAACATGTAACTGATATTAATTCATTCTAAATATTTTTTTAAGTGTAGTTATTGCTTAACTAGCCAAAACCCTGTATGCTTCGCTATACCACACATACATTTTGAGATGAAAAACATTTTTTTTTATGTTAGCAGTAGAGTTTCTACGCTTGAAAAAAGTTCCGGGAATTCCCGGGCAATTTTGAACGGGAATTTTCGGGAATTTAATATTTACGTTTTTGAAATTTGCATCTAGATTGGTAGATGTAGCCGGAATTTCCATCTATGCCATAACTCAAAGCGTAAGAACTTATTTAATAAAGTTGTTTTGTTTTTAAGCCCCGACAACAAAAAGGGGTGTTATAAGTTTGTCGGGCGTGTCTGTGTATCTGTGTATCGGTGTGTTTGTATGAGTTCACGTGCAGATCATACGGCTAGAACAATTTTGATTTAGTTTTTCTGTTTGAAAGGTGACTTGCTCGCGAGTATTCTTAGCTACAAAATCAATACAGCCATTTAAAAGATATCAAATCTTTTCTAGATGTATTCTGTTGAATCGGCTAGACCGGTATTAACTTGGTCTTTCGTTTGAAAGGTGACTTGATCTAATATCTTCAGGCATATGCTTGAAGAAAATTGGTCCAGACGTTTGGTCTGTACGTCGGGGGTTCTTAAAATTTGAAATTTTTGTTATTAATTTAAATGTTGTATGTTTTTTCATAAAATTATATTTTTATTGAGTTCATTTAATTAAATTCATACGTTTTAGAAATTCCCGGGAATTGAAAAAGTCTGGGAAATTAGAAACCCTAGTTAGAAGTGATACGCTATCGGTTCAACCTTCAGTATTATGTATAATACAATTTTCATTAAGAACATAAGTAGTCATGAAGAATTTCCAAATTCTCACCGCATTAGTTTTCAAGATATTTTGTAAGTAAGCATTTTCTATACTTTAGAGAAGCCACGCTCACTTGTCTAATCCAGGGGTGCCAACTTTTTTGACCCTAAAAGCACATCCAAATTTAAAAAAAGCACAAAAAAGCGTAATTTTTAAATCTAAAAGCGTAAAAAGCACTAACGTGAAAAACGGGTGAAGACTCAAACGAGTGAAGTTTAATAGTGTTTAATATCTTCTGAGCTTTTCTCTATTTCTGCAATAGCATCACCTTTAATCAGACAAAAAGTGTATTCTTTGAACTGAAAAAATAAATACACCAAGCCTTTATTAAAGTAATTTTAAGAAATACACAAATTTTTTAAAAGCAATACTTAGTGCTTTGGCACTAACGCTCGAAATTCGGCGTTTTGAGTCTTCAAAAAGCACTAAAAATAGTGCCAAAAGCACCAAGTTGGCATCGCTGGTCTCATCCCGATTATTTTCTGTCATCGGCAGAATCAGTGGAATTTTGAATTTGTGTTTGTATCAGATATCAAGATATTTTGAATTAAATGTTGCTTCTATATGTGTGTTACACAACCCGCTTTCTAAAATATATTTATGTTGAAATTCTGCTTTTTAGCGGTTTTTTCTTCAATATTCCGCTTTTTGATCGATCATGTCAAGCTTTTTGCAAAAACCATCTGGTCACGTTAAGCATACCATACGTTATTAAGTCCTAATTTACACTATGCAAGTCTTATTGCTAAGCTGATTAGTTTGTTAGAAGAGAGAGAGAGAGAGACGCGGGGAAAAGAAACGTTTATGTTCCCCTCGTCTTTCTCTTGTGAATGTTTATTGAAAACATGTTCATGAACATAAATATAGAACTTATACAATGCATAATTTCATATGTATCATGTAAAAATAAATATAAAAATGCTTTCTGCTGCTCCTTTTGTTTCATAAAATGTGTTTTTAGGCAATTTTAATTTTCTACACATTTTATTTATATTAAACAGCTGTTGTTTGTAAAGTTTTCCATAATATTTGGAAATTTTTTAGTGCTGCCGTACTTTCAACACAAGTAATTTAATTAACCACTGAAAAAGATAAACCAAATTTAAGAACAACTTAAATTCAAGTGGCAATAAGCTAAATGATATTTAATTGAGAAGTGAATTATGAAGCCTAAGACTTTTGGGGATTCACAAAGGTTAACTCTTTGTATCACAAATTATTTATGGAGAGTTTAGTGGTTAATACATAAATAATTTTAAATTATGTAAACATTGATAACGTATCATAATAAAAATGAACTTTAAATATCATATTATACTAAAAGGCAATAAATTTCCATTAAAATTCTGTGGCCTTAAACCAAAATAGAAAAAGGGAAGAAAACAACAGTATAAACATGAAGATTTCATTGTCATTCTTATTTTCTTTCTGTTGCCATGATTTTTAATTTAATATTAAATGTTTTCCAATTTGGAATGTTTTTAATCTTGACCTTTATGTATACATATTGTGTTCAAATACATGCATACTTATGTCTATACATACATACATACGTATGTACATAGGTATGTGTTTTGCAATATTCGTCCTTTAAATCATTGAATGATAAAACAGAATCTTAATTAAAACTCCCAACTTTTGAATGTCAAGAAGAAATAGCGGGTGTTTTTTCTTTAATTTGAAAAAGGGAAGATTTGAGTTGGCAACTCTTCTATAAAGATTAATTCTAGCAGAGGAGACAAAAAAAACAGGTTTCGATGTTTCAAAAGCTTACGCCTCAACCAATCATAAAAAAAGGGATTTGAAATACCCACCACCCGCTTTGCACATTGCTATGATGAATCTTTTATGTAATTCTTCTCCTTATGGGTCTCTTTTTATTTTTCGGAAAAGGGGAGTCAAAACGTAACATTAATGTTAATTTTAATTGAATAACTGAAAGAATTCAATAATTGAATTATATCTAGTATGCACTTTAAGTTCTTACTTACTTCCGATGTTTGCGTTGAATTTCGAGCTTTATATACTCAAACACTCATAATTGAATTTTATGGATTTCAACCTGACAAGTCCACTATCTTTGGAATGGCGTCCACCACTGAATCTATGTTTCATGGACTTTGAGAAAACTTTCGATATGACCTGGAGCGCATTTATCATGCAGACAAATTCCTCACAGACTCATACAACATAATGAAAGCTTATACCGCAGTGCAACTTTTCTATTTAGTAGAGTTTTTGATACGATAGGGAAATTTAGGGTGGCGTTCGCTGAAGTAGTTAGCACGTTGACTACCAAACCGAAGTACTTGGGTTCGATCGCGGCCTCACCTCCGACAGTCATTAAAATAACAACACCAAGCATTGTTCTGATGTGTTTTAGTGTCCCTTTGTATCAGTTGTTGTAGGAAACTTCAAGTGATGATGGCATAGCCACTGATCACTGAACTATACCGACTTTAGCAGATACTAATCCATCAGAGCGCCCTCCTTCGACAGTATTGTATAGCAGAATCATCGGCGAAGTAAAATAACCAATAAAAAAGCTACTATAAATAGCCTTGAAAATTTAATATGCTTCATTGGCACCAGAGGCGCTGCAACTCTTCATTATTAAAAACGTGCAAAAAGCAGGGTTGTAAAATAATGAAGCTTTCCTCTATCTCTTCCTTCAACACCTGTCTTCCATCACTATGCCTTTCCTAAAGAAGGTAACACATGGTAATACATGGCCTGATTGTTACTTCTCTTGATTACGCAGACGACATTTGTCTCTAGGTTCACATTGTTTCCACAAACGGAGGATCGGGCGAGGATATTGATAATCATTAAGGGTACCCCTAGGGCTGAGTGGTAGCGATGCTAGCCTCTCAGTTCAGAGATCGCGGATTCGATCGCCACCACAGACCCCCTGGGTGTTTTCCGCAGACAAGCTAATCGCTTTGCGAGTTGTATTTGTTCTTAAAAAAAAATTTACATAAATCCGTCTAAGATCAATTTAAAATTTATTATCACTGTATCTATGTATGAGAATTTTAATCTTCAATGCGAATGTAAAATCCACTTTTTGTACGTATATTCGGGTGAACAACAGTATTCAATCATATGCTCTGGCGAAGAACAGTTCAAGACCCCATATCAACTAATATAAAAAGTTGAAAATGGCTTTAGATTGGCCGCACCCTTAGAAGTCATTCAAACGACATCACTAGAATTATCATACACTGAAATCTTCAAGGGAACAGAGAATGGGGATGCCCAGCTCATACAAGTAGAAGGCAGATTGAGGTCGAAATTTATTGAGACCCAATGCTCCTTGGTCACTTATTACTACTATTATGTAATTTTGAAGAACATTTAAGTTCTTTACATCACCGCTCAAGAGTACTTACTTGCCCATTAAAAAAAGAGGGAAAATATCCGTACGTATAAGGGTTAGAAGGCTAAAATATGAAAAAAATACTCTCGTAGTATTTGACATAACACGGCTAAACGCGTCTTATTGAATACAAATGTGAAGAAGCACTAAATTAACTTTTAAACGTGTTTCAAGTTTTGACCAATTTTTATTGGTTAAGAGCATGACCAACAACAGTTCATGGTAAAGTAGGGAGGATTATAGGGTCTCGAGGGATATGTGACCAAAACTTGACTCAGGAAGATACCAACTGCTACTGGTTATGAATAAGAAGTCGATGCGAATCGTGGTAGGTGAGGTGAATCGTGATAGGCGATGCGAATCGGTCAGAGCAAGAATCGTTATTTGGGAAACTGACCCTCCAGATTTCTTTAGAATGTGCGGGAATGAAGAAAAACCAGAAACCATTGAACATATTATCTGCCACTGACCCTTGCTGCAACATCATAGGCTTAGATGGCTGAGCAGACGTTTCCATGAGAGCATGAGTGATAGAGGCGAAGTGTAAGCTGAAATATATAAGGGACTTCATTATGGGAATTCAGAGACTTAATGACGGATAATAAAGGCACTTCTGGGTACAAAAAGGGGGTAAAAATATCACTGTTAAGGGGCAATAGAAGGGAATCACAATAGACACAACTGGGTACCCGGGTGGAGATGCATTATAGCACCATCTTTCTTAACTTAACGTTAAGTTAATTCAATTCATATCGAATGTTAAACTAAAAGTGCTGAGCACATCCAATGAATGAAATTCAAGAGCTTCTCGGCTTTATATATCAATTCTCCATAACAATGTAATAGAGAAGCGGAAACTTTACCCCTGTCTTATGATAGAATCAAAATAAAATTGTTCGAAAAACCGATTCGCGTATATTAAGGATGTTTCTTAAGCCCGATAGAACTTACGAAGGAGTTTACTGTCAAGGGGTGTTTTTATTAGAGCAGTAGCGATACGCCGTTTTGCTGATGCAATAACGATACCGATACTCATAAAGAAATATCGCCGATACCGATTCCGATGCCGATACGCATTTTGAAATTGAACTCAAGTTAAAATTAACAAAACTCAAGTTTTCACACTACGTTTACTCTAAATGATAATACGCATCCACATAGATGTCGTATAGTGCGTACAGAAAATGTCATTACTGCTGTAGAGCGCAGCGTAGAGGAAGACCCGAATTAGTCTATCCGCTGTTATAAAGCATTGATTATTGACTTCTTCGTCCACCAATTGAACAACCATGATGTGCAGGTTCTGTGATTTAAACAAGACGACACAACATGTCGCACAGCTCATGCCACAATTGATTAATTGAAGGAAGCATTTGGCAATCGCATAGTTTCTCTTTTAGGATCATTGATTTGGCCTTCGAGATCGTGCGATATAACATTGTTAGACTATTTTCTGTGGGGATATGTAAAGTCGCTAGTCTATGTCCATAAGCTCGAAACCACTTGGAGTACAACGTTACCCGTATTTTTGCCGATATTACCACAAATGTTTATAAAAGTAGTAAAAAATTGAACTTCCGAGCCAGCCGTGGTGATCATATGCCAGAATTCATATTTAAATTATAATGTCAGAAGATTATCTTTGGAATTTAAAAAATTCGTCTTTGTTTTCATTCCATTTAAAAGTTCTATACCTCTATAAAAAACACCATTTACTTACATCATCATCATGGAAGGATTGACGCTTCAGCAACGCTACCAAATTATACAGACTTATTTTAAAATAGACATTAATTCGCGCAACTAAAAGACATCTTCGTGATTTGTATAGTTCATATAATCGTGCATATGAACAAGCCATCCGTCGAACTCTGAATAGATTTCATACCATGTACTCTCTAAAATTGTTAAGAAGACCCACATATATCGATTTTTCGTTGGTCGTAAGGATTGGGGTTCTGTTCGTGCACTACGTGGCAAGCAGTGCTGCCACAACTAAAAGATTTTTACAAGCAAAATTCGCTTTAAAAGTTACTAAATGAGAAAAAATATTACCAAATTTCAATATGTAGTATTTTTATTAAATAACATCACAGCAAAAAAATACACTCATAAAAAAGTCTTGAAAATGTACAGTTTGCGATCTGCAAGTAGTGAAAATGTCTATCCGTTCTAGTGATTTTTACAAAGGGTTGCAAGAAGTTCTCTTTTTCGATGCCTGGTTACTGAATTGGAAGCGATATTAAGAAAAATTCCCTTTTTTGTGTTCTATGATAATATTTTTATATAGGAAAAATGGTGAATAGTTAGCTATTTTAAAATGTGGGTTATACATTTGACACAAACCTTGTGCTTTAACAGAGCTCTGTTAAGCTATAAAAATTCGACTAATGCCTTCCCAAAGGACTTTTCCATTAAATGATGCAACCGAGACGGGAAAAATTAATGCAAATTTATAGATAAGGTGTTCCTTTATTAAAGCCCATGAATCTATTTCTGAAAAACATGAATTTGAACAAAATATCGTCAAGTTTTCTACTTGAAATTTTCTGAGGGTCACGCACTTTTCTTCGGAAGGAGGCGATGCAGGACTCCAAAAAGTGGTCACCTATTATGGACCACATAGCACTCTAAAACCGTGCATACCCAGAATTACTGGAAGTTCGAGTTTTCAGGAGATTTTCGAAAAACTTTAAATTTGTCCAACTAATTAAGATTTTCCAAGATGTGACCAACTTTTTTTAGGAAGGAGGCGATCCGGCTGCCAAACGTGGTCACCTCCTATGGACCACATAGTGCTCTGTAGTACAGAGTTGCGACCATTTTTAAATTAAAAGCTTTAAAAGTATAACATAAAAAATATTTACTTAAGTATCATTATTTTTGCAAAAAAATAACCAAAATAAGAAAAATATTCACATCTCCACATTAAAGAAAATAATAACCACTTTTGGTTAGAAATAACCAAAAACGGCAGCCCTGGTGGCAAGATCTTGGCTTAAACCCAGCTGGAGCAGGAATTGAAGCCACTAAACCATCATGTGTGTCGTTTTTTCGACGATTTGTCTCTAGAGCAGTAGGAACCTTTAGCTTAAGAGATTTGTTAGTAAACACAATTTCCACATATGGAGTGAAACCTAAAGACTCCAATACATCCAGAAAAACCGTTAACCGTTTGCGGTTTATCGCTGGTGGCATCATTGTACCTTATTTCTTTCAAAAAGAAGTAGGATCTTGCGTTAAGATCAATGAATATCATTAGCGCATCATGATCAATAATGCACATTTTGACAACATAAATGAGGTTGATTTGGGCGATATGTAGTTTCAGTTGCCTGATTTGATACCTCCCAATTTTTTCCTAAGATACCATGTGAAGTCATTGGCTTATGATGATAACCCAGCTACAATTAACGCCTTTGAGGCCAACTTTTTTCGTGTTACGAGTTTATGCCCGAAATCATATTGAATTCAAATTTAATTTTTTGTGACACATGCTCATGCAAGAAGAATGTGTTGGTAAAATTAAAATTTTTTTAATGTATTCGCCACATAGACAATGCAATATGAAAAATCAAAATAGTTTTGATTTTGAAATGAGCACAATGTTCCGTTCAACTATGTGTTGTCAGAATATTTACAAATAACTTCGATGTTATTTGTTTATTAATAATTATCAAATGTGATTTGGCATAAAAAAGCGATACGAACCTTAGCCCGTTCAATAAATCATAAATATTTTGAAATATATTAAAATTTCGCTCAATTGTGAGTGCTGAATGTTTCACACTTCAAAAAAAAATAACTGCAATTTTGATTTGTGGCAACGCTTCAGCTAACGGAAATAGCATGCAGTGTTGCCAAATTTGTGATTGTAACTATAGAATTTTTAATATATTGGCGTTATTCGATGTTTAATGCAAATGATCTTGCGTAAGTGTAAATACAAACACTATCCAAATAAAATTTAGTATATTTTTTATTTGTGCGCAAGTCCATTTGCATTAGACATCGAATACCGTCATTAATTTTTTAAGTGTAGGGACAGATATGGGAAATATTTTTGTAACACTTTTACACAAAAGAAATATTAAATAATTTATAGCAAATCAGCATAACTAGCAACTCTTTGGATTGCAAAATTTTCCTCTAGTCTCGATTCAATAGATGTGAAACGGCAAGTTTTTTGTTTGGTGAAAATACGAGTAACAACAACTACACAGACTACGAAAATTGGTGTTGGAGTTGATGGTTAAAATAAACAGGCGGAAAAATGTGGGGGAGTGCTGTCAATTACAATCGATTTATGGACTACGCATGCTGATTAAAAAAGTTTTTCTTTAGCTTAATTTGTGACATTGAAGAAAAGGAAAAATTTAAAAATAGATTTAATCGGGTTTCTTTAGCATATGTTTTTATGTATGTACTCGTAAATGGATCGATTATTTATTTATTTACGAAAACAATTTTTGTTTTCTCTTAAGAACTCTGGAGCTGAAAATATTTAATAATTAATATATTTGTAATGTATTCTTTCCTTTATTGAAACACCTGTTAAAACTGAATGACAAAAAACCTTTCACAAACATAAGGGTCTACTACTTTGAAAAATTATTTTTATTTAATAAATTAATATTAGTTGGTGGATTATTTGTATAATTTTATTAAAATTTGTTTTTCACAAAGGATTTAGTAAAAGTATAGTAATTATAAAAATTGGGAACTTCTTTTATGGTGTGTTTACATCTCAGCAAAATCTAGTATTTACAGGATTTCAAAATCTAGTACATTTCCCATACAAAACAAAATCTAAATCGGGAACAGATTTTGTCAAAATCTACTTAAATTTTAGTAGAACTTAGTGATACAACTACTGATTTTATTTTCCAAATTTGTACTAAAAAGTCAGCCGGCGTACTTAAAAAGATGTGTGTAAGATTTATATGAAGTTATAATGAAATTTGGGGTCTTTTTCACGATGTCGACAACCTTCGAATTTTCGCACACTTACATTTGTAACAAACGGCCTATCCCAAGATGTCACCAGTAAACGTTCAACCAACAACATGTATTGCAACCAGAGGCCTGCGTAAACAGTCTTGAAATGTAAATACGTCTTGTTTTTTAAATTTATTCTCGTGTGGCATGTATTATACTAAACCAATAATAAATGCTGTCGTATACTAAGCGAAGCACAATGTATGCTTTGGTGTTCGTGTATATGAGTTTTAAAAATCAATGTCGCGAAGAATTCTTGTTCATAATAAACAATCAAAAGAAGTAGTGTTGATGCGTGTATGCTTATTATTTTGCATATTGTATGTAATATGTAGATGGTAAGGTATTATGTGTTTAATAAATTAATATCAATGCATGTGCGGGTTTGTATGTGCGCAAAAAATAAAAGATCATGCACACAACGTGTGTGCGTATGTACATGCATGACGTTTGTATACGCCCCTATGCGTATGAAGAAGCAAGCATCACAAATTTTTCAGTCACGCAGTATTTTCTTCTTTACCCTTATACCTGTAATAACTGAAAGAAATATCTTGTCCACAGTGTTTTTTAGCGTTTGCTTTAGAAGATTTCGCTGTAGTAAAGCGTTTAAAAAATCCTTCATGTCTTAAAAGTTCTTGTAAGCGGTCTTTCAGAGGACTATATTGCAAACAAAAATAATATTAAAATTTTTTTTATTGTTTGCGATACAAGTTGTCGATCGAACGTTTTTCGGTGACATCGTGCGACAGGCAGAAAAAAAATTTAAATTTGTTTTTAGTTTGAATATAAATGTGCGACAAGTCTAACATTGTCGACATCGTAGGACAGGCCCTTAATGTATGTACATACTTACGGCCTTGTGTTTAAGAAAAAACTGACAAGAAGTTAGCATAAGCGGCAAAATTGAATATGATCTTAACCAATTTTGCCATAAAATTTTACATAAAAATTACGGATTTAATAGTGGGTTAAAGCTACATTTTATGGCCCTATGTTCTACTTTGGAACGACGGGAATAAATATATGTGTATATTAAAATATATTATTCACAGATTTTTAATGTTAAACTGTATTGCAAAAAACGTTTTTGCACCGGTTTTTGTAGTTTGAATTTGTTTCATGTGTGTTTCATGTTATATTAACATGATTTATAGTAATTGTTCAAAAAAATTTCCTTTTGAAATAACTTTATTTCAAAAGGAATCCATACATCCTGAATTAAATTACAATTTAACATTATTTCTACACATTTTACATACAATTTGTTGGAAAAGTTTTAGTTAAAAAAATGCTTTGACTTGAAAAGTTTTAGTTATAAAAAAAATACAAAATACTTTGACTTGACTCCAGGATTCGAACCTGCGATCCTCCGAATGCAAGACTAGTACACTGCCTACCAGCCAGAAGCACTTTGTTGACTGTTAACAAACATAAAAAACAAAAACAATACAAAACACAAAAAAGTGTATTGCAGCTATGAACAAAGCAAATAACCACCAATACACTCAAACAACATATTATTTCTTGTAAATTTAATGTGATTTGAATGAATTTGAATCAACCTTTTGGCATGTTGATTTTATATTAGTATTTTTTTCTGTGTGTAGTAAGCAATTTTGTAGAATCCAACATGATTGGAAACTGTTTAAATCCTTAAATACATGTCTGAATCAAACAGTTTGTCATTAGTAATTAGTGGTTACGCTCTTTTGGGCACATTTGTGTTCCAGAGTTCCGAGTTTACAGTCTAAGATTTCAACGAATACTTTAAGAAAAAAATCTTTTTTAATTTGTCTTAAAAGTTTTGACCTTGAATAACTGATAGTCTTTTGTTAAAAATAAAAGATAATTTGTTTTTAATTACTGTTATGCTGAGTACACACTGTGGCATTTTCTGACATGGCAATACTGTACATACTAGTGGCAATGTTTGTCGTTTCCGCTATTTTTCATTGTGTTACAAATAAAAATCATAATGTTGACTGACGGCATTGAAAATGACAACAAAAGAAATTGCAAATTTGATGCACCTGTTTCTAAATAAGTGCCGTGTATTCACAGTTTCCTGTGAGGATTGTTCGTTAAAATTTTAAAATTTTTTTTATGTATAAAAATAACTTTTGTGTTACTACTGATTTTTTGCTTTTGCTTTTGTTTTTTTTTTGGTTATTAATGCTAAGTAAATGATTTATGTATATTTAGCTGTAGTTACTTACCAACTAAAATGTTTTAAATTTATTTGCGCGTTTGAACGGATTTCAAAATAAGTATTTGAAAAATCCGTTTACTCGCTTAATATTATTTCATTATTAGCTGTTCTCATTTATATTTTTATGGTAAAGAAGAAATAATTAAAATACCAAAAATAGTTTTAGATATAAAATTGAAATAAAACATGCATTTATTTGCTTTGAAGGAGGGCTACATATGTTATTTTAAAAGTAAACCTATAAGAAGCAATTAAAAAAAAGAGAAAACATTAAAGAAATTTAAGCTAAAAAAGTTTTGCAATACAACACGAGATTATTTTACATGTGTAGGAAGAAAGATGTGGCTCAATCTATGAAAATCAACAGATAACTTTGTTTTCCGTATGTACTATGTACTCCTTCTGGGTCAATAATTAAGAAGTTGGGTTAAGGTTACAACATAATATATGTATGTATCTATGTAATCCTTCAGTCACAAGTGTGCATGTGTGCATATAATACATACATACACACACACACACACCCACATATGTACATACATATGTATATCTTCTAGAGCGTTTTAATTCTAACTCTTTATTGTTTTTGTCTCTCTATTTTTTCCGAATTCCGTTATTTTCGAGTAGAGACACAAAATTTTTACGCATATACATACACAAAAATTATATAGTATAGGTATAAAATTAATAATGAAAAAATATGATGATATGCAAGGGAAAAAATATTGAAAAAGATTATCATTACAAGGAATTTTTATTAAAAAAGAAATTGAGGCATTTGCACAAAAATTCACATTAGAATTAAAAAAAAAAAAATTACAAATAAAAATATCGAATAAAAAAGTTTACTTTTTTTAAACAAATGTGAGCTCACGACAAGAAAATTTTTTGCAATTGAATTTTTTTAAGCACTGATTTTCTTTAACACTTTTGATTGTTTGTTGCAAATTAAAATTTATATATTTTGTTTTCTAGTTAATAAAATAAATTAGCAAATAATTGGAAAAATTGTTGTACACATTTTTTTTATATTAATAATATATTATATTTTTTTTCTCAAATATATTTTTTTACAATTTTCCTTGAAGCTGTCGAACCGTTGTGTTGAAGAGTAAAATATATTCTGTGCGATTGGTCTCTATACTAAAAGGAGTTTACCTGCAAAAATTTAAAAATCCTGAAAATTTAAAGCGCATGCGTTTAAATAATTGCGACACATTTCTGTGAAAGAATAATTAAGGCGTCTTTTGTTGTTACTGCATATTTTTTGACAGCTGTGAGTCAATACTGAGTATTTTTTATAACTTCCCGCTACGGATTTCAGCCTGATTATTGAAAATAGAGTTTTTAATCCGATGCAGATTCTACGCTTTAGAGTCTTGGGTACCCTGCAAATAATGCGACTAGTCCATAACCAGAATAGTCTAAATAAGAGTAGGAGTAGTTCTCCAAAAGTACTCCAAATATGTGAAAATACTTTCACTAAAATTCTGACTCGCGCACGAAAGCTTCCGTGCGGACGATAGATATGTAATACTAGACGAACTTTAGCCTATATAATTTATAGTTTTGGCAGTTTTTTTTCGGTTTTGGGATTTTTCGACTTTGAGCGTTTTTTAATGAGTTTTTTTGGTTTTGGTTTTTTTGCGCAATTAGCAATTTTTTTAGGTTTTTGGCGTTTTGTATTATGTTGGCGTTTTCTTTAATTTTAGGCGATTTTTTTAATTTGGCAATTTTTTTCATTTTGGCGCTTTATTTTAGTGCAAGAATTTTTTTTTCGTTTGCCGATTTTCTGTTTTTGACGATTTTTTTTCGTTTTGGCGATTTTATAATTTTGAGATTTTTTTGTTCTACGTTTTTGAAAATTTCAAGAGTTTGTTTCTTACGATTTCCAAGATACTGCAAGTTGTTAATATTACATTAACTGATAGAGCACCCTTTAATTTAAATTTTGTTATATTTAAATATTAATTGTTGTAAACTGTATAAAAATATACTAACTTTACAAATTTCAAGTGTCTATATACATACAATTGTATATATAGTACAGGAGATTTTAGTATTTTTCGTTGCTCGTTATGGAACAGCCTTTAATTTTTAACTATCATGTATTTGTTGTTGTAGCGGCCAAAGTTCTACATACTTTTACGATTCATGAGAAAATAGCTTGTGACGGACAGACGGCCAGACCGTCGGCGTAGCGAAAACATTAGGTTTCCTTTTCACCTTTGATGTACGGAACCTGGACTAAGCCCAAAAATACCCCATATGGAATAGTTATAGACTATTCGCATACAATTTGTAAGTGCCCAAGAAGAATGATCATAATCGTTTAACTACGAAAACTTATCGTGCAGCATTGAATGCCTGTGTTAAAACGACTTAATCCATATCTGCATTACATGGGGCCAGTATGTAACTAGTCTATTTCATCTAGATTGGACCAAGTAGTCTAATATTATTTGCAGGGAATCTATTGTCAATATTTTTACGATGATATGTTCGTGTGTAAGTATGTGTGTGTATATAGAATGTATTACTCGAGCGGAACCAAATTTATGGTATTGTAAAGACATTCACCTCACTAAGATTTTGTCTTATAATGAACCAATTCAATTCAGTCGAATCTCAGATTTTTCCGAAAATGTATTGGAAAAACATTTTTGTCAAATATCCTTCAAACTACCGCACCGATCGAATCCAAAATATAATGAGCTCTTAAACTAAAAAACAACGTCGTCTGCTGCAAATTTGATGAAACGGAATAACTGCGAAGGTTCTGGTCTACCCAAACTTTAGGATTCATTTACATTTTTGGACTTGAAAAACTTCGTTGAATAACATTTTTTTTAGATTACTTTGATTTCCAACGCTTAGAGCTTGCAATGAGAAGTTTGGACAGTCGATATGCTATAAGCTGATTAACAGATTGATAAATGAATTCAACCACATTACTTCAACTGATAAAGATAATAGGCTTAATTAAGAGTGTAGTACTTTAGACTATGACGACGTCTATTCTAGTACGAAATACGACCCACCGTCATTAGGCCCAATATTTAATATTTAATCTAATTATTTCTCTAATATATATCTATAACTTTAGTTTTTTCTTTTCATTTCTTGGGAAAGTGGGAACGACTTTTCGGTTTCCCAGGAATTCTCGGTAATTTAATTAATTTCAACAAAAAAATCAAATTATAATTGATGAGATCAATTAAAAATAAATTCAGTGAAGTGCGACTTTGACCCGCGCACGAAGGGTTCCGTACGGGCACGAGATATGTAATTCAATACGAACAATATAAACTATAGTTTTGGCATTTTTTTCGTTTTTGGGTTTTTTCGGTTTTAAGCGTTTTTTTTTAGTTTGGGGGTTTTTTGAATTTATTGGCGCTTTCTGAGTTTTGGCACTTTTTTTCACGTTTTGGCGATTTTTTTTAATTTTGGCGTTTTTTTCATATAGGTGATTTTTTTTGGTTTTGGCACTTTTTTTAGTTTTGGCACTTTTTTTTCGTTTTGAGGATTTTTTTCTGTTTTTGGCGTTTATTTTAAATTTTGGCGATTTTTTTTGTTTCGGCGATTTTTTTTAAATTTTGCTATTTTTTTAAATTTGGCGATTTTTTTTCATTTTGGCGATTTTTTTTCACATAAACAATTATTGTGGTTTTGGTGCATTTTTCGCGTTTTGGCGAATTTCTTCGGTTTTTGGCGTTTTTTTCATATTGGCGATTTTTTTTTCATTTAAACGATATTTACGAATTTGGCGATTAATTTTAGTGCTAGAATTTTTTTTTAAGTTTGTCGATTTTTTTCGACTGGGCGATTTTTTTTTGGCGATTTTATAATTTTCGGATTTTTTAGTTTTACCGTTTTTGAAAATTTGAAGAGTTTACCTTTACGGTCTCCAAGATATAGCAAGTTGTCAAAATTACATAGTCAAAATTGCATTAACTGATGGACCACCCTTTAATTTAAATTTTTTAATATTTTAATGTTAATTGTTGTGGTATATACAAAAATACACTAATATTACAAATTTCAAGTGTCAATATACATATGTACATACAATTGTATGTATATTACATAAGATTTTAACATTTTTCGTCGCTCGTTTTGGAGCACCCTTTAATTTCTAATTCTCATGTATTTGTTGTTGTAGTGGCCAAGGTTCTACATACTCTGTCCAAATTTCAGGCCCGTAGCTCTTACCGTTCCTGAGAAAATACAGTGTGACGGACAGCGTAGCGAAAACAATAGGGTTCCTTTTTCACCTTTGGTGTACGGAACCCTAAAAATCGTAATATGAAATTTGTTTACAATAATGTTGTGAACATCGCCAATTATTCAAAAACTATGGCAACATCAGAAATAAAAAGATGTTCAAAAATTTACAGAATAAGAAAGTCGGCAATGAAAATAAAATAGATTTTCATTTTAAATCGTATGAAAAACCACACTGCAATAAATTATCGTTACATTGTGTTCAGACTCAAAGTTTCAAATTTATACACAATTTAATGATATATAAAAAATTTTATTTTGCTTTCAAGAGTTGAGTAAATAAGATATTTGCCTTGGATATTTTTATTGTCATCGAAAATGGGACAATATTTCAAGGTTCTAGCTGTATTAGTTTTCAAAACATCCAAAAATAAAAAAAATTCTCTTTATGGGAAGTGCCACACCCATATTTCAAGTCCGGACTTTTTTTCGATATGACAGTGCACATTTATAAAAAGCTTTACTTAAACAAAAAACTAAATTTTAGTTAATTTTAATTATTATTTTTCGAACTTAATTTGTTTCTATATTTATGATTTGAACGGGCTAAAGTTCGTAACGCTTTTTAAGCTAAATTACATGTGATAATTATTAATGGACAAATAATATCAAAGTTAGTTGTAAATATTTTGACAACACATAGTTGAACGGAACAGCCAGCCGTTTTCGAAGGCCACTAAACCTTCATCATCAGCGTTCTTCTGTGTTGGTCCACTGTGTGTTGATGTAGATTTCTGCCTTATATGTGAAACTTTCTTGCAAATGGAATACGTGAATTGTTTTGATTCATCGTATTTAAAGTTTGCTGAAACGTGTTTTGTAATGAAAGCCCAAATTTACCATCTCTAATTTACAACAGACGACCATTGTCGTTTATTCTTTACTAATTATGCACATGTTAGTTAATTTGCTTATTTTTTTGTTCTACTTAAGACAAACTTTTTTGGTTTGTTACTATTAAGTATATTTATTTAATTTTTGCCACACGCCCATGGCTATTAATTTAAGTTAATTTTAATTATTATTTTTCGAACTTAATTTGTTTCTATATTAATGATTTGAACGTTTAAAGTTTAAAGTTTCTTGCTGAATTAGCTCGAAAGGAGCAAATTGTGAATTCCAAAGATCTGCCACAATCTATTACTATCTCAAGAGAGTGTTAGTTAGTTTTGTAACTAAGTTCTTTCAAAAACCTTAATAAAATTTCATTATTAAAAGAAATTATATTTATTACTTTTGGAGCTGAAAGCCTAGAACGTAGTGCCCCATCAATAGACGAAAAAAATAATTAAAATATAATTTTTCTCTTACATCTTTGTACTTTGGGAATTCTATTTTGCATTCGAATACATTTTCGATTTTGATATATGTATTGTTTAAGGCTCAGTTAGCCTACTGTAATGTAATGTAACTGCAACAGTAGGAAACAGCTGATCGATATTGTTATGTGAAAAGTAATGAAAATTTTTATAAAGATGTAATGTAACGTAACATACTTTTCATATAAAGGTATCGATCAGCTGTTTCCTACGTTGCAGTTACATTACATTACAGTCGGCTAACTGAGCCTTTAGTCACATTGACTTTCGTATCACAGTATAGAATAAGCCAACAATATTATCAAGTCTTCTTATAGTTTGAAATATTTAATTAATTAATGTGATTTCTTAAAGAAGGCAACTACATTTTATCTAATTTTTAAACTGGGGCTTTTCAATTTTTCTTTCAGAAAATTTTAATTTTTTTGGCAAGAAAACATACATATACATATGGGTATTTCCAGTTAAAGGTAAACAAACCATGGCCGAAAATTTAAATATTGTCAAAAAGCTTTGCTTGACCGATATTATCATAAAAAACCCTTCAAATAATTTGATTTGAAATTTATGTATGTATATATCTATACGCCATCTCAGTTGTAGTAAAGAAAAACATGTCTGGAAAAAAGTAATTTGTATTTTTCTAACTCTTAGGCTGAGTTTACATCTGGCATTTCTTGTGTGTCATTTGCCCAAAAAAAACGTAACCAACTAATTACTAATGAAACAGTGTTTGATTCAGACATATATTTATTGATTTAAACAGTTTGCAATCATTTTGGATTCTATAAAATTTTCTATTAATTATGTATGAAACTGTTTAACTTAATAAATACATGTCTGAATCAAATAGTTTTTCATTAGTAATTAGTTGGTTACGCTTTTCTTACGCTTGTGTGGCATTTGGCACACAGATGTAAACCTGGGCTTAGTAATATTTAATCATATTTCCTCTTTAATGTTCAAAACATTAATGAGTATGTAGTTTTTGTGATTTTTCCATAAATATGTTCTTAAAACTACAACTAATAGGAACAAATAAAGAGAGAGTAAACAAATATTCTTTAACATTAATCTTGTCAACTTGTTTTCTTTTATCTTTTAGTATAAAGTTCGTTTCCAAAAAGGATGAAATATTCTAGTTACATTTGACTCGTCAGCACCAAGTGTCTGAAAAGTTAGTTTTTAAACAAATTTTAGGAACAGATATCCCGTTTGTTTATACGCACTTCTTATTGCAAATAAAAGTCGAAAGCGTTGCCGTATAACTTTTTTATTGTAAGTTAATAACTCACGAAATCTATTGCAAATAACGCCACTATTTGCAAATAAGGTGTAAAATGTTGCCAATTATTTTTGTTTTGTAGAAAATTTAATATAGATTTAACAATGTGTGAAAATATATTTCACAAATAGTAATGTATTCTATCTACGTATAAACGGTGAGTTCAGTATTTGCAAATAGTTTTATTTGCAAATAAGATTTGCGTATAAACGCGGTAAGAATTTAAATGTATTTTGCCCCTTGCAAAAATGTTTAATACAAAACCTTTAGAGGTAGATAAAGTTTGTAGCGTTCTTCATTGTAAGTAAAATTTTATACAAAAAATAAAATTTATAAATATTTTTTTTAATTTAGTATTCAAAGTTTGTCGAGGTCGTAATCATAAGTAATGCTTTATTTTCAAAAAAAAAAATATTGTTATGGAAGAAGTTGACCAAAGATGACAACAATTTGCTAAAAGAGATAAAAATCGTGTGAGAAAAAAAGATATTGGAACAAATAGAAAAATGAAAGTCAGATAATCGTTTAAGTTCTGGCTTCCATATCGTTTTAACATGTTTTCTGGTGAGTTCGGATGCTTAGACATAGGCTACGTCTGTAGCCTAGTGTGTGTTTAGAAGAAAACAATTTGGAAACGGACGATTTAAATTTTTTGGATTTTCTTGTTGCCTTTTTCCTTTCACAAGGCTGTTAAGAAGTGAAAAGAATACGAGTATTTTTGCTTAAAAGTGAAAACCAAAATATGTAAAAGCTTCAAATCGTCCAATTCCATTTTTTTTGTTTTAAATTCGGATGCTAGAACACATACTATCAATTTGTATTTTTTAAATTTCAACTTAAAGAGGTGTAGCATGTGTTTTAACATCCGAACTCACAAGAAAAAATTTGGAAAAGATGTGGAAGCCAGAAGATAGAGGAATTTCTCTTTTTTCGAAACACGAATTGATTAATAAAAATATTTTATACAATTAGAATTGAAAATACAGAACTTACTCCCGATTAAGAAATTATACTTGCTTAAGATTCACTCCAGTTCAATTAAATTTAATATGTATCACTTGCTGAAAATGTTTTAAAAATAATGATAGGTAGGACCTTAATCATTTTATAAGACGATATATACATTATATCCTGAACTGCATTGTTATTTGTATTAAATAAATACATACATAAAATTTTATATATATTTTTTACTCAAATACATTACTATGGAAAAATATGTCATGTACACAGAAAAAAGTAAAAACAAGATTCAATTAAAAAATACAAAGATTCAGTTAAAAAATTAATTAGTTTTCAACCAATCACGGAAATTGTAGTATTAACTCATCCATTTTAATTGAAATTTTTTTTGATTTTTTCAATTAAAAAAATATTACATTAACTAAAAATTTAATTAATGGTTTTTTAAAGATGCAATTAAAATTTAATTGAAATATTTTTAAGGATTCATTTAAAAAATTAATCGAAATATTTTTGACGATTCATTTAAAAAAATAATTAAAAATTTTTAAAGATTCAGTTAAAATAGTAATTAAAATATAGAAAAAATGTAATATTTAAGAAGTTTATTATTCGACATATTGTCATAATTATATTTTAATTTGAAAATTTATTTGCTTGTGGTTTAGCTTGGTCTATATACGTATTTCATTGGCGCTTAAACCAAATCATCAGTAGACTTCAACTGTTCAAAATTTGTGATAGAAGTCTACTGATGATTTGGTTTAAGCGCCAATGAAATACGTATATAGACCAAGCTAAACCACAAGCAAATAAATTTTCAAATTGAAAAAATGTAATAGTATAAAAATTAAAAAAAATGATGTTATGTATGTATAAATAATTTCCAAAAATGGAAACGTTGGTATATTGTACCATAAACCTAACTCATGCGCCGTATGGTTTTTCAAGTTCGAATGGTGCACGAAAGTACGTCCAATGACCGTATATGGCGTTTGATAGTGTTCCGTAAGTGTAAATGTAGAATATCGCAGTTTTTCTTTGAATTTTGTGTGTATTTTGTGATTGGATTTTAAAGAAAGGCTACTACGATATTTTCCACAACATATTCATACATACTCACGCAAGACCATTTGCATCGAACCATAAATACCGGCAATGTACGAACTTTACTATCCATATTTGGTCTATCAGCTTGTATTTATTTTTATTATATGCTTTTTTTCTCCACAAAAAAGAAGAAAATGAATTTCTGTTTTTCTTTCATTCTATATTTTATTTTTACTCCACGCATGTCAAAATTACTATGAATCAAAAAAATAAAAAATTAAGCTGAGTAGTTTTTTTTCTCCCACATAAAATATCAAAACCAATTAAAAGATTAATTGGGTATTTTAATTGAAAATTTTTTTTCAAAACAATGTGGCATACTATAAAAAACAGCTCGATTTTCATACATAAAAACAAAAGTTTCATTATTTACTTACAATTTATATGTAATAATTGTTAACAATTTCATAGTATTCTGAGTTAAGTTCTGTTGATAACACTTTTTTGATAAAGCAGTAAAGTCAATTAAAACTAACATATATTCAATTAAAATATTAATAAAAAATATAATTTTTTCTAAGCAAACACTTAATTGAGAAAAATTCAAGAATAATTTTTTCTGTGTAACGAATATAACGTTACGTATAAAGTATTGCTAGTATAAAGGACACTAATAAAATAATTTTAACGCAACAAGCACTAACTTGAAGCCCAATTAGTACAGATCAATTTAAGTTTAAGAAAAAGCGAGATTCATTTCGCAGAGTTTTGCCTTCAGCAACACTTCGTTTTTGGTAACGTTCGTATCATTTTTTGTTTGTCAGAACAAAACCTTAGAAACCTCTTTATGCAAAAATATAAATTTACCACTAAATATAAAACCAGTCCAATGCTGTTCAAAAATTACAAAATGAACAAAATAATATATTTACTTTAGGTTTTATTCCCAATTTAAGACGTACGATGATAACGTTCGTCACCCTGGAAATGCCCATATGTATGTATGTTTTGCCGTTGTCATTGCAACAAGTTTTATAGCACTTGTTTTTTTTTTAAATTCAGACATGCGTTCAAGGAATCATTAAAAAATAAACAAACACTAATTTTGCCATCAAATGAGGTTATGTTTTGACCACTTGTTTGCTTTTCACTTGCTTTTATCAAAAGAGAATTGTTTTCTATAGTAAATTGCTTACACGGAAAAGGATTCGGCGCAGATAAGGGGACAACTTTTTTTGATTAAATATTTTCAAATGTCATTTCCAATGGAGTGAAGTTAGCTGCGATTAATTTGAGTTGCCAGAGTTGCAAACCTGTAAAAATTGTTATATTTCTTGTAATTTTAAAAATAATAATTTTTTTCTTCTCATGTGCATGTACTCATATGTATGTATGAATGTAATTAATAACAGCAACTGAAAAGGACCAACCAAATTTCATTATACAATAAATCATTTTCGAAGCTGTTTACACAAAACTACTGTTTACAAAACATAGCAACAACAACAAGTATTCTTTCTATTCAATATTTTAAGTAAATTCTTTTAAAACAGCATCAAATTTCCGTATAATTGTTACAAAATAATATGAGTAATTTAATATGTCTGCCTTGTGAAAAACATTATGGGCTTGTCCACTTGACATTTTCAGTCTGCTTGTTTATCTACTGTTTACCACGGGTGACTGGCGACACTGACCTAACACGTTGTAAGATTTACTTACTTTTTCTTTTAACGTTTTTGTTTAATAAACAAAATCTTATCACACATCTCAAGTGGTTTTTCAACCGCACGTGCGTGTGTGTATTCTCAAGTGTTTGTGCATTCCGCTCTGACATTTTATTTATTTTGTTTGTATAAACAAATCATTTTTCTGTATTAGGAGTTTTTCATTATTTTATGCTTTATGGCGCCACTCAGGCCTGCCAGATACTTTTACCGGCATCGCCAAATTTTAAAAAATATTTCCCCGATAAATCCCCTGTTAAAACCAAAAGTCCTCCAAAAATCCCTATGAAAAAATTGCTGTTTTCTTTTTAAATTAAACTTAATGATCAAGCAGAATTACGGCAAAGACTTATTTTAAATACAAATTGGCACAAAAACGAGAGAGAGAATCTATTTTATTTTGACAGCGCTACCATGCTTCAATAAATTCCATACATTTTGTAAACAAACCTACAAAAAAATATAAGCACAAAAGAAAATGAAACAAAAATTAGAGAGCATATGAAGTTACTGCCGTAGATTTTATTATGAGTTTTCTGAATTTGACAGCGATTTTTTCGAAGCTGTGTACTTATTCTGCTTAATCATTTAAAAATTATAAATTTTTGTTACTAAAGCGACCTTCTTTATTTATGTAAAATTCCCATTTTCCTTTTTCCTATTTAATTTTTGGGCTTTCAAGGTTATTTGGGTCTTCCTCTATGTAAATAAAAGATTATTTATTCATTTTTAAATCCTACGTTTCGTTGGTATTTTCCAACTTATTCAGGGATTCTTTATTAAAATATTTGTATGCATGACAAATAAAAAATAAAATTTTACATTTTGAAAAATATCACAGATTTGTATGTGTAAAAGGGTAGGGGTGGAAAGCTATCGACGGCACTATCGATACTATGGATAGTTAATTTTTTTGTGACTATCAATGTTTTAATTCCGCAATCGATTAGTACTTGAAAACAATCGATATTTTTTAGTCACTATCGATAGTAAATCATACACCACTGAAACCAAAAAATGTAAATATTTTGTTTTTCATAAAGAAAATAACTGAATGACGGGAAAATTTCTTCCGCTGAGCTCACTTATTTTTCATACAATTATTTTAGTTCTGTTATATATTGAACTGGCAAATAAAAGTAAATTTTTTTTGTTTTGCTTAAAAATATTTTCTTTTAAATTTTTAGAGTAAATAAAAATGTACATTATACGAGAACCATACAACTTCAATACTATCACGATAGCATCGTCGATATATCGATAGTTTTTCTAATTTTCGATAGTCTTGGAGTGATATATCGATAACATTTTTTAAACTATCAAAAACTTTGGATAGTGACACTATCGATAGTTTTCCACCTCTAGGGCATGGATCACAAACACAAAATTTAATAAATAAAAAATTTAAAATTACAAACTAAAAAAAAATAGGCCCTAATTCTGTTCGACGATTCTGCCGTCTTGTCTATGGACAGAAAAAAGCAGCAGTTATGATTCTATCAAACAATAATTGTTTATTGTCTATGCTAGAAGGTTCGTGTACTTGCTTCATGATTTTGTTCCAAACATTATTTCCAACACATATATTTTCACATATTTTTCAAACTATTGTATAATACTTTAATTTAATTTTTATGTTTCAAAAACATTGCAATAATATTTTTATTTTTCATTATCAGAGACAACAACTATTTTTGAAGAAAATAGTTTCCTGAATTCAAACACAAGAACTCAAAAGTATTTCCAAACAAAACCGTCCTAAGACTTCTTACTTAATTAGGGCTTTAATCAGCCCAATCATGAATAACAATTCCGTGCGAGTTTTTTCACTTTTCCCTTTTCTCCAATTATGAATTTGTTTTTTCCCCTTTTTTTACCAAATGCGAAAAACACAAATAATGCCCAAATAAATCATTTATAAACTTATTTTTGCATATTTTTTCAAGTTGGTGAATTTTAATAATTTTTTTACTCTCTCACTCAAAAAAAAGGGAGAAAAAAAATGTCAACAAACAAGCAAAACAACGAGCTCCGTAATGCGGTGATGCCACGTATTACTCTTTTTTGTTCCCAAAGAATTTATGATTGGAGGAATGTTTTCTCGAAAAAATTATTTTCCGTGAGAAAGAAATTCCAAGGGATAATTCATGATTGAGCTGCTTATCACAGCCGGCTAAATTATTCTTTAAATCGTCGTTATTAAACTAATATTATATTAAAAATTATTTAAAGACTTATGATGTATGTATCTATATAAAAAATTATATCTCTATAGAGATATTAAAATTAATATCTATTTATATTCACATACAATAAAGTGAATTTTTATAGACATATCGAGCTTCTTCCCACAGTCGTAGGGAAGCCATTCTGGGAGTTGAGCATTGCCCTCAAAAATTGCTTTTGCCACCGCCTTTCCCCACCAGAACTTTAAACCTGCAAGCCTCTATCTACTTCAAGTGGAAGATATTGCCATACTGTTTCAAATCTTCGGGAATATCAAATTGAGTAAAAGAAGCATCATACAATTACATATATTCCTCGACTTGCGGCATTGATTATCAAAATCACGATTGAAAACTAAAGTGCAAATTTGGATTGCAGTAATAATTATAACTATTAAATTAAATAAATAATTATTTATTCTTATAATTTTTTTTTTAAATTATCTTATCTGTTATGCCTGAATTTCGAATTTAAATTACATCTATCGAAATTCGATTCCATTCAAAAAAAAGTACATGACATCAATTGCTATAACCACTAGTGGGGATTCTCATCCGTCATTAGCACTTTGTACCGTTATGAAACTGCGTTTAAATAACTGAAAATAAGTTACTGGAAAAATAAACACTTTGAGCTGTTTGCTCATTAAGAACAATCTCGTTATTTATATGACTATATTTAAATAACTTTTTCAAGCATTTTAAAATGTTGTCTGAACTGTTGTAAATATTAAAATTATTTTTAAATTTATGTCTCATATCATCCAACACTTTGTACTCGTAGTTGCTATTTTTCGAATTGCATCTTGTTTTTTCTTCATAATGCTCATCTGATTTCATTCACTTTTACTTCGCTCGATGTGCTTATAATATTTTTTTTTGTTGGCTTGACATTACATTAATCTTCTTTCGTTATATTTTTTGCTATTGTGCGACAATTTCCCCCTTCTTTATTAGGCTTTCTGATCTGAACTGCCACAGTATCTAAGCGTATTTCCTACAATCTAGAAGGAGTAAAGACGAATAAGATATGTATGCATGTAGTAATCAAAGTGATTTTTTTGTCATTAAATAATGATGCACTTACATGCATATGCAAAATTTAGGGTTTTCCAATAAGGTCGGGCTGTTGTAGAAAAATATAAAGTTTTTTAAAAATTTCTGCTGGAAATATTCAACTGAATTGAAATATTGGCATATGAGCTCAGAAGGCGTGGTTGCATACCTTCATATGGGCACAAAAAAGTTAAACGTTGATCTATCGGACTATCTCGTCAGCGTCGTTTTCGTTGATTTCACGCAATCTTCAAAATCCGCACTTAACATTAGCTTTTTCTTTTCATATATATAATTTAGATTTACATGTACCTGAATAAAACAAAAGACGAAAGAAGGGAAGACATACATATGCATATATCGCTCATTTATCAACTTCAGAATTAAAACTAGTTGGCCAGAAAATGAGTTTAAAGTTTTCAACTTTTTGGAAAACGAACATTTTATTTTTTTTCATTTTATTTTTCTTTTTGAGTTAACTAACGGCCTGTCCCACGATGTCACCAGAAATCGTTCGATCGAATACTTATATTGAAAACGAAAACAAATTTTCTAATTTTATTGTTGTTTGCAATACAAGTTGTTGATCGAACGATTTCTGGTGACATCGTGGGACAGGCCGTAAATATTTGTATGCAATTTTTTCAAAATACTCATATGAATAACGATATGTGGATTAACTCTGCAGCATCAACTGAGTTGAGTTATGATATTGTTTTAGTAAATGGATGATGTTTACATCTCACTCGCAGACTGACAAAATCTATTCACTTTTAAGGGAAAGCCCTTTATATGCATTCATCTATAGATAAGTATGTATGTATGTATTCACACGAATGTGTAACTTCGAAAAGGGCATATGTCTGAATATTTAAAGTTTTCAGGAAATGAAAAAAACTAATTATTTTCTAATGAAGTATAATATTTAAAAAAATTATATACGGATTATAATTTGGGGGCCAATTAGCAATCGAAAGTTACAAAAATATTTTGATATTAACGTTATTATCAGGAAAACAAGAAATTTATCCGTTTCAGAACTTTTTTAGGATTTTTGGCATCGATTCGTTAGTGCATATTTTTGCATATTTTACTCTTTAAAGCAGGTTTTTGCATATGTCAGTCTAACACGCATATTTTCGAATTCTTAGAGCATAATTTGCGTTTTAGGGCATATTTTGATACTTTATATTTTTCTTAACTAACTTGGCGTAACCGTTCTTTTAACAGGACACTCCACTACGAAAAAATATATAAATTTTTTACCTAGAAACTTAATAAAATTTTATTTTCAAAATAAAAATATAAGTTCTAAAGATTTTGGGGCGCATATAGTATTAATGCTTACAAGTTAAGGGGTTGGTAAAAATTATTACTTTTGTTTTTCGCCATCTAATTCTCTGTTCCAATGTACCATATAGTGTATACATTTTTCTTATATATTACTCAGTTTTACGGAACTTTCAATACGAATTCAGTTTTGCTATTTGTGACGGACTCTGCCCCGAGTATCTTATTTTAAATGCAAATATTCTTGAATTTTTGGAATAGAAATATATTTTTATTTACAAATAAACCAATTTATTTTATTTTTATTAGCATAGTCTTTTACTTTTTTAGAGCATATTTCTGCTTTCCCTGGTTATTGTATATGATTGTTTATAAATTTTAATTTAATTAGATGTGCCCTTTTCGAAATTTAGGGTATTAAATATACACAACTTTAAGAAAAAAACCATATAATTGTCCTGAAATTTTTATTTTAGGTATCAAAAATAAAAGATAATCAATAGACTTTTATTAAAAATCTTCTTCAGGAAGATCCCTTTCATTTGTAGTTGGTCATTGCAATATTTAATTATAAGACTTTGTAAATTCTGCCGGTATATATTGTTTTAGTTTCACAATATCTGCAATTTTCAGGTAATTGGTAGGTACTTTGGCGCTATAAGCTCGATCAGGTTGGGTTGGTAAGTTACTGGGAATACCTTACCCCATGGAAGTAACAAAGGTTTCCTTAGATATATCATTTTCTACTAATATTTTGCGATAACTTCCCCCCGTTTTTTTTTTTTGATAAAAAACAAACTCATCATAAGTCGATACTTGAAAATTTACGTTTTGGTTTCAGTTAAATTTTTTCAATAACTTCTTACAGATAAAGGTTTTCCTATGTATTTAATCTTACAACGCTAAATTTCTTAGTATTACTGGACTGTGAACACACCCAGAAGTAAATTAAAAGAAAAGTGGTGCTGCGCTGCGTTTTTACGTACTATGTGCTTAAACAACTCTAAGAGATGTACCCTTTTCGAAATTATTTCTATACATGCCATGATTTCGACAGGAATGTTCCCTTTTCAAGCATAGTAGGTGCAGGGAAGCTATTCGAACTCATTGATATAAAAAAACGGATTTGTTAAAATATGCGAGATGTGCCCTTTTCGAAATTGCATATTCAATTCTAAATGTAGTATGTGCGCATTTTTACGCAATTACAATAAGCTGTAATTAGAGGTTCCCTTAAAAAACCTTTTGAATGAAATAATTAATGCATGTAATTCTAAAATTTCGTTTAATTTTATTTTTATTATAGATGTAGTCAAGTCTTACTTTTAGATGTACATATGTAAATTGTATTTGGTTACGCGAGGCGGGTAGGTATTAAGCTCTCTAGGAGAAACTTAGGGACAGTTTTGAATATTCTTGTGCATTTCGCCTAACTTTTACCTAGTTTTGAACCCGATGAGGACCCATTTACCACCATTCCACCACCATAATTTTTAGGCTAATGCATTTTTTTCTAAACTTTACAAAACTAGTTTTTTTCGCGTATCGAAATCAAAGAACGTAGATTTATAAACCAAATTCGACGTAGTATGACGGAAATTCGTTCCAAATGAAAGCAAACACGGCACAGTGTACCAAATGCTGAATCTAAAAAGAGCCTAGACATGTAAAATTTGGAAATCTATTAGAAATTTGAAGTATCCAGTGTCGTATTTCGTTACTTGATATTTTGTTACATTGTTATATTACATTAATTTAATTTAATTTAATTTAATTTAATTTAATTTAATTTAATTTAATTTAATTTAATTTAATTTAATTTAATTTAATTTAATTTAATTTAATTTAATTTAATTTAATTTAATTTAATTTAATTTAATTTAATTTAATTTAATTTAATTTAATTTAATTTAATTTAATTTAATTTAATTTAATTTAATTTAATTTAATTTAATTTAATTTAATTTAATTTAATTTAATTTAATTTAATTTAATTTAATTTAATTTAATTTAATTTAATTTAATTTAATTTAATTTAATTTAATTTAATTTAATTTAATTTAATTTAATTTAATTTAATTTAATTTAATTTAATTTAATTTAATTTAATTTAATTTAATTTAATTTAATTTAATTTAATTTAATTTAATTTAATTTAATTTAATTTAATTTAATTTAATTTAATTTAATTTAATTTAATTTAATTTAATTTAATTTAATTTAATTTAATTTAATTTAATTTAATTTAATTTAATTTAATTTAATTTAATTTAATTTAATTTAATTTAATTTAATTTAATTTAATTTAATTTAATTTAATTTAATTTAATTTAATTTAATTTAATTTAATTTAATTTAATTTCATTTAATTTAATTTAATTTAATTTAATTTAATTTAATTTAATTTAATTTAATTTAATTTAATTTAATTTAATTTAATTTAATTTAATTTAATTTAATTTAATTTAATTTAATTTAATTTAATTTAATTTAATTTAATTTAATTTAATTTAATTTAATTTAATTTAATTTAATTTAATTTAATTTAATTTAATTTAATTTAATTTAATTTAATTTTATTTTAATTTTATTTTGTGGACATTAAATTAGCGTTTTTTATCGGTTCGAAGGGTCATCCTAACTTTCATTTAGCTTTTATTTAATGGCAGAACTGTTTTCCTTAAGATGTCTATTTTTGCAGGCATTTATCCAAAAATACAGTTTTTTAGCGTTTAATGCAACGCAACTGTCATTCGATGAAGTAATATAAATAGCTCAAAGAGAATTCTTGTAATTTTAATTTTACTTATTTTTGAATGGATTTTGGTTGCTACGTTTTATTGAAAAGAAAAAAAATTAAATAATAAACGTTTAGTTAGTAAAATAAATTTAATTTTAGAAATTTTGTTTATTTTTTATTTAAAATATCATTAATATACAAATTCTATTACATTTTTGTTCTTCCCTTTGACAATTGTTGCCGCACCCCTGCTGCTTCTGTCCACAGTCAAATAGTACGAACAGTCAATGGGTACGAACAATTCACATTGACAGGCCAAAAGAGAGAACGTTAAAAGTAAAGAAGCAGCAAATCAATCGTACTTGACATGAAATATGTGTTTTGAATGACAGATAATAAGAAAAGAACAATAACAACAAAACATGCAACACTAAATATAAATAAAGAAATGCAACAAATGATGTTGTAACCACAAAGGATTGCAAGAATAAGGGATCAAGTGCATAATGAAACATTAATACTACTACAATACCTGAGAAGGATGCCAGATGTATTAACTCTTATTGCACTTTTTGCCGAAATTAACATGTAACTTGTTCAGTACAATATTAATTGTTTCTTAAAAATGCATTAAAATTGATTATTTAGGTGTTTGGCTGGATTCTATGCTATTGGTAATGCGCATATGATTATCAATTCTAGAGTTAGGCATTGTTGTTCCTTTTGCGGATTGTTGTTTTTTGTTCCCAACAACAAAAACCTGGTTCTTTTTGTTCTTTTCGTACAGTTTTTCTTTTCGATCAGTTGTTCAGTGAACAACAGAATCGTTTTGCAAGCCAAATTATATATGATAATTATTAAAGAACAAATAACACCAAATTTAATTGTAAATATTCAGACAAACATGTAGTTGAACGGAACAACTAGCTGTTTTCGATGGCCACTAAACCTTCATCACCTGCGTTCTTTTGTATTTCGTGCATTGTGTGTGGTGTTAGTTGATGTAGATTTCTGCTTTTTTTTTCTCTACGTTTTTTGACGAAAATCGATTGTCTGCGATCGTAACTAATCGATTTTTGTCATAAAATTAAGCTTTAAATTATGTTGCTAAAGCTTTTTTGGCGCTTATGGCCCGCATTAATACGGAAACATTTCTTATTTTAATAAGTATTCTTGTACTATGTTAATTTTGGAAAACTTAGTACGATTTGGGACTGACCGATGTGCAATTGCTTTCCGTGAGCACCTGCCTTTACGGCCTTATCTCACGGTTGCCAAAGCACCGGGTACAGGTAAGAGGCCAGACCAACGCCCGCATGTACCCTTTTCATAATTTACCTATGCCCACTCCTCAAAGGCACACAGGTTGCAATCTTTGTATATAGTTATCCCTGTACTATATTCAAGTACCTTGCTTAGGCTGATGACAGAGTGACCGCTAGAAGCGAAGCGAAGATAGAAGCGATACTAGTTTGTGCTATATCATGCTATAAGATGTCAGAATGAACGTTTTATTGAACAAGGCGATTTCTATTGTTTACATTAATTTGTTAGTCATTTTTTTAGGAAAGATGGATTCGGACGATGAGTTTTTCATGTCAATTAATACTTTCAATACATTTTTTTTTTGTTTAATTGAATTATATTTAATTTGGTTTTAACACACAAAAGTTTATTAAATAATCACAATTTCACAAAGAAAAGGCATGCACAAAAAGGAAAACATAAAAATGCCATGACAGAAAAATTAGAACAAAAGAGAAGAAGCTACAACGTGCTACAAACCATTACACAACCTGCTTTGTAGCATAAACTCGCATGTAGTTTCGCTCGCACTGTGACATCTTTTGAGCGATCACATAAGAAACCACAGGCGGTGGTTTGTAGCGCATTGTAGCACCATCTTATATTATAGCTTCTAGCGGCCACTCTGTCATCAGCCTTAGGTACTTTGAGCTTTCTAAACTCTGCTGCTATGTCGAAGTCATGTCTGCTGCTATGGCAGCTTCTCTTGAATGGCAACTGCACCTAGAATAGTGTCTGGGTGACCGCGTCACGCCAATCACTAGCATTGATTTAACACTGGGAAGCCAAGACTATTCTCCCAGCGATTTTGGTAGCAACCACAGCCACCACGTTAATTCTCCTGCTTTCACGCTATAGCTTTGTGTATACACCAGTAGTGAGTTCCCCAAGAGAATTCCTCAACCATTGCCGGCACAGCTCAAGAAACCAGAAGTAGCCTCTGGTGAGACCTCAAAGTTCTACCACAAGAGCTTCACCTCTATCGTCTTTTCAACTCAGGGGCAGTTCTAGGTAACGCTGCACCTAACTGACATCAACAGGACCTGTCTTTCTTTTATACAAATGTGCACATCCTTTCCTCTGTTTCCAGAGATCGGGCAGTAACACATAAGTTCTATGGGTAATGTACCAAAGGTACGTCAGTGCAAAAAGCCATATTACCCTAGCTGGGGCCCCGGGATTGCCACATCCGTAGTCAAAAAAAGACTCCTCTGGGGTTATTTGGGACTGACAAATGTTCGGTTATGGTAGGGAAAAGTAACGGTGTGCAATGAATTATTGTGACGATTTATTAAAAGAAACTATTTTCTTTGCAACAGCTGATGTCGTAAATTTTTTATAAATTTGTTTTCATTATTAAATGTTTAGTAAAAATGCAATGTTAAAACTTATGTTCTTAAAATAATCAGTCTTATCATGAATACTATTTCACATGAAAATTTCCAAACGTGTAAATAATTGGTATCAAAAAACTTTATAAGATTGCTACATAATTTGACAATTTATGAAGAAAATCGTTCAAAAAGATTTGTGTGCTGGAACAAGTGGAAATATGTATGCTTTTAATTTTATTCGAATTGATGATACAAAAATAAAATTTATGAGAACGAAAAATTTAATTCGAAAATTTTCACATGTGGAATTCATGATAAGGCTGAATAAATGAAAAGAATGCCGAAATGCAATCTGAAGATGTAAGAGTATATTCAATTTTTAGGAAATCTTTGGACAAAAAATATATTGATGATCTCTATGTTAATATTCATTGTACATATGTAGAATGATATATTTTTTGGAATCATGTTTTGTTCAGTTATGTTAAAGAATAGCTGAGCCTGCTAAACGTTGCCTTGCCCTAAATTATTGTATTTTCATTATAAGTTTGTTTTATACATTAATAATACTCCAGAAATACTGGAGGCGGAATGTATGGTTCACGTTAAAATAGCTTTGTTTTTCTTTTGAGTAAACTATTTTTCTAAAATGATATTTAATATTTTCTGAGTATAGGAGGCTTAGCGCCCGTGGACCCTATTTTATTTACATTTTTTTTTAAATCAGACCTAATTTTAGAACTTTTTTTGTGATATTCATGGAATTTTCTTATTATACGAAATAATGTATCATTCAAAAACTATAATATACTACACGAACATCAAGTGCCATCATTTAGGTTAGGTAAGGTAAGGTTAGCAGGCTGCTGGTAAGGAAGGGTCAGATTTAGAGTCCAACTCACTTGGGTCCAATACAATGATCCCTTTATGATACCTGTGAGTTGAAGAGAAGATAGTCAGATATGGTGATAGAGAAGGGAAAGTGATATAGTAGACAGGTCATGAAGTAAGATATAGAGGAAAGCTTCATTCTTTTTACAACTATGCTTTTTTGCACGCTTTTTTTAATAATTCAGTGTTGCAGCGTCTTCTGGTGTCAAATGAGATGTATTAAATTTTGAAGCTGAGTTTAGTAGCCATTTTATTGGTTATTTTACCTCGTCGATGATTCTGCTGTACAACGAAGGAGGGCCCTCTGATTTTACATTAGGATTAGTAGTATCTGCTGAAGTCAGCATAGTTCAGCGACCAGTGCCTTATGCCTGAATAAGTAGAACCTTTCCCACAACAACTGATACAAAAGACACTAATGCACATCAGAAAAATGTCGGAGACCGGTCTCGTACCCAGGATTTTTGGTTTTGTATTCAACGTGCTAACTACTTCAACCAACGCCACCCTCAAGTGCCAACATTTAAATAAACTATATAAAAAGTGGTTTGTCACCATTCAAGTTATTTTGGCACTATTTAGAAACAGATATGCCACGAAATCAAGATTTCCAATTCCCACCACTGCTTTATATACTCAACTTTTATGCAAATGGAATATGTGAATTGTTTTGATTCATCGTATTTCAATTTGCTGAAAAGTATTTTTTGTACTGAGAGCTCAATTTTACCATCTCTAAATTTGCAACAGTCGTTTGTTCTTTACTAATTATGCACATGCTAGATAATATGCTTATTTTTGTTCTACTTTCTGGTTTGTTACTATTAAGTATATTAATTTAATTTTTGCCACAGACCCATATAACTTTGTTCATTTTTGTTGGAATCGAAATGTATAAACTAATTTTGCTGAACAATTATTTGGTTTTCAGAAACGGTAAAACTATTAGATAAGCTAATAATGGACACACACAAAATGCGAGTTCTTCTGTTTCATCTACATGTGCGTATTCCGTTATGATATAATTTAACAAATAATTTTGTTGAGTAATTTAAGTGACTAGAAAAATTTTAATTTGTTATATCAATAATGAATTTTTTGAGTTTTTACGCCATGTATAACATAAAATTTGGTTAGTTCAGTTTAATGAGAAAAATTTCCATGTTTGTTATATCAACAACTTAATTTTTTATATTAACTAAATATATATTTCTATTTAAATTAACTATTAACAATCTGTTTTGCTGGTTGAATTTTTATGATATTTTTTCTGTGCATAATAATTGGCATGAGATGGAGATTGTTACCCAATTTTCGTACACCAGCTTCAGTGTAGGACAACAGTACGTCATGAATATATGTTATAATATAATATTATAGATTCTTTATAAAGACTGCTATACATATATCTTTTAAACAAATATTTGACATTTAAAACGATCTTTTATTTAAAAGTTTATATTTATTTTATATTTTTCAACTTTTTAAAAAAAATTATCACCACTGGCAACACTATTACACTTCACAAGCAATTTTTCTTTAAATTAACATTGCTCCTGAAGGTATGTTTTAAAATTCGGTTGAGTGTATGTCTATGAAGCTGTTAAGTTTATCTGTACTTCTTGTTCGTATGATTACACTAATACACTCATACATAGCTCACACTGATTTGATAATGCTTTACGATCTAACTCAAAATTTGTGATTGTATTGTGAAAAATATTTTTACACCATAGCGTATAGATGTTTACACATCAAAAAGAGATATTTGTATATCCGTCTTCGTGTCTCTTACAGCTGAGGAAACCGGGACTAAATCCCGTTTCACACGTTTCAACTTTTGTTGCTCAACTCGTAATTCAGCTTTTTCTCTTTTTTTCCTTACAGTTGAATTACAAGTGGAGCAAGAAAAGTTGAGAAGTGTGAAATGGGACTTAGTTGCTGCTGCAGATGTGCAAGTATTTTCACTTAAGTTCCTCGTATGTATGTACTCGTATATATTTTCATATCTTGAAATAAACAAATTCTTTTCAATGCTCGCAATATCTAAATACTTGTTTGAGGGTTTCCTAGAGATGATTTTTCCACAACAACAAGTAGAGCAAACAAATAAGATGTGAAAAAAGAAGAAATCGCCCTCACTGTCGAGCACAACGATAACAACAAATAGAAAAAGCCAAAAGAATACAGCGCAAGCATCTTAAACAAGAGATCCATCCCATGATATTTTCAGTTATTGTCACACATTCGTTAGAGACACTTCAGTGCGTTGCACAAGCATTTTGAAATTCACGCTCAAAAATATGTGTAATTTTTCGAAAAAAGAAATATATGTTGCGTCGTGAAATTTTTGATATATTTTTTTTATTATTTATTGTATTTCCTTAAATCGTTTTAGAAATAAAAAAATTTTTATATACAAAAATAAAACAGCGAGCGCGTGGATATAATTGTGCTGTGGTGTTTACGACATCATGTCGCGTAGCCAACTTGTGTATGAAATTTCGGTTTGTTGTTGTATGTACGAGTAGTTATTACATACATACATATGTATGTACGTCATTTAACGAGAAAATTTTGTCGCAGTTATTGTTGCTGGTAAATTATTCTTAATATTTTTTAGTGTCTTTGGTCTCAGTTCTTGTTGAGATAATAATAAAAATACTAGAGATGTGATTGAAGTGATTATAAACAAGTGACAACTTGAATAGATCTGTCCGTCCGTCTGTCTGAATGTCATCGTACCAGAGAGTACCTATCCAGTGCATTTAAATTTAATAAAAAGAAATTGAATTAAAAGAAAAAGTTTATCGCAAAGTCTTTTATATAAATAAACGAAAAGAAGAAAAAAATAAAATATAGTGATGAAAAATAATATAAAAAAAAAAATTGTTAAATTGGAAATATGCATAAGAAAAATATAACACTAAATTGTGATAATAAATTAAAAGGAGAAAAATTTAATTTTTTTTTAGAGATGCAGAGGCATAATACGTAAATAGATACAAATTTTATATATGAAAATTATGAAATATAGTACATACACATGTTTGAAAGTTGGGAGTAAAGCGAAAAAAGTCAAACCGAAAATTTGCTCGTGGTCTGGAAAACCAGAAATATGGAGCAAAATTTGTTTTGTGCGCATTTAAAATATGAAAATATGTTTAAAATATAAAAAGTCTGCCCTTAGACGGATTTTACACACGCAAAACTTTACTTTGCAAAGTCTTGAGTATGTGGGAGAGCAGTTGAAAGAGAACGGCAGCTCTTTCCCCTTCTCTCAGGAACTTGCAAAGTAAATTTTGCGTGTGTAAAAGCTGTCCTAAAGATCAAAGATGCAGTTTATTTTCTTTATAAATTTTGCAAAAACAGATAATAATTTGTAATTTAATTTCTCCAGAAAAAAATTAAAATATATTACATTAAGACTAAATCTTGCAAAAATATAAAATAATGAAAAACCCAGCTAAAAAAATTATATATGGTCCATATATTTTTAATATATGAATGTATATAACTATATATGAATATGTATGAATTCATGTATGGAAATATATGGGATTAAACATGGCAAAACTATTATATATGAACTAATATATGGACTAATATATGAAATGTATTATAACATATGACCTCATATATGAAAATTTAATTATGAAGCTCTTCATATGTGGATCCATATATAAATAGAAGATTTTATACATGGAGCCATATAAGAATGTATGCATACATGATATCTCACATAATATCGTTTTTGCAATCAAAAAAGCTTGGAATTTTATCACTGCTGAATTGGAAATCCATTAGAAAATACATACGGTATGCAAAGTTTATATGCGTAAACTCAACGTTTAAAAAAGAAAAGCTTTTTGTTAAAAATAAAACCATTCTTGTATGATTTTATACATTGTGGCCCAATTTAATATATCAAATAATCAAAAGAATAATCCAGTCATTAATTTTATAGAAAATAACAAAATTCTCTAGATAAGAAACAAAGTTCATATTACTGTATTGAAAACTATTGTTAGAGGGATTATTTTTTCTTTTATAATTAATTGCATTAGTTTTTAATCTGATTTCTTAAGCTAGATGCTTTGTACGAATATGATTTATGTGTTTTTTAAATAATTGATTCACCTTTTGATGAATGAAATGACTTTTAGTTCGTTTTGAATTATTTGTCCAAACAAATGTTTCATTAAATACAACTTCTCTCTCAAATCTAAAAAATTTAATTTTAGTAATTTAATTTATTGCACAGCAGTGCGCTTTTGTGAATCAAGAGTGTATGAATATGAACTTTGCATACTGTGGAAGGAATTTACACATACATGTATGAAAATGTATGAATATATATAATCATATATGCCCATATACCCTCATTTTTTGGATCCGAACCATATATGGGATATCATATATGCTCCATACATATTTTTTTAGCTGGGAAGATAAGTACTTCTTCTATTAATTTCGGGGAAGTCGTTAGATAAATAAGTGCCAATGACTACTTTGTAGACCATTAAAAGTGTGATACACTTTACGAAATATTGCAAAGGATTTGCTGAGCGTATGACACGTACCAGCACCGAGCTTTTCAAACTTTATCTCTCCCGGCTCATTGTCATCCACACTTTGAACCAAAAATCATTGGCCAGGGTGCGGTAACGATCTTTTTTTTTTAAGGAACAAGGTCCAATGATGCCACCAGCTTGTAAGCCGCACCAAACGGTGTAGATTTACTGTGTTGTGGATTGGTTTCACGGCAATTTTTCGTATTAACTTGACGGAAAGCTTGATTAGTTGGACAAGTATATGCGCCATAAAAATTGCGAACTCGTCTACAAGCTGATGACTGATTTTCAAAGCATCAGTCCAGAGTATACTGATCATAACTGTCAAAAAGCTAGTGCGCTATGACTGTTCGTTTGGCAGTTAGCACTTTCGTAAGTTATATTGGCCTTAAAAACCCAAAACCTAAAATATACTGCAAAAACTAAAATATATATTAAAATATGTAAGCACTTGCAAATGAAGCTAAAATTTAATAAAAATAACGTATGTATGTATTGGAAACAAACATAAAATATAAAACATTCGGTAGAGGATGAAATACACAAAAATATGCCCTAATTAATTAAAAATGTACAAGAAATAAATCAAATACGTTTTTGAAAATTTAATACGCAAAAATAAATTGCAAAGGCTAAACATGCAAAAACCTATAAGCAGCTTATAAAAAAATTAATCCATTATACTTCCGAGACTGAAATATACCAAATTTGTATCTAAAGATTTCAATATGCAGAAATATACAGAAAAATCGAACTTGAAGACTACAATATTAAAAAAATATAATATAAGGGCTTAAATAAATATTGAAATTGATAAAAAGTGTGTTACGTTACACATAAAGAAATAAGCAATTTATTTTTCTGGTGTCTCTGCTCATTATTTTTGAAATTAGAAAATTTCCAAAAAAATAATAAATAAATTCAGTAAAGTGCGACTTTGACCCGAGCACGAAGGGTTCCGTACTGACACGAGTTATGTAATTGAATACGAACTTTAGCCAATATAAACAATAGTTTTGGCATTTTTTTCGTTTTTGGGTTTTTTCGGCTTTAAGCGTTTTTTTAGTTTGGGGGTTTTTTGAATTTATTGGCGCTTTCTGAGTTTTGGCACTTTTTTTTCACGTTTTGGCGATTTTTTTTTTGGTTTTTGAAGTTTTTTTAATTTTTGGCGATTTTTATTATTTTGGCGTTTTTTTATTTTGGAGATTTTTTTATTTTGGCGATTTTTTTATTTTGGCGATTTTTTCATATAGGTGATTTTTTTTTGTTTTGGCGATTTTCTTAGCTTTGGCACTTTTTTTCTCGTTTTGAGGATTTTTTTCGGTTTTTGGCGTTTATTTTAAATTTTGGCGATTCTTTCGTTTTGGCGATTTTTTTAAATTTGGCGATTTTTTTTGATTTGGCGATTTGTTTTCATTTTGGCGATTTTTTTTTTCACATTTTGGCGATTTTTTTCGGTTTTTGGCGTTTTTTTCATATTGGCGATTTTTTTCATTTAAACGATTTTTTCGAATTTGGCGATTTATTTTAGTGCTAGAATTTTTTTTTAATTTTGTCGATTTTTTTTAAATTTTTGGCTATTTTTTCAGGTTTTGTCGATTTGTTTCGGTTTGGCGATTTTATAATTTTCGGATTTCTTAGTTTTACCGTTTTTGAAAATTTCAAGAGTCTACCTCTTACGGTCTCCAAGATATAGCAAGTTGTCAAAATTACATAGACAAAATTGCATTAACAGATGGACCACCCTTTAATTTGAATTTTTTAATATTTTAATGTTAGTTTTTGTAGTCTATATAAAAACACACTAATTTTACAAATTTTAAGTGTCAATATACATATGTACATACAATTGTATGTATATTACATGAGATTTTAACATTTTTCGTCGCTCGTTTTGGAACACCCTTTAATTTCTAATTCTAATGTATTTGTTGTTCTAGTGGCCAAGGTTCTACATACTCTATCCAAATTTCAAGTCCGTAGCTCTTACGGTTCCTGAGAAAATACCGTGTGACGGACAGACGGACAGCGTAGCGAAAACAATAGGGTTCCTTTTTTCACCTTTGGTGTACGGAACCCTAATAAAAATGATCGTCATTGAATAATATTTGATAATGATACAAAACACAAATTTCTATAAAAAAATAAATTAATCTATTTAAATTTCATTTAGGATTTATGCATTTATTTATTTAATTTCTGTGGAAAAATATTCGTATTCCTATTCGTCTAAAATTTGGTGAATACGAATACATTCGTGTATGAAAATGGCCGAATATTCGACAATTCGAATATGCATACGAATATTCGTGCATCACTAGTAAGTACACATGTATATCGTTTAAAGACTTTTGAGTTTTTGACATGCCACAGAAAAGTGTGAAAAGGCCTTAATTGTTGATTTTTCACATGTTTTTTTTAAAATAAATTTTCATTAGTTGTTAATACATTCAGTTCATCGCATTAAAAGCAAAATTAAGTGTTTTTTATTTCGATAATTCGTAAAATGAGTTCGTTCCTCTTATTACGTACAAGGCATTTTTTTTAGGAAAAAAATTGGTTTCATTAAAAAAAACTATTTTACGGTATTAATGTTTGAGGTTGTATACGTTAGAGCTCGGGAAAAGTTTTTTCTACATAGTTTTTACAGTAAAGCTTGGTACTATGTTCACAATTTCGTGCGAAATGCTGTCAAACTACATATGAAAGTATTTGGTATGAAATATTTGCGAAATAAGTTCGCAAAAGTAGTACCATGTGCATAATTTTTATGTTATTTTAATTGTTTTTATTATAAGAAAATAAGTAAACAATATAAATATATAAAAACAAAAGAATCCAAAATAACGCACCAAGTCTAGTCTTCTTAACACCTTTTTTTTTAGCTCCAGCGCACATTGCTTTTTGTAAATATCTAAAATTTAAAAAAAAAATACATAAATAAATAAATTAAGCTTTTCAATTTCCTTTATTCACTATTGTCATTAATTAACTTTCTTAACACTTGTATACATTTTAATTTCACAGACCGAATGAATTATATATTTTACAAAAAAATGCGATGTCTTAAAATTTTTGGCATATGTACATTAGATGTTTCACTCTAACATATATGTTAGAGAGGAGCAACTATAATTGTTTAATATGTCGGTCATCACTACCAGTCAATTGACTGGCACTCTCAAATTCAATGGAAAATTATTGCCAGGGTATTAATGAAAAAATTTCATTTGTCTTAGTTTCAGTCATTCATGAGCACTGCTTTTTTATCACGGTGTTTTGACAATGTTGCATACTTTCAAGCAATAAAAGCGAGAAATTTATAAAAAAAACGCGTGCTGGGCTACATTTAGTACATGTCACATTTTTCACACGAAATAATCAATGTTACTCAATATTTTTCACAACTTCGAACAGTGTACCAGTTTAAAAGCATAACTTTGCCTTATATTATTACTACAGCCAGAGAAAAAACAGCATAAAATCAATAAAAACCATATTGAATTAATAAGAAACATTAACGAAAGTCTAGTTATGCTGAAATTTCTTATTTAAATATGGAAAATATTAATTTACAGTATTAATTCATTAATTTTATTTATTTTTAAGTATCTCAATATATATTTTCTATTATATTGAAAACTGTTGAATTAATTCTTATTTTTAAGTTGCAGCTTTTCTTTGATTGTGGGTTCTAACTTCTTTTAGGAAAGGGAAGACAGGTGGTGATGCAAGAGATAGGGGGAAGCTTTATTCTTTTACAATTCTGCTTTTTGCACGTTTTTCTTAAATAACGCAGTCTTGCAGCGCCTCTGGTGTTAAATTTGTTGAAGCTGCGTTTTAGTAGCCATTTTATTTTATTGGTTATTTTACTTTGCCAATGATTCTGCTAGACAACGAAGGAGGGCGCTCTGATGTTACATTAGGATTATTATCTGCTGAAGTCGATATAGTTCAGTGACCTTTGACTAGGCCTTCATTACTTGAGCTTCCCACAACAACTGATTCAAAGAGACACAGAAAAAAGTATTCACCAATTAATATTTTCAATTAAGAATTTAATTGTATTAATTAAATTTTTAATTGTATTAATCAATTTGAGTGGAAAAACTTAATTGATATTATCAAATTGTTTATAGGTGAAAATTTAATTAATTTTTTAATTGATGCTACAAATATTTTAATTAATATTACAAAATTTATTTATATTACTTTTTTGTGTGGACACTAGTGCACATCATAAAAATTTTGAGATTTTGTTATTTAATGACTGTTGGATATCGGGCTCGAACCCAGGATCTTCGGCTTTGTAGTCAAGGTGCTAAATACTTCAGCCCGCGCTGAGGCAGAAAAATAATAAAATTGTATTATATTTTTACTACATACATACATAAACGCCGAATATAAAATCAGTTTTTTTCTTAACCAGTTAATGCGATTGTGAATATGATTTGATTTGATGATCTTGAGTTAAAATCAAATTTTAATTTTATAAGATATATATAAATATTTAAAAACTTACAAAATCAAATTAATAAACTCATTTAAAAACCATTGTTATGGGCGCTGGACACGATCAAATAAAGCCGTCAATCGGTGGGTGAGTATCGTCTACTTGCCTCCCAGACACGAAAAAGTAAATTAACGCTTTATTAGCAAAAACTTGCAAGCAAATTTTATTAATATCAGAAACACGAATGGAAATCATGATACAATTGTACTTTTTCTGCACTATTTTAGATATTCTTTTTTGATAATAGGTCAGTTCATTTACTTTCCCAGCAGCAACCACCAACGAGAGAGTAAGGCAGAAATTTTCGAAATTTCAGATATGAAAAAGTAAATGAACGCTTTACTTGTAAAAACTTGCAAGAAAATTTTATTCATATCAGAACCATGGATGGAAATCATAATACAATTGTACTTTTGCTGATGTATTTTGTTTGATAATATTATACATTGCAATTTGTTTTAGAAATTGACATTTAATATGAAATTCATTACAAAGTTTTATGTATTTTTACTATTTCTTTGCATTTTTCATAATTTTTTAGTTTTATTTATTAACAAATACAAAAATATCACTTTCCATCTCTGATCATATATGAAAAACAAACAAAAGTCCTTGACAATAAAATTGAATTTATGTGGCTCAACGAAAGAAAAATAATACATTAAGAAAACATTTTTTTTATTAACAAAGAAATGCAAAATTTTTCAGATATTTTTAAAATAATTAATTTGACAACAAAACACACAACAGGATATTTCTTGTAAGTTAAAGTTTTACTAGTAATAATTTGTAAGATATTTTAGTCTCTCAATTTTCTCTCTCTTTCGACGCTCTCTCGTTGCAAACTTTTTGAGTTAATGAACAGCGTTGTCAACTTTTAAATTTCAAAAGGCACTGAAACCAGGAAAAAACGCGTAATTTATATGAAAAAGAACTAAATTTAGATTATTTTATTATATTAAAAAAATCTTACACATAAATATGTACATAAAAAATATAGAAATCGGTTGTTCCATGCATAAAATTTCAAATTTGAGGCATCCGATACACGTTTTAATCACGTTAAAATCAGTGATTTCTAAAGTCAACCTTTCGAAATTATTATAAAAAAAATTTTAGATTTTGGTTCGTCAACGAACAAACGAATCACCTGAGTTTAGTCAAATTGGCAGTAATTGACAATTGATTTTGAACTCGGGGTTAGTAGTTATTTTTTTTAAATCAACAGCTCCACATGATGTTTAAGGTTTTGCTAGTTTTCGTTTCCGATGTAGAATTGCTATTCGAATGCGAATTATTTCCTCCACAGATAACTGAATCCCTATTTTGGTTAGTGTATCTGCCATTTCTCTACCATCAATTCAAATATCTCCACGGACCCAAAAAAAATTTGTAGCTGTTTGAATTCGAAAATGCGTTTTTTCTGCATAATTTATATTAATAGTCAACCAGTATAAAATTCTTTTTCTTGTTTTTATTATTTGTTTTCCCTTCTTGTGTATTTTTGTTTGTTTTGCTTTTATTTACTTTTTAGTTCTAATTTAAAACTAAAAATTTCTAAAAATAATTCAAATGGCAATAAATACACATCTGATGAGCGTAATTTAAGTAAAATATCTCATCTTTTCTTTTATTTTTTTTTTAATTTGAACAGCAGAAGGCAAATAAATACATATATGGACATTTTCCAAAATATCTGGCAAGTTTCAAAATGGAAGATGTTGAATGAAAAGTGTGCAATATATTTTGTTTAATTATCATAATTATCAAAAATGTCAATTTTTTTTTTGCTTTTCTTTTAAAATTTTTGAAAGTAAATTGATGAACAGCTTCTAAATTGTTGAGCTTGCTTTTAAATTTTTAATAGATAATTATTATATTAAAATATAAAGTTAAAAACAGTGGATTCCAGCCATAGATTCGTAGGTACATATTGGTGATGCACGAATATTCGTATTCGTTTTCGAATTGTCGAATATTCGGCTATTTTCAAATTCGTCAAATTTAGGCGGATTTGAATACGTATGCATTCGTATTCGCCAAATTCAGTCGAATACAAATATAAATATTTTTCCAAAGAAATTAAATAAATAAATGCATAAATCCTAAATGAAATATAAATAAATGACTAAAAATTTTAGTTTGTGCAAATACATTAATTTTTTTATAGAAATTTGTGCTTTGTATCATTTTCAAATATTATTTAATGACGACGATCATTAAAATTTTGGGTACTTTTTATTAACTTTAAAGTACGCCAACAGGAGTGTGAAGTCCTTTTTTATAAGAATTTTTTAATATATCATATTGCATAAAATATTCGTATTCGTATTCGTATTCGCGAATATCGTTTCAAATATTCGTATTCGTATTCGCGAATATTGTTTGAGATATTCGTATTCGTATTCGCGAATATTAAAAATTGACATTCGTTACATCACTAGTACATATATACAAAAAGAATAGTCACACAAGTGCCCAGCAGAGGATAAAAAAATTCAGTAAAGTGTGACTATGACTCGCGCACGAAGGGTTCCGTATGAACACTAAATATGTAATACTATACGAAGCCTATATAATATGTAACGGGTGTTTTTTTTAGAGGTATAGAACTTCGAATTGAAATAAAACACAAGAAAATCGTTTTAATGTCCATCAATTTGGCTTTATTGGAAGGATAATTTTATGCCATTAATGTTTAAATATGATTTCGGGCATGTGGCCGCCGCGGCTGGCTCGAATAAAGCCAATTCTACAGGTCCAATTTTCAACCACTTTTTCGAGCATATGGGGCCGTATGTGGGCAATAACGCCACGAATGTTGGCTTCCAAGTCCCCTAACGTTTCTGGTTTGTTGGCGCAGACGAGAGACTTCACATATCCCCAAAGAAAATAATCCAATGGTGTCAAATCACACGATCTTGGTGGCCAATTGACAGGTCCATTCCGCGAAATTATGCGCTCATCGAATGTTTCTTTCAATAAATCGATTGTGACGTGCGCTGTGTGGCATGTAGCGCCGTCTTGTTGGAACCACAACTCATCCACGGTCTCCATTAACGGTAACTGACTCTCCAGCATTATTTCGGAAGAAGTATGGCCTAATGATTTCACCAGCCCATAGAGCACACCAAACAGTCAGTTTTTGTGGATGTAATGGCGTCTCAAGGGTCTCATATGGATTCTCTTCACTCCAAATGCGGAAATTTTGCTTGTTGACGTAGCCATTCAACCAAAAATGAGCCTCATCACTGAACAAAATTTTGCGATGAAAATCAGCATCGAGATCAACCTCATTTTCGGCCCATACACCAAAATCACGACGCATTGCTTGGTCTCGCGGCTTTAATTCTTGCACAAGCTAAATCTTGTAAGGTCGCAAGCCAAGATCTTTGCGCAAAATCTTCCATAAAGTTGATGGACAAAGCTCCAATTGCTGTGCACGGTGGCGAATCGATTCATTCAGGTCCTCTTCAACACTTTGCTCTACAGCGGCAATTGTTTCTTCGGTGCGCACTGTTCGACGTCTCTGCGGATGCCTATTATGACATAGAGTAAACGTAGAGCGAAAACGATCCATGGTTAACCGAATTAATTGCTCTGATGGACGATTATGTCGACCATAAAATGGACGGAGCTTGCGGTAAACTTCGCAAACTGAACCATTATTTTCGAAATAAATTTGCACGATTTGCAAGCGTTGTTCTTTTGTCAACCTGTTCATAATGAAATGGCAAACCAAACTAAATATTAATCCCTTGACAGCTGACAAAATGGCCGCCGGTTAAAAAAGTGATGCCAACTTAAAGTTCTATACCTCAATAAAAAACACCCATTATAATAAAAATATTGAAAAATTCATCACTTTTGCATTAAAAATTACCAAATAGATATTAATATACAAATATCATAAATAATTTTAATTTGTGTAAAAAAATAAATGTTAAGCAATGAGCTGCGTATACCACAATTGTAGTGATACCAAGCATTTCAGCAAATGTCGTGCCTTTCAAGTTTTTTCAATTTCCTGCAATTCCATATATGCGGCAGAAATGGATATAAACATGCAATATAAATGATGGTTTGCTACCAAAAAATCCTTTATGTTGTTCTGTTCACTTCCGTGAAGAGCATATTAATGTAAAAAATCATTGCATCCGCTTGAGCCCAAGTCCTTTAATTCCTCTTCAAAGGTAACGGCCATATTAAATGAACGCATTACATTATTGCTTTAAAGTAGTGTTGTCCACAGGTACACTTTCACATTCTGGAAGTTTACCCCGTATTTCGAAACGAAAGAAAATGCTTTCGAATTTGAGTGTTATTAATATTGTTCTACTAAACTAGCCATCATTTAATAAGTACTATTCCACGTGGTCTACTCTGTAACTGAAAATAAAAGAAAATGCAACTGATGTGGAATGTGTATTTATGTTAATATTATGCAAGGTTAGGAAGGGTGGTGCTAAAACACACGTCCAATCGTATGCCAAGTTGTTTTCATTCTGAACCAATAGTATGCAAACTCGAAAGTATTTTCGTTCCCTTGGAATGCAAAACTATGTAGTGGCGGATACCGGTAAATACTGTAGTCTTAGAAAAGAAACATTTTCAAAACTTCAGAAGAAGATGGATAATATGTATTTTCAAAATAGGTGTACAGATTTTGTGCTTCTTAACAGTTTTCGGTAATTTTAACCAATATTATGTTATGCTGCTTTTATTTCATTTCATTTCTTTTATTTATTCATTATGTACTCGTATACCTTGCCTATGGGCCATATTCGGTCACATCATACTACTGCTTTTAGCAAGTTTTTGCTCATTTTCGCGTTTCTTTTGTCGAATTGTTGATGTTTTCAAACATCGATGTTTTTAAGAATGATGTTGCATCCCTAGCCGTGCGGCTTTTTATTATCAGGTGAATTAAATAAAAAAATCAAACATTTGATTACATTTGTAGGTCATATTACACGCGAATTTCCAATTAATACAACGTTTAAAAAAATATGTATTAAAGTATAATTTCTAAACTCAAATTACACATATCAAAAAACATTCCTAAATAAAAGTTGCCATTATATGTGTGTGGCAACGTTTTCCTCTTTATTTACAAAAAAACAGTATTTAAATAATTTGGGTAAAAGTCATAATTAACTTTAAACGTCAAATGTGGTTTTACCTTTATATTATTGTATCCTGATATAAACATAAAAAGTATTAAATAAAATAAATAATACAACGGAACTCGATGTTTGAGATGGGCAACAGATCAGTAGATTTTTTTTAAAGAACTACCATCCATCTAAAACAATTTCATTTGTTTTTATTTATAAAAAAAATTAAAAATTCAACAAACCCCCGATTTAACCAGAAAAGATGTGATATCTTCTAAACATCTGGACAAATTTTCTTTAAACATAGCTAAAGACACTCTCGATGCGTCACCTTTCAAACAATAAAAATCAAAATCGGTTCAGCTGTTTGGTCTGTACGTGGACTCGTACGTGGTTAAAAACAAAAAAAAATGAGAATAACAATTTCAATATATTGCCTTATAATACATTAATCTATTTCACAAAACGTATTTATATGCAAAATTTGTTAGAAAACCCGCTTTTCACAATAAATTTTCACCAAAGTGAAAACAGCTGTTTTCTAAATGTAAGGTTGTAAATTTTTTCTTTTATTCTTGCCCGAGATCCCGCAAAAAAATCCCAGGAAATCGGGAAATCCTGGGACGGGAACTCCCGTAAACAACGCCTATTCCTGGGGCCTAATTCCTGCACTCGTGATCGGAATTGCATTCGAATAGAAATTAATTTCGATGGTTAGAAATTTTCCGATGATGTCACTCGCTACCAAGCGAATCAAGTTTTTGTTTTAGTGTTGGAAAAAGGCAAATATATTAATATATAAATTCATTTCACAACACTGAATAAATTGTAAGCAAAAGCATATTTTTGTATTTATGTATGTGTGCAAAAACATATGTATGTATGTACGTAAATACAAACGTATATGCAGAAAAAAGAAACGAATATACATAAATGTTATTTTTATTTTAATTTAATTAATAACTTAATAATAATAAATTAGTGTAAAGCTAGAGAATAGAGCACCAGCCACATTTTCAATTCTCGTATTGGTTGACTAGATGCAGTTAATTTGCTATTGAGATGCTCCCAGAGTTGATTAATTTTTTTATTTTCCCAGACAACTCTTAGGCAAAACATTGCCTAAGTCAAGTCAGTGTGTTTTGTTATATTTAAAGTCAACAAGAAATTCTTTAATTTGTATTTTTTATAAGTACATTTGTGCATTCATTCATTTATAAATAAATAAGTCTAATATTGAACGTACATTTTGGTTTTCATCACTTCTTCTATGTTAAACTTGATTTCGAATGCCATTTTGCTTGCGAGTAAAAACACGAACGGTTGCATTCGAATGTATGCACGTTACCGAATGCTATCATTAGAAATTTCGGTATGTGTTACTCGAAACCGAATGCGAAAATTCAAAAAGTTAGAAAACTTGCACATTCGAGCAATAACTCGCTCGCAATCGAATGCGGGAATTAGGCCCCTGATTTAACTTGAAGCATTTTCATTCAAAAATATTAATTTTTATCTCTTAATTCCAAAAATGACACAGCGAATGAGGCCGCAAAGTGTAAAATGAAAATGCTTTAAATCAATGCAACTACGAAAGAAGCATTAAAGCGGACACAGGTATCGGGTGAGCGTGACAGCCCGAAAACACAATTACATATCTTTCGGTTTTGTGACATCACTGCGTACTTTGTTTTCCTTTTTTATGCTTTTTGACAATTCCGCAAATTGGCTGATCACCCACAATGAACATATTTCAATTATTTCAAACGATCCAAAATACTGTGAACAAACGCCCAAATTTTTGAAGAAAGTCTTTGGGCGATTTTTCTTTAGGCTGCTTATATGTATGTATTTGTTACTTTCTTGCTGCTGTGGAAACACACTGCTCGGCAATTATTAAAACTATGTACTTCCATTAAAAATTTACACTTGAGGCAAATTAATCAATTATCTTTAACATAATTTTCTAGGTGAAAATTGAATTTAAGCTATAGACTAAAAAAAAACACTATTCATTCAGCTGCTGTTGGTTGGTGGTGCTGGTGATGATGATGAAAAATAATGATACTGATGTAAAATACATCATACAAGTACCTAAAAGCATGTTGTGTACATACATATGTATGTACATACAAATGTGTATGAAGACTTTCTTGTGTTTCAGGTCATACAAGCACACATAAATATTTACAACTACTGACAGACAGCTACAATAATCACTGACATACACTGCACAACTGTTTTGTGCCATAATGTTGACGACGATATGTGTTTTGGCCTTTTTTTTAAGGCGCAGAAATCTTGTCTCGATAATAGGAAACGCAATAAATTCAATTAGAAAACTACATTACGGGATATATTCCATAAAATTGCTGAAAGGATACACTTAACTGTGTATAAAGCCAGATACATTTGCAATTGCACACACTAAGTGCCAGCGACCGACACCAAAGTCTAAAGGAAATATTTGAATAAACGCCGACATCCGGCAAATTGAGGGTTTAGAAATATTCAAGAAAAAAAAAAGAATTGTAAATATTTCCAAAAAAAAAAAACATTTCTTATAAATTTTTGTTGTATATTTTTTTAAGAAAACACTTTGAAGTTAATACAACATAAATTTGTTTAAAAAAAATATTTAAAATAATATAAAGCAACTCCTTTCACATATTCTTTTCTTTTTCGTAAACAAACATATTTAAATTAATAAGCATGAAAGCAATTCTCTTTAGTAACAATACAGAGATATAGATATTTTAGATAAATTTTTAGCTCTTTTAAATCTTTAATTAAAAAGGAAAAATATCGGATGCTCTTCACTCATATTTGCCAGAGTTTGTCTTTAGTTCAAATGCACACACATATACACACATTTTTTTTCGCATAAAAAAGCCGAAAATGAAAATTGTTAACGAAAGGAAATTTCATTTTCATTTAACAGCAGATTTCTCGTACACATTTACGTCCATAATTTCAAACAGCGTAACTTGCGAAAGTACGGACAGACGGAAGGACATGCGGGCAGTGTATTAAATAGACCCGTTTTAGTAAGTGAGTGTGTTTTTTTGGCTTCAACAGCTAAAATATTAACGTAAATTTTGTTCTACTCTCGGCTTGATGACATGCGCTGGTTGCATCATTTTACTTCTTTTTTAACCTTCAAAAGGAATTTCATTAAACTTAATTCAATGGCAGAGTTGTATTTGGCGAAGTAATCTAAATAACAATGATAAGCTTGCAATTTAAATTCTATGGCAATAAGGAATAAATTCAGTGAAGTGCGACTTTGACCCGCGCACGAAGGTTTCCGTACGGGCACGAGATATGTAATTCAATACGAACAATATAAACTATAGTTTTGGCATTTTTTTCGTTTTTGGGTTTTTCCGGTTTTAAGCGTTTTTTTTTAGTTTGGGTTTTTTTAATTTATTGGCGTTTTCTGAGTTTTGACACTTTTTTTCACGTTTTGGCGATTTTTTTTGGTTTTTGAAGTTTTTTTTTATTTTGGCTATTTCTTTATTTTGGCGATTTTTTTTTAATTTTTGGGGTTTTTTTCATATAGGTGATTTTTTTTTGGTTTTGGCGATTTTTTTTTAATTTTGGCACTTTTTTTCGTTTTGAGGAACTTTTTTTTCGGTTTTTGGCGTTTATTTTAAATTTTGACGATTTTGTTCGTTTTCGCGATTTTTTTAAATTTGCGATTTTTTTTTAAATTTCGGCGATTTTTTTTAATTTCGGCGATTTTTGTTTTCACATAAACAATTATTTTGGTTTTGGCGCATTTTTCGCATTTTTCGCATTTTGGCGATTTTTTTCGGGTTTTGGCGTTTTCATATTTGGCGATTTATTTTAGTGCTAGATTTTTTTTAATTTTGTTTTTGAAAATTTCAAGAGTTTACAATGTATTATATATACGGTCTCCAAGATATAGCAAGTTGTCAAAATTACATAGTCAAAATTGCATTAACTGATGGATCACCCTTTAATTAAAATATTTTTTAATATTTTAATGTTAATTGTTGTAGTCTATACAAAAATACACTAATTTTACAAATTTCAAGTGTCAATATACATATGTACATACAATTGTATGTATATTACATGGGATTTTAAAATTTTTCGTAGCTCGTTTTGGAGCACCCTTTAATTTTTAATTCTCATTTATTTGTTGTTGTAGTGGCCAAGGTTCTACATACTCTGTCCAAATTTCAGGTCCGTAGCTCTTACGGTTCCTGAGAAAATACCGTGTGACGGACAGACGGACAGCGTAGCGAAAACAATAGGATTCCTTTTTTCACCTTTGGTGTACGGAACCCTAAAAAGTACTATATCTTACTATTTTGCAGCAGAGCACTTTTAAACGTTTAAGTCGATTTTCAGAAATTTATTTCTTTTACAGTTAAATTGGGAAATTTTCTGCTAACCTTAATTTTTTTAAACTAAAATCGTTCTATACACTGTAAGTAATACATTCAAGTTAAAATATACCAAAGTATAAGCTAAATTAATCAACGAGGGCGGATCAATAAGTCCGTGATTTTGCGAACTTCTCACGTACACTCAAAAAAAAAAATGAACTAAAACTTTGGAAAATTTTCTAAATTTGAATAAAAAAAGTTGTCGTATGGCGCCAAAGCTGTTTTTTACTTGAAACCAGAGGGCAAATTACGGCATTCGATTCGTTTCGAAATTTGAAAATATTTCCATATAAATTTTATTGAAATATTTCGTAATTTCGTTCGTTAACGAGTGCCGTAATTTGCGCCCAGTAAATTATTTACTAAATTTCTACTTCATTAATGAACTAGTTTACAGTAATTATATTTTCATATTTAAGTAAAATTTTCCTAAAATTAAGTAAAATTTTCCAATCAAATTCAGAGATTTGAAAAAAAATTTTTTCGTCTTTGATCTCAAATTTAGTAAGTAAGTTTTCCGATTTGTTGTCTTTAATTCTGGTACTTATTTTTATTTTCAGTTAAATTCTATACCAAATGATATGTTATTTATTATATCTTCATATTATATTTTTAATTATAATTCACCATACATACATATAAATTCCTTGAGAGGAGACAAGTATTGAACCAGCAACCTTCTGATTGATAGGCAAGCACTCTAAACAATTGCCTAACAAGGCAGTCTAAATAAGCATTGAAATAATTGGGTTTTAAAATTTTATTTTATTTACAAAAAAATAAATTTCAAGTTCAAATATTCCTCGAAAATATGAAAAACTTACTTAGATTTTTTGCTTAATGCAAACAAAATATATATTCTATAATTTAAAGAAAAAATACTTAAAACTGGTAAATATTTTTCTAAAATTTAGAATAACTTTTTATATCTTTCAAGTAAGTCAAATTTCATGAACTAATCAGGAGTAATTCATTTCCTTTCAAAGTTTATTTTTTGATTTAAGACGAAATTTACTAGTCCTTAATATAAAATTTCCTTCAGTTTATAACGATTTTCCTACTGTTAGTAAATATTTTCTTTAGTCAGTAAACATTTCCTGAAATGTGAGAAATTTATTGTGTATTTTTATGAACTATTTTTGAGGATATCAACTTTTTATTTTTTACTCATATTGAGTAATTTTTACTAGATTTTTGTAAAAATTTACTCAAACTTAGAAAAAATTACTAAAACTTAGAAATTTTTTTTACTTGAATTTACGAAAAAGTTTTTCTTAATAATAGTACATGTCTTTTTTTGAGTGTATTATTTTTTATAATTTAAGGATCAATAGGGGTTTCTGACAACTGTTAAAAAAAAGTTACGCATCCATCTATTGGCCGCATGACAATTGCAATTGCATTTTCCCTGAAAAATTAACAATTATATTTACTTTTTGTTATATTTTGTGTTTTTCAAACAACTAAAGAAATCAAATTATAAAAACGTCAAGCACAACCAACAACTTTAAACTAATACTATGCTTACACTTATGTTTTTCAACGTGTTTAACGCCTCGTTCGAGTTTAATACCATGTTCACACTTATGGTCTTAAACGTGTTTAAGGTAAGTATTTTACAAAACTAAACACAACCGTTCACATTATATTTGAGATGTTTAAGGTTGACGTTTTGTCAGTAAATTATAGTCTTTGTAAAATTTTACGAACGATACTGCTTTTTAATTGGTTTAATATTTTTAAACAACAAATACTTTTTTAAATAATTGAGTATTTTTTAACTAATTGCTTGTATACGAAAGAATTTTTTACCTGCCGCCATTTAATAACAGCACAAGGTTGCCAGATCTATCAAAAAATGGACTGAACATGCGCCATTTGCGTGTTTTAGGAAGTGTTTAAATCTTAAACACTTCATTTGAGATGTTTAACAAAACAAGTCAATGTATGGTAAAACATCTTTAAATCGTCGTGTTTTTAATTCATTTTAATTAATATTATTGTTCGATCTTTATTTGTTCCTATATTTATGATTTGATTAGGCTAAAGTTCGTATCGCTATGTAAGCCAAACTAAATGCGATAATTATTAAAAAACGAATAACATCAAAGTTAATTGTAAACATTCTGACAAACACTAGCAGAACGGAACAACGAGCTGTTTTTGAAGGTCGCAATACCTTCATCACAAGCGTTCTTTCTCTTTGGTACACATTTGTGGTGTCAGTTGATGTAGAATTCTGCTTTATATTCTCGTATTTTAACTTTTCAGTGCAAATGGAATATGTGAATTATTTCGATGCATCGTATTACAATTTGCTAAAAGCTTTTTTTAGCCTTGACTTTATTTGTTCATTCATAATTATAACATGTAAATTGGTTCACGGAGGGATACGAACTTTAGCGGTATATTTTTTGTGTTCAGTATAAAAACTAAAATAATCTTAGGGGCTCACTTGACGGGTTTAGGGTTAAAAATATTTGTGATGGAAATCAGACACAAATTTTGTATGTACCCCACAAATGGCGAGTATACATTCAAATTATGTAGATGTCGTAACTGCATCTGTGCTTGATGTACTCCTTCCCCCAAAGTAACCCTTGTGCTCTTTTCCTTTTTTTTTTTGGGATGCTGTGGCAAAGCTCATACTGGCTGCTGTATAACCAAAACTTTTCGTATCCTTATATTTCAGTCTTTATAACGAACGCGTCGCGAGTGCTAGTGGAATTAAAAAATAATAACAATAAATGAAAAAAAGAAAAAATTAATTAATTAAAAATTTTTTAAGAAGAAAATTTTAGAAGAAAAAAGAAAAAAAGCATTTAGAAAAAATGAAAAGAAGAAAATGTCTGCGATTTTTTACAAGAAGCAAAACGAATTTATTTAAATGACGACTACAAAAATTATACATTTAAAACAATAAAGAAAGTAATTTCATAAATTTATTTAATAAATTTATTGTAGAAGGAAAAAAAACTACAAAATTTGGTATAGAAAAATTTTCAAGCTGCAAAAAGATGAAAAAAGTGTGTGTGTGTGTGTGTATGTGTGTGTAGTAGACCTCTTTTCACTTGTCGTCGTCTTCTGCTTCTTACTTTTCTTCTCCTGCTTCTTCTCTTTGGTTACGGTCCGTCCCTATATGTACATTATAAGTATAATCTGTATCTATATTTCCGAAATGTATAAAAGGTTTTTCTTCTCTAGTATCTGGATGGCAAAATAAGTCTGGTTGAGCGTGTGACAAGTTATTTGTTTGTTAGTGTGTGTGTGTGTGTGTGTGTGTGTTTGCATATGGTATCGTGCGCAAGCTGTATTCTATTCTATTATATCCTGTACGGTACAATTTGCGTCGTTTCGTTTGTGTGCCTTCGTCTTTGCTTGTGCTTCATCTTGTGCTGCGTTTCCCTTTCCCCTTTAAAATTAATATCGTTCTTGACTCTGCTAGCTCGACTTACTCGTACACACATACATGCATACATGCATGCATTCATACATACAAATGTATTTGTCTTGAATAGGCAATTTGTATTTGATGTAAACTGATTTTATTTGAATATTTAAAATGTTTTTATAAAGAGTTTTTTATTCTTCTGTTCGCTTTTAATTTCTGCTTTATTGCTATTTTTGGTTTGTTTGTTTTTGTTGTTATTCTTTGTGCTTCATTCTTTGCTTTGTCGTGTTTTGGCAGCGGTAACAGTACCGGAGAACAAAAATATTATATCTACTCATTTTTGAGCTCTAGTGATTTTTCATCAATTGTTTTAAATATTTCTTTAAGATGTCCGAGTAAGGATTCAGTTAAAATAAAAATCTGGACAAACCTATATAAACCCTTTACCATTTTTGGTGAAGGGTATAAAAAAACAGATTAAAGAAATTTTGAGATTTCATATAAACTGATTTTGAAAACTTTTCATACAACGATTTTTATTTTCAAGCAGCGGATTATTGTTAACCCTAATTTTTTGTATAGCCAACATTTAAAAGTTCAAATAAAATAGAAAAAAAAATGTTACAGAGTTTAATTCCGTTCGAAAACGGATAACAATCCCTAGTCGGAGCAGTATATTAGCGCCCCCAACAGTGTGGACACACCTGACATATTTCCGTTTTTTAGTTTTTTATACATCATCTCCTACAAAAATGGGGTCGATTGAATTCCGTTTCCGAAAGGAATTGAACTCTGTGACAAGGCCGTATATTTTTTTCTATTATATTTGGACTTATAAATGTTGCCTATACAAAAAATTATGGTCAATATGAGTACAAATCTAAAAAAATTCTTTTGTTTTTGCTGTTTAAGCATGTTTAGATGCATTTTGTTGTGACTTAAGCAACTCATTAAAAGCTACAACTTTAAAAATAGTCAAAAAAATACTCAGAGTTGCTTAACCCACACGTCTAGAAGCATTTCGTTGCGGCTTAAGCAACTCATGACTAGATTTTTTGATGTTTGTTAAAACTGAAGTCTACTAATGAGTTGCCTAAGCAGCAACGAATTGCATCTAGACGTGCTTAACCAACAATAAACAAATTTCTCTGAAATCATTTAACTTTTTTAATGCCTTTTTTTATTGATACTCGCATTAATCATTTTCATCACTTTTTTAACTAACCAAACTAACTGATTTTTTTTTAAATAAGTTAAGTCTACTACTAGACTTATAAGTCACTTTAGACGTTTCCATTGGAATGCATGTACAAAATAGAGGTGAGCACAAGACGTTTGCTTGCTCAATCTTCGTCGTGCACAGTATTGAAGTGTAAAAATATGTGTATGTGAAAAAAATGAGCGTGCTAGTTTGCATGCGATACTGTTCTAAGTTTTATAATTTATTAATTTAAGAGTGAAAAATAAAATATATAAATAATAAAATAAAAATAATAAGGGTTTTCATGAGACTGTTCAAAAGTCTCGCAAACTGTGCAATTGTGCAGTTTTACACTCTCGTAAATAAAATGTCAGACATTTATTTACACAAACCTGTTAAGTTTGCCCAATAATTTTGACTCGTAAACTTAAGCTGTGCAATTGTGCATTTTGTAAACATCAACTTCTTGCTTTTTTGGACTTCTTTAGGCACTTTTAGACACACACACACACACTTTTTTATTTTTATGAATATGTTTTTTATTTAAAAATTTCTTTAAATTTTATTATTTTATTTTCATTTAATTAATTTTTTGACGTTTGTTTCAAATTTACATAAGTTGTTTGCCCAAAAGGTTAAAAGGGGCTTCATAAAACAAGTTTTCAAGTTTGCCCAATTGCACAAATGACAATTTTAAGAGTTCTTATGAAAACCCTTAATATCTTTCACAATGAATATAATTTTAAAAAGTTTTATAATCACTTAATCTTATGTAATTTTGAGTTTGTGAAATGAAGTATTGTGCACTATGAACTGTACAATAAAAATATTGCACACTTGACACAACTGTCGATTCAACTGTTGTACAATGGTTTTGCGTGTTTTTTGTTTCATTGTTCTCTATTTTTGCTTTACACTCAATTACGATCCCCACTACAAACAATATTAGCTCTTAAAAAAATAGAATACTGTGCACTTTTTCACGGCTTCTGCTCACTTCTAGTATTAATAAACAATCACAAGAGCTGCTCTTCAGTAAAATTTTAAAAGTGTTATGTAGGTCAGTTACTTAAAACAGTGACGATATGTATGTATAATTGTTATGTGTGTAAGTGAAGGCGTGTGTATGTACATATGTATGGCTTTTTGTGTAAAACTTGCATTACTTAAGAACGCCTTAAGAAAAATTGGCAATCTAAAATCTTTGACATCACTTAGATCTCGTGAGATAACGAACCGATTCGCTTTGTAGTATTTGGGAAATTTTCAAAAGTTTTCATATGGAACTAAGCCGATCGAATAGAAGATCGGCTAACCAGCTCTTAAGCTCAAAAAAAATCGATCGATCCGTTCGAGAGATAGTGTCGACAAAAATTTTGGAAAAAAGTGCTAAATTTTAATAACCCTTTGTCAAACGATTGTCTCGATTTATCAAAACTTTTTGTATGGGAAACACTTAGCTAAATATTTCTCATATATTCAAGTAATAATGAAATCTGAGGGACTAGTTCATTGTGTATGTTATAAAATAGGGTTTAAACATTTTGAGTATAGGGTTTTATTACCCTTTAGTACTATTATGGAACCTCTACTGTCCAAAGCCTTCATTTGTTGATAATATTTTCCTTATTTTAATAGTGAATACTACCTGCCTCCCTCAAATAATCGAAAGAAATATAATTCCAGGAGCTAGTGATGACTTGAATTAGTGATTACCAAACATTAAGGATTGTGGTTAATTTTAATCATTATTGTTCGAACTTCATTTGTTTCTATATTTATGATTTGAACGGGCTAAAGTGCGTATCCCGTGTTCCGTTCAACTATGTGTTAGTCAGAATATTTACAATTAGCTTTAGGGCCATTATTATGACTTAACGATAAAGTTTCGGATAGTTATTCCTAACTTTAGCAGAACTGAACTATTAAGTGACCTTTAAAATTTTCCATTATTACAACCGTCCGATAAAATAAATAATAAAATGTTTTGTTGGTGGCAACATTTCTGTGGATATTGTGGATATTGTTTTCTAAAAATTATTAGTGGCAACATGCTTTTGTTTATTTGTCTAATTACAAACATCATGAAAATATTTTTGTCAATTCTTTTGTTTTTTTATTATTCTTAAGTGTTTTGTGTTGTATTGTTTTTGTTTTATGCCATATTTTGAACAAATATATTTGACTTTGTTTTATAAACTAGAAAGTGTGGCAAGTGGCGAAAATGTGGCAAGTTCAAATGACTATACCTCGCAATAAAAGTTACAGGTAGGATGAACTTGCCTTTAGCTTTTCGCTCACTTTTTGTTAAAATGAAGTTGTAATAATGAAAAAGTGTTTATCCATCCAATAACATCCTACATTTAGCTAACGACAAGTTATAATAATGGCCCTTAGTGTTATTTGTTTATTAATAATTATCACATGTAATTTGGCTTAAAAAGCGTTACGAACTTAGGTCGGCAGGCTATGGGTGGCCTACTAAAATAACGAACTTTTTTTTTTGACTTGAAATAAATTCTTTTTAGGAACAAGTAATTGGTCCAAAAATATCATGTGGTCTTTATAAGTTTTTCCAATAATTATTACACTTTGTGTTCATATCTTAACACTATTCTCTCTGCTGTAATGGCGATTTAAACAGCTTCTCTCTTCTTATACAGTAAATATAATATTTGAGGCCGTCTGGTCCGTACATACGAGTATTAAATTTATTTTCATCAGTAAAAATCGAAGAACTCTAAGTATTAATATGTCCTCTTACTTGGAACTCCGATTTAACCTGTAATCGATTTTCTGCACGGATTTTTTTTAATTTCACAGCTTGCAATTGGTTTTTTTTTAATGGAGTTAAGGCAGTTGGAGTCCTTGCTTTGTAATTTTTTTCTCCCTAGCTTGCAGTATTTTTTAAGTATCCGAATACAATTTTGTGACTTCACAAAATTTGTCGCAGAGTAGAAATACAATCCTGAACTTGTGATCCGGAAGTAGTGCAAACTTAGATAATTTCTAATAATTGAGAAATTTTTAGATTCTTTAATTGAACTGTAGTGAATTTTTAATCAGAGTAATATAATTTCGTGCTAACCTAAATAGAAAGATGAAAAAATGGAAAAAACAGGTAATTAATAGTGATACTTATAAATGTGTTTACCAAAGGTAAATCAATTGTATACACAACAATCGTTTCTCATATTCCGTTTCATTGTAAATTTAAGTTAAATAGCTGATGTTAATAAAAGTCTCTACCCAAGTAGATAGACTAGGGTGCTGATAAAGTGCGTGGCTGCACAGAAAAGTATCGGTATTTCCCCCAGCTTAAAAGTCTAAGTTAAATTTTTCTTCTCTTCTTTAGAAACTCACATTAATTAATAAAAATATTTCATTCAATAAGAATTGAAATTACTGAACTTAAGCCTGACTATGAATTATTTCTGATTAAAAATTTTTAATAATTTTAACATAGGGTTGTCATTGGATAAAATTCTCGTTTTTTTTTTATCCATAGTCAGTGATTCCAAATTCATGTTCATGATGTTGAGTAAATTTGATTTTTCTTATGTTCTTTTTTCATTTCCTAAGTTTCTTTTAAATCAAGATATTTTTTTATAAATTAAAGTCTAATTCTTCATAACATTGATTTCAGTTTCCTAAAAAATCAAAACATATCATAAGTAGTTGCCAAAACTATAAATGATCTCACCTAATTATCTGGATGTTGTTAATAATCGATTCCTGAATAATCAAAAAGACTCGTATATTTATATTTTGAAAGTATAGAAAAAGTATTTCCTTTAAAATAGATTTAAAATAGTTTCCTTGCACATCTTTCACTAACATTTAATAGAAAGCAAAATTTTTCTTATGCTAATAGTTTAACATGTAAATAAATCCAGCTACATACTTTCAAAAAGTTGAAAAATGGAAAGAGGTTCCAATCATATGAACCGAAATATTTGTGTATTTTTGCGTTTTTTTTTGAAAAAATTAAGGGTGATGAAATGTTATTAAATTTTTAAATATGTTTTTAACTGAAACTTGGTTTTAGTCATTTGATCGGTAGTGTAAGCTTTATCAAATTTTATATAAGCCAGAGAATTAATGGTATCTCCTTTATATTTATAAGTGCGCGCATGAGTATTATATATATATATATATATATATATATATATATATATATAATATGTATAATATTCATACGCACCACTTGACATTTTGTGACGGTTTGCGATTTTAATGATATCGATCCTTTTGCTTCAATAGAGTCATAATGTAATGTAAGCTTTGAGTTAATAATACTTCATATATTTCTTGGTGTTGTTTAAAAATAAAAATAAATATCTTGTATACTCAACTCTTGAGAGAAGGAAATAATTTTCTATTCACACAAGAAAGTAATATAAATGATTTTGTAATAATAATTAAAATATTTGTAGTATAAATTAATTAAATTTTCACCTATAAACAATTTGATAATATCAATTAAGTTTTTCCAGTCAAATTAATTAATACAATTAAATTTTTGATTTTGCGACAAGGCAATTTTTCTAACAATTTATAAATTTGTTGGCAATTTGTATGTTTTTAATAAAATGCACTACAACGAAAAATTGCTACGTTTGGCAATAAATCGTCATATCTGACAATCCTGCACACAAAAAAGTAATATGAATGATTTTGTAATATTAATTAAAATATTTGTAGTATCAATTAAAAAATTAATTAAATTTTCACCTATAAATAATTTGATAATATCAACAACAACAACAACACTTTTTTCTGTGTGATTACATTGATAGAGATAGTTTAGGATTTGTGCTTGCAAGCTTAAAAATTAAACAAATTCAGTAAAATGCGACTGTGACGCACACACGAAAGGTTGCGTACAGACACTGCATATGTAATAGCAGTTTTGGCGGTTTTTCTTATTTTTGGCGTTTTTTCGCTTATGATATTTATTTGTTTTTTGGAGTTTTCTAGCTTTGGCGTTCTTTTCAATTTGAAGATTTTCTTAGTTGTAGAGATTTTTTTATATTTTTCTTATTTGTGACGTTTTTTCGCTTCTGAAATTTTTTTTCGTTTTTTAGCGTTTTTTTTCGGTTTGTAATTTTTTAGTTTTGGGATTTTTTAGTTTCAGCGTTTTTGAAAATTTCAAGAGTTTCCCTTTTACGGTTTCCAAAAGTTACAGCAATTTGTCAAAATGGCATTGTCAAAATAACATTAACTGGTAGAATACCCTTTAATTTTAATATTTTTAAATTTGAGTATTAATTGTTGCAGTATGTATACACTGACAAACTTCCAGTGTCTATATGTATACAATTGCATATATATTACATGCAATTAATTTTCACTCGTAAACTACAACTGTGCAATTGTGCACACACACACTTTTTTATTTTTATAGAAATAAATAAATATTTTTTATATTAAACATTTTCTTAAAATTTTCTTATTTTATTTTTATTAAATGAACTGTTTGACGTTTGTTTCAAATTTACATAAACTGTTTGCACAAAAGTTCAAAAGGGGCTTCATGAAACATGTCTCGCAAGTTTGCCCAATTGCAAAAATGGCAATTTTTACAACTTTCATGAAACCCCTTAATAGCTCATTCTGAGTTGATGCTCATGTTATATTTTTGAAAAAAAAATAACGGGTCAGTTTGGGGCAGAAATTTTATATTAAGTCTATAACGGTCAGGTTGAAAGATAAGAGAAACGTTTATGGATGTGTTGAAACAGATGCAGATCAAAAGATTTCGTCTGACAAAGTTAGTTTGTTTGGTAATAATTGTAAAAAAAACCTCACTTAGTCACAATACTTAATAAACAACTTACCGTTTATTAGAAAATAATTTGTGTTTGTGTGTTAGTTAAAAATAAGTCAAAAGTTACAATTGAATAAAAGCAAATTAATATCGCATCGCATAAAATATGCATAGAATTTTCGTGTATAGTACCGTGAAAGATATACAATAATCATATAGTTTTATGCTAGCCTGGGTCTTTGCTTGTATAGTATTAGTGTGGTGAATTTAAATTTTTAATGAACTTTATTTTTTATTAGTGTTTTTTATGGGAATTTGTTACAATTTAAGTTTAATCCCAAATTATTATTTTAGTTATTAAGTAAAATATTTTTTTATTAAAAATACATTGAAATTGATTATTGAGGGGTTTAGCTGGATCCAGTTAAATTTAATCTTCTTTACCATCTGTTAAGTTTGGACACAACATCCATATTTGGTTTTTGGTCACGAAAATTCATTCAACAATTTGGTAGTTATCACGATAACTAGTTATATGTTTTAATACAGCATTTTAGGGTTATTTTTGTGTTAAAAAAATTTAACCAAAATGGAAGAAAAGTACACAAGTACATATTTCGAAAAAAATAACCACTTTTATTTAAGAGTAACCAAAACGGCAACGCTGCTTAGCATTTAAATTAAAAAAAAATTTTAAACTTAAAAAAAAAATTCACATTAAAATATTGCATCGAGAGACAGATTCTTTTCGATAGTAAAATCGTTTCTCAACGAAATTTTCGATGCTATTGTACTCGATGTTGGATAGCCAGCGATGATCAAAAATCGTATATATCGTATCTTATATAGACTTTTAAAATTAAATCCAAATTAGCTCAAAATTCCAAAAATATAAGTCAGCTTGCAGGAATAGTGCAAAAGGGCCACTGACATTTATATTTTTTTTTAAAACTATGTATGTATCGTCACCTTAAATGCAAACTGACGTAACTACACAAAAATTCGAAATCGAGTTTTTGATTGATTATGGTTCACTTTATCAAACTACATGTTCAAGCAAATATTTAGACGTCTGCGATCAAAAATTACGACTTAATTAAAGAAATTTAAACGCACGTAATTACGAATACATCTATTTTTTATTGCAAACAATGTAACTAACATAAAATCTTAAATACATATAAAAAGGAAATAAATGGTTAAAAACATATAAGTCTCTCTACAACAAGTAAATTTCGAAGAAAATTTTAAAAAATGTCTCCTGTAAAAAATATAAAAGTGTAGTTACGTTCGTTTGCATTTAAGGTGCCTGTATGTATGTATGTATGTATGTACATTAGAGTGGCCGTTAGTTTTATGGAGCGTATTTTTTGTTTGATTTCTTATATTCTCTCCCCAAACTGGTTCAGTTTTAAATAAAACGAAAATACAAACAAATTTCATAGCGATAAGTTGTGTTTTAGGGCGTGCGTCTGCCCCTCAAAGTTGGCCCTTAAGCCCATTTATTCAATCTAGTTTTTGTTTGTTTTTTTTTGCTTAGTTTTCTTTTGATTGCATATGTTTGAAAGAATTTAATATATATATGTAAGCTCTTATTGTACATGCTTAATATAAATAATTTCCATATAAATATAATTTTCTTATATAAGATTTTTGGTATTTTGTTTGTTGTTTTCCTCATTATTTTCTAAAATATTAATTTAAGCAAACAACTTTCTTTCTTTGCCATAGGTCATATTTTTGTAAAGAGATTTTTTAAAAAGATAGTCATGCGCAAACAAATTACATTGAAAAATGGGATTGAAAATCAACTTTAAGGGACGGACGGACCCCCTAAAACACAACTTATCGCTACGAAATTTTTTTGTATTTATTTTTACATAGCACTGAACCGATTTGTGGAGGGGGGAGAGAATATAAGAAAAAAATGAATAACGGCCACTCTAAACAATAAATAAACTTCTACTTTGTTTTGAGAATTGTTTTTTTCTGCACAATAAAGGTTTCATAAAATTTATTTATTACGAAATTTAATGATTTCCGTTTTTGCTTTTTATTGTTAAAAATAACACCATAAAAAATCGCTTAATTATGTGTTTTCATTCAAAAACATAAATACAGATGGATATATGTGTATACATATGTATGTACATATGTACATATATATATCTGTATGTACATGTACATATGTATGTATATACATATGTTTATTTAAATATTGCATGATTTTATAAAAATTCGTTTATTTATACCAAATCTTTTATACTACATCTTTATTAAACTTATCTAGTTTCACAAAATTCGCTGAATGTTGTTGTAGGTTCATCAAAAAAGACGCCATCTTGAAAATCTATGTAAAACATGCAAAAAACAGTGCAAAAAATTATACCTACCAACTACAAATATTGAAGTTGTAAAGTAAAAAAAAAAGAAAATACAACTCATACATATTCAGAGAAAAGGAAAACCTATACAACTTTAATATAAAATGGTGCGAGTGTAAATGACAGCAACAATATTAAGCAGCAAAAAATTTTTGTACAATGACACTTGCTTAATAGAAAAAATATAGTAAAAAACAGTGAACCAAAAAAAAAACAGAAAAAAACGGAACGTACGCAGGCAATAACAAAAACAAAATACATAATTGCAAACGGAAAAAGTAAAAAGAAAAAAAAACGAAAATGAAATGAATACGGGATACAGGGAAAATGAAAACTAAAAACACGCACACACATACACATACTGATACACAACAAGCATATAACGGAGTTGTAAATGAAATCGTAAGAGTTGTAGCAACAACCAGTGATAAAAACAAAATGAGAAAATTTAAAGAGAGTGATATATAGTGAGTTAGAAATAACGTAAACCGTTATTATCTAAAAATCTCTTATATGAAGATTTTTAAAATCAGACAAATGAAAGAAGTGTTACTCTTAATAAATTATGCAAAAGTAAATCAATTTGTAAATCGTACAATACTTGTATGTATTTTTTCTTCTTCTCTAATTTATTCAGTGAACAAAAGACAACAGAAATAATTTTGGCCAAGGCAAGAAATAATGGTTACAAAGTATGTACATACATACATATATACATATGTATGTATATGCATAAGCATATAATATATATACATGTATAAAAGTACACAAAAACAACAATGAAATAAAAAAGTATAAACTTCGGAATTCAAATGAAAAAAGTATCAGACAAAAAAAAAATAAAAAAAACACAAAAATGTTAAAAGTGAAACTGAGCGACGCCCCATAAAAAGTTTGTCCCAATAACGGAATTTAATTAATATTTATCGAAAGTTTGCAAACAATAATAACATTTAAAAAATAATAATTTTAATTTAAAAGAAAATAATAAAAAACATTTTATAGAACATAATTGAAAATATTTAATAACATATTTTGATAAATATGTATGAGCATACATATTTCATAAACATCTGCATACATCATTTACTTACAATGATAATCCTTATGTACTTAATAATATAGACTTATTTTTTATAATGCAACGATAAGCGTTGAAAACTTTTGTGTTCCATATAACATTTGTCAACGAGTAGAATTGCGTTTTAAAATTAAAATTTTATTACATCAATTTAAATTGAAATGAATAAAATAAGTATGTTTGCTTCTGAAATTCGAATTAACCTATTGTGTTATTTTTTTAAATAAATTTAATTGAAAGTGTGCATGTTCGGGCCACTGTGATACATGTCTTATACAATATTTGGTAACATAATAATAATAAAAGACTAAAAGGAGCATGGATTTTATATGTAAATTTTAAAGCCATACAAGGACTATAGTAATTTGTTTGTGTGATTTTGTGTTTGTGTTTGATTAAGTTGTTTGATCTAGTTGTACTAGATTAAAGAAAAAATGTGGCAATGTTCTTCAGTGTAGTACAAAATCGTCGTAGTCGAAGCCCTAATATGCCACTAGTAATAATTCTCATAATTTAATTAAAAGTTTAATTCGCTCAATAAAATTTTTAATTGATTTTCCTTTTTCGATTAAAAGTGTTTATTGCGGGACATTTTTTCTGTACATTTTCCCCATCAAATTAAAATTAGTTCCGTTGATATTGGCAAATATATTTTGAAACAAAAACTTAAAAAGCACACTTAGTAAGTGGAGCCTTTTCAAAAATTCGTAAACATGACGTCAAGTAATGATAAAATTATCCAAAAAGGTAAAAAAAGTGCAAAAGTTACTTAAAATAATAAAACTGAAATGTGCAAAAAACTGCAAAAAAAAATAATTTTTGGAAAGCAAATCGTTTATACGGCAATTCTCTATGCACATTAATCTCAAAAAACAACTTCAAAAAACCTATTTGTGGTATTCATTAATAACAATGTATGTTATATATTTCTCATTTCGGATTTATGCTATCAAATTGTTATATCTTAAATGCTTTTTAGAAAGTTATAAGAAATTTTTGAAAAATATGGATACATACATTATGTTCTTCTAAAACAACAACACAACGTCTACCTATTTTTAAATGAGCATGAAAAATAAATTTTTCTGGCTCTACTGAAAAAATTTGATTTTTGGACATACGCTGTTATTACTGAAAACCGCAGATATGAGTTTTCATGGAAATCCCAGCCATGATGAAACACAAGGTAATACATTGCGTATACGTTATAAAAAAACCTTTGACATTACTTATACGACACCAAGGGTTCTTATGAATTGTGGAAGTCAGTGGCCGAATTAAAATTTATGTGATCTAGTAAATTTTAGTGAAAATTTTTCAATTTAGTATCATAGGGTAAGAGTCAGTAAAATAAGACTTGAATTGATAAAATTGCGGCAATACAACAAATAATGCTAGGAACACAATTGGGACGAACGACGAATTTCGTCCACGTCGACGAATTCGTCGATAACCATTCGCTGCGTAAATTCGTCGTATGAAGCACAATAAAGACGAATTTACTCACCGAATTCGTCTCCCATATTTGATAAAGTTGGTTGTTGTGTGTACAAAAACAGAGAGAGAGAGATAGAGAAATTTCTCTCAATTTTGTTTTTTCGTCGTTCGTCGGCGTACAAAATAGAAATCTATCTCAGAGTTCGTCACGCACGACGAATTTTGTTGTACGGCGTTGTTGTGCTCATTTTCGTATGCACAAATGTGTTTTATTTTTTATGACGAAAGTTCGTACCGAAAAATTCGTCGTTCGTCCCAGTTGTGTTCCTAGCATAAGACGTGAAAAGTATGATTCTATTTTGTTGTATTTGTTTTGTAAAAATAACAACATAGAAACCTTTGTACGGTATTCGAGTTGACTTTGGTTTTTGTACTAGCTGAAAGAAGCACAAAATGTTTATTTATTGCGCAAACTGCCTAGTGGATTCTATAACCGAAGTAAACGAAACTTTATCACTTTTTACGATTTCGATACGACGACAGCTATATAATGCAGTAATTCATCCATTTAATACGTGTCAAAATACGAAAGCCTACACGATATCAAATGCGGTAATTTGGTCCCAAAGGGGCTAATTGCTGTAGCTGTGGCTGAATTTATCAAGTAACAGAAACTTGAAAATTAGTTCTATCATATATAGGTACATATATATATTTATAAACACATAAAAGTGTTTATTTTTAAGCAAAGTGTGCTTAAAATACAGCGAGATATGTCTAAATAATGTCAAAACTTTTAAAATTAAGCATATATGCGTAAACCAGCGGAAATCTGTTTAACAAAAAAAGTAGAAGTACAAAAGCATACAAGTTGCAATAGCACCACGCCATATTTTTTGTTAAGTTATTTAAAATTTAAATTCTAGTATTGAAAAAAGTTTTTATGTAAATATCAATACTTGTAGTATGTTTTTTTAAATAACTGGTGAATAGTGAATATTATGAAACTGAAAAAAAATATTTATCTCCAAAATTAAAAGAATCTCTCAAGTTTTTTTTCTTCAAATTTTACATTATTTGGCAGGGAGTTGTAAATCTGTAGACCTTTGTAAAAAAGAGATCGCTGCATCGATGTTGTTGCTACTCTTTCAATTCTAAAGTGATCCATATTCCTTAGCTGGTACGGTTGAGCTTCTCTCACATATATTATTTGTTCAGTTAAGTATTCTGGTGCTTCGCCGCTTCTGATTTTTTGAATGAAACTGATAGTGTTAAGTTTTAGTTTTTGTTCAATGTTAAGCCATTTTAAGGATTCTAGCATTAGACGAATGGATGTATATCTGTTGCACTTTAATATAGTTCTCATTACCTCATTTTGTAGTTTCTGCAGCCGTTCAATTTGATTTGTTGTGCATCATGTAAATAATATTGTAGAGCCGTATTCGAAATGTGGTTTTATTATAGTATAATATATCTTTATTGTGGTTATAGGTGAAACTTTTTTTCTGATTCTTTTAAAAAATCTAATTTTTTTTTGCCGATTTTCTTATTTTTAAATATAGTCAATATGATTTTAAAATTTTAAATCTTTATCAATAATGAAGCCTAATTATTTTATTTGGTCAACCTTCTCTATAATTTGATTATTTGTTTTAAATATTTTATTGCTGTTCGTGTTTATTTCCATAATTTTCGTTCAATTTAAGCTTATTCATGTTTAGCCAAACGCTGACATTTTTCATATCATGTGTAAGATTGTGATAGCATTCGTGGTTAGATTCTCCTTCGTGGTTAGATTCTCCTTCTCCTTCCTTCCTTTTTTATGAACATGTTCTACAGGGTAGTAAAAAATAAATAAAAGTATCAGATTTTGATTAGATTTAATACAAATCTACTGAAAAAATAGAGTTCGTTTTATATGGGAAATCTGGTAAAAAGGAGTAAGATTTAGCTCGAAATCTCTGAAATAGTAGATTTCGAGACAATGGCCTATTAGTGTTTTTTTATTGGGAATTGTTAAAATTTAAGTTTAACATTTATTAACGCACTATTAATCCCAAATTATTATTTTACTTATTCAAATTATTATTTTACTTTTAAAAATATATTGAAATCGATTATTGAGAGGTTTAGCTGGTTTAGCTGCGCATTTCACTCTTGCTAATGCAGGTTATCAGGGAAGCTTTACTTAAAGTTTCTTAGAAGAACTAGAGTTATTATGTTACAAACTTTTATTTAAACAAATGAGAATCTCAACAAATAACAAAGTTGAAACAAGAACTCAAGAATCAAGGGTGAGGGTGGCGTTGGCTGAAGTAGTAAGCACGTTGACTACAAATCCAAAGACTCAGGGTTCAATCCCTGTATCCGACAGTCATTAAATAACAACACCAAGCATTTTTCTGATGTGCATTAGTGTCGCTTTGTTTTAGTTGTAGGAAAGTTCAAGTGATGAAAGCATATGCTTAAAATAATGTAATATCAGAGTGCCCTCCTTCGTCGGTTTTGTGTAGCAGAATCATCGGCAAAGTAAAATAACGAATAAAAAGGGCTACTAAACAAAACAGCTTCAAAAATTTAATGCGCCTCATTGAAACTAGAGGCGCTGCAACTGAGCATTATAACGTGCTATAACGTAGAGTTGTAAAAGAAAGTAGCTTTCCTCTCTCTTTCTCTTCCTTCACCACCTGTCTCTCTATCACTATCGCTTTCCTAAAGAAGGTAACAAATATAAGTAGTAGTAAGCATTCATTGCTTGAGTGTTACTTCTCTTTAAAAAAAATATTTTTAACCCCCGACCAAAAAAGGTGTGTTATAAGTTTGTAGTGTATGTCTGTGTATCTGTGTGTCTTTCCGTGTCCACGTACAGGCCAAACGGTTGAATCGATTTTGATTTAGTTTTTTTGTTTGAAATGTGACTTGATAGAGAGGGTTTTTTCTAGATATATTCGGGGGTTTTTAAAATTTTTAATTTTTCTCACTTTACTACATTGACTGACTTCTTTTTTATATTTTCTTATTTCTTTACAGATTTTTTTTTCATTAATTTATTAAAAAAATAACAAGCTAAAACAAAAAATATAAAAACCCCAAAAAGGCAAAATAAAAAATTAAAAAAAGTGCATCGAAATGCGGTTAAACGGGTGTGTTTTCGGAAATACAAACATTTATTTCAAAACATTGAAAACTCTAATAAAATGCTGTTGTAAATACAAAAATTAGATCAACTTAATATAAATATAATAAATTCAATTGTTTCAAGCAATTGAAACCTTAAACACAAAAACTTTCTTTAAAATAACCTACAAACAAATAAATCCATTCAAACCTTAAAATTAAACTAAAAAAATTAGAAATTAGTTTTCATTACCAAAAAAAATAAGAGCTAAAACTAAAACATAAAAATGATGCAAAAGCATTTAACGTTGACATCTCTGGCGGCTAGACAACACTTTAGCGTTGCCACCTTGTGCTTTGTGACGCTGACACTGAGTTCGGTGCCTGTGAGAGAAGTTCGCGGGCAAAGACCTCTTTTGAATCACACCAGTTACAACACCATACCCACAAGTCAACATCATTATAAACAGTTACGCAATGGAAGAACGAATGATTTGATTTTGCCCCATTCAACTGTGGCTTCTATACCGCGAGGCTTTTTAAAAGGTGATATACCTGCCTATGATGACAGCGATAATGTAAACAGTACTCGGCGCAACACTAAACGACGCGGTGGTATGCTCTCTCTGCGCCAAGAACTAATGAAGTCTTCGGTGGGCGGCTATGGCGGCTTTAGAGGTGGTAATAATACTTCGGGCTATGACTCGTACTCGTCAATAACTGCTATAAGGAAAATCTATAGTACTGGCAAATCTGATGGAGCACAAAATTCGACTGACTCATCTGCTTATAACTATTCTTCAAAGAATCAGGGTAAATTTTATTTGTAATTGAAATACATACATACATACGAATTAAGTAATTTATGTATATTTATATATAAATCTAAAAAATCTAGAAGCTAAACAGAACGCCCTAAATGAACTTCGCAAATTGAATAAAGTTGAAAAGATACTACATCCCAATGATGATCCGCGTGGTGATGATGATGGTGGTATTATTTTCGGGAAGCAAAACGATCCCTTGCAAGCGATCAAAGATGAAATTCGAATATCGGAGCCTCAGTCGGTAAGTTTGAAAAAATTCTATTAAATAATGTTTTTTAAATCTATTTTCATTATAAAAATAAAACCGCTTAGAAAGAATGATTAGCAAATCTCGAAACATATCGTTTCGAGTTGAGCGCAATTGACACGAAAAGTTCGAAACGATTTTAGGTGTAAAATGTGGCTTAATATAAAAAAGGCGTAATTCGGATTTTCGAGAAGAAAAAAACTGAATAAAAACTAAAGCATTTATATACAAGAATAATTTTTTAAAATTAAATATATCTTTTATTTTTAATTGTTACTTACTTCGTTCTTGAAGGTGGATGTAATTATACGTTGGCTACCAGAAAACGTTAAAAGCCCGATTTCGAAAACATTGAGATACGCCCTTTTCATATTAAGCCATCGATATGTACATTTGTATGTATGTGTGCATTCATTTATAATAAAAAAAATTTTAATATCTTGTAACGTCAAACACGCAACACCAGCAAGTTTGTTAAAAGTGTATGGGTTTCTTAAGCTTAAGACTCTAACGAGCCAGATTGTAAAAATGATCGGATGAAGACAATATTTTTTTAAAGTGGATATAGTCAAAAGAACTTTAAGTTTTAAGTTACAGGTGAATAAAAAATTAGGAACAAACGCCAGGTAAAGAATAGTGAAGACTGTCTGTAGACGGTCTTGCCGGTTTGCATGTAATGAAGAAACACAAGAATATTTTATTTATACAAAGTTTTATTAAGATTAAAGATGAAAATAATTTAAAATTCGTATTATTTTTAATTGTGATACTCATAAAATAACTTTTATTTGGAATCAAGGATTTGTGTGTAGGATTTTTTGCAATATTTGCACCTTTCCATCGACACCATCGAACCAAACACCACCAACTGGACGAGCAGCTATTTTTCCAATACCTGAATGAAAATAAAGAAAATAGAGATGAAACTCAAAATATCAGAAGAAATAAGGAACTTACCAAGCATTGCAATAAAAATTTCTGACTGCATTATAAATGTCACATTTGATTTACAATTGACTATGATAGATGGAAAAGTTGCCAATGCCCTAACGGATACCAAGTCATACTGGAAATGCAATATATGTGGGAAAAGAAAGGCTGTGCTTTGAAAAATTTTTGAGTAGAAGATTACTCTATGGACAGTTTATTTCTGAAGGCAACAAGTCCAGCAACTATTGCCACATGGAAATCTAGAAGCTGTAAAAGCGGTTCTTCATCGGATATATTGTTAGAAACATTGACCTTTTTCGAAAACCGTGGTCTCCGAAATAATAATATCATACGTATAAAAGTAATTAAAGAGTTCTATGATTGTTTTGCGCCAATTAAAGTAACGAATATCCTCGAAACGCTGCCTCATTCACATGTAAGCTTATGTCATACTAGTTTAGTGAACACTTTCAAGGTTTTAGATAGTACCTTGACAGCGGTTTACTAAACAGAAAATATGAATACTTTTCAAGTAAGCGAAATAGAGTCAAATATCCACCAAAACCATCCAGGATTAGGTTGAACTAATGAACCAATAGCTTCAGCTGCTAGCAACAGAGATCGGGTTCTTTTGCGTTTAGAAGATGCTCTTATTAAGGTTGTAGTTGAGGAGGAGTGGTCTCTTGTGTCGGATCAGTTTCAACTACTCTGCACCTATAAAAATTGAAATACTTTTAAAGCAGAAGAGGTGAAATGTGTTAAACCGTGACCACAGTCACTGTTCAATTTCACTGCTGCTCTTCTTATTACATTTTCTCAAAATAACAGAAGTGCTACAAACAAAGACAGCTAAACTGTGATCACAGTCACAGTTTAAAAGAACAGCGATTTAGAAATCACGTTCACAAAGAGCAACATAATTAAAAAATGTCGTTATAGGTGATCACTAGTACGCACACACGTTGTGTGTATGATCTTTTATTTTTCTGCGCACATTAAAACGCACACAAGGATTGACATTAGTTGCGTGTGCTTGCTTTAAAAAACCCTACCTTAAAAACATAATAGCTTACCATCTACATCTTACACACACACTCAAACGTACAATAAAAATAAAATAAGAAGCATACACGCATCATTACTACTTCTTTTGATTGTTTGTTATGAACAAGTATTTTTCGCGACATCACTTGTTAACACTCATATACACAAACACCAATGCATCCATCGTGCTTCGCTTATAATACGACAGTATTTATTATTGGTTTACTATTATAATACATGCCACGAGAATACATTTAAAGAACAATACTGTTTACGCAGGCCTCTAATACATATCGCTCATTTACTCAAACAACGTCATAATTCAAAAAAACTAGTTTGCCAGAAAACGAGTTTAAAGTTTACAATTTACACACAATTTAAGGGAAAAAGAAAATAAAAGAGTTGACTACACAAGATTTTTGTATGAATAACTATATGAGGATTATATTTATATTTTTTGAATTATTACGTTGTTTGACTAAATGAGCGATATGTATACATATTGATATGTACATATGTTATTTAGATTATTTCACTGCCATAGCTCTTCTAGATGCACATCAGCTTTTATTTTTCTAATTCCATTCATTTGCTCGTAAACATAAATTCTGCATCTTCCTTTGGCATTCTGCTCTTTTAAGAATTGTCATCATTCATTTGCTATTTAATTAGTTCCTGTTTTATTTCTCTTACATATGTACATATACACATATTATACATACTATATACGAGTATATATTTTTTTTAAATAAATATTTTTGCGTTCCAAAAGCAAGTATAACCAGAGGGCAGCTTATTTTGTAGGACTTGTCGGTTGGAGGATTATAATTGAAATTTAATAAAAACAATATTGAAATTGAATACAAAAATAAGAAGGAATAAAAATGCTGGGGAAAATAAAAAAAGGATTTAAAAAATATAAAAATAATATACATATTTATGTATACATATGTATGTATGTACGTAAGGATGTGTGCATCTACATATATGTATGCAAGTATACATATGTGTGTAATATTCCTTTGCGAGTAAATGCAGTATGCATCATGAGTCTGTTCAACAACAATTGGTAACATTGAAATCAACAATAGAGTTTTTGTGCCAAAATAAACTCATTTTCTTGCACTTGCCCGAGGGTAAAATTTATAAAAAACATGCACACGTGCATATGCATTTACAATATTATGGAAGAGCGTGTACGAGAGAACGCGTTGACTTTGCTGTTGCGGCAGCATAGTTTGTTGAAACCCCTTTCTTTGAAGGCCCATTATTATAGTTTCGCAATATTAGAAGGTTCGTTTTTAGCGAATAGGTAGATAAATATGTATGTTCTGACTTTTGCAAGTTGACTTTAACCCAAAAAATTAACGATAATTGCAATTTTCCAAACACCTCCAAAATCTTGAGTTACGAGTAAAAACCGGTACCCGTACGCACTTATCAACCTCTAAATACATTAAATATCAACCGATTTTGAATTTATAAACAGATTTTGAAAGCAAAAAATATGGCCTTTTGAATAATATATAAATTGTTTCAGTAAATTTTAGATATACATATGTATGTCTGTATTTCTTCACTAAATATAATTTTTTTTCTAAAAAATAAAATAGATTCATATCGAATATAAATTATTTGCTGGTTTTGTATGAGTTTCTAAGCCTACTATGCCTATTTTTCTTTTGTGATTTTCAAAAATATTATTATTTGTGAATTCTCAAATAGTTCTTGAAAGTCTGCGCATAAGATAAGAGGTTTGTGACTATTCAAAATGTGTGGTTGAAGTCTACTGATGATTTGTTACAGCAACAATGAAAAGCTTAAGCACCAGCAAATAAATTTCAAATTATAATATAATTTTTTCGGTTTTTTTTCGACACTTTTCAACTTTGAACTCGTTCTTAGGCAGTATTTTCGTACCGGAACCATAGTGTTTATAACTTTAGCTGTAAAACATAATTGATTAGAAATAATTCGTAAGTTTGTTTCAAAATATTTCCTAGAAATTTACAGAGTTGTTAAACATTTTACTAGAAGACTTTTTGTTAAAAAAAACTACCTGTATCATGTATTTCGCGTTTTATTTATACGCTTTCTGTGTATTTACACTTCGAGGATGATGAAAGTAAAATTTAATAAACATATATCAACAAAGAGTTCAAAATGTATACAATAGTGGTCGATAAATTTTTTTCTAAAGAACCGCTAGAGAAAAAAGTTTGGCGACCACTGTTTTATAAATTTTTTACTCCTTGTCTATTAAATTGTACTTTCATCATCCTCGAAGCTCAAATACACAGAAAATGCATAAATAGAACACGAAATACATCATACAGGTAGTTTTTTTTAACAAAAAGTCTTCTAATAAAATGTTTAATAATTCTGTCAATTTCGAGGGAATTTTTTAAAACAAATTTCCGAATTACTATTAATTAATTTTGATTTAAGAATAAAATTATAAACACTATGGTTCCAGTACAAAAATACTGCCTAAGAACGAGTCCGAATTAAAAAAGTGTCGAAAAAAGCGAAAAAATTATATTTTCAGACATATTCTGAAATTTACTGAAACATCATAGATATGATTCAAAAGGTATTAGCCTTTTCTTCTTAAATTCGTTTATAAATTCAAAATCGGTCGAAATTTAACTTAGTTAGAGGTTGATAAGTGCCTACAGGAACCGGAAAAACCGGGTATTTACCCGTAACTCAAGATTTTGGAGGTGTATGGAAAATTTTAAATACAGATTGTTGTTATAGTTACCAGAGAAACAGTAACACTTTGCAGATATTTTTTTGTCACACTGTGTAAGCTAACGCAAGCTTTATCCTGCTGGTAGTTCCTCAAGTCAACTTTGAGATATAGTAACCGCAACAGCTGATTTATCACAAACGTAAATTAAATTATTTAAATAAAGATACACAGTGGGCTGAAACTGAAAAATAAATCAAAACAATTTACCTATTAATTTAATTATGTTTTCAAAAAAGCCAGTAAGCTAAATTTGTGTTTTGAAGATTATGATGTCGTCCGCTTAAGCTAAAGTTAGCTTTGTCAGAAACTTTATCGCCAAGATTTGAGCAATCTGTGTTGTCAAAAAGTACTTTTTTAACTTACTTCGCATATATTTTTTATTTTTTATGTTCGTTGCTTCTAGGCCCGTAATAATGAGACCGATTTTAAAGACTCTTTTCTTTTGTCTCAGAACATAAAGCTTAAATTTGATCTCATTGCCAAATATGTGGGCAGGATCAAGCCCATTTGTTTTTTTCTTCTTTGATTGACAAAGTGCATTTGACTTATATGATTGCTTCAAAAACTAGTACAGAGCTTGCGGTCTTGTACGATACAATCTTAAAGTTGAAAAAATTAAGCGTGACCACCCCCTGAAAACTGGAAACAAGCACTAAAAAGTTAAGAATTAAATTTAACAAAAATTACATTCAGTTATATAAAATATTTTTCACATTTTTAACTTATAATTATATTCAAAGTCGTGAAACGTGAAAAATATTATTCATGATAAGGGGAATCAAAAAAGGAAAAACATTTCTGGGAAAAATTTTTCCAGGGAAAAGCTGATAAAATTTCTCTGGTTTGTATTCAACTCAGGCACTTATATTAGAAAAGGAACATTTAGTAATGAGTATGTGCATAAAAAGCTTAAGAATACAATAAATTATATTTAATTATCCAAGTAATAGAATTTCAAAAACGTTTAAGCATTCAATGAACAGTCGTTTAAACGAAAGTTTGTTTTTGTGCAGAAGTTACAAGCGGCAGAAAACATTCTTTCGCTTTCAGTTGAAGAGGACTTGTGAAGCAATAATATGTTGGTTGTATTTTTGTTCGTTTTTTTATAAAGTATAAATTCTTGTCAAAGAATATTAAATTTATCGCTTTTTTGCTTTACATCTCTAAGAGCTTTTTTGATAACAGATTACAATTTTTCCTGGCAAGAATTGTTATAATTTTTCTTAAATTTTACAATTTTCTTACCCTTCATTGTTACAGAACGTTTGTAATGTATTGAAAGAAGTATTCAATGTAAAGTACATTTTCTGTATTTTTAAACAAGATAATAATGTTAAATTAAAGGAAGCTTTTTTTGTCGGTTTCGGTTTTGGCTTTTATGGGTTAAGAACCGCTTTTTCGGTTTCGGTTAAAACCGAAGGGCAATCCCTAGCAATAGCAATGGTAACTAAGCACATAAATGAGTAAATATATTGCATAGAGTTTTCTAACCTGATTGGCACCGATCCAATAGCAGGTGACACATATAAAAATGTTTTATTTAACTGAATCTAAATTATGTTTAACTTTTTAGTGCTAAATTTGAAGTTAGTTAATTTTTTTGAGTTTTAAGAAACTTATTATTTTTTATTCAGCTGAACCACCAGCAAATAAATTTCAAATTAAAATAAACTTCTGACAATATGTCGAACAATAAATTTCTTAAACGTTAAATTTATATTTCATTACAACAATTAACACTAAAATTAAAAAAAAAAATTAAATTAAAAGGTGTTCTATCAGTTAATGCAATTTTGACTATGTAATTTTGACAACTTGCTGTATCTTGTAAACCGTAAGAGAAAAACTTGAAATTTTCAAAAACAATAAAACTAAAAAAATCCCAAAAATAAATTGCCAAATTCGAAAAATTCGCCCAAATGAAAAAAATCGCCAAAATGAAAAAAATCTCAAAAAACCGAAAAAATCGCCAAAACGCAAAAAACCTAAAAAAATTTTTTATTCAAAAAATTGACAAAATGAAAAAAATTGCCAAAATTAAAAAAATCGTCAAAACGAAAAAACACCAAGAACCAGAAAAAATCGCCAAAACGAGAAAAAAGTGTCGAAACTAAAAAATCGCCAAAATTAAAACAAATCGCCAAAAATAAAAAAAGTCGCCAAAATAAAAAAAATCAGAAATAATTTTTTTAGTCAGGCTTAATTAAGTTCAGTAATTTCAATTCTTATTGAATGAAATATTTTTATTAATTAATGTGAGTATCTAAAGAAGAGAAGAAAAATTAAACTTAGACTTTAAGCTGGGGGAAATACCGATACTTTTCTGTGCAGCCACGCACTTCATCAGCACCCTAGTCTATCTACTTGGGTAGAGATTCTTCTCTTCTTTAGATACTCACATTAATTAATAAAAATATTTCATTCAATAAGAATTGAAATTACTGAACTTAAGCATGACTAAAAATTATTTCTGATTAAAAATCACTAAAAGTTCAATTAAAAAATTTACAAATGTTTCACTCAAAAAAAAAATCGCCAAATCGTGGAAAAAGTGTCAAACTTAAAAAAAATCGCCAAAATGAAACAAACACAAAAAACGGAAAAAATTGCGATAGCTAAAATAAATCGACTATATGAAAAATAATTGCCAAAATTAAAAAAATCGCCAGATTAAAAAAACGCCAAGAACCGAAAAAATCGCCAAAACGAAAAAATGCCAAGAACCGAAATAAATCGACAAAACGAGAAAAAAGTGTCGAAACTAAAAAGACGCCTAAATGAAAAAAATTGCCAAAATGAAAAAAACGACAAAAACCAAAAAAATCGACAAAACTAAACAAAATCACCTAAATTAAAAAAATAGCCAAAATTAAAACAAATCGCCAACATAAAAAAATCGCTAAATCGTGGAAAAAGTGTCAAACCTAAAAAAATCGCCAAAATGAAACAAACACAAATAACGGAAAAAATCGCGTAAACTAAAATAAATCGCCTATATGAAAAATAATTGCCAAAATTAAAAAAAATCGCCAGATTAAAAAAACGGGGAAACCCCCAAAAACCGAAAAAATCGCCAAAACGAGAAAAAAGTGCAAAAACTAAAAAAACGCCAAAACCGAAAAAACGCCAAAACCGAAAAAACCCTAAAATTAAAAAAACCCTCAAAAGCGGAAAAAAGTACAAAAATTCCAAAAAAAAAAAATGCCAAAACTATATTTTATATAGGCTAAAGTTCGTACTGAATTACATATCTAGTACGAACACGGAGCCCTTCGTGCGCGGGTCAAAGTCACACTTCATTGAATTTATTTTTAAATTATATTTCGCAATTATTTATTAATTTTGAGCATATTCGTATTTTAATTTTAATTTAATGTTTTTTTAATGTGGGCTTGATAGTTGTTAAAATTTGCCCACTTTCTTTACCGAAGAATATAACGGCTTGTGTTCCACGATCAAACGTTCGATTGACAACTTGTAAATAAATAAATACAATTTTACAGATAAGTAACCGATCGAACGTTTTCTGTCAACATCGTGAGCAAGGGTGTTAGTCTAGTAATAGATTTAATTTAATCATTTTAATTTCGAAGGCATAAAATTTTATCTCCCTAGAATTGCAAAATCTTACACTGGGATTAATTAAAACATTTAACGACTATTTTCCTTAAAAAAATTTAGGTTTTGTTGTTGGGAATGATGTTAAATAACCCATAAATCAAGATTTTTTTCCTTTTTACTAATCCGTTGTGCAATTTGGTTAAAAATTCGAAACATTGCCTTTATTTCTTATTTTTGCAGAACCTTTATATTATTAACACCGAGGCCACTTCAAACACAGATATAGAGGATCTGTTAGGTGTTCGTTGTACTTTTGAAACACCTTGTGCCTGGAAGTGGACGGAGAATCTGCCGGATGGTTTTCACATAATGAGTGGCACTGAAGTTTCCAAGAAGAATATGACTGGTCTATATCCTGGTCCATTGGCTGATAATAATGATGATGCTAATGGCCATTTTCTATATGCTCGCTTAGCGCCCACCACTCCACAAATAAATCTTACTTCACCACAATTCAGCACCACCATGGAAAAGTGTTTTTTGGAGGTTTATATGCATCAAAGTGGCATGAAAGATGGCTTATCACGTGTTGTAGTAGAGCCTTTACATTCACAAGAGAGTTCGTGGGTGCCGGCGGAAATCGTAGGCGACGACTTTCGCCAGTGGGAAAAGAAAGTTTTCCGCTTAGGACGCATTTCCAGAGATTTTCGTATAGTTTTTGAAATTGTTGCCAAACTGGTAGAGGGACAAAAAGCTCATGTAGCCATTGACAACTTGAGAATGATCAATTGTTTTCCCGAAGCAGCGAAGGCGGAAAAATGCAGCACATCACAGGTGAAATGTATGTTGAATAAAGTTCCGGTTTGCATACCTCTGCCGAGGATATGCGATATAACACGAGATTGTGACGATGCCGAGGATGAGCTGTTGAATTGTGAAAAGGTGCCATATGGTGCTAGATGTGATTTTGAGACTGATTGGTGTGGTTGGCGTGATTCGGGAAGTAGGGCATTAGTCTGGTCCCGGCACACAGGTTCATCGCCCACCTATGGCACTGGCCCAGATGGTGACCACACCTACCAACATTTAGCAAACTCTTCAGCTGGCTACTACTTATTGGTTAATATGAATCAACACCGAACTAATACCATAAGAGACTCCCCAGTGGGGTTTGCCAGTGGTGCTCTTATGACATCGCGCATTTTCAATCCTCCACCAGCGGTTCATGGTGATCCAACTTCCCCATATCATAACTCTTGTGTTGTGCGATTCTATTTGCATCAGTTTGGGAGAAATTCGGGAAGCATAAATTTCTCAGTAGTAGAAATGAAGGAGAAAGAAAATATCACCTTTCCATTGTGGTGGAGTGCAAGAGATCAAGGCGAAGATTGGGTGAGAGGAGAATATATTTTGCCGAATGTCACGTCCAGGTAGATAGAGCTTTGCTTAAAAAGAAAATATTTTTGTTGCAACAAAATGTTCACTGGTTTTTTAATTTGTTATATTTTTATTAGATATTATTTTTTAATAGAGGCTCGCATGGGTATGCGTATCTTTTCTGATGTGGCTTTTGATGATTTCACTTTATCACCAGAATGCTTTGGCATCAATATACCACCCGAACATCTAAAGGGGTATAATTACTGGAATTCGCGACAAACGAAAAGTCCGACACATAAAGACTTTAGGAATCAAAATTGTAAGTAGTTATTATTCGTTATTGTGGGATTAAAGTAACTGCCTGTCCCAGGATGTCACCAGCAAACGTTCGATCCACAACTTGTACTGCAAACAACAATAACATTGGAAGATTTGTTGTTGTTTTCGATATAAGTTGTCGATCGAACATTATCAGGTGGCATTAAGGGGCAGGGAGTTAATATTGCATATGTAATGTGTGAATTTCTGGACAGATACATGTACTGCAATAAAGTTTCAGCAGTTTTATTTTCAAAAATCGATCGATTGAACTTTTCTAATTTCTAGATCTCGAGCTGGGAACTTGCGATAATCGAGGCATGTTAGGACCAACGCAAGCGCAATGTGAGTCCTACTACAGGTCCCATAATCGCAGTAAAGTATTGCGAGAAGTGAAAGTTGTGGATGAAATAACCTACAAAGGCATGCAGAAGTGGAGAGTGCCACATGAAGGCTTTTATACGTACGTTTCATTTGCACATTTTGTAGGAGTTGATAATAATAGTTGAAATTAATATTGTTTTACTTTTAGTTTTATTGTCAAAGGAGCTAGTGGTGGTTTGGGTTCCGGAGATGTAGGTTCTTCACGCGGAGCCTTAGTTGTGACTGTGCTAGAGCTGCACAAAAATGAAGAGTTATATATATTAGTGGGTCAAAAGGGAGAGAATGCCTGCATCAAGACATTGGGCTATAAGGAAGACGGTTGCGGCTCTAGTGACACAGACTTGGACTTGAGTAAATATAGTTTCACCTCAAAACAGCACATGCTTAAGAATATGAACCTGGAATATGGAGCTGGCGGCGGTGGCGGCGGAGGAGCGTCTTATGTTTTCTTAGTAAATGCGAGCGAAACTGAATATATTTAGCTTGATTTTTTATTGTTTTCTTTTTTTAACTTGCAGTTGAACTCTGCGCGCAACGAGGCCGTTCCGTTAATTGTAGCAGGAGGAGGTGGTGGTTTGGGTAAAGGACGTTACTTAGATGATTATTTCCAACAGGGCCAAAAAGAAAACTTTGAACGTGAAGGTTTGACGGGTCAAATATACGGTGAAGTGTTGTCGAAGAAAACTGCTGGACCTGGTGGTGGCTGGCGGGCTAATGTTGATCAGGCCTTAGATCCCATATATGGAGCTGCTCTCTTGCAAGGAGGCCGTGGAGGGTTTTCGTGTTATGTTGACTTGGAAAACAATGGTTCCAATGTTAGACGTCATGGCCAGGGAGGATTTGGTGGGGGCGGTGGTGGCTGTGATACCGGAGGAGGAGGTGGTGGCTATGCTGGCGGAGATGTTTATCTTAATCGATCGAATGGCGAAGGTGGTACTTCATACATAAGCCCTACACGCACTTTGAATGAGTTTAATGACATCTCTGAAGGGTATAATTTGGGTGCGGGAGCAGTAACAATTATACCCGCTATTGAGGGTTGCGGTTGTGACTACAGATGCTTGGCTTTGGATGAGAACAGATCAAAAGTTAAGTGCATTTGTCCCGAAGGATGGAGAATACGTTCAGACAATTCTTCCTCTTGTGGCAGTAAGTATTACCTTTCACAAAATATTTTTTATATGTTATAAACAAAATTTTATTTTTCTCTTTAGTGCCTATAATGGAGACAATACCTTTGAATTATTTAATTTCATTCTTCACGGTTCTAATGCTGCTGCTGATAGTCTCTTTAGCTGCTCTTATAGTCATGTTATGTATGAGCCCTTTGAACCCTTTGTTTTTGCGTATTTACTGACTTAAATCCTTTTTAGATAATCGATATCAACGCAAAAAGATGGCAAAGCAACGTCATAAAATGCTTATGCAACAGGATATGCAATTGACTCGTTTGCGTCATAATTTGGATGAAAATAACTTAAATAACTTTAATCCCAACTATGGTTGCGATGATCTTATAAACGGAACCATAAATGTTCATACTCTGCCACAGGTAGCCCGGGAAAGTTTACGTTTAGTCAAGTAAGTTGAATAAATTTAATATGAAAGTGTTTTTGACACTTTGTTTGACTTTTACTTTTAGACCTTTGGGCCAGGGTGCTTTTGGTGAGGTATATCAAGGTCTTTATCGTCATCGCGATGGTGATGCCGTTGAAATGCCGGTTGCAGTTAAAACTTTGCCCGAAATGTCCACAGTTCAGGCCGAGGAAGATTTTCTCATGGAGGCTGCCATCATGGCCAAATTTAATCATCCCAATATGGTTCATTTAATTGGAGTATGTTTTGATCGCCATCCGCGTTTCATTGTACTGGAGCTTTTGGCTGGTGGTGACCTTAAGAATTTTTTGCGTGAAGGACGCCACAAGCCCGAAAGACCCTCACCTTTGACTATGAAAGATCTGGTGTTCTGTGCCCTTGATGTGGCCAAGGGCTGTCGTTATATGGAAAGTCAACGTTTTATACATCGCGATATAGCGGCACGTAATTGTTTGCTGAGCAGCAAAGGTCCTGGCAGAGTAGTCAAAATAGCCGACTTTGGTATGGCGCGCGATATTTATCGTAGTGATTACTATCGCAAAGGCGGAAAAGCTATGTTACCCATAAAATGGATGCCACCAGAGGCTTTCTTAGATGGTATATTTACTTCAAAGACAGATGTATGGTCATTTGGCGTGTTACTTTGGGAGGTAAGACGGAAAATTAAAATTGGCAATGTGCTGTTTTTTCTATAAAAGTTTTGGTTTCGTAGGTTTTCAGTTTGGGCTTAATGCCTTACACCGGCCTACCCAATCCCGAGGTTATGCAATTGGTTACCAATGGCGGTCGTTTGGGTACTCCACCCGGATGTCCGTCTGTTATTTACAAAATTATGGCCGATTGCTGGAATCCAACACCAGAAGATCGCCCTACATTCTCAAGTCTCTTAGAAAGACTTAAAGCCGTAACAGAGGTAACTACTACTACTGTCTTATTGTGACAGTGATACATATATATTTTTGTTTTTACATTCAGAAGTTTTTTTCGAAGGCTGAAAAAGAAAGTTATATCAATTTGTGAACATTTTTTAACTTCCACAAAAGTACTATAAAATGTTAATTTTAATAGAAATTTATTAGATGTGTTTTTTTACTTCTGCAGTAAAATTGAGTAGATGAGTACAGTACGCGAACGGAAAAATAGTAAAAATTAGTAAGATTAAGGAAACAGCTGACTTCAAAGGAACATAGGGCTAGTTTTTAGAGTTCCGTACACCAAAGGTGAAAAGGTACCCTATTGTTTTCGCTACGCTGTCCGTCTGTCCGTCACAGGCTATTTTCTCAGGAAGAGCTACGGCCCTGATATTTGGACAGAGTATGTAGAACCTTTGCCACTACAACAACAAATACATGAGAGTTAAAAATTAAAGGGTGTTCCGACATTAGCAACGAAAAATGTTAAAATTCCATGTAATATACACTTGAGGTTTGTAAAATTTGTGTACTTTTATACAGACTACAACAACAAGCACTAAAATTAAAGAAAAAACTGAAATTAAAGGATGTTCTTCTACCAGTAAATTCAATTTTGACTGCGTAATTTTGACAATTTGTTGTATCATGGAAACCGTAAGAGGCAAACTCTTGAAATTTTTCAGAACGGTAAAATTAAAAATTCCAAAATTATAAAATAGCCAAACCAGAAAAAAATCGCAAAAAAACCAAAAAACAATCGCAAGAATCAAAAAAGCACAAAATTAAAAAAAATCTAATGCGAAAATAAATCGGCAAAACCGAAAAAAGTCGCCAAAATGAAAAAAATTACAAAATAATAACAAAACGCCAAAAAAAGAAACAAATCGCCAAACCGCGAAAAAGGTGCCAAAACTAAGAAAATAAATCTCCCAAATGAAATAAATTGCCAAAATGAAAAAAATCGTGAAACTGTTCAAACGCCAAAAACCGAAAAAAATTGTCAAAACTAGAAAAAATGCAAAAAGTAAAAAAATTGCCACAAACCGAAATAAACGCCAAAGCTAAAGAACACTCAAAACCGAAAAAACCCAAAAACGAAAAAAATTTTAAAACTATATTTAATATAGGCTAAAATTTGTATTGAATTACATATGTAGTGTCCGTACGGAACCCTTCGTGCGCAGGTCAAAGTCGCACTTTACTGAATTTATTTTTAATAATTAGTTAAACTTAGTTGCACATAAGTTTTAGTTAACCAAAAACAAATTTAAACGGCGTTTAACCACACATGCTTGTAAATCATTATCAAAAGTGATGAAAATAAAAAAAAAACACGAACAACACGAACAACAAGAAAATGTGATCTTTTTCCTTGCTTTTAAATATCCTTTGCCTACAAACTTCAAAAATCGTATCTCCAAGAACATGGAAAAAATCATAGTGTGGATTACACGTAGACATCAATGGAATAAAAATTATACACTATACTTTTTGCAGGGCAGTCTGTGTTTTTGTCGAAGGAAGCACTTCTGTCCCTAAGATCATATACGACTTTCTATATTCTAGTTGGGTGGTGTGAGAATGTATCATCTAGATTGGGTGATCAGCTTGACCTCGCCCTTATATGGGTTCCAGTATGCAGCAACTTCCCAGGTAACGAACGGGTAGATGAGCTCATGATACAATTATACTAGGTACATGCACAAGCCCAGCCTGTTACTATAAACATATATATATATATGTAATATATATATATATAATTGTCAAACTTTGTTTACAAACTGCAAAAATGTTAGTGTGTGTATGTGTGAATAAAATTATTACAGTGTTGCCAATGAATTCACACATGGTTGTGTCTCCAATTACGCATTGAAGAAAATCACACTACACATCTTTTGTGTAGGTTAAAATTAAAACAAAAATAAATAAAAATAGGACCCAAAGTAGAATTACACACTGAATATACAAGAATTTAATTACATGGCCTACACATGTGAATAGAAATTGCACTGTCTAACTACACCCAGATTGGCAACACTGACTAAGTATAATCATGCATGAATGCCGCGTCTGCAATTGTACTTTAATTACCCTGTGATTGTTATTTTTATAAGCAAAAGACAGTTGTTTCTAACAGTTTTTCATTTGTTTATATCAACAAAAAACATGTGTTTTTTCGTTGTAGTTGTGCATGTACCTAGTATAATTGTATCATGGATGCGCTGGCTTTGCTATGAAAGGCTTAGCCATACCATTAGGTACTCTTAGAAACTGCATAATCAAGCATCATCTCCATAAAATTGAATGCATTACACTATATATATGTACTTGCACAGTTGTTAAGCAATTGGTGCCTTTGCTATAATGATAGGTACTCAAGACAATGCATGACTGGCAAACATGCTAACAGGATAGGCCTGTTCTAAAATGAGTTCAACAAAAAAATATGTCTACCTTTAAACAGTTTGGTAGTGGAGAGCGAGCCCAACTCGCCCTTACCAACCTGCTTCATTATCTCATAAATTTTGTCCGTAATGTTCCATTTGGTAGGACTCTAGGTATGAGCTTCCTTATGCACATCCTAGATGCATTAAATTCATGCCTTTTTTATCTGAAAAAAAAATAAAAAATTTTGCTCATTATGTAATTTTATTATGAAGTTCTTATTAGCCAATACGAAAACAAAATTAAGTTTTATATTTATTTACGTATTAAATAGTACACATACAATTGAAAACTACTTATATTACAACCCACCAAACCAAATGTTCCAAATTCGTAACGAGTAGTCAGCAAAATCTTCCGATTTTGGAACCGAAATAGTTAAAATTTTTTATGAATTGGTTCACACGACTTCGTATTGATATGTCGGTACGAAATCGATACGATATGGGTACGAATTCGTAATGATATGTAGGGACAATTTCTTTTTGTTTGTACAGCAGATTACCGCTTCACCATTATGTTGCTATTGTTGTCGAAATAATTTGCACATATTTACATTTTTTAATATTAATTACAATTTTTATTTTTTTTATTAAGAACAAAAATGTTCACAGATTTTTACTTATGTACATAAAAATCAAAGTCTTAATGTTTTTAAAATTTTTACTAAGAAATTGTTCAAAGAAACTGCCGAAATGTCTAAACGAATTTGGTACGACAAGTCTAAGTTCCGGAAAAGTCGAAACATTTGGTTTGGGGTAGGCAAGAACACTATTCACTGACCTACCGAAGAACATACATACTTATGTTTTTATTTTCATACACAATTCAATTAAACAATAAAAAACGCAAATCACGAATTAAAAATCTCATACGCCTTCAAATGTTTATCCATGTAAGTGAGAGAGGATGCAATATTAAAACATTTGAGTGTTTGGGTATAATAAAACGCCGACGAACATCGTAATGTTGGCAGTTAATTTCATAGCTCGCTTATGTTATTGCATCTTCTCCGCATTTCGGAAGCGCTTCTTTTTATCTTAGTGTTTACTTGTAGCAAATTTATTTTTGCTGAGATGCTATGTGCATGTCCTAAAATATAAATTATACTGAATTTCTCCATTAACTGATCTGAAAAAAAGATTTCTGCTTAGTTACATTTTTTAGTAGCTTTCACATTATATAAGACTAATAAAATTCATATTTTCCATTAGGATCCAGCTGTTATGAATGCACCTTTACCGCACATTTTACGCCCGCCCTCCAACGAACGAGATCAAACAATTATACGACCGCAAGGAGTCGATGACGTCTGTTTGCAGGTACCCTCAACGTCTGATTATTTGATTCCTTTGCCGGGTATAACACTCAATCCCCAACAACAAATAAACGAAGGCCAAACTGAAACTAACACCACAAATACTTCCGTAATGGCAGTTTCAACTGGCACTAACGTTTGCACCCCGCCCGGTATATCTTCACCCTCGGCACCATGCTGTAATGCCAAAGGGGGTGAATGTGAACACAACAATTTCACCAATAACGAAGGCAGCTGGGAGACCTCGTTTATTTTGCCCAACTCGAAGAGTGATCAACCACTATTGAACCAAGCGAATGGGTCCCAGAAAAGTATAAACACCGTCTCAATGGGAGCCCAGGGTCCCGGTAATACTAGCGGCTACAGTAGCAGTAGTCAAAGGTCACCCGTTTCTAATGGCTTAAGGACAATACACAACAACAATAATAAGAACTACAATGGGAATGGCAATGGCAACAGCAGCGGCAGCACAACAACTTCCACGCATAATGCCACTAACGAAGAGACAACACTCATTAGTTTGGATACACCACAACCAACACCGACCACCATACAACCGCCATTATCATTTTCATCTCAGCTGGATGGCATCACATTAGATCCGGCCGCTTTAACAAAGAGTCTGAACAATACCGTAACAGTTCCAAATACAAATGCAACAAATACTACCACAAATACTCCTAATAATAAGCACTCCTCGTATGCCAACATACAAATGATGTCCACCTCGGTGGGCAACCTTAAAGGCAACTGCAGCGACAACACCACCAACAATCTGATGATGATGGCTAGTGAAAAACTGAATGGTAGTATTTTGCACAAGAGCAGTAATGGCTTGAATGTCAACAAAATGAATGGTAACCTCAAGAAGACCACATTGGCGACATCAGCCACAGCCACAGCAGCAACAGCAACAGCAGCAGCACCGCCCGTGGATATGACCAGCGGGGCCAATGCTCCGCCCTTTACTATACAAGGTTACGCCGAACGTTACAAGGATAAACATTCAGAGATAAGTTGTTAAATTAAGCTTTCTTTCTTTTACACATTTGTTTATATTTTCTTCTTTGTACTGAAAAGTGACAGCGAATTATTATCAAATTATTGAATTGTTAAAAGTTTAATAGAAACAAGGAGAAAACGAAATGTAAAAAGCAAACATGCACTTCTGAGAGAGTGTCCTGCAATAGCAAGACTTATTTTGTTTACAGTTAATTGTGCGTGCATGTGTTTGTATGCGAGAGAGAGAAAGAGAGAAAGTATGCTTTAAAAGCAATCATTTCTCATTTAATAACAATTTTCTTTTGCCATTTATGTATGTATATATTATTTAAGGTTCAATCAGACGTGCCATATCATGAGGCCGTAATCATAATCATAAATATATTTGCTTTGCATATTAGTGCTGTCATAACCATAAACAGCTGTTTATTTTTTTATTTGTTTGTGCAACAACAAATAACCATGTCTAACCAACAAACATATCCCTACAAGAACACTACCAGTCAATTGACTGCTCATTTGATCGATAGTCAGGCAGGATATTTTCATCATTGCGTAGAACAAAGTTTCCATCACTTTATTAAGGGCAAAATGAAAAATGTGATGGGAACTTTTGTGTACGTGTGATCTTGCATCTCTCTCTAACTAGCGAATATAACATATAGTTGAACTGCTCACTCCAGTGCTTTTTAATAATCAATGATAGCATAAATATTACTCAAGTTTGACTGATCATAATTGATTTATATATCCCCCACAATTGAGTAATCATACATGATTGATATAATGACAATATAGTTTTTATTATTTTAATTGTTTTTTTTTATTATAAAATGATATAGAAATAAATAAATAATTTAAAATAACAGATATACTTCAGCAAAAAAAGGATAAACTAGGCGGTATATTGCCCTCTTCACACCTTTTCACCACCAACGCATCTTGCTTTTTACAAATATATATCTAAAATTTTTAAAAGAAATATAAATTAAATTAAATTTTGTAAATTTCTTTATTAAATATTGTTTTTACTTATCTTTTGTAACACTTTTAAATTTTAATTTTCACAGACAGAATTAATTCAATTTTTTTCCATATAACTCGATGTTGTAAAAGTTTTGGCATATGTACATTAGATGTCCCACTCTAACATATATGCTAGAGTAGAACAACTATAATTAATAAATAAATCCATCATCACTTTCTATCAAATGACTAGTCAATTGACTATCAATATTGAATTCAATATAAATTGCTGCAATTGTGTTAGTAAAAAAATTTTGTTTGTGTTAGTTTCAGTCATTCATTTCTTGTAGGGATGTTTATGGTTACGGCGAAAAACCAAAATAAAATTCGTTGCTATGGTTCTGGTTATGGCTGCTGCGTTATGGCATATCACCTATAATCAAATAGAGTTTTGCCCATAAGTTTGAAGCGAAAAGCTGTTGTGCATGGTTATAGTTATTGTACGTTTAATTGGACCTTTAGTCGGTTATTAAGTCAGAAGAACCATATGAAGAAAAAAATATTTTTTTTCTTTGGGCTAGGCATACAGGGTGTGTTGGTTGTATTGTTACTAAAGTAAATAAATTTAAAAGTAAACCAATAAATAAGATTTATAATTAAATACAAATATATTTATAATTTCCATAAGAAAATTTATAAAAAAAGTACATACTTATATTAATTGTATTAAATGTAGTGAGTGCGTGTATTTAGTGTAAAAACAATAATTTAGTATGTATTATGTAATAAAATAAAAAAAACTTGAGATAAATAAGAAAAAAATTAAAGCAGGATGGGGTGTTCTAAGTTCTGGATCATGCCTTGCAATTTAGTGAAATTTTTTGAACACTTCTCTAATTATTTAAATTTATGTAAAAGAGAGAAATAATTTTCTTATTTCTAAAAAATTTTTGCTGTTGTAGCTTAAGACATTCTAATGAAATGAAAAGTTAATATTTTTTCACCCCGTCCCGGTTGTAAATGTATAAAATAAAATAACATTTATTGTAATAACAAAGTATGTATGTAATTAAATTATCATAAAGAAAATCACATACCTTATGTAGTCATTGCTCAACAAAATAATAGTTATTATTTAGTTATAAACAACACTGGGCTACAGAACAGAGAAAATAGAAAACTGACTCAGGCTAATTTCGCTATCGGACCATATGAGCATGAGCATTGAAATAAATTTAATTTTCTGTTCATGCCGTTTGTGCTGGAAGCAGGCTAAGTACGCTAACTTGCTAACAACTTACTTAAGTTCGAGCAAATATTAATTTACAGGGTTGGTTAATTTCAATAGTATTTTGAAGTTATTATAATTGTTATTTTTTAGTAAGGACTACATATTTTTATACGACGTTTTTTTATAAAAATACTCTTTATTTAGTATTTTTTGGGATTATTATTACTATTATTTTGTTTAATCGTCGCTTTCGATAAAGAGTTGATTAGATCACGTTTTTTCGGTTTTAAGTTATGGCATTATGTATCGAACCATATTAAAAAATATTTTTTTTTTAATTAAAATTAATTGTTGCCTGAAATTTTTTTTTTGGATTTTGCAGTTCTAAAAAACGTTTCAAACGATTTTAAACCCCCAAACAAAAAAGGGGTGTATTAATTTTTTACTGTGTCTCTGTGTATCTGCCTATCTGTGTGTATGTACGAGGCCACGTACGGACCAAGCAGCTGCACCGATTGTGATAAATTTTCTTTTGTTTGAAAGTGACTTCATCGAGAGTGTTCTTAGCTTTGTTTGAAGAAAATCCGTTAAGTAGTTTATAAAACACCACATCTTTTTTGTTATTTATATTTTCGAATGTGAAGTTCAATCAATTTGTTCATAGAAAGCTATTGTGCATTGAAAAAGGCTTCTTGTTGACTGTAACATGCTTTTCTAAAAAACGGCTTAAATACCCGATCAGTTAATTTTGGGAAGCCTGTTTCACAGATTTTGCAGGCTCTCAGACAATGTTGGCGATCACCAGATAATGTAAAAAATGCTACATTAAAATTTTTTCAATGATATTTTGTACGTCCACAGTTTGGAATATGCAGCTAATTCTCGCTTTCTTTAATACAGCAATATATTTACAAGGCATTTCATTGCTTTTCAAGATAATAAAATATTTATCATAACAATTTATTTTAAATTAATTAATTTATAAAAATAAACTTCTGAAATAATGTTTCAATAAAATTTTCAAACAAATGGGAAACAGAGGGGAAATATTAAATTAATACAAGAGCATAATTTTACCGGAAACTGCATAATACTTATATTGTCAAGAAGAAGTGAGAGGATGGAAGTATATCATAATTGGCACCTCCTTTAAATTGCACAATGGGTAACACACATACAAATGTTTTACTTAATTCAATCTAGGTTATTTGTTTTTTTAATTTTTAGTCGGTTAAAAGTCTTTATTTAAAAAAATGTATACGTCCTTTTAAAGTCGGTAGTGAGCTTCATCTTAATAATAATTAAATAAAGTTTGTCTTTTTGTTTAGCGTACACTACACAATTTGGGAAAATTTTCGTTTTTCACTTAAAATTCAGGGACTCTGTTGAATTTGCCTAAAATTGATGATTGATTGATTTGTTGTTATTAATGTTTTCTTTTTCAGATAGTAGTAGCTCAGTGTATTTAACAGAAAGAAACTTTATCAATATTTTTAGTGAAAAGGTGATAAATACATTTGCATGTTATTTTATAACATTTCAGAAAAAGATCGATATAGTAAAAAAATAATTCAAAAAACATTCATAAATATGTATGTATATGAGACTCGTTCTACATTTTAAGCTAAATATTTCATTAAGTTTTGGTTGTTTTTATTTCATTCTATACGGATTTTTTTAAGATCAAAAAAAATTATTTTTCTAAAAATAGACAACAATGACTTTTTTTAAGAGGTCCATAATTATTTAATTAAGAAGACATATGTCATATAATTTATAGTTTTATTTATTTACATACATACATATGCACAAATATTATTTATATATGTAAATGTCATGTTTTTTAATTCTATCAATATAAAATAATTTATTCAGAAAAATAAACAAAAACGCAACAAAAATTTAAAGTATTTAAAGCAAATACTTATCAAATAATTAATTTAAAGTCATTAATCGAACAAAATTTTTTACTTTTTCCTATTGTTTCACCATCCCAAAATCCTTTAATTAAGACTCTTTTGATAAATTGGCATTTTGTATATATATATATATATATATATATATATATATATATATATATATATATATATATATATATATATTTATATAACAGTTTGATTTTTAAAAATAAATTTCAAATTAATTAAGTAATTTTTTTGTGTGTATAAAGGTTGTCATCTGCCTTATTCATAAAAAATATTTCAGGTTTATTAAGCGCTTATTTGACATATTTCTATAGGAAATTTGTCAAATAAACCTGTAGTAAACCTAAAATATTTTTATGAATTAGACCGTGTCACAGTGTTGCGAAACCGGAATTTTTTTGAAATCATATTGCCTAAACTGTAATTTTAATTGTATCGATGAGCAACTTCTACAGATTGGTTAGAATGAAATCCCAATCAGAACGAGTGAAAAAAAATTTACACCGAAAAAAATTGTTGGGTCAAATTTTCAACAAAAGTCAAAAATAAAAAAAAAATGTTCGAAAAATTAAAAAAAAAATTAATTTTAATTTTTCTTTTATTTTTTATAAATGCCCTATGATTAGTTTTTAAAATAAATTATAGGGTGGTCCGAACAAGAATTATAAACGTCAAATTTTCATGATTTTTCGATATTTGTTGAAAAACTCCAAACCAAAATCTATTTCATTTTTTTTTGAAAGGTGGCAATAAAAGCTTTGATTTGATACTGGTTTGAAGTCAATAGCTTCAGTTTTAAGAGAGTTATGCTCATTTTTGTGGAGTGCTAGAATAGATGTAGAATAAAAAAAAACTTTGAAGATACTATTTTATAACACAGGCATATTTTATTGCATTGTACAGAAAAATTACAAATTATCAGTCATCTACCAATAAGTTCATTGCTTCCTCTGATAATTCCAGGTGTTTCTTCTCCTTCAGTATTCTCCTACTTGTGATTGCGGGATCAGAATTGGCGAGCAGATAATCTAATATGTCTTCACAATTGTCTTTTCTTGATGTTTTCCTCACATGGTAAAGCCTTGTGTTTCTGAAGTCCTTGTTTCCTGCTTCCAATGCTTCTTCTGATAGTTGACCGTTGGGGACCAAAAATGAACGAATTATTTCAGCTCCATGAATAAGAACCTTGTGGACAGTTGGTGGCATATAATGCCACGAATATTTCTTTACATACTTATCGCAGTCTATCTTATATCCAGAAGTTATAGCTTGAAGAATACTAGAAAACCCTCTTATAAGTTCGGTATCTACTCCTGTGGCCAGAGCGGTTTTCTCAGGATCACTAAAGAATTTCCTTGATGTGTTACCATCATTAGTTGTTCCACTTCCTTGTTTCACAACATCAACAGTTATTTGGAGCTGATCTTTCAGATTTTGTTGAACATCCTTTTTTCTTTGATCTCTAATAATCTTCTCATCTTCACTGAGCTTAGTTCTCTTTGTTTCCCCTGCCTTGCGCACAGTGATTTGATAAGCAATGTTCAGTAGGGTTTCCATAAATCTTATTCTACAATGTAATGTTGATAATCCAAATCTATAAGCTTCCTGATTGGGTGTCCTTTTAACAATTCTGTACAACTGATTCATTACACTGGGCTTTGCGTGGAAAATGTAACACGTTGCTGCAGATAGTAAAACAACAGAGAGAGAGAGAAAGGTACCACCACAAGCTAAAAGAAAACACACATGCGGAGTAATTAGTGACAAAAAAGAAAACACTGAAGATGGCGATTAGCCGAAACTGGTCTGAAAATAATAAAAATTTGACGTGAGATGACGGAAAGTCACCCGAAAACCAATATGATTAAATTATTCAATAAGTGATTCCGAGAATTTCCGTTCTATTTCTATGGAATAAATACTGAAAGTGATATACTAAAATCGCTATAACTCCCAGGAGGGCAGGTATGGGCAGATTTGTTGAAAACAAATTATGTAACATTTCTGTAGTGGTTTGGAACAGGGATTCTCTGGGACTTTTTAGATATTGCTTACCTAACCCAAATTTTAAGGAAAAATGGACCTTTAGTCGGGTTTTCGCTTTAAAAAAGGTGCATATGAAAATGTCTCAAGCAACATTCCTTTTTTTACAGAAAATACTTGTCCGAAGGCAGATTTTTTTTCCGAATCAAAATATCTATCACCAAAATCAAATGAGATCATTTTGAATACAGCCCTGAAATCCCCTCTTTTCGTGAAAATTTTGTATATTTGACTTCTAAAATAAATTTAAAATCAACGGGCGAATATAAAAATAAGCTTTATGTGTTTTTTGTTTACTTGGAATGTCTGTGACAAAATTGCATCATTAAAAATACTGAAAAAAATAATCGGAAAAAAGTTACTTTTCCACTAGCCGCAACACAGTGTGTGTGTATTTAATTACAAATCATTAAAGGTTTTTAGACACGATCAAAATGCTTAACAAACATATTTATAGTATGAGTGAAAATTTATTAGTATGTGTGATACCGACGACGCTTGATGGAAAATCAAAAATTAAATTTAGATTTTTGACATGCTTGCATATTTAATATGTGTATATCCAAACTGAACGAATTTTAATTATAATTATTTTATATTTTTGTTGTGAATATTTATAACAAGCGAACAGTACAAACTCAAACTTATTGAGTCATCAAGCATGATAATTTCAAAACATCAAGCACGCATATACAGGAATTAATCCACAAGCATATTGTTCGTGTCTAATACCCTTAAAAAGTATTTATTTTGTGTCACTTTTATTTGCTAAAAGCTGTCAAATTGTGGTTGGCATTTTGCTTGTAAGCATTGTTACCATTTTTTTCTTTGAATTTTTTGAAAAGTTTATTAAATATAAAGTGATACAATAATTACTACATACTTTCATACATAAATATATAAATAAATAAATATCCTTTATAATAATTTTTGCTATCTATAGTTATATGCATGATACAATAATATAAAGAGTAAATTGTTAAGGCATGAAGTTTTCTTCCGTAGTGTCAGTTTATTCACGAACAGTGACAGTGAACTTATTTCTCAGAGCCTTTGATGCTGCCACCTGGCACACCTCTTTTACTCGCTGGTAATTATGCTCAAGGGTAAATTCTATGCTGGGCGGCATGTTTACGAAAATCGTCCTTTATGTTTATGTAAAATAGTGCCACTCAGCTTTGGCTGAATATGTTCATTTTATCAAGGGCGATCTATTAAGTACAAAATAATTCACTAAATAACTGCTGGCATACATACAATAATATATGTACATGGAAATAATGTTTATTGAATTAAATATAATACAGTAGAATAGGGAAAGATCTGGTCCAAAGACCGGCACTGAGACAACTGGTGTTTCTTTTGTGCCATTGATATTTAAACTAAAAATAAATCAATCTCTCTATGACTCTCCCTATGAAAGTCAACACAGATATTGAACAAGCCCGCCTAATATCATCTGAACACAGAACCTCAGTATGAAAAATACGGCTTCTACTGTTACTCACAAAGAATGTATGCTGTTGTCTCGTCATCATCCAAGAATAAACGATACAAGAAACATTTCAAATATATAATGGCTTCGGTGGTTGTATATATCTTTGTCTAGTTGCCTCATGGATTTTCTGCTTAAAAATTTTCTAGCTCAAAGGCTTAAGAAAATCTATGAAAAAATCTTTATTCGAAGGAGCCACTGTTCGACATATCGCTTATTTACTTCTACAACGTTACAATTCAAAAAATGTGATTAATAAATAACCTCTGAGCATAAACAATTACATTTACTATTTCGAAGCACAAAATACACATTTTCTAAAAACATTCCTGAAAAAAGTTCCCCGTACTTGCGTGTGGCAACGCTTTCCTCTCTGTTTACAAAAAATCAGTAATCAAATAATCGGAACAGAAGTCAAAATAAATTTTATACGTCAAATGTGGTTGCACCTTCATATTATTGTATCATGGTTATATGTTAATGTATACTTTATTTATTTTCTACTCTGTTTAAGAATATTTTATTGGTGATAATATCTAACGTTTTGAAAAATAAAATCCCCTTAGAAGATAACTAAAGAAAAGGTAAATGTTTGAAATGCAAACCAAAACAGTTAAAAGTGTTAAAACGACACTGAATTTTGAATTTTGATTTATCAGTTTTATTTTCTTGGTAAAATATTAAAGAGCGTATTCATAAATAAATTAACAGTAAATATTCTCAATTTCACAAATATTATCTAAAAGTATTTTGACATTTGCTGCAATGTAGGTAAGGGTAGATTTTATTAATACAAACGATTTTGTCATTTTGAAATTTTGTATAAAAAAAATGTTTTTTTTTGCAAAGAATTTTCGTTAATTTTCTAAATTGAAACGCGTAGATTACGAGTATAAACGTTTCCAAACCATATGCAAAATGTGCAAACTTTTATAAGGAGCTTTTAGTGCTTTCACACCGACGAGAGCACAACAGCCAACCAGGAGTGCTAATCACTAACTTTTTTTTACCATAATTTCATCGTTAAAATAATTATAACGAATATTTTTCGAATTCGCTATTCAGTTCAGGGGGGTTACTCTCTATTGCGATGCGAAAGCAATTACGATGCGAAAGCTAAATGCGATGAGATGCCAATTTGGTACTCTCTATTACTTTCGCAAGTCCTTTCGCAAAATTCTTTGATAAAGTGGCAACATTGACTTTGCAAAAGAAAATATGGCAAGGATGGACAGTAATGAAGTGTCAAAATTTGTTAAAGTGTTTTTCCGAAAAAGAAAAGTTAAGAAAAACTGAGAAGTAACAGTTTTTAATTAAAAGTAAAATAGGGAGTAGTCTGTAGCATTATGGTTTGATGAGGAAAACGACCGTGTAGAACGAGTCTTAAGAGATATTTACATAGGTAGGTCCGATATACTTTCTTCACAATTTCCGTTTGAATAAACGGAATTCAACACGAGCTGAAGGATCCACGACAATTCCAACTATTATAAAACTAACCGCTGTATTAAAATTACTTTGCCAAGGAAAGATACCAACATCAAATTGGCCAGGACCATACTTAGAACCAGTGCAGCAGTCAATGTCACATTGCTTAAAAGATATCTGCGTGGCATTGAGAGAATATTATTTTCCAAGTATATAAAATTTGATTAGATGGTAGTCACATACAAACGGATAGACCGCCCAAAAATAAGCACTAACACTTCAACAGAAAATTGCAACACAATATGAATGATATGGTTTGGTTAATTATATTTCACCTTGATTTTAAATTTTTAAATACATAACGTATGTATGTTATTGCAAAATCTAATATATATTTTTTTTTGCTTTTACTCAAAAAATAAAAATTTCAATATCAAATATAAATATTTTTTCAACGTCCTGACATGTTTTTCTCCCTTTGCGTTTGCTATTTAGCTATCGCAAGATATTTGCGATTATTGAACGATTTTGACAGAAATTTTCGCATTGCGGAGTGCGGTGATACCAGGCTTGCGAATGAAAAAAAAGAGATGCGAAAAGCAAATGCGCAAACGCATTACAGAGTACCAATCGTTCGATTTCGTAGCATTTTTCTTTCGCATCGCAATAGAGAGTAACCCCCCAGTTTTTATCGATATTAGCTGTAGGTTAAAGTCAGCTGTGTAGTTATTTAAGCGACAATAATTAATATGCTGTTAATTTTATTGATAAATTAAGTGTGTTTTGTGTTACAAATGTCTTTTGAATATTTTGGGATATGAGAACTTGGAGCTCCTTATAAACTGTTTCTATTTACACTCGTCTTATTCGTTTTCACATTCTCAGCAACACATTCGTGTCCCTCAGTGTACTAGTTTCCAGTGAGTGATATTTCTTACCGTCTGCTATTGCTTCATTGTCTTGAGCTCATGTTATTTATATGTTATTTATAGTATCGGCAATTTCTCCATTTTTTACCATACTCCACTTTTCCATGGAGCTTTTGGAACCTGCCTACTGCCAGTCCAGTAGTTTTAACCATAAAATCCACCAAGTGGTTGAGTTGTTCAGCGGAGGCGCGATTTATTTTTATTGGTAGTCGTCATTCTATTTATTATTACTTACCTTGTTCAAAAATTATACAAATGTGAGCAACCACAAAAACTGCACAAGCACAAATTCAAAATAAATGTTTGCTTTTTTATTTTGCTTTGTTCTTAATAAAAATCAGCAGAAAATATCAGCTGCCTAATATAGTTAACAAGAAGTTACAGGATCACACAATCGTTATTGCAAGCGACAAAATATATAGACAAATATTACGCTTGTCGGATCGTTAAAAGTTACTGCATCTCTCTACAGATCTCGCCGACAAAAATGCTATTTCCCTTATTTTGCAAAGAAGCAAGAACAAATTTGCGAGCTCTAAAAGCTGTATACCTCAAATGCAAATATCACAGTATGTATGTTTGTTTGGATGTAGCTGGTTTAGAAACGATTTTTTTACAAAATCTGCCTTTAGTCTCTTTTATCTATAAGAGCCGTGTAGCGAAGGAAGGAAACTTTGTAATAAAGTTCATAAGTAAAATTTAAACGCCTTTGTCAAAGTAAGCCTGACGTGTACAAATTTGGTCTTACGATAACCATTTTGTGAACAGGGAACAAAATGCTTGGGAAATTTTGTTCACGACTTCACCGACTTCAAAAAAAAGAGGAGGTTATCAAGTCGTCTGTATTTCGTTATTTATTTTTTTTACATTGTAATTTCATAACTCGATACATTTTATACCCACAGTAAAAATTCTTTTTCTGTCTGAGAGGATATAACTTTCCAATTAGCCCTAAGAATTTTTTATTTGATTTCGTGATATTGTAGTTATTTGATTGCTGCGAAATCTAGCAAACAACTTTGGTACTTGTAAGTACAAAATTTTAAAGTTGAAAAATAGGCGGGTCTATGCCCATTAAAATATATTATTATATTTCATGTCGTTTTACTACCGATTTTTATTTACAAAACTTACCACACACATTAAGCTCTAAAATACGCACAATCTTTCATTTAAAAGTCACGCCCATTGACATTTAATTCTATATATCATGTACTTCTTCTTAACCAGTAATTCCAAATTTATTTTTGTTTGTAAGGGCGATTTTTTGAGTTCAAGATTAGAGATTAAATTAACCTTAATCTTCATTTGCAATTTTTGGGTAGTCGATTATATGGGTTTACTTGCTAGTTTAAGCGGCCAATCGTGGTGGTTTAATCTTACTTTAGTATTGACAACAAGCACTTGTGAAACATATAACTTTTTGAAAAAATTATATGGTAAAATAATTTAAAAACACTTAAATAAATATATATATTTTATATTATATATATATATTTCCTTTAACACGCGCAATATTTTACTCGTAAATAATAAAATATGACAGTTTCTTCTTCTTCCCACAAAAAATCAAAGTGTGTTGATAATATGTATGACTTTTGCCCAGAAAATGTTGCCACTATTTTGTTAAATAGTATGGTAATACTACACATAACAAAAAGTTTAAACTACCACTCAAAAACATCAAACTCAATTAGGTGAAATTAAGTTAATTTTCGGATTAGCTAATGAGAGAAATAAACTAATCTTAATCTCGATCTCAAAAAGTCGCCCTAAGAGTTTACTTCCAGTTTAGTCCGACAAATTTTTTTCCGAAATTTTTTTTTAACTATTTCATTGAAGTCCATATTTTAGAATTATTATTTGAAGTCGCTTAAACACAATTTTAACCTGCTGCAAATATTTGTAACATATTTTTATATGTAAATTAGTGGGCCCCTTAGTAAAAATGTTGGGATTTATTCCCGTCTCCCCTTCAATAGGTAAAAAAATATATAATCTGCAAAATTTCAAGTCAAGTAGTGAAAATTAAATCATAGTGTATCTAAAAATCTGTTTTAATCCCAGTGGTAAAAATATACATTACTTAATCGATGATATTAGTAATACTTAGTAGCAGTCAGTGGTGATTTGTTCACTTAGTTTGCTATTTAGATTTAATATAAAAGTGTCATAGGACGCGTAAGTAGTGCGCTCTCGCTTACAAAGTAAGCTACGATGTCAGTACGTGCCACTAGCATTGCACTTACATTGACAGCGGAGTTGTAAGCGGGCTTGATAATAAATTTACCCTAAAAGTAGGCCAGTATTTTAATTTTATATTAGCACAAAAAACTATTTGTTTTAAACAACAACTGAATCCCTGTATACATCGTAATCGAAGTTATCAGTGACACATGATATATGAGATTACACGTACATACATTACAATCCAAAAACTTATGTTGCTCGCTTACGATGTCATACTGACGTCAGTGATTATTATCGAAGTACTTCGCTTAACTTACCGCTGGGAACAGGGTGACCGAGGACATTTTTCAAAAAGTGGCACCAAAAAGGGGATTTTTCAAAAAATAGGGGAACAATTAAAATAAAACTGGAAAACTACACTAAGCCTTTTATTTTCAATGTATTTTTACATAATTCACTCTAAAATAAGGGAGACAAAAAGTGTCAAAAGCACTCGAAAAAGTGGCAAGGCAGTCAAAAAAGTGGCAATTTGGCACTTTAGTCGGTCAAACGGTCACGCTGCCTGGGAAGCTACATACAAATTCTCTCAGAGAGCCTCTCTCTGAATACAACACTTTAAAAACATATGAAATAAAAATGTAATATTGTATGTCATTATTATATGAAAATTTCATAGCACAAGTGTTACACTCTTGTATTTAATATGATAATACAATCGATATAGAGATACAAGCGGTTTTGTGAACTAAGCAATTAATTTACAACAAAATAGTGTATAAGAAAATTTTTTGTCATATAGTTTACAGAATATGATACTTTAACAAGTTTTCCTCTATTTAAAAAATTGATTGAAAAGAATTGAATGAAACCAACAAGCATGAATATCTTTGTATCTTTGGGAGGATAACAGTAAGAAAATATTAAAAAAAAATGTCACCATAAAGCTAAGACCCACCCTAATGTACATATTTTCATTGGTTATTTTCCCCACACTTACTCTAAATTTTAGCCTTTTAAACTTCTTTAAACTTTGAGAAATTTTACATATATCTAATGTCTTTAGAAAAAAAATAGTTTCCTTTGTATAATTTATAAATAATTTATTAATATTTTTTAATAAAAAGCTTTTAGGTTTTATACAATATTTTTATTTATTAATTCAATTGGAAATTAGTGAATATCGTACATCCGTCTTGGTAGTTAAATAAGAAAATCAAAAACGATAAACAAACGAATATTTAATATAGATAATAGTTTTATTTCAATTTTTTAAAGAAAAAGAACAAACACAAATTTATATTTGAAGCTAAAAAAAGTTATTTTGTAAAAATTACGCAGAAAAAACTATGCCAGGTTTTTCTTTCTTTAACAAAAAATACATATGTATATACAAATGATTGTCTGTACTAAGAATAATTTCATAAAAATTTAGCAAACATGTTTTTGAAATTAGTTTTGAGTTTAATTATTGTCTGTATTTTGTTTGATGATTTTAGTTTTTGCTTGTCTTCAATAAAATGTTCAAAGGAAATTTTTTTCGCTTTTAGAGAAATATTTTTTTTTAGCGAAATGCAACACTGAAGCAAAGTTGCCACATGGCAATTACCTGCTCAAAAGTTAGTAACTAAAATGATATTATTACAACTTGCCAAGAACCAAAAATGGAAAGTTATAAGATAAAAACAAATCCATAAGCTAAATAGAAGTTCATGGTGGATTTGCCTGCGGATTCTGATAAGGGAGAATACGTGCTCAACAAAAATGAGAAGTTAAAAAGTTTTCTTTTCGAGAAAATAATGTTAAATTTATTGCACTTTTCTATGAAAATTTGCAATAAAACGTTTCTATCGTAAAGAGAGTTTATTAGAAATTATTCTATCATTCATTAGCAGCGTAAATTTTTACATTTGCTTTAAAGAAGCGCCTATTTGCATTTTTCCCATTAAAAATAAAAAAATTGGCATAATTTAATTTGGTACTTTAAATGTAATTTTATTGGTCACTTTCGCGAAAGTTATCGTTTACTAAAATTTTTATTAAAATTAATAAAAATGGATCTTTATTAAAAAAAAAACGAAAACTAAGCCATGTATAAAATTCCATAGACACACTGACTTTTTTCAGCTTCAAATATTTCTAAAAATATTTTTGTTAAAACTTTTTTTATATTAAATTATTTTATAATATATAAAAATAATAATAAACAAATTTTTGTAAGTTTGAAAAACGAATTAAAAAAATCCCCAAGAAATAAAAAAAGCTTTAAATAATATTTTTTATAGTATACATAAATATGTATATATATTTATATATATATATATAGTATATATAATACATGCATACATTATATTCATATACACAAGAGGCAATATTTAATATTAAATAAATATTGCAAAACATACATAAAAGAAAATTAAATGAAATAAAAAATAATATAAAATAAAATAAAAAAATTAAATAAAACAAAATAAAATAAAATGAAATGAAATAAAAAATAAAATAAAATGAAACAAAGTAAAATAAAATAATATAAATCAAATAAGATTAAATAAAATAAAATCAAATAAAATAAAACAAAATAAAGTAAAATAAAGTAAGATAAAATAAGATTAAAAAAAATAAAAGAAATTAAAGTAAAAATAAAATTAAAATTATAAAATAAAATAAATTAAAATAAAATAAAACAAAATAAAATAAGATGAAATAAAATAAAATAAAATAAAATAAAATAAAAGAAATTGAAGTAAAATAAAAATAAATCCAAATAAAATAAAATAAAATAAAATTAAATAAAAGAAATTAAAGTAAAAATAAAATTAAAAATATAAAATAAAATAAAATAAAATACAATAAAATAAGATAAAATAAAATAAAATAAGATAAAATAAAATAAAATAAAATAAAATAAAATAAAATAAAATAAAATAAAATAAAATAAAATAAAATAAAAGAAATTAAAGTAAAATAAAAATGAAATAAAATAATGTAAAATAAAATAAAATGAAATAAAATAAAATAAAACAAAATATTATAAAATAAAATAAAAAAAAATAAAATTAAATAAAATAAAACAAAATAAAATCAAATTAAACAAAATAAAATAAAACAAAATAAAGTAAAAAAGTAAGAAAATAAAATTAAGTAAAATAATATAAAATAAACTAAAATAAAATAAGAAATCAAATAAAATAATTTAAAATAAAATAATATAATTAAAACTAAAATAAGGTTATGAAAAAGGAAAATAATGAAAAAACTATAAACTCTTCAATAAAGATTTACTATGGCAACAAAAAATATGTCTATGGTTTAAGCCAAGACTAATTGATTTTACAGGTAATAGCAAGAAAAATTATAACAATGCAAAAAACAATATGGCCAATATTTCAAAAAATAGAATTTGTGTAACAAAATAAAACAACTATTCACTTACAATTATTTACACTTAAAATAACAAGAATATAAAAATATGTATGAAAAATTTACAAAAAGAATAAAAATCTCGAAATTGTATGTAAATATATATATATATATATATACATAGCGTAATGTAAGAAATCTTATGTCTCTAAGATTTATTTCAAATCAAGTTGAGGACTGCGTACCATTTCCGAAATTGTTAAAGAGCATATGTGCCCTGAATTATCAAAGTGGTCTAAGTCATATGCATTTTCGCTTGGAAATATGAAATAAATTATTAAAAAACTTCAATTAATATGTTATAAATATTAAATACATTTATATGAATCGGGACTAACATAAGTCTTAATTCAAATGTTGTATAATATTAAAATATCATGTGATTTGTTCAAATGTAATCTACTAAATATATCGACGAAAGAAATATATGACTTAGATCACTTTCATAATTAAGGGCCCATATATAGAAATAGGAAAAAAACAACAATTAGAGCTGGATCATAATGATAAACAAAAATTTTAACAAATTTCTCCACAGCGGTTCTCACTTACAAAATTGTCAACGTTTAAGAATTTTTCAAATCAGCTGTAAGTCAATTTGCCTTGGAATAAACTGAAAAAGTCTATTGAAAATCTCGAAAATAACTATATGTATATGTATAGCAAAAAACTATCCTCTATCACAATTGATTAAAAGAGTAGTTTTTAAAAATTTTCAATATAATAAGAAAACATCATAATAAAAACTAAATACATACATATTTAAAAAAATATTAGTATTATACACACAAATCAAATTTATTTAACACATTTTCAAACAAAATACAATTCTTGCTCACCAGCATAACATTCGAATCCCCAATAAAAACAATAACAAAAAAACGTTTATGTAAATAATTTCATTTATCCAATAAAAAATATTCATTAAGCATACGTCTCATATTAATTGATTTAACAAAAAAAAAAAACTACAAAAATTTAACTGTATCTAACAACTCTACATGTATATCATTATTTTAAATAAACACAAAACAAATGGAAAACTTAGCAAACGAATGAGAATATCTTCTATACAAAAAATAAAAATATAAAAAAACTACAGATAAAGTCAAAGTGATTCAACTGAAATTGTCTCGTTTACAATTAAATTCCAAAAATTTATCGACAAAATTAAGAAATATATGTATGTGTATTTATTTAATTGTTAAAACATAAAGAAACATGAAATGATTAATAATAATTAAATATATATAATATTAATAAAAAAATATCAAGTAATAAACTGTAAGTTCAAGGCTTTTATTTTTTTTTTCAAAAATTTAAGGTGAGTTTTTAAATACAGTAAATTGTCGTTAATATTAACTAATGAAAATTTTTCGCAGTTATTAAAATATCTGTTTGGTTAACTTTTTTTTTTTTAAAATAGTCAACTCATGTTCAAAATCTTTTTTACTAATATCTGAAGTATTAACCTCATAAAGTCTGACTTTGGTCTCATTGGTGATAATACGAGTATTGAATTTCTTGACATTGGATTATTAGGCTTTATGCTACTCGTATGTTATTTTTCTCAATCACGAGTTCATGCCTTAAAAGGATTGATAAACCACATTTTATGCATTCATAAATAACACAAGTCAAGATGTAGTAGAGACCTGAATTGAAATCCGTTTTCAGTTTTTATCTATCACGTATAAATGGGCGTGGCTAATGCGCCACCACGCAAGCTATCAAATACAAAATGTTGAGGATTTTTTTAATGCATGTATTTATTTATTGTATCTTCAAATATGAACTAACAATAAGTATTCAAATCTTAAATCTAAAATATAATTATTAGGACCGACCACTGTCGGAAATAAACTCAGTGATAGTTATAAATAATACATAAGTAGTGATAATCAAAAAAGGAAAAAAAAAGTATTTTCCAGAAATCCCATCTGGAATGGTGAGTATTAGAGCCATTGTGTCCCTCTTTTTTAGGCGAATGTGTCCAGTAAAGTTCAAAATATTACGAGCAAGCGGATTAGGATGTGACTTGAGTTTTGTTAAATATTTGCCTGCGTATTTTGCAATTTCTTCAATCACTAGTGGCATATGTAAATCACGATGTATATTTGAATTTTTTATGTACCATGGAGCCGATGTTATCAAACGTAAAATTTTGTTTAGCCTTTGTTGAATTCTCTTGACATTAGAAGCTGAAGCAGTGCCCCATAGTTGAATTCCATAGCACGATATAGGTTTCAATAGCGACTTGTATATCAAAAGTTTGCAATCTAGATTGAGAGTTGAATTTCTAGCAATCAGTCAATGTATCTGAGTTAATTTTAGTATCATTTGTGTTACACAGAAAAAAGTGTTCACCAATTAATATTTTCAGTTAAGAATCTAATTATATTAATTAAATTTTTAATTGTATTAAATAATTTGACTGGTAAAACTTAATTGATATTATCAAATTGTTTATAAATGAAAATTTAATTAATTTTTTAATTGATGCTACAAATATTTTAATTAATATTACAAAATCATATTTTGTGTATAGCTTACAATCAATGTGCTGTTTCCATGTAAGCTGTCGATCAATGTGTATACCAAGGTATTTTACATGTGAATGTTGGGGAACAATTTGATTATTAATTCTAATGGGGGAACAAGTACCTTTTCGTATAGTAAATGTTACCTGCGCACACGTCTGTTCATTTACTTTAATTCTCCATAGCTTTAACCATAGTTCCAGCTGGGTAATATGTTCCTGAAGATATCGGGATGCCTCGTGAGGGTTTTCGTGCATGCTAAAGAAGGCTGTATCATAGGCAAATGTAGATGTATGGATTTTAGTGCTAACAGGCATATCCTAAGTATTTACCAAAAAACAAACTGGCCCCAGTATACTCCCCTGTGGCACACCGGCGGAGATAGATTCGGGCATACTCATGAAGTCTCCTTTCACAACAATGAACTTCCGGGATAGAATATAACTTTCCAATAGCTTTAGAAAGTTTACTGGTAGATATGTCTTAAATTTTAGAATTAGGCCTTCATGCCATACTTTATCAAATGCCTGAGAAACATCAATAAAGAGAGTAGAACAATACTTCTTTTCTTCAAATGTTCTTCTAATAACTTGAACAAATCTATGCGTTTGTTGAATGGTGCCATGCTGACTTCTAAAACCAAATTGATGGTCCGGTATGCACACACTATCAGTTAAAATTGGGCACAATTTTGTCATGAGCAGCTTTTCGAAGAGTTTTGACATAGTTGACAGTAAACTTATTGGCCTATATGACTCAGCTTTAGTAAGATCTTAGCCCGGCTTTCGAATCATTTTGACTTTTGCAAGCTTCCAAAGTTGTGGATAATACTCCAGTCGTAATATGGCATTAAAAATAAACAGCAGGATTCTTATTGCAATATGCGGCAAGTTCATCAGCATCTTGTTACTAATTCCATCAATACCTTAAGCTTTCTTTGGCTTGAGTTCAGCAATTACTTTTTGTACATCACGCATATTAAACTTTAAGGGTCGAGGGGGTAGAGCAACTACACTCGGCAAATCAGAAACACCAGTACATGTCTTTGGCGTAAATACGGATTTTAAGTGCTCAGCAAATATTTTACATTTCTCCGTATCGCTTTTTGCCCAACCTCTGGTAGATGTGCGCAGAGGTGGCTTAAACTGAACGGATGTTTTAAGCTTTCTAGCAGCACGCCACAAAGAGCAATTAGATGTTGGTGTGACATCAAGACCTTCCAAATAATTTTTAAGAGCTGCAGTTTTTTCAGATGCAAGCAACTCTTGCAGTCGTTTAGTATGTTAGTATGTTTATGTTATATGTTTATGTTATGTTAAGGGGCCCATGTTTATGTTATGTTAAGGGGCCCATACACACATACTGCTTGCAGCTCCTGCCGATGAAACCTTGGTATACATACGTGTGTGATTGATATTTTACCATCAATCATATCAATCATTACTTAAAATAAAATTTTATAAAATAAACATGTGTTTGACAACAAAAAAATAATTTATAAATTTGAATAAATTAATTAAAAACGTATTTTCTTTATACATTATTTTTTGTTTGTTTTATTTCCTTTTTTGTTTGTTTTACTTTCTTTTTTTCAGTAAAACTTCAAATTTAAAAAAAATACATATCAGAAAAATGAATAACTTAATTTTTGTTTATTTGAAAAAGTGTCTGCAGTATGAGTTCATTTCAAAATCAAAACTATCTGTGTGACAAATACATTATTTTGTCAATGCTCGATCAAAAACATACGTTATGTTATTCACACGGCTACTTTTTCGAGCATGAAGCAATCTATCAGTTTTATATATTTTATGGCGCAATTCAGAGGTATCCTCACCAAAGCATCCAACTGGAAGCATAGTGGAATCAACAATTTGCCGTGAGTGACAAGAACAGACGTAGATGCAGCAAGAATTAGCGATTCCATTTCAATATTATGATCTTTAGATATTTCTGCGGCAACACGTCGTTTTGTTCTCTCAAATTTTTGGGAAACAGGTATTTACGGTCGTCCAGGTTTCGATTTAAAAGAGGCGCACTGCATTTCACGTTTTCTGATCGAAGTACTGTCTTTAAGCCAAACAGCATGATGTTTTTCAAAAACTTTAAAATTTTATATTCATATTTGAACTAAATAATCGTGAATATTTTTTTAAATAAACAATCACTCTCAGATATCTATGACAAGAAATGGGCGTAAATTTCGTTGTGTTTCCATATATTGAATAATTCTGAATTAATTTATTTTTTTTAACTCGAAAAAAAATTCGCAGATAAAATATATTAGATTTGGAAGATAATTGATTGTTCTAGAGAATTATTATGATATTATGTCTAACATGTCCATATAAAGTTGTCATTCATAATTCCATTAGTTAATTTTAAGGTCACTTAAATTTTTCCAATTTAATCGATTTTATAGATGAGTTTACCAAAATTTTGCTATAGAATGTACACGTACTTACCTTCGGCATTATTTTAATTTTTTTTTATTTTTCAAATATATAAACTTTTGTTACGAAAACTTTTATTAGAAGATGTCACAAAATTCACTGCACTTAAAGGTTTTCTGATAACTGGTTTAGAAATCGTAATCAAAACAACTGTTAATAAGAGAAATTACTTTTTTTTTAATTTAAAAAGTGTGTTGTTGTCTGAATATTTACAACTAACTTTGATGTTATTTGTTCATTAATAATTATCACATGTAATTTGGCTTAAAAAATCGATACTAACTTTAGCCCGTTCAAATCATAAATATAGAAACAAATTAAGTTCCAAAAATAATAATTAAAAATTAACTTAAAAAGCTATGTTTGCTTTGTTATATTTCTTATTATATTAAAGCAAAAAAGTTAACTTTGCAAAAATTAAAATTTTTACTTTTGGCTAAAAAATTGGTTAAATTTCCTATAGTGCATAGTAGTGAAATGTTCTCTCAATGCAAAATCATGTATGTATTTTGTTTTAAAATAGTTTGTTTTTTGGTTAATTTCAGAATGAAGTCAAATATCAATTTTAAATATTAATAATCTCTTATTCTTATTCTTATTCTTATCTCTTACTGTAATTTTGTATAATAAAAGAATAAATCTACTTGAACTTTGTTAATTTTAACTTGAGTTCAATTTCAATATGCGCATCGGTATCGGCGATATTTCTCTTTGAGTATCGGTATCGGTATCGGATCGGTAAAACGGCGTATCGTTACATCCCTACTCAAGAATAAATTGATACATTTATATATTTTTAAGTGATATAACTACTGATATATGTTTTTGTATTGTGCTGATTATGCTGCTGCCGTCTACGAGGCGAAAAGTGCAGCCAGTGGCATTTGAAGTCGTGTGTTCGTGTGGACTGCTGCGGTGAATGTATTTAATGTATAATACGTAATTCATGTGATGACTTTTATGACGATTATTTTTCGATGTTATTTTTTGTTTCTTACGAATTTGGAGCGTTTGGTTTGATGGGTTGTTACTCAGTATACTTGAATAAAATTCCAAATTTTTCTAAATCATGACCAAATAACATCAAAGTTAGTTGTAAATATTCTGACAATACATAGTTGAACGGAACAGCCAGCCGTTTCCGAAGACCACTAAATCTTCATCATCAGCGTTCTTCTGCGTTGGTCAACTGTGTGTGGTGTCAGTAGATGTAGATTTCTGCCTTATATACGAAACTTTCTTGCAAATGGAATACGCGAATTGTTTTGATTCATCGTATTTCAATTTGCTGAAACATGTTTTGTAATGAAAGCCCAAATTTACCATCTCTAATTTACAACAGAATTACCATTGTCGTTTATTCTTTACTAATTATGCACATGTTAGTTAATTTGTTTATTTAATTAAATTAATTAATTTGGTTATTAAGACAAACTTTTTTGATTTGCTACTATTAATTAAATTTATTTAATTTTGCGCCACAGGCCCATAAAAAAATTATTTATTGCCAATTCGATTTTTTTTTGTCAGAAACTTTAAAAGAAAGGGTAAAAAGTTACAATAAAATCAAAACAGGCTTAAAAGTCTGTCATAAAAAAAGTCACAGACCGCTAAAAAAGGGTCAAATCGTGACTTTAGTTGGACGAACGGTAACACTGCTGGTATACGACGATTTCTGTACCAATAAACAAAAGACTTAAGAGAAAAACACACAATTCGAAAATATCTGGCATTTTTGTTTTTCCTCTGGATTTATATCGGACGACCAAGGCCTAAAATGGCCGTTGGAACCTACACCCACAGATTTCATCAGCTTATCCCGAAAATCAATATTAAATTTTGATTCGAGCGAATTTTAACGAACAACAAGTTCGTGTCTTAAGTCTTTCATAAATATTATTTCCACTCAAGTTGGAATATGGTGACTAGAAGACTTAAGACACATAGATACATACACACATATATTTTTTTACATTTTAAGCTTTAAGGTGGAAGTACAAAATACCCGTTCAATGCGCTAGTGCGATCAAAACTTCTGTTTGAAATGGTGTGTTTTCATAAGGCAAGTTGCATTAGAGAAGATCACGACACGATTAGATTAGATTAACCAATAACAACACAACAACTATAACAACAATCAATCAACAACATTTACTTATGTTAACACTCTAAATTACTTACTTTTGAAATTTATTTGCTTGTGGTTCAGCGTTGTCTATATGCATTTCATTGCTGCTGTAACAAATTCTCAATAGATTTCAATCACTCATTTTGAAAAGACACACACATCTCTTATCTTATGCACAGACCTTCAAAAACTATTTGAGAATTCTCAAATAATAATATTTTTGCAAATCATAAAAGAAAAGATTTTACAGTCTGCTGGAAGCAAAGATTTTAGATCTTGCTGCCATTTCTTTTTTGAAATGGTAAGTCTTTGCGAATGCAATTGCTTAGGTTGCTGACTTCCAGAATTTCTGGTAGTTCTTTTTGTAAGAAGCTGATAGTCATTCTTAATATTGGTTTTGTAATGTATGAATGCTCCTGTTGGATCGTACGGAAAAGTGTTAAAATTTTATTAATTTCACAATGCTATTTAGGGTTCCGTACACCAAAGGTGAAAAGGGACCCTAATGTTTTCGCTACGCTCTCCGTCTATCCGTCAAAGGTTATTTTCTCAGGAACCGTAAGAGCTAATGACTTGAAATTTGGATGGAGTGTGTAAAACTTTGACCAACAAGTATATGAGAGTTAGCAATGAAAGGGTGTTCCAAAACGAGCAACGAAAAATTTTAAAATCACGTGTAATATACATACAATTGTATGTACATTAGAGTGGCCGTTAATTGTATGGAGACTTTTTGTTTTTTGATTTCTTCTACTCTCACTCCCGAAATCAGTTCAGTCTTATGTAAAAAAATATACAAAAAAATTTCATACCGATAAGTTGCGTTTTAGGGGGTGCGTCTGGCCCTCAAAGTTGGCCTTCAAGCCCATTTTTCAATGTAATGAACAAATAACATCAAAGTTAGTTGTAAATATACTGACAACACATAGTTGACCGGAACAGCCAGCCGTTTTCGAAGGCCACTAAACCTTCATCATCTGCGTTCTTCTGTGTTGGTCCACTGTGTGTGGTGTCAGTTGATGTAAATTTCTGCCTTATATACGAAACTTTCTTGCAAATGGAATACGTGAATTGTTTGATTCATCGTATTTCAATTTTGCTAAAACATGTTTTGTAATGAAAGCCCAAATTTACCATCTCTAATTTACAACAGACTTACCATTGTCGTTTTTTCTTTACTAATTATGCACATGTTAGTTAATTTACTTATTTTTGTTCTACTTAAGACAAACTTTTTTGGTTTGTTACTATTAAGTATGTTTATTTAATTTTTGCCACACGCCCATGGCTATTAATTTAAGTTAGTTTTAATTATTATTTTTCGAACTTATTATTATTTCGAATTATATTCGAACTAAAGCTAAAAAAAGTCTGTTACATTTACGGGTTTTTGCTTACAGTTTAGGAAATATTTGAGAAAAAATTTACTTTTTTACCAACCTTTGTCCACTATCCTGTAATGGAGAAGTCAAATATTGTTAGATTTAGAAAATGAAACTTATTATGAGTAAGGGACAAAATTTGTAACATTAAACATTAAACATAGCATTTGCCAATAAATATTTTCGGCTGGAAAGTCTTTCTTTTTTAATAAATTATTTTTTAACAAAAATTTAAAAACGTATATAGAAACATATATGTAAGTTTAAATACTGTTTATGTTAATGTAAAAATACTCCCTTTTTGAATTAATTTACCAAAAAAAAAAAAGATTTTCTTTTGGCTATTTCCACTGTTTGAACTAATAAATTTACCAGTTATATCAGTATACGGGTATTATAAACTCGGTAACGGTATGTACCGTTAATACCAATACCAAAATTAAAAAAATCCGATACCGTTACCGATACCGAAATTTAAAAATAGTTGTACCGGTATACATACCGATACCGTTATTTGTTTCGATTTCCAACCCTGATGTAAACGGTCTTGCGTAAATGTGAGAGCAAAATATAGTGATTTTTGTTTAAAATCCATCAGAAAATACAAACCAAATTGTTGTATACATACTAGGGATGCCAATCGATTTTTTAAAATCCTGGGATTCAGAATTTTTAAATCTCAATCCCGGAATTTTTCGGGATTTCGGGATTTTTGAGATTTTTTTGGTAAAATAAATTAATTTTTTAATAAATATTACTTTAATAACAAATTTTGTGCATTTTAAAACTTTAAGATAATTAATAATAATTTATACTGAAAACCATAACTAAATATGAAAATTTGTTTTTGTTTTCAATATATGAAGATTTTTTCTATAATCTTACAAAAAAACGAACATATCTACAGACTTTTTGAAAAACGTAACGCACTAATCGGTAAATATTTCTAACGTTTACGTCAACCTGACAACAAAAAGTTTGCTTTTGCCTTGTATTGTATTCTACTTCAATTGTAAGGAGCTGTCAATAGTACTCAATTGTTAGCGAAAAGTAGATAAGTGCTAATTTTATATTTTGTTCATAATTGCCCTCATAATATAGAATAAGAAGGGAAAAAATTTGTCAAACTTTTGAATTTATTTCCCTTTCAAAGCTCATATGCTTCTTTTTGTTTTCAAAATAATTCTTAGTTGTATATTGTAGCAAATTTGATGAAAATAACAGTGAAAAAATAGTTAATTTATTTTGCTCTTGTTGTTAATTTATAAGAAATATATATAATCCCGGAAATCGGGATTTGCCAAATCCCGAAAATCCCGCGATTTCGGGATTTCCCGTTTGGCATCCCTAATAGATACTGCCGGATCTGACAATATTGGAAGGTCTGACAATTGTCTGTACATAGCTTAAGTTTCATACATACGAGTGTATGGCCTGTTCAACGATGTCGAAAATATAAGTTTATTTTATAACGTTCTTGTCTTATTTTATATCAACGAATTTCTTTCTTTGAAGTTGTCTAACTGGCAGATTTACAATAAAACATTTTACGGTTGGGAAAGCCAGGTAAATTTAATTTTTGTTAAATTTTATCCATCTGATTTGTTACATTTTACAGAAAAGTCCTATTATATTTACAATGAAACACACATTTGAGACCATCAGCGTAAAAGTTGTGTAACCCACATTTTTTTGGTTTGCTGTTCTGGTCATAAATAAATACATTCTTTATATTACCACGTATTAAAAAAAGTAGATTAAGGCCTCTTTTGGTATTCAAAAGAAGATGTAGCTGAAAATTTGTTTTAGCACAAAATCAATTAAATATGTAATTAAATGCAGCAATGAAATAATTAAATAGTTGGGGCTTAGACCACCTTTGCACTGATAGCCTCATTTATACTCTTTGTTTTTCTTTTCTTTCTTTTTGATTCATTTTAACCCCATATTTATTTTTATTTTATGAACTTCTCATTTTCTTATTAGTTATTCCATAATTTCATAATTATTTCCTACTTAATTATTTAATTAAATAATATTGTTTTATTTTCTCATTTTATTGTTGTTGCGGTTAAGTTGCGGTATAGATTTTCTTCTAAATTTTTTTTTTTTAATTTAAGTCATTTATTGGGTTTTTCTTAGTGATTTGAATGTTTAATTTTGTCATTTTATTTTGTAACTTTCAATTCAATTGTTCAATTTTTTTCAATTTCTTGCATTTAGGACATGCGCTGGCAAAAATTATAATTTGTATGTATGTAAAAAATTTTGTTTAGTTTTATTATTTTTGCCTTATCTTACAATAAATATAATAATAAATAATTATTAAATAAAGTATATATGTCTTTGTTTTTTTTTTACAAAACCACAAACTTTCAGAATGTGAGGTTATGAAATACAATAAGTTTATTTATTTTACGTTTTATAATTTTAAGTCAGAGATAATTTATAAAGTTATATTTATTGGGCTATCAGTGGTAATAAAATAACATGCCGATCTTTAATCACAATTGAACGGGAATTTTTCTATGTTCCTCTATTGAAACAAAAATTATTTGCAAGAAATAGAAAAGCTGCTGAAAGTAAGATAGCTGACTTCGAAAACTCGAAAATAAGGAGACTATTTATATTTTTATTCTCCAGGAATTTAAACTCAGAATTGGGTTGATAACATCTGGTTTGTAAGAGTTTCACCAGTCGCAAGAATTATTATCATTTTGTGAAACACAGAATGAACAATAAAATCTAATTTGTCGATTATTTCTGTGGCAATAAGGAAAAAGTGCTTAAGTACTGTTTTGCAGGAGAGCACTTTTAAGCGTTCAAGTCGATTTTTAGAAATGTATTTCTTTTGCAGTTAAATTGGGAAATTTTCTGTTAACCTTTATTTTTTAAGCAAACATCGTTCTACACACTATAAGTACTCGTAATACACTTAAGTTGAAATATACCAAAGTATAACATAAAATAAACTTTTATTCCATATGATATTAATGCCCTAATTCAGTAAAAAGATTCAGGACTGTTTTGTTTGCAAATACTTCTGAGTTCTTGTCTTTGAATTCAGTAAATTATTTTCTACAAAAACGGTTGTTGTCTTTGATAATAAAAATATTATTGCCATGTTTTTAAAACATTAAAATTAAATTAAAGTATTATGTCATCGTCCAGACAGTGAAGCATTTTTGATTTCTCTTTTGAAACTGCATTAGTGTCCACACTCCAAAAAAGTCATGAAAATGTAGAGTTTGCGATCCGGAAGTAGTGAAAATTTCGATCCGATCTAATGATTTTTACATAGGGACGTCATTGCAAGAAGTTCTTTTTTCGATGCCTGGTCACTGAATTGAAAGCGATATTAAAAAAAAATTCCTTTTTTTTGTTCTACGATAATATTTTCATCAATGAAAAATGGTAAATAGTTACCTGTTATAACAATTCGTTTCTTTTTATACGAATTTAATTCCGAAACAGTGCTTTCATGCAAATTTAAGCAAATAACTTTTAAATTTTAGACTAAAATTAGTTCATAAATTTCTTTAAAGAAATAAATTTTATTTTAATTCTGGCGAGCATTTTCTAACACTATGGAGGAGTTACAAGGTTTTGTATGGCTAAAACAAGCTTCTATATGGTTTTTTGCTCACTCTCGGCAAATTAAAAATATCGATTTTTTGGAAGCAATGAAAATGTAGTTCCACTAGAATGACTTCCATTTTTTTCACTGGGAGGTTAATACGTTTTCTGATATATTTTTCATAAGAATGAAGCGCGAATGACGTACTCAACAATAACTTCGTGTACATGAAACAAAGTACCCTTTGCCATTCCTCTTTCCGCTCTCAAAAACTAACTCAAATGCTTTGCAGCAAATGTTTCACTGTATGGATGATGACTATACAATAGTTTGAAAAATATATTAAAAATATGTTTTGGAAATGTTTTAAAGCAATAAAGCAAATACACGAACTTTCTAGCACAGACAATAAATAATAATTGTTTTAAAGAATCACAACTGTGGTTTCTTTTCGTCCATAGACAAGACGATTCAATTGTCGAAAAGAATTGGGGCATAAAAGTCTATAAAACATAAGTCGCAAGTCATAGTGCCACAACTTCCTGAAAAATCAAACAAATTAATTAAGATTTGGATATAAAATATTCAGATTACGGAGGTACCATTAACTTAAAATCAGCTTATCACGACTTAAACACTTTTTTCTTTTTGCCACAGATTTATAGCAACCAAAGTTCACTGCATGAGCATTTGCTAAAAATTGCGTTGTAGCCGGTAACGGGCAACTACAAATCGTCATCTAAAATCCAAAAGGCCGTAAGTACACTTTTTACTTTTTTTTACATTTTTACAGGAGAAGCAAGACCGTCCACACATTTAAGACAAATTATTCACTGAAAGAAAATCTTTCGTAAATGCAATGCTTTGTTACATTATATTTATGGTTTTGTCATTATTTTTCAACCAATGCAAATCTTCATTCGCATTAGGAAAATTGCTTCATTAGCTGAAAAAATTGCATATATATACAACGAAATATTTTCATTCATGTAACGACATGTTTTTTACTAACGCTACATTTATACATAAAAGAACTTTATTGAAATTTCTGTGTACGTTTTATGAATAAAAATTTTAATGAAATAAATGACTTTCATGAAAATTTTTTGTTTGTTATACTTAATTAGAGTTACCCAGAATATCACCTTTACAAATTTATAATGGAAGAAGTATTATTGTTAATATTTTAATAATATTATTCTTTTCACAAGGCATGCATTGTCTTCTTCATGTATATATGAACATAAGATATTATTAAATAATTCTTTAAATATTTATACAAAGTAAGCATAATTTAGAATAACTATTTACCACAATCCTGCATTTTTGTACAAATCTTTAAAGGGGGTAACACTGTTAACATTTTTTTTAATTTACTTCCTGAAAGCATCAAAAATTTAATTTCTTGAAAGTATCGTTGAAAGCTGAATGTGAGTGTGGTAGTGAAGAAATGTGATTGTATTGCTACTTTCTTGCAATTAGTTTCATGTGTAAATGGCAGATAAGCAACATACATTTTCATATTTTAAATGAAAAATGTAATCATTGCAATGAAACTTTTAAGTTTATACATTGTTGAATTAACAATATTTTTCATGTATATCATAACAGTATTTATTTTATTACTGTGATGTAACATATAAATTTTTAATGATGTATCGTATCATTGTGTTAACAACATAATTCATTGTTGTAATGACTCTGATTCATCAATTTTATGTAGTCATTCATTGTATTCTATTAATTGCTTAACGAACGTGTGTATATTTGCACAGGCATCTTAAAAAGATTTGTACTTGGAACTCAGCGCGCTTACCGCTGCTGCCACATCAACCTCAAATAATATAATCTAATTAATAAGGCATTTACATTATCTTAAAATTTACTACTCACGAGATTTCGAGCTAAATCTAGCTGGTTCTTAATAGATTTCCCATGCAAAACAAAATCTTGTTTGTGAGTAGATTTATGGGCAATATGCTCAAAATCTAATATTTTTATATTATTTTTTACTACCCTGTACAAAATATTTATATAAAAGATTATTGAATTAGCAACGGTCTGCTTAAAAAGGTGTGTGAATTGGCTACATTGCAGTTGTTTGGTTGTAGTTTTGGAAATTGTTCGGTTAATGGGCTGTGTTCTGGATAAAAAAATCTCGATAAATGTCAAAAAAAAAAAACATAGTGTAAACGGTACAGATTTTCATAAAGATTTGAATTAACATCTGCTAGATTTTGTTTGAAAAGTTATAACTTATAAATAAATATATATATATTGAAAAGAACTCTTTCTTTCTTCTGTGGCTACAAGGGTAGCACACTGTCCACTAGAAATCAGCAGTAACTTTTCTTCATTGTAGTTACGAAAATATTTCACTAAAGTTGCAACAGAACTAAAATTTCCATAACTATAGATTAATTACAATTGTGGATTGATGATTTGGTCTTCTTTTATATTAATTTAAGATATTAAGTTTTTCATTAACCAAATGAAAATTATTTCGTAACATTAATAATACTACGTAATGTAAAATATTAAGCATTAGAAAAGTTTTATTCCATTAATGAAATTTGCTTCAATATATAATTTTAATTTTATTTATGAAATATTTCGTTGTATTAATGAAATGGGTTCAACGTAACGGTTTCATATTGAACAATGAAAAGAATCGGAATTTTTTGACATATACATATGTGACTAAAGTTTTAAGGAAATGTATATTTTGGTTAATTACATCATAATCAATCAAAAAGCCTGTTTTGAATTTTTTGGTATTTGCGGCCTTTTGGATTTTAGGTGACGAAATACAGCTTTCATTTGCTTTCTGTTATTTTTCATTGGCAATTAATTATTATTATTTTTGTACACCTTTTTAACCTCTAAGAAAGTTACAAAGAGAGCGTTCTAATATTCCACAAGAATTCGTCGTAGGATTTTACGCAAAACTGCATTTTACGCAAAATTAACCCTTAAATGCATTTGAAGTTTTAAAAATTTTCTACTGTTTGAGCTTGACTTCGCGGTCTTTGGTTTGAGTGTACTTATTTAACGCCTTTTAATGATATGAACAAAAGAAGCCCATGCAGGGAGGAGTTAAAATGTTTTACATACTTATGTATATATTCCTCGTGAGATGTTACAAAAAAAGGGTAGAACTTATCCTATATTACAATCTTAAGGATTTTATGGATTCTTTGATTCAAGAGAATAATATTTAAATTTGTTTAACTCATCTACCAAAATTTAGTAGTAAAATTAAATTTAAATCGAATTTTGTTGCACAGTGTTATTGGGATAACTTTGGCCTTGTTAGCAAAACATTTGATGCTTATAAGCTTTCTGCTTTACAATTCTTTCTTAATGCATAATTTTGCAAAAGTTTACTCTTTGCAAAATGGGCTTCCCTTAAAACAATCAATAAAAATTTTTGCTTAAACCAAAAAAGCTAAACGAGGGTATTTTTTTAAAATAAAATTTAAATAAAGGACACATTCAAAACTTTTTGTTAGTGTTGTGTAAAACAATTGATTTCTTTTTTGTTTTGTGGAGTAACAAACTATATTCTTAAGTTTGTCTAATTTATATGTATATACATCTTATATTAAATTTATAGGGTTTCCCTCAAAAAAAAAAAAAACAAAATTTTATTAATATTTGCAGAAAGTTTCCATATTGGACAGTTAATTTTGTTTGCTAGTATTAATAAATTCAATTTTATGTCATTTTAAAAATGTTATAAAATTTTAAAACTTAAAAGAAAAATTTATGCCGTAGTTTAAATGAAATAGAAAATAAAATTTTTTATTTTTATTTTAGTTCTTTTGCTCAAAGAATCTTTTATTGTGATTTTTTTTTAATAATTTGCTTTGTTTTTGCAATAATTTTTGTTGTTAGCCTGTCCCATGATTTCGAAAGAAAACGTTTGTGCGAAAATTTATACTGAAAACAAATACAAGTTTTCATATTTTATATTTTTTTTTAAATATAAATTATCGAAATAGTGCTTTCTTTCGCCATCGTGTAACAGCTGTTAGTTAATATTTTTGTTTACATAATAAAACTATTTTTAGTATTTTCTTTTTTTTTTCTAGTTTTAGTTGCAAATTTGTTGTTTTTTTAGAAATATTATCAATAGCATTTTTTTTTTGTTATTTAATATTAAACTTTGTAAAAATTGTTAAACTAAGTTATTTAATTGTTTAATATTACTACCAATTTTTAATCATTATTTTAAATCATTAGATTTACTAGAATTTTGTTTTTTGTTTTTTTTTTATTTAAGCAACAATAAGCATTATTTTCTTTTTTACTAAAACTGTTTTAAGTTTTTAATAATTTTTTAGTTTGTTTATTTAATAGATTGCTATTTTGCATGTAAATTTTTAAGACTACATTTAATATTGTTGTTTTTTCTTCTTAGAAATAGTTCAATCGGAATTGCTTGTTATTGACGATTTTTTTTTTTAATAAAACATGGCAAAGAAACTAAAAGCAAAACTCTTAAAAATAAAAGATTTATTCTGAAAGTTCTAAGAAAACACTATGCTCCACAAAATGTATTGACGTTGTCTCTGACTTGCAAAATATTTTTGTTATTGTACAATTTCGAAGGTGTGAAGACCAACCAATAAAGCTTCTTCTAAGCGACTTTATTTATTATATATCTTATAACGTTATCGATAAGACCTCGATAAGAATTCTGTTGAAGTTTCGATCCACAAGGAATATCGTAACTTATCAGCTGGGAATATTCAAATAAGTTGGACTCACTTCAAGACGCTTTGAAAAATTCATACTTGGAATGTCAAAAAAAACTTGCTGAAAAATGTGTGTTGACTTCTGAGGGATAAACAAATTACAAGTGGATTCAGTAAATCTTATTACGATAACTGTGTCGATATACAACCCAATCATGAATAACAATTCCGAGCGAGTTTTTTCACTTTTCCCTCTTCTCCAATTATGAATTTGTTTTTGCGGGAATAAAAAACTCCCCGGGAATAAAAGTAGGTATTATGAACGTCGTTGAACTTGCTTTTTCACAAAAAAATCTTTCCCTTGCAAAACAGAAGGGAGTTTACATAAAAACATAGTTAATACACAATTAAAACACAATTTATATACACAAACTTGTAGTTTATAGTTCTTTTATGTCGAAAAACACAAATAATGCCCAAATAAAACATTTGTAAACTTATTTTTAATAATTTTGTTTACTCTCTCACTCAAAAAAAAGGAGAAACAAAATGTCAACAAACAAGCAAAACAACGAGCTTCGTAATACGGTGATGCCACGTTTACTCTTTTTTGTTCCCAAAGAATTTATGATTAGAGGAATGTTTTTTCGAGAAATTTATTTTCCGTGAGAGAGAAATTCCGAGGGAATATTCATGATAACGAAAATTTATCGACTTTCCAGTAACATATTTTAACAATATTTGCTGTTGACATAAAATCACAAGCTCAAATTCATTTAATTTTTTATTCTTCTTCTTTTTACGCAAAGATGCCATATAATATGGACTTAAATGGTGAGTAAAACGCAACTGGATACTATCGTAAATTTTTTGTTCTTTTCCAAATTACACGAGACTAATTCATTTGGGACAAAATGCATACGTAAGTATACACAGCTTTGTGTGTGTTAGTGTTTTTCGTATTCATTCAACCAGTGTTTAAAAAACTGCAGTCGGAATAGCAAAAGTCGTAAAATTGTGCTTTTTCTTCGACCTTTCTATTGTTTGACTGTCCAATCACAAGCAGTTGCTCATAGTTCTTCTACTGAATTTCAAAGTGTCGTAGTTGAAGTTAACACAATAAACGAATAACTATACAAAACGAAGAGCTTCAACTCTCTACATGTTCGAAAATTTCAAAAATTCCGTGTACTTTTCTTTTGAAAGTCCGTACTAGCAAATGGAATTTTCTTTATGAAATTTACCAACCTGAATTTCGTATTTTGTTCACATGCAGTTGGTATGAGAACCTGAAATTCCCCATGAACTCTCTGTGATTTTAAATATTCTAGATGCAGTTGAAAAAAATTCCTTTTTTGTGAACCTAAGATATTCATACTACATTAAAAAAAGTTTAAGCAGGGAACTTTATTTACTAGTGAGCTTTATTTACTAATCTTGTCCTAAAAATAAATATTTATTACTATTAATATTTAATTCGAAGGTAAATATCGAAATTATGCAATGTATTACTTCACTTCGCCTGCAAAAATAGAATAAACAAAACCAAGGGAAAGTGAAAAAATCCCTGTGAATAATGGGAATAAAAAAATGGAAAACATTTCTAAAGAAAAATTATTCATGATTGCAATTTGGCGAAGAGGGAAAATATTTCGAGGTAAAAGATGTTCACGATATGGGTGATTAATTTAAATACTTCTTAGAAAAAGTGTAGCTTTCTTTAACTTCATTATACCATTACCAGTTATTTATGCATGCACTATGGGTTGTTATGTTTACTTATAAATCATAAATCGTTTTGCAAAGAATTCTTTTACCACTTTTCTTAAGCTAAGTTCAATCACTTGCTTCGGACAATGTTGTTTTACATGAAGTTCTCCTTTTTCTACATGGATATCAATCGAACTTTAAGGCAGTTCACATATTAAGTAAAACATTTCACCTGAATTACGAGTATTAAATCCCCTCCCCCAACCTTTCGTAACAAATCATAACAAAACTCGAATTTTATCCCCCCTCTTTAGCGTTACATAATATGTGAACAGCTCTTTAGTTTCGTTGCCCAGATGTTATTTCCAAACTGCAATAATATTGACCACACCACAATTTTTGTTGCTGCATAGTTTGTAAAGCTATTAAAATAGAAAATTAATTTAAATGAACTACTCCTCCTTTTGGAAGACTAAAATATCACTAAGACCTCCAAAAGAAATTATTTTAAGTGAAGATCGCTCTTATTCCAGCTGTCAAATTCAATATCATGTCAATAAAATACCAGAAAAATTGGAGATTTTCCGCACGCTCTCGAAAAAAATTTTGTGCTACTGACAGTCTATTTGTGTTCAATGTGCTGCTTTACACGGGCATAATTGTGCTGGCATAACGTGGCAGTTTGTACGCGAATTCGGTGAAGAGAATGGTTTTGTGGTTGGCATAACTTTTCAACCATAAAGGTGATTATTTACTCTCAGGATTCAACATTTTGTATTCCTTCTCTTCTTTGGAAAAATTCAATTGAACTAATGATATTAAGATCCTACAAAACATTAATTTTAATTTCAGTTGTGTTGCCAGTTGACACGGAAAATTCCTCACTTCTCTAAGGGATATCCTACGGGATGGTCTTTCAGATTTAACAAGATGGGCGGAGAAACGAGGGCTCGCTGATAATTCTAATAAAATTGAACTAGTTCTCTTCTCCAGGAAATATATGCTATCAGTTTTCCAACCTATCACTCTTAATAATACGGAAATAAAAGTGTCCAATACTGCAACATATCTCGGTGTTATTACTGATTCAAACCTGAGTTTCAGGGCTAATATTATAGAGAAAGTGAATAAAGTAAAAGTTTCACTCTATCTATGCAAAAAAATATATTGGGAAAAACTGTGGTTTTATCCCAAAAATCGTTCATTGGATCTATACTGCAATAGTACGTCCACTTCTCATGTATGGGATTATCGTGTGGTGGCCAGCCCTGAAAAAAAGTATCTACATATCTTACACAAGGTGCAAAGGCTTGCATCCTGGTATATAACCAGTGCTCTTCGCACTACTCCTACGGATGCACCGGGGATGCTCCTTCATCGATTGGATCTAGTACGAAAGGAGATGGCACCGATCTCGGCAATTCGTGTTCGTTGTACCTCTCTGTGGAACGAAAATGGAACCGGCCACTGTAGAATACTTGATGATGAAGCTTGGGGATTGAGGATTGACCAATACTCCCCTGCTCTCCCGAACATACGTCCTTATAAACCCTGGATATCAACCATAGAATTGTGGATGAATGTAATAATAATGTAATAATATAATGGTTTTTATACGGTCGGCTCCAAACCACAAGAAGGTGTGGCTTATGGATATAGATCTTCTAAGAGCAAAATATGTAAATACTTTCAATACATAATTTTATTTTACAAAATTAGAGCCAAGGTGTATAATTACACCATGACTAGAGCATTTGAATGCTTGTGCTTATTTTAAAAAGAAAAATAAAAGTATGTTTGCATGTATTTTAAAATAATAATTTAATAGTACACATATATGTATATAAGGAATATTTAAGGTTATAAAACTGTGAGTCCTTTACCTATTTTAAACAGAATAGCCCTTAAACTAATTAAAATTATTAGCAAATAAATATTGTTTTTTAAACAATATAAAAAAGCTGATTACTTCCCCGTTTAACAAACATGTACGTATTTATTCGTTTAAGCAAAATTCATTTAAAATAACTATAACAATAATGTAATTAAAATTATAGAAGACTTGAAAAAATACACGGTTAATATAATTATAGACTAATTTCCTTTTTTGTATACATACATATTTTTATATAATAAACAATTAAGTTAGGTTTCCTTTGCTTAAAGTTGTGATTATTTTTTTTTTTGCATTCATTTCGAAATTATAAAACAATTTAATAATAATTAATTATAATTAATAATAATGACAATAAAAATAAAAATAATAATAATAATATAAAAGACAAGAGCTCCTTAAATAAATTTATGTTTTCCTTTTCTATATAAGTATGTATGTATATATAATATTATTTATATATGTATATGCTTATATTATGTTTAATTTGTTGCTGTTGTTGTTGTTGTTGTTGTTTCATGACCCCAATGTATATGTATAGAATAGAAGTTAAATATATTACAAAAATGGCATAAGACGCATTATTTTGAAGAGATTTTGTAAAAATATCGACCATAAGGCATTCAAACGTTTCGAGCGTGCCATCAGAAAGCGCCAAGCAAAAACTACCATTAATAACTTTGTTAATTGATTTAAATAATACAATCTGGGTGAAGAAAAATTTAACTTAGAGAAAAATTAATTTAAAAAAGAATCTTTAATTCTGTACCCACCTTAATAATCGTTTTCGACTGACAGGTAATGATTGTGGCTTCTGTTTAAAAAGAAATTCTCTAAAACCTAAAACATATCGTTCCATATATTTTTCCCAATTAATTGTGGTCACATCGAAAACAAAAGTTTCACGATCTGTTGGACTTAAGGTTTGTAATAAAGCATGAACATTATCGTCTTTAAATTGCCATTGATGTGTGGCAAAGTATTGTAAGCAATCCACAGCTTTGGCGATTTTATTTTGGACTTTGACAACACTGCAAGTAGAAGGATACAAATAAAGTGTATTAAAAATATTTATATAGATTTCTTTAAAAAACATTATATTATGTATGTACATAGAAAAATGTTTGTGTAAATGTATTACTTTTTAAAATTAATTTTTCTTTAGACTTTTTTTCGGTAAAAAATTCTTTTATACAAACATTTTAGGGGCAAAAATGTTTTTAATTTTTGAGTAGAAATATTTTTCCGAAATACTTTTTGAATAAATTAGTTTGGCTAAAAACTTTTTATAGAGACAAATTTTCAATGAAAAAAATTTATTTGGTGAAAAATTTTGGGTTAGAGAACATTTTGTGTAGGAAAACGTTTGGAAAAAGATTTTATTTACAAGAAACATTTTCAATTAATAAAATTTTTATGCAAACGAAGAACACATTTCGTATTTTATAAATAATGAGTTTCTATGAAAAGTATATATGTGGTTTCTAACAACATATCGCTCATTTACTCAAACAACGTCACAACTCAAAAAATGGAATTTTGGAGTTACTGATGTTGAATTAATCCTCACATCGTTCTTCATTCTTTTTTTAAACTTGAAACATATGTATTAATTCGTCAGTTTTTTTGTTTGGTTTACTTACAATGGTTTTTTACCACCGCATCTTGCAATTATATCCAAAATATAGGCTGGTATGTAGTGTAAGACAAAACACTGTATTGTATTGATGGTAACATTTCGACGCAATACGCCACCAGGATACCAAACACAACTCTCTGAAAAGTATTCGAAGATATTTAAGATATTTCTTGGGGAAATATAATATATGTAATTACACACATACATACCTAGAGGATTTTTACGGACATGTTTAATGGCATAGTTAACAAAATTGCCCCACGTTATAGGATGTCGTTGACCGGTACAACAATTATAAATTAATAAATTGTCGTTAGTTTTATGGGATGCTGTGCGCCATGCAGCCGTTATCATTAGATTAATCACAATATCAACAGGTACCACATCGGCAATACAATTTTTCTCGCACACAACTGTGCGAAATAGACCTTTGGCCATGGCAGATAAGAGGCCAGTGGGACCATTAAAATTATCAATCCAACCGGCAAAAGGTTCATTTAAGCTGGCAGTCACTTTATTGGAAAAACAATTGCTTGGTAAAAATAAGAAACAAGATATGATGAAGATATAAGAAGTGAACAAACCTATGGATGGCCTCACGATGGCAACTGGCAGATTACCAGCCTCCTTGAGTAGCATATGTTCAGCTAAGGCTTTCGTAAATGTATAAGTATTTGGGCGTTTACCAATCAGCGAGGGTGTAAGCTGGAGTATGAAGTTCACAGTCATTGATTTTTTTTTATTATCTCATTTAAAAGAGCGTATTTATTTACCTTGTCGAGCGTATCTTCCGGAAGCCAATTAACTAGGGATATAATATCGTCAGGATTAAAGGGTGGTGCATAGATTACCTCAGACACTTCGGTTCTATCGCAATTGCAATAGGCAGTGGATACATGAATTAGTGCCTGAAAATAGAAAGAGAAATACATTTAGATTATAAATAGTCGTGATTGATTCGATTTCTTGCTCCATATATATTCTTTCGCATTTAGCCAAGAAAACATTTATAAGATCTTCTCTGGAGACTTTTTATTAAAACCTGGATTCAGCGGGTCTACTCTGTTGTACTTTGAAACGAAAGAAAATGCTTTCGAATTTAAATGTGGTTAACACACAAATTCGAAAGTATTTTGGTTTTCGTTCTGAGTTACAGAGTAGTCTCCCAGTAACTTTTTTCAAAGCGAAAATCGTAATAATTATCGATATATTTATTCGTTTGCGGTAATGATATTGTTATTGCAATTTTTTTTCCGTTGTGCACAGCTGTGTTTTCCTCACCATTTAATTCTATATCATGGGGCATCGCCGCATACAAAATACCAAAATGAGCTTGTGATTTTACTTATTTTAGTTCAATTGACAGCAAATATCGTTAAAATATGTTACTGGGTAGCAAAATTAAAGTAATAAAATTTACTGAATTCACGTACACAGGACTTTTAAATAATTTAACTAGCAAGTAAATATCAGTAGTTTTTACTCACATCTAAAGATATCATACGATGGCATAGTTCTACCAAACGTTTTGTCCCTAACATGTTGATTGTAACTGATAATTTGAGCTTTTCATCGAATTTAACTGTGGCAGCTGAATGGAATACAATCGATACATTGCGACACAATAAAGCCTAAAAGAAAATACCATAAAAACATTTTATATAAAAAAATCATTTGTCAAAAGTTTCCAAAATTATTACTGACCTGATCACTTTCCGAAATACCCAATTCTTCGGATGTTATATCACCTGATATAGGAATAACTTTACTCAAATCCTTTGGTTTTTCTCTTCTTAATTTTTCAAATAGCTGAATAAGGTACACACAACAAAATTATAATTAGTTTTTTTTAATCTAATTTAGAGATAAACAAGAATCTTACCGGTGCATCTAACAATTCATCGAGACGTGCGGCAACTTCTTGACCTCTTTTGGGCCGTATCAGTAAATAAATATTTTTTATATCCGGACATGATCGTAATAATTTTTCAACCAAGACCTGCAATAATGTAAAAAAAGAGATATATTAATTAATTATTAACCGTTAAAATTCTGCAATAAAAAATTTAAATAATATTTATTTTTATTTTAAGTTATAAAACTGTTGCCAACTAGAGCTTTAAGTGAAAGAAGTTCTCTCACTACAATCGATATGCGTTCCGGAACGACTCGAACTTCATTCGGTCAGCAACAGAGAAGCACATCCGAACACTGCGGAGCTGTTGCAAGAAATTGTTTTTAGTTTTCAATTTCTTGACTTGAAAAATTCTTGTCCACTAGATGTGTCCAAAAATATTTGAAATTAAATAGATACATTCGATTAAATTGAAAAAATAATAAAAGATTTTTATTGAAATTTCATTTATTGGCCTGAAAAGGGTTAAAGAATTAAGAGAAAAGAAGGTCAGATATCTTGGTAATAAAAGTTCTAAGCTAGAAATAGTTTTGCTGATAATATTCAAACAACAAATGCAATAAATTGACTTGGACATTCACAAAGTTTATTGAGTAGTAGTATTGATTTAAAAAATCGTAGCGTTACTTTACATCTGTTGTGATGTCACAGATACAATTTTTTATTAACAACAAATTTTACATTTTGAAATTAGATTTTGTACCAAAATTATTTCATTAAAGTAAAATTAACCATTGCCTGTACTCAATAATTTTTATGAGGATCGAATGCTTTGTTGCATATCTGAAACATGGTGTCATTAAGGGTTAAATTTTCATTTAAACCTCTCATGCCCGAATTAAAATGGTCTGGGGGAAAAATATTTTAGGTGTTGAATATGTGTTGGGTTTTATTCAATTATGAACTCATTCTATTAAAATTTCATTGGCATTTTATAAAAAAAAATGTATAAACAAATTTTATTCGAATAAATTTTTTTTAATTTTTTAATTGTTAAAAATCTTTTATCGTGTAAAAACGAACAAAAAAGCCTTACTTACCCGCTTATTCTGAACTTTGTGATAAACAACAAAATTATAACAAATGACAATTTTTATGTTTTTAGCAATGTAAAAATTGTTATCTGTTATATTTTTTATTTTGTCACAGAGCTTAGAATACGGGTGTTATTCGAAAAAAAACGCCAAACAAAATTTCAAGCAAAACAAGAATACAAAGTTTTATTCAAATGCAAATTAAATAAGCACATTAAAACTCTTATTCAAATACAAAGCTAATATAATATTTTATTCGAATAACAAACTTTACTCGAACTAAAAATCAACAAAAAAATATTGAAAGGGTAAAATAAATGTTTGCTTATACCAAAGGAATAAAATAATTTTATTCGAATCAAACACGAATAAAATAATTTTATTCGTTATCTAGTACTAACGAGATTTCGAGCTAAATCCTACTGCTTTTCACTAGATTTCTCATACGAAACGAAATATGTTTTGTCAGTAGATTTGTAGGAAATCTAATAAAAATCTAATATTTAATTTTTGTACAACAAATTCAGGGCTATCATGAATAAAATTCCACGTGAAATTTTTCCACCATCCAATTAGAATTTTTGGTTTTCCCTATTTTGGAAATATTTCCACGGAAAAATTTCATGTGGAATTTTATTCACAATAGCCCTGACTGGTGGAAAAGATGAGTAAACTAGTTACGGTCTGCTTAAAAAGGTGTGTGAATTGGCTACATTGCAGTTGTTTGGTTGTAGTTTTGGAAAATTTTCAGATAATGGGCTTTTTGTGGATAAAAAAATTTGGATAAATGTCATAAAAAGTTGGTATATACGGTATAGATTTTCATAGAGATTTAAATTAAAATCTGATAGATTTTGTGCAAGTACGATACAATAGTTTGAAAAATATATGAATTGGATATAATGTTTGGAGCAAAATCATAAAGAAAATACACGAACCTTCATATCATAGAAAATAAATAATAATTGTTTTAAGGAATAGTCGAAAAGAATTAAAGAATAACAGCCTTATTTATAAAACTTATTAAGGCTTTAAAAAGGTTTTTAGAACAAATTTTCATAAAGAATGTTCTTAAAAAGTCTTTATAAATTTTTTAATAAATATTATTTAAAGCAATTGATTTAAAGTTTTTTTAATAATGGAAATTTATTTGCTGGTGGTTTAGCATGTCTATATACGCATTTCATTGGCGCTTGAACCAAATCATCAGTAGACTTCAACCACAAATTTTGAACAGTCACAAACCTCTTACTTTATGCACAGACTTTCAAAAACTATATGAGAATTCATAAAATAATAATATTTTTGAAAATCACAAAGACAAAATAAGCTTAGTAGGCTTTGAAACTGATACAAAACCCAGCAAATAATTTATATTCAGGTGAACTCATTTTATTTTTCTACTTCCTTTTAAAATAGACATGCTAAACCACCAGCAAATAAATTTCAATTATTATATTATTATTCTGACAATATGTCAAATAAATTTCATTAAAGTTTTTTTTTAATTATAAACGAAAATTTTTATTTAATTTAATTTTTTCAATGCGAACGAAAACATCTAACAAGTAGCAGAAACGATGTACTGGTAACTGAATCAATTTACTAATTATTTATAAATCTTTAGTGCTGACTTAAAACGCTTCAATATTTTTTTAAGTTTTAATGGCGCCAATGTTAAATTTTATATTTGCAGACAATAGATTGCAATACTGAAAGAGCCAAGTTTTGAAATCGGTTCAGTTGCAGAACGTGAAATATGTTAAATGTTGATGGGCGTGACCCGCCTACTCTTTAGAGCAGAACATTGTGTCATGACAAAATTCCAGGGTGGGTGTATACAGAGTTTCGTAGCAATCGAATAAACAAGAGCACGTAAAATCAAAGTAAAAAATATAGTGTGAATGCTGCCGCCCACTTTTGTGACAAGGGAACCAAATGGAAGGAAATTTCATAATCGACCTGCAAATGTCGGTTAAGATTAGAATCTCATTATTTTTCAAAGTCGTTAAAGAATATCTATAGAGTAACCCAGTAAACATTTTTTGCCGAGTTCGTTGGAAGCAATTTCAGTAATTCACTTACAGTCATGTAAATATGTACATAAGTATGTAGACAAAATGTGTTCTGTTCACCTCATGTACGCCCTTATTTTTTCAACATTTGCGCAGCCTAGTAGCAACAACAACAGAACATGTCATTTTAATTTTATAAACAATTACAAACAGCAATCAAGTGAAACAACACTAATGGCGCCCGAACGATGAATGTTTAACACAGAATAACCTTTCGACGTATTAAAACTTACAACAAAGCATATAAACAGGTCATTTCAACAAAGAGAAATTAAAATTAACATGCATGCATGTGCAGAACAATTTCAGGAATTGGACATTTATTGATTTCTTTTTTTTTGGGTTTTTAGTGCTGTTTAAAATTTGAAGTTACAAAAAAAAATTATTCACCATTTAATTCAAATTATAGTTTTATATTTACATGCAGAAAGTAGGCAGGCAGGCAGGCAGGCAGGCAGGCAGGCAGGCAGGCAGGCGGTCAGCAATTTTGTTTAGAGCCCGTACAAGTGCAAGTACATACAAACATACATGCATATGTGCATATATAATAATTATACATATTAAGTGTTGAATAGTAAATGAGTGTGACCGGTGATCGATTATCGGGCGTATCCCTAATTTACACAAACAACGTCACATGTACATATGTATGTATGTATGTACTACATACATACATACATATATCACATATTGTAATTTTAGTTTTAATAATGCAGAATATTTAATTCGTTATCACATGTTATCTCGTGTAGAAAATTGAAACATGTATGTACATTATGGGTGGAATAGTGTTATATAGAAGTCATTCGCAACAGGATTTGGAAAGTTTAGAAAAAAAATGCATAAGCCAAAAAATTATGGGGTTGTGATGGAGTAAATGGGTCCTCATCGGGGTCAAAACTAGGGAACAACGAGGCAAAGTCCCCGAAAAGCTTCCCAATTGTCTTTGAGTTGCTTTTAAACCGATATCCCACTAACATTTCCGCCCCCTCCCATATTTTATGAACACACTAAGGGGCTCCCATACAAATTATTTTTTTTTATATAATTACCCCTCATCGCCATAACTGGCCCCAGAATGTCCCTAAAAGTGTCAACTACATACATATATACATATGTATATGACCTACCCTCAATATTTTTCATACCAAAACATTTGTTCAGAAAATACCTAGGCTTTATCTTCAATCATTTGGGTACCCATACAAAAATTTTTAGTTTCTAAAAACAAATGTATTACACTCAAAAAAAAAATTAACTAAAAGTTAGGAAAATTTTCTAAATTTGAATAAAAAAAAGTTGTCGTATGGCGCCAAAGCTGTTTTTTACTTGAAACCAGTAAACTATTTACTAAATTTCTAGTTCATTAATGAACTGGTCTATAGTAATTATATTTTCATTTTTTCCAATAAAATTCGGAGCTTTGCAAAAAAAATTTTTCGTCTTAGATCTCAAATTTAGTAAATTTTCCCATTTTTTTGTCTTTAATTCTGGTACTTATTTTTATTTTTAATTAAATTCTATACCACATGGTATGTTTATTTATTATATCTTCATATTATATTCTTAATTATAATTCACCATTCACCATACATACATATAAAATTCTTGGGAGTTGACAAGTATTGAACCGGCAACCTTCTGATTGATAGACAAGCACTCTAACCAATTGCCAACAAGGCAGCCTGAATAAGCATTGAAATTATTGAGTTTTAAAATTTTATTTTATTTAAAAAAAATAAATTTCAAGTTCAAATATTCCTCGAAAATATGAAAAATTTACTTACATTTTTTGCTAAATGCAAATCAATAATAAATTCCATAATTCAAAGAAAAAATACTTAAAACTGGGAAATATTTCCCTAAAATTTAGTATACCTTTTACATCTTTTAAGTAAGTCAAATTTTATAAAATAATCAGGAGTAATTCATTTCTTAAAGTTTATTTTTTGATTTAAGACGAAATTGACTAGTTTTTAATATAAAATTTCCTTCAGTTTATAACCATTTTCTTACTTTTAGTAAATATTTCCTTTAAGTCAGTAAACATTTTCTGAAATTTGAGAAATTTATTGTGTATTTTTATGAACTATTTTTGAGTATATGAGCTTTTTATTTTTTACTCATATTAACTAATTTTTACTAGAATTTCGTAAAAATTTACTTAAACTTAGAAAAATTTACTTAAACTTAGAAATTTGTTTTATTTGAATTTAGGAAAAAAAAATTCTTAATAATAGAACATGTCTTTTTTTTTGAGTGTAGGAACTTGAATTTTTCCGCGACTTTGTTCGCATCCAGAAAGAAATTCAGTAGACTTTAAACTGAATTTATACAAATCTAATAAAAAACAGAAAAAATACCAAAGGCATAAATGCCCCCCATATTACCCTGTTCCGCGCAACTTTCTCAACTTTTTCTTTCATATTCTTCTTCTCTAGAAACATAACAAGAAAGGGACCACGCGTGATGCCGTGCCAAAAAAATTGGATTATATTTTATATACATGTATAGAAGATACCCTTATGCAAAAAAATATTTTACTTTAGCTTTAAAGTTCATAGTAGTTGCCAAGCACTTTAAGGCTAACATTGCTTTGTTAAGAAATTGTATGCAAAACACAACTTTAATTATATTGTTATTTAATAATCGGCCCTGTTCTGTAAACCGATCGATTTGAAATCGCACGATTTAAGAAAACTAATTTCGTCAATAGAAATATTTTTTTTAGATTTTTTTTTAATTTTTTATTACATAGATTCTCAAATATCATATCTGAAAGAAAACTATCGTGTATGGTTTCGAACACATCTGCAGGACCCTTATTAATTTTTTGAAAACGAGAAATTTACTCGAATTCGGTTTACAGAACAGGGCCGAATAAATACTGGTAAGACCACCGTGTTCAACAACCACTTCACAGCTTACGATGTACAAAATCGAATACAATTTCATTCGGGTAATCAAATATTTTTTTATTTTATTACCTATCATTTACACATGAAACTAATTGCAAGAAAGTAGCAATACAATCAAATTTTTTACTACCACACTCACATTGTTTCTAATTTCCAGTCAGCTTTCAACGATTTTTTCAAGAAAGTAAATTTTTGACGTTTTCAGAAAGCAAAATTAAAAAAGTTAACAGGGTAACACCCTTTAAGGTTTTTTTTTACAAATATACGTGGTGGTGGCAAATAGTTATTATAAATTATGTTTATTTTTAATAAATATTTAAAGAATTATAATATTTTATGTCCAAATACACATGAAGCAGGCAATTCATGCCTTTCGAAAACAATAATATTATTAAAATATTAACAATAATACTTATTCCCAACTTATTGTCCTATAAATTTGTGTATGTGAATATTTTGGGTAACTCTAGTTAAGTAGCAAACAAACCGATTTTTTTCAACATTAGAGTCTGAACACAATGTACGCAATACCTCCATACGGTTCCATAACGTTCAAGTTGTCTTTACATTGCCTGAGATTTTATTAAATTTGTAGCGCTATTTTGCTTTTAACCAACTTCTGAAGTCAGAAAATAGCTCAGGTAGTGTAAAGATAACTTTAATACTCAGCCTGTTTTTTTTTAATTAGTGAGTAATATTGCAGCATTTTCTTTTATGAATCCCAAAAAAAAAATATTTTTTAGCATAAAAATTGCTTTTTCTGACGTATTAATTTTCACACCATATTTATAAAACAAATATTTGTATATAACAGACCAAATGAAATCCTGCTTAATTGCTGTTGCCACATTATTTACCAACTTAACTGCGTTAGTAAATGGTTAAAGTTTACGTTGAAGTAGTTTTTTTGTCAATACTCGTAAGTTTATGAGTTAAGGTACGGTCACACTTGTCAAACATTTTTCCCAAAAAAGCGTAACGACTAAATGCTAATGAAAAATCGTTCAATTCAGACAAAAGTTTTTCAAGTTAAAGAGCAGTCAATAATGTATAACATCTATGACATTGTCTATTAGTTGTAATCGAAACTGTTTTAATTGATAAACAAGTGTCTGGATCAAAACTTTTTTCATTAGTGTTTGTTGGTTACGCTTTTTTGGGAAAATGTTTGACAAGTGTGACCTGACCGTATCTTTAGAAAGAAGAAAAAAATTGGCTGTGTATTTGACTCATTTTGTTTCATCATTCGTAATTTTAGACAGCAACTAACTTCTAAGCAATAAAAATATGAATTTCTTAAATAGCTTTTATGTGTGTGTATCTGTTTTTGTGCTGTTAGTTGCTGTAACGAGCCAAATTGTAACATATTCCGCACGGTATAATAAACAAGGTAAAAACAGTCCCTAAAACAATTACAACTGTAGAAAAAACAACAGGGCTTTTTTTTGGTAATACATTTTTTGCATGTCAAGAACATGTGAAAATATATGTTTAAGAAATAAAAGAGCATGTAAATTTTTTTGACACAACTGCAAACTAAAATACACATCTGCAGCTGCACGGATGGATTTACCTATTTTATTAGTAACTAGCTACACGCGGTGTGCTTCACTAGCCTCATCGTCTTTAGAATTAGAGGTGGAAAACTATCGATAGTGTCACTATCGATAGTTTGAAAAACTTTATCGATATATCGTTTCAAGACTATCGAAAGTTAGCAAAAGTATCGATATATCGACGATAGTATCGAAGTTGTATGGTTCTCATATAATCTACATATTTATTTACACTGAAAATTCAAAACAAAATATTTTTACACAAAACAAAACAAAATAGAATTTTGTTTGTCAGTTCAATAAATAACAAAACTCAAATATGTAATTCTATTAAAAAAAAGTGAGATCAGTGGATGAAATGTTACCGTCATTCAGTTATTTTTGTATATGAAAAGCAACATATTTAAATTTTTTGGTTTTAGTGGTGTATCGTTTACTATCGATGGTGATCAAAATATATGAATTGTTTTCAAGTATTAATCGATTGCAGAATTAAAACATCGATAGTCACAAAAAAATTAGCTATCGATAGTTTTCCGCCCCTATTTAGAATCCACCTATCAGGGTTCTCAACTAAATTCAGTTTGGCCGTATAAACGTAGACCAAACTAACACACGACCAAACTCTGTTTTAGTATTATGAACCACAACTGTTTGTTTTTTGTTGTCGAAATCGTCATCGCGTTGCCAACTTAAAATATCATGTCTGACATGAAAAAAAACACAAAGTTGTAGAAAAATTATTGTTTATTGTGTTAGTTCAAAAAAATCATATCAAATGGATACAAATATGTATAGATTTATTTTATGACGACGAAAACGAAGTCACAATTATAGATGTGCTACATATTAGAAGAAAAATTCTGTGTGAATCCAACCCTTTTGAACTATCCAATGCAAGGTAAGGAATAATCAAAATAGGGAACGAATTCTTTAAAAAATAATTTTTGAAGGTTTTTTATTTATTTTCGTCAGAACAAAAAAAACTTTGTTATTTTTTTTGATCACCTAACACTACAAATCTTTGCAACTTTGTTTGTGCGCGGTATACTGCCGATACTGAAACTGTTAAAAAATATTGTTATTAAGCATAACTAATATTTATAGTTACGAATTTGCCACTTTTTTTGTCTTTTATATCGCACCAACCTGTAACTAGAAAAACACAACCACAGACTCAACTACTAAGAAGCAGTTGTGTATATATACTCAACGTTTTCCTGAACCAAACTTGCGCAGAGTTGTAAATGACAGTACCAAAACACAACTGAAAAGTCAACTATTAATTTAGTAGAGAATGGCAATGGAAGTTTAGCAATCCCAACCAAATTATTTTAAAAGTTGAAAACCGTGATAGGAACATTAATTTACATCGATTCGAAAGTGTCTGAGCGACAGAAATTATGTGCATAGCCTATGTTTTCTTCTAAATGAAGGGATACATTTGCTTTAAATTTCTTTAAGATCGATTTCAAAGTTTCGGAGGGGAATGACTCATCCCCTATCACCTTGCATGTCGTACTTTTGAGATGGTACATAGAGTATATCTTCTTCAAAATGAAGGGCTTTTTGTGTTTTAAATTGCACCAAAATCTAGTTGAGACTTAGAAACTTTCCCGCTTACTTCCTTCTGGTCCTAGTTTAGAAAATGGTTATGATAATTTTCTGACTTTTTAGACGCAACTGTATTTGTTCTGAATTTCATTGAAGTCGGTTTTCACCTATGCAACTTCAGATCTGTGTTCAAAATTTCATTAAATATGAGTTTGAACGTTTTGGAGGGGCAGAAATTTCCCCCTATCGCCCTTCTGGTCCGTTTCATCGCGATCGGATATTAAGGGTTTTCATGAGAATGTTCAAAAGTCTCGCAACTGTGCAATTGTGCATTTTTACACTCTCGTAAAAAGAATGTTAAACATTGTACACAAACCTGTTAAACTTGCCCAACAATTTTCACTCGTGAACATAATCTGTGCAATTGTGCATTTTGTAAACAACTATTTTTTGGTTTTTTTTTTGGTATTTTTATACAAACACACACACTGTAGATGTATATAAATATTTATTTATTTATAAAACATATTAATGCAAAGTAAATTTGCATAATATGGTGTTGCACAAATATGGGCGGAGTAACGTAGACCATATGCCCAAGATCGTATTAACAGTATTTTATAAAGTTTTGTGACTGACTGTACACGACCTATGCCTTCACATAGGAAGTAGGCAACGTGGTTGTTAAAGAAATTCCACAAAAAACCGCAAGATTATACGGTTATCCGTGGCAGATCAGTCAACCAGTGCGAGCGAGACGAAAAACTCTCGAAGGCCAAACAACACACACAAGCCTGACCGCACTTAAGAAATAATTACGATGACGCGAGAGATGTTCCCCGACCCAGAGCTGCTTAACGACTGATGTATATAAATATGTTTTTAAATTAAGAACTTTATTTTACGTTGAATTAACATTAAAGTACTGTTAAAATCAAAATGAAGAATCATGTTGAATCAAAGTTATTTCAAGTTAGATCAACATGAATTTAATTTAATGTAATAATTGTATTTTATTAACTATTTAACTTACGTGTGGTTGACATAGACATCAGAAAAATTTTTGTATATAAATTAAATTTGCTTCCCCGGCCAAGATTTCAACTCGGAACTCATCGCGTTGTGGTCAACGTGCTTAGCCCTGCAGCCACAACAACTTTAAATATTCTTAAGATACACACTATATATGTACCATCTTGAATTAAATTATATTTTAACATTATTTCTAGACATTTTACATACAATTTGATTGAAAAATTTTAGTTTTAGTAAAAAAAAACAAAATGCTTTGACTTGAAAAGTTTTAGTTAAAAAAATAAATACAAAATACTTTGTTGACTCCAGGATTCGAACCTGCGATCCTCCTGCCTACCATGTAGCAGCAGTTTGTTGGCTGTTTACAAGCAAAAGAACAACAACAATACAAAAACAACCTACACAACTAAGCACAAAGTGTATTGCAGCTTTGAACAAAGCAAATAACCACCAACACACTCAAACAACATAGTAAATTAGTGATTTGAAAGAATTTGAATTAACCTATTGGCATGTTGACTTTACATTGGTATTTTTTTCTCTGTGCGGTATGTAAAAACTCACATGCTTATTTGGCTCTAACGTAATTGTGATTTCATCACGAAGCTACACTGGCTACATGTCATGTACTTCCACTTTTAGTGACGTTATAATTTTTAATTTATAAAATCGGTATTTTTTTAAAATATTACTTTACAATAAAATTAACGTTAGCGTAAGTTCTGGGAGCAAATTACAGTGTTCGATATAAATCGAAATTTCCATACAAAATGTAATTGAAATTATATGAAGATTTGTTAGATAACGAGTGCCGTAATTTGTCCCCTGTCAATTAGCTCGGGATGCAACGTAAATTATAATTAATTTTTATAATTGGTTTTGACACGCAAAATTTACTTTGCAGTCCTAATTCAGCTGGATAGAAGCGAGAACGAGATAATATTTCTGATTTAAGGAAAAATATTCTAATGAAAATAAAATAAATATGTATATCCAATAGACGCTCCTGTCTATTTAAAACAAATTTGAAATTAAATTTGATATCTTGCTGTAAAAGGCAAAATATAATTTTACCAATTCCTACGCAAATTTAACGATTCATTTTGATGTGTGGTCATAACGCTTTTGTCTGAAAAGAAGTATGCATATAAACTAATATTCAGTTTTAAAAAATAGGGAGATAAATATTTCCACTCAACAATTAATAATCATCGTTTTTCTAATAAAGATTGTTTATCAAATATTTATACATAAATCCGCCATTCTTTACTGAATATGCAAAATACTAACCAATTTTTCTAAATATTTTTTATGTTATCTTTTATTAACTGATGTAATCTAAAAAAATTATTTGTGTTTGGATTGTATGTTAAAATAAAATTTACATACAAATTATTACTAAAGCATATATGAAATGCAAATTAATTTTTTTTTTACAATACGGCCATTAGAAGTCAACAACTCCCAAAGATTCAGACATTTGTTTGGGGCAAAATAAAAAATTGGAAAAAAAACAATGCAAAGAAAATATTAACAAACCAAAAGAACATTTTATAAATTCCATTTTTGTGCACAACATAATCATTTCTCATAATCCATTTCATTGAAAATTTACATTAAATACCTGATGTTAATAATAACCCAGCAAAAAATAACACATTACCATCAGAACTACTTGACATATAATGACTAACTTTTCTGATTACCAAGTTTCATTACTCGCTTACAAATCACGTTATCAAAATATTTAAAAAAAAATTATGTAGAAATTGCTAAATGAGGAAAATTAGTTTTTTATTAAATAGATTACGTGAACAAGTTGCCAAATAAAAAAAGTAAGTATTTTTTAAGATTCGATTATTTTAGAGTCATGTCTTGTTAAAATCATTAAGTTCCCAGTAAAAATAGAGACTCCAAAAAAAGTCATGAAAATGTAGAGTTTACGATGCGGAAGTAGTGCAAATTTCGATCCGATCTAATGATTTTTACATAGGGTTGTCATTGCAAGAAGTTCTCTTTTTCGATGCCTGGTTACTGAATTGGAAGCGATACTGGGAAAAATTCCGCTTTTTGTGTTCTATGATAATATTTTCATCTAGGAAAAAGGGTAAATAGTTGCCTTTTTTAACAATTCGTTTCTTTTTATACGAATTTAAGCCCGAAACAGTGTTTTCATGTAAATTTAAGCAAATAACTTTTAAATTTTAGACTAAAAATAATTCATAAATTTCTTTAAAAAAATATTTTTTTTTTTAAATTCTGGTGAGTATTTTCTAACACTATGGAGGAGTTACAAGGTTTTTTGTGACTAAAATAAGCTTCTTCATGGTTTTTTGCTCACTCTCGGCAAATTAAAGACATCAATTTTTTGGAAGCAATGAAAATGTACTTCCTCTAGAATGACTTCCATTTTTTTTCACTGGGTTGGTAATCAATCCAGTAGGGAAGAGCTTCCACCAAAAATGCTTAATTCCAAAACCGATTACCTTTTTTGAAATTTTTTGCTGGGAATCTCGAATCAAGTAGATAGACATGTTTGCTGATGAAGTGCTTGGCTGCACAGAAAAATATCGGTATTTCCCCCAGCTATAATAAAGTCTAGTCTAATTTTTCTTCTCTTCTTTAGAAACTCACATTAATTAATAAAAGTATTTCATTCAATACAGAATTGAAACAACTGAACTTAAGCCCGATTATGAAATTATTCCTCTTTAAAATTCCATTTTTTATAAAAAAATTTCCGAAACTTTTACTATTTTTTCTTCTTGATTTTACAATGCAATGTAGAAGTGGGCTTTCAAGCCCAAGAAAATCAGGTCGTTTAAATTATTATTACTATTTTTGAATAAAATCAAAAGAAAACTTTTAACATAATACGATTAATTAAAACAATTCACATATTCCATTTGCATAAAAAATTAAAAAAAAAATTATTATTATAAAATTATGACATGTAATTTGCCTTACAAAGCGATATGAACTTTAGCCTAATCAAGTGATATATATGAAAACATATTTGTGGCCTCTTTCACAACAACGAAAGAAAACTGAAACGAAACTTTCGACTGAAAATTTATATTGAGAACAATAAAATATGAAAATTTGTTTTTGTTTTCAATATAAATTGTAAGTCGAAAGTTTCGTTTCGTTATTGTGAAACAGGCCATATTTATAATTTTTGTGCTTCTTTAAAGTTAGGTTTAGGTTTAATACATCAGTTCACTGCAGTATACTCTTGCGATTTGAACTCGCCAAGAGTCTTGCGACTGCAATTTACAGAACATCTCTCTTGGGAGTTCAATACACAATCGAAAATATTATGCGATATGCGAACATGCTCCTATATTAGCCATAATGACCGTATTGATATGTGGATGTGCATACGAGCGTGTATGTAAGCATATCAAAGCTTAAGAAGGGGTCAACAGATCGGAAGCCAATTTGGCGCGATTCGGTTGGTTACGTTTCGACAAATTTCGAAAATAAAATATAAATAATATATGTATGCATATAAATTAATTACATTGTTCGATAGCGAATGCCATAATCTCAAAGTGGAAAAACGTGATCGAATCAGCTCTTTATCGAAAGCGATAATTAGAACCCAGATTTTTTTAGAAGTTTAAAATTACTATACCGATCATGGTCAAAATCGAATTTGACTAAAATTGGGTGATTCCTTGGTGAAAATCGGTATTTTTTATAATAACTTCAAAAGTTCGTCTAAACCATTTTTTTTGTATTCACGATTTGAAAAGTGTATCGCATGCCGCAAATATGATCAAAATCTCTCGCGTAGTGGTAATTTCAGTAATGGCCTGCAAGTTCAACCGATTCCCATATTTGTTTAAGTGTAATGGAACTAAGGGCCAAATTTACAGTCATTAGTTAATTATTAGTAAACTAAATTAATAACTATTGGTTAACTAATACTTCATATTCACAGTACATTGTTTAGCTAAAGTTCTTAATATGAGCAAAGAATGGGAACCCTACCAAACAATTAAGTTCCATTATCGATAGCTCTGCATTTACATTTGATGTATTATTTCTTAAAAATGGATAAAACAGTGCGCGCTCATCTAACTTTACCGTGCAAGATATTGAATTAGTGCTGAAATTGGTTCGGAAAATCCAAACTATAATAGAAAATAAACTAAAAAGAATTTGTTATAAAGAAGATGCTTGATACCGTATGTGTGAAATGTGTATACAAATTTTCACAATACAACAATACTAATAAAGTTTACAAGGAATCAGCTGTTGTCTTGCTATTTGTTAACCAATGACATTTGGCGGTTTAACTAATGGTTAACAAATAGCTGTGAATCAAATATTATTGGTTAAACTACTGCTATTAGTTAGCTAATGACTGTAAATTTTGCGCCTAAATCGTACTGTGAATCATTAAAGGGAATAAAGCCAAAAAATAAAGTAAATTTAAAAATATCGCCCAACAACTCATCGCCTGCAACTCTAAAGTACGAGTAGTATGCTCAAAAATGCTTTTATAATACCATACACGCCTTTAAATATACTACGAGTAAGTTTTCCTCAATCGCTATTAACTCTCCCTCCCACACATGCTGTTATATGACATGCCCTTAAGAGCTCCCTGCCTCCAGATTTCTTTTTTAAATACTACCATTTCAAAATGAAACTTTATTTGAATGCTTTGCACCATATTTTGTTCAGCAGGGCTTTCCACAATTTACGTGTTTCAAATTTTTATTCCTTTTTTTTTGAAATTGAGAAAATCCACTTTTAATCGCATTTGAGAGGTTTTCATGACAAAAAATAAAAAACAGACAACATGTTCAATGTTAGCAACAAAATATGAAAAGAGAAAATAATACATTTTAATAACTTAAATAAAATGTACTACAGAGATTAGAAAATATTTTTGTTTGCCTTTAGATTTTGTTATAATTATTTTGTTTTCCACTATTTAAGCAGCATTTTATTTTATTTAAAAAAAATCATAGTACGAGTATGTATGAATACTCGTGTATACACTTTTAGCATGTTTAATGTGGGCACAAATCAACTTGTCAGGGTTTAAAAGGAGTGTAGTCATTGCATGTACAAATAATTAGGGAATTTGTAGACTATTATAAACTGTCCTAGCACAATCCCGAAATACAGGGTGTCTGGTAGCAGATTTATATTTTCAAACTTAAATAAAAAAATAATAGTTGACACAAAGTTTTATTAAGACCATTGAACGACAGAGCGGAAATGCGGATTTTATTTTTTAAAGAGTATATCATCCAGATGTCTTTCGTCGAATGGAACACACTGTTCAAAACGGAGCCTTGTGTTCTGCGCCACACGCTGCAGTATACTTGATCCAATTAAGCTTATTTCTCGACATATATTTTTGATGTTTCAATCGAGGGTTTCTTGGAGACCAGTAAAGGCAGTTTTGCTTCTTGACGTGACCGTTTAAGAGATAATGAGCTTCATCGCTCCAAAAAATAGAATTTACAGTGCGAAAATGCTCCAACATCGTTTCAATAAAAATTTTTGCGTAAATCAGTCACTTTCTTTTAGTTCTTGAGCGATTTGAATTTTAAAAGGATGGAACTTCAGATACTTTTTTAAAATTTAATGAACAATCGCTATTGGAAGTCTCAGTGAGGCTGCCCTTTTTCGTATTGAAATTTGCGGATTTTCACGTAAACTGCTTTCAACCAGTTCAATGATTTTGCGAGTCCAAATCAAATCAGTTGCGCGCGATACTCACTCGACCACTGCGACATCGTGACCAACGAATCCGCACAATCGATCATTCCAACGGCGCCACCCTCCCACCGCGTCGTTTATTACTTTTTGAAATAATCTTATTTAAAAATATAAATTTGCCAGCAGACACCCTGTACTTATGTATGTAAGTATGTGCATGTAAGCATGTGTGTGCATAAAAAATATTTTTAAGTTCACGGTTGAGAGATTTTTTGTTGGCTGAATCAAATCTCTATTTGAAAATGGTCATTCTTGATATTGCCAATATACTGGTGTTGTTATGCCCGAAAATCGAATTTAAGTTAGTTTCCAAATACAATTATTGGGAATTAGGATCTTCAACAGTGCTGCGGAAAGTCTTCTGTTTGACTGTCCAAGCGGCTCACTAGCTACTACCGATCCTTTACCAAGTACTTCACGCTCAATGGCTTTTCAGATTCCTCTGAAGCTGAAGGTGTCCAGTGATGTAGCCTGAATGGTTACAGTACATATTAACGTCTCAGCAGCCAAGCAGGTAGGTTATGTAAGGCAAGGGTGGGTAATATGAATAAAAAAAGTATTTGCTTCTTACTTAAAAATTTGTTTTAAAACCTAAAATATGTATGTTTTTGTTTGTTTTTTTAAACAAATTTATAAGTACAAAGCAAATACTTTTTTTGGTGCATTGTAATACCACGGAGATTTTCTTATGCGGAGTCCCACCAGAGCTCAATAAAGAACTCTTTAATACGTTGCAGTTCAACACTGGCGACGTCAGAAAGTTCCCTGAACTCAAAGGTTCCCATTGTGGTCATTCTCTTTCTTCCAGCAGTCCAGCACAAAATATACAGAGATATCACAAAACGGAAGATATGTGTATTTTTCCATTTGTCTCTCTCTCTCTCTGAAACTTTGTCGGCTGTTTTGCTTTGATTCTTCTGCTTGGTAAGTAGTAACACATTAAAATAACAAATGCACTATATTTGTCTTCTTTTCCACGAATTTTAAAAAACCTAATTCTACCTTTTTTTACTTGTCACTTTTTATAATTTTGTATATATTCTGTGAGTCCAGAACAGTGACACAAAAATTGTTCTAAGCTTTCCTCTTTATCGATATCTTGGCAGCTGTGGCATACCTACCTATGAGACAATGTCCAGTTAGAAGAGACACTAGAATCGGAATTTGTTTCTTATTTCCTAAAATCAAAGAATGCTGTATTTTTCCTATTTAGATGAGTCCATAGCTTACTTGTGATCACGCAATCATTTCTTATGACCCACGTCCTATTTGCTTCATCTTGTCTTGCGCCTAAGTCTGAGTTTGCAAGTCGTTCTTAGAAGCGGGGATTCAAGGGCCATAATAGCTGCTCGACTACCAGAGTATATATTAATCAAAGTCGTTGAAGTGACATTCACTTTCAACTAATCCGCAACTTCTATTATGGCAAGGATATCTGCTTGGAAGACACTGTCGTGATCACTAAGTCAATTTGCAATACGAAGACCTAAAGTCCTTGAAAAGACTCCATAGCCCACACCTTCTTGTGTGAGCCAATGAGCCATCCGTATAAAAAACAATTTTTCTTCTTCTTGGAATACCATTTCTCCACAATTTTGTGGATGGTATCCAGGTTTTATAAAGACGTTTGTGTAGTAGAACAGGGAAGGTTTGGTCAACCATTCATCCCCAACTTTTGTCGTCGAGTATTCTACAGTGGCTGGTACCAATTCTGTTCCACAGAGAAGTACAACGAGGACGGATTGCTGAAGTTATTGCTAACTCGGTCGAATGGTAGTAGATGCAGGAGCATCCCAAATGCATCCATAGGGGTAGTGCGAAGAGCACTGATTATGTACAAGGATGTAAGTCTTTGAGTCTTATGTAACATATGTAGGTACGTCTTTTTCTCTCGGGACGGCGACCACGGATGATGCCCTACATGAGAATTGGGCGTACTATTGCAGTATAGATCTAAATAGGTAAATTACTAGAATATTTGCTGAAAAATGACTGTATCGTGGGTTTCGCCAATAAAAAAATTCAACTTGCTAAAGAATCGCTTAAGAAACAGCCTTTAATGAAAAACCGACAACTTTGATGACAAACTTTGCATATCAAACAAGAACTATGATTTGATGCTGGACGTAAGAATCCTAGAATCCTAAGAGACAGGGATAATATCAGCGTTAGCATGAACTCCAAATGCCTGCAAGTGGAGCGTGACATGTCGAGGTATGGTATTGTAGTACTAGCATTGAGTTTGGTCCAGTGGCAACATTGAGGGGAACTTTCGTCCCCTACTTGCCAAAGAACCTTACTTTACTCTAGAAAAAATATTGCTTGCAACCACTTATCTGGTGTTAGGCTGATGCTGACACAAAATGCTCGAAAGTCTTATTGACTGGAAACCTGTATCTGACCGAATACTATTCGCTCGGTTTGCATCTACAATCAGAAACGTAACAACTATTCAGTGGTATGACCAAACTAAAACTGCCAAAGGTGATGTTAAAAATTAATTAAATTATGGTCGGGATAATATTACATACGGCCATGTTCCACCTAATGGATGATATGAATGCTGAAGTGGGCTCTGATAATGAATCATTGGAACATATGCATAACGGGTAGACATACATTGGCAAATTGATCACTGTGCTCTAAGCCATTGGTATAGAAAATATTTGCTTGCTGTCAAAAACAGTGAAACAACGTGCGGCATAAAACATTGGACGACCGTACAATCGGACCTTCGCCCAAAGGAAGACAACAATAAATGACCGGTGAAACGTGGGAAATTATAGAAGAAAGGAAAACTTGGGATCAATGAATAGCTCTGAGCTTAAGACGAATCTAGAAGCGATCCACAGCGCGAAAAGTGCTCATTAACCACATAACAGATGTGAGAAATAATGTATTATTTTTAAATGAAAGACAATGCATTCCCTTAGAAAAACGAGATGGCAATTTGATCAAACATAATAATTACACATTGATTATCACGTGCACTGACACATCTGCAAAAGAAGGAATGTATTGTTTAAGCTTGTGACGATTGTCCGTGTTTTCCTTATAATTGTTTAGAAAAAAAAGAAATCTGTTATTTTTTGCTGCCTTTAGGTCCACTTCAAATTTTTTTATTTTCTTTTGAAGACGCAGTTTGTGTTTGAACACGCGTCAGTGAAATTCAATGTATGTAAGTAAAAATTCTATACATTTTTGCTAAAATTATATTTAAAAATTAAGCATTGGAGGAGATTGATAGCAAAATACAAAAGAGCAATTATTTATTCCATTAATTAATGAATAAATAATTAACTAATAATGTATGTAGGTATAATTTATTATGAATGCATAATTTATATAATGCAATGAATTATACATTTTATTAAACAAATTCAATTATATAATGCATTCCTCTGATGCATTACTTTCCTAGGACATGTTTTGCGTTAACAGTAATGAATTCTGGAATGAAAATTAATACATGTCGTGCATTGCCATCTCCTTTACTCTTCATTACCTTTTCACACTGGGGAATTACCGTGATCTACACAAAGCAGTTAAACGAGCTGTGTGGAGAGATAAACGTAAACATATTGACAAAAAAAATTGTAAACACTTCTCTAACCCAGCTAATATCGTGACGCATTTTAAATATATGAAATGAATGAACAAATTTCCTTTTAGAATTTATTGAGACTTACTACAGTTTGCCTGCTTTATGGCAAGTTAAGTCTAAACAATGTAAAAAAATGTATAGTACGAAATTTTACTTGAAATATATGAGGACAAATTTCCGAACGCTGAAAAAAGCTGTCGCGAATACATTACAAAATCATTTTTAAAACAACTTTGAAATGAAATTCGATGGTATGAACTCGATGTGTTCCTGTGATAGACAAACTATAATTTTTCCAACACATACGACGCTGGCGCTGTAGTCAAAAAAGAAGTGTGCATATGAAGTAATATTCAGATTAAAAAAAAAAAAATAGGGAGATAATATCTCCACGTTTTTGTAATAAAGATTGATAAACAAAAATTTATGCATAAATCCGCCATTCTTTACTGAATATGTAAGTTACTAAATTTGAATAAAAAACAGATTATTCTAACTCAATTTAACTTTTATTAACTACTATAATATTTTAATTTGGGTTTGAAGTATGTGCTAAAATAAAATTTACATAAAACACACTTGAAATGTAAATTAATCACGGAGTTCTTAGGGAATATCACGTTTGTAAATTTACATATATTTCTACACATTCTACACAGATTCGTTTATTTTTGAATTTACAACACAAAAACACTAAGAATTAATTACAATTTGATGAAAATTAGAAATGTCAAAAATTCCGTGACCAAAAAATTTTATGAACATTAATTTTTGTTTCAGTTGACTGAAAAAAGTCTCCACTACACTTATGTATATTTATAACATCCCTAAGATAGGCAATAGATTTAAAACATTACGTGTACTTTTATTTTGAAAGTCCATACTAGCAAATGGAAATGTTCCGGCCTCTACATACAGTGTATATATTTACACGAAGCCATTCGACCTGTTTTTAAACCCCTCATAACTTTGTTCGCGCCAATCATAAATTCTAAAATTTATATATAAAATTTATAGCGAGAGAGCTGAAATTTTATGCTTTGAAAGACCCATAAAAATTAAAATTTGAGCTAATGAGCTGAAATTCGATACATACATAAGTAGGTCTAGGTAAGTACCTACCCAAAAAATCTTAAAACTCGGAAATTTTAGCTAGGGGGCAAGGCTACGCCCATGAAGCTCATAACTAAAAGGGCAAATGTAAAGCGTTAAACTGGTAATCTGGTATACATATTGCAATAATGAAAGCCAATACATTTTCTTTGAAAATTTAATCCTCCTATTTCATGTAATGGGCGTTTTTTATTGAGGTATAGAACTTTAAGTTGGCATCACTTTTTTAACTGGCGGCCATTTTGTCAGCTGTCAAGTGATTAATATTTAGTTTGGTTTGCCATTTCATCATAAACAGGTTGACAAAAGAACAACGCTTGCAAATCGTGCAAATTTATTTCGAAAATAATGGTTCAGTTCGCGAAGTTTACCGCAAGCTCCGTCCATTTTATGGTCGACATAATCGTCCATCAGAGCAACTAATTCGGTTAACCATGGATCGTTTTCGCACTACGTTTACTCTATGTGATAATACGCATCCGCAGAGACGTCGAACAGTGCGCACCGAAGAAACAATTGCCGCTGTAGAGCAAAGTGTTGAAGAGGACCCGAATGAAGCGATTCGCCACCGTGCACAGCAATACAGCCATGATAACCGACTATTTTGTTCCCTAATTGGATGGCGTGAATGTGGATGAGTTGTGGTTCCAAAAAGACGGCACTACATGCCACACAGCGCACGTCACAATCGATTTATTGAAGGAAACATTCGATGAGCGCATAATTTCACGGTATGGACCTGTCAATTGGCCACCAAGATCGTGTGATTTGACACCATTGGATTATTTTCTTTGGGGATATGTGAAGTCGCTCGTCTACCCCAACAAACCAGAAAAGTTAGGGGACTTGGAAGCCAACATTCGTGGCGTTATTGCCAACATACGGCCCCATATGCTCGAAAAAGTGGTTAAAAATTGGACCTGTAGAATTGGCTTTATTCGATCCAGCCGCGGCGGCCACATGCCCGAAATCATATTTTAACATTAATGGCATAAAATTATCCTTCCAATAAAGCCAAATTGATGGACATTAAAACGATTTTCTTGTGTTTTATTTCAATTCGAAGTTCTATACCTCTAAAAAAACACCCTGTACTTCGGCTCAGTACATTTAAATATACTATTTATGTAGTTATTTTTATCCGTTTCCAAAGAAACTTCTCACGAATGATTAGCACTGGCCAAAAGAATTTAAGGTTGAAAAAGTGGGCGTCATTACTCCCATAAAAATTAGAAATTCAAATCTGCGCAAATGGGATGAAACTTAATAAAAAAAAGTTGGTCTAGGTTCAACTAGAAAAATCTGCAAGCCCGAAAATGTTAGTTAGAGTTACGCCCATATCTATTAAAAATCAAAATTATTGCTAATGAGCTGAAATTTAATTCACAAGTAGGTCTAGAATAGAAAGCAACCAGAAAAATCTGTAAGTTAAAATTTTTTTATCAGGGTAGTTGGGGTTACGCTAATATTGCTCGGAATTAAAAACTAAATATAAGTACAGCTTTTAACTCAAGCTATTTTAATATATTTAATAAATATTAATTTACAGTATTAATTTATTAGTTTTATTTATTTCTAAGTATCTCAACATACATTTGCTATTATATTTTCTATTACATTACTGAGTGTACTAATACGAATATTTATAGCACATTTGTTTGATCGAACTGTATATATAGCTATAGATATGCGTGCCTGTATGTAAGCATGCTTGTTGATGGGTATTTCCTAAAATACTCATACTCGTTATGAGTATTCAAAATGATACATACGAGTCACAGAAGAGCAGTGAGTATTGAAAAAGTGAGTAGAGTTAAATCATGACTTATATTTTCTTGTATTCATGTGCACTCCTACTTATGCAATTTTGTTTATGAGTCAGATTCACTCGAAAGCTTGAAGTGCGCATCGAACTCATACATAGCAACATTTGTGACGTTGTTGATTTCGACTCTCCTTAAGAGGATGTGTGTTTGTTTCTCTGTTGCTTATTTTGTTTTTTTCAGGAATTGAAAAACAACTCTATTTACTACTATTGTATAATACTTGCAAACTGTTTAATAACTAAACTAAATAAACATATATACATATGTACATGAATTAAATGAGCTAAATCAATGTGAGTAGTATAAGTATTTTCCTGATATTAGAAAACAAACTGAGGTGATTTGTAAGTGTGACTGTGGTATGAATATGAATGTCAACGTCGCATTCATATTTATTTTAACTTATTTATAAATCAATATCATTTTGACTGTGCATATACATATGCATCAGAGTAGTTAAGTTTAAACGATGTGTAAGCATTTACATATATTTAAAATATCATGAGTCAGTATGAATAGCAAAAACACGATTCATTGCCGATCACTGACACGAGTATATTTATTTTAAAACTCATGCATTTGCAATAAACTTATAATTGAATTAACTTTGTTATTAAAGTCTGTTGAAAAAAGAAAAATATGTGAACATCCAATTACGAAATTACAAATTTTCAAATACCTAAAACTATTTTGTATTTGATTACGTAAATAATTGAGTCAATGCTAAAGTCAATTGAAATCAAATTAAATTTTTAATACACTTTTTTATTTGGTATGTATGTATGCATATATATATCTATACACATACACACATACATATGTACAAATGTTTAATATTTAAAGTTTAATCCATTCATATATTCATTCAAATATTTAAAGTTTAATCCATTCATTTAAAATTTAATTCATTCCTTTACCAGCTGGTCTAAAACAAACTTATGCCAAACTTTGACACACAACTTATTTAAAATATATATGATACTACATACGAGTATTTTATGTTGATTTTTTTCATTTATTTCATGTTAATATTCATGTTGTTTTTGCTATTACAGACTACATGTTGGTTATTGTCAGTGCCATACGAATGTACTTACATATGAATGTATGTATGTATGTATGTATGTATGTATGTATGTATGTATGTATGTATATATTAACAAATCCATTCATTCATTCATTCATTCATATTAACGTAAGTGTAATATGTAACAAGGAAAACTTTAAAGGGTTACATGAACATATAAATAAATAAATGAACAAGTTTAAGTGAGTACATGGAAGTGTGTGTATGTATGTATGTTTAATTATTGTTTAGTTATAAAAACTATTTGTGGGGGGACTATGAGCAAGAGATGAACAACAGAGACATTAGGGAAAAAATATGTATATAAAGTTTACATTGTAAACATGTATGCATACATATACACATAGAAATACTGTTACAAACGAACGAAAAGAATGTGCAAGTGTTCAGTAATGCCTAGCGATAGAACTCAGAATAGCTTCTTACTTCAGGCCTTATTAAAGGCCTGCTCAGAAATATTTTCGATTCCATTACCATTCTTAACAAACTGGTAAAAAATGCCTTATAGAAGGCCTCGTTTTTTCCGCATTAAAGATAAGGTACATATTCCACATTCCCTTCTATGAGAAGGGAAAATAGAAGGAGTAACACTTTTTTTTGTTATTTTGCCAAAACCAAAGCAAACGAATTCACTCAGTTAATATTCCTATGTAACTTATGAAGAATGCCTTATAGAAGATTTCGGCTCTTTAGTAAACAAATATGGGATACACATTCCACATACCCTCTATATGAAGGGAGAACACAAGTAGTAAAGTATTTTATGTTGATTTTTTGCCAAGACAGTTGTTTTGTTCTGCTTTATGAGTTCTTATTTTCAGAAATTTTCTTTCAATATGTTCAACCCTTTTGATCACAAAATAAACATCATAACAATATCTGCCGTATGCATAAAAAAATATTTAAGGTTTCCGTAGCGCTCATATAAACCTGTAATAAAACTAAAATATTATTTATGAATTATGAAACTGAATATCTCAGGCCTGTTTCTCGAAACTTACAAGTGCTGTAATACAAGTAAAACAGTTGGGAAAATATTTTATATTCATATAATATATACATGTACATATCTTCACAACTATTTTAGTTGTACTTCACTTGTACACTTGTAAGTCCTCATCCAGACTTGCAATTTTTGTTGCTGCATTTTTTAAAATTCAGCTTTGAAATTGCATAAGTGTCCACATTAGGAAATTCTAGTTTTGCAATTAAGTATTAAAAAAAAATTCTATTTCACAATAAATTTGCCTGAAAAAGTAACACGTATTTTTACTTTTTGTTACATTTTGTGTTTTTCATACAACCGAACAAATAAAATAAAATAAAACGTCAAATACACCTACAAGCTTTAAATTAACAACTGCGAGTTTCAAAACAAAAGAGAATTGCCGAGCGGAGGAAACTGTGTACCCCTCCCCAATCTTCTCACCCCTCTCACATATAAACTCAAGAATTGCTGCGAAAAAATATTTTCAAGTCTGGACGAAGACTAAGTTTTGATGTATAGCAGCTCAAAAGCTTTATTAAACCGTTTTCAATATGACCTTTACTTGAAGGCCTTTTAACAGACGTTGTCTAAAAACCTTTTAACAGCCTTTAATTTTAAGGCCTTTTAGAATATCTGCGAAAGAAGTGAGAACCGAAGGCGGACTTCACAATGACAACGTGTAAAAAACATATTGTTACGTAAAAAAATTCCTACAGGGTTAATGCAAAGAACTCTCTAGAAGAATTTAACTAAAGCAATGAACGTGCACATATATTCACGTGCAAGCACTATAGCAACAACAATAATTGTGTACATAGCTACAGACATACACGTACACAAATAAAAGTGTGTGCACTTATGGTAACCACCCTGTAGTAAAAGCAGCACACCGCATTGCCAACATACAAGTCGTTACTTTGAAAATTCAAAAACTAACAGCCAATCAAATCACCTACAAACATCTAGAAACTGCGACATGCATTTTCCCGATTTTGCTAGAAGACTGTTTAATCATTTGGCTACCAATAAACATACACGTCTAAAAATCCACATCGTTGCGCGGTAATAGTTTCTTCCAGTTGTTTTTATTAAGTACAAAACACGCATGTTACTACGCCATCGATTATCGAACATTCTAGATCCGGTTTTACAGTATAAAAATAGTTGCCGTATGTGAGAAGTTAGTCAGTGCTAACTGGAATTTAGTGAAGTGAACATCGTTGAAAGTAAAAGACCTCGTGCGGTGGATAATAAAGTTAAGAAGTAAATAAGAAAAGACAAGTTGTAATTTGTTTAGTCAAGAATAAAAGCAAGTTCAGTTGCAAATAAGAAAATCGCGTTGTTATTTATTTTTATTTTTGAGCAATCAAAAGAACTCACACGTCTAATAAAATTTAAACGTACACAGAAAAAAGTAAAAACAAGATTCAATTAAAAAAACAAAGATTCAGTTAAAAAATTAATTAGTTTTCAACCAATCACGGAAATTGTAGTATTAACTCATCCATTTTAATTGAAAATTTTTTTGATTTTTTCAATTAAAAAAATATTATATTAACTAAAAATTTAATTGATAGTTTTTTAAAGAATCAATTAAAATTTATTTGAGATATTTTTAAATATTTAATTAAAAAATTAATTGAAATATTTTTAAAATTGCATTAAGAACCTACTTAAAATTTTTTAAAGATTCTATTAAAATAGTAATTGACATATAGAAAAAATCAAATAGTATAAAAAAATTTATAAAAAATTATGTTATGTAAATATGTATGTATGTATGTATGTATAAAAAATTTAAGTATTTGTGTATTGTACCAAAAACTTAACTGGCTTTTGAATTTCGAATGGTGCACAAAAGTACAATGGCCATATTCGTTGTTTGAGAGTCTTGCGTAAAGGTAAATGCAGAATATCGTAGCCGTACTTTGAATTGTGTGTGTATTTTGTGATTGGATTTTAAAGAAAGGCTACAATATTTTCCATATACTACATATATGTACATACATACATACATACTTACGCAAGACCATTTGCATCGGACCCTAAATATCGGCAATATACTAAGATTACCATTCACATTTGGTCTATATTATAGACTCTATGGACTCTATAAGCTTGTGTTTCTTATTATGATCTGATTGTTAAGTCGTCGTCCATACAGTGAAACATTTGCTGCAAAACATTTTTGTTTTCTCTTTTGAAACTGCATTCGTGTCCACATTGTGAAGTTTTTGTTTTGCAGGTTAATATATTTTCTCATATATTTTCATAAGAATGAGGCGAGAATGACGTACTTAGCAAGAACTTCGTGTACATGAAACAAAGTACCCTTTGCCATTCCTCTTTCCCCTCTCGTCAACAAACTCAAATGTTTTGCAGCAAATGTTTCACTGTATGGACGACGACTTTGAAATAAGGGAACAAAATGAATTTCTGTTTTTTTTATATTTTATTTTTATTCCACGCATGTCAAAATTACTATGAATCAAAAAAAAAAAATATATATAAGCTCAGTAGTTTTTAAGTTTTTAGTTAAAAACCAATTAAAAGATTAATTGGGTAATTTAATTGAAAATATTTTTTTAAAACAATGTGGCATACTATAAAAAACCGCACGATTTTTACACATAAAAAGAAAAATTATAATATTTACATACAATAATTGTTAACCATATCATACTATTCTGAGTTAAACTCTGTTGATAACACTTTTTTGATAGAGCAGTAAATTCAATTAAAATAAACATATGTATATTCAATTAAAATATTAATAAAAAATATTATTTTTTCTAAGCAATAACTTAATTGAAAAAAATTCAAGAATAATTTTTTCTGTGTAACAATATGAAGATGGGATGAAGCGAGCAGGCCTTGTACATCCAAAAGAAGCAGTACAGAGGCCTTTTAGAAGGCATCCGTACATCTTCTTTTCCCCGCTGGGTGTACCTACACACATACCAACATATTTAAATTTTTTAACATACTTTGCGTATTATGAAAAACAACGGCATGCATGAAGCTCTTACAAAAAGTTGATGTATGTATTTAGACAATTACAAGTATTGTGTCTATGGATTATACGGACTCGTAAATAAAAATATGTAATTGTCAAGTATTTTTGCATTTTACATTCATACATGTGTACTTTAGAAGAGGAAGTAAAACAGAACAGAATTATTAAAAATAATGCGTTATTGTAAATGAAAGTGCATACATATCTACATACATAGTATGTAGTAGTGATATAACGAATGTCAAATTTTGATATTCGCGAATACGAATATTTGAAACGATATTCGCAAATACGAATACGAATATTATATGCGAAACCTATAGACTTTAAATTGGGGTTCTATTTACACCTGCAATATGAAATATTAAAAAAATGTTATGAAAAACGACTTCACACTCCTGCTGGTGCACTTTAAAAGTTAATAAAAAGTACCCAACATTTTAATGATCGTCATTAAATAATATTTGAACATGATACAAAGCACAAATTTCTATAAAAAAATTAATGTATTTGTACAAACTAAAATTTTTAGTCACTTATTTAAATTTCGTTTATTATTTATGCATTATTTATTTAATTTATTTGGAAAAATATTCGTATTCGTATTCGTCTGAAAATCGCTGAATATTCGACAATTCGAATTCGAATATTCGTGCATCACTAATATGTACATATGTTTTAGACCTGAGCACAAACTGTTTGCTTGCTTAATCTTTATGATGTACATTACTGAATTGTTTTCTCTCTTTTTAGTGCTCTTAATTTTATGAGAACACTAAAACTGGTATTAATTTTATCGACAACATTTGTTAATCTGTCAAGCGAGGGCATTCGTTATTGTAGTGTCGAAGCATATTTCACTATTGCATTGACAAAGGTCTTAAATGGCCTAAGGCCAAAATTGGCAACAGACTACAATGAAAAAAGTATATACATATTTTACAAAATCTATGAATGAAGTTCATTCACTTAAAGAAAACTCTTCATTCAGAGAATGAAATTCTTCATTGTATTAATGAAAATTTTCATTAAAAGTCAGCTAATCAAGCCCTTCATTGGATCAATGAAGAATGTTTCATTGTATTTATGAAGTTAATTTTGGCGGATATGTCATAAATAGAATGAAACTATTTCACTATTACTTCAATGAAACTTTTTCATAAATATAATGAAGTTTTTACATACTAATAATGAAGTTTATTCATTAATATAAAGAAAAGTTCATTAAAGTTATGATGCGATTTTCATATATATAATGAAATATAAGCAGTAAATAATGAACATTTTCTATAAAAAACATGAAATCATATCCCTTTCAAACCACCTACTTAATAAAAACTATATAGCTTTTTTTATTTTATTTAATATATACATGTATATATGTACTTAATATACATATGTACATATGTTTGTATTTATTAAAGTAAAACATTTAAAATTTAAGGAACTCATCATTAGAGTTCAATCCAAATAATGTTTTAAGTAAGCCGAAAAACTTACATGTTTATAGTAAAACATTAATTTTTATTTTGAGATTGTGTTTCGTAGAAATCGGATAGCGAGAAGCAAGTAAAATTAAAGAAAGTCCCACATTAAAAAACACTGCAGTTAATACAGATCAGTTAATGCAGATCATCAGGGAACTTTTAACCAAGTGTTTCTTAGAACAACTACAAATATTGGGCATTATCGTAGTTGGCGTGTTTCGACTTCGATTACGACAGCGTAAAATTTTTTTCTTTAATCTCGGAACAAAATGTCGTAGACGAAGTCGAAACACGCCCACTGCAATAGTGACCACTGTGCTAAACTTTCCATTGTGCTAAACTTATCTTTCCTAACACACATGAGTGTCACTTCTGTTACGTGTAAAAAGAAGACAAAACTAATAAGAAACAAGAAATCAGTAATCAACATGTTTGTTTTAAAATTTCGGTCAGCTCTTTGTTTTATTTCTGGCAACACTGAACGAGACAGAAAAATTAAATATGAAAGAGTTGTGTATCCTATTTTTATTTTTGTGACCGGATATTCAATGAATGTTACTTAATATATCATAACGGATGTTGTATGGCATCCTTTTAACGGAAATGTATTTGGGAAGGCACAAAAAACCACCAAGAATTAAGAATTACAAATAAAGAGACGTTAAGAGTAAAATTTCAAATTTAATATAAAACTACAACTTATTTATGCCCATTCGATGTAATGCTGTTTGTATTAATGTTCGGTTAACTATATAAATATTATTGCGGCATACAGGAAAAATATTTGTTTCATCAATCGAAAAAATTAAAGCTAAATTATTGTTACAGAAAATTAGAAAATAAGAAGAAAGTTTCAATAATTAATTTAATTTATATTTTATTACTAAATTTTTATTTCAAAATAAGTTCGCACATGAAATTTGGTTGTTATTAAAAAAATAGCCAATTAATTTTATTGGAGTGGTTTATTTAAATTCTTTGCATTTCATCACAACGTAAGTACTAAGGTACATTTATGTCCATGTAATATAAAAATTACAAGAACAATGAAAAAAACAACATGGCTTTTAGTTCATCCAAAATATCAAAAAAACAAAAAGTTTAAAAAATTTCTCCACGGCAGCTACCACTAACAAAATTTGCAATGTTTAGCACTTTTCACAATTTTTTAATAGTTTTTTTTTTGTATTTTTAAATTTGTTGTCAAAGAATTTTTTTAATAAAATATTTTTCATATTGAAAATTTTTTTTAATTTCTCTTTCTCTTTTGAAGTTTCGGATGAACTTTAATTTAAAAAAAAAAATAGCTCAGCTGCATTTCCGCTACTACCTGGTGAATGTGCCTTGGTAAGTACTTCATACATGTGCTCTCAATTGAAAAATTATCGATTATAAATTTCATTTGTCATACAAATTTATCGATCAACTAAGATCACTAAAGAAAAATTATCGACTGCTCACAAATTTAAAATAAACATTCTCAGTTAAATAATTTATTTATAGGAAATTTTATCTGGGTAAATCCATTGTGACGGGTGTGACCACGGTACACATATTTGTGGTTATTATTTTTTTTTAAGAAGAAACACAACCCGCAAAGCGTTTAGCTTGTCTGCAGAAAACATCCAGAGTCTATGGTGGGAATCGAACCCACGACCTCTGGACTGAGAGAATAGCATCGCTACCACTCAGCCACAGGGGCACTTCAAAAATATTAATTTAAAAAGGCAGCGCTTCCCCAGAATTTTAATCATAAACATTTAATAACAGATAGACACTAAAATAAAATCATTTTCGAAAGTTTCGTTTCAGTTTTCTTTCGTTATTGTGAAACAGGCCATAAGTTTTAATGGAAGTGAAGTGTCCAATTTTTTTATTATTCTTACGATTCATGTAAAGTTTAAGAGGAAGCGGTTAAGGAAAAATACATAATTAAAAGGATAAAATCAGCTTAGCCGAAGTCCATGAAACAAGGATGTAAAGCTGTATGGATTTAAAGCCGTATGGACGTAGTCACGCCCACTTTTGATAATGTGAATTTTTAGTTTTGCATAAGTGCATTGTGTATGCAAAGTATCGATGCGTTAAAGCTCGCTTGTGCTTATACTTTTTAATTTAAATTTTTAATTCTGAGCATTTGTATTATAACACTACCCTTCCTAGGCCTATTTGTGTCCTCAATATCAGCTGCCTAGATCTTGCGGAAGTGCTTCATAATACATATTGATGGGTTAGTCAGTCACTCAGTGAGTATACCTTAAAATATGTTTTTTTTTACAAACCCATACCTAGGAAGCTTTAATTATAAAACTTTCAAGCATCTCGTGTTTTCTTAAGCGTCGTCATGTTACGATTGAGAGGTACAAAGTTATGAGGTGGTAAAAACAGGACGATTGGCTTTATGTAAACATAGACTGCCATCATAGACTCATGGTAGTGCGCCTAGATAATATGTGCGTAGACCGGAACTTGGCAAGGCGCCTAGATCTAAAAAGGTTAGCTTTTGTGCTTTAAATTTCTTTTCTAGCTTTTCAGCTCAATTTTAAACATGATTCAGCTTTATATTATCTTAACATCTGGTCACACTATTGACTGCTATAAATGAAATAATTGAATAAATGATTAAATAGGTGAGCTGTGTACACACTAGCCCATACCGATACACCGCCAACACATGTGCTTATTTTATTGTCTGCAAAATAACAGATGATAATACGAGTACAGCGAAAAGTATGATGATTAACTTTTATGTTCATTTTTACATTTTGTTATTATTTTTCATTCTTCGCATTTTTCTATTCTTTTTGATTAAATGGAAGACAATTGTTTATTTTTAAGCTTTTATTAGAAATAAAATAAGAATTATTATTAAATATAGGTATATTTCTATATATAAAAAAATATAGAATGTGCAGGTATTAAAAATAGCTGTAAGCTCGTTGTTTTTTATGTTAGTATACCTCAGATGATATAAAAATTAATTCTTTTTTGTTGCAGTTTATATGTACAGTATATATGTATGTACATTCTACATAATACATGTGTCAAAATAAAGTAAACACTGTAAACAATAATTCCGTGCCCCAACAATTGTATGAACATTAATTTTTATTTCAATTGACCGTCAAAAGTCTCTATTTATAGTTATAACATCCCGGTAATAGATAATAAAATTAAAAAAATAACATATATTTTCTTACACACAGTTGTTATGGGAACCTGAATTTCCTGAATCTCCGTACCAGCCTTTAATTCATAAAGCGTCAATTGTAATACATATTAGTCCATTTTAATTCAGAAAGCGTCAGTTGCAATTCAGATTAAGTTATATTCGCATTTTATGTAACGCTATTTTTTATATCCGCCTCCCAAAAAGCAACTGACTTCAATGCAAAGGTCTGATACAACATTTTCAAAAAAAAAAAAAAAATTGTGGGATCAAGCTGGAAGTAAACTCTTTCAAACAAAAAAAATTTAAGTCTGTTAGTTAAGAAAAAGTACGTGAAATAGAAAAATACATTTTAATGGGAGTGCCTACACCAATTTTTTTAGATGCAAGATTTTTTCAAAAAATCAAAAAAGTATTAGATTTTAATAGGCCCAATTTTTAAATGGAAGATTGTCGGCCAGGTTCTGAAAACCATTTCGTTTTGAAGCCGACAAATTTCAAGAAATAAATCAACAAGAAAGCTCACTTATTGCAGCTTTTTATTTGCTTTTAAGATTTCATATGCATGAGATATTTTATCGGAACTTAATTTCGAATGCACTAAATTATCTGATAAAGAGAACACTGTTTTCCGTTTTTGAAACTTTGCGATTTCAAAACGAAATGGTTTACAGAACATGGCCGTATGTCTATTTTACAGCTCAAGTTGTGTGGTAAATTTCGTAAAAATTTCTTAAGTAGAACCACGTGAAATATAATAATAAGTTTTAATGGACGTAGTCCCGCCCATAGATGTTGGCTAAATTTCACAGCAATCAAATAAGTAGAATATCTTAAAACTAAAAAAAAGTTATGGGCGTGTCCCAGCTCCTATTTTAATGTGGGTAATTCAGAAACCGCCAGTTTTAATTAACAAAATAGTAAATATTATAAAGAAACGTCAATAAAAATTTTCTAACCAAAAGTTCTGAGTATTTTTGCGATTACGTCCGTATGGATGTGTATATGTATATGTGCGCATGTGTATGTTTGTGCGTGTATGTATGTATGTAAACATTTCATAACTTAAGAACGGTCAACGGATTGTAATTGTAAGTTGACTGAGGTAGTTAGCATGTTGACTACAAAAACGAAGGTCCTGGGTTCGAGCCCAGTCTCCGACAAGTCCTTAAATAATAACACCTCCATTTTTCTGACGTGCCTTAGTATCCATTTAAATCAATTGTTGTGAGAAAAGTTCTAGTGATGAAGACACTGGTCACTAAACTTTACCGGCTACAGCTGATGCTAATCCTAATGTAACATCAGAGTGCCCTTCTTCAGCGATATTGTGTAAAAGAACCATCGGCGAAGAAAAATTACCTACAAATACTAAACACAGCTTTGAAAATTTCATACGCCTCACTGACACCAGAGGCGCTTCTTCAGGGGGTCTACTCTTTAATTCGAATTGTTTATAACATATTAATTCGAAAGCATTTTCTTTCGAATCGAATTACAGAGTAGACTCCCAGCTCTGCATTATTAAAACGGACATAAGTTAGAGTTGTAAAAGAATTAAGTTCTTCCTTCACCACATGTCTTCACTATCACTATCCCTTTCCTAAAGAAGGTAATACCTAGTAATAGTAGACTAGGCATTCATTGCCTGAGTATTACTTCTTGCTTTGACGCTTCTGCTTGCCTGTGCAGGCATGCTTTTTAGTTTATTGTTGAAAAGCTTGCGGGGTAAAACAAAAGACACGTAATGAAAATTCGAGGAGATTTTTGACGTTTCTGTTTGCTCTTTTCGTACTCTCATTATTAAACATGTATATAATTGTAAAAAAGCCACGAAGAAAAAATGTAATGAAATGTGCGTGATTTTTCGTAGGGGGCTTAAAAAATTGTCAAAACAAAGCAGACTAAAAAGGCATATTGTGAAATGGCACTTAGTAAAACTCAATTGATTCAAAGACTTATTTACATGTATATTTAAACAATTGCATACATATTTAACTAATAGACAATGCCATAGAACGCAACATTACTGGAAAAAGTTTTACCTAATCAACAAGTGTCTGAATCAAATGGTTTTCAATTAGTACTTATGTTTAGTTTCCATAATGGAAGCAAGCGACTTGTGTAGAAAAAATATAATATCTTATGAAAAGCACTCAAATTTTTCAGTGATTCCTATACAAGATTCTAGATAAGTCGCTTGCTTGCATTGTGGAAACTACAAAATTAGTGGCTACGATTTTCTTGTTCAAAAGTTTGCACAAGTGTGAACGTACCTTAAGAGTATAGATCAGGGATGGCATTGAAAATTTTAAAATTGTGCCAAAAACTTTTAAAAATTGTACTTTTTGGACCCTAATTGTACTAAAAAAATTTTCAGTTCAGACTACATATTTTTTAATTGTTTTTATTAAATTAATCGACTTTGTTCTGGGTACCGAATCGTTTTCAAAAATTGGCTTCTAAGTTGGAATGTTAGAGCATATGGTTACACCTGTTTAAGTTGAAGCATACGAATTTAGAAGAAAAATGATTTGGACGAGTGGACGAGTTCACAATTTTTGATTTTCTTGCTGCGTTTTGCTTTCACAAGATGGTTTTTAAGTGAGAAGAATATGAACATTCCTTAAATGTACTAAATTAGTCATTGGTGTACTATTGTACTTTCCGAGTTTAAATAGTTCCAAAAAAAGGTAAAATTGTACCAACTTTGTCAACCTTGTTATAGATATTTATTCGGACAATATAAATTTACGCATTATATTCATTATATATATTCTGTGCATAAAGTAAAAGGTTTGTGACTGTTCAAAATTTGTGGTTGAAGTCTACTGATGATTTGGTTCAAGCACCAATTAAATGCGTATATAGACATGCTTAACCACTAGCAAATAAATTTCAATTAATATTTTGTAATTTGTAACGTGATATATGTATTTCTAGTAAATATCTAGTTCAAAGCGTTTTTATTATATTTAAGAATTAATAAATCGCACTTTCCATCCCTGTAATGTAGTCAGTTTAGCACTGTTGCCATTTTAGCGGTTTGCCAATTCATTTTTTGGGCAACGCTGGTTTTTGAAGTGTATGCAAATAAAATACTGCTCTATATGCACATGTGTAGTCGAATAAATAGTCAGAATTTCTTTATGCTTATGCGTATGATACGTATTGTATCAGCTCCGTTATAAAAATTTTACTGGTAATCGTTTGAACTGCGTAATATAACGAATGTGTGTATGAACAAAGTCATTATTTGTTTATGTTATATGTTCTTAGTTCAAACTTGATGCGCATATTTGCGCATGAGTATGGTTTTAATTTATAAGTGTATTGACGGCCACTACTCAAAGGGTACCCAAAACGATTATTTTGTCATTCTCTGATACAAATAATTCATCACATCACATATTTGCTTATGTAGATATGTATATCTCAAAAAGTGTATTATTTTGCTAACTAACTCCTTTTCCCAAAATGTTTTGCCTAATACATTTTTCTTTGCAATTAAATTCAAATACATAATTTGACTTACCTTTCCCATAAATCCGGTACCGCCGGTTATGAACACACTACGTCCCGCATAAAATTTTGGTATGGAAACGTATTCATCACTTGTATGGCTGGTATAACGTTCAAAATTACTTTTTGAAGAAAAATGCGTGCCAATGTGACCATTTAGCATTGTTGTGCCGCCGCCATTAGTTGATGAGGACGAAGCGGAATTGGTCGCTGTTGTGTTAGAGGATATTGTATCTGCTAAGGATGGGAATGATGAAGGCAAAGATGTCGTTATGGATTTATTATTTATAGGTTCCGACATGATGCAAACGAGTTTGTTTTTTTATGTATGTATATTATTTGAATGGACTAGTTGAATATTTCTTATTAAATTATTTTATTTGATTTTATTTAATTTAACGTTTTGTTTTTATCTTAAACGCTAATTAAAAGATAATTTTTTACACCTTTTTTGCTGTTGTTGACAACTAAATAAACACTTTTTTCTACCAGATTTTATAAAAAATAAATTTTGTTTTCTATAATTTCAATTGCATTCATTTATATTTGTCATTGGTTTTGTTTATATATTAAATTTCGAAAATATATTAATAATTTTATTTTTTTGTCAAAATTGTCTTCTAAAGCACAGTACAATTTTGTTTTTTATTTATATTTATTTTATATTTATTATTTCATAATCTTCAGGAAGTTTAGTTCACAAATGAAAGAATAATTAATGTGCGCATAGTTTTAAAAACTTTTTAATTACTTTAAATACAAAAGCTTTGGAAGTTATTGGAAGCGGTTGATTTTTTCTTGCTGCTTTCTTTTTTTCCTTTTTCGTTATTTAAGTAAAAAATTCTTCTAATTTTATTTAAAGTAGAACGTTTCTTTGAAGTTACAATATTATTATTTTTATTACGTGTTTGGTTTTGCGAGAAATTAAACTATCAACTGCTAAGAAATTCTCTTTTTGGTTTTGAGCTTATATCCATTTTTGTTATAGAAATATTTCTATTTATATAGAATTATAGTGGCCAGCTTTTAAATCTGCAAAGAAAAACCAAATAATAGAAAGTTAGTATAAAGTTTGCAAAAATAAAAATTAAACGATTACTTTAAAAATAATATAAATTAGTGTGAAGTTTGAAAAAAAATTAAATAATTTCCTAAAAATATTGCAAAAACGTTTAGATTTCTGCAAAAATCATTTTGTTTTAGACACATTTTTTGATAACTTTAACTTTCTGTGGAAATATTCCGATAACCTTAATTTTCTATAGCATTATTACAATTATCTGAAAGTATACCGGAAAACTTATCGATAGTTTAAACTTTACTAAAGAACTTTGTCGATAACTTAAGTTTCCTTTGTCAAACTTAAGCCAGAATTAGTTTTTGCTTTCTGTTCTGTTACGAATCAGCTCACTCTTTTTTGTTTATAAATATATAATACAAATCTTTAGTTTTTCTGTTTCGTTCTATTCTGTTTCGGTTCAACCTGTGAAAATCAAAAAATTTTTAAGTTATTGTATAAATTAATTAATTAGGAATAAATAATTTTTAAAAGAAAAAAAATAAATTATATTGAAAATTAACAATAAAAGATGCAAAACTCATCGCTTTAGTGGAAAATTGCACCCCTTCTGGTAAGAAACAGCTGATAAGTTACTACAGTAAAAGTAAGTACTCAAATTTAGAAGCAGAACGGCACGGCACAGAACATCCACAGATAGTAAAGACTAATGAAGCCTTTATGTATAACTAAACTTTTCAACTTTTCGTTATAAAAATTTATCTATATCCCCAATGTTCTATCAAAAATTCATCAATAATTATGATTTTATATTATATTTCCAGTTCTCCTTAGACAATATTTCAATAACAAATTTTAAGCAGATAAATTTTCGATAATTTTTGTTTCTTACAGAAAAATTATCGATAACTTCAATTTTGTTATAGAATATTTTCCGATAAAATAACTATAGCCTTTTTTCAATTTTCGAGTTTATATAGGAAATTTTTTTGACAAATTTTCATTATCGATAAAAATGCTTTTCCACAACTCTAATTTTCTTTCAACATATATATACATGTTTATACTACCTGACCCGGCAAACGTTGTTGTGTCACATAAGTTTAGAAATAAACTTTCTAGGGTAGAAAATCAAATGGCTAACTCATTGTTAGTGTGTGAGAATGTGGCATTTGAGTGAGAGAGGCAGGGAGCGCTGTGAACGATAACGAAATATAAAAATATCCAAAACAATAAACATTAACAGTCGTATCCAAAAATAAAAATAATAATAATTTGAGCTTGAAGTGTAATTTTGACAAAAGAATACTTGAAGTTCAAGTTAATTTTTTTAATACGGCCGTTATTTTTTTAAAAACTGTCTCTGGTTTTTTTACTGATCTGTTATCCGGAAAAAACTACAAAACATGACTAATTATGGTTGTAATTAAAAAAAATATATATTTACTTTATTTCTGGCTTTATTTATTTGCTCTAATGTGCGAAAGAGCGCGCAATTATTTAGTGTATTCATCTACTTGTAATTACTTATTTTTTTTTTTTTAATTTGGGAAAATATCGCAGTTGATACAAAAAATTCTTTACAAGTGCTTTGTTTTTGTTTGCAAATGCACATTAATTTATTTGTTAAATAAAAAGAAAAAATATTACAAACAACGTACAGACAATAAACAATTGGCATTGTCAATTTATTAAAAATTTTCATTATTGCTACGAAAGTCTCAAAAAATATGGATGTTTGTATGTACGTACATTTGTACCATGTAAGTATGTCGGTCTGGCTGTCTGTTTTTTTTTGTCTGCTTTAAATAAAACGTTTTGCGACCACAATAATTTTTTTTGTTAAAATCTATTTAATTTTGCCTCAATAATCTACAGTAAAAGTCAAAACATTTCGAATTGCAATATCCCATCCAAGGTGTATTTAAACAAGTGGCTGATAATTTTTTACTCTTTTTTGTACTTTGTAGCTAACGAATGTCAGAAACATCGCTTTGTTTTGGGTTTGGTACAAAAATTTTTGTGCTTTTGACATTCTTCGGCTTTTTACCCATCTATGGTTGCAGTATTATTCTACATCAAATCCTTACGCAGTCACCTGTATAATTACGCAATGGGCCCATCTTACATTAATTTGCTTTTCTGTTTGTTTTAAATTCATTACCTCAAAACGAGCCCAATAGAGGTACAAAATAATTTACTTATTTTTTTTATAAAAATCGTTCAACTGTTCCTGACTAGAGAATGACAATTATGGACAAATGAAAAAAATTGAAATTTTTTAATTTTTATAAATATGGAAGACTCTGCTCTCCCTCTTTGCATGTTTGGTCTTTATTATACATTTCCTTGTACATTTTCCCTCTCATATCTTTGTCGAAACCCGCTTTTATTGAAGTTTCGATTTTATGTGTTTCGTGGATAAATTAATATATGTATTCCAATTTTCAGTCACAACCGTCAGTTTAATAAAAATGTAATTGTAAATAGTAAACACATTAAAAATTAAGCGCTATTAGGGCCATTTTCATAACTTTCCTTTAGCTAAATGAATGATTTTGATATATGAGTAATTTATTAAACGAAATGTTTGGTCACACCCGTGACCAACATTCATTAACAAATAGCACTAAAGTGCTATTTGTTAATGAATGTCAAAAATAGGAGACGGGAACAAAGAAAGTAAAGAAAAATATCATTTAGCTTTAGAGCGAGAAAATTACAGGGAAAGAAGAAATGCTAACAAAATTAAGATGGATAAAGATGAAGAAATGAGCGAGAAAGAAAAAAGAGCAGACAACGGAAAACGGATGTAAGCGTTAAGAAAAAAATTTAAAACATTTTAAGAATCGCCGACATGTAGACCAAACGGCTGTTCCGATTTCCTTCAAGGCGAGAAGATTAAGTTAGATTAAGTTAGCTTTCAAACGAGAAAACCAAATTAAAATCACTCTAGCCATTTGGGAGCTAAGGCGTTAAAGACACATAGATTCAACAGAATATATCTAGAAGATATGTGATATCTTCTAAACGGTTGGACCGATTTTTTTCAAACATAGCCAAGAACACTCCCGATCAAGTCACCTTTCGAACAGATATCAAAATCGGTCCAGACATAAACAGGGTTTAAAATAAGGCGATCACTAAAGTTAAACGTAACCTTTATTGTAGTCCACCAAAAAGAATTGCTCTTATTAAGCAACTCTTCAAAATTTTAGGCGCCTCTAATATGGACAACATTAAAATTTTCGGCTGGTGACCTTGGACCTTTCTTCGACTTTTTATACTAAGTCGTACCCGTTACACCCGTCAGGCCTTGCGACAAACTTTCTTAAACAAAATATTTGTGTTTAATATGGTATTAAAAACACTTTGAACAATTCACTGCGTAAAAATAATCGTACATATAAACCTTCTACGGAAGATTTTACAAAAAATATACTAACAGTAATAATTCTATACAAACTGAGATTTGTAAGATCACACCCGGCACATCCATTATGAGCAGATATCATACTTTTTCAATGTCTATCTATTATTAAATGTTATTAAGGTTAATATCCTGGAAAACGGCAGTCCCCTTTTTTAAATTATACATTTCTAAAAAATGTGACTACGATGGTCACACCAGTCACAATGGAATAAACCCTCATGAATTAGTTTTGTCAAATGGAAGGAAAATTAAAAAAAAAATTATTGAGTTGATTTTTGTACCAAAAGTTATCGCCATCACTGTTAAGTTAAAAAATGAAATTCAAACTTTAAATCATTGTCTCTTTTACATATCATTAGCATTGTCAGTAGTTACAATAGTTAATATGACAAATTGTTTTTAAATGTTTGTTTAGTAGTTGCTACACTTCAATTACACTGTTTCCATTTTCTCTAAAATTATGCAATTTTCTGTTTTGTATTCCATATTTTTTTTTTGTGAGCTGATAAGTGCCTTGTCAATTTTTATTACAATTATTTCCAACGCCTTTGACAAATTAGATTTCAATACATCAAATAGGAATTAAGAGATATTGACAGAATTTTGTGTAGTTGACAAAAATATTTATGAAAGAAAATTCAAAAATGTTTTTATATTAGTAAAGTGTTTTGCAATATTTATGTTTTTATTTTAAATTATGATCAAATTGAGTTCATAAATTCGCGTATATACTCGCATGTATGTATGTATGTATGTATTGGAGAAAGTTATTAATATTTCGTATTTTAATTCATATGGAATGCTTAAAGCAACCATGCATAAATATGCAAAATTTCATTGTTTATCAAGTTCAAAGAAAAAAATGAGAAAAAAATTAACGATTGAACCGGTTATTCCCCTTAATATTGTTGTAACTATTACATATAAATATACTGAAAATAAATTTTTCTATAACTTTTAATTTTCGATACAAATTTTTCGCTTGATCTGGAATAATTTTTTAACCTGATGTAGTAAGTTCAGTATTTTCAATTCTTATAGGATGAAAAATATTTTTATTAATTAGAAAATCACATTAATTTAGAAAAATGTTTTTCATTTCACAAGAATTGAAAATAGTAAATGTAAGCCTAGTTAAGAATATATTCTAAATGGAAGTTCATTCATAGTTCAACTAAATTAAAAAATGCTTTCTTCAATATTCTACTAAAATAATTTTCCATCAGTTTGATTCCCTAGAGAAAACATACGATAACTTATATTTTATAACTTGAATTTTTGTTAGACATGATTTCTTTTACTTTCAATTTCCATTCAAAATAATTTTCCATCACTTTGATTCCCTTCCCTAAAGTAAACCTGCAGCAACTCAAATTTTAATAAGGAAACATTTTGAATACATTGAATTTTCTATAGAATGATGAATTGATGATTTTAAGTTTCTATAAATGTTTTTCGATAACCTTAAATTTATTCAGAAAGTTTTCGATAACTTAAGAGTGTTTAAAGGAAATGTTTTAATTTTCCATACCTTTAAATTGCTCTAAACAGATTTTCTCCTACTTTAATTTTTTATTAACATTCGATAACTTAAATTTTTGTTAAGAAACATTTTCGATAACTTTAATTTTCTGTACAAAGTTTTTTCACGACTTTAAAATTCCATAAAATTGTTTTCGATTACATTAACTTTCTATAGAAAATTTTTAACATTCGCTTGATTTTTTTTATAAAAAATTTTATTATATGTATTTCATTTTCTAAATTTTGTTAGATATAATTGATTTTCTGAGAAGAAATTTTTGCATCATTTTTATTTTCTATAGTAACTATTCAATTTCTTCTATAATAAATTTTTCAACATAAAGAAGTTCATACGAGCAGATAATTTTCTATAAAAAATATTGATAAGTATCATTTTCTACAAACAATTTTGTGATAAATTCAGTAGAATATTTTCCGATTTAAATTTTCAATAAATTTTTTTTCAACAACTCATTGCAACGTTGAAATTTAATTGAGTTTTTTCTATAGTTTTGTTCTCTGTAGAAAGTTTTTCCATGACTTTGATTTTTTATGGAAAATATTTGTTAAATGAAAATTCACTAAAATATTCGATTTTCTGAACACAATTTCTCTTTAATCTTTTTATTTTATATTTGGTAGGTAAATTAAAAGAATTTTCGGGTTGGTGAAATACATAAAGACAATTGCTTAGCCATAAAATTAAGTCAAATTTATATATTTAATTATCTATAGAATTTGCACTGTTGTTTATACTCTACAGATAATTTTCCGATAAATTTTATTTTCAGTTAACACTTTCTTTTAATTTGCTACAGTATATATTAAATAATGGAATAATTAAGCTTTCATAAATAAATAAATAAAACTTTGTAATTAAGCGATAAAAACGAGTAAATTCACTTCAAATGTTTCAATTATGTAGACTTTTTTTTAGAAAACTTTTCACTTATTAAATTCAAGGCACATTTATTTCCAGGTAATATCAGGATTACAAGAACAATGGAAAAAAACAACATGGTTTTTAGTTCATCCAAAATATCAAAAATAGAATTTGTTGTAACACAATAATAATAAAGATTATTCACAAAAAGTTGAAAAAATTTCTCCACGGCAGTTACCACCAGCAAAATTTGCAATGTTTATCCCTTTTCACAACTTTTTAATCCTTTTTTTACGTATTTTTAAATTTGTTTCCAAAAAATTTTTTAATAAAATATTTTTCATATTTAACATTTTTTTAATTTCTCTTTAGTAAACAATTTATGAAGTTTCGGATGAAATTTAATTTAAAAGAAAAATAGCTCAGCTGCGTTTCCGCTACTAACTGGTGAATGTGCCTTGCTAAAATTTTATTTAATAATTTCCATAACTTTTTTTTTCTGTCGAATTCTCCAAAAAAAAAACATTTCGACACATACATTTTTGTAAAAATGATAATTTAAACTTAAAAGCTGTTTGAATTTTAAATATTTTCTATGGAAAATTTTTCAATAAAGAAATTTTTTTGATGAGTTTAATTTTAAGGAAATATTTTTCAATAACTTTGTTGACCTTCTATGGAAAAAATTTGGAAAATTTTTCGATAACCTTGATTGTGCGCCGAGTTTAATTTTTTCATAGTTTTTTAAAAAATATTTTTGAAAGCTTTATTTTCTAACAATAATAATTTTTTTAAGAAAAATTAAAAGATAAGTAAGATTTTCCTATAGAAAATCGATAAGTTGAATTTTTTTAGAGAAATTTTCGATGAGCTATAATAACTAACTCTCTCTTGAAGCACAATTTTTCATAACTTCATAGCGATTGCCATAATCTGAAATTAAAAACCCGTTCTCGAATCAGCTCGTTGTCGTAAGCCACGATTAGACCCCCGGTGTATATAGAATGCCCCCAAAACTATTATTTTCTAATGGAGATATTTCGATAATTTTGAGTATCTATAATTTTTTTTTGATAACTTTGATTTTCTATGGAAACTTTTTGATAACTTTGATTTTGTATCGAATATTTTTAGATAACTTATTATACATTTTTTTTAAAAACTTGAATTTTATATAAAAACTTTTAATACCTTAAAATATCGTTTCAATTAAATAAATTTTCGATACAAAATATTTTCGAATGATTAATTTTTTATAGGAAACTTTTTATAATTTTTTTTTTTGATATCTGGGGTCTTATCGTCGCTGACGAGCTGATTCGATCACTTTTAATCAGTTCGAGATTATAGCCTACGATATCGAACCATATTATTACATTGTTCGGCAGCGATTGCCATAATCTCAAACTGTAAAAACGTTATCGAATCAGCTCGTTGTCGACCACTAGTTTTGTATATAGAATGTCCCACAACTTGTATTTTCTAACGGAGATATTTCGATTATTTTGAGTTTTTATAAATTTTTTTCCATAACTTTAATTTTGAATCGAAAATTTTTAGATGACTTATTCGTATACTATAACTATAACTATAACTATAATTTCCTATTACAATGACTTTGATTTTCAAAAGGGAATTTTCCGATAAGTTTGATTTTACATTAAAAATTATTGTTAATTTTTTTGCGGAAAATTTTTTTATAGCGTTTTTTTCGCAATATTTGAACTTTGACCCCTATGGGCAAGAGTTAATGTATTCAGATTTAGCTCAAAACTTAAATTATTTAAGTTTCAGACAAAGAGTTACATAATTTTTTTTGGTCTTTTACGAAAATCCAAAGTTTATATATATTTTTTATACATTCTTATGCCAATTTAATATACAATGATCTAGGGTTAATCACCTGGTGTTTGTAATATTTTCTGTAAATCTTTGATAGAAAATTAAAGCACGAATATATCCCTAAAATTAATTGCAGGTATATTTCAGTATACTCCTTAACTCATATGATTGCTCATTTACTACATTAGTCAGCAAATTTTAGCTCAATTTTAATTAATTAAATCACAATTATGGACAAGGCAAGTTTTCAGAAATTATTATATTATATTTATATTACAGATTTTCTCTTTTTTATTTCAGCATTTTTTTTATGATTTTAGTATATTTTTTACTACTGCATTATAAAGATTTTCTTTCATACCAAAAACTAATTTAAACATACATATGTTATTGATAACTTTTCGTTTGTTTAAAATTTAAAAATATTTGAAGTTTTATGATTTTTTATGAATGTTGTGATACTTGTGTTATTTAATTGATGTACATTCTTTACTTTTTATTAATTCTTTTATTAACTTATGACATCACTTTAATGAGTTACCAGTCAATTTAAGCAAAAATAATTGCCAACTCTTTGCACAAAAAATCGTGTTCATTAGCCGCCTTTTTCGTCACTAAAAAAAACTCCATGACAATTTAATTTTTCCAGCTTTATAAAATTGAAAATTTTCTTTTATTTCTTTTTTGAATTTTATTTTGTTTTTGTAAAATTATAATTTTTATTTTAAATTCTTTTAATTTTTTTCTTTTTCTTTTTTGATTTGATATGAAACTTTTAGTTTCCGCAGAAAAATCAAATGCAATCTTCGATGTATTAAAAAAATTACAATTAGAGAAAATATGTATTTATGTATTTATATTTTATTTATTTATATGTATTTATATTTATATTATTTAATTTATTTATATGTATTTATTTAGAGAAAATATGTATTTATTTTTTATAATCTTTCCACCCACTACAAAAAGCAAACGTTATTCTTCTCAACATAACAATTTAAATATTACTTAATTTATTAATGTATCGTTATTAATTTTTTTTCGCTACACACAGTTTACGTACTTTAATAAAAATTATAAAAGTTGAACGTTAAGAAAGTCACTAAAAGCAAAAAATAGTTTTATTTTCTTTTGTACTCGTATGTTGTGTATCTATTAAGCAGCAAGAAGCACAAAAGTCGGACTTATCAACATGTTGTATTAAACTAATCAACTGAAATCGTGTATAGCTTTTATATATACAACATACTTACATACATGCATACATTTGTATATCAACTAGAGAAAGAACTTTTTGATCGTGTGCACATTCATATAGTTTCGTTTTTTCTTCTTCTTTTTCTAGTTCATCTTCTAGCAGTAGAGGTACTCATTAGACAGAATAGTTCAAAGTAAATTCATATTTGTATGAGCATCCGCGAGAGCAAGTGTGATAGTTAATCATGAATCATAATACATCCCAGCAAAAATTTTGCTTCAAAAAAGCAGGTTTTTATTATTATAAAATAAAAGTAGCGCTGACAAACCTGCTGATAACACTGCTGATTTTTGTAGGGCGAGTTCTCGGTTTGGAGCACTACATTTTTGCCCACAATTAAATAATTTTTTTCCTGTAGTTTGCTTCATATACTTTTACTGCTTCTTAACAAACTCGTATTTTAAAGCGAAGTATGATTGCTTCAAAAAAACATGAAATTTTTTTACTGGGATAGTTCTATCCAGTGTTGGCAAAATGTATGCATTTGTACTTTTGATGTGTAAACATCTATACGCTAGGGAGTAAAAATCTTTTTCACAATACAATCACAAATTTTTAGTAAGATACACACCGCGTTATGAAATGGGTGTGAGCTATAAATGAGTGTATTAGTGTAATCATACGAACAAGAAGTACAAACTTAAAAGCTGCATAGAAATACAGTCATCCGAATTTTAAAGCATACCTTCGGGAGTTAATTTTAATAGAAATTCCTTGTGAAGTGTAATAGTGCTGCCAGTGGGGATAAAAGTTAAAAAGTTGAAAAATATAAAATAAATAAAATATATATAAACTTTTAAATAAAAGAGCGTTTTAAATGTCAAATATTTTATAACATAGAGTCTACACCTAACATAATATGTAAGATGACAACGTCAAATTCAATTGCAGCATTTTTAACTTTAACTTGACAGTGGGCAGTTCGAATACAATGTCGCTTAAGCAGGTCGTACACGATATGTTTTTTAGGGATCCGTACACCAAAGGTGAAAAAAGGAAACCTATTGTTTGCGCTACACTGTCAGTCACACGGTATTTTCTCAAGAACCGTAAGAGCTACGGACCTGAAATTTGGACAGAGTATGTAGAACCTTGGCCACTACAACAACAAATACATGAGAATTAAAAATTAAAGGGTGCTCCGAAACGAGCGACGAAAAATGTTAAAATCTCACGTAATATACATACGTTGTACAATTGTATGTGTATACATCGTAAATTTTTAAAATTTTTATGAAAAAATTTAATGAACTGCAAATCGTCCATTTCATATGCAAGAAACTAAAAACACTATACATCGTCTATTTTTCATGCAAAAAAATTAAATGGGCTATAGATACAAAATATAATGGGCTATACATGGTTCATTATACATCGTCAATTTTTCAAATTTTTATGAAAAAATTTAATGAGCTATAAATCGTCCATTTCATATGCAAAAAACTAAAAACACTATACATCGTCTATTTTTCATGCAAAAAAATTAAATGGGCTATAGATACAAAATATAATGGGCTATACATGGTTCATTATACATCGTCAATTTTTCAAATTTTTATGAAAAAATTTAATGAGCTATAAATCGTCCATTTCATATGCAAAAAACTAAAAACACTATACATCGTCTATTTTTAATGCAAAATAATTAAATGGGCTATAGATACAAAATATAATGGGCTATACATGGTTCATTATACATCGTCAATTTTTCAAATTTTTATGAAAAAATTTAATGAGCTATAAATCGTCCATTTCATGTGCAAAAAACTAAAAACACTATACATCGTCTATTTTTAATGCAAAATATTTAAATGGGCTATGCATACAAAATATAATGGGCTATACATGGTTAATTTTTTAAATTTTTATAAAAGAACATTAATGGGCTATAAAATGTCCATTTCGTATAGAAAAACTTAAATGGACTATATACGTCGTCTATATTTCGTGCAAAGAATTTAATGAAATATACATCATCCATTTTTTAAGCAAAAAAATTTTTTATGAAAAAAATTAAATGGACTATACATTGTAATTTTTTCAAATTTTTATGAAAAAATTTAATGAGCTATAAATCGTTCATTTCATATGCAAAAAACTAAAAACACTATACATCGTCTATTTTTAATAAAAAATAATTAAATGGGCTATGCATACAAAATATAATGGGCTATACATGGTTAATTTTTTAAATTTTTATAAAAGAATATTAATGGGCTATAAAATGTCCATTTCGTATACAAAAACTTAAATGGACTATATACGTCGTCTATATTTCGTGCAAAGAATTTAATGAAATATACATCATCCATTTTTTAAGCAAAAAAATTTTTTATGAAAAAAATTTAATGGACTATACATTGTCATTTTTTCCAATTTTTATGAAAAAATTTAATGAGCTATAAATCGTCCATTTCATATGCAAAAAACTAAAAACACTATACATCGTCTATTTTTAATGCAAAATAATTAAATGGGCTATGCATACAAAATATAATGGGCTATACATGGTTAATTTTTTAATTTTTTATAAAAGAACATTAATGGGCTATAAAATGTCCATTTCGTATACAAAAACTTAAATGGACTATATACGTCGTCTATATTTCGTGCAAAGAATTTAATGAAATATACATCATTAATTTTTTAAGCAAAAATTTTTATGAAAAAAATTTAATGGACTAAACATTGTCATTTTTTCCAATTTTTATGAAAAAATTTAATGAGCTATAAATCGTCCATTTCATATGCAAAAAACTAAAAACACTATACACCGTCTATTTTTAATGCAAAATAATTAAATGGGCTATGCATACAAAATATAATGGGCTATACATGGTTAATTTTTTAAATTTTTATAAAAGAACATTAATGGGCTATAAAATGTCCATTTCGTATAGAAAAACTTAAATGGACTATATACGTCGTCTATATTTCGTGCAAAGAATTTAATGAAATATACATCATCCATTTTTTAAGCAAAAAAATTTTTTATGAAAAAATTTTTTCAAATTTTTATGAAAAAATTTAATGAGCTATAAATCGTCCATTTCTAATGCAAAAAACTAAAAACACTATACATCGTCTATTTTTAATGCAAAAAAATTAAATGGGCTATGCATACAAAATATAATGGGCTATACATGGTTAATTTTTTAAATTTTTATAAAAAAATATTAATGGGCTATAAAATGTCCATTTTGTATACAAGAACTTAAATGGAGTATATACGTCGTCTATATTTCGTGCAAAGAATTTAATGAAATATACATCATCCATTTTTTAAGCAAAAAAATTTTTTATGAAAAAAATTTAATGGACTATACATCGTCATTTTTTAAAATTTTTATGAAAAAATTTAATGAGCTATAAATCGTCCATTTCATATGCAAAAAACTAAAAACACTATACATCGTCTATTTTTAATGCAAAATAATTAAATGGGCTATGCATACAAAATATAATGGGCTATACATGGTTAATTTTTTAAACTTTTATAAAAGTACATTAATGGGCTATAAAATGTCCATTTCGTATACAAAAACTTAAATGGACTATATACGTCGGCTATATTTCGTGCAAAGAATTTAATTAAATATACATCATCCATTTTTGAAGCAAAAAAATTTTTTATGAAAAAAATTTAATGGACTATATATATCGTCATTTTTTCAAATTTTTATGAAAAAAATTTAATGGACTATACATCGTCATTTTTTAAAATTTTTATGAAAAAATTTAATGAGCTATACATCGTCCATTTCATATGCAAAAAACTAAAAACACTATACATCGTCTATTTTTAATGCAAAATATTTAAATGGGCTATGCATACAAAATATAATGGGCTATACATGGTTAATTTTTTAAATTTTTATAAAAAAACATTAATGGGCTATAAAATGTCCATTTCGTATACAAAAACTTAAATGGACTATATACGTCCTCTATATTTCGTGCAAAGAGTTTAATGAAATATACATCATCAATTTTTTAAGCAAAAAAATTTTTTATGAAAAAAATTTAATCGTCAATTTTTAAAATTTTTATGAAAAAATTTAGTGAGCTATAAATCGTCCATTTCATATGCAAAAAACTAAAAACACTATACACCGTCTATTTTTAATGCAAAATAATTAAATGGGCTATGCATACAAAATATAATGGGCTATACATGGTTAATTTTTTAAATTTTTATAAAAGAACATTAATGGGCTATAAAATGTCCATTTCGTATAGAAAAACTTAAATGGACTATATACGTCGTCTATATTTCGTGCAAAGAATTTAATGAAATATACATCATCCATTTTTTAAGCAAAAAAATTTTTTATAAAAAAAATTAAATGGACTATACATTGTCATTTTTTCAAATTTTTATGAAAAAATTTAATGAGCTATAAATCGTCCATTTCATATGCAAAAAACTAAAAACACTATACATCGTCTATTTTTAATGCAAAATAATTAAATGGGCTATGCATACAAAATATAATGGGCTATACATGGTTAATTTTTTAAATTTTTATAAAAGAACATTAATGGGCTATAAAATGTCCATTTCGTATACAAAAACTTAAATGGACTGTAATCGTCGTCTATATTTCGTGCAAAGAATTTAATGAAATATACATCATCCATTTTTTAAGCAAAAAAAATTTTTATGAAAAGAATTTAATGGACTATACATTGTCATTTTTTCCAATTTTTATGAAAAAATTTAATGAGCTAAAAAAACTAAACTATGCAAAAAACTAACTAACTATGCAAAAAACTAAAAACACTATACATCGTCTATTTTTAATGCAAAAAAATTAAATGGGCTATGCATACAAAATATAATGGGCTATACATGGTTAATTTTTTAAATTTTTATAAAAAAACATTAATGGGCTATAAAATGTCCATTTCGTATACAAAAACTTAAATGGAGTATATACGTCGTCTATATTTCGTGCAAAGAATTTAATAAAATATACATCATCCATTTTTTAAGCAAAAAATTTGTTATGAAAAAAATTTTATGGACTATATACATCGTCATTTTTTCAGTTTTTTATGAAAAAATTTAATGAGCTATAAATCGTCCATTTCATATGCAAAAAACTAAAACACTATACATCGTCTATTTTTAATGCAAAATAATTAAATGGGTTATGCATACAAAATATAATGGGCTATACATGGTTAATTTTTTAAATTTTTATAAAAGAACATTAATGGGCTATAAAATGTCCATTTCGTATACAAAAATTTAAATGGACTATATACGTCCTCTATATTTCGTGCAAAGAATTAAATGAAATATACATCATCAATTTTTTAAGCAAAAAAAATTTTTATGAAAAAAATTTAATCGTCAATTTTTAAAATTTTTATGAAAAAATTTAATGAGCTATAAATCGTCCATTTCATATGCAAAAAACTAAAAACACTATACACCGTCTATTTTTAATGCAAAATAATTAAATGGGCTATGCATACAAAATATAATGGGCTATACATGGTTAATTTTTTAAATTTTTATACAAAAACTTAAATGGACTATATCCGTCGTCTATATTTCGTGCAAAGAATTTAATGAAATATACATCATCCATTTTTTAAACAAAAAAAGTTTTTATGAAAATTTAATGGACTATACATCGTCAATTTTTAAAATTTTTATGAAAAAATTTAATGAGCTATAAATCGTCCATTTCATATGCAAAAAACTAAAAACACTATACATCGTCTATTTTTATTGCAAAATAATTAAATGGGCTATGCATACAAAATATAATGGGCTATACATGGTTAATTTTTTAAATTTTTATAAAAAACATTAATGGGCTATAAAATGTCCATTTCGTATAGAAAAACTTAAATGGACTATATACGTCCTCTATATTTCGTGCAAAGAATTTAATGAAATATACATCATCAATTTTTTAAGCAAAAAAATTTTTTATGAAAAAAATTTAATCGTCAATTTTTAAAATTTTTATGAAAAAATTTAGTGAGCTATAAATCGTCCATTTCATATGCAAAAAACTAAAAACACTATACACCGTCTATTTTTAATGCAAAATAATTAAATGGGCTATGCATACAAAATATAATGGGCTATACATGGTTAATTTATTAAATTTTTATAAAAGAACATTAATGGGCTATAAAATGTCCATTTCGTATACAAGAACTTAAATGGAGTATATACGTCGTCTATATTTCGTGCAAAGAATTTAATGAAATATACATCATCCATTTTTTAAGCAAAAAAATTTTTTATGAAAAAAATTTAATGGACTATATACATCGTAATTTTTTCAAATTTTTATGAAAAAATTTAATGAGCTATAAATCGTCCATTTCATATGCAAAAAACTAAAAACACTATACATCGTCTATTTTTAATGCAAAATAATTAAATGGGCTATGCATACAAAATATAATGGGCTATACATGGTTAATTTTTTAAATTTTTATAAAAAAACATTAATGGGCTATAAAATGTCCATTTCGTATACAAAAACTTAAATGGACTATATACGTCGTCTATATTTCGTGCAAAGAATTTAATGAAATATACATCATCCATTTTTGAAGCAAAAAAATTTTTTATGAAAAAAATTTAATGGACTATATACATCGTAATTTTTTCAAATTTTTATGAAAAAATTTAATGAGCTATAAATCGTCCATTTCATATGCAAAAAACTAAAAACACTATACATCGTCTATTTTTAATGCAAAATAATTAAATGGGCTATGCATACAAAATATAATGGGCTATACATGGTTAATTTTTTAAATTTTTATAAAAAAACATTAATGGGCTATAAAATGTCCATTTCGTATACAAAAACTTAAATGGACTATATACGTCGTCTATATTTCGTGCAAAGAATTTAATGAAATATACATCATCCATTTTTGAAGCAAAAAAATTTTTTATGAAAAAAATTTAATGGACTATATACATCGTCATTTTTTCAAATTTTTATGAAAAAATTTAATGAGCTATAAATCGTCCATTTCATATGCAAAAAACTAAAAACACTATACATCGTCTATTTTTAATGCAAAATAATTAAATGGGCTATGCATACAAAATATAATGGGCTATACATGGTTAATTTTTTAAATTTTTATAAAAAAACATTAATGGGCTATAAAATGTCCATTTCGTATACAAAAACTTAAATGGACTATATACGTCGTCTATATTTCGTGCAAAGAATTTAATAACATATACATCATCCATTTTTGAAGCAAAAAAATTTTTTATGAAAAAAATTTAATGGACTATACATCGTCATTTTTTCAAATTTTTATGAAAAAATTTAATGAGCTATAAATCGTCCATTTCATATGCAAAAAACTAAAAACACTATACATCGTCTATTTTTATTGCAAAATAATTAAATGGGCTATGCATACAAAATATAATGGGCTATACATGGTTAATTTTTTAAATTTTTATAAAAAACATTAATGGGCTATAAAATGTCCATTTCGTATAGAAAAACTTAAATGGACTATATACGTCCTCTATATTTCGTGCAAAGAATTTAATGAAATATACATCATCAATTTTTTAAGCAAAAAAATTTTTTATGAAAAAAATTTAATCGTCAATTTTTAAAATTTTTATGAAAAAATTTAGTGAGCTATAAATCGTCCATTTCATATGCAAAAAACTAAAAACACTATACACCGTCTATTTTTAATGCAAAATAATTAAATGGGCTATGCATACAAAATATAATGGGCTATACATGGTTAATTTTTTAAATTTTTATAAAAGAACATTAATGGGCTATAAAATGTCCATTTCGTATACAAGAACTTAAATGGAGTCTATACGTCGTCTATATTTCGTGCAAAGAATTTAATGAAATATACATCATCCATTTTTTAAGCAAAAAATTTTTTATGAAAAAAATTTAATGGACTATACATCGTCATTTTTTAAAATTTTTATGAAAAATTTAATGAGCTATACATCGTCCATTTCATATGCAAAAAACTAAAAACACTATACATCGTCTATTGTTAATGCAAAATAATTAAATGGGCTATGCATTCAAAATATAATGGGCTATACATGGTTAATTTTTTAAACTTTTATAAAAGAACATTAATGGGCTATAAAATGTCCATTTCGTATACAAAAACTTAAATGGACTATATACGTCGTCTATATTTCGTGCAAAGAATTTAATGAAATATACATCATCCATTTTTGAAGCAAAAAAATTTTTTATGAAAAAAATTTAATGGACTATATACATCGTAATTTTTTCAAATTTTTATGAAAAAATTTAATGAGCTATAAATCGTCCATTTCATATGCAAAAAACTAAAAACACTATACATCGTCTATTTTTAATGCAAAATAATTAAATGGGCTATGCATACAAAATATAATGGGCTATACATGGTTAATTTTTTAAATTTTTATAAAAAAACATTAATGGGCTATAAAATGTCCATTTCGTATACAAAAACTTAAATGGACTATATACGTCGTCTATATTTCGTGCAAAGAATTTAATAACATATACATCATCCATTTTTGAAGCAAAAAAATTTTTTATGAAAAAAATTTAATGGACTATACATCGTCATTTTTTCAAATTTTTATGAAAAAATTTAATGAGCTATAAATCGTCCAATTCATATGCCAAAAACTAAAAACACTATACATCGTCTATTTTTAATGCAAAATAATTAAATGGGCTATGCATACAAAATATAATGGGCTATACATGGTTAATTTTTTAAATTTTTATAAAAAAACATTAATGGGCTATAAAATGTCCATTTCGTATACAAAAACTTAAATGGACTATATACGTCGTCTATATTTCGTGCAAAGAATTTAATAACATATACATCATCCATTTTTGAAGCAAAAAAATTTTTTATGAAAAAAATTTAATGGACTATACATCGTCATTTTTTCAAATTTTTATGAAAAAATTTAATGAGCTATAAATCGTCCATTTCATATGCAAAAAACTAAAAACACTATACATCGTCTATTTTTATTGCAAAATAATTAAATGGGCTATGCATACAAAATATAATGGGCTATACATGGTTAATTTTTTAAATTTTTATAAAAAACATTAATGGGCTATAAAATGTCCATTTCGTATAGAAAAACTTAAATGGACTATATACGTCCTCTATATTTCGTGCAAAGAATTTAATGAAATATACATCATCAATTTTTTAAGCAAAAAAATTTTTTATGAAAAAAATTTAATCGTCAATTTTTAAAATTTTTATGAAAAAATTTAGTGAGCTATAAATCGTCCATTTCATATGCAAAAAACTAAAAACACTATACACCGTCTATTTTTAATGCAAAATAATTAAATGGGCTATGCATACAAAATATAATGGGCTATACATGGTTAATTTTTTAAATTTTTATAAAAGAACATTAATGGGCTATAAAATGTCCATTTCGTATACAAGAACTTAAATGGAGTATATACGTCGTCTATATTTCGTGCAAAGAATTTAATGAAATATACATCATCCATTTTTTAAGCAAAAAAATTTTTTATGAAAAAAATTTAATGGACTATACATCGTCATTTTTTAAAATTTTTATGAAAAATTTAATGAGCTATACATCGTCCATTTCATATGCAAAAAACTAAAAACACTATACATCGTCTATTGTTAATGCAAAATAATTAAATGGGCTATGCATTCAAAATATAATGGGCTATACATGGTTAATTTTTTAAACTTTTATAAAAGAACATTAATGGGCTATAAAATGTCCATTTCGTATACAAAAACTTAAATGGACTATATACGTCGTCTATATTTCGTGCAAAGAATTTAATGAAATATACATCATCCATTTTTGAAGCAAAAAAATTTTTTATGAAAAAAATTTAATGGACTATATACATCGTCATTTTTTTAAATTTTTATGAAAAAATTTAATGAGCTATAATAAATCGTCCATTTCATATGCAAAAAACTAAAAACACTATACATCGTCTATTTTTAATGCAAAATAATTAAATGGGCTATGCATACAAAATATAATGGGCTATACATGGTTAATTTTTTAAATTTTTATAAAAAAACATTAATGGGCTATAAAATGTCCATTTCGTATACAAAAACTTAAATGGACTATATACGTCGTCTATATTTCGTGCAAAGAATTTAATGAAATATACATCATCCATTTTTGAAGCAAAAAAATTTTTTATGAAAAAAATTTAATGGACTATACATCGTAATTTTTTCAAATTTTTATGAAAAAATTTAATGAGCTATAAATCGTCCAATTCATATGCAAAAAACTAAAAACACTATACATCGTCTATTTTTAATGCAAAAAAATTAAATGGGCTATGCATACAAAATATAATGGGCTATACATGGTTAATTTTTTAAATTTTTATAAAAGAACATTAATGGGCTATAAAATGTCCATTTCGTATACAAAAACTTAAATGGACTATATACGTCGTCTATATTTCGTGCAAAGAATTTAATGAAATATACATCATCCATTTTTGAAGCAAAAAAATTTTTTATGAAAAAAATTTAATGGACTATACATCGTCATTTTTTCAAATTTTTATGAAAAAATTTAATGAGCTATAAATCGTCCATTTCATATGCAAAAAACTAAAAACACTATACATCGTCTATTTTTAATGCTAAAAAATTAAATGGGCTATGCATACAAAATATAATGGGCTATACATGGTTAATTTTTTAAATTTTTATAAAAAAACATTATTGGGCTATAAAATGTCCATTTCGTATACAAAAACTTAAATGGACTATATACGTCGTCTATATTTCGTGCAAAGAATTTAATAACATATACATCATCTACTTTTTAGAAGCAAAAAAATTTTTTATGAAAAAAATTTAATGGACTATACATCGTCATTTTTTCAAATGTTTATGAAAAAATTTAATGAGCTATAAATCGTCCATTTCATATGCAAAAAACTAAAAACACTATACATCGTCTATTTTTAATGCAAAAAAATTAAATGGGCTATGCATACAAAATATAATGGGCTATACATGGTTAATTTTTTAAATTTTTATAAAAGAACATTAATGGGCTATAAAATGTCCATTTCGTATACAAAAACTTAAATGGATTATATACGTCGTCTATATTTCGTGCAAAGAATTTAATGAAATATACATCATCCATTTTTGAAGCAAAAAAATTTTTTATGAAAAAAATTTAATGGACTATATATACATCGTAATTTTTTCAAATTTTTATGAAAAAATTTAATGAGCTATAAATCGTCCATTTCATATGCAAAAAACTAAAAACACTATACATCGTCTATTTTTAATGCAAAATAATTAAATGGGCTATGCATACAAAATATAATGGGCTATACATGGTTAATTTTTTAAATTTTTATAAAAAAACATTAATGGGCTATAGAATGTCCATTTCGTATACAAAAACTTAAATGGACTATATACGTCGTCTATATTTCGTGCAAAGAATTTAATAACATATACATCATCTACTTTTTAGAAGCAAAAAAATTTTTTATGAAAAAAATTTAATGGACTATACATCGTCATTTTTTCAAATTTTTATGAAAAAATTTAATGAGCTATAAATCGTCCATTTCATATGCAAAAAACTAAAAACACTATACATCGTCTATTTTTAATGCAAAAAAATTAAATGGGCTATGCATACAAAATATAATGGGCTATACATGGTTAATTTTTTAAATTTTTATACAAAAACTTAAATGGACTATATCCGTCGTCTATATTTCGTGCAAAGAATTTAATGAAATATACATCATCCATTTTTTAAACAAAAAAAGTTTTTATGAAAATTTAATGGACTATACATCGTCAATTTTTAAAATTTTTATGAAAAAATTTAATGAGCTATAAATCGTCCATTTCATATGCAAAAAACTAAAAACACTATACATCGTCTATTTTTATTGCAAAATAATTAAATGGGCTATGCATACAAAATATAATGGGCTATACATGGTTAATTTTTTAAATTTTTATAAAAAACATTAATGGGCTATAAAATGTCCATTTCGTATAGAAAAACTTAAATGGACTATATACGTCCTCTATATTTCGTGCAAAGAATTTAATGAAATATACATCATCAATTTTTTAAGCAAAAAAATTTTTTATGAAAAAAATTTAATCGTCAATTTTTAAAATTTTTATGAAAAAATTTAGTGAGCTATAAATCGTCCATTTCATATGCAAAAAACTAAAAACACTATACACCGTCTATTTTTAATGCAAAATAATTAAATGGGCTATGCATACAAAATATAATGGGCTATACATGGTTAATTTTTTAAACTTTTATAAAAGAACATTAATGGGCTATAAAATGTCCATTTCGTATACAAGAACTTAAATGGAGTATATACGTCGTCTATATTTCGTGCAAAGAATTTAATGAAATATACATCATCCATTTTTTAAGCAAAAAAATTTTTTATGAAAAAAATTTAATGGACTATACATCGTCATTTTTTAAAATTTTTATGAAAAAATTTAATGAGCTATACATCGTCCATTTCATATGCAAAAAACTAAAAACACTATACATCGTCTATTGTTAATGCAAAATAATTAAATGGGCTATGCATTCAAAATATAATGGGCTATACATGGTTAATTTTTTAAACTTTTATAAAAGAACATTAATGGGCTATAAAATGTCCATTTCGTATACAAAAACTTAAATGGACTATATACGTCGTCTATATTTCGTGCAAAGAATTTAATGAAATATACATCATCCATTTTTGAAGCAAAAAAATTTTTTATGAAAAAAATTTAATGGACTATATACATCGTCATTTTTTTAAATTTTTATGAAAAAATTTAATGAGCTATAATAAATCGTCCATTTCATATGCAAAAAACTAAAAACACTATACATCGTCTATTTTTAATGCAAAAAAATTAAATGGGCTATGCATACAAAATATAATGGGCTATACATGGTTAATTTTTTAAATTTTTATAAAAAAACATTAATGGGCTATTAAATGTCCATTTCGTATACAAAAACTTAAATGGACTATATACGTCGTCTATATTTCGTGCAAAGAATTTAATGAAATATACATCATCCATTTTTGAAGCAAAAAAATTTTTTATGAAAAAAATTTAATGGACTATACATCGTCATTTTTTCAAATTTTTATGAAAAAATTTAATGAGCTATAAATCGTCCATTTCATATGCAAAAAACTAAAAACACTATACATCGTCTATTTTTAATGCTAAAAAATTAAATGGGCTATGCATACAAAATATAATGGGCTATACATGGTTAATTTTTTAAATTTTTATAAAAAAACATTATTGGGCTATAAAATGTCCATTTCGTATACAAAAACTTAAATGGACTATATACGTCGTCTATATTTCGTGCAAAGAATTTAATAACATATACATCATCTACTTTTTAGAAGCAAAAAAATTTTTTATGAAAAAAATTTAATGGACTATACATCGTCATTTTTTCAAATGTTTATGAAAAAATTTAATGAGCTATAAATCGTCCATTTCATATGCAAAAAACTAAAAACACTATACATCGTCTATTTTTAATGCAAAAAAATTAAATGGGCTATGCATACAAAATATAATGGGCTATACATGGTTAATTTTTTAAATTTTTATAAAAAAACATTAATGGGCTATAAAATTTCCATTTCGTATAGAAAAACTTAAATGGACTATATACGTCATCTATATTTCGTGCAAAGAATTTAATAAAGTATACATCATCCATTTTTGAAGCAAAAAAATTTTTTATGAAAAAAATTTAATGGACTATACATCGTCATTTTTTCAAATTTTTATAAAAAAATTTAATGAGCTATAAATCGTCCATTTCATATGCAAAAAACTAAAAACACTATACATCGTCTATTTTTAATGCAAAAAAATTAAGTGGGCTATGCATACAAAATATAATGGGCTATACATGGTTAATTTTTTAAATTTTTATAAAAGAACATTAATGGGCTATAAAATGTCCATTTCGTATACAAAAACTTAAATGGATTATATACGTCGTCTATATTTCGTGCAAAGAATTTAATGAAATATACATCATCCATTTTTGAAGCAAAAAAATTTTTTATGAAAAAAATTTAATGGACTATATATACATCGTAATTTTTTCAAATTTTTATGAAAAAATTTAATGAGCTATAAATCGTCCATTTCATATGCAAAAAACTAAAAACACTATACATCGTCTATTTTTAATGCAAAATAATTAAATGGGCTATGCATACAAAATATAATGGGCTATACATGGTTAATTTTTTAAATTTTTATAAAAAAACATTAATGGGCTATAGAATGTCCATTTCGTATACAAAAACTTAAATGGACTATATACGTCGTCTATATTTCGTGCAAAGAATTTAATAAAGTATACATCATCCATTTTTGAAGCAAAAAAATTTTTTATGAAAAAAATGTAATGAGCTATAAATCGTCCATTTCATATGCAAAAAACTAAAAACACTATACATCGTCTATTTTTAATACAAAATAATTAAATGGGCTATGCATACAAAATATAATGGGCTATACATGGTTAATTTTTTAAATTTTTATAAAAAAACATTAATGGGCTATAAAATGTCCATGTCGTATACAAAAACTTAAATGGACTATATACGTCGTCTATATTTCGTGCAAAGAATTTAATAAAGTATACATCATCAATTTTTGAAGCAAAAAAATTTTTTATGAATAAAATTAAATGGACTATACATCGTCATCGTCATTTTTTCAATTTTTTCTGAAAAAATTTAATGAGCTATAAATCGTCCATTTCATATGCAAAAAACTAAAAACACTATACATCGTCTATTTTTAATGCAAAATAATTAAATGGGCTATGCATACAAAATATAATGGGCTATACATGGTTAATTTTTTAAATTTTTATAAAAAAACATTAATGGGCTATAAAATGTCCATTTCGTATACAAAAACTTAAATGGACTATATACGTCGTCTATATTTCGTGCAAAGAATTTAATGAAATATACATCATCCATTTTTGAAGCAAAAAAATTTTTTATGAAAAAAATTTAATGGACTATATACATCGTCATTTTTTTAAATTTTTATGAAAAAATTTAATGAGCTATAATAAATCGTCCATTTCATATGCAAAAAACTAAAAACACTATACATCGTCTATTTTTAATGCAAAATAATTAAATGGGCTATGCATACAAAATATAATGGGCTATACATGGTTAATTTTTTAAATTTTTATAAAAAAACATTAATGGGCTATAAAATGTCCATTTCGTATACAAAAACTTAAATGGACTATATACGTCGTCTATATTTCGTGCAAAGAATTTAATGAAATATACATCATCCATTTTTGAAGCAAAAAAATTTTTTATGAAAAAAATTTAATGGACTATACATCGTAATTTTTTCAAATTTTTATGAAAAAATTTAATGAGCTATAAATCGTCCAATTCATATGCAAAAAACTAAAAACACTATACATCGTCTATTTTTAATGCAAAAAAATTAAATGGGCTATGCATACAAAATATAATGGGCTATACATGGTTAATTTTTTAAATTTTTATAAAAGAACATTAATGGGCTATAAAATGTCCATTTCGTATACAAAAACTTAAATGGACTATATACGTCGTCTATATTTCGTGCAAAGAATTTAATGAAATATACATCATCCATTTTTGAAGCAAAAAAATTTTTTATGAAAAAAATTTAATGGACTATACATCGTCATTTTTTCAAATTTTTATGAAAAAATTTAATGAGCTATAAATCGTCCATTTCATATGCAAAAAACTAAAAACACTATACATCGTCTATTTTTAATGCTAAAAAATTAAATGGGCTATGCATACAAAATATAATGGGCTATACATGGTTAATTTTTTAAATTTTTATAAAAAAACATTATTGGGCTATAAAATGTCCATTTCGTATACAAAAACTTAAATGGACTATATACGTCGTCTATATTTCGTGCAAAGAATTTAATAACATATACATCATCTACTTTTTAGAAGCAAAAAAATTTTTTATGAAAAAAATTTAATGGACTATACATCGTCATTTTTTCAAATGTTTATGAAAAAATTTAATGAGCTATAAATCGTCCATTTCATATGCAAAAAACTAAAAACACTATACATCGTCTATTTTTAATGCAAAAAAATTAAATGGGCTATGCATACAAAATATAATGGGCTATACATGGTTAATTTTTTAAATTTTTATAAAAAAACATTAATGGGCTATAAAATTTCCATTTCGTATAGAAAAACTTAAATGGACTATATACGTCATCTATATTTCGTGCAAAGAATTTAATAAAGTATACATCATCCATTTTTGAAGCAAAAAAATTTTTTATGAAAAAAATTTAATGGACTATACATCGTCATTTTTTCAAATTTTTATAAAAAAATTTAATGAGCTATAAATCGTCCATTTCATATGCAAAAAACTAAAAACACTATACATCGTCTATTTTTAATGCAAAAAAATTAAGTGGGCTATGCATACAAAATATAATGGGCTATACATGGTTAATTTTTTAAATTTTTATAAAAGAACATTAATGGGCTATAAAATGTCCATTTCGTATACAAAAACTTAAATGGATTATATACGTCGTCTATATTTCGTGCAAAGAATTTAATGAAATATACATCATCCATTTTTGAAGCAAAAAAATTTTTTATGAAAAAAATTTAATGGACTATATATACATCGTAATTTTTTCAAATTTTTATGAAAAAATTTAATGAGCTATAAATCGTCCATTTCATATGCAAAAAACTAAAAACACTATACATCGTCTATTTTTAATGCAAAATAATTAAATGGGCTATGCATACAAAATATAATGGGCTATACATGGTTAATTTTTTAAATTTTTATAAAAAAACATTAATGGGCTATAGAATGTCCATTTCGTATACAAAAACTTAAATGGACTATATACGTCGTCTATATTTCGTGCAAAGAATTTAATAAAGTATACATCATCCATTTTTGAAGCAAAAAAATTTTTTATGAAAAAAATGTAATGAGCTATAAATCGTCCATTTCATATGCAAAAAACTAAAAACACTATACATCGTCTATTTTTAATACAAAATAATTAAATGGGCTATGCATACAAAATATAATGGGCTATACATGGTTAATTTTTTAAATTTTTATAAAAAAACATTAATGGGCTATAAAATGTCCATTTCGTATACAAAAACTTAAATGGACTATATACGTCGTCTATATTTCGTGCAAAGAATTTAATAAAGTATACATCATCAATTTTTGAAGCAAAAAAATTTTTTATGAAAAAAATTTCATTTCATATGCAAAAAACTAAAAACACTATACATCGTCTATTTTTAATGCAAAATAATTAAATGGGCTATGCATACAAAATATAATGGGCTATACATGGTTAATTTTTTAAATTTTTATAAAAGAACATTAATGGGCTATAAAATGTCCATGTCGTATACAAAAACTTAAATGGACTATATACGTCGTCTATATTTCGTGCAAAGAATTTAATGAAATATACATCATCCATTTTTGAAGCCAAAAAATTTTTTATGAATAAAATTAAATGGACTATACATCGTCATCGTCATTTTTTCAATTTTTTCTGAAAAAATTTAATGAGCTATAAATCGTCCATTTCATATGCAAAAAACTAAAAACACTATACATCGTCTATTTTTAATGCAAAAAAATTAAGTGGGCTATGCATACAAAATATAATGGGCTATACATGGTTAATTTTTTAAATTTTTATAAAAGAACATTAATGGGCTATAAAATGTCCATTTCGTATACAAAAACTTAAATGGATTATATACGTCGTCTATATTTCGTGCAAAGAATTTAATGAAATATACATCATCCATTTTTGAAGCAAAAAAATTTTTTATGAAAAAAATTTAATGGACTATATATACATCGTAATTTTTTCAAATTTTTATGAAAAAATTTAATGAGCTATAAATCGTCCATTTCATATGCAAAAAACTAAAAACACTATACATCGTCTATTTTTAATGCAAAATAATTAAATGGGCTATGCATACAAAATATAATGGGCTATACATGGTTAATTTTTTAAATTTTTATAAAAAAACATTAATGGGCTATAGAATGTCCATTTCGTATACAAAAACTTAAATGGACTATATACGTCGTCTATATTTCGTGCAAAGAATTTAATAAAGTATACATCATCCATTTTTGAAGCAAAAAAATTTTTTATGAAAAAAATGTAATGAGCTATAAATCGTCCATTTCATATGCAAAAAACTAAAAACACTATACATCGTCTATTTTTAATACAAAATAATTAAATGGGCTATGCATACAAAATATAATGGGCTATACATGGTTAATTTTTTAAATTTTTATAAAAAAACATTAATGGGCTATAAAATGTCCATTTCGTATACAAAAACTTAAATGGACTATATACGTCGTCTATATTTCGTGCAAAGAATTTAATAAAGTATACATCATCAATTTTTGAAGCAAAAAAATTTTTTATGAAAAAAATTTCATTTCATATGCAAAAAACTAAAAACACTATACATCGTCTATTTTTAATGCAAAATAATTAAATGGGCTATGCATACAAAATATAATGGGCTATACATGGTTAATTTTTTAAATTTTTATAAAAGAACATTAATGGGCTATAAAATGTCCATGTCGTATACAAAAACTTAAATGGACTATATACGTCGTCTATATTTCGTGCAAAGAATTTAATGAAATATACATCATCCATTTTTGAAGCCAAAAAATTTTTTATGAATAAAATTAAATGGACTATACATCGTCATCGTCATTTTTTCAATTTTTTCTGAAAAAATTTAATGAGCTATAAATCGTCCATTTCATATGCAAAAAACTAAAAACACTATACATCGTCTATTTTTAATGCAAAATAATTAAATGGGCTATGCATACAAAATATAATGGGCTATACATGGTTAATTTTTTAAATTTTTATAAAAAAACATTAATGGGCTATAAAATGTCCATTTCGTATACAAAAACTTAAATGGACTATATACGTCGTCTATATTTCGTGCAAAAAATTTAATGAAATATACATCATCCATTTTGTAAGCAAAAAAATTTTTTATGAAAAAAATTTAATGGACTATACATCGTCATTTTTTCAATTTTTTCTGAAAAAATTTAATGAGCTATAAATCGTCCATTTCATATGCAAAAAACTAAAAACACTATACATCGTCTATTTTTAATGCAAAATAATTAAATGGGTTATGCATACAAAATATAATGGGCTATACATGGTTAATTTTTTAAATTTTTATAAAAAAACATTAATGGGCTATAAAATGTCCATTTCGTATAGAAAAACTTAAATGGACTATATACGTCGTCTATATTTCGTGCAAAGAATTTAATGAAATATACATCATCCATTTTTTAAGCAAACAAATTTTTTATGAAAAAAATTTAATGGACTATAAATCGTCCATTTCATATGCAAAAAACTAAAAACACTATACATCGTCTATTTTTAATACAAAATAATTAAATGGGCTATGCATACAAAATATAATGGGCTATACATGGTTAATTTTTTAAATTTTTATAAAAAAACATTAATGGGCTATAAAATGTCCATTTCGTATAGAAAAACTTAAATGGACTATATACGTCGTCTATATTTCGTGCAAAGAATTTAATGAAATATACATCATCCATTTTTTAAGCAAACAAATTTTTTATGAAAAAAATTTAATGGACTATACATCGTAATTTTTTCAAATTTTTATGAAAAAATTTAATGAGCTATAAATCATCCATTTCATATGCAAAAAACTAAAAACACTATACATCGTCTATTTTTAATGCAAAATAATTAAATGGGTTATGCATACAAAATATAATGGGCTATACATGGTTAATTTTTTAAATTTTTATAAAAAAACATTAATGGGCTATAAAATGTCCATTTCGTATAGAAAAACTTAAATGGACTATATACGTCGTCTATATTTCGTGCAAAGAATTTAATGAAATATACATCATCCATTTTTTAAGCAAACAAATTTTTTATGAAAAAAATTTAATGGACATCGTAATTTTTCCAAATTTTTATGAAAAAATTTAATGAGCTATAAATCGTCCATTTCATATGCAAAAAACTAAAAACACTATACATCGTCTATTTTTAATGCAAAATAATTAAATGGGCTATGCATACAAAATATAATGGGCTATACATGGTTAATTTTTTAAATTTTTATAAAAAAACATTAATGGGCTATAAAATGTCCATTTCGTATACAAAAACTTAAATGGACTATATACGTCGTCTATATTTCGTGCAAAAAATTTAATGAAATATACATCATATTATATATTTCGTGCAAAGAATTTAATAAAATATACATCATCCATTTTTGAAGCAAAAAAATTTTTTATGAAAAAAATCATCGTAATTTTTTCAAATTTTTATGAAAAAATTTAATGAGCTATAAATCGTCCATTTCATATGCAAAAAACTAAAAACACTATACATCGTCTATTTTTAATGCAAAATAATTAAATGGGCTATGCATACAAAATATAATGGGCTATACATGGTTAATTTTTTAAATTTTTATAAAAAAACATTAATGGGCTATAAAATGTCCATTTCGTATACAAAAACTTAAATGGACTATATACGTCGTCTATATTTCGTGCAAAAAATTTAATGAAATATACATCATCCATTTTGTAAGCAAAAAAATTTTTTATGAAAAAAATTTAATGGACTATACATCGTCATTTTTTCAATTTTTTCTGAAAAAATTTAATGAGCTATAAATCGTCCATTTCATATGCAAAAAACTAAAAACACTATACATCGTCTGTTTTTAATGCAAAATAATTAAATGGGTTATGCATACAAAATATAATGGGCTATACACGGTTAATTTTTTAAATTTTTATAAAAAAACATTAATGGGCTATAAAATGTCCATTTCGTATAGAAAAACTTAAATGGACTATATACGTCGTCTGTATTTCGTGCAAAGAATTTAATGAAATATACATCATCCATTTTGTAAGCAAAAAAATTTTTTATGAAAAAAATTTAATGGACTATACATCGTCATTTTTTCAATTTTTTCTGAAAAAATTTAATGAGCTATAAATCGTCCATTTCATATGCAAAAAACTAAAAACACTATACATCGTCTGTTTTTAATGCAAAATAATTAAATGGGCTATGCATACAAAATATAATGGGCTATACATGGTTAATTTTTTAAATTTTTATAAAAAAACATTAATGGGCTATAAAATGTCCATTTCGTATAGAAAAACTTAAATGGACTATATGCGTCGTCTATATTTCGTGCAAAGAATTTAATGAAATATACATCATCCATTTTTTAAGCAAAAAAATTTTTTATGAAAAAAATTTAATTACATCGTCATTTTTTCAAATTTTTATGAAAAAATTTAATGAGCTATAAATCGTCCATTTCATATGCTAAAAACTAAAAACACTATACATCGTCTATTTTTAATGCAAAATAATTAAATGGGCTATGCATACAAAATATAATGGGCTATACATGGTTAATTTTTTAAATTTTTATAAAAAAACATTAATGGGCTATAAAATGTCCATTTCGTATTGAAAAACTTAAATGGACTATATACGTCGTCTATATTTCGTGCAAAGAATTTAATGAAATATACATCATCCATTTTTTAAGCAAACAAATTTTTTATGAAAAAAATTTAATGGACATCGTAATTTTTTCAAATTTTTATGAAAAAATTTAATGAGCTATAAATCGTCCATTTCATATGCAAAAAACTAAAAACACTATACATCGTCTATTTTTAATGCAAAATAATTAAATGGGCTATGCATACAAAATATAATGGGCTATACATGGTTAATTTTTTAAATTTTTATAAAAAAACATTAATGGGCTATAAAATGTCCATTTCGTATAGAAAACCTTAAATGGACTATATACGTCGTCTATATTTCGTGCAAAGAATTTAATGAAATATACATCATCCATTTTTTAAGCAAAAAAATTTTTTATGAAAAAAATTTAATGGACTATACATCGTCATTTTTTAAAATTTTTATGAAAAAATTTAATGAGCTATAAATCGTCCATTTCATATGCAAAAAACTAAAAACACTATACATCGTCTATTTTTAATGCAAAATAATTAAATGGGCTATGCATACAAAATATAATGGGCTATACATGGTTAATTTTTTAAATTTTTATAAAAAAACATTAATGGGCTATAAAATGTCCATTTCGTATAGAAAAACTTAAATGGACTATATACGTCGTCTATATTTCGTGCAAAGAATTTAATGAAATATACATCATCCATTTTTTATGGAAAAAAATTTTTTATGAAAAAAATTTAATGAACTATAAATCGTCCATTTCATATGCAAAAAACTAAAAACACTATACATCGTCTATTTTTAATGCAAAATAATTAAATGGGCTATGCATACAAAATATAATGGGCTATACATGGTTAATTTTTTAAATTTTTATAAAAAAACATTAATGGGCTATAAAATGTCCATTTCGTATACAAAAACTTAAATGGACTATATACGTCGTCTATATTTCGTGCAAAGAATTTAATAAAGTATACATCATCCATTTTTGAAGCAAAAAAATTTTTTATGAAAAAAATTTAATGGACTATACACCGTCATTTTTTCAAATTTTTATGAAAAAATTTAATGAGCTATAAATCGTCCATTTCATATGCAAAAAACTAAAAACACTATACATCGTCTATTTTTAATGCAAAATAATTAAATGGGCTATGCATACAAAATATAATGGGCTATACATGGTTAATTTTTGAAATGTTTATAAAAAAACATTAATGGGCTATAAAATGTCCATTTCGTATACAAAAACTTAAATGGACTATATACGTCGTCTATATTTCGTGCAAAGAATTTAATAAAATATACATCATCCATTTTTGAAGCAAAAAAATTTTTTATGAAAAAAATCATCGTCATTTTTTCAAATTTTTATGAAAAAATTTAATGAGCTATAAATCGTCCATTTCATATGCAAAAAACTAAAAACACTATACATCGTCTATTTTTAATGCAAAATAATTAAATGGGCTATGCATACAAAATATAATGGGCTATACATGGTTAATTTTTTAAATTTTTATAAAAGAACATTAATGGGCTATAAAATGTCCATGTCGTATACAAAAACTTAAATGGACTATATACGTCGTCTATATTTCGTGCAAAGAATTTAATGAAATATACATCATCCATTTTTGAAGCCAAAAAATTTTTTATGAATAAAATTAAATGGACTATACATCGTCATTTTTTCAATTTTTTCTGAAAAAATTTAATGAGCTATAAATCGTCCATTTCATATGCAAAAAACTAAAAACACTATACATCGTCTGTTTTTAATGCAAAATAATTAAATGGGCTATGCATACAAAATATAATGGGCTATACATGGTTAATTTTTTAAATTTTTATAAAAAAACATTAATGGGCTATAAAATGTCCATTTCGTATAGAAAAACTTAAATGGACTATATACGTCGTCTATATTTCGTGCAAAGAATTTAATGAAATATACATCATCCATTTTTTAAGCAAAAAAATTTTTTATGAAAAAAATTTAATTACATCGTCATTTTTTCAAATTTTTATGAAAAAATTTAATGAGCTATAAATCGTCCATTTCATATGCAAAAAACTAAAAACACTATACATCGTCTATTTTTAATGCAAAATAATTAAATGGGCTATGCATACAAAATATAATGGGCTATACATGGTTAATTTTTTAAATTTTTATAAAAAAACATTAATGGGCTATAAAATGTCCATTTCGTATAGAAAAACTTAAATGGACTATATACGTCGTCTATATTTCATGCAAAGAATTTAATGAAATATACATCATCCATTTTTTAAGCAAAAAAATTTTTTATGAAAAAAATTTAATGGACTATACATCGTCATTTTTTAAAATTTTTATGAAAAAATTTAATGAGCTATAAATCGTCCATTTCATATGCAAAAAACTAAAAACACTATACATCGTCTATTTTTAATGCAAAATAATTAAATGGGCTATGCATACAAAATATAATGGGCTATACATGGTTAATTTTTTAAATTTTTATAAAAAAACATTAATGGGCTATAAAATGTCCATTTCGTATAGAAAAACTTAAATGGACTATATACGTCGTCTATATTTCGTGCAAAGAATTTAATGAAATATACATCATCCATTTTTTATGCAAAAAAATTTTTTATGAAAAAAATTTAATGAACTATAAATCGTCCATTTCATATGCAAAAAACTAAAAACACTATACATCGTCTATTTTTAATGCAAAATAATTAAATGGGCTATGCATACAAAATATAATGGGCTATACATGGTTAATTTTTTAAATTTTTATAAAAAAACATTAATGGGCTATAAAATGTCCATTTCGTATAGAAAACCTTAAATGGACTATATACGTCGTCTATATTTCGTGCAAAGAATTTAATGAAATATACATCATCCATTTTTTAAGCAAAAAAATTTTTTATGAAAAAAATTTAATGGACTATACATCGTCATTTTTTAAAATTTTTATGAAAAAATTTAATGAGCTATAAATCGTCCATTTCATATGCAAAAAACTAAAAACACTATACATCGTCTATTTTTAATGCAAAATAATTAAATGGGCTATGCATACAAAATATAATGGGCTATACATGGTTAATTTTTTAAATTTTTATAAAAAAACATTAATGGGCTATAGAATGTCCATTTCGTATACAAAAACTTAAATGGACTATATACGTCGTCTATATTTCGTGCAAAGAATTTAATGAAATATACATCATCCATTTTTTATGCAAAAAAATTTTTTATGAAAAAAATTTAATGAACTATAAATCGTCCATTTCATATGCAAAAAACTAAAAACACTATACATCGTCTATTTTTAATGCAAAATAATTAAATGGGCTATGCATACAAAATATAATGGGCTATACATGGTTAATTTTTTAAATTTTTATAAAAAAACATTAATGGGCTATAGAATGTCCATTTCGTATAGAAAAACTTAAATGGACTATATACGTCGTCTATATTTCGTGCAAAGAATTTAATTAAATATACATCATCCATTTTTTAAGCAAAAAAATTTTTTATGAAAAAAATTTAATGGACTATATATACATCGTCATTTTTTCAAATTTTTATGAAAAAATTTAATGAGCTATAAATCGTCCATTTCATATGCAAAAAACTAAAAACGCTATACATCGTCTATTTTTAATGCAAAATAATTAAATGGGCTATGCATACAAAATATAATGGGCTATACATGGTTAATTTTTTAAATTTTTATAAAAAAACATTAATGGGCTATAAAATGTCCATTTCGTATAGAAAACCTTAAATGGACTATATACGTCGTCTATATTTCGTGCAAAGAATTTAATGAAATATACATCATTCATTTTTTAAGCAAAAAAATTTTTTATGAAAAAAATTTAATTTAATTTTTTCAAATTTTTATGAAAAAATTTAATGAGCTATAAATCGTCCATTTCATATGCAAAAAACTAAAAACACTATACATCGTCTATTTTTAATGCAAAATAATTAAATGGGCTATGCATACAAAATATAATGCGCTATACATGGTTAATTTTTTAAATTTTTATAAAAAAACATTAATGGGCTATAAAATGTGCATTTCGTATAGAAAAACTTAAATGGACTATATACGTCGTCTATATTTCGTGCAAAGAATTCAATGAAATATACATCATCCATTTTTTAAGCAAAAAAATTTTTTATGAAAAAAATTTAATTTAATTTTTTCAAATTTTTATGAAAAAATTTAATGAGCTATAAATCGTCCATTTCATATGCAAAAAACTAAAAACACTATACATCGTCTATTTTTAATGCAAAATAATTAAATGGGCTATGCATACAAAATATAATGCGCTATACATGGTTAATTTTTTAAATTTTTATAAAAAAACATTAATGGGCTATAAAATGTCCATTTCGTATAGAAAAACTTAAATGGACTATATACGTCGTCTATATTTCGTGCAAAGAATTTAATGAAATATACATCATAAATTTTTTAAGCAAAAAAATTTTTTATGAAAAAAATTTATACACGTCATTTTTTCAAATTTTTATGAAAAAATTTAATGAGCTATAAATCGTCCATTTCATATGCAAAAAACTAAAAACACTATACATCGTCTATTTTTAATGCAAAATAATTAAATGGGCTATGCATACAAAATATAATGGGCTATACATGGTTAATTTTTTAAATTTTTATAAAAAAACATTAATGGGCTATAGAATGTCCATTTCGTATAGAAAAACTTAAATGGACTATATACGTCGTCTATATTTCGTGCAAAGAATTTAATTAAATATACATCATCCATTTTTTAAGCAAAAAAATTTTTTATGAAAAAAATTTAATGGACTATATATACATCATCGTCATTTTTTAAAATTTTTATGAAAAAATTTAATGAGCTATAAATCGTCCATTTCATATGCAAAAAACTAAAAACGCTATACATCGTCTATTTTTAATGCAAAATAATTAAATGGGCTATGCACACAAAATATAATGGGCTATACATGGTTAATTTTTTAAATTTTTATAAAAAAACATTAATGGGCTATAGAATGTCCATTTCGTATAGAAAAACTTAAATGGACTATATACGTCGTCTATATTTCGTGGAAAGAATTTAATGAAATATACATCATCCATTTTTTAAGCAAAAAAATTTTTTATGAAAAAAATTTAATGGACTATACATCGTCATTTTTTCAAATTTTTATGAAAAAATTTAATGAGCTATAAATCGTCCATTTCATATGCAAAAAACTAAAAACACTATACATCGTCTATTTTTAATGCAAAATAATTAAATGGGCTATGCATACAAAATATAATGGGCTATACATGGTTAATTTTTTAAATTTTTATAAAAAAACATTAATGGGCTATAGAATGTCCATTTCGTATAGAAAAACTTAAATGGACTATATACGTCGTCTATATTTCGTGCAAAGAATTTAATGAAATATACATCATCCATTTTTTAAGCAAAAAAATTTTTTATGAAAAAAATTATACATCGTCATTTTTTCAAATTTTTATGAAAAAATTTAATGAGCTATAAATCGTCCATTTCATATGCAAAAAACTAAAAACACTATACATCGTCTATTTTTAATGCAAAATAATTAAATGGGCTATGCATACAAAATATAATGGGCTATACATGGTTAATTTTTTAAATTTTTATAAAAAAACATTAATGGGCTATAGAATGTCCATTTCGTATAGAAAAACTTAAATGGACTATATACGTCGTCTATATTTCGTGCAAAGAATTTAATGAAATATACATCATCCATTTTTTAAGCAAAAAAATTTTTTATGAAAAAAATTATACATCGTCATTTTTTCAAATTTTTATGAAAAAATTTAATGAGCTATAAATCGTCCATTTCATATGCAAAAAACTAAAAACACTATACATCGTCTATTTTTAATGCAAAATAATTAAATGGGCTATGCATACAAAATATAATGGGCTATACATGGTTAATTTTTTAAATTTTTATAAAAAAACATTAATGGGCTATAGAATGTCCATTTCGTATAGAAAAACTTAAATGGACTATATACGTCGTCTATATTTCGTGCAAAGAATTTAATGAAATATACATCATCCATTTTTTAAGCAAAAAATTTTTTATGAAAAAAATTTAATGGACTATACATCGTCATTTTTTCAAATTTTTATGAAAAAATTTAATGAGCTATAAATCGTCCATTTCATATGCAAAAAACTAAAAACACTATACATCGTCTATTTTTAATGCAAAATAATTAAATGGGCTATGCAAACAAAATATAATGGGCTTTACATGGTTAATTTTTTAAATTTTTATAAAAAAACATTAATGGGCTATAGAATGTCCATTTCGTATAGAAAAACTTAAATGGACTATATACGTCGTCTATATTTCGTGCAAAGAATTTAATGAAATATACATCATCCATTTTTTAAGCAAAAAAATTTTTTATGAAAAAAATTTTGTCATTTTTTCAAATTTTTATGAAAAAATTTAATGAGCTATAAATCGTCCATTTCATATGCAAAAAACTAAAAACACTATACATCGTCTATTTTTAATGCAAAATAATTAAATGGGCTATGCATACAAAATATAATGGGCTATACATGGTTAATTTTTTAAATTTTTATAAAAAAACATTAATGGGCTATAGAATGTCCATTTCGTATAGAAAAACTTAAATGGACTATATACGTCGTCTATATTTCGTGCAAAGAATTTAATGAAATATACATCATCCATTTTTTAAGCAAAAAAATTTTTTATGAAAAAAATTTAATGGACTATAATACATCGTCATTTTTTCAAATTTTTATGAAAAAATTTAATGAGCTATAAATCGTCCATTTCATATGCAAAAAACTAAAAACACTATACATCGTCTATTTTTAATGCAAAATAATTAAATGGGTTATGCATACAAAATATAATGGGCTATACATGGTTAATTTTTTAAATTTTTATAAAAAAACATTAATGGGCTATAAAATGTCCATTTCGTATAGAAAAACTTAAATGGACAATATACGTCGTCTATATTTCGTGCAAAGAATTTAATGAAATATACATCATCCATTTTTTAAGCAAAAAAATTTTTTATGAAAAAAATTTAATGGACATTTTATAGCCCATTAATGTTTTTTTATAAAAATTTAAAAAATTAACCATGTATAGCCCATTATATTTTGTATGCATAGCCCATTTAATTTTTTTTCAAATTTTTATGAAAAAATTTAATGAGCTATAAATCGTCCATTTCATATGCAAAAAACTAAAAACACTATACATCGTCTATTTTTAATGCAAAATAATTAAATGGGCTATGCATACAAAATATAATGGGCTATACATGGTTAATTTTTTAAATTTTTATAAAAAAACATTAATGGGCTATAGAATGTCCATTTCGTATAGAAAAACTTAAATGGACTATATACGTCGTCTATATTTCGTGCAAAGAATTTAATGAAATATACATCATCCATTTTTTAAGCAAAAAAATTTTTTATGAAAAAAATTATACATCGTCATTTTTTCAAATTTTTATGAAAAAATTTAATGAGCTATAAATCGTCCATTTCATATGCAAAAAACTAAAAACACTATACATCGTCTATTTTTAATGCAAAATAATTAAATGGGCTATGCATACAAAATATAATGGGCTATACATGGTTAATTTTTTAAATTTTTATAAAAAAACATTAATGGGCTATAGAATGTCCATTTCGTATAGAAAAACTTAAATGGACTATATACGTCGTCTATATTTCGTGCAAAGAATTTAATGAAATATACATCATCCATTTTTTAAGCAAAAAAATTTTTTATGAAAAAAATTATACATCGTCATTTTTTCAAATTTTTATGAAAAAATTTAATGAGCTATAAATCGTCCATTTCATATGCAAAAAACTAAAAACACTATACATCGTCTATTTTTAATGCAAAATAATTAAATGGGCTATGCATACAAAATATAATGGGCTATACATGGTTAATTTTTTAAATTTTTATAAAAAAACATTAATGGGCTATAGAATGTCCATTTCGTATAGAAAAACTTAAATGGACTATATACGTCGTCTATATTTCGTGCAAAGAATTTAATGAAATATACATCATCCATTTTTTAAGCAAAAAAATTTTTTATGAAAAAAATTTAATGGACTATATATACATCGTCATTTTTTCAACTTTTTATGAAAAAATTTAATGAGCTATAAATCGTCCATTTCATATGCAAAAAACTAAAAACACTATACATCGTCTATTTTTAATGCAAAATAATTAAATGGGCTATGCATACAAAATATAATGGGCTATACATGGTTAATTTTTTAAATTTTTATAAAAAAACATTAATGAGCTATAAAATGTCCATTTCGTATAGAAAAACTTAAATGGACTATATACGTCGTCTATATTTCGTGCAAAGAATTTAATGAAATATACATCATCCATTTTTTAAGCAAAAAACTTTTTATGAAAAAAATTTAATCGTCATTTTTTCAAATTTTTATGAAAAAATTTAATGAGCTATAAATCGTCCATTTCATATGCAAAAAACTAAAAACACTATACATCGTCTATTTTTAATGCAAAATAATTAAATGGGCTATGCATACAAAATATAATGGGCTATACATGGTTAATTTTTTAAATTTTTATAAAAAAACATTAATGGGCTATAGAATGTCCATTTCGTATAGAAAAACTTAAATGGACTATATACGTCGTCTATATTTCGTGCAAAGAATTTAATGATATATACATCATCCATTTTTTAAGCAAAAAAATTTTTTATGAAAAAAATTTAATGGACTATACATCGTCATTTTTTCAAATTTTTATGAAAAAATTTAATGAGCTATAAATCGTCCATTTCATATGCAAAAAACTAAAAACACTATACATCGTCTATTTTTAATGCAAAATAATTAAATGGGCTATGCATACAAAATATAATGGGCTATACATGGTTAATTTTTTAAATTTTTATAAAAAAACATTAATGGGCTATAGAATGTCCATTTCGTATAGAAAAACTTAAATGGACTATATACGTCGTCTATATTTCGTGCAAAGAATTTAATGAAATATACATCATCCATTTTTTAAGCAAAAAAATTTTTTATGAAAAAAATTTCGTCATTTTTTCAAATTTTTATGAAAAAATTTAATGAGCTATAAATCGTCCATTTCATATGCAAAAAACTAAAAACACTATACATCGTCTATTTTTAATGCAAAATAATTAAATGGGCTATGCATACAAAATATAATGGGCTATACATGGTTAATTTTTTAAATTTTTATAAAAAAACATTAATGGGCTATAGAATGTCCATTTCGTATAGAAAAACTTAAATGGACTATATACGTCGTCTATATTTCGTGCAAAGAATTTAATGAAATATACATCATCCATTTTTTAAGCAAAAAAATTTTTTATGAAAAAAATTTAATGGACTATACATCGTCATTTTTTCAAATTTTTATGAAAAAATTTAATGAGCTATAAATCGTCCATTTCATATGCAAAAAACTAAAAACACTATACATCGTCTATTTTTAATGCAAAATAATTAAATGGGTTATGCATACAAAATATAATGGGCTATACATGGTTAATTTTTTAAATTTTTATAAAAAAACATTAATGGGCTATAAAATGTCCATTTCGTATAGAAAAACTTAAATGGACTATATACGTCGTCTATATTTCGTGCAAAGAATTTAATGAAATATACATCATCCATTTTTTAAGCAAAAAAATTTTTTATGAAAAAAATTTAATGGACATTTTATAGCCCATTAATGTTTTTTTATAAAAATTTAAAAAATTAACCATGTATAGCCCATTATATTTTGTATGCATAGCCCATTTAATTTTTTTTCAAATTTTTATGAAAAAATTTATTGAGCTATAAATCGTCCATTTTATATTCAAAAAACTAAAAACACTATACATCGTCTATTTTTAATGCAAAATAATTAAATGGGCTATGCATACAAAATATAATGGGCTATACATGGTTAATTTTTTAAATTTTTATAAAAAAACATTAATGGGCTATAAAATGTCCATTTCGTATAGAAAAACTTAAATGGACTATATACGTCGTCTATATTTCGTGCAAAGAATTTAATGAAATATACATCATCCATTTTTTAAGCAAAAAAATTTTTTATGAAAAAAATTTAATGGACTATACATCGTCATTTTTTCAAATTTTTATGAAAAAATTTAATGAGCTATAAATCGTCCATTTCATATGCAAAAAACTAAAAACACTATACATCGTCTATTTTTAATGCAAAATAATTAAATGGGCTAAGCATACAAAATATAATGGGCTATACATGGTTAATTTTTTAAATTTTTATAAAAAAACATTAATGGGCTATAGAATGTCCATTTCGTATAGAAAAACTTAAATGGACTATATACGTCGTCTATATTTCGTGCAAAGAATTTAATGAAATATACATCATCCATTTTTTAAGCAAAAAAATTTTTTATGAAAAAAATTTAATGGACTATACATCGTCATTTTTTCAAATTTTTATGAAAAAATTTAATGAGCTATAAATCGTCCATTTCATATGCAAAAAACTAAAAACACTATACATCGTCTATTTTTAATGCAAAATAATTAAATGGGCTATGCATACAAAATATAATGGGCTATACATGGTTAATTTTTTAAATTTTTATAAAAAAACATTAATGGGCTATAGAATGTCCATTTCGTATAGAAAAACTTAAATGGACTATATACGTCGTCTATATTTCGTGCAAAGAATTTAATGAAATATACATCATCCATTTTTTAAGCAAAAAAATTTTTTATGAAAAAAATTTAATGGACTATACATCGTCATTTTTTCAAATTTTTATGAAAAAATTTAATGAGCTATAAATTGTCCATTTCATATGCAAAAAACTAAAAACACTATACATCGTCTATTTTTAATGCAAAATAATTAAATGGGCTATGCATACAAAATATAATGGGCTATACATGGTTAATTTTTTAAATTTTTATAAAAAAACATTAATGGGCTATAGAATGTCCATTTCGTATAGAAAAACTTAAATGGACTATATACGTCGTCTATATTTCGTGCAAAGAATTTAATGAAATATACATCATCCATTTTTTAAGCAAAAAAATTTTTTATGAAAAAAATTTAATGGACTATAATCGTCATTTTTTCAAATTTTTATGAAAAAATTTAATGAGCTATAAATCGTCCATTTCATATGCAAAAAACTAAAAACACTATACATCGTCTATTTTTAATGCAAAATAATTAAATGGGCTATGCATACAAAATATAATGGGCTATACATGGTTAATTTTTTAAATTTTTATAAAAAAACATTAATGGACTATAGAATGTCCATTTCGTATAGAAAAACTTAAATGGACTATATACGTCATCTATATTTCGTGCAAAGAATTTAATGAAATATACATCATCCATTTTTAAAGCAAAAAAATTTTTTATGAAAAAAATTTAATGGACTATACATTGTCATTTTTTCAAATTTTTATGAAAAAATTTAATGAGCTATAAATTGTCCATTTCATATGCAAAAAACTAAAAACACTATACATCGTCTATTTTTAATGCAAAATAATTAAATGGGCTATGCATACAAAATATAATGGGCTATACATGGTTAATTTTTTAAATTTTTATAAAAAAACATTAATGGACTATAGAATGTCCATTTCGTATAGAAAAACTTAAATGGACTATATACGTCGTCTATATTTCGTGCAAAGAATTTAATGAAATATACATCATCAATTTTTTAAGCAAAAAATTTTTTTATGTAAAAAATTTAATGGACTATACATCGTCATTTTTTCAAATTTTTATGAAAAAATTTAATGAGCTATAAATCGTCCATTTCATATGCAAAAAACTAAAAACACTATACATCGTCTATTTTTAATGCAAAATAATTAAATGGGCTATGCATACAAAATATAATGGGCTATACATGGTTAATTTTTTAAATTTTTATAAAAAAACATTAATGGACTATAGAATGTCCATTTCGTATAGAAAAACTTAAATGGACTATATACGTCGTCTATATTTCGTGCAAAGAATTTAATGAAATATACATCATCCATTTTTTAAGCAAAAAAATTTTTTATGAAAAAAATTTAATGGACTATAATCGTCATTTTTTCAAATTTTTATGAAAAAAATTTAATGAGCTATAAATCGTCCATTTCATATGCAAAAAACTAAAAACACTATACATCGTCTATTTTTAATGCAAAATAATTAAATGGGCTATGCATACAAAATATAATGGGCTATACATGGTTAATTTTTTAAATTTTTATAAAAAAACATTAATGGGCTATAGAATGTCCATTTCGTATAGAAAAACTTAAATGGACTATATACGTCGTCTATATTTCGTGCAAAGAATTTAATGAAATATACATCATCCATTTTTTAAGCAAAAAAATTTTTTATGAAAAAAATTTAATGGACTATATATACATCGTCATTTTTTCAAATTTTTATGAAAAAATTTAATGAGCTATAAATCGTCCATTTCATATGCAAAAAACTAAAAACACTATACATCGTCTATTTTTAATGCAAAATAATTAAATGGGCTATGCATACAAAATATAATGGGCTATACATGGTTAATTTTTTAAATTTTTATAAAAAAACATTAATGGGCTATAGAATGTCCATTTCGTATAGAAAACTTAAATGGACTATATACGTCGTCTATATTTCGTGCAAAGAATTTAATGAAATATACATCATCCATTTTTAAAGCAAAAAAATTTTTTATGAAAAAAATTTAATGGACTATACATCGTCATTTTTTCAAATTTTTATGAAAAAATTTAATGAGCTATAAATTGTCCATTTCATATGCAAAAAACTAAAAACACTATACATCGTCTATTTTTAATGCAAAATAATTAAATGGGCTATGCATACAAAATATAATGGGCTATACATGGTTAATTTTTTAAATTTTTATAAAAAAACATTAATAGACTATAGAATGTCCATTTCGTATAGAAAAACTTAAATGGACTATATACGTCGTCTATATTTCGTGCAAAGAATTTAATGAAATATACATCATCCATTTTTTAAGCAAAAAAATTTTTTATGAAAAAAATTTAATGGACTATAATCGTCATTTTTTCAAATTTTTATGAAAAAATTTAATGAGCTATAAATCGTCCATTTCATATGCAAAAAACTAAAAACACTATACATCGTCTATTTTTAATGCAAAATAATTAAATGGGCTATGCATACAAAATATAATGGGCTATACATGGTTAATTTTTTAAATTTTTATAAAAAAAACATTAATGGGCTATAGAATGTCCATTTCGTATAGAAAAACTTAAATGGACTATACACGTCGTCTATATTTCGTGCAAAGAATTTAATGAAATATACATCATCCATTTTTTAAGCAAACAAATTTTTTATGAAAAAAATTTAATGGACATCGTAATTTTTTCAAATTTTTATGAAAAAATTTAATGAGCTATAAATCGTCCATTTCATATGCAAAAAACTAAAAACACTATACATCGTCTATTTTTAATGCAAAATAATTAAATGGGCTATGCATACAAAATATAATGGGCTATACATGGTTAATTTTTTAAATTTTTATAAAAAAACATTAATGGGCTATAGAATGTCCATTTCGTATAGAAAAACTTAAATGGACTATATACGTCGTCTATATTTCGTGCAAAGAATTTAATGAAATATACATCATCCATTTTTTAAGCAAAAAAATTTTTTATGAAAAAAATTTAATGGACTATACATCGTTATTTTTTCAAATTTTTATGAAAAAATTTAATGAGCTATAAATCGTCCATTTCATATGCAAAAAACTAAAAACACTATACATCGTCTATTTTTAATGCAAAATAATTAAATGGGCTATGCATACAAAATATAATGGGCTATACATGGTTAATTTTTTAAATTTTTATAAAAAAACATTAATGGGCTATAGAATGTCCATTTCGTATAGAAAAACTTAAATGGACTATATACGTCGTCTATATTTCGTGCAAAGAATTTAATGAAATATACATCATCCATTTTTTAAGCAAAAAAATTTTTTATGAAAAAAATTTAATGGACTATAATCGTCATTTTTTCAAATTTTTATGAAAAAATTTAATGAGCTATAAATCGTCCATTTCATATGCAAAAAACTAAAAACACTATACATCGTCTATTTTTAATGCAAAATAATTAAATGGGCTATGCATACAAAATATAATGGGCTATACATGGTTAATTTTTTAAATTTTTATAAAAAAACATTAATGGACTATAGAATGTCCATTTCGTATAGAAAAACTTAAATGGACTATATACGTCGTCTATATTTCGTGCAAAGAATTTAATGAAATATACATCATCCATTTTTTAAGCAAAAAAATTTTTTATGAAAAAAATTTAATGGACTATAATCGTCATTTTTTCAAATTTTTATGAAAAAATTTAATGAGCTATAAATCGTCCATTTCATATGCAAAAAACTAAAAACACTATACATCGTCTATTTTTAATGCAAAATAATTAAATGGGCTATGCATACAAAATATAATGGGCTATACATGGTTAATTTTTTAAATTTTTATAAAAAAACATTAATGGGCTATAGAATGTCCATTTCGTATAGAAAAACTTAAATGGACTATATACGTCGTCTATATTTCGTGCAAAGAATTTAATGAAATATACATCATCCATTTTTTAAGCAAACAAATTTTTTATGAAAAAAATTTAATGGACTATACATCGTCATTTTTTCAAATTTTTATGAAAAAATTTAATGAGCTATAAATCGTCCATTTCATATGCAAAAAACTAAAAACACTATACATCGTCTATTTTTAATGCAAAATAATTAAATGGGCTATGCATACAAAATATAATGGGCTATACATGGTTAATTTTTTAAATTTTTATAAAAAAACATTAATGGACTATAGAATGTCCATTTCGTATAGAAAAACTTAAATGGACTATATACGTCGTCTATATTTCGTGCAAAGAATTTAATGAAATATACATCATCCATTTTTTAAGCAAAAAAATTTTTTATGAAAAAAATTTAATGGACTATACATCGTTATTTTTTCAAATTTTTATGAAAAAATTTAATGAGCTATAAATCGTCCATTTCATATGCAAAAAACTAAAAACACTATACATCGTCTATTTTTAATGCAAAATAATTAAATGGGCTATGCATACAAAATATAATGGGCTATACATGGTTAATTTTTTAAATTTTTATAAAAAAACATTAATGGGCTATAGAATGTCCATTTCGTATAGAAAAACTTAAATGGACTATATACGTCGTCTATATTTCGTGCAAAGAATTTAATGAAATATACATCATCCATTTTTTAAGCAAAAAAATTTTTTATGAAAAAAATTTAATGGACTATACATCGTCATTTTTTCAAATTTTTATGAAAAAATTTAATGAGCTATAAATCGTCCATTTCATATGCAAAAAACTAAAAACACTATACATCGTCTATTTTTAATGCAAAATAATTAAATGGGCTATGCATAAAAAATATAATGGGCTATACATGGTTAATTTTTTAAATTTTTATAAAAAAAACATTAATGGGCTATAGAATGTCCATTTCGTATAGAAAAACTTAAATGGACTATACACGTCGTCTATATTTCGTGCAAAGAATTTAATGAAATATACATCATCCATTTTTTAAGCAAACAAATTTTTTATGAAAAAAATTTAATGGACATCGTAATTTTTTCAAATTTTTATAAAAAATTTAATGAGCTATAAATCGTCCATTTCATATGCAAAAAACTAAAAACACTATACATCGTCTATTTTTAATGCAAAATAATTAAATGGGCTATGCATACAAAATATAATGGGCTATACATGGTTAATTTTTTAAATTTTTATAAAAAAACATTAATGGGCTATAGAATGTCCATTTCGTATAGAAAAACTTAAATGGACTATATACGTCGTCTATATTTCGTGCAAAGAATTTAATGAAATATACATCATCCATTTTTTAAGCAAAAAAATTTTTTATGAAAAAAATTTAATGGACTATACATCGTTATTTTTTCAAATTTTTATGAAAAAATTTAATGAGCTATAAATCGTCCATTTCATATGCAAAAAAATAAAAACACTATACATCGTCTATTTTTAATGCAAAATAATTAAATGGGCTATGCATACAAAATATAATGGGCTATATATGGTTAATTTTTTAAATTTTTATAAAAAAACATTAATGGGCTATAGAATGTCCATTTCGTATAGAAAAACTTAAATGGACTATATACGTCGTCTATATTTCGTGCAAAGAATTTAATGAAATATACATCATCCATTTTTTAAGCAAAAAAATTTTTTATGAAAAAAATTTAATGGACTATACATCGTCATTTTTTCAAATTTTTATGAAAAAATTTAATGAGCTATAAATCGTCCATTTCATATGCAAAAAACTAAAAACACTATACATCGTCTATTTTTAATGCAAAATAATTAAATGGGCTATGCATACAAAATATAATGGGCTATACATGGTTAATTTTTTAAATTTTTATAAAAAAACATTAATGGGCTATAGAATGTCCATTTCGTATAGAAAAACTTAAATGGACTATATACGTCGTCTATATTTCGTGCAAAGAATTTAATGAAATATACATCATCCATTTTTTAAGCAAAAAAATTTTTTATGAAAAAAATTTAATGGACATTGGACATGGTCATTTTTTCAAATTTTTATGAAAAAATTTAATGAGCTATAAATCGTCCATTTCATATGCAAAAAACTAAAAACACTATACATCGTCTATTTTTAATGCAAAATAATTAAATGGGCTATGCATACAAAATATAATGGGCTATACATGGTTAATTTTTTAAATTTTTATAAAAAAACATTAATGAGCTATAGAATGTAAATTTCGTATAGAAAAACTTAAATGGACTATATACGTCGCCTATATTTCGTGCAAAGAATTTAATGAAATATACATCATCCATTTTTTAAGCAAAAAAATTTTTTATGAAAAAAATTTAATGGACTATATATACATCGTCATTTTTTCAAATTTTTATGAAAAAATTTAATGAGCTATAAATCGTCCATTTCATATGCAAAAAACTAAAAACACTATACATCGTCTATTTTTAATGCAAAATAATTAAATGGGCTATGCATACAAAATATAATGGGCTATACATGGTTAATTTTTTAAATTTTTATAAAAAAACATTAATGGGCTATAGAATGTCCATTTCGTATAGAAAAACTTAAATGGACTATATACGTCGTCTATATTTCGTGCAAAGAATTTAATGAAATATACATCATCCATTTTTTAAGCAAAAAAATTTTTTATGAAAAAAATTTAATGGACTATACATCGTCATTTTTTCAAATTTTTATGAAAAAATTTAATGAGCTATAAATCGTCCATTTCATATGTAAAAAACTAAAAACACTATACATCGTCTATTTTTAATGCAAAATAATTAAATGGGCTATGCATACAAAATATAATGGGCTATACATGGTTAATTTTTTAAATTTTTATAAAAAAACATTAATGGGCTATAGAATGTCCATTTCGTATAGAAAAACTTAAATGGACTATATACGTCGTCTATATTTCGTGCAAAGAATTTAATGAAATATACATCATCCATTTTTTAAGCAAAACAATTTTTTATGAAAAAAATTTAATGGACTATACATCGTTATTTTTTCAAATTTTTATGAAAAAATTTAATGAGCTATAAATCGTCCATTTCATATGCAAAAAACTAAAAACACTATACATCGTCTATTTTTAATGCAAAATAATTAAATGGGCTATGCATACAAAATATAATGGGCTATACATGGTTAATTTTTTAAATTTTTATAAAAAAACATTAATGGGCTATAGAATGTCCATTTCGTATAGAAAAACTTAAATGGACTATATACGTCGTCTATATTTCGTGCAAAGAATTTAATGAAATATACATCATCCATTTTTTAAGCAAAAAAATTTTTTATGAAAAAAATTTAATGGACTATACATCGTCATTTTTTCAAATTTTTATGAAAAAATTTAATGAGCTATAAATCGTCCATTTCATATGCAAAAAACTAAAAACACTATACATCGTCTATTTTTAATGCAAAATAATTAAATGGGCTATGCATACAAAATATAATGGGCTATACATGGTTAATTTTTTAAATTTTTATAAAAAAACATTAATGGGCTATAGAATGTCCATTTCGTATAGAAAAACTTAAATGGACTATATACGTCGTCTATATTTCGTGCAAAGAATTTAATGAAATATACATCATCCATTTTTTAAGCAAAAAAATTTTTTATGAAAAAAATTTAATGGACTATATATACATCGTCATTTTTTCAAATTTTTATGAAAAAATTTAATGAGCTATAAATCGTCCATTTCATATGCAAAAAACTAAAAACACTATACATCGTCTATTTTTAATGCAAAATAATTAAATGGGCTATGCATACAAAATATAATGGGCTATACATGGTTAATTTTTTAAATTTTTATAAAAAAACATTAATGGGCTATAGAATGTCCATTTCGTATAGAAAAACTTAAATGGACTATATACGTCGTCTATATTTCGTGCAAAGAATTTAATGAAATATACATCATCCATTTTTTAAGCAAAAAAATTTTTTATGAAAAAAATTTAATGGACTATATATACATCGTCATTTTTTCAAATTTTTATGAAAAAATTTAATGAGCTATAAATCGTCCATTTCATATGCAAAAAACTAAAAACACTATACATCGTCTATTTTTAATGCAAAATAATTAAATGGGCTATGCATACAAAATATAATGGGCTATACATGGTTAATTTTTTAAATTTTTATAAAAAAACATTAATGGGCTATAGAATGTCCATTTCGTATAGAAAAACTTAAATGGACTATATACGTCGTCTATATTTCGTGCAAAGAATTTAATGAAATATACATCATCCATTTTTTAAGCAAAAAAATTTTTTATGAAAAAAATTTAATGGACTATACATCGTCATTTTTTCAAATTTTTATGAAAAAATTTAATGAGCTATAAATCGTCCATTTCATATGCAAAAAACTAAAAACACTATACATCGTCTATTTTTAATGCAAAATAATTAAATGGGCTATGCATACAAAATATAATGGGCTATACATGGTTAATTTTTTAAATTTTTATAAAAAAACATTAATGGGCTATAGAATGTCCATTTCGTATAGAAAAACTTAAATGGACTATATACGTCGTCTATATTTCGTGCAAAGAATTTAATGAAATATACATCATCCATTTTTTAAGCAAAAAAATTTTTTATGAAAAAAATTTAATGGACTATACATCGTCATTTTTTCAAATTTTTATGAAAAAATTTAATGAGCTATAAATCGTCCATTTCATATGCAAAAAACTAAAAACACTATACATCGTCTATTTTTAATGCAAAATAATTAAATGGGCTATGCATACAAAATATAATGTGCTATACATGGTTAATTTTTTAAATTTTTATAAAAAAACATTAATGGGCTATAGAATGTAAATTTCGTATAGAAAAACTTAAATGGACTATATACGTCGTCTATATTTCGTGCAAAGAATTTAATGAAATATACATCATCCATTTTTTAAGCAAAAAAATTTTTTATGAAAAAAATTTAATGGACTATACATCGTCATTTTTTCAAATTTTTATGAAAAAATTTAATGAGCTATAAATCGTCCATTTCATATGCAAAAAACTAAAAACACTATACATCGTCTATTTTTAATGCAAAATAATTAAATGGGCTATGCATACAAAATATAATGGGCTATACATGGTTAATTTTTTAAATTTTTATAAAAAAACATTAATGGGCTATAGAATGTACATTTCGTATAGAAAAACTTAAATGGACTATATACGTCGTCTATATTTCGTGCAAAGAATTTAATGAAATATACATCATCCATTTTTTAAGCAAAAAAATTTTTTATGAAAAAAATTTAATGGACTATACATCGTCATTTTTTCAAATTTTTATGAAAAAATTTAATGAGCTATAAATCGTCCATTTCATATGCAAAAAACTAAAAACACTATACATCGTCTATTTTTAATGCAAAATAATTAAATGGGCTATGCATACAAAATATAATGGGCTATACATGGTTAATTTTTTAAATTTTTATAAAAAAATATTAATGGGCTATAGAATGTCCATTTCGTATAGAAAAACTTAAATGGACTATATACGTCGTCTATATTTCGTGCAAAGAATTTAATGAAATATACATCATCCATTTTTTAAGCAAAAAAATTTTTTATGAAAAAAATTTAATGGACTATACATCGTCATTTTTTCAAATTTTTATGAAAAAATTTAATGAGCTATAAATCGTCCATTTCATATGCAAAAAACTAAAAACACTATACATCGTCTATTTTTAATGCAAAATAATTAAATGGGCTATGCATACAAAATATAATAGGCTATACATGGTTAATTTTTTAAATTTTTATAAAAAAACATTAATGGGCTATAGAATGTCCATTTCGTATAGAAAAACTTAAATGGACTATATACGTCGTCTATATTTCGTGCAAAGAATTTAATGAAATATACATCATCCATTTTTAAAGCAAAAAAATTTTTTATGAAAAAAATTTAATGGACTATACATCGTCATTTTTTCAAATTTTTATGAAAAAATTTAATGAGCTATAAATCGTCCATTTCATATGCAAAAAACTAAAAACACTATACATCGTCTATTTTTAATGCAAAATAATTAAATGGGCTATGCATACAAAATATAATGGGCTATACATGGTTAATTTTTTAAATTTTTATAAAAAAAACATTAATGGGCTATAGAATGTCCATTTCGTATAGAAAAACTTAAATGGACTATATACGTCGTCTATATTTCGTGCAAAGAATTTAATGAAATATACATCATCCATTTTTTAAGCAAAAAAATTTTTTATGAAAAAAATTTAATGGACTATACATCGTCATTTTTTCAAATTTTTATGAAAAAATTTAATGAGCTATAAATCGTCCATTTCATATGCAAAAAACTAAAAACACTATACATCGTCTGTTTTTAATGCAAAATAATTAAATGGGCTATGCATACAAAATATAATGGGCTATACATGGTTAATTTTTTAAATTTTTATAAAAAAACATTAATGGGCTATAGAATGTCCATTTCGTATAGAAAAACTTAAATGGACTATATACGTCGTCTATATTTCGTGCAAAGAATTTAATGAAATATACATCATCCATTTTTTAAGCAAAAAAATTTTTTATGAAAAAAATTTAATGGACTATATATACATCGTCATTTTTTCAAATTTTTATGAAAAAATTTAATGAGCTATAAATCGTCCATTTCATATGCAAAAAACTAAAAACACTATACATCGTCTATTTTTAATGCAAAATAATTAAATGGGCTATGCATACAAAATATAATGGGCTATACATGGTTAATTTTTTAAATTTTTATAAAAAAATATTAATGGGCTATAGAATGTCCATTTCGTATAGAAAAACTTAAATGGACTATATACGTCGTCTATATTTCGTGCAAAGAATTTAATGAAATATACATCATCCATTTTTTAAGCACCATTTTTTCAAATTTTTATGAAAAAATTTAATGAGCTATAAATCGTCCATTTCATATGCAAAAAACTAAAAACACTATACATCGTCTATTTTTAATGCAAAATAATTAAATGGGCTATGCATACAAAATATAATGGGCTATACATGGTTAATTTTTTAAATTTTTATAAAAAAACATTAATGGGCTATAGAATGTCCATTTCGTATAGAAAAACTTAAATGGACTATATACGTCGTCTATATTTCGTGCAAAGAATTTAATGAAATATACATCATCCATTTTTTAAGCAAAAAAATTTTTTATAAAAAAAATTTAATGGACTATACATCGTTATTTTTTCAAATTTTTATGAAAAAATTTAATGAGCTATAAATCGTCCATTTCATATGCAAAAAACTAAAAACACTATACATCGTCTATTTTTAATGCAAAATAATTAAATGGGCTATGCATACAAAATATAATGGGCTATACATGGTTATATTTTTAAATTTTTATAAAAAAACATTAATGGGCTATAGAATGTCCATTTCGTATAGAAAAACTTAAATGGACTATATACGTCGTCTATATTTCGTGCAAAGAATTTAATGAAATATACATTATCCATTTTTTAAGCAAAAAAATTTTTTATGAAAAAAATTTAATGGACTATACATCGTCATTTTTTCAAATTTTTATGAAAAAATTTAATGAGCTATAAATCGCCCATTTCATATGCAAAAAACTAAAAATACTATACATCGTCTATTTTTAATGCAAAATAATTAAATGGGCTATGCATACAAAATATAATGGGCTATACATGGTTAATTTTTTAAATTTTTATAAAAAAACATTAATGGGCTATAGAATGTCCATTTTGTATAGAAAAACTTAAATGGACTATATACGTCGTCTATATTTCGTGCAAAGAATTTAATGAAATATACATCATCCATTTTTTAAGCAAAAAAATTTTTTATGAAAAAAATTTAATGGACTATACATCGTTATTTTTTCAAATTTTTATGAAAAAATTTAATGAGCTATAAATCGTCCATTTCATATGCAAAAAACTAAAAACACTATACATCGTCTATTTTTAATGCAAAATAATTAAATGGGCTATGCATACAAAATATAATGGGCTATACATGGTTAATTTTTTAAATTTTTATAAAAAAACATTAATGGGCTATAGAATGTCCATTTCGTATAGAAAAACTTAAATGGACTATATACGTCGTCTATATTTCGTGCAAAGAATTTAATGAAATATACATCATCCATTTTTTAAGCAAAAAAATTTTTTATGAAAAAAATTTAATGGACTATACGACGTCATTTTTTCAAATTTTTATGAAAAAATTTAATGAGCTATAAATCGTCCATTTCATATGCAAAAAACTAAAAACACTATACATCGTCTATTTTTAATGCAAAATAATTAAATGGGCTATGCATACAAAATATAATGGGCTATACATGGTTAATTTTTTAAATTTTTATAAAAAAACATTAATGGGCTATAGAATGTCCATTTCGTATAGAAAAACTTAAATGGACTATATACGTCGTCTATATTTCTTGCAAAGAATTTAATGAAATATACATCATCCATTTTTTAAGCAAAAAAGTTTTTTATGAAAAAAATTTAATGGACTATACATCGTCATTTTTTCAAATTTTTATGAAAAAATTTAATGAGCTATAAATCGTCCATTTCATATGCAAAAAACTAAAAACACTATACATCGTCTATTTTTAATGCAAAATAATTAAATGGGCTATGCATACAAAATATAATGGGCTATACATGGTTAATTTTTTAAATTTTTATAAAAAAACATTAATGGGCTATAAAATGACCATTTCGTATAGAAAAACTTAAATGGACTATATACGTCGTCTATATTTCGTGCAAAGAATTTAATGAAATATACATCATCCATTTTTTAAGCAAAAAAATTTTTTATGAAAAAAATTTAATGGACTATACATCATTTTTTTCAAATTTTTATGAAAAAATTTAATGAGCTATAAATCGTCCATTTCATATGCAAAAAACTAAAAACACTATACATCGTCTATTTTTAATGCAAAATAATTAAATGGACTATGCATACAAAATATAATGGGCTATACATGGTTAATTTTTTAAATTTTTATAAAAAAACATTAATGGGCTATAGAATGTCCATTTCGTATAGAAAAACTTAAATGGACTATATACGTCGTCTATATTTCGTGCAAAGAATTTAATGAAATATACATCATCCATTTTTTAAGCAAAAAAATTTTTTATGAAAAAAATTTAATGGACTATTATACATCGTCATTTTTTCAAATTTTTATGAAAAAATTTAATGAGCTATAAATCGTCCATTTCATATGCAAAAAACTAAAAACACTATACATTGTCTATTTTTAATGCAAAATAATTAAATGGGATATGCATACAAAATATAATAGGCTATACATGGTTAATTTTTTAAATTTTTATAAAAAAACATTAATGGGCTATAAAATGTCCATTTCGTATAGAAAAACTTAAATGGACTATATACGTCGTCTATATTTCGTGCAAAGAATTTAATGAAATATACATCATGAAAAAATTTAATGAGCTATAAATCGTCCATTTCATATGCAAAAAACTAAAAACACTATACATCGTCTATTTTTAATGCAAAATAATTAAATGGGCTATGCATACAAAATATAATGCGCTATACATGGTTAATTTTTTAAATTTTTATAAAAAAACATTAATGGGCTATAAAATGTCCATTTCGTATAGAAAAACTTAAATGGACTATATACGTCGTCTATATTTCGTGCAAAGAATTTAATGAAATATACATCATCCATTTTTTAAGCAAAAAAATTTTTTATGAAAAAAATTTAATTTTTCAAATTTTTATGAAAAAATTTAATGAGCTATAAATCGTCCATTTCATATGCAAAAAACTAAAAACACTATACATCATCTATTTTTAATGCAAAATAATTAAATGGTCTCTGCATACAAAATATAATGGGCTATACATGGTTAATTTTTTAAATTTTTATAAAAAAATATTAATGGGCTATAAAATGTCCATTTCGTATAAAAAACTTAAATGGACTATATACGTCGTCTATATTTCGTGCAAAGAATTTAATGAAATATACATCATCCATTTTTTAAGCAAAAAAATTTTTTATGAAAAAAATTTAATGGACATCGTCATTTTTTAAAATTTTTATGAAAAAATTTAATGAGCTATAAATCGTCCATTTCATATGCAAAAAACTAAAAACACTATACATCGTCTATTTTTAATGCAAAATAATTAAATGGGCTATGCATACAAAATATAATGGGCTATACATGGTTAATTTTTTAAATTTTTATAAAAAAACATTAATGGGCTATAAAATGTCCATTTCGTATAGAAAAACTTAAATGGACTATATACGTCGTCTATATTTCGTGCAAAGAATTTAATGAAATATACATCATCCATTTTTTAAGCAAAAAACTTTTTATGAAAAAAATTTAATCGTCATTTTTTCAAATTTTTATGAAAAAATTTAATGAGCTATAAATCGTCCATTTCATATGCAAAAAACTAAAAACACTATACATCGTCTATTTTTAATGCAAAATAATTAAATGGGCTATGCATACAAAATATAATGGGCTATACATGGTTAATTTTTTAAATTTTTATAAAAAAACATTAATGGGCTATAAAATGTCCATTTCGTATAGAAAAACTTAAATGGACTATATACGTCGTCTATATTTCGTGCAAAGAATTTAATGAAATATACATCATCCATTTTTTAAGCAAAAAACTTTTTATGAAAAAAATTTAATCGTCATTTTTTCAAATTTTTATGAAAAAATTTAATGAGCTATAAATCGTCCATTTCATATGCAAAAAACTAAAAACACTATACATCGTCTATTTTTAATGCAAAATAATTAAATGGGCTATGCATACAAAATATAATGGGCTATACATGGTTAATTTTTTAAATTTTTATAAAAAAACATTAATGAGCTATAAAATGTCCATTTCGTATAGAAAAACTTAAATGGACTATATACGTCGTCTATATTTCGTGCAAAGAATTTAATGAAATATACATCATCCATTTTTTAAGCAAAAAACTTTTTATGAAAAAAATTTAATCGTCATTTTTTCAAATTTTTATGAAAAAATTTAATGAGCTATAAATCGTCCATTTCATATGCAAAAAACTAAAAACACTATACATCGTCTATTTTTAATGCAAAATAATTAAATGGGCTATGCATACAAAATATAATGGGCTATACATGGTTAATTTTTTAAATTTTTATAAAAAAACATTCATGGGCTATAAAATGTCCATTTCGTATAGAAAAACTTAAATGGACTATATACGTCGTCTATATTTCGTGCAAAGAATTTAATGAAATATACATCATCCATTTTTTAAGCAAAAAACTTTTTATGAAAAAAATTTAATCGTCATTTTTTCAAATTTTTATGAAAAAATTTAATGAGCTATAAATCGTCCATTTCATATGCAAAAAACTAAAAACACTATACATCGTCTATTTTTAATGCAAAATAATTAAATGGGCTATGCATACAAAATATAATGGGCTATACATGGTTAATTTTTTAAATTTTTATAAAAAAACATTAATGGGCTATAAAATGTCCATTTCGTATAGAAAAACTTAAATGGACTATATACGTCGTCTATATTTCGTGCAAAGAATTTAATGAAATATACATCATCCATTTTTTAAGCAAAAAAATTTTTTATGAAAAAAATTTAATGGACTATACATCGTCATTTTTTCAAATTTTTATGAAAAAATTTAATGAGCTATAAATCGTCCATTTCATATGCAAAAAACTAAAAACACTATACATCGTCTATTTTTAATGCAAAATAATTAAATGGGCTATGCATACAAAATATAATGGGCTATACATGGTTAATTTTTTAAATTTTTATAAAAAAACATTAATGGGCTATAAAATGTCCATTTCGTATAGAAAAACTTAAATGGACTATATACGTCGTCTATATTTCGTAATTTTTTCAAATTTTTATGAAAAAATTTAATGAGCTATAAATCGTCCATTTCATATGCAAAAAACTAAAAACACTATACATCGTCTATTTTTAATACAAAATAATTAAATGGGCTATGCATACAAAATATAATGGGCTATACATGGTTAATTTTTTAAATTTTTATAAAAAAACATTAATGGGCTATAAAATGTCCGTTTCGTATACAAAAACTTAAATGGACTATATACGTCGTCAATATATTTGGTGCAAAGAATTTAATGAAATATACATCATCCATTTTTTAAGCAAAAAAATTTTTTATGAAAAAAATTTTATGGACTATATATACATCGTCATTTTTTCAAATTTTTATGAAAAAATTTAATGAGCTATAAATCGTCCATTTCATATGCAAAAAACTAAAAACACTATACATCGTCTATTTTTAATGCAAAATAATTAAATGGGCTATGCATACAAAATATAATGGGCTATACATGGTTAATTTTTTAAATTTTTATAAAAAAACATTAATGGGCTATAAAATGTCCATTTCGTATAGAAAAACTTAAATGGACTATATACGTCGTCTATATTTCGTGCAAAGAATTTAATGAAATATACATCATCCATTTTTTAAGCAAAAAAATTTTTTATGAAAAAAATTTAATCGTCATTTTTTCAAATTTTTATGAAAAAATTTAATGAGCTATAAATCGTCCATTTCATATGCAAAAAACTAAAAACACTATACATCGTCTATTTTTAATGCAAAATAATTAAATGGGCTATGCATACAAAATATAATGGGCTATACATGGTTAATTTTTTAAATTTTTATAAAAAACATTAATGGGCTATAAAATGTCCATTTCGTATAGAAAAACTTAAATGGACTATATACGTCGTCTATATTTCGTGCAAAGAATTTAATGAAATATACATCATCCATTTTTTAAGCAAAAAAATTTTTTATGAAAAAAATTTAATCGTCATTTTTTCAAATTTTTATGAAAAAATTTAATGAGCTATAAATCGTCCATTTCATATGCAAAAAACTAAAAACACTATACATTGTCGATTTTTAATGCAAAATAATTAAATGGGCTATGCATACAAAATATAATGGGCTATACATGGTTAATTTTTTAAATTTTTATAAAAGAACATTAATGGGCTATAAAATGTCCATTTCGTATAGAAAAACTTAAATGGACTATATACGTCGTCTATATTTCGTGCAAAGAATTTAATGAAATATACATCATCCATTTTTTAAGCAAAAAAATTTTTTATGAAAAAAATTTAATCGTCATTTTTTCAAATTTGTATGAAAAAATTTAATGAGCTATAAATCGTCCATTTCATATGCAAAAAACTAAAAACACTATACATCGTCTATTTTTAATGCAAAATAATTAAATGGGCTATGCATACAAAATATAATGGGCTATACATGGTTAATTTTTTAAATTTTTATAAAAAAACATTAATGGGCTATAAAATTTCCATTTCGTATAGAAAAACTTAAATGGACTATATACGTCGTCTATATTTCGTGCAAAAAATTTAATGAAATATACATCATCCATTTTTTAAGCAAAAAAATTTTTTATGAAAAAAATTTAATGGACTATATACATCGTCATTTTTTCAAATTTTTATGAAAAAATTTAATGAGCTATAAATCGTCCATTTCATATGCAAAAAACTAAAAACACTATACATCGTCTATTTTTAATGCAAACTAATTAAATGGGCTATGCATACAAAATATAATGGGCTATACATGGTTAATTTTTTAAATTTTTATAAAAAAACATTAATGGGCTATAAAATGTCCATTTCGTATAGAAAAACTTAAATGGACTATATACGTCGTCTATATTTCGTGCAAAAAATTTAATGAAATATACATCATCCATTTTTTATGCAAAAAAATTTTTTATGAAAAAAATTTAATGAACTATAAATCGTCCATTTCATATGCAAAAAACTAAAAACCCTATACACCCAGCTAAAAAAATTATATATGGTCCATATATTTTTAATATATGAATGTATATAACTATATATGAATATGTATGAATTCATGTATGGAAATATATGGGATTATACATGGCAAAACTATTATATATGAACTAATATATGGACTAATATATGAAATGTATTATAACATATGAGCTCATATATGAAAATTTAATTATGAAGCTCTTCATATCTGGATCCATATATAAATATAAGATTTTATATATGGAGCCATATAAGAATTTATGCATACATGATATCTCACATAACATCGTTTTTGCAATCAAAAAAGCTTGGAATTTTATCACTGCTGAATTGGAAATCCATTGGAAAATACATACGGTATGCAAAGTTTATATGCGTATCCTCAACGTTTAAAAAAGAAAAACTTTTTGTTACAAAAAAACCATTCTTGTATGATTTTATACATTGTGGTCCCATTTAATATATCAAATAATCATGAGGATAATCCAGTCATTAATTTTATAGAAAATAACAAAATTCTCTAAATAAGAAACAAAGTTTATTTTACTGTCTTGAAAACTATTGTTAGACGGATAATTTTTTCTTTTATAATTAATTGCATTAGTTTTTAATCTGATTTCTTAAGCTAAATGTTATGTACGAATATGATTTATGTGTTTTTTAAATAATTGATTCACCTTTTGATGAATGAAATGACTTTTAGTTCGTTTCATTAAATACAACCTCTCTCTCAAGTCTTAAAAAAAATTAATTTTAGTAATTTAATTTATTGCACAGCAGTGCGCTTTTGTGAATCAAGAGTGTATGAATACGAACTTTCCATACTGTGGAGGGAATTTACACATACATGTATGAAAATGGTTGAATATATATAATCATATATGCCCATATACCCTCATTTTTCGGATCCGAACCATATATGGGATATCATATATGCTCCATACACATTTTTTTAGCTGGGCATCGTCTATTTTTAATGCAAAATAATTAAATGGGCTATGCATACAAAATGTAATGGGCTATACATGGTTAATTTTTTAAATTTTTATAAAAAAACATTAATGGGCTATAAAATTTCCATTTCGTATAGAAAAACTTAAATGGACTATATACGTCGTCTATATTTCGTGCAAAGAATTTAATGAAATATACATCATCCATTTTTTAAGCAAAAAAATTTTTTATGAAAAAAATTTAATGGACTATACATCGTCAATTTTTAAAATTTTTATGAAAAAATTTAATGAGCTATAAATCGTCCATTTCATATGCAAAAAACTAAAAACACTATACATCGTCTATTTTTAATGCAAAATAATTAAATGGGCTATGCATACAAAATGTAATGGGCTATACATGGTTAATTTTTTAAATTTTTATAAAAAAACATTAATGGGCTATAAAATGTCCATTTCGTATAGAAAAACTTAAATGGACTATATACGTCGTCTATATTTCGTGCAAAGAATTTAATGAAATATACATCATCCATTTTTTAAGCAAAAAAATTTTTTATGAAAAAAATTTAATGGACTATACATCGTCATTTTTTCAAATTTTTATGAAAAAATTTAATGAGCTATAAATCGTCCATTTCATATGCAAAAAACTAAAAACACTATACATCGTCTATTTTTAATGCAAAATAATTAAATGGGCTATGCATACAAAATATAATGGGCTATACATGGTTAATTTTTTAAATTTTTATAAAAAACATTAATGGGCTATAAAATGTCCATTTCGTATAGAAAAACTTAAATGGACTATATACGTCGTCTATATTTCGTGCAAAGAATTTAATGAAATATACATCATCCATTTTTTAAGCAAAAAATTTTTTTATCCACATTTTTTCAAATTTTTATGAAAAAATTTAATGAGCTATAAATCGTCCATTTCATATGCAAAAAACTAAAAACACTATACATCGTCTATTTTTAATGCAAAATAATTAAATGGGCTATGCATACAAAATATAATGGGCTATACATGGTTAATTTTTTAAATTTTTATAAAAAAACATTAATGAGCTATAAAATGTCCATTTCGTATAGAAAAACTTAAATGGACTATATACGTCGTCTATATTTCGTGCAAAGAATTTAATGAAATATACATCATCCATTTTTTAAGCAAAAAAATTTTTTATGAAAAAAATTTAATCGTTATTTTTTCAAATTTTTATGAAAAAATTTAATGAGCTATAAATTGTCCATTTCATATGCAAAAAACTAAAAACACTATACATCGTCTATTTTTAATGCAAAATAATTAAATGGGCTATGCATACAAAATATAATGGGCTATACATGGTTAATTTTTTAAATTTTTATAAAAAACATTAATGGGCTATAAAATGTCCATTTCGTATAGAAAAACTTAAATGGACTATATACGTCGTCTATATTTCGTGCAAAGAATTTAATGAAATATACATCATCCATTTTTTAAGCAAAAAAATTTTTTATGAAAAAAATTTAATGGACTATACATCGTCATTTTTTCAAATTTTTATGAAAAAATTTAATGAGCTATAAATCGTCCATTTCATATGCAAAAAACTAAAAACACTATACATCGTCTATTTTTAATGCAAAATAATTAAATGGGCTATGCATACAAAATATAATGGGCTATACATGGTTAATTTTTTAAATTTTTATAAAAAAAAATTAATGGGCTATAAAATGTCCATTTCGTATAGAAAAACTTAAATGGACTATATACGTTGTCTATATTTCGTGCAAAGAATTTAATGAAATATACATCATCAATTTTTTAAGCAAAAAAATTTTTTATGAAAAAAATTTAATGTACTATACATCGTCATTTTTTCAAATTTTTATGAAAAAATTTAATGAGCTATAAATCGTCCATTTCATATGCAAAAAACTAAAAACACTATACATCGTCTATTTTTAATGCAAAATAATTAAATGGGCTATGCATACAAAATATAATGGGCTATACATGGTTAATTTTTTAAATTTTTATAAAAAAACATTAATGGGCTATAAAATGTCCATTTCGTATAGAAAAACTTAAATGGACTATATACGTCGTCTATATTTCGTGCAAAAAATTTAATGAAATATACATCATCCATTTTTTAAGCAAAAAAATTTTTTCAAATTTTTATGAAAAAATTTAATGAGCTATAAATCGTCCATTTCATATGCAAAAAACTAAAAACACTATACATCGTCTATTTTTAATGCAAAATAATTAAATGGGCTATGCATACAAAATATAATGGGCTATACATGGTTAATTTTTTAAATTTTTATAAAAAAACATTAATGGGCTATAAAATGTCCGTTTCGTATACAAAAACTTAAATGGACTATATACGTCGTCAATATATTTGGTGCAAAGAATTTAATGAAATATACATCATCCATTTTTTAAGCAAAAAAATTTTTTATGAAAAAAATTTTATGGACTATATATACATCGTCATTTTTTCAAATTTTTATGAAAAAATTTAATGAGCTATAAATCGTCCATTTCATATGCAAAAAACTAAAAACACTATACATCGTCTATTTTTAATGCAAAATAATTAAATGGGCTATGCATACAAAATATAATGGGCTATACATGGTTAATTTTTTAAATTTTTATAAAAAAACATTAATGGGCTATAAAATTTCCATTTCGTATAGAAAAACTTAAATGGACTATATACGTCGTCTATATTTCGTGCAAAGAATTTAATGAAATATACATCATCCATTTTTTAAGCAAAAAAATTTTTTATGAAAAAAATTTAATGGACTATACATCGTCAATTTTTAAAATTTTTATGAAAAAATTTAATGAGCTATAAATCGTCCATTTCATATGCAAAAAACTAAAAACACTATACATCGTCTATTTTTAATGCAAAATAATTAAATGGGCTATGCATACAAAATGTAATGGGCTATACATGGTTAATTTTTTAAATTTTTATAAAAAAACATTAATGGGCTATAAAATGTCCATTTCGTATAGAAAAACTTAAATGGACTATATACGTCGTCTATATTTCGTGCAAAGAATTTAATGAAATATACATCATCCATTTTTTAAGCAAAAAAATTTTTTCAAATTTTTATGAAAAAATTTAATGAGCTATAAATCGTCCATTTCATATGCAAAAAACTAAAAACACTATACATCGTCTATTTTTAATGCAAAATAATTAAATGGGCTATGCATACAAAATGTAATGGGCTATACATGGTTAATTTTTTAAATTTTTATAAAAAAACATTAATGGGCTATAAAATGTCCATTTCGTATAGAAAAACTTAAATGGACTATATACGTCGTCTATATTTCGTGCAAAGAATTTAATGAAATATACATCATCCATTTTTTATGCAAAAAAATTTTTTATGAAAAAAATTTAATGAACTATAAATCGTCCATTTCATATGCAAAAAACTAAAAACACTATACATCGTCTATTTTTAATGCAAAATAATTAAATGGGCTATGCATACAAAATGTAATGGGCTATACATGGTTAATTTTTTAAATTTTTATAAAAAAACATTAATGGGCTATAAAATTTCCATTTCGTATAGAAAAACTTAAATGGACTATATACGTCGTCTATATTTCGTGCAAAGAATTTAATGAAATATACATCATCCATTTTTTAAGCAAAAAAATTTTTTATGAAAAAAATTTAATGGACTATACATCGTCAATTTTTAAAATTTTTATGAAAAAATTTAATGAGCTATAAATCGTCCATTTCATATGCAAAAAACTAAAAACACTATACATCGTCTATTTTTAATGCAAAATAATTAAATGGGCTATGCATACAAAATGTAATGGGCTATACATGGTTAATTTTTTAAATTTTTATAAAAAAACATTAATGGGCTATAAAATGTCCATTTCGTATAGAAAAACTTAAATGGACTATATACGTCGTCTATATTTCGTGCAAAGAATTTAATGAAATATACATCATCCATTTTTTAAGCAAAAAAATTTTTTCAAATTTTTATGAAAAAATTTAATGAGCTATAAATCGTCCATTTCATATGCAAAAAACTAAAAACACTATACATCGTCTATTTTTAATGCAAAATAATTAAATGGGCTATGCATACAAAATATAATGGGCTATACATGGCTAATTTTTTTAATTTTTATAAAAAAACATTAATGGGCTATAAAATGTCCATTTCGTATAGAAAAACTTAAATGGACTATATACGTCGTCTATATTTCGTGCAAAGAATTTAATGAAATATACATCATCCATTTTTTAAGCAAAAAAATTTTTTATGAAAAAAATTTAATGAACTATAAATCGTCCATTTCATATGCAAAAAACTAAAAACACTATACATCGTCTATTTTTAATGCAAAATAATTAAATGGGCTATGCATACAAAATATAATGGGCTATACATGGTTAATTTTTTAAATTTTTATAAAAAAACATTAATGGGCTATAAAATTTTCATTTCGTATAGAAAAACTTAAATGGACTATATACGTCGTCTATAATTCGTGCAAAGAATTTAATGAAATATACATCATCCATTTTTTAAGCAAAAAAATTTTTTATGAAAAAAATTTAATGGACTATAATACATCGTCAATTTTTAAAATTTTTATGAAAAAATTTAATGAGCTATAAATCGTCCATTTCATATGCAAAAAACTAAAAACACTATACATCGTCTATTTTTAATTCAAAATAATTAAATGGACTATGCATACAAAATATAATGGGCTATACATGGTTAATTTTTTAAATTTTTATAAAAAAACATTAATGGGCTATAAAATGTCCATTTCATATACAAAAACTTAAATGGACTATATACGTCGTCTATATTTCGTGCAAAGAATTTAATGAAATATACATCATCCATTTTTTAAGCAAAAAAATTTTTTCAAATTTTTATGAAAAAATTTAATGAGCTATAAATCGTCCATTTCATATGCAAAAAACTAAAAACACTATACATCGTCTATTTTTAATGCAAAATAATTAAATGGGCTATGCATACAAAATATAATGGGCTATACATGGTTAATTTTTTAAATTTTTATAAAAAAACATTAATGGGCTATAAAATGTCCGTTTCGTATACAAAAACTTAAATGGACTATATACGTCGTCAATATATTTGGTGCAAAGAATTTAATGAAATATACATCATCCATTTTTTAAGCAAAAAAATTTTTTATGAAAAAAATTTTATGGACTATACATCGTCAATTTTTAAAATTTTTATGAAAAAATTTAATGAGCTATAAATCGTCCATTTCATATGCAAAAAACTAAAAACACTATACATCGTCTATTTTTAATGCAAAATAATTAAATGGGATATGCATACAAAATATAATGGGCTATACATGGTTAATTTTTTAAATTTTTATAAAAAAACATTAATGGGCTATAAAATGTCCATTTCATATACAAAAACTTAAATGGACTATATACGTCGTCTATATTTCGTGCAAAGAATTTAATGAAATATACATCATCCATTTTTTAAGCAAAAAAATTTTTTCAAATTTTTATGAAAAAATTTAATGAGCTATAAATCGTCCATTTCATATGCAAAAAACTAAAAACACTATACATCGTCTATTTTTAATGCAAAATAATTAAATGGGCTATGCATACAAAATATAATGGGCTATACATGGTTAATTTTTTAAATTTTTATAAAAAAAAATTAATGGGCTATAAAATGTCCATTTCGTATAGAAAAACTTAAATGGACTATATACGTTGTCTATATTTCGTGCAAAGAATTTAATGAAATATACATCATCAATTTTTTAAGCAAAAAAATTTTTTATGAAAAAAATTTAATGGACTATACATCGTCATTTTTTCAAATTTTTATGAAAAAATTTAATGAGCTATAAATCGTCCATTTCATATGCAAAAAACTAAAAACACTATACATCGTCTATTTTTAATGCAAAATAATTAAATGGGCTATGCATACAAAATATAATGGGCTATACATGGTTAATTTTTTAAATTTTTATAAAAAAACATTAATGGGCTATAAAATGTCCGTTTCGTATACAAAAACTTAAATGGACTATATACGTCGTCAATATATTTGGTGCAAAGAATTTAATGAAATATACATCATCCATTTTTTAAGCAAAAAAATTTTTTATGAAAAAAATTTTATGGACTATATATACATCGTCATTTTTTCAAATTTTTATGAAAAAATTTAATGAGCTATAAATCGTCCATTTCATATGCAAAAAACTAAAAACACTATACATCGTCTATTTTTAATGCAAAATAATTAAATGGGCTATGCATACAAAATATAATGGGCTATACATGGTTAATTTTTTAAATTTTTATAAAAAAACATTAATGGGCTATAAAATGTCCATTTCGTATAGAAAAACTTAAATGGACTATATACGTCGTCTATATTTCGTGCAAAGAATTTAATGAAATATACATCATCCATTTTTTATGCAAAAAAATTTTTTATGAAAAAAATTTAATGAACTATAAATCGTCCATTTCATATGCAAAAAACTAAAAACACTATACATCGTCTATTTTTAATGCAAAATAATTAAATGGGCTATGCATACAAAATGTAATGGGCTATACATGGTTAATTTTTTAAATTTTTATAAAAAAACATTAATGGGCTATAAAATGTCCATTTCGTATAGAAAAACTTAAATGGACTATATACGTCGTCTATATTTCGTGCAAAGAATTTAATGAAATATACATCATCCATTTTTTAAGCAAAAAAATTTTTTATGAAAAAAATTTAATGAGCTATAAATCGTCCATTTCATATGCAAAAAACTAAAAACACTATACATCGTCTATTTTTAATGCAAAATAATTAAATGGGCTATGCATACAAAATATAATGGGCTATACATGGTTAATTTTTTAAATTTTTATAAAAAAACATTAATGGGCTATAAAATGTCCATTTCATATACAAAAACTTAAATGGACTATATACGTCGTCTATATTTCGTGCAAAGAATTTAATGAAATATACATCATCCATTTTTTAAGCAAAAAAATTTTTTCAAATTTTTATGAAAAAATTTAATGAGCTATAAATCGTCCATTTCATATGCAAAAAACTAAAAACACTATACATCGTCTATTTTTAATGCAAAATAATTAAATGGGCTATGCATACAAAATATAATGGGCTATACATGGCTAATTTTTTTAATTTTTATAAAAAAACATTAATGGGCTATAAAATGTCCATTTCGTATAGAAAAACTTAAATGGACTATATACGTCGTCTATATTTCGTGCAAAGAATTTAATGAAATATACATCATCCATTTTTTAAGCAAAAAAATTTTTTATGAAAAAAATTTAATGAACTATAAATCGTCCATTTCATATGCAAAAAACTAAAAACACTATACATCGTCTATTTTTAATGCAAAATAATTAAATGGGCTATGCATACAAAATATAATGGGCTATACATGGTTAATTTTTTAAATTTTTATAAAAAAACATTAATGGGCTATAAAATGTCCATTTCATATACAAAAACTTAAATGGACTATATACGTCGTCTATATTTCGTGCAAAAAATTTAATGAAATATACATCATCCATTTTTTAAGCAAAAAAATTTTTTCAAATTTTTATGAAAAAATTTAATGAGCTATAAATCGTCCATTTCATATGCAAAAAACTAAAAACACTATACATCGTCTATTTTTAATGCAAAATAATTAAATGGGCTATGCATACAAAATATAATGGGCTATACATGGTTAATTTTTTAAATTTTTATAAAAAAACATTAATGGGCTATAAAATGTCCGTTTCGTATACAAAAACTTAAATGGACTATATACGTCGTCAATATATTTGGTGCAAAGAATTTAATGAAATATACATCATCCATTTTTTAAGCAAAAAAATTTTTTATGAAAAAAATTTTATGGACTATATATACATCGTCATTTTTTCAAATTTTTATGAAAAAATTTAATGAGCTATAAATCGTCCATTTCATATGCAAAAAACTAAAAACACTATACATCGTCTATTTTTAATGCAAAATAATTAAATGGGCTATGCATACAAAATATAATGGGCTATACATGGTTAATTTTTTAAATTTTTATAAAAAAACATTAATGGGCTATAAAATGTCCATTTCGTATAGAAAAACTTAAATGGACTATATACGTCGTCTATATTTCGTGCAAAGAATTTAATGAAATATACATCATCCATTTTTTATGCAAAAAAATTTTTTATGAAAAAAATTTAATGAACTATAAATCGTCCATTTCATATGCAAAAAACTAAAAACACTATACATCGTCTATTTTTAATGCAAAATAATTAAATGGGCTATGCATACAAAATGTAATGGGCTATACATGGTTAATTTTTTAAATTTTTATAAAAAAACATTAATGGGCTATAAAATTTCCATTTCGTATAGAAAAACTTAAATGGACTATATACGTCGTCTATATTTCGTGCAAAGAATTTAATGAAATATACATCATCCATTTTTTAAGCAAAAAAATTTTTTATGAAAAAAATTTAATGGACTATACATCGTCAATTTTTAAAATTTTTATGAAAAAATTTAATGAGCTATAAATCGTCCATTTCATATGCAAAAAACTAAAAACACTATACATCGTCTATTTTTAATGCAAAATAATTAAATGGGCTATGCATACAAAATGTAATGGGCTATACATGGTTAATTTTTTAAATTTTTATAAAAAAACATTAATGGGCTATAAAATGTCCATTTCGTATAGAAAAACTTAAATGGACTATATACGTCGTCTATATTTCGTGCAAAGAATTTAATGAAATATACATCATCCATTTTTTAAGCAAAAAAATTTTTTATGAAAAAAATTTAATGAACTATAAATCGTCCATTTCATATGCAAAAAACTAAAAACACTATACATCGTCTATTTTTAATGCAAAATAATTAAATGGGCTATGCATACAAAATATAATGGGCTATACATGGTTAATTTTTTAAATTTTTATAAAAAAACATTAATGGGCTATAAAATGTCCATTTCATATACAAAAACTTAAATGGACTATATACGTCGTCTATATTTCGTGCAAAGAATTTAATGAAATATACATCATCCATTTTTTAAGCAAAAAAATTTTTTCAAATTTTTATGAAAAAATTTAATGAGCTATAAATCGTCCATTTCATATGCAAAAAACTAAAAACACTATACATCGTCTATTTTTAATGCAAAAAAATTAAATGGGCTATGCATACAAAATATAATGGGCTATACATGGTTAATTTTTTAAATTTTTATAAAAAAACATTAATGGGCTATAAAATTTTCATTTCGTATAGAAAAACTTAAATGGACTATATACGTCGTCTATAATTCGTGCAAAGAATTTAATGAAATATACATCATCCATTTTTTAAGCAAAAAAATTTTTTATGAAAAAAATTTTATGGACTATACATCGTCAATTTTTAAAATTTTTATGAAAAAATTTAATGAGCTATAAATCGTCCATTTCATATGCAAAAAACTAAAAACACTATACATCGTCTATTTTTAATGCAAAATAATTAAATGGGCTATGCATACAAAATATAATGGGCTATACATGGTTAATTTTTTAAATTTTTATAAAAAAACATTAATGGGCTATAAAATGTCCATTTCATATACAAAAACTTAAATGGACTATATACGTCGTCTATATTTCGTGCAAAGAATTTAATGAAATATACATCATCCATTTTTTAAGCAAAAAAATTTTTTCAAATTTTTATGAAAAAATTTAATGAGCTATAAATCGTCCATTTCATATGCAAAAAACTAAAAACACTATACATCGTCTATTTTTAATGCAAAAAAATTAAATGGGCTATGCATACAAAATATAATGGGCTATACATGGTTAATTTTTTAAATTTTTATAAAAAAACATTAATGGGCTATAAAATTTTCATTTCGTATAGAAAAACTTAAATGGACTATATACGTCGTCTATAATTCGTGCAAAGAATTTAATGAAATATACATCATCCATTTTTTAAGCAAAAAAATTTTTTATGAAAAAAATTTTATGGACTATACATCGTCAATTTTTAAAATTTTTATGAAAAAATTTAATGAGCTATAAATCGTCCATTTCATATGCAAAAAACTAAAAACACTATACATCGTCTATTTTTAATGCAAAATAATTAAATGGGCTATGCATACAAAATATAATGGGCTATACATGGTTAATTTTTTAAATTTTTATAAAAAAACATTAATGGGCTATAAAATGTCCATTTCATATACAAAAACTTAAATGGACTATATACGTCGTCTATATTTCGTGCAAAGAATTTAATGAAATATACATCATCCATTTTTTAAGCAAAAAAATTTTTTCAAATTTTTATGAAAAAATTTAATGAGCTATAAATCGTCCATTTCATATGCAAAAAACTAAAAACACTATACATCGTCTATTTTTAATGCAAAAAAATTAAATGGGCTATGCATACAAAATATAATGGGCTATACATGGTTAATTTTTTAAATTTTTATAAAAAAACATTAATGGGCTATAAAATTTTCATTTCGTATAGAAAAACTTAAATGGACTATATACGTCGTCTATAATTCGTGCAAAGAATTTAATGAAATATACATCATCCATTTTTTAAGCAAAAAAATTTTTTATGAAAAAAATTTTATGGACTATACATCGTCAATTTTTAAAATTTTTATGAAAAAATTTAATGAGCTATAAATCGTCCATTTCATATGCAAAAAACTAAAAACACTATACATCGTCTATTTTTAATGCAAAATAATTAAATGGGCTATGCATACAAAATATAATGGGCTATACATGGTTAATTTTTTAAATTTTTATAAAAAAACATTAATGGGCTATAAAATGTCCATTTCATATACAAAAACTTAAATGGACTATATACGTCGTCTATATTTCGTGCAAAGAATTTAATGAAATATACATCATCCATTTTTTAAGCAAAAAAATTTTTTCAAATTTTTATGAAAAAATTTAATGAGCTATAAATCGTCCATTTCATATGCAAAAAACTAAAAACACTATACATCGTCTATTTTTAATGCAAAAAAATTAAATGGGCTATGCATACAAAATATAATGGGCTATACATGGTTAATTTTTTAAATTTTTATAAAAAAACATTAATGGGCTATAAAATTTTCATTTCGTATAGAAAAACTTAAATGGACTATATACGTCGTCTATAATTCGTGCAAAGAATTTAATGAAATATACATCATCCATTTTTTAAGCAAAAAAATTTTTTATGAAAAAAATTTTATGGACTATACATCGTCAATTTTTAAAATTTTTATGAAAAAATTTAATGAGCTATAAATCGTCCATTTCATATGCAAAAAACTAAAAACACTATACATCGTCTATTTTTAATGCAAAATAATTAAATGGGCTATGCATACAAAATATAATGGGCTATACATGGTTAATTTTTTAAATTTTTATAAAAAAACATTAATGGGCTATAAAATGTCCATTTCATATACAAAAACTTAAATGGACTATATACGTCGTCTATATTTCGTGCAAAGAATTTAATGAAATATACATCATCCATTTTTTAAGCAAAAAAATTTTTTCAAATTTTTATGAAAAAATTTAATGAGCTATAAATCGTCCATTTCATATGCAAAAAACTAAAAACACTATACATCGTCTATTTTTAATGCAAAATAATTAAATGGGCTATGCATACAAAATATAATGGGCTATACATGGTTAATTTTTTAAATTTTTATAAAAAAACATTAATGGGCTATAAAATGTCCGTTTCGTATACAAAAACTTAAATGGACTATATACGTCGTCAATATATTTGGTGCAAAGAATTTAATGAAATATACATCATCCATTTTTTAAGCAAAAAAATTTTTTCAAATTTTTATGAAAAAATTTAATGAGCTATAAATCGTCCATTTCATATGCAAAAAACTAAAAACACTATACATCGTCTATTTTTAATGCAAAATAATTAAATGGGCTATGCATACAAAATATAATGGGCTATACATGGTTAATTTTTTAAATTTTTATAAAAAAACATTAATGGGCTATAAAATGTCCGTTTCGTATACAAAAACTTAAATGGACTATATACGTCGTCAATATATTTGGTGCAAAGAATTTAATGAAATATACATCATCCATTTTTTAAGCAAAAAAATTTTTTCAAATTTTTATGAAAAAATTTAATGAGCTATAAATCGTCCATTTCATATGCAAAAAACTAAAAACACTATACATCGTCTATTTTTAATGCAAAATAATTAAATGGGCTATGCATACAAAATGTAATGGGCTATACATGGTTAATTTTTTAAATTTTTATAAAAAAACATTAATGGGCTATAAAATGTCCGTTTCGTATACAAAAACTTAAATGGACTATATACGTCGTCAATATATTTGGTGCAAAGAATTTAATGAAATATACATCATCCATTTTTTAAGCAAAAAAAATATTTATGAAAAAAATTTAATCGTCATTTTTTCAAATTTTTATGAAAAAATTTAATGAGCTATAAATCGTCCATTTCATATGCAAAAAACTAAAAACACTATACATGGTCTATTTTTAATGCAAAACTCTTTTTCAGGAAATGCCCCATAGTAATTTGAATTAAAAAAAAATATTTTAATAGGATTAATTAAGGTTAAAAAATTAAAAATTTATTTGTAAAATTGTTGTAAAATTTTAAAATGCACAATGCCACTCCTGGCTCTGTCTATAAAATAAATGCCACTAATCTCTTTGAACTGCAGAGTCAACACAAAAAATCTCACGTTCAAAGAAGCAGTTTTAGTTGCAAAATATTTGTAGCAGCCAGCCAATGTACAGGCAGACAGACAGGCGGGAAGTTCACAGTTTGAAAAAAGAATTAAGTGGCAGCTAGAGAGGTAATTTTATTCAGCTATTCTCGCACATATTATAAATGTTTAGCAACATAAATCTTTTTAAACATTTACGTATGTAAATGACAACGATATCGAAGGTATACATACATAATCTATAATTATTTCTTTAATTCACACTGAATTTAAATATAAATTTTAAAACAAACGTATTCCTTGCACATCGCATTATGCTTCAAACGGACACTTTTTCCGGCTAAAAGTATTTTTTCATGTTCACTTTTGATAATAAATAGTCTATACTTCAAACCAAATAAAAATGCATTTTGTTTTTGTTAATATCAATTAAACATTTAATAAGTTTAACTTCTGCTAATTGAAAAACGAGTTATTATCGTGTCTAAACAGGTAAATTATAATGAAACAGAAATAGAATAGCGTTTAGATTAATTTAAACGAAAAATTTTTTGTGATATTCAGAATACTAAGTGCTTCTTATAACCTTTAAAATCGCGGTTTATTTTCATTTACTTAAAGTTTGAAAAAAGTTTTCACCAGTTTTTAGCATAAAACTGCCAGAAGTTGTTGCATTGAAGTACATACATACATACTCGTACTAGGATTTTAATTTAATTTTCGTTTCTTACGATTATCGAGGAAAAGAAACTGTTAAAAACAGTCGTTCCCCTAGAAATGTTCAAACATGTTTGAAAGAATATATGAAACAGCGAGATAAGAAGTTTTTAAGTAATATATGAAAACAATACGATCAAGAGAACATTTCGGAGGAATCTTGCATATAAAACTGCCATCCCCAGAAACGGGAAAAATATTATTCTATATCCACCAGATGAAAAGTCTCTTACACATTTCATTTGTCAGTTTTTTTATGAAGAAATCGACTATTACAATTCATGTACTACTTACCCCTACTTAAAGATGTTGGTGTAATTTTGAACCCTCTTTATTTTATATAGATATTTACGTAATCTACACGAAATTCTCAGAAGAAACTACGTATCTTAAATCAATCCTTCTTCTTTAGAAAAACAATTTTTTTTAAATTACGATTTTTCAAATAGAAAAATGCATTTACTGAAATACATGCTACTAAATTCGAATAATTATTCTTCCTCCCACGTAAGTAATCTCTGCTTTTAATTTTTTTCGCGACCCACCTTAGATACGAGTATATCCATAATATTTGATTCCCCATTTTCATATTTAAAGTCAATGACTTTAATAGGGCAGGCAGGAGCCAAAAATTGTCTTATGGAAATGGATCTTTTCTTGCATTTTTTTAAATAAGGCAAAACTCACCTTCAAAACAGGAATGTATGTATGTAATTTAAATATCCTACGAAAATATTTATCATAAAATTCTACTATAGGTCTTAAAACATACTTAAGTTCAAAATTTAATACCAGAAATATCCAAAAATTTTAATAAAGGTGACTTAAAGGTTAATATACGAGGGCGGATCAATAAAACGGTGACTTTTCAAATCGCCTTCGCAGTTATATGAAATGCAACACTGTTCCCATCAGGTACCACCTTTTAATATACCACTGCAAAATTTTTAGCAAGTGTCGGCATTTACTTTGCGTTTAACAGCTGTTCAAAACATACAACCTCCAGTATTTTTCTAAAACTGGAAAAAAGTGAATTTCAAGTGCTTATTAAACATTATTTTTTGCGAAAAAAAAAACCGTCAATCAAACCAAGAAACTCGATAGATACTATGCGGACTCTGTATCATCGATTGCAATGTTAAAAAAGTGTTTTACTGACTTTCGTTGTGGTCGCACAAGTACAAATAACGCTGAACTTTCTGGACGGCCAATTGAGGCCAGTACACCCGAAAATGGCGAAAAATGCACTATATGGTGTTGGCCGATCGTAAAGTAAAAGTGCGTGAGATGGCTGAATGGTTTCTTTTTTGAATAATTACTTGGATATGATAAAGCTTTCCGCAGGATGGGTTCCACGTTTGCTCACAATCGAATACAAACGCATGTGCAGTTTTCATGGCAAAAATCAAATAATTGGGCTTCACATTGCCCCCTCATCCGCCTTATTCAGCAGATTAAACTTCTAGTGACTACTTCCTATTTCCAAATTTTAAGGAATGGCTCAGTGGAAAGAGTTTTAGCTCCAACGATGAAATTATTGACGAAACAAATGTCTATTTTAAGGACTTCGAAAAATCTTATTCTTAAAAGAGGATACAAAAACTGGAACTAAGTGCATTGAACTAAAAGAAGTTTATGTTGAAAAAAATAAATTTTTGCTTTGCAAAAAAACTGTGTTTCATTGAAAAAGTCAGGGACTTATTGATCCACTCTCGTGGGTAGGGTCATTACTACAACTTGATTTGAATAAATGTTCTGAGGACACCATCAAAACCATAAGTCGTTGGCCAGACTTGAAATTTTTGTTGCAGCAATTCTTGAGTTTATTGGTGAGAGTGGTGAGAAGTTTGGGGAGGGGTACACAGTTTCATGTGCTCGGCAATTCTCTTTTGATTTGAAATTCGTACTTTTTTATATCAAGTTTCTAGTTGTATTTGACGTTTTTTTATTTATTTTATTTATTTAGTTGTGTGAGAAATAACCAAATATAACAAAAAATAAATAGAATTGTTAAATTTTTAGGGAACATTGTGGTGTAATAGAAATTTTTTAATGAATAATTGCAAATTAGAATTTCATAATGTGGACACCTATGCAATTTCAAAACAGAAGTTTAAGAAATTCCAGCAACAAAAATTGCAAGTCTGGACGAGGGCTAAGTATTACACGATTTTCTAAATTGTTTTTATTACACAAGGGTACAACTTTAAATAAGCCGTAAAATGAGTTTCAGATCTATAAGTTTCAAAACGCAAATCCATATATAATACAGATATATTATATCTTTTTTAGTCCCCTCTACAAGAATGAGTTGGCAGAACATTGTTATTTTGAAAAATAAAATCTTTTATCTAATTTTTCCACCTTTTTTAACTTTTTCAGGTCATATGTATGTTTATTGTTTTTTAATATTTAGTATTTTTTTTCTTTTCTGCTTTCAATTACAAATTATTTTTTACAATTTTAAAATAACAATGTGTGTCAAATATTTTTATAATTTTTAAAAAGTTTTGGTACGTACGGAATTTGGAATGGTTTTTAGAAATGATAATACATATTTTTAATACTTTTACATAACATTGTGTGTCTTTATATTATAAAAATTTGAAAAATTTTAATAACATTGGTATAAGTCAAGAATATTTTATCATAGTATTGAATATTTACAAAATATGAACTGAAAAAAGTTTGTAACATACATGTATATTTAAAAATAGGTTTTAACTAATGAAAATACTTTTCAATAATTTTTAATACTTTAAAATATTAAATAGCAAAAATACGTATTTAGATTTTTATATACAAAAATTACATTAATTAATTAAACTTTTTTATTCATTTTTATATTCTTTTATAAAATGTTTATAAAAATAACATAAACAAAAGTAATTATATTATCGTATGTCCCTTTCTTAAACCCAATTTTTGTTCTTATGTAATAAATATTTATAAGTGTGCGCAACATTAGCCGTATCTATTCTGAAATTCATTCTGTGATCTGTTGGAATATCTATAATGTGTAACGTTTCTAACATAAACCTACGTTTATAATTAAGTTCCGTATTCAAAATTTAAATACTATCAAAATCTGGATAATGATCTAAGTCTTAACAATGTGAAGATAAAGCTGTCTTATGTGGATTAATATTTCTATATCTTTGGTCTGTTTTATGTCCTGCTAATCTTGTCTTTAATTTATTTTTCGTTGTGCCTACATACATCATATCGCATCTCTCGTTGTCGTTTCCTTTACATGGTATTCTGTAAATTACATTAGATCTATCTAACTTGTTAATCCTATCCTTTGTGTTAGTAAATAAATTTCCTAAAGTATTATACATCTTGTATGCCATCTTATACTTTGTCTTATCATATATTTCTGACTTTTCTAATCTTTCTGAAATTTTTGGTACATATACTAAAGATTTATAATTGAAAGGAGAAAAAAAAATACTAAATATTAAAAAACAAAAAACAATAAACATATGTATATCCTGAAGCAGTTAACCGAAGGTTAACGAAATATTGATCAAATAAAATACAAATAATACCAGACCTAAAGCTCAAAAAGTAGTTTAATTGAATTTTAAAAAAAACTTACTTTGTTACACAGTGTACTCGTAATTATTGAAGAAATAAAAACAAATGTTTGATCATCAATTTGCTGCAACGCAATTATTCATAGTGTTGCCACCACTTTTATTCCAAAAATAAATAAATTTTTTTAATCGATTTTAAGAATAATAATAATTTAATTTCGCTTGTATTTATTATGTATGTTATTTTAGAACTTCATAGATGTACATATTTTTCTGCCATATTTGACCTTATTAATTTTGGTTGATAAACATACTGGTTTTGTTGTGCATCATCTCCAAGAGAACACTGATATTTTTATCAAACAAATATGACGTGCGATGACGGAAAGTCGTTCCAAATTAATATTAGTTAAACAATATATTTCACGTAATTCCACTCAACCTAATCGTGAAAAACTAGAGCGCAATCATTTTGGGAGACATACCCATCAAAATGTAATGCTTTGTAGTACACTCAGGGAAAAAATAGCTTAAATTAAATAAAAATCGCATTGAATTAATAAGAAACATTAACGAAAGTCTAGTCATGTTGAAATTTTTTATTTCAATATGGAAAAATATTAATTTACAGCATTAATTTATTAATTTTATTTATTTTTAAGCATCTCAACATACATTTTCTATTATATTGAAAATTATTAAACTAATGTGACGCGTTCTTATATTTGAGATGCGGCTTTTCCCTGATTATAGATAATTTTACTCAAACGATTCTCATGAAACAAGTTTTTAAAAGAGACGGGCCTTATCGGGAATAAGAGCCCAACATTTTGTTCACGTGTTGTAACATGTCCCATGAACAAAAAATTAATGAACAAAATTTGTAAATAATACACTGAAACAACAACAACGCAAAAATTGGCAATTACAATTTTAGGGAAATAGAACATATTTCACGTGAACTTTTATCCCGATAAGCGTGACTGATTCAACTTTTTTGACGGAAATCTGCATCACGTTCACGAGAGCAATGCGTGTTATGTTCTTCCACCTTCACGTTCAAAGCTAATTTTTTGTTTTCAAGGTGGTTATTTTTTTTAACGATTTCTCTTAACTTAAGTGATACATACACCATCAAAACGCTTGACAACAAGCGAGCCAAATATTTTATTTAATAAAACATCGTCGTTATCACTTATGTATGTATCAAAAGGATTTTTACTAATACTGGCAAAAGTTTTAAGCCTGTGCATTGTGATTTATGTATTCAATCTTTGACAGTTCCTTGTCCCATATACTTATGTACATAACTACCAACTTCTTATGAAAGCAATAAAACCCTAATTACAATAAAATCGAATCAAATCGATTAGTCATTTACAGTTGTTTCTCTTCTAGATAAAATAAATGAAATTTAATATAAATTCCATAGGATTTTTTTTCAAACAATTTAGTGCCCACAACTAATTGTCACACCAAATTACGCCACAAAAAGCGATTATTTTGCGATTAAATTGAGCGGCATTAAGGTCCGACACATTCACCTACCAACAGCACCTCTTTAACATTAGAGAAGACCTTCATAAGTGAAAATACATACGAATTTGTCGGTAGACAAGTGTCATGTTGCTCATAATCATATTATGCTTAATTCATACAATGAATGCAAGTTAATTTACACGCTAGTTAAGTTGGCTCTTCCGCATTTTCTTTTTTCTGGCACACATATAATAACATATGTACATACATATGTACACATGTACATATGTATGGTTGTATAAATAAATTTTGAACTTGCTTGTTGTATGTGTATTTTTTATTATCTGTTTTAATTCTAAAAAAGAAGACATCAAACCAGCACATTATACCAAAACAAGAAATAGACCAAAAATAAAAAATAACAGTAAGAATTAAATTGGAATATGGGTCAACATAAAAATTATCAAAAAAGATAGATATGTACATATTTATGTATGTATATGTGTAAACAAGATATTCCGTTTCACATACATGCTCACACACACGCCACTGTGCAATGTGTTTTGCAATAACCCAGCAAACACGTACTAAATAGTTTTCGAACGATTGTGCAAAGCCCCAACTAAATTTGGCCAACACGTTAAATTGATACTCGTATGGCAACAGCAATCGTACAAACCCATAGATACGAGTATTAAACAAATTTTTGGCATTTTTATTTACAGGAAAATCAAGAAATTTTACTTTATATGCGATGCAAGGCTACTGTTAATAAAATAAAGTAAAAATAATTATGAAACTGCAAACAAAAAAAATAAAATAAAAATAAATTAATTTCCTTTAGCATCAGATTTTTTGCAACTTGAATGTTTTGTAAACAGCTGGTAACATTATTTTTTTTCCAAGAAGGAAATGAAAATACAAAAAAATTTCTCCAATTACATTGACTTTGTTCACGCAAGAGAGTACAATTTTAGATTGGCTGACTTTTAAAATGTATCAATACAAGGTTTATGTACTTTCCGGATGCGGTATTTATATCAAGTACAGATACAAAGTGGCGAAACATTGTATCCATTAGTAAACATCATCATTAGGGATAGGATTTTCATGCATTTAAAATCACGTTTTATGTACATAAAATATGCAGTAAAAATACAAAAATATGTATTTAAAACTAATAAAATATGCATTTATCAAACAAACATTAGCAACTTAAAAAAATCAGCTTCATTGCTTTCTTAGCATACACTTTGACATTAAAAACTTAAAAAACATAAAAGCTCAGCTTCAATGCTTTTTTAACAAATATTTTGTCAAATCATATGGAATACAAAATACGAGTAAGTTCAGTCGAACTTTTATTTCCGTACATTAATGAATAAATGTTTCTTTTTAAATTGTCAAAGGTAAATCTTTGACGATTTTTTCTGAAAAAAATTTTATATAATAAATATTAAGTTATTGGTGCGCATTTAAATGCTGCTGTTTTGTTTGTGGAAGATTCAATTTCTAAGATTTCGTTGTTAGAACTATATTGACACAATTTGTTGCATATATTTTTATTTATTTTTTACCGCATCTTCAATTAACTCAACTTGAGGTGTAAACGAAAGTCTCTAATTGGGATATAGTGTGAACAAGAAAGCAATACTATGTGTGCACAAATATCAATTTAGGCAGATGGCTGTCGGATACTATATTTGCATAAAATAACGTGTGCTTCAAGTTTACGTTAAAACGAGTTTTTGTATGAACACGTTATTGAACTTGGAGTCCTATGGTGTTTTTGAATATCGATTCATATCACAACAAAAAGGATCGTAAATTTTTCTCGTTTTCTTCTTTTCTGTTCTTACACAGTCGTAAAAACTTTACTTAACAACTAGCAAAAAAAAATAAACTTTTATTTATAGCATAGGAAAACTAAAAAATTTATTAAAAATATACATTTTTGATGAAATATGCAAAAAATATGTATTAATTATAAAATATGCAAAAATATGCACTAACAAATCGATGCCATTTCGTCGCAAATTTGTTGATTCGCAAATATATTTTATTTACGTTGATCTACGACCAACGACAGAAAACATGTATTTACATGTATTTAATCATCATCATCAATAATTTTTTAGGGTTCCGTACACCAAACGTGAAGAAAGGGCACCCCATTGTTGTTGCTACTCTGTCCGTCTGTCCGTCACAGGCTGTTTACTCCAGAATCTTAAGAACTGCGGATCTGAAGTTTTGACAGAACATGTAAAACTTTGGCCGATACAATATCAAATACATGGCAGCTAAAAATTAATGGGTGTGACAAAACGAGCAACGAAGAATTTCACAATTATATATAGACACTTGAAATTATCAAAGTTAGTATATTTTTATACAGACAACATAAATTTTTTTTAACACAAAAATTTAAAAAATCAAAATTAAAAGGTATTCATCAGTTGATGTCATTTGAACTACTTTTTGATTTGCTGTATCTTGGAAACCGTAAGAGGCAAACTCTTGAAATTTTCAAACAAGCTAAAACTAAAAATCCCAAAATTACTAATCGCCTAACCGAAAAAAATCGCCGAAACGAAAACAGCGTCAAACTAAAAAAAATTTCTCTAAAACTAAAATAAATCCCAAAACCAAAAAAAAAAAAAAAAACAAACAAAAAAATCCCGAATGCGTAAAAATCTCCAAAAATAAGAACAACCACAATAATTAGAAAAATCGCCAAAAAAAAACCCAAAAAGAAGTTTACCGGGTACTTAATTGTTTTAGAAATATCTACATCAGGAAAAATATTTCATTACATAGGCAGAAAATGTGGAATTAATGATAACTTACAACTAATTATTTCATTCTTCAATATTGTTTTGCTTCTTTTGATCCGTTTCAAAAGAAGCAAAACAATATTGAAGAATATAACTACAAGGATCCAGCAACACAAAATTTGATTTATTTTATAAATCATTATACAATTAATTATTTCATATTATATAATATAAAGAATATTCCGAAATTCTAGTAAAGATATATGTTAGTACATTTTAAAAGAGTTAGTTTATTTATGTAAACTAGATATACCAACGGACGACATAATCGTCCGTATTCTAGAATCTAAATGTAAATAAGTTTATTAAGATTCAAAGAAAATGTATCTAAACCTCATAAAAATGCATTAAAACACAGCCACCCACATACTTACATACACATGCATAATTAAATAATAAGTGAAATAGAAACACAAACGAAATCCCTTTAACTAAGCTAATTCATTTATTGAACTCTCTTCCTTTAATTATTATGGCTTTCATACAATAACAAATGTAAGAAAAAAATGTTTAGATTAAGAGAAATACTACAAACTAGTGATGAGCGATAACGCGATTTTTTAATAATGTTGCTCCTTGTGAATGTGATTTTTATTTAAATCGCTGTTTTTTTTAAACTGGGACTGTGATCACAGTTTAGCAGTATTTTGTTTGTAGCAGTTCTGTTATTTTGAGGAAATCTAATAAGAAGAGCAGCAGTGAAATTAAACTGTGACTGTGATCACGGATTAACTCATTTCAGATCTTCTGCTTTAAAAGTATTTATTAGTATTGGTGTCTTGATAAACAATAATCAGCGTTACCGTTGGTGCTACTAAAGTAGCAATTTGCCACTTTTTCGACTGCTTGGATACTATTGTGTTACCTTAACAAAATGCACCCAAATTTGATACTTTTTCTAATTTTAGCCTCTCTTTGATACTTTTTACTGAATGAAGATGTACTTTTTCCTACTATCTATCGGTTTTATTAATATATATTATTCTGTTTTAATATATTGGCTTGTAACCAAGCTTATAAGACATTGTTTTTCTTGTGATGCGTGTTTAGTTTATGCATATCTTTTGAATAATTGATATGCCCAGGCTTGATTATATTCGTATATATCTGTCTGTATGAGTATGTAACTAGTGCGAAAAGGGTTAAAGTCGTTGTAAAATTACTAGTTCTGATGAGTTCTAGTAAATGAAGTAGTTCCAAGGCACCACATTGCAAAATAGATATTGACTGTCTAACAGAGCCCTTGCACTGTACGAAAATTAGTATTATGCAATTATTAAAGTTTTAGGTTCACTTAAAAATAATTATAATCAAATAATTATATTTAACCTTTTTTATTTTTGAATTTTTATAAATAATTGCGAATTTTAACCAGCAATTCTCACTGGGTAACAAAGGAATTTTTATTGAATTTTTCTTTGCTAAAAGATCTGGTAATAAACTAGTCCTAAACTAGTACCAATGGCACTAGAAATTTTCTAAACGCACTCAATGCTAATTTAAGCATTAAGATGTTATAGGAAAGTTTACAGTTGGGAACTAACGGTGGTAGTTTTTGTACTAGTAAAATACCAGTTGGACGCTAGTTCGATCTCCTGCAGGGTATAGTTACATATATATTTGCATATGTGTGTATGTATATATATACAATGTACATAAGTAAGTATATTAAACAAATTTGGTTGAACTATAGTAAATTTTAATGAGGAAAAATTTCTTAATCGGGAAAATAGAAAATTAGTAGTGATACTTACAAATGTATTTAACAAAGATAAATCAATAATTGTATACACTATCCTTTCTCATATTCCATTTCATTAAAAATACAATTTAAATAGCTGATATTAATGACATTCTCTGGCCAATTAAATAAACATGTGTGCTTCATCAGCTTCATTGATGCACAGAAAAATGCACATTTCCCCCAGCTAAAAAGTATACTTTAATTTTTCTTATCTTCTTTAGAAAATCACATTAATTACTAAAAATATTTCATTTCACAATAATAGTAGTCTTTATATACTTCAAAAAATGGTGCAACGCTAAAAGACTGATTGTATTTAAGTATTTATTTAGACCCAGTATTTATTAAATTGTTTTCGTTTTTTGTAATATATTAAGTGGACTTGATATTTTTGTAAGAGAGTTCTCAAATTGCTTGGATAAAAATTTCTATCCAAAGTTATATACATTTGCCTTATATACATATCTTTAGTTTGTTCCCGCTGAGCGGTTCCTTTTCTAAATTGCCATCATTAGAAAATAAATTATCTAACGGACTGAAAGTTTAAACTTGTCGTACCGTGTTATCTTCTTTAAGTTTGTAGTAAAGTGATTTGGAAGACTGGATTCCAAATGATGAACCTATTCAAAAGTACAGATATACGGTTTCAAAAAATAGGAATTTAATAACTATTAAAAATCTTCAAATCAACCTTCTTCCGTTAATTAAAAAATGCAATGTAAAAAAAATTCACAGAAATGTCTTGTGTATGTTTCTTGAGAATTCAATATTCAGATATTTATAAAAAAATTAAATAAAATAAATAAATAAAATACATTTTCTCTAAGGTAAGTAAGCTGAGTTAGTTTTTTTTTTGTAAATAAGTGCCAATGCTAAGAAAGCATTAAAAATACATAAATATATATCCTTAGAATATTCAAGTAATTTATTATTATAAGCACAGATTATGTGAATTATTTTTATATTTTGTGGCTTTATTTTATCATAAAAATTGTATTTTTTAGTCTTTAGATATGCAAAACCTGATTTGTATTCTTGACGTTTTTAAAAATAAGCAGATTTGTTTTAATTTTTCTTGTTTTTGTTAAAGTTGCCCCTTTTGTTTTTTAAAATCCACTTTTTGGTGCCACCTTTTTTTAAAAAATCCCCTTTTTGTGCCACTTTTTGAAATTTTACAACGGTACACTGACTGACTGACGGTACAGCGACAAGAACAAACAATTAGTAAATCAACCCCGTTCAAATATTGTGATTCTCGTATAAGAGGCAGAGAGACAAAAATTTTAAATATGAACATGTGAGATGCACATAGTTGCCAGAAAAGACGATTTGACACGATTTGACGATTTTTTTATCGACAAAAGCTGAAGGTATAAAAAAATTCATGTGGTAGCCTTATCTAATGTTAAGTAAGCATATAAGAACAATCACAGTTTGTATAAAGGAACTATATTTCCAAAACCTGTTACTTGATAAATTCAGTAACAGTTGTGATTAGTGTTTTTTCCTTCGCTGTGAAAAAGAACAGGTTTCAAAATATCGCTCAACTCTACTACAAGCACACACACAATCTAATGTTTAGTTTCTTGCTTACTTGTAACCCAGTAAAAAATATGTGGATTAATCCATAATCGAGCAATATAGGGGTAATGACTTCTTCATCCATTTGGAGTAATAAGCGAGATATCAAAACTTTGTTTTTGTTTTGTTGTTTATGCCTCGCTTAATACGCCAAATGGATCAATGAGATGTGTGTCAGTTCGTTTTTGGTTTATTTGGTATATATATTTAGTTTCTAAGCGTCATTTAAGACGAGTAGTTGAAAAAGAAATTGAAAAATTCTCAAATATGCTCTTTTAGGAGATAAAAACGATTACTCCCTTTGTCGTAATTTTCAAGATCAAAGGGAGTACTCCATAAAGAGGAGTACTCGTGTCTGCGGACATGCTATATTAAAAATCCAATGAGGTCCGGAGTTTTATGGAGTAATCCATTACTCGCAAAGGAGCGGTCCAAGATTACTCTTCGGATGATCCTATTTTTTACTGGGAAGCTAATAAATGCGTACATGTAGTAGTATCAACTTTAAACGCTTATAGCTCCCAAAATGCTAAACCGATTTCATTAAAATTTAGATTCTGCACATCTGCATCTGTATAAAAAACCTTTAAAACCATATAAATCTTTTTAAAATCGGTGCAGTAGTACCAGCGTAAAAGGGATTACAAAAAACATGTTTGCCTATTAATTATATAGAATAGATAAGAAATATTTGAAGGTAGCACCACGGATATATGAATATGTATTTATACTTGAATATCAGCTGCTGTCCTTGTGAAAATGTTTAAGTAGCTGGCTACAAGACGACATTGCAGTTAACGGCAATTGAAGTTGTGTGTTCGTGTAGGCAACTGCATTAGGAACTGACAACATTTCGTTCTCCATTTAAGAACGAGTTCTTTCTTTCTTAATCTGACAATGTTAGTTTTGGTTTTGAAAAAAAGAGATGCCAAAATAGAAGAAAGGTTGATAAATGTAGAACGCCTTTTCGATTGGCTACAAATTCCGGTTAACACAACAAATCTGTTTTCTCTGTGCACTTAACATACAGTTCATGTAAAAATTTCTCAGGCATATGAATCCACTATATATCATAATTTTAAACTAATCAGTAAACTATTCATTTGGTTTATCCATCAATTGTGTCATAACTCAAAAAACGCGCTTTTTTGAGTTAATAATGCAAAATAATTCGGCGTTTCGTATTTAATATTGTATCACAATTTTATATAAACACTATTATCTTTTACTACCACCTCGCGAGAGTTGTGTTCGTATGTTATACTCGTATGTAAATTGAAAACTTTAAACGCGTTTTCTGTAAAACTAGTTTTTGTTTTTTGAATTGTGACACTATTGAATTAAATCAGTGATATGAGCATATTTTTTTTATATTTTCCTCGTTTCCATCATTAACAATTGCTACTCGTATAATAAAAATATAAGCAAACTAATTAAAAGTATTTTCTGAGCAAATTATGTCACGTTCAATTTTTCTGTGAATTCTTTTTATACTTTGATTAACATACAATACTATTATTAAGGTCACTGACACTGAGAATTTTATCCATGGAGAAAAGCGTGAGGAAAATGCGATATCATACTATTGCATTAGTTACAATTGAAACTGCTGACGACAAACTACAGACATGGTAATAAAAATATTTTGATATAAATTCCATTGCGGAATTTTGAAATTTCTTACGATAACGTGTGCTCCCTAATTCGAACCCTGATCTGATTACACAACAAAAAGTAATGGGCCTTATTACGAGTGTCGTATTACGACTTCGGCTACGACTAATGACTAAAGAACATTGCAACATTTTTTCTTTCGTCCTAGTCAAATTACGACACTCGTAATAAGACCCAATATACACTGCAAGAAAAACTCTTCGTAATGGAAATCAAACCGTTACGTTGAACCCCTTTCGTTAATACAACGACAAATTTCATTAATAAAATGAAACATTACATTATATTGATGCAAATTTCATTAATGGAATGAGTACTTTCTAGTGCTTAATATTTTACATTTCGTAGTATCATTAATTTTACGAAATAATTTTCATTAACTAAATGTTTCTATGTAAAATTCATATAAAAAAATATATATTTTAAATTGATTAAGTGACATAAAAGAAAATCAAAGTATCAAACCACAATTGTAATTAATATATAATTGTGGAAGTTATAGTTTTGTTGCAACTTTAATGAAATATTTGCGTAACTACTATGAAGAAAATTTCCTGCTGCTGGCTAGTAGGCAGTGTGCTATCCTTGAAATCACAGTTCAAATTCTGAAGACAATTCACAGTATGTTTTTTTCTATACTCTATTATATTTAAATATATTTATTTATAAGTTATAACTTTTCAAATAAATTAAATAATGTTGAATTAATAAGTTGAATTAAGTAATGTTAAATTAAAATTTCATTAATGATGGCAATACCAATATTATATATATGTATGTATTTAGTGTGTATCTAAATAATATTTAAGGTTGTTGTGGCTGCAGCGGTAAGCGCGTTAACTACACCCAGGAAATAGATTGGTTGAAAAATGGTTAGGCCAAAGAAATATCATTTGCATAAACTATATTTCAATTCACGCTATCAGTTTTCTATTAATCCAAAAAAAAATCAATGTTCCTTGCCATAAGGGCATAATTGTAACATATATATGATTCTGACAATTCTTAAATTTATTGCATCAACCGAGCGTATGCTTTAGTCATGACTAATTAACTTATTGGTTAACACAACCGAATAAAATATTATGAATTGGATTTTACGACCAACTTTTGGTATTGGCAGCAAACAAATTTTAGTTCTATATTAAGGTAAAAATAAACACTTTCTATCAGTTGCTGCAACTGACTACGAGGTTGAGTTTACTATCATAGTTTATAGCAGAAAATTTAAAATTAACTTTTGTGATTTTCAAAGGTATTATGATTTATTAATTCTCAAATGGTGCATAAGATAACATGTTTCTTGCTGTTTAAAATATGTGGTTTAAGAAATGCATATAAACATGTTTCACCACCAGAAAATAAATTTCAATTAAAATAAACTTATGACAATATGTCAAATAATAAATTTCTTAAATTGTGTATTTTTATTTGCGTATATTGTTTATTTTGATTTCAGTAAGGAAGGCCAATTCTTCTTTCACAGAAACCAATTATGATATTGTTTTAGTTGTACTAACCATATTTTCGGTAGCACGAATAACTTTTATTTCAAATTCAATACTGTTAACCAATTTTTTCTGTTGCTGCAACTATTTGGTTAAGGGTTGTACCACAAGAAAATTGCAGTCGTTATACCAAAATTTTATGTAGTTGGTGCAACCGCCAAAAATTTAATTGGCAACAAATGCGGTTGTCTCAACGAATCTGTTTTCTCTGTGTACCACGCGATGAGTACCAAGTTCAAATATGGGTCCAATAAGACAATTATATCATACAAAAATTTTTATGATGCCTGTGCCAATATATACACGTAAATTAAATAAAATAATTAATAAAATACAATGACTACATTCATTAAATGAATGAATCAGAGTTATAACAACAATGAATTATGTTAACACAATGATACGATATTATTGAAAAATAATATGTTCGTGTCAGTAATGAACTACTGTAATGATATACATACATAAAAATTCTTGTTGATTCAATGAAATAGTTCGTTAAAAAAATTGAAAAATTGAAATTGTATTAACTATAAACAGTTTCATTGCAATCATTATATTTTTCATTTAAAATATGAAAATGTACGTTGCTTAAGCCCCCCGTAGACGACATATTTTTTACATCTGGCTTGTCAAATTTCCCACTATTAAACATGTACATGTCATGTGCTACCTTTAAAACTTTGCTTCTCTAAAAGTCAGACGCAAAGTCTTCTAAGAAAAATTTCAATTAGAGCGTGTTCTTTTATCTTCTTACAAAATTTCTGACATCAGCTGCTTTTGTTATACAAAATATAAAAAATAAATAAAAGGAGACAATTTTTTTAAATAATTCACAAAACGACTTATACGACATCCTACAGAAATTTTTAAAAGCTTTTAGATCTTCCAAGCGTAGCTCGTGCAGAACCATTGAAGCAAAACCTTTAGCAAAGTCCTTCGAAGCAACCATTTTTGGCTCCATACAGCTAGTTTTACTTTTTTTTTGTTTTATGTTTTTTGATTTTGCTTTAATTGCAGTTATTATTGAAATAATGCTGCACATTTCAATTGTATTATTTTGTGAATTCATTTTACAACCAATTTTTACAAAATATTCAATAAAATTTGAGCACAGATCAGCTGTTGGATACAAACAAAGTCATGCACGTTTGTGACCGAACGTTATAAACTTTTTGTAAGAAAAATCGCTTAAAGTAAAAAAAGCACCAAAACTGTAAAAACTCCAAATAAAAACAAAACGCAAAAAAACCTAAAAAATCTTCAAAACGAAAAAAAGCGCCAAAATAAAAAAGCGCAAAAAACATTAAAAATCGCTTAAACGAGAAAAAAGCACCAAAACTAAAAAAGCACCAAATTAAAAAATGCCAAAAACCTAAAAAACTCGTTAAAACGAAAAAAGGCTTAACAAAAAAAGAACCATATTAAAAAGAGCCAAAACCCGAAAAAATCACAAAAAACGGACAAAAACACCAAATTGGAAAACTGAAAACTTTTATTTTTTAAGATACGAGGTTGGGAAAGTAACGCATCTACATACATTCAACTTATTGCTATAATCAAAAAAAAAAACTATACTACATAAACGTACTTTGGTAGAGGGTATATAAGATTCTGCACAGCCGAATATAGCACTCTTACTTGTTTTATTTTAATATTTTATTTTTATTCCACCCATGTCAAAAATACTATGAATCAAAAAAAAAATTAAGCTGAGTAGTTTCTTTTTCTCCCATATAAAATATCAAAACAATGTGGCATACTATAAAAAACAGCTCGATTTATTTTATACATGAAAACAAAAGTTACAATACTAACATACAATAATTGTTAAGCATTTCATAGTATTTTGACTTAAGCGCTTTTGACAACACTTTTTTGATAAAGCAGTAAATTAAATTAAAATAAACATATATTCAATTAAAATATTAATATAATAATATTTTTATCAGCACCCTAGTCTATCTACTTGGGTAGAGATTCTTATTAACATCAGCTATTTAACTTAAATTTACAATGAAACGGAATATGAAAAACGATTGTTGTGTATACAATTGATTTACCTTTGGTAAACACATTTATAAGTATCACTATTAATTTTCTGTTTTTTCCATTTTTTAATTTTTCTATTTAGGTTAGCACGAAATTATATTATAACCTAAATAGAAAAATGAAAAAATGGAAAAAACAGAAAATTAAGAGTGATACTTATAAATGTGTTTACCAAAGGTAAATCAATTGTATACACAACAATCGTTTCTCATATTCCGTTTCATTGTAAATTTAAGTTAAATAGCTGATCTTAATAAGAATCTCTACCCAAGTAGATATACCAGGGTGCTGATGAAGTGCGTGGCTGCACAGAAAAGTATCGGTATTTCCCCCAGCTTAAAGTCTAAGTTTAATTTTTCTTCTCTTCTTTAGAAACTCACATTAATTAATAAAAATATTTCATTCAATAAGAATTGAAATTACTGAACTTGAGCCTGACTATGAATTATTTCTGATTAAAATTGCATAGAATGTAATATGTTTTCGTGGAAAAGAAAATAAGATTAAGCAAATTATTATATTGATTCGATAGTGATACTTTGAGATTCATATTTATGGTATAATGAATTATAAGAATTAGTGGACCCCAACAACTCAAAATCGTTAAACAGTTAATTAAGAAAACGGTGGCATTGCATTATAATTTTTCAACCAAATTATTTATCTAAGATTTGAGAAGAACGGCCTTGATGAACAAGTTTTATAATCCTTATCATGGGTAGTACCAGTTTTTAAGAACTGACATTAACACATTTTTTTTACCAGATTTCTTGCACTTAAAAACTGCAAACAGCTGTTTCGATAATGGCTTGTTGTAAAACAAATTCGCCTTGATAGACATACATAAACAATTTAATTTACTATTTAAACGTTAAATTAATAAACCAGCTTTTTCAATAATTTAATTAAACATTTTTTTTTTATTAAAAATTAAGTCGTTAACATGTGCATACGAGTACATATTTATGTACTTTAAAGTCAAAATGAAAAAATTTAAGTTAAAATTTTATTTTATATATGGCTCAGGGTCACTGTCAAAAAAGTTTATGTACATTTACGAAAAATAAAATGGAATAAAATTTCATAAAAAATTTTTTTAATAACCTTACAACACCGCAAACCATAAAAAGTCTTCAAAATGTTAAAATTTAATTAATTTTTGAAGATTTATAGATATATTTTTTTATTTTTTGTGTTGCTTAAAAGTTGTTTAAATGTATTAGTTTAAATGTATTTTGCTGCAATTATAAGTCTCTGTTTATTTTGAAGCCGATGGTTTTATTTCGCTCTGTGATGGAGACGTTGTTTTGTATTGACCCACTTTACACCTGCACATTTCAAAAAACTAAACAAAAAAAAAAAAACTAACATGCTTTCATTCATTACTAATTTTTTGCGCTCTCGCTACCTCTTTTTATTTTCTCTCTTGTGGCTTTTAAGCGTTCATTCATATTTAGGAATAATGTTTCGTTTTCGAAATAAAAACTATGATGTTTGAAGTCAAATTTAATACCTACCATTAATTTTTTTTTATTATAATGCCGAAAAAACACGTACATACATACATACATATCTGTGGATGTACTTTTATATAGACTTGTATATATGCACGTACTTGTGCATGTTTATAACTGAAATCAAGTTAACGATCTGATTTTGTTAATCATAGTTTTTTCATCTCAAAGATAGACTGACAGAAAAATTTCTGCAGAGCAATGCAACGTAACTAGATATATGTAGCTGTAAAATTATATTACAGTATACCCCGTTTAATTACGCATCGGTTAAATACCTTTAACGCTTATTCATTATTTATTATTATTGAATACCCGTTTTTTTTGCACTCGAAAGTCTACGCACAGAAAAAATTATTGTTGAATTTTTTTCAATTAAATGATTGCTCAGAAAAAATAATATTTTTTATTAAAATTTTAATTGAATATTTGTTTATTTTAATTTAATTTACTGCTCTATCAAAAAAGTGTTATCAACAGGAGTCGTATTCTGTATTGCGATGCGAAAGTCCATACGACTCGAAAACATGCAAATTCGAACACTTCCTATTCTGTGTTACGATGTTCGCAAAGTACTTTTTTTATTCGCATTTAAAATGCGAAAAGGTGGAAAGTCGGTATTCTGTATTGCGAAAACAAATGTCAAATACATACGAAAATCGCAAAATATATTCGACGGCAAAACAGCATTCGCAAAAATAAAAAACAAAAATGTAAGTGAAAAATAATAATTTTGTTTATTTAATCTTACATAATTGTTAAAATTATTCAGGGAAACAAACAACAAGACCACCAAATTAGAACCAATTAGCACCAATTTGAAATAATGGTGGATGGAATTTATGATGAAACACAATCAACTGGCAAAAGGTCATTTAAAAACAAATTACCTTTTTGAATTCAAGCTTAGAATATCCAATTTTCTTCTAAGCAATCTTCTTTGCTCCCTTTAATTTTTGGTAAATTACACAAATATTATATGAATTAATGTTATTTTGTAAGCACAATTACAAATTTCTTTTTCTTTTGTAAATTTAACTTTGACGTTTATTTTAGACCAGCGTTGTTATTTCTGGCCAGCATTGCTATTTTTGACCGTCGTTGCCACGATTTAAAATAAAACTCGAATGCGATTACGAAAGCCTTATAGAATACCAATTTTCCTTAGGATCGCATTTCACTTGCGCAGCGCATTAATTATCGCATCGCAATTCAGAATAAGCCTAAAGAGCTTAAGTCAAAATACTATGAAATGGTTAAAAATTATTGTATGTTAGTATTGTAACTTTTGTTTTCATGTATAAAATAAATCGAGCTGTTTTTTATAGTATGCCACATTGTTTTGATATTTTATATAGGAGAAAAAAAAACTACTCAGCTTAATTTTTTTTTTTGATTCATAGTATTTTTGATATGCGTGGAATAAAAATAAAATATTAAAATAAAACAAGTAAGAGTGCTATATTCGGCTGTGCCGAATCTTATATACCCTTTACCAAAGTACGTTTATGTAGTATAGTATTTTTTTCTGATTAGAGCAATAAGTTGAATGTATGTAGATGCGTTACTTTCCCAACCTCGTATCTTAAAAAATAAAAGTTGTCAGTTTTCCAATTTGGTGTTCTTGTCCGTTTTTTGTGATTTTTTCGGGTTTTGGCTCTTTTTAATTTGGTTCCTTTTTTGTTAATGCTTTTTTTTCGTTTTAACAACTTTTTTAGGTTTTTGGCGTTTTTTTAATTTTGTGTTTTTTTTAGTTTTGGTGCTTTTTTCTCGTTTATGCGATTTTTTATGTTTTTTGCGCTGTTTTATTTTGGCGCTTTTTTCGTGTTGAAGATTTTTTTTATGTTTTTTGCGTTTTGTTTTTATTTGGAGTTTTTTCAGTTTTGGTGCTATTTTTTCTTTTAGCGATTTCTTAAGGTTTTTGGCGTTTTTTTATTTTGGCGATTTTTTTCATTTTGGTTTTTTTTTATTTTAGCGATTTTTTTAATTTTTGCAATTCATTTTAGTTATAGATTTTTTTTTTTTAATTTGGTGATTTTTTTCGGTTTTGTGATTTTTTTCAGGTTTTTGCTTTTTTAATTTGGTGCTTTTTGTTTTGGTGCTTTTTTCGTTTAAGCAATTTTTTTTAGGTTTTTGGATTTTTTTTAATTTTGTGCTTTTTTTTCTCGTTTAAGCGATTTTTTATGTTTATTGCGCTTTTTTATTTTGGCGATTTTTTTTCGTTTTAAAGATTGTTTGCGTTTTTTTTTTAATTTGGTGCTTTTTTCAGTTTTGGTGCTTTTTTACGTTTTAGCGATTTTTTCCGTTTTAGCGATTTTTTGAGGTTTTTAGCATTTTTTTATAGTATCGATTTTTTCATTTAAGAGATTTTTTTCATTTAAGCGATTTTTTTAATTTATTTTGGTGGAAGATTTTTTTTAATTTGGTGCTTTTTTCGTTTTGGCGTTTTTTTTTGGTTTGGCGATTTTATAGTTTTCGGATTTCTTAGTTTTGTCGTTTTTGAAAACTTCGAGACTTTGCCTCTTACGGTTTCCAAGATACAGCAAGTTGTCAAAATTACATAGTTAAAATTTCATAAACTGATATAACACCCTTTAATTTTAATTTTTATAAATATTAGTATTAATTGTTGTAGTTTGTATAAAAATACACAAATTTTACAAATTTCAAGTGTCTATACACAAATGTACATACAATTGTATATTTGTATATTACATGGGATTTTAATATTTTTCGTTACTCGTTTTGGAACACCCTTTAATTTTTAACTTTCATATATTTGTTGTTGTAGCGACCAAAGTTCTACATATTCTGTCTGATTTTCAGATCCGTAGCTCCTACGGTTCCTGAGAAAATAGACTTCTTCCTAAAACATGAAATATGTTTAATTGTAAGAAAAAAAGTTAAAGTTTTCCAACCCTGGATACTTTTTTTAATTTTTTTATTTTTTTTTATCTGCTTAAAATCCTTAAGCCTGACCGAAGGCCGGCAGTGCAGGAAGACGGTATTAAACAGGAAAACTTTGAAATGCAGAAAATCTGTATTATGTTAAACCGTGTCGTGAAACACAATGGTGGAGAAAATCCTTAATCCCGACCAAAGATTTAAGGGAAGGGATATTTTTTCCTGCCAATAAACGCTCATAAGTTTAATTTTATGATATTAGGGCATGAGTAGTAATTTTTTTTAATATTTACATTATTTTTGCAAATAAAATTTTTGTTACCGCCCATAAAACGAATCTGGGACGAAAATGATATTCTACCGTCTCCTGGGTCCAGCTTTGGAGTTTTGAACTTTCGCCCATGTCAAAAAAAAAGTATGAAAAAATTAAAAAAAAATTTTTTTCAGAGGTGGGATTGGTTCCTCTGAAAGGAGCTTTTTTCCCCTTTGACCGATTTTTTTTTTGTTTTCACAAGCAATCTTAACTAAAAAAAACAGTATTGGACAGCATTTTGGCTCAAATACTCCTCTGTGTGCCGCATGTACGTTTTGGGATGAAAAGAAAAATGAAATGCTTTTCGGGTAGTTTTTGGTGCTTTTTCCTTTATAAATATCCGAAACTTTATATAATACCCATTTCAGGAAAACTGATATTTATAGTGCTTTTTAGAACTTCTCGCAGTGCTTTTTAGTGCTTTTGCAATAATCAACATTTTCTCAACTTAAACAATGTAAAGAAAGAAGCAAACCCTTCTACTTTCCTCAATAAATTTTTTTATTCCATATAAGAATTTTTTTATTCATTTGTTAAGCAACGATTTTACTATTTTAATTCGCAGGCGTAAACACAGCTAAGCAACGTGCATTTGTCTTTTGTGCAAATTTGAGAAATTACAAAAAAGTGTCTTAAGCACAGTTTACATATGGCATTTCTTGTGTGTAATGTCACACACAGATGTAAACCCGGCCATTTTTATTATGAAATTAAACATTTTTAATCAAAGTAATTTCTTATTCAAGCTTATGTTCAGTAATTTCAATTCTTAAAGAGAAAATATTAAACTAGACTTTTATAGCTGGGGGAAATACCGAAATTTTTCTGTGCACTTCATCAGCACTCTACTATATCTACTTGCAAATGGTATACATATATCACGGTAGCATCTAAACCTTATATTCCTAAAGAATTTTTGCGTTTTCGTTCAGCGGAAAGGAACGGTTTCAGGGAAATGAATTGAAAATTAATAAGAAGTCGTTACAAGCTGTCAAAGAAACACCATCGATTTGAAACATAACTGTGCTGAGAGCATAATAAGCAACATGGCACAAACCTTCGTTTATACTCAAGTTAGATATCCATATAAAAATTCAACAAATATAAAAAAAATCTTGAGTAAAGATCTTTATATAATATGAAAAAAAAACTAATACCAATTTATTTCTTTCTAAAATATAGAATATACTTAATTGCCAAACAGATAACTAGTTTGATTTAATTAGTTTTATGTACCAGGAAATGTTTAAGTTTTCCAGGTCTGGAGCAAACTTTTTTATTTTTCTAATATATTATTCCAAAATATTTCTTTCTAAAACATAAAGTACATATAATGTGTAAACAAAAAAGTTAATTGACCTAGTTACTTTTATATATCAAAAAAATTTAATTTTCCAACCTTTGGTATAGGAACTAGAACCAATCTAGTTCTTTAAAAAATTTATTAAATATGTTTAGTGAACAAAGGAAAGATTTAAATAAGAAAAAAAAAAATAGTTTTATTCAGTTATTTTAAAATCCAAAAATAAAGTTGAAATTTTCCAGCTCTGGATCTGTGGTTTTTATTTTTATAATTTTCTATATGTTTTCATTATTACAGTTAAGTGTCGGAATGGCATTTTTAAATTATTTATATTATTCTACACCGAGATAGTTCAGTGACAAGACACAAGATGCAGTTAACCTCTGCTAGGCCATCGTCATGTAAAAGTGACTGGTCTGCTTAATAGGAAGTGTTAGAACTCGGACTGGTGCCTATCACTTGGGAACCGATCACGTGACTAGTGTTGTGTCAGTTTCATTTCCTGCAGGGTACATACATAACGTTACTGTAATATAGAAAGGCCCTAACTCATTATTTTTTTTGAAATCGGGTTTTTTGTAAATTTTATATAGAAGAACATCTACTGTTTGGATAAATGCATAAATCTCGTTTTTTTTAAATAATGAGTTGAGGCCCTTCTATATTAAGGTAACGATATGTATGTATGTAGTTTGCTCTGTCATTTTCATGCCTTTTGCAAATTATTGACTTAGCTATTAAATAATAAATTAATTCTTCCAATCATTCTCATACTTAATGTTGTCATAGTGAACTTCACCTGAATTGTATTAAATTCAATAACAATTTAGGGAACGTCAAAGATTTTACTTAAATTTTTTGTTGTATTTTTTGCTCATTGAACAATGAAATACGTACTCGTATTTTTTATTTTAACTGATTTTTTTTTTAAATATTACAAATTTAGCAAATATTTACAAAAGTTGAGAAGATGAACGAAAAGAAAACAAATAAGTTAATAATATTTTCAATATTTGTTCATTCATTCATGCACATACACACACACATATGCACACACATGCATATGAATATGGTGTTGTGTATGCGGAATTCGAAATGAAATCATTTAAGATGCAAACACCCAACGCTAAAATGGAGGCCAACTGCTAATAATGACAGGGCAAATCACACATTAAAAAAAAACACATCAACATAACGTTCTATAAGCGCCAAAAAAGCTTAAGCGACATAATTTTCGAACTTAATTTTTTGAACAAAATCAACTATTTGCAAACGTAAATAATCGATTTTCCTAAAAAACAGCGACGTCCAAAAAATGTGTCGGTTAAGCTTTTTTGGCGGTTATGGCTCGATAAATTGGTTCAACTGTAATGAAATATTAAATATGTACGATAATACGCATGCTTAAGTTAAATATTTGATTGTGAATTTTTGACTTGATTTTAGTTAGTATGATGAGGCAGGCGCTTACACAGAAACAAGATACGTTCGACTTATTTACACTTTTTTTTTTTTTTGAAAAAGAATTTCAAAAGAAAATTACATAAGTATGTATATATGTATATGGGAATTTACGCTAATTTATAAAGGGTTATCATTTAAGCGTTTGATTTTAATAAATACAATTTATGTAAGCATAACGAATTCGAATATTCGATATCGATTAAAATATCTACCAGCATACAAACACAATTAAAATTTTATGAAAATTTGTTGAATATAAAATAATGTAATTTTCCCCCAGCAGCAGAAATTATTTATTTTGAATTATTTATCTTCCTGTTTGTTTTCATCAAACTAGGAAATATTATTAAAAATCTAAAAAGCAAAAAATAGAAAATCAATGCCACTTTTGTACGGAATGTATTCTGTAACTTGAAATTTTCGCACAACAACTAATTTTAATGTGTATACAGGCGTGCATAATAGAAGATATTAATCAAATAAACATACATATATATGTATATATATAATAAATAATTTATGATATTAAAATTTAATGAAAAAAATTTACATATATATTGTTCATTATTAGTTGAACAGTAATCCACTATACAAATATTTTCATCAATATGCTAATCAGTTATTTAACAATGTATTAATCAATATTACAATAGCACTGATCAATTTTAAAGATATGGGTATATGTTCATCAACGCATATACACAGGCTGTCCGCCGGGAAAGTATACTACTCGCCCTAATTCCATTGTAATCCTGGGTGTGTGCGATGTGGCCACGTCTTGTTGATACCACATGTTAATCAATCCCAAAGCATGCAGTTGTGACGTTAAAAAGTTTTCAATCATATCACGATATCACTCCCCACTCACAGTTCTGGAGGCTTATTCTGTATTGCGATGCGAAAGTCAATGCGACTCGAAAACATGGAAATGCGAACACTTCCTATTCTGTGTTACGACGTTCGCAAAGTACTTTTTTTATTCGCATTTAAAATGCGAAAATGTGCCACGTCGGTATTCTGTATTGCGAAAACAAATGTCAGATACATACGAAAATCGCAAAATGTATTCGACGGCAAAACAGCATTCGCAAAACACAAAAATGTAAGTGAAAAATAATAATTTTGTTTATTTATTGTTACATTAATTGTTAAAAAAATTATTCAGGGAAACAAACAACAAGACCACCAAATCGCACTAATTTGAAATAATTGTGGAATTTATGATGAAACACAGCCAACTGGCAAAGGGTCATTGTTGTTTTCAATGCTTCAAAGTAAATTACTTTTTTGCATTCAAGCTTAGAATATCCGATTTGCTTCTAAGCAATCTTCTTTGCACCCTTTCATTTTGGTCATGCGCCTCTTCATCATCAAACCATAGTCCAACAGAATCCATTTTTGATAAATTACATATATATATATATATATATTGTATAAATTAATGTTATTCTGTAAGCACAATTACAAATTTCTTTTTCTTTCGTAAATTTAACTTTGACGTTTATTTTAGATCAGCGTTGTTTTTTCTGGCCAGCGTTATTTTTGAACGGCGTTGCCACGATTTAAAATAAAACTCGAATGCGATTACGAATGCCTTATAGAATACCAATTTTCTTACGCATCGCATTTCATTTGCGCATCGCATTGATTTTCGCATCGCAATTCAGAATAAACCTCCTGTTTATTCACCTATCCATTCAAATGAAAATGTGCCTCGTCACGCATAATGATTTTTTCATGAAAATTGGGGTTGTCGTGGGCGAGCTGTTTTAACGATTATAACACGTTGGTTTATCGAATATTTTTCCTAATAAATTTGCCAGCTGTTTACTTTACGACTATCAAGACTAATGCTTACCAAAATGGCGGCAAAACAAAGTAGTATACCTTCCCGGAGGGCACCCTGTATATGCCTTAAACTTTTCATTAGTGTACTGATCTACGTACATATTTTCTTATTGGGCGTGGCTAATATTGACCCATAAACAAGGCGGTCACGCTATCATATTTCAATTTAACTCGATACAACAACAACAACAAAATTACAGTTAAAAATTAAAGGGTGTTCCGAAACGAAAATGTTAAAACCCCATGTTATAAATGTACATACAATTACATATATATGAAATTTGAACTTGAAATTTGCAACGTTAATGAATTTTTATGCAGAGAACAGCAATTAATACTAAAATTAAACAAAAATAAAAAAATAAAGGGTATTCTATCAGTTAATGTAATTTTGATTATGTAATTTAGACAACTAAATGTATCTTAAAAATTGTAAGAGTCAAACTCTTGAAATTTTCAAAAACGCTGAAACTAAAAAATCCCAATATTAAAAAATCGCCAGAAACCGAAAAATCCCCAAAAACAAAAGTGCGCTAAACTTAAATAAACACTAAGACTAAAATAAGTCTCCAAAACATTTTGAAACCCTTAAATTAAAAAAAAACGCCAAGAACCGATTAAATCTCAAATGAAAAAAGCGCCAAAAATAAAGAAAAGCTAAAACTAGACAAATCGCCAAAAACCGGAAAAATTACCAGGTACGATATTTGATTATACGGTCAAACTTGTCAAATATTTGCCCAAAACAGAGTAACCCCTAAATGCTAATGAAAAATTTTTTAATTCAGACAAAAGTTTGTCAAGTTAAGGAGTAGACAATAATGTTGGATTCTAATTGTCTATTAGGTTTGTTCGAAACTATTTAATTTGATAAGCAAGTGACTGGATCAAAACTTTTTTATTGGTGTTTGTTGGTTACTCTGTTTTGGGCAAATGTTTGACAAGTGTGACCGTAGCTTAAGGCTCGTACTAAAGGTCTGCGTAAACAGTCTGGAAATATAAATACGTCTTGTTTTTTAAATGTATTCTCGTGGCATTTATTATACGAAACCAATAATAAATGCTGTCGTATAATAAGCGAATCACGATGAATGGATGTATTGGTGTTCATGTATGTGACTGTTAACAAGCGATGTCGCAAAGACTTCTTTTATACACACAACGTGGGTGTGTACGCACATGCATGACGCGCCCATTCGTAGAAAGAAGCAAGCATCACAAATTCTTCCGTCATACATAATAACTGAAACAAATGTCTTGTCAACAGTGTTGTTTAGCGTTTCTTTTTCGCTGTATTGAAGCATTTGAAAAATCCCTCATGTCTTAAAAGTTCTTGTAAGTGGTGTTGTGCAGGACTTTAGTTCATACACTAAGGGAAAAACGTGCTAAAATCAAGATTTTACGCTCGAAATCAAATCATTTCAATCTTAAAAGTCTGTAAAATGCGACAATTCTTGATCAAAGAATAATATCTAAATCTTTTTTAAGATTGCATTTAAGATTATAATCTTGAATAAAATCTCATTTTAAGATCGAATTCAAGATTTTTGTTCTTTATAAGTTCCAAATTGAGATCACATTCTTAAAAACTTAATCTTAAAATTAAGATTACGTTCATGATTTTAAGAATTCATTCCACAAATTCAGAATTTATGCTTAAATTTTACCAAATTTCAAGATTGAAATATTACAATTTCTGCAGTCTAAATTCAGGATTTTCTCTTAAATTTAGATCATCTTAGTGTACAGTATTACATACATATGGAGTGTCCGTACGGAAACACTCGTGTGCGAGTCACAGTCACACTGTGGCATAACACTCTTTCTACAATTAAATAAAAAATAGTAGTTTTTGGGTAAATCACGCATGTTTTACTTTTATATAATTTATTAGTACACTGAAAGAATTTTTTCATAAGTTCTACGAATTTCGACATTAATCCAATGAAAAAATTCATTAAAATTCAAACAACGTCACGCTTCGTTGGATTAATGAAACCAGTTTCGTTAACATTATTTTAATTAAAACTACGTCAAATGTATTAAACAGTGTCATCAATGCAATGAAAGAACTTCATCAAAACAACGAAATAATTTCATTAAATCGACGAAATAATTTCATTAAAACCAGGAAATAGTTTTATTAAAACAACGAGTTAATTTCCAACGAGATAATTTCCAACGAAATAACTAGATTAAAATAACGAAATAATTTCATTAAAACAATGAAATAACTGCACAAAAACAATGAAATAACTTTATTATAACAACGAAATAACTTAATTGAAACTGTATGTGTAAATAAGCATACAAAGAGTGCAAGAACAATCATACAGAACTACTTTTGATGCGAGATTTTGGTTGACAACTGTTAATATACATTTAATTTATCAGACTTTCATGACTACAATAAAATTTTCATTGGGACAACGAATATATTTCATAGCAATAATAAAATTCTGAATTGCTGTATATTTAATAAACTTTTTTAGTTTTAAAGAATTTAATCTTTAATTTAATTGCTTTAAGGTATGTACAGGGTGGCCCAGAAAGACCGAAGTGGTGTAAATTCCTTATAACTTTTTATTTAAGACATATTTTTTTAATTTTTTGTTTTTTAAATACAGTAAATTTATAGGGAATATTTTTAGATTAGTTGTTAAAAATGATATCCCGCAAGTGGAGGCCATTTTCTGCATCGCACAAATGATCTCTTTTCAACACATTTTCCATGACCTTTCGCAAAACTTCCGGTGTTATGTTGTTAATTTCGTCTGGAATATTGGTTTTTAATTCCTCAATAGTCCTAGGCTTATTAACATAAACTTTCCCTTTTAAATAACTCCAAAGGAAACAGTCTGGAGCGGTTAAATCCGGGGAACGCGGAGGCCAATTAAAATTGCTTCTACGCGAATTTATTCTTTCCCCAAAGACGTCGCGTAAAATAGCCATTGTGGCTCTCGGAGTGTGCGCTGTGGCTCCATCCTGTTGGAACCATTTTTGCGGATGGTATTCCACGGCTGGCCTTACAAAATTTTCCAACATGGCCCGATATCGATCACCATTGATGGAAATGGCGACATCTCTTTCATTTTCCAAAAAATATGGACCAATGATCCTTTCTGAAGAAACACCGCACCAAACAGTACACTTAACTGGGTGTAATTGTCGTTGATGAAGTACTCTCGGGTTTTCCTTAGCCCATATCCTAAAGTTTTGCTTGTTAACAAACCCATTTAATTGGAAATGGGCTTCGTCACTCATAAATAAGTTATGAATAATGGAAATGGAAAGAGCACATTTGTGCGAAGCAGAAAATGGCCACCACTTGCGGGATACAATTTTTAATAACTAATCTAAAAATATTCCCTATAAATTTACTGTATTTAAAAAACAAAAAATTAAAAAAATATGTCTTAAATAAAAAGTTATAAGGAATTCACACCACTTCGGTCTTTCTGGGCCACCCTGTACTTATGTATATTTGTTTATTTCGAGCAGCAACTGTAAATGTTTCATAAATATAAATAATAATAATTAGAAAATATTGTTGTCATAAATCCAATGAAATATTGTTAAGAAACTAGAATATCAAGGAAGCAATTCCAATGAAATTCTTTCACATTATTCGTGAAATTTTCATTCGATTTATGAAATTAACATTAGATTTGTGAAAAAAATTTAATGAAATTGTTTGTTGAATTTATGAAGCAATATTTTTTCGGTGTATAGCTTGCCAGAAGATGTCTTTTGCCAAATCACTATGGACGGCAAACACGTACAAATAATAAAATTGTTTTATCAATTTATCAAACCACGCGTGGCGATTTCTGAAAAAAAAATTATTGTTTTGTATGGACACAAACAATAAAAATGCACCACGTTGCACACAGTTCACGCCATGTTAGAAATTCTGCACGAGCGATTTGAGGGCATGGTCATCTTACATGGAAGTGATGTAAACTGTCCACCGAGATTACACCCAGAGAAGCAGTGACGGATAGTTGATCGGTGTTATGCTCCCAAATATTGGCATCAATAGATCTTCCAAACGAATAAAAAAAATTTCGATCATATCACACACACACATTGTTTTATTAAAATTTAAAAGTAGAAGAGCTTAATAAAAGACCTTGGGTAGTATGAATAAAAAAAAGTATTTGCTTTTTACTTAAAAATTTGTTTTAAAACCCAAAATATGTATGTGTTTTTTCTTTTTTTTAAACAATTTTTAAGTAAAATTCTTTTCTTCTTTCTTTCTTCTTTTTTTCACACAAAAACTAAAGTTAAGAAGAGAGAAGAAGATTTATAGGGTTAAAATATTCCATCAAAATAAGTTTCATGTTAAGTTTATAGCTGGTGTTAGCAAACACTCTCTGTTTAAATAGATTGATATGGGTGCTGACGACGACGATGCGGCATTTCCTCCAGCCAAGGCTTGTTCTTTCCTTGTATTGGAAAAAGTACATTAAGGGTATTGAAAAATGCTAAACTTGAGCCCGATTAAGAAATTATTTCTCATAAAATTTTACATAAAAGTGCCAAACATATGTAGCACATAACAAAAATGCAACGTTCACATGAAAATATAAAAAAAAAGTTGGAGATTCACTCCAACACTCCCTTTCTAACAGATTCAGAGGCAAAATTCAAAGTGCATTTTTGATGTAACAAAATTGTATTTTCGTAAAATGACTGTTTATTAAGATAAATAAAATTTAAGTTTACTTATTTTAAAATTATTAACACACCGTTTGTTTTCATTAACAAAACAAAATCTTTAAACGTAAACAGGTATTTTAAAGATTTTTAAATGTTATTTCCTAAATTTAAACAGTAAAACGTGTGCAAGATTAGTATGCAATATTTCAGTATATGTTTGCATACATACATAAATATGTACATATGTATTTATCTATGTATATCATTTAAAATCACAATACAAATTAACAAAAGCGGTCTGCAGTTGAAGTGTACAAACAAGTACGAACTGCCGGTGCTTGTGAATTAAACATTACGAGACACACTTATTTAATTATGTTTGTTTTTTAGTATCTTTAGTAATAAATTGATGGACCGCAAACACACTACTCAAGGAATTTTACATTTTTGTTTTTTATTAATTCCATAAGACAATATTTAAAAAAAAAATGCAAGACCTTGAAAGCCTTAAAGGAGCTGAAAATTTTCAAGAATTGAATTTTAATTTTTCTTAAGTATGAAAGAAATCAATGTTATTCCGGTTGAATATGCGAAAATTTATTAACATCAAGCAGATTTAAGATCATTTAAATCCAGTTTAACAGAATTTAGGCAAGTTTATTAGGACCCGTTTTTAACTTAATATTTAAATACCTAATTTTTATTTAAATTTAAGCTGTATTTAAATACGGTTTAGTTATTTCAGTGGTTAACTAAAATTCTTATTAAATTACGTTGAAAGTACAGTAGCACTACAAAATTTTTTTGAATGTAAGTGTGAAATAAGCCGAATATTGTCGACATCGCGGGATGGTCCTTAAATTCAAACATATTCGAAATAACAAAATTTAAAAACAATTATAGATTATAAATCTCTTCAATACAACAAATTTATTTCGAATTCTTCAAGAACTCAATTTCAATAGTGCTTCGAAATTTTCACAGAAACTTCGATATTTCGAATCTTAGAATGTAAGTTGCATTATAAACTATTAAACTTTTGATACCTCTAAGTCAATTTAAAGATAGAAAGAAATTGAATAATAACACTTTTTGCATAGTGTTCGAAATTACGAATTTCAAAATTCAGTTAGAATTATACATTTTAAATTAAAAAAATGAGTTTAATAAATATGTTACACATACGTGTTATAAAATTTTCATAGCTGGTTCGAAATTTCGAAGTAAGAAATTCATATAAAATTATAAAATTTTTAAGATTTCTAAGACAGTAAAACAGTTTAAAAGAGTTATAATAGAATTATATTTTTTATATACTATAAGATTTCTAAGCAAGTTCGAAATTTCGAATGTAGAAAAAAGTTAAGGAGAATGCCAAGCTTTTTAGCTTTAAGCTTTGCAGAATATTAAAAGATTTTAAAAACCAGTTTAATGTCCAATCTTTATATACATTTTATAAAATTTCCACTGTAAGTTCGAAAATGCGAATTTCAATATTCAACTTCAATGACTGATTTCAAGCTATTGCAATCAGTAGATTGGTTTCCAAATTTTACAAAAAAATCTATCGATTTTTCTTGCAAAATAGTGAATTAATTTAATTACGACTATTTTCTACTATCTTTATGTATGTTCGAAATTTCAAATCTCTAGACTCAAGCAAAATTATAGTTATATTTCAAACTAATAGAAGCGACACGTTGATTTTGGCAAAAGTCAATTGAAAGAATAAGTTTCCAATAGCATGAAACTTCAGTTGAAAATTTCAAATTTAAAATTTAAAATTTAATTTGAATCTATTAAGCTTTTAAAGTAAAGTAATTTTTTTTTTAACTCAGTAAGTTAACCGAAAGTTTATTTTTCATCTGTTAAAAAATGTTGCTGCGTCTTCGAAAATTCGAATTTAAAATTTTTTTTCGAATTTTAAGTATTTAAGCTTTAAACTCTTATAAAGGGTATATTAATCTAAGAAATAATAAAAATCCGGTTATCCATTGATTTTTTACACATGTATATTTACAAATGTATTGTTAAAACAAAATGTACACATGCCCTGTTGACCAAGACTTTCGTTATTTATATCGGTTTCGAATATATCTCGAACATTTATCGTGTAAAACTATCGAGAGTGATACTCAAAAATTAATGGAATAAAATTCACCTATCGCTCAGTTTTGTCCCAAAAACATTCGATCTCGAAGTTTTGCTAGCAATATCAAAAGTGAGAGAATATCGAAATAATTCCGATATCCCAAAAAGACAGCAGAAAAAGTAAAAAAGCAATTTTATTTTTTTTTATTTATTTATTTATTTTTTATACTTTGATTTACGCTGCAGGACTTGAACACGGTACCTCCATTCTAACAGACTAACATACATCCAATAGGCTATCCGAATTTGGTATCTCTACACTAACAGTCTAGCATACATCCACTCGGCTACCGTCACACATTCGAAAAACTATCGAGAGAAGTTCGAAGCTCGAAGTTTTAGCAAACATTAGAATTTTCTTTGATTCGTGAAAAAATATCGAAGAATTTCTTTGTTTCGAAATTTCTTCGCTTTATTGAGCATTCGCGTATATCGAATCTCAGGTCAAGTAAGTGTTTAGATATTTCGAAATTAAAAATTTAAGTCAAGTTACTCTATTTTAACCCTTTAATGTAATGAATTTAGTTATGAGTTTCGCCATTAAAAGTATGTGTTATTAAATGACATGCAATTTTTACATGTTCGAAAATTCGAATTACAGAATTTGAGCAGAATTATAAATTTTTAGCTTTTGTAATAAAGTAATTTTAGAATTTCGCATAAAGCCAGTTAAATATTTTATTAAATAAACATATCATGAAATTTCAAAAATTCAATATTCGAATTTAAATTTGAATTTCGATACAAAAAAAAACAAATTGGCCAGCTCTGACATATTCAACACAAATCATATCCTAAGCAAAATTAAAAAAAAATTGGCAACCAAATATATCTGATATAAAAGGTGCCACTTCTTAAATCAAAAATATTATTATTTGCTTATTTTTGCCTTTTATTTAATATGAAAGTATGAAGTTCATACATCCATACATACAAACATATGTACATAAATCAATCATTTAAATACTGGGAAAAAGATGATGAGCATTTTTGTGCAACAACAAAACTTTTTTTAATTAAGTTGTTTTGGTTAAGTCAAGTCAGTTACTTACTGCTCACTAACTTGACTTGGCTGGTTGACCTACTTCCATTTAACGGTAAAATTTTGTTAATTTTTTTTTTACCATTTTGGGTAAATATTCCTGTTGCTGTTAAAATAAACATAAATGTACGAAAAAGTTGTTGGCCGCTTTACACTTACATTTTTTAAACGTCGTTTTCGTTTTCTTTATTTGCTTATATAAGTTGAATTTTAATTTACACCAATAAAGCTTTTTCATTAAAATATTTAAAAAAAATTGTTTTCTAAAAATTTTATTAACTTATAACTTTTTTACTTTAAAGGCCATGTACTCGCATTTACTAGTTTGATTTCAAATACCTATTATTCTGTTGCTTATTTATTAATCATTGCATTTTTCACTTGTTTAGGTTTTGGGCAAAAATCATCGATCGGTCAAATATTTCAAATTCTATTAATATGAAAAAAATTTCTCCGCCATTGAAATTACACGCAAAAAACAACAATAATATAAAGAAAAAAAACTCGAAAAAAATAAAATCGTAAAAAAATTTAAATATATTTTCACTTTCTCATAATTTTGTATGCTTTTAGCATACGCTACACTCACGCACACAAGGGTTTACACAACTACTTTTTTTGTATACAGAAATGATTTTTTCTTTAAACAAAAAATCAAACGACACACTTTTTTATTTTGACGACAGAGAAAATATTACTTTATTTTTAACTTTTGTAATTTTAACTCTTCTCGTAACGACGCGACGCATGCGTATTTTAACTTCGTTTCTTTTAAAAATGAATTTTTATTTTCGTTAGCAAACCGACGCAAACGGCTGCAATTATATGAAGAAGTGTTTTTTTAAAGCCGGTCAAAATCCAACTAAAACGTTTTCTACAGAGTAGAAATATTTTTGTACAACATTCGAGACACAAAGAAATGAATAAACGCCAACTGCAACCGAGGCAGCATAATATGATGGCTTAAAGTAAAAGTATATACGCTAAAAGAAGCACAACGTCGTATAAATATCCAACATGAAAGAAAATGTTTGTAAAAGGAATTAAAGACGACGACTTACCATACCAGCACACAAACACGTACTACATTTATGCACAGAAAAGAGGAAGCTTTCAATACTCTCCCCTCAACTAAGTCCAATTGTTTGTTAAGCCTCCCTCCTAATCGGCTAAAACCAATAATACACTACAACAACAGCATAACTGGCCATTTTAGTAAGAGAGCTTTATGCAGAGCATAAGCAGAAAGCCAACATATGAGTCTTAAAAAACTCTACAGTTTTGGTTGGAGACTTTTGGAAAATATTCAGGTCTTTGCATGAGAAGTGCAAAACAATTGGAAAATGATGTGATGGAACAAGGGAATGAGTACATAGTTCGGATTTCGCAAGAATTAATTTTGAAGTGTTCACCAAACTCCGTGTAAATTCAGTGTAATTCGAAACCAAAAAAAATGCTTTCGAATTTGTATGCTTATAACATGTCAATTCGAAAGCATTTTATTTCGTTTCGAGTTACAGAATAAACCCCCAGAATGAATTAATTATTTTTGACAGTTATAGTGAACACTAAAGTCAAAATTTATCACTGAAAAAAGTTCAGCGAATTGTGAACACTCCTCAAATTGGTGAACACTTCAAACTAGAGCCCTGCGTAAACATTCTTGAAACGTAAATACGTCTTGCTTTTTATATGCATTGCCGTGACATATATTACTCATATACTAAAGCAGCAGTAAATGATATCGCATAATAAGCGAAGATCCATGGATGTATTGATGTTCGTGTATATGAGTATTTACAAGTGATGTCACGAACACTTCTTGTTCGTAACAAACACTTCAAATCAGTGTTGTCAGTTAAGGGGATTTGTCCCCAAATTCGTCTTGGGCATCTTGGGATTTGTTGGGGATGATAACGAAATTTTAAGGGATTTTTCGGGAATTTTTTTATAACTGATTTGATTTTTAAGCTAAGAAATGTGCGTCTGGCAAGTCTAAAAATGTGTGTTACTGTTCATAGTGAATAGTTTCTAATAAAAAAGATGTATCAAAACAGATTAACCAATAACAAAAAAATACGTATCTAACAAAATGCAATATGACTTGTTGAAAGCACTTCTTAGAATAAACACACACTTTAAAAATAATTAATTTTTTTTTTGACAAATGTAATCCTTCTCCGGAAATGCTTAAGTTTTTTAATACAAGCATGACAGAGATTAATTTTTTGATAAAATTTTAATTTTTTCTTTATAATGTTTTGGTGCCAGCTTGGAGGTTTTGTGCATGGGTACATCGGGTCTTTCGTTGTCATCTTACAATATTTGAAAACGCTTTTGACGATTAGTAGAAAATGCGCTGTTATCCCTAGATATCTTTAGGACAAATGGAATTTTAGTATAATTTGGGCTTCGCTCGCGCTTTATCACAGTTCTAGATTTGTCCATTCCGACTTGGACGTTGAGTTTTTGGCTAATGTTGATAACATGGTTAAGTGATGACAACGAAACCGAAGCGGATGATATCGCTGAGTTAAGTGAAGAAGTACTAAGCAACGGTAATGTTAAATAATCACTAGTTGTCATTGGACAAAGCGAGGTTCAACGCTGATGAAATAGTGGCATTGCCGTCAAGAAAAAGTCTATCATCAGATTTTTTATTTTTATTGTTTTCATTTAGAGCTTCCGAACTCACAGTAAAGCTACGGTCACACTTGTCAAACATTTGCCCAAAAAAGTGTAACCACTAAATGCTAATGGAAAATCTTTCAATTCAGACAAAACTTTGTCAAGTTAAAGAGTAGCTAATAATGTTGGATTCTATGACATTTTCTACTAGTTGTGTTCGAAACTGTTTAATTTGATAAAACTTTTTTCATTAGTGTTTGTTGGTTACGTTTTTTTTGGCAAATGTTTGACAAGTGTGACCGTAGCTTAAGCCTCACACCAGATTTTTTATATTTATTGTCTTCATTAAGAGCTTCAGAACTCACAGTAAAATAGGCGTTTCTGCCGTTAGAGCTGTCAAAGTAAAATAGATTATATCTCTTGACTGCTTTCTGTGACTACTTATTTGTGTCCATTTGTGTTTGATCATTAAGTGTAATTTTTTAATAAAAGTTTTATAAGTACAAATTAAATTAATATAAATTAGTTTAAATGAATAAATATGATATTTTTGTCATTATTTCTTAAATAAAGTTAAAAAATTTAATTTTTTCATAAAAGAAAAAGTTTTTATCAAAAAAACTCAATTTGGGGACTTTCGGGGATGACAAAACAAAAATTGGGAATAATATCTATAAAAAAACTGGCAACACTGCTTTAAATTCAACAAGAAGAAGTAGTGTGTTCACCTGGTTACAAATACTGGCAACAACTACATAACATAATGGTGCAGCAATTTTGGATTTTTTTAGGTTTTCAGTTTTACTGTAATTCTGGGGGGAAGTACCGGTGGAACTCCTGGGATTTTCGGTACTTTTGGCTTAATTTTTGGGAATATCCAATACGGATTGTGTATTTGCTAAAAGGTTCCTGACTTTGGTAAGTGGTTCGTGGCAGTGATAACTGAAGGGATCTCTGCTAAAATAAAAGAGCATACACACGACAACTTATGTGTGTATGTACATTAGAGTGGCCGTTAGTTGTATGGATTTTTTTCTTATATTTTCTCCCCCAAATCGGTTCAGTGTTATGTAAAAAAAATACAAAAAAATTCATAGCGATGAGTTGTGTTTTAGGGGTACGTCCGCCTCTCAAACTTGTGGGAGAAGATATAAAAAAACTAAAAAGAAAATATTAACAGTCACTCTAATGTATGTACATGCATGACGTTTTATATACGTACCCATGCGCAGGAAAAAGAAAACTTCATAAATTCGTTCGTCATGAAGTATTTGCTTCTTTACTTCTATACCTTCAAAAGCTGAAACAAATGTCTTGCAAACAGTGTTGTTCAGTGTTTGTTTTTGATGACTTCACTACAGTAAAGCATTTGAAACATCCCTCGTCTTGAAAGTTCTTTTAAAAGAATTAATGCAGGGATCTACTTCATACTTCATCGTTGCGAAATACGGTAGCAGAAGGTTCTTAAGTTCACACAAGATAAAAATGCGTGCTTCTGGGCGTATTTGGGAATGGCATTCGAAGATCTTTTATAGTAAATTAAGAGCCCAGCAAAGAGTTTGTAATTTGCACGCCTTCTTTTTTAAGGCAAGTAATATTTGGGCAATAAATGCTGGTTACCTTCCTTTTAGGAAAGGGATAGTGATAGAGAATACAAGTGTAGTGAAGGAAGAGATAGAGGAAAGCTTCATTCTTTTACAACTATGATTTCTGCAGTGTTGCAGCGCCTCTGGTGTCAATAAGACGTATTAAATTTTTAAAGCTGTGTTCATTAGGATTAGTATCCGCTGAAGTCTACGCCTTCATCACTTTAACTTTTCTATAACAACTAATACAAAGGGACACTAATTCCCGTCAGAAAAATTCGATTTTTTAAACCAGAATAAATGTTTAATTTTTGAATTAATGAAAGTTAACATCCAATTCCCCAGTAAAAACTACTGCTACCCAAAGGCTTTTTTGTAAGGGGATAATGTTACAGAATCACTTGCTATTGCGCATGTTGTTCGAGATGAGTCAGCTAGAAGCAATACATTCAGCTTCCAAAAAGCCATGAATTTTTTTGCCTTACTAAAGTGCTTCACAGAAGTAATACTAAGATGCAAAAGTTACTGGTTTTTAAAATTTTTTGTGAGAACTTTTTATTTTGTCAAAGAGCCTGTCTTACTTACATTAGTGCTTTTCAGAGGCATTTTTCGTCATCAAATAAGCAATGCATTGATTCCCTCAGTCGCCAGTGCTTCCAAATCAGATTTTTTTTGATAAGTCATAACTGGCTTGTAAAAAATATTACAAATATTACTGATATAGTCAAAACAGAGTTTATTTTAATTTAATTTATGAATAAACATCTTCGAATCAGAGAACATGAATTGCTTCGATTCATTGATTTCAATGAAGAGAAATTTATATAAATTCCCGCACAAACACATAATCTCCAGTTTTTTAACACTTAAAGCCGTGATTAAAATCCATTATTGTCATGTTTTATTTTTTTTTTGCTGGGAGGCTTTTGTGTTTTATACTATGAATACTTTAAGCTATCCTTCAAGAGAATTATTCTCTTGACAGTTCTCAAGTTAAGATGCATATAAATTAAAATAAATATCAAGAACAAGTCAGAGAGATATTCTGAGGTGAGTTGTTTTGTGTACATTTTGTGAGAGACTTACAGGGAGTAGAAGCCATTTGTGCAGTATTCTCACGAAAGATTTGCATTCTTCAAGCCTTAATAATTTGCTTAAATTATTCTTATATACAGAAAATATACTTAGCCGATTGACATTTTCTCGTGAGTTACAGGGTGTTGCAATAAGGAGTTTACTCTTTAATAGCCCGCGATTCTAACAGTTTCATAACTCAATCTGTAACTATATGACAGGTGTAAAGTAAGCACTACTACTCCATTAACAAAAATTGAACAAAGCTAAAAATCACCACAAAATTGGTACAAAATTCACGGTCACCATTCGAAAACTAAGGTATTTTTGGCTCGTCGTGAAACATCTTCTCCGCCAACAACTATGAAACTGGTGCAAAATTTGAACTGTTAAGACAAGTAAGTGATGTGAAGAATCTGTTTCGTGCGATTTTCGAACCGGGGGTCATTGGAGCTTTCTATCGAAAATTAGGCTATTTGCTATAGCAAAATAGCTATCTTAGAATTGTACCTCTATACCAAGTAAACTAACTTATTTTACTTAATAATCTTTGATGTTGCAAAATTGTTCAGTGTCTCAATTTAAACATCCCATTGCGAAAAGTGTATATCGCGGTATTATGTAAATGTTTATTCCAAAAAAATTTTTTTCGAGTTTGCTCAGCACATAACTGAGAGCATAATAATTATTATATTATATGCTTATGAGCAACATGACCTTCGTTTATACTTAAATAAAAATTTAACAGATATAAAAAAATCTAGAGTAAAATCTGCCTTAAACATGAAATATGTTTAATTGAAAAAAAAAATTTTTTTGGTGTTAATTTTACCAATTTTTGGAACCATAATTTTTACTTTTAAAATTTTTAATACTAATTTATTTATTTTTAACATATGCAATATATTTAATTACTAAAGAAATAATTAGTTTTATTTAATTAATTTTATATACCACAAAAATTTTAAGTTTTCCAGGTCTGGCGCTATGTTTTTTCATAATTTTTTGCCAAATTATTTTTTTCAGAAATAATTCATAGTTAGGCTCAAATTCAGTAATATCAATTCTTATTGAATGAAATATTTTTATTAATTAATGTGAGTTTCTAAAGAAGCGAAGAAAAATTAAACTTAGACTTTTAAGCTGGGGGAAATACCGATACTTTTCTGTGCAGCCACGCACTTCATCAGCACCCTAGTCTATCTACTTGGGTAGAGATTCTTATTAACATCAGCTATTTAACTTAAATGTACAATGAAACGGAATATGAGAAACGATTGTTGTGTATACAATTGATTTACCTTTGGTAAACACATTTATAAGTATCACTATTATTTTTCTCTTTTTTCCAATTTTTCATTTATCTATTTAGGTTAGCACGAAATTATTTTACTCTATCTCAGTATGTTTAACTATTCTTACTTATCTTTTTACGATCATCACATTAATTATTTTTACTTATTCGATGTACCATCGGTACATGCATGTAGTGGTCTATGTTACTTGTTGTTGCATTCTACAGTTTTATTTTAGTTATTCCAGCGTTCTGAAACTGTGATAACCAAGTGAACAGTGATTGCCAATAAGAATTGAAATTACTGAACTTGAGCCTAACTATGAATTATTTCTGATTAAAATTCACTACAGTTCAATTAAAATATCTAAAAACTATTTTTTTCTAAAACATAAAGCATAAATAATTTGTAAACGAACAGAAAAAATAATTTGACCAACTTACTTTTACATACAGAAAAAATTATTTTCCACCCCTGGAATCCAGTAGTTCTTAAAAAAAAATATAATTGAACCCAAAAAGGAAATTAAAACATAAAATTTTTTTAGTTACTTTAATATCCAGAAAAACAGTTCAAAGTTCCCTGGAGCTGTGATTTTTATATTTATAATTTTCGACACTAAACTTTTCTATCCAAAACGTAAAATATATATAAAAAATAATTAGACCTAGTTATTTTTATATATCACAAAAAGTGTAAGCTTCCTAGCCCTGGAATCATCCTTTTTAGGGTTCCGTACACCAAAGGTGAAATAAGGAACTCTATTGTTTTCGCTACGCTGTCCGGCTGTCCGTCTGTCCGCCACACGGTATTTTCTCAGGAACCGTAAGAGCTACGGACTTGAAATTTGGACAGAGTATGTAGAACCTCGGCCACTACAACAGCAAATACATGAGAATTCGAAATTAAAGGGTGCTCCAAAACGAGCGACGAAAAATTTTAAAATCTCATGTAATATACATACGATTGTATGTACATATGTATATTGACACTTGAAATTTTGTAAAATTAGTGTATTTTTATATAGACTATAACAATAAACATTAAAATATTAAAAAATTTTAATTAAAGGGTGGTCCATCAGTTAATGCAATTTTGACTATGTAATTTTGACAACTTGCTATATCTTGGAGACCGTGAGAGGGAAACTCTTGAAATTTTCAAAAACGGTAAAACTAAAAAATCCGAAAATTATAAAATCGCCAAACCGAAAAAAATCGCCAGAACCTGAAAAAAACGCCAAAAATTTAAAAAAAATCGCCAAATCGAGAAAATTAAAAATAATCGCCAAATTTAAAAAAAAATCGCCAAAGAAAAAAATCGCCAAAATTTAAAATAAACGCCAAAAACCGAAAAAATCCTCAAAACGAAAAAAAGTGCCAAAACTAAAAAAATCGCCAAAACCAAAAAAAAAATACCTATATGAAAAAATCGCCAAAATAAAAAACTCCAAAATAATAAAAATTGCCAAAATTAAAAAAACTTCAAAAACCAAAAAAAAAAATCGCCAAAACGTAAAAAAAAGTGCCAAAACTCAGAAAGCGCCAATAAATTCAAAAAACCCCCAAACTAAAAAAAAAAACGCTTAAAACCGAAAAACCCCAAAAACGAACAAAAATGCCAAAACTATAGTTTATATTGTTCGTATTGAATTACATATCTCGTGCGCGGGTCAAAATCGCACTTCACTGAATTTTTGATTTTTTTTTACTGTGCTTTGGTATGGTCGGTAGTCGTATTTTCATTTGTGTTTGACTATAAATTCAAATTGTTAAACAAATCCTTCATAACTTCCATGGAGGGCTGTGCAACAGTTTTTTCAACTATGTTCTCCTCATGACTATCTAGTGTGATTCCAGTGTGCGATACTGATTCGAGAGCATTATCAACAATATCATTATCTGTTATCTGTTGGAAAATCTGCGACAACCAGCTCACTATCGGCTTCAATAAATTCTTGAAGAGTACAACAGGTTGTTATGCGGATGCAGTCTAGTGATTTAATATCGCTTTTGCTAGTTTCTTGTATACGCTTTCTTTAGTTTCTTTTAATTTTCTATATCGATAATGAGCTTTCAAGCACCGAATTACACTTTGGGCAAGTAGTTGTAATTTTGATGTCATATTTGCAGGGAAAAATTTAATTTATAGAAACTTTTGCAAGGCCTTATATCATTATTATTCTTCAAGTTAGAGAGAAGATCAAGTATGGGAAGTTCAAGTAATACGAAAAAAATATAGAAACTTCAATTTATAAAAGTTCAAGTTATAGAAGGTCAACTGTAAATCGCTAAAATGCTAAGAAATCAACTAAAGTTAAAAGGTCGCCAAAGAACTGAAAAATCACCTAAACCCGAAAAAGTCACTAAAGTGAAAAAAGTTCCACAGCTAAAAAATCGCCCAAAACTAAAAAATCTCTTAGATTTAACAAAATCGATAAAAACTGAAAGAATGCGCAAAACGAGAAAGAGCACTACAACCAAAAAAAAAAAACGCCAAACAAAAAAATTTTAAATGTCTACATCAGGTAAGATATTCGATTATATAGGACTAAAGATCGTATAGTATAACATGTGTAGTATCCGTACGGAACCCTTCGTATGCGGGGATTAAAGTCGCACTTTACACAGAAAAAAAAAAGATTTGTAAGTACAATTAATTTATTTGTAAATACAATCAAAATATTGTTTAAAAAGGTACCTACAACGATTTTTTTAAATACAATTTCCAATTAAAATGATTGTGTTGTTCACAATTGAAGCCTGGGTACGGATTTCTTACGGAATTTCAGGTTCTCATACAAACTGTATGTAAGAAAAATTACGGAAATTCAGGTTAGTAAATTTCATAAATAAGTTTATATATCGAGGGTTTATATTCAAAAAGGGATATCTGCAATTCTTGAATATTTTAATAGACAAAATAAAATTGTTATCTTCTCTAAGTCTAAGAGCAATAAATGTATTTGATTAACATTAGTAGAATTAAGATGTCTTCTGTAAATGATACTATTCATCAAAATTTAGTTATTAGCCCTTGCACTTTGAGAAAATAAAAGGTTTTTGCGCTCTTCTGAAATTTTGAAGCCTTCCAGATGCACTTTTTGAATATAAACCCTCGATATACTAGTGCGGAGTTGTATACTGTGTTCAGACATGCATTTTTAATTCAGTCAATTTAATTTTAATTGAGTAATTAAATTTAGTGTTCACCAGTTTTGCCAAAATGTTGTAGGCATTTCCCACCATATAGCCCCTGGAAATCCGCTAAAAACCGCCAGCTGAATAAAAATAAACGCTAATATAACCGCTGAATTTTTTATAACCAACATATGTATATCTTTTTATGGTTTATTGGTAAAAAAAAAGAATAAGATAAATTTTAAGATATGTATATGTATGTATGTTGGAATCTCATATTTCCCCAATATTTGTAAGCAAAACTCAGCATGCTCTTTAAGTAGTATTTTATTTCCTGCAGAGTTTCCACACACGAACATCGTACCAGAAAAAAATAGAATCCAAGGGACTATTCCATCTTATAATATTAATGTTTAAGCTGATATTATCTTTTCAACATTTTCTGCGATAGACCCTAATAATAATAATATCTTGCCGTTTTGCTTGAAGTATTTGTAAAATATTGTTAAAATTTCCTGATTTTCTGACTATCTTAAATTAAAAAATATGGTTGATAAAATATGCTTTGCGGCTCAATTCACATTGGCTTGAAGTTTAATTTCGAAGGAAAATTTCAATAAAAAAGTCTCTAATCAAAAACAAATTATTCAGAAAAAGTTAATGTTTTGAGAGGTTTTGGTTGATATTATGTTTTCCTCATACTAACTGGTCCAATCACCCAGTTTTCGGTTTGTTTTTCGTTTGTCTAAAGATTGGTTTACTATTTTTTTTAACGAAAAGAATGATTAAATTGATTTGCAAATTAATTTAATCTCGAATTAAATTTTATTCACTAAAACTGAGCATTGTTCACTTTTATACTCATATGTATAGGTATATACATATGTGTTTTTATTTTTAACCCCTTAAAGTTTCACATTGTACTACACGACCACAATATGTAAATTTTTTATTTGCAAAAAAGTGACGTTAGTTTCTTTTCGCTTTACGTGTTTATATAGAAAAAAAACTCAACATAAATACCAGGGTACGTGTTGCATAGCTGCGTTCAAATACTTTATTTTGATTCAATATCTTTCTTTAAAGTTTCAGAAAAACGCTGAAAATCCATCAACTAAGAAATTCTTCCGCTAAAACTCTCGCAGGTGGTTTTTTAAATAGACTTGCCGCTAATGACAACAAAAAACATTCATATATAGCGGGAAAACCACCGTTTTGGCAACACTGGTGTTCACACATACTCAATTTAGCTGACTCAGTTATCATTTGACTGATAGTTGAAAAAAACCTTGCTTTTATTTGTTTTGTGAATATTCCTGTTTAAAATTTTAAAAATTTATAAGAAATTTAGAAAGCAGCAGCCATTTTCTTTTGAATTGTTTATTTACTTTTTTTGACATTTGGTTCGCCATTTTAGGAAATTTTTCTGCTCACTGAACACAGTTCTCAACAAAAACCAGGGTTGCATTTCGAGTTTTAAGCAATTAGTGATACAATTAACTACTAATTGCTCAATTTATTAATTTACTTATTGTATGGTAAATTGTGTTTAATTAAGACCTTAACTGCATAAAATGCCCTAATTGCGCAATTAGGGGTCTGTCTATACACGGTATTAGTTGTTAGCATAAAATAAAAATTTTTAATAAATTTGTTTTTCAAATTCTAATGTGTGGTTTCTTTCTTTGCTTTTTATATTTATTTTTTTTTGAGAATTTGGTTTTTTGTTAAATTTTAAATTCATTTCCACACAACCATTAAAACGATTTTTTGTTTGGCTGCGATAAAAACTTAATTTGTTTGGGATGAGTCGAATTAGCAATCTCTTGACTAATAGACTAACGTACTTACCACTCAGCTAAAGAGCAAATCGTTATTGGATACGCAAATAATGAATACACGCAAAACATGATGTCTTATGTTTCTTCAACAAGGGCGCATTGCGTTATGATATAATTTAACCAATAACTTTTTTGAGGAAAAACAAGCCACGACGTTTTTCGGCTTCTTGTCGGCATTTACAAGTACACAACACGACATAACATCAGCTTGTTAAGTCAATCAACAAGCAGGATAAACACCAACACAAACAAATTAAATTAAATGATATTTTCAAATGCGCGGTATTGATATATGTTGTACTCGTATTAAGTTAATGACAAATATTATTGAAATTAAGTTTTTTTCAATAACATGATTTTGTTGAATACAATTCTTGTAAATTTTTTTCTGTGTACATTTTCGACCGATTGTAAATATTCTTTTTTTTTTGTCTAAAAGGGTACAGCTTTCCATTGTTCCCATTAAAATTTTTTATTTCTCCTTATTCGATTGCTGCGAACGCTATAAAACACCTTTGCTTCTTGTTATTACACAATTTGAAAGTAGAAAAATTGTCGGGGTTACGCCCATTAAAATGTATTATAATATTTCACGCGGTTCTACTCAACCGACTTTTACGAAACTTAAAATTGTTTTACAGGTTCTTGTGATTAATTATAGAAAATAAAATAAGTTACAAGTTAATACGTTATACTTTGCTTGTTGTTTGAAATCAAATGGCAGCTTAAGAACTTGCAATAAATTACATATGCACATAGATACACATACATATGTAAGTGCGTGTAAGTTAAAAATGCGGATTTATGTGCATATTTCTTTTATCTTCCTTATTTTTAACTTCAAAACAAAAACCCTATAAGATCGAAGACATGTATGTAAATATGTAGCACTTAAAAATAAATTATCGAATGCAAATTGGTGCTTAACACAAGCTAATTGTGTTTTTTTCTGCAGAGTAATTAAATTAATTAAAAATTGTTGGCTCTCTAAAAGTCCAGTATGTTTTATTCTAAAAAAATCACCTTCGGTAATGGTGGAAGGCATTGTACTTTACGCAGCGTATAAATCCAAGGTGTTCTTGCCCTGTAAACCAGCTGACCTTGTGTTTATGCACCGGGTTACCAGAATATCAGCCTTATCATGAATTCCATATGTGAAAATTTTCGAATCAAATTTTTCTTTCACATGGATTTTAATTTCGTGTCACCAATTCCAAAAATATTAAAAACTTACATGCTTCCACTTTTTCCAACAGACAAATAATTTTCTTCAGCGTTGCCATTTTGGTGCTTTTTGGGTATTTTTGGGTGCTTCCTTTCTAAGTACCTGAAACTTTATTAAGTATCTGTTTCCGAAAATCGGGTGCATTTTACAATATCTCGCAGTGCTTTTTTTAGTGCTTTTTTAATAATCAAACTTATTGCAACTTAAACAAAGCAAAGAAGCAAACGCTTCAAATTTTCTCATTTTTTTTTATTCCTTATAATAATTTTTTTATTCATTCCTTAAGCAATGATTTTAATATTTTAATTCGCATGCGTGAGCACAGTTAAACAAGGTGGATTTGTCATTTGTACAAATTTAAGAAATAAACAAAAGTGTCTTAGTTCTTATGAAATTAAAAATTTTTCTTAAACGTATGATTTGCATTAAGTTTTTGTTAAATCTAACCAATTTAAAATTTTATTTATCGCCAGAGTCTGTAAAAAAAACTCTTGTATTAATTAAATTAAATTTATTTTTTAAGTTTTACTCAGTTACAAAATTAAAATTCTTTTGAGCAAAAAAATCTAAATCAAAAAATAGCAGCTATTTTCTGTGTAATAAATATATATAAAAAAATAATTGGTAAGGTTGAGTTTTTTAATAAACTTTTGAAAAAAAAATCATGCATCTATGGGTAGTCCATGTAACCTATGGTATATTGGTGTATTCCACTGTGTGACAAACTTTAGTGAAATCGAAATACCTGGGGCGAGTTACTATTTTTCTGGTAGGTATTGTCGAGTGTAACAATAATCTCTAATTGAAGTTTTCCAAACAAATCCAAAATCTTGAGTTACGGGTAAAACCCCGGTTTTTCCTGCCCGTAGGCACTTATCAACCTCTAACTAAGGTAACTATTAACCGATTTTGAATTTAGAAAGAAGAGCTAAGAGACTAAGAGCTTTCGAATCATATATATATATATATATATATATATATATATATATATATATATATATTGTTTCAGTAAATTTCAGATATATGTCTGTATTTTTTCACCAAATATAATTTTTTCGGTCCTTTTGGCACTTTTCTACTTTGGACTCATTCTTAGGCAGTATTTTTGTACTGGAGTCGTACTGTTTATAATTTTATTTATAAAACATAATTAATCTTAAGTAATTCGCAGATTTGTTTTTAAAAATGTCCCCGAAATTGACTAAGTTATTAAACATTTTATTAGAAGACTTTTCGTTAAAAATCTCAAAATGAAAAAACGTGATCGAGTTAGCCCGTTATCGAAAACGACTAGTAGACCCCTGATTGTTGAGAAAAATTGGTTCGAGTCAGGATAGTAGGTAAGGTTATGTTGGCGGGCTGTGCAAGTACAGGTGGTGAAATGACAGAAAAATAGAGGGGAAAAAAGCTAAGCTAAGTAATAAAATAGTCTTAAAAAATTTTTTAAATAATCAGATGAATATCGCTAATTTTCTTCAATAGTGTAATAACTAAAACAAACCAGGGGTCCAACCGTCGCTTTCGATAACGAGTTGATTCGAATACGTTTCTTCAGTTTGAGATTACGGCATTCGCCATCGAACAAGTCAATAATATTGTACGATATCGATTGCCATAATATCAAAGTGAAAAACATTGATCGAATCAGCTCGTTGTCGAAAGCGACTATTAGGCCGCAGTTTTACAGAAAACGCGTTTAAAGCTTTCAATATACATACATGCAACTCCCTGAAGATATAAAAAAAATATTGCTTTCTCAGGTGATGGTAGTGCAAGCTATTTGTTAAGACTTGGGGGTAAATTACGACACTCGTTATTGAATGAAATTACGAAATATTTCAATAGAGCTTATATGGAAGGCCATTACGGTTAATCACCCCCTGAGTTAATCATTTTACCTTTACCTTCTTTATTAGAATTTGTGTGTGTTTTTGTTTAAATGAATACTTTCCCTTTTTTTATTATTGTAAATATAAAGCTTGTTTAGTAGTAGTAGTAGTAATTTAAGTTAATTTAACCAATGCTTGATTATATAAATATATTTAATGTAAATTTTGCTAGTGCAGTATTCTAAGTTCATTAACCACTTGTTGTTCACAAAATAATAAGTTTAATTTTAATAGCATATATTCATTAACCTTTAAATATTCCTATTCAATTAATGCAGTCATTTACCTTTAATTGTACTATTACAATAAATGATAAATGTAAAGTAGGGTTTTATTACACGTGCTGAAATTGTACATTGTTATTAATTTCAATTCAGACTAGGGCTGCCAGAAGTATGAACCCGTCAACGAGGACACTCATACAAACCACAAGCAAAACAAAAATTGAATCAGAGTGGCTCTCGTTTAAATTTATTGTAGTTGCTGGTAAATTTTCCTGTGCAAAAAAACAATAAAATTTAAGAGTGGATCAGGACACCAGGACAATTTGTCTAAATCCTGGAAAACCGGGACGTATGACAGCCCTAATGTAGACGTAGGTTAGGAAGGGTGGAGCTTTACCGCACCTAAATTATGAGACCCAATTGGGTCCATTGGGATTCCCTTCTGTTGCCCAAAAGTAATATTTATCCTCGCATTTGCAGCCAGAAGTGAGCCTATCATCCATGCCTAAGCCACCAAATTGCCATGATGAATTCCCTGATGTTCTCTAGTTTACACTTCCCGACATCAGAAATGCTTTCATGGAAACGTCTGCCCAGCCATTTAAGCCTATGACGTTGCAGCTTCGGGTAGTGACAGATAATATGTTAAATGGTTTCTGTTTCTTCTTCATCCCTGCACATCTTACAAAAATCTGACCGAACTTTGGCCTGTGAACACGACTATCATGATTCGCATCGCCTTCCTATTCATGTGCAGTAGTAGTTTAGATCTTCCTGAGTCAAGTTTTGGCCAAAAACCCCTCGTGAGTCTATGCAGACGTAAGAAATTAAAATTGTATAAAAGATTGTCAGAAATAAAGAAATTATGGCAAACAAAAATTAGCTTTCTTGATTGCTTAACTACTCTTAGTGTTGCTACTATGGCTTAACTTCAATTCATACTAACTAGCACATGGTGTTTCTACCTGGGCTAAAACTAAAAATACACATAGTTTGAGTTGCAAAGGAAACCTTTGGTACTCTACATAAAGAGTAGACAAGTGATAATATTTACTGTCGTCTTGATGTGACTTCACGCCGCCATCCACAATATTGGGGATTCAATTTTATCTTTACTGGAAAATCATGCTTACATACTTTAAACCTAAAATCGTTTCTTGTTTTGCTCAAGACGATACGACCCGATCACGAACGAAATCAGATTTTCTGTCACGAAAATATACGACATACTTATGTAAATAGCCATACATACAGAAGTATGTATATGTACATATCTCTTTCATATAAAAAAACATGTAATAGAACTATATTCGGCTGAGCCGAATCTTATATAGCCTTTACCGAAGTACGTAACTATAACATACATAAGTACATATTTACATAGATATTTTTGTTTCGTAAAAAATATTATAATTTTTTGTTTATAGTGCAATTTTTACCGAGTGACCTCTCAATATTTTTCGACTTGAGAATTTGATTCAAATATTTTATTGTCGATATTAGCAATACTTGAATATTCTATTCTAGACTCTGTATATAAGAAATAACTTACATTCACCCTTATTCCAATTGTGAACATCGACGTCACGTCAATAAAATACCAAACATTTTTGGCTTGTTTACTCGCTCTAGAGATAATAACTCCAAAATAGCCTTAGTATTGTACCTCCATACCAAGTAAACTAACTTGTTCCATATTTTCCCGTATTTAATCATCTTTGATGTTGGAAAACTGTTTGGTGTCTCAATTTAAACATCCCATTCCATCCATACTCCTAAATAATCTTTTCGATTTTGTTCAGCAGGAAGGATACGTTTTCAGGGAAATGAAAAGGAACATTTCCTTCAATTTATTTTATAGTTATGACTGTTATTTAGCGATAAATTTTATTTCTTTTTCCATTTACTTAAAAATTAATAAGAAATTCTTACAAGCTGTAAACGAAAGACTAGCGATTTGAAACAAAACTGTGCTGAGAGTATAATAAGCAACAGGGGACAAACCTTCGTTTATACTTAAGTGAGATATCCATATAAAAATCGAAAATAGATTAAAAAACTTGAGTAAGGATCTTCTAAAATAAACGTGAAATATGTTTAACTGACATAAAAAATTTTTGTTTTATTTTACCAATTTTTTTTTAATTTCCAACCCTGGAACCATAATTTTGATTTTTCTGGTTTCTAATAATAAATAAAATAAAGAATATGTTTAATTACCAAATAAGTATCTAGTTTGATTTAATTAGTTCTATATACCAGAAATAGTTTACGCTGTCCAGGTCTGGAGCAATATGATTTTTATTTTTCTAATTTTTTATTCCAAACTATTTCTTTCTAAGACATAAATTACATTTAATTTGCAAGCAAAAAAAAAATATTAATTGAACTAGTTACTTTTATATACAAAAAATAAATTTTTCAACCCTACAATCATCCTATTAAATTTTTCAGACTCCTTATACTTATCTAGTTCTTTAAAAAATGCATAAAATATGTTTAGCGAGCAAAGAAAAAATTAAATAAGGAAAAATTAGTTTTATTTAGTTATTTTTATTACCAAAAGTGAAAATTTTCCAGCTCTGGAGCTGTGGTTTTTATTTCTGTAATTTTCTATACCAAACTTTTCTTTCCAAAACATAAAATATATTTAATTTATAAAGAAAAAGAAAAAATTGATTAACCCTTATAACTTTCATTATCATAAAAAGTGTAAGTTTCCCAATATAACATATGTTTAATATACATATATAGAAAGAGGAAAAATTAGTTGTAGTAGGTTATTTTTATATAACAAAAAAGTTAAAGTTTTCCAACCCTCGAAACGTTTTTATAATTTTTAAATTTTTTTTTATTTTTGATACCAGTTCTATTCGTATTGAAATATAAAATAAAATAAGTTTATTGAACAGAAAATTAAAAATTAGCTTTAGCTAGCAAAATACAGTTTAAGTTTTCTAACTCTAACGTCTCCTCGATTTTTCTGCTTTTCCATACCAATCTAAGTTGGACCACTTCTGATACACCAGTCCAAGATCGAAGTCACTAGCTTTTCTGCTACCTTCGGAAAACCGATTTCACTTACAATAGACGGACGGACAGACGGAAATCGCTTATTCCTTTTTCCGATTCATAAGGACCCAGAATAAATATACTTTGGGGGTGGAAAATTCATATTGTGGATATTACGCACGGGTATATAAATGAAAAGAAAATAACAAAATTAATGGATTCTTCCTCGGCATTTTCATATTTCTGTGTTTTGAAGAACAAACTAATCTGTCAGCTACTAAAAACAGTGCGTTCCACTTTTCATATTTTGTGTTATGTTCTCGAAATATTTGAATAAAATTTTCAGAGGGATGGTAACATAGCACCTTGTTAAAAAGGGGTAATTTTTTTACATATGTATTTTCCATTTCTTCTACATATCGCACCTTATCAACAAGAGGGTATTCACTCAAAATTTTTAAAATTTCACTTTTTGCCAGAAATCAACTAACATCATCAATATATACATATCTACTGTTAAAATTTCAGCGTATTCCCATTAATCTTTTGTTGATAAAATTTGTGTTACTTTATAATTCATGATTCAAAATGTGATGGTTTTTATGATAAAGTTTTTCAATTTTTGTTTGAGTTGTGATTCTTTTCAAAGCACAAATATTCTTCCCCAATAATAGCAATGTTTTAGAATAACAACAATGAAAATATATTTTCAAATGGAATTTGCTTACTACGATGCAATCGAATTTTCAAATTCTGTTAAAATATAACTACTAACAGTTTTTTTTTAAATTTTGAGTTATACCCTCTTGTTGATTGAGTGCGATATGTATATTAATTTAAAACTTGCTTCAACTTTTCTTCTTTTATTTTTATTACGAGTTTATATGTACATATGTATGTATTAGTGATGCCAATCGGGATCGGTTTTTGGAAATCCCGTGATTTTCGGGATCTCGGGATTTTCGGGATACCGGGATTTTTCGGGATTTCGAGATTTCGGGATCTACAATTTTTGGTAACATAAATTATTTTTTTTAATAATTATTACTTTAATAACAAATTTTATGCATTTTAAAAGGTTTTATGTTGATAATATATCATTACACAATTCTCTTTAAAGTTAACAATCTTCTAATACGAGTATGAAATAAAAATCAAAAGAATTTGTCTCATCTTTTTTTATGTTGAATAATTACATTTGATGTTAGAGAATTTATACTGAAAACCATAACTAAATCTGAAAATTTGTTTTTCTTTTCAATATACATATATGTACATTTTTTCTATAATCTTAACAAAAACGAATATACATACATATCTATGGACTTTTTGAAAAACGAAATGCATTATTCGGTAAATATTGTCCAAATGTTATTTCCCTTCCAAAGCTCAAAAGCTCCTTTTTGTTTTCAAAATAATTCTTAGTTGTATATTGTAGCAACTTTGATGAAAATAACAATGAAAAAGTAGTTGATTTGATTTGCTCTTGTTGTTAATTTATAAGAAATGTGTCACGAATAGTAATTAAATTGTTAAAACTGCACATAAAAAATTGTATGGCACTTTTATATTTTATAAAAAAATAACATAAATCAACGAAAATTTTAATTTACAAATGGTTTTTATATAAAAATTGCTAAGAAATCCCGATATTGAAATCCCGGGCTTGAATTTTACAAATCCCGGGAATCGGGATTTGCCAAATCCCGAAAATCCCGGGTTTTCGGGATTCGGGATTTCCTGTTTGGCTTCCCTAGTATATATGTATGTATTTTGTTAGTGCGGAAGTTGAAAAGTGGCTTCATGAGAGTGTTGCTATAAGATGTAAGAGGAAAAGTGCAGGATAGCAGAAATAAAAGTGCTAAAATTTTCTACAGCACCCACAACAAAGTGCTAAAATAATTTGAAATTTTTAATTTATCTTATTTCTTAAGTGGACCATACACTTGCAACAAGTATACAGTATAATGTCAAGTTTTTTAAAAGATAGGTTTTAATCATTCCATAGTAAATTGTGTAATTTTTAAATTCTTAATCCAACAAAGAAAAAAATCTTTAAGACTAAAAGTAGTTAAGTAAAAATATATTTATTTTCTACATAGATAAATCAGATAACCGATTTATTTAACGTTGTGTAGTTTTACTGAAACGTAATTGTATAAACGACTACTAAAGTTTTGGGCTCACTAGCTTTGACTGTGCTTTTCGTCAAGCTGATCAATAACCTTCTTAATACTAAGCTCTTAAGAAGAATAAAAAATTTATAAATCTAATGGCATGAAAAAGTGCAAAAATGCCAAATAGTTTTAAGAAAGTGCTATACTAGCACTTAGCATTATTTTTTAAATCTTTAATGCTAAATGAATAAAAAAAGTGCTAAATCTAGCATTAAAAGTGCTAAAATGGCAAGCCTGCTTCATGAATAAAAATCTCGCATATGTGCCCAATTGCACACATATATCTATTTTAATAGTTCTCCTGAAAACCCTTAATGTTTATTATGACATGCCTACTTACATACATATAAAATGTTTGTTGTCTACAATCGGCTGCACTCTGCTATACAAATTATTTAAATAATTTAATTATTTTAACATTTAAATTATTTAAATTATTTGATAAGGAAAGACCTTGCCACATTCTACAAATAATTAAATTTAATTTTAAAAGCATTTTATATGTAAATCATACAGAATTTATTGAAACAAAAAGAAACAAGTTTCCTCATGACCTTCAAAAATACCAAAAAAAAATCTTGCATTAAAATTAAACCAGCATTTTTAATAAGAATTAAATTAAATTAAAATTAAAAGCTTATAATAGACATCACACCCGTTTTTCAGGTGCTTAAATTTTTTAATTATTGTTGCAAACGCAATGTGTAGTCCAAAACCTTAAGAAGTGCTCGTAAGCACATACATATGTATGTATGTATGTATGTATGTATGTATGTAAATATGGGTATAAAAGAATGCAATATTTTTTTTTTGTAAATCATTCACAACGTCATCATGACTCATTAAACACTACGATGAATGTCATTGAACTTCAGACATGAAAATGACAAAATGAAAAAAAAGCACAACAAAATATTATTGCTGCAACACTATTCGGTCGCCAGTCAGACAGCTCCAACTTATTCATTCATTTACAAAAGTCAGTCGTCGGTGGTACGTACAGAATTGAGGAAAGAAAAAGAATAATATTAAGAAAATAAAAGGAATAAAAACTCTTGTACATTTTTAGCCACGTAAAAACTATTAAGTGCAACCACATTTGCAATCGTTCATAGAAAATAAAAACAAATATCTAATAAACAAGAAAAAAACGAAGAAGGTGTTGCATACATAATGAACTTGATGCCTAAATTTACCAAAGAGGAACGCTGTTAAGCAAAAACATTCTTGTGCTTCTCTGACTGCTGGTGTCAGCGTTGTCAACTTTTAAATTTCAAAAACCACTAAAAAACCGTGTAATTTAAGTAAAAAAGCACAAAATTTTTAATTATTATCATATATTAAAAAAATTGTTACACACAAATATGCACATAAACAAGTCAAAGTGCTATATTCGGCTGTGCCGAATCTTATATACCCTTTACCAAAGTGCGTTTATGTAGTATAGAGATACAAACATAAGCACAGAGATATGTAGGTGCATATTCATTTCGTGAAAAAATTCATACTTTTTTCTAGTGCAATTTTTAATTTTTTGGCATTATGTTTAATTTGGTGCTTTTTAAATTTTGGCGATTTGTTTCATATAGGCAATTTGTTTTGGTTTTGGCGATTTTTTTCTGTCTTTGGCTTTTTTTTAATTTTGGCGATTTTTTTCGTGCTGGCGATTTTTTTGATTTTGACGATTTTTTCATTTAGGCGATTTTTTTATTTTTTATATATTTAATTTTTTTAGTTTTGACAGTTTTTTTCTCGTTTTGGCGATTTTTTTCGGTTTTTGGCGTTTTTTAATTTTGGCGATTTTTTTTCGTTTTGGCGATTTTTTTGATTTTGCCGATTTTTTTTCATTTAAGCGATTTTTTTTGTTTTTGGCATATAGGCAATTTGTTTTTTTTTGGCGATTTTTTCCGGTTTTGGCGTTTTATTTTTTAATTTTGGCGATTTATTTTCGTTATGGCGATTTTTTTGATTTTGGCGATTTTTTTTCATTTAGGCGATTTTCTTAATTTTTGACGATTTTTGTTCATATAAAAATGTTTTTTTTTGTTTTGGCGATTTTTGCGGATTTTTGTCATTGTGGGATTTTTTTTGGTTTTGACACTTTTTTCTCGTTTTGGCGATTTTTTTCGGTTTTTAGCGTTTTTTTAATTTTGGCGATTTTTTTTCGTTTTGGCGATTTTTTTTTCATTTAAGCGATTTTTTTTAATTTTTGGCGATTTTTTTCATATAGGAAATTTTTTTTTTGATTTGGTGATTTTATTTCGGTTTATGGCGTTTTTTTAATTTTAGCGATTTATTTTCGTTTTGGCGATTTTTTTTTTTTGATTTTTGCGATTCTTTTTCATTTAGGCGATTTTTTTTTTAATTTTTGGCGATTTTTGTTCACATAATCATTTATTTTTGTTTCGGCGATTTTTTTCGGTTTTTGGCTTTTTTTTTAATTTTAGCGTTTTTTTTTCATTTTGGCGATTTTTTTTTTGTTTTGGCGATTTTTTTAAATTTTTGGCGATTTTATAATTTTCGGATTTTTTAGTTTGACCGTTTTTGAAAATTTCAAGAGTTTAACTCTTACAGTTTCCAAGATATAGCAATTTGTCAAAATTACATAGTCAAAATTTCATTAACTGATGGGCCACCCTTTAATTTAAATTTTTTTAATTTTAGTGTTAATTGTTGTAGTCTATATAAAAATACACTAATTTTACAAATTTCAAGTGTCAATATGCATATGTACATACATAATACAATTGTATGTATATTACATGGGATTTTAAAAGTTTTCGTCACTCATTTTGGAACACCCTTTAATTTGTAGCATTTATATATTTGTTGTTGTAGCGACCAAAGTTCTACATACACTGTCCAAATTTCAGACCCGTAGCTTTTACCGTTCCTGAGAAAATAGCCTTCTTCCTAAAACATGAAATATGTTTAATTATTAGGAAAAAAGTTAAAGTTTTCCAACCCTGGAAACGTTTTTTAATCTGTTAAGCTTTTTAAAATTTTTTTTTAATTATAAATACCAATTTTATTCATACCGAAGTATAAAATAAGTTAATTTAATAAAAAAGTAATAAAAACTTGTTTTCGGTAGTTATTTTCTATGGGTAAATTGAGTTTGAGTTTTCCAGCTCTGAAACCGTCTGCTCGATTTTGCTGAATTTCAATAGCAAAATTTTTCGGAAAATTTCCGACACACCAGTCCAAGAACGAAGTCGCTAGCTCTTCTGGGAGCTTGGGAAAACCGATTTCACGTACAGACAGACGGACAGACGGACAGACGGACAGACGGACAGACGGACATCGCTTGTTCGTCTTCCCTATGCATAAGGATCCAGAATATATATACTTTATGTGTCGCTTATTAATATTGTAGAAATTACAAACGGAATGACAAACCTATATATACCCTTTTACCATTTTTTGGTAAAGGGTATAAAAATATAATAATCGGTTGACTTTGCAATACATTTTTAAAGCTATAAATTTGAGGCATCCGATACACATTTTAATTGTATAAGAATCAGTGAATTCTCAAATCAGTTTGATGAAGCCTTTTGTAGTTATTATAAAAAAAAATTATGTTTAATCATTTTTCGTCAGGAAACAAACGTATTTTTCGAATTCAATCAAATTATAAATATCCGATAATTCTCAACTGAAAACTCGATAGTGGACTAGTTATATTCTCCCTAGACTAGACAAAATTTCGATATTAAACTATACTTGGGTAAATACATCTATTATGTCTTCTTTGTTGCGTGGCAAAACATTTTTTATATTAACTATGATTTAAATGTTAAAGTTTAAGGGAAACATGGCGCTTATTTCTTCCACCAAGCCTTGTACAAACTTGGTAGAATTTTTTTAAATGCTTCATTTAAGTTCAGAGCTTATTTTTTTATATGTACATTTCCTCGAAAGAAAAAACAGGTGAGAAAATTTTTCTTCGAATTTTTGGTTTAGTGCCACCGACTCGAAACAAAAAGCACCGAAATGAATTTAAAAAAGCACTGAGCACTAACTTCAAAATTTTTCGCTCCGAAAATTTCAAAAAGCACTAAAAACGGTGCGAAAAGCACCGAGTTGACAACGCTGGCTGGTGTCCGGTGTGATTCGCCACTAATTTAAATGTTATACGAGAAAATTGTCTTTATTTGTTTACTAAATGAGGCCATCAGCACATAAGTGGTGTAACCCACATTTTAAATTGTTTTTTTTTTGGTAACTGTTCTGTTGAAAAATTCAAACCTTATATTAGCAATATCACTACAAAAGTAGAGTAAGCCACCTTTTCGCATTCAAAAGAAGATGGAGCTGAAAATCATTTGGGTTGACACCACATTTACGCTGATAGCTTCAATTATGTTTGAGGCAAATTCAAAAAAAAAAAGACTTACAACCGTATTCTAAGCTCTGTGACTAAATAAAAATTATAACAAATGACAGTTTTTACATTGCTTAACATATAAAAATTTTCATTTGTTATAATTTTGTTATTTGTCACAAAGTTCAGAATAAGAGGGTACATATATAAAAAAATATATTAGGCGCCAGTTTCCCAATGTATTACTTAGTTTATAACCCTATTACAGTTTACAACTCAACCAACTTGAATTGATACTAAGACAAATTAACTATAAAACTATTAAACTTTTTTTGGTATTATGAAATACAACTAATTTTAGTTGTTTTCGAAACAATGCTCTAAAAAAAAGAGGTTCTTATCTATGCTTTGTTTTTGTGAAGTCATAGCAGCCAACAAATAATATTTTAAATACATATTCTTGGGGCCAATTTTTGACTTGGTAATCAAACTGTTATTAATTTTAAGTTCTAATTAGATACGAAATTGTGTTTTTCAGTGCATATTTAATTAATCGGGTCAGTTCTGTAAAACGAATCGTTCTTCGAAACGATAAATTTTTAAAAATGAGTAAATGTTTAATTGGTGATCTACAAATTATTCGATTTGGTGACATTCGAAATTAAGTTGAGTAAAATATTTGAACGCCAAAGTCAGTTGTTAATCAAAGAAATCATATTTTAAATAAAAAATAAGCATTCAAATCTTAATCTTTGAATGAAAAAGTGCTTTTATTAATACGAATAATTTTTCTTCATTCTTGGAGTAAAACTGGAAAAAAACGTTGCAGTGTTTTTTAAACTAATTTTGTACATTTACCCAGCTAACCAAAACATTTGTAAATAATATCGCATTCGAATCTTGCGTAAACATTTCTCGGACAAAATACTCGAGAACGTCTATCGTAAACGTAGAGAAAAAGTTCTGCTGGAGCTCACTCGTCGCTCATGAATAAATAAAATTTTAAATACGCAAGGTTTAGGCATTTAAGTATTAATTAAATATGAACTAAAAACACAATTTCATATTTAAATAAAACTTAAATTTAATTACGATTTGAGTACAAAGTCAAAAATTGGCCCTTAGTTGCTTTTGTTTTTTTGGCGGTGTTCTTTTTTACAGGATGTACGGCCGAGTTTAAGTGTCTCTGCCACCCAATATTTTACAGTTGTAAGCAAAGATGCAGGCTCTCTTATAGTAAAATCTAGCACGACTTTAATATTGGTTGGACTGGACTGGACTGGTTTCTACTAATGAACGAAACGATTGAACATGAAAGCTTTTGCGAAATGTTTTTTAATTTTATTTTAATATACTGCTTCCAAGTGCATGCTGGGAACATAACAGAAACATTAAAAAAAATTAATAGAATACTGTGATATAAAAAAGAAGTGCAATCATTGCAAGAGAGAAGAGTTTAGCCATGGCTTTGATACCCAAACTAGTTATTGCCACTCCATATTCCTACAATTTGTTTTTCTTTCGCATTTTTTAGCATAAATTTTTCGTTGCTTCCATAACACTGTTGCCAACTTTTTTGTAAAGTTTCCCATACTAAAATGTCTGCATTGATTCGTATTTCAGACAAAATTTACAAGAAACTTTTTCCTAACCTTTCAATAATACAATGGTACCTTAAAATATCCCACTTTTAAGTGCAAAATTATCAATATGGCAACAATTTCTGAGATGAGTACAGGGAATTGAACAACGCATAAATTTCAAGCATTACGAGTATAAATGGAACACTAGATGTGCAGAAGTAACTAGAGCGTTGAATTTTACAACAATTTCTTTTAATTTTTAAGTTCTTTGTTTTAGTTTTTATCAGGTGTAGTGGTTTCGAAATTTCTTTTCATACGGCTAAAACTGTCTATGTTACACATATGTATGTACCTAGATATATGGACATTTGCATACATACATACATATGTATATATTTATTGGAAATTGGATTTAAAAAAAAATTATTATTGCATTAAATGCCTGCAAGCAATTTGTCGTCTACATTAGATGGTTTCGATAGTTTGAATATAAAAAGTCAACTCATTCTTTATAGAATTTAATTATAAATTTTTTTTATTTTTTTTTTATTTTGAAATTAGCATTAAAAAATTGTAAAAAAAAACAAAAGTATCTACATCAAAAGAACGCTGATGACGAAGGTTTGGTGTCCTTCGAAAACAGCTAGTTGTTCCGTTCAACTATGTGTTAGTCAAAATATTTACAACTAACTTTAGTGTTATATGTTCATTAATAATTAGCACATGTAATTTGGCTTAAAAAGCGTTACGAACTTTACCCCGTTCAAATCATTAATATAAAATTACAAGTTTATATAATACATAACATATTTCTGTGTTAGGTATTGTGGCAAACAAGAACTTGGTCAAAATTTATATATCATTACTTTTAATGGCCGAAATTTTGGACAAGAACTTGGCCTTTTTTCACATTTATGGTTTTGTGAGGATCTGACTACTTTTTGAAAAATGTTCTATAAATAATAATAATATAATAATAATTTACTTTTTAAACTTAAAATATCTGGTATGTTTTATTTCTATTAATGATCACTGTGCCAGTTGAAAATGGCATAGTTGCATAAAATAATGGGTTAGAGCATGATGGGTGTTCGATTGTAGACCTTAAAAATGCACTATTGTATCATTACAACAGGTCGCTAGTGTGTACGAGTGTATTTGGTAAGAGTCGTCTGGAAAGAAACATGTAAAATACAGCGTACATTTTAGTGAACGTGACGCCGTCTATTTTTTCAATATATTTACATATTAAAGTCAGCTTAGCCAAAATATATAAATCAAAAGGATATTCCCAATGCGCATGCAAAGTTTCAATAGGGTAGATGGTGTTTTAATTTTTGGATTTTCCGGTTGATTACATCAATTACTATTTGTGTACAACATTTCAGCTCTCTATAGTATAATATTATGTAAAATAATTATGGGCCTGGCCCTGCCGACTTTTATATCTACTAGTCCTAATGGTTCATGCAAAGTTTTGTATTAAAAAGTTAATGAGAAATATATGAGTAATAAATTAAAAACTGCTAAACCGAAGTACATGAAAGAAAAAGCTACGATTTATGGGTGAATTTACGTTTACTTTTTAAAATAGGAAACTTTTATTTTGAATAAGTGCAATGTGTATGAAAAGTTTTAATAAAATTTATCTAAATTTTGAATTTGAAGTGCTTATTTCCACCACCTGATAGCAACTTCTGGTTTTTCAGATTTTTCTTAGTGATCTCTGATCCAGATTTATTTGTGTATCAAATTTAAGCTCGCTAGTGCGAATTGGAGTTTTAATGTCGTGGCCACGTATCCTGGGTAAAACTTTTCTGTTTTAAGATTTTCCCATTGGCTTACGCAGCTACACTTATTTGTGTATAAGATTTCAGCTCTCCAGCGCGAATTATACCTTTAAATTTTATCAGCCTTACCTCTCCCACTATTTCTAACTCAAAATTTTGTTGTGAGCAGCGCTTATAATTCATGCTAATTTTTTTCTAAAATATGCTAGATCAAAGTAGATTAAACACAAGGGTAACATTTTATGGGAATGATCACGCCAACTTTTTAAGGTGATAGTTTAAACCCTTGTGCATGTGCAACGCGTATGCAAGATTTCACTAAATTGGCTTGAATTAAAAGCTGTATATTAAGTTTTTAGTTTAAAATAATATTAGCGTGGCCGCGACCATTCTGATAAAATTTTTTTGGTTTTCAGAATTTTCTAGTTGGTTTCTCACCTAGACCTACTTGTGTATCAAATTTCAGCTCATAAGCTCAACTATTGATTTTTAATTTGTATGGGCGCAGCCCCACCCCTCTATCTAATTAATTTTTCCAGGTATTCAGATTTTTCTAGTTGGTTTCTCACCTAGACCTACTTGTATATCAAATTTCATCTCCCAAGCGCAACTTTTAATTTTTAATTTTTATGGGCGTAACCCTGCCTACTTTTCCAAACTCAAAATTATTTTGGGCCAGTGCTTAGTATTCGTGTCAAGTTTCGTTGCAAACAGATAATAATAACCACATAAATAGTATATCTAAATATTCTGAGCCGCAGGGCATTAAAATGAGGTTTAAGTTGTATGGGCGTGTCAACGCCCACTTTTTAATAAAAAAATGTATAGCCTTGCATTACTTCAGTATATATGCCAAATTTTAATAAAATAGATTCCATTTAGCGCCTTAAATTAGCTTTTTTAAATCTGAATTTAATGGGCCACCTGGCCAAAAATTTTCGAGTTTTTAGATTATTTTATTTTGTTTCTTACCTAGATCTAGCTCTATGTCGAATTTCAGCTCAATAGCACAAATTTTAGTTTTTATGGGCGTAGCCCCGCCCTGCTGGTTAAAATTTTCGGGTTTTCAGATTTTTCTGGTTCATTGCTCACTGAGATCTTCTCGTGTACCAAATTTTAGCTCTCTAGCAATAGCGGAAGTGCTTCATAATATTGATGAGTGAGTCAGTGAGTCAGTGAGTATTTCTTAATATATGCACTTTTTGTACCTCTATATCTCCGGAACCTTTCATTGTCAAACGTTCAAACTTCGCATATGAGGTTATATGAATTTATTCTAATTATGGTTTAAATATCATAATTTTACGATTGCGGGGAACAGAGTTATGAGGGGGGGTATAAACAGCTCGAATGGCTTCCTGTAAATATACACACTGCGTGCATTGGCCGGAACTTGGCCTGGCGCACTGCCGTGAGCCTAGATGATGTACGATATCATTCATTCAACATTTTTTATTATACTGGCAACACTGCATTTGCTAATTGTTGTCAAAGAAATAGATATTAGTTTAATTGGAGTACAATGACAACAACCTGTCGCAATGTTGCCTTGCTGTATTCAAAAAAATTATTCTCATATAAACCTGTATATTCTATCTTTGACATTTGATAGTCGGTAGCTTGCTGTGATGAATGTGTTTTAAATCCCATTTTTTGCAGCGACGAGACTAATTTTCACTTAAACGGCCACGTCAACAAGCAAAACTGTCATTACTGGTCTCCCAGAACCCGCAACCTTCGATTACAACATCAAAAACCATTGCGTTGCCCCAGGGTAACTGTTTGGTGTGCCTTAGTCAGGCATGAGATAACTGGACCATTTTTTTCCCAAAAATTCTGGAGGAAAAGCGACGAATGTCAACGGTGAAAATTATCATGATTACGGAATTATTTTTGCCAAACCTGTGAGATCATCCATCGTACTCTTCACATACGTGGTTTCAACAGGATGGGGCGACTGCACACACAGCCAGAGCTTCGATGAATTTGCTTCGGAAAAATTTCCCCCAAAAACTGATCAGTAGTTTTTGCGATATCCCATGACCACCGGGGTGACTCGATTCAGCTCACATGGATTTTTTTTATGGGGCTGCGACCTCAAAGAGAGGGTTTCAAATCTCTTGTGGCTTTAAAGGAAAATATTCGTCGAGAAATCAGCTCAATTGAACCAAGTTTACTGCAGCGGGTGGCGCCGAACATAAGGCTCCGTTTTGAACAGTTGAAGACATCTGGATGACTCTTTAAAAAATAAAATCCGAATTTTTATTCTATCGTTCAATGCTTTTAATAAAACTTTGTGTCAGTTATTATGATTTTAGTATTCTTGGGGATTTCCCTAGGTTAATCTTTGGTAAATTTTTTGTTTTAGATTTTTTTAATAAAACAATTTTCCTTTCTGATGTGTAGTTGTTTTTACATCTTCATTTGCTCGACGTTTCGTTGGCTTTTTTCCAACTTCTTCAGGAGCTTTTCTTTATTCAAATAAGGTTTATGATTTTTTACATATTAGTGTGAAACTTATATGCGGATAAAACTGGACATCACGGACATAATATAAAAAATTGTCATTTAATAAAATTAAAACTGGACATCACAACATTTGAAAAATAATTAATATAACTAAATTGTATAAATAAAATACAATCACGGCACAAACACAAATTATCACAGTTTATTTTTCTATCACAGATTAATCAGACTGTCTGATTATGATTTTTATTTAAGTTTGAAAATATAAATCTGCTACCAGACACCCTGTATTTAAAGTACAACACAAAATGTGTGATGTTTTTTTAGAACTTTCCATAAAATAAAACCTAAAATGCTAATTGAATAAATTGCTTATTAATTAAATGATTAACATTGTGATAAAAAAAGAATTACACAGCAATTACATTAAAATAACAAGAATTCGACAAATTTTCTAATCCAAATGTTAATATTTTCACACTTACTTGCGAATTTCGCAAGTAAATCGAAAAAAAATCTATTACAGTTTATTCATATGTACATACATACGATTATTTGCAAATAATTAAAAATTTCTGTAGAAATTCTAACTACTTTTCATTTTCAAAAACACACATTTATTTACGAATGCATAATAGAATATTTAAACAAAGAGCAATATTTGAAGACACACACACACACACGAATACCAAATGAAATAAAACTAAAATCAGTATTCAAACTTAACAATATCGAATACAAACTAAGCATCTATCTAAATAAATAATAAAAAAAGCGCAAAATGAAAAGCGGAAAAATAAATACTCTGTTTGCGTTAAAGATTCCTTAGCGCACAATAATTTCCTGTTAAACGAATGCACAGAGACAAATGTGTTACTGAAATTTTGTGAAATTTCATAAACGTATTGAATTTTAAGTATAGACGTTTTTTGTTCCAAAATAAAATACATACTATATATTAAATATCGTATTTTTCGTAATTAGATATTAGCACATTTCGATACGCTGTTCGATTTCTCGAAATGTAAAAAAATATGGGGTTTAAGGAAATTTTGATATCAATGTTAAGCCTCATCTTTCAGCAATTATAGAAATTATAAAAGAATAGCAAGTCTGTTGTTAATTAGAGATTGTAAACTTGCGCTTTCATTACAAAATAGCTTTCCGCAAATTGTAATACGATGAATCTAAATAATTCACATATTCCATTTGCACTGAAAAAAAAATATATATACATATATACATTTATATATATTAGGGTGGCCGTTATTTTTATTTTTTTTATGTCTTCTACTCTCACCCCCCCCCCCCCCCATCGGTTCAGTTTTATGTAAAAAAATTAATACAAAAAAATTTCATACCGATAAGTTGTGTTTTAGGGGGTGCGTCCGGCACTCAAAGTTGGCTTTCAAGCCTATTTTTCAATGTAGTTTTTTGCATATGACTATCTTGTTAAAAATCATTTTACAAGAATATGACATAATGCAATATGTTAGCTCTTCAAGTCAACAACATTAGTCTCATAGAAAGTTTTTTGCTAAAATTAATATTTTAGAAAATAATGAGGAAAATAGCCAACAAAATACCAAAAATTTTATGTAACAAAATTATATTTATGTGGAAATTTTTTATTTTAAGCATGTACAATAAAATCTTATGTACATTATTAAATCATAGATATACATATAGTCAAAATACAACGGAATTGAAAACACTTCAAAATGTCGAGCCCTAGCCAAAGTATAACCCAGCATACCAGCGCCCCCAACAGTCTGGACACACCTCACAAATTCCCTTATTTTCTTTTTCTTTTTTACGTACCGTCTCCTACAAAAATGGGGTAAATTAAATTCCGTTTCCGAACGAAATTGAACTCTATGACATGGCCGAATATATGGGCTTGAGGGCCGGATGCCGCCCCTAAGACACAACTTATTGGTATGAATTTTTTTAAATGCAACTGAACCGGGTGGGGGGAGGGTGAGAGTAGAAGAAATCAAAAAAAGTCTCCATACAATTAACGGCCACTCTAATATATATATATATATATATATATATATATATATATATATATATATATATATATATATATGAAGCATAAGGCCTCAAAAAATATATATTAAGCTATTAAGCCAGGATCCCACTATCGGCACAATGTACCGATTTTCGTTGGCTCACAGCAATAAAGTCGTAAGTAATAAACCAAAACAGTCTTATTTCTCAATTTATTCCGGGATAAGTCTATTACTAATGTAGTGAGTTGCAATTATGTCCTTATATTTCAGTCAGTTGAAGAATAACCCCAATTTAGCTTATTATTTATGGCTTTATTTCAGTGAGCCGACGAAAATCGGTACATTGTGCCGATAGTGGGATCCCTGCTTTAGGCTGAAATTTCTATCAACTGACACCAAATACAAGAACGCTGATGATGAGTTGGTGGTGGCTTTAAAAAAACAGCATGTTGTTCCGTTCTGCTACTGTTTGTCGGAGTATTTCCAACTAACTTTGGCAATATTTGTCGCTTAAAAATTATCACATGTAACTTGGCTTCCTCCAAAGATGAACTTAAGCCTAATCAAAACCAAACAAAGAAATAAAAACAAGTTCTAAGAGAAATTAACTATGAATAAAAGAATTTTTTTCGCAAATTCTATTTCTGCTATTTATTTTTATTTACGATTTATCTCAAACAATATAATATAATAATAATAACAACATAAAATTTTTCACAAAATTTAATAACTTTTGTAACATTTTATTTATGGAAATAGTCAAATAAATCAATATCAAATCAGCAAATAAATTAAAATGCTTTCCTGCATACAAAGCTGACATATAGGATAAGCGACAACAGTATTGGAAATTTCGAGCAACGTTTTTCTGGGAAAAATAAAAATTTTAAAAGAACATTTTTTTATCCGATTTTTGTGATCAGTGGGTCCTTATTGCTTAAAACAATTTAAAACAAAAAGTTAAAATTTAATCTCTGAGCTAAAGTTATTTTTTCATTATACAAGATACAAAAAAAATTTAATTCAGAACTTTGTAAAATCAATTAAAATATTACATTTGCACCTGTAAACAAATAAACAATTTTGCTTGAAACCAATTGGAAAACAACTGTTATTAAAGCCACACATCCAATTGTCAAGGGTTGAATTATGCTTGATTTAGACTTTATTTCAATATCATTTTCCAGTGAAATGGGAAGTTGAATGAATTGAACAATGCAATTCAAGCCTTGAATTATACTATAATTCAGCCTTTTATTACAATTGAATTCAAATGTATTTCAAGCTTCAAAAACAATTTTTTTCAAAATGCAATTCATATGTTTTTTAATAATAATTTTATGCATATCTACCTTCAATATTGTTTTCACTATTTAAAGCGCCTTTTTTTAACTCACTTTTTTATTTATTTTGGTATTTTTCATAACAATTTCAATTTTATTAATAAATAAATTACGTATTTGACAAAGCTTGAACTTGTTTGATTTTTTATTTAAAAATATTTTCAAACTTGAAAATTACTTGAAAAAACGCTCGAACTCAACTTTGTTTCCAGTTAAATTTCAAGTGCTTAAATTTCAATTGTGTGAATGCTCTAGCCTCTCAGTCCAGTGGTCGTGGATTCGATTCTCACCATAGACCCTTGGCTTTTTCCGCAGACAAGTTAATCGCTTCGCGGGTGGTGCTTGTTAAAAAAAGGCGGACATTTGCTTCCCCCCCCAAAAAAAACACGTACAACATCCAAAAAAATTAGTAGACCTCTTCGAGATTTAAAATGTATGAAAATTTGTCTACAAATGACAATAAATTTTTGGGGTGGTTACTACGCTTTCTTAACATACATATTTTGTATGCATAGCCCATTTAATTTTTATAATTAAAAAAATTAGTCGACCTTTTCCATATGCAAACAGAATTTGGAAACGACAAAGTAATTTGATATAAACCAACGCGGCAATTTTGCAATAAATTGCATAAATAAATATGTTATCCCCAACATATTTTATGGCTATTTTGTTTTTATTGAACTCTGTTAAATTTTTTACTATTATTAAAAAAATATATACAAATACATATATATAAAACTATTCTATAAAAACAATTTTATTATAAAATATTTATTAACAAAAACTACATAAAATTGATTTTGGGGACATTTGGCGATTTTTTATATCAATTTGGCGAAATAAGTTTAAAAAAATCTGACAACCCTGATGTCACTAAATGCTACAATGTGAATTAAGCATTGTGCTATAAGATAAGATTATGACAATCAACAACTTTACTTTAAAATAAAAGCAAAACTCAATTAAAAATGTATTTAAGTCAATTATTTAATTACAAAGTTTAATTGACTCAATTACATTTTTAATTAATTTTTTGGTTTTATTTTCAATTAAAGCTAATGATTGCAGAAATTTTTTCAGTGAAGTGATAACACTGCACAACACTGATTTGGATGTCTAAATAAAAATGGCCGATTCTTATGTATTAGTTATATTTGGTCAAAAAAAAATTAAAATCAAAAAATGTTCATGGACTAAACTAAAAACACACGATTTTAAACATCCTTGCGATAGTAGTCAGATACGCTGATGTTCTCATTAATGTGAATCTATTTAAATGAAAGCGATTTTTCTGTAGATTAATAATCCAGAAAGTATTTTTAAGTTTGGAGTACCATTCGTGATATATTAACGGAATAATACAAAAAGAGCTGGAAATTATGCAAATCATAAGTGACACTATATCTTCAAAACTAAAGCTGATGGAGAAAATCTAATAACGCCATCGTAATCAGGTGACAAAAATACACAAGATTCGACCATTTTTATTTAAAAAATAAAATAAATTGTAATATGACACAATAAGAAAATTCATAATTTCATCAATAAATCAATTGTTGAAGAAAATCCTAAAATGATCACCAAAAGGAGAATTTCTTATTTGGAAATAATGAAAAAGAATGAAATGGCCAAATATTATGATTTATAAAAACTAAATAAATAATTCACATGATAAAATTTATATTTGGATGAAAATTTGACCTTCATTAAAAAATTAAATATGTAATTGAAAAGTTGTAAATTTTCGTTCAATATGATCATAAGAACATCGATAGATAACATCATACCGCCAACAAATTGTTAATCTTTGTAAAATAATTAAAACAAAGTCAATATTTACCAATTGTCAATATCAAATAATAGACATTTGTAAAACTTATTTAAATTATAAACAAACTTTGAAATTTACTTAAAATTTACATCGTCACTCATCAGCAAGTCTATTGATCTTTGAAAATTATTTTGTATAAATACTCGTACCTTCGATTTAATGCGCTTGGGGAACTTTTCTAAAATGCTTGAGAGAATTTAAAATAATAAATATATTTTAGACTAAAAAAAACTAATAATTAAAATTCAAGATTTAATGCAAACTTTTCGTGACAATCAAGTTCGTTCCAAAACTTTTCTGCCTCTACTATACTGAATTTATATTTCAATGACCTCATTGAAGATTAGATCTCAACGTAATTCGCCAGGTTTTGGTTCTTAAGTGTTAAAAACGTGGATTCAGTGAGTAACGTTACAGATTAAAACAATTAATTTTTTAACATTTTGGCGACTTTACGTTTTCCAGCCTAATACACATTTATTAGTATTCTAAATAAAAGCTTTTCAATTAGAAATAATAAAGCTGGAATAAGAAATTCACAACTTGTATATATTAAACCTTTGTAGAAGACTTTTATTTATTTAACAAATTATCAATTATTTATTAAAATATTTGTGAAATTTAAAATAAAATCGTAAGATCTCGTATATTGATGATGATGATATTCTAGTTCAAAATTCTTAGAATAAGACTCAAATAAGTAATTTATTTCAGTAATCAAAATTATTTCAAGTTTAAATAATCGAATCAATAATATATACATATATGTATATATGCATGCATATATTTCTGTAATCGAGTATATACCAATTTTAGCATAACTAATCGAATGAATGGCGTATAAAAGCTTTTATTAGGTTATACAAATCATTAGCGAATAACATTTTTTAATCGAGTAAACGAATAAACTTTGTTTTGTTCAATTATGCACCCAAAAAATAAACAAACAAGAAATTTTCCTAGCTATCGGAACAAATTAAATTTTTAGTTCATTATTCGAAATAGCGAATAAAAATTTTTAGTCCAGTGTGCCAATAAAATTTCTTTTATTTGAGTATTCACGCAATAAATAAACAATTTTCAGTGAATTATTCGAATCAAAAGCATATAAAAAATTTTTTAATTGAGTAAGCGAATAAAATTTATTTTATTCGATTATTCACACAAAAAAAATAGCAAATAAGAAATTTTCCTAGCAATCGGTTCAAATTAAATTTTTAGTTCATTATTCGAATATACAGTGAATAAAAATTTTTATTCGAGTGAACGATTAACTTTTGTTTTATTCTATTATTCGCAAACAAAAAGTAAACATACAAGAAATTCTTCTAGTAATCAAATTAAATTAAATTTTCTATCGATTAATTGAATAAATAGCAAATGAAATTTTTTTATCGAATAAACGAATAAATTTAAAACAAATAAACAAACGAAAAATCTTCTAGCAACCAAATACAATTCAATTCTTTGTTGATTAATCGAACAAATGGTGAATAAAAATGTTTAATCGAGTTAACGAATAAATTTAAAGCAAATAAGCGGAACGAAATTTTTCTTGCAACCAAATCAAATTCAGTTTTCTGTCGATTAATCGAATAAATAGCGAATATAAATTTTTCGTCAAGTAAACGAATAACTTTACAACAAATAAACAAACAAGAAATCTTTTAGCAACCAAATCAAATTCAGTTTTTTGTCGATTAATCGAAAACACTGCCAATAGAAATTTTTAATCGAATAAACAAATAAAAAATTCAAGTTGTTGACAATATATCAAATGAATAACGAATAAAATTCTTTACTCGAGCTATTGAAAATAGTTTAAGTTTTGTTCTATTGCTAACAAAGAGATATGCATCAGCAAACGATTAAAATTGAAATTTTATTCGACTGCATAAACCAATGAATAATAAGGCAAAAAGTTTATTCAATAATTATTAATTAATTTATTCAATCAATCAGATAAGTAACGAATTAAATTTTTTATAGAAGCAAACAAATAAATTTAAAATTCAGTTCGAACATATACAAAATTTTACTGGAGTAATCGAATTAGTTTTCAGGGGGTCTACTCTGTAATTCGATTCGAAAGAAAATGCTTTCGAATTTACATGTTATAAACATACAAATTCGAAAGCTTTTTCTTTCGTTTCGAATTACACAGTAGACCCCCCCCCCCCAAGTTTAAAGGCTGTTTGTGTAAGACATTGACGTTAGAAATTTTTTTGTTTTTTTATTAGATTAAAGGAAACTTGTACTTGTACGCCTATTAAAAAAAATCTGTACGTGATGGATAAAAACTTAAAATGGATTTGAATTTAGCGCATTAAGGTCCCTTTATTGCTCATATTTTTATTTAAGAAACAATTTATTGGCAGACCTGTGTAAACAGCTGTTTTATTGTTTGCCTCTTAATAAATGTATTATGATCAGACTACCGTAAGCGTATCTTTAGTTTTATCTTCAACAAATATATTTATGAGTGCAATCGGTGCAAGAATACAGTAAAGGTATTCACGTCAAAAGTTGCACTAGTGCGAAAAAGCCAAATTGCAAAATTTTTAAAAAATATAACAACCACATAGAAAATTATTTTGCACAAATGATGCTTAATTGTCAGGGTCTGAGTAAGTGCAAGATTATCAGGGTAAATTTTGCAAAGTTGTGCTACTTTTTATGGCATTGCCAATCCAAAAAAATGTGCAAAAAGTACTTAAAAAATCAACCATACATCAAATTACAACGCAGAAATACATAAATGTATTTCTTTTAAATGAAAAAACAAGTGGTACAAATAAAGTGATTGAAAAATTATAATTTTTTTAAAAATTCTTAATTAGAAATTGTAAAGAAATCTTTAAATTTGATTTTAAGATCACTAATACATAATTTTGCTATATTATTAGAATTTTGTTAAATAATACCAATATTATTAATATTGATATTTTTATTATTTACAAAATTAATCAGCAAAGTTCCAACACTTTGTTTCAGCATTTAAACAACTCTTTTAACGATTGAGAAACATAGGAGTACAATATATCTTTGCACATATTGTGTTGCTTTATAGACAACTAAACAAAATGGGTTGCCCACGTCAGAGAGTGCAATTATGCCTTTTTGCACAGTTGCAAGAGTTGACGTGAATACCTTTAGTTTTTATCTACAATTTAATAAATTTTGTGACAGTCCACAGTGGGGACTTTTGCAAAATAAATGGTAATAAATCTGGAACTTCTAAGCTACTGATTGGATTTATATAAAACTTCGAAGATCCGTAGAGGAGGACACAGGCTTTATAACAAATGTCTTGGCAGCCGCCTGGCTTAAGCTGGACTGGATTTACAGTGGGCCTAAGTTGACAACATGGGACTCAAAAAAAATTCTGAGGCTTGTAACTTTTAGAAAAATTATCCGATTTTTATGAACTTTTAAAACTTTTATGAATTCTGAAATTCAACCTAAATAGAAAAACAAAAATAAATTTGGAATGTTGTGCAATAAGTCTAGGTATATTTTTCGCAATAAAAAATATTTATAGTAATTATACCATATGTTTTTCCATGTAAGTGTAGTTAATGTTAATAACAGGTAAGCATTTAACGAATAAGAACACACATTTTTAATGGATTAAAAAAGGTTTTCGCTGATTTTATTACAGCAACATCGGGAGGTGCTACCTGATTATGCTACTACTACTTAATAACACTTCACAGTAATAAGTAATTAGACAAAATTAGCAAAGGTGCTTATAAATTATGCTGTATTGCATAAAAACGCTGGGTTCTTTTATAAGAATAATCACTCTATATTGAACTGTTATGGAGATTAGTATTAAATATATTGCGCCAAGAAAAATTTTCTAAAATCATAGATATAATTGACAACTCATTTGGATTAAAACTAAATGAAGATGCTACTAAAAAAAAAAGTCAAATATCTTCTAAGTTATGAGAGATACGAAAACACATTTAGGACATTATTTATTAAAAATTTTGAGCTTAGATCAAAACGCTTTATCTCATAAAAATCGGATAATTTTTCTAAAAGTTACAAGCCTTAGAATTTTTTTTGAGTCCAATGTTGTCAACTTAAGCTTACTGTAACTCCTGTCCAGATTTATTACCATTTATTTTTCAAAAGTCGCCATTGTGCAGTGTTAGATTATATGCCTAAAAGTAGACAATAGTTCTTGTTTTGTAATAATCGCTGCACAGTGGTTTCGTACACATTTTTGGGAGCACAATAAAGCAACATAAATATTTTGCTTAAAAAGTCATTGATTTTATTATTAAATTGAAATGCGGTGGGCATTTATATGTTTTCATATCATCAAATTTAAATTATGAACACGATATCTTTTACGCGAAATACCAGAAATTATAAATTTCATTCAAAATCAAACTTAAATAATGTGCCTTCATAAGCAAATACGAGGTCAACCTTCTGATATAACACGACTTTAACATTTGATTTCAAGCACAATTCGTAAACATTTTTCGAAACAAAGTACGTTTAATTAAGGTTTAACTCTATCATTTAAATTCAAGTTGACAATGATTTTAAAATAAACATGTTTTATTAATTTTTTAATCGAATCAAGGCAAAATAACATGACATCGCTGTTTAAAGTGCAAAAACAAAATTGTTAATAGTTTAATAATATGTATATCGATGAGAGTCAATTATTCTTTACAAACGTCTTGTTTGTTTAACTTTTGAGGAAGAAATATAACTTTCATTTTCCACTTCTATACAAATTTAAAAATTTTAACTATTTTTGGTAAGACATTGTTTAAATAAATGGGCGATATATGGGCACTTCCAGAAAAAAGTCCACCATGACGAAAAAAATTATAGTTTACCAATTTGATTTGTTTTCTTGTATTATAAATTAGAAATATTTCAAATTAACTAAATTTAAGAGTTCGAAGCTTTCCTTAGTTGATGGATGGATGATGGCGAAATAATGGGCTGCAAAGTTAGGCTACTCGTTTTTGTAAGTTTTACTTAATTTCATGAGCATTTACTCTCTCTCTCTCTCTCTCTTTACTTTTTATACTTCTAGGAGCAATTGCACAGTAATACTTTTATTGCAAAACTTTTGCTATAACAACAACTAATCATAGACATATGAAGAGAAAGCCATTATATATAAATTAACCGTAAAATTTAGTTTTTCTTAAAAATGATATTTCAATACAACGTAACGCCTGGAAAAGTAGCATTTATTTTCATTATCTCTACGCTGACGATCGCAAGTGCGTGATATTTTGCGTGTTAACAAAGTGTTATTAGCTTATGTGAGAATAATAAAAAAATCGTTTATAAAACAAATATTTAATATAATATTAATATGCAAAAGTGTGTAATGAATGTAACGCCAGATTGTGAGTATTTTTTCTTCAGTACAATGTTTGTTTAAAATTTACTTGAAATTTTGGTTTTGAGTTTGTTCGTTTGTTTTCTTGGCTTTCACGACCAGACCGCTAAACCAATTTTTAAATGATTTCACCAATGGAAAGCTACCTTACAAGCGTCAAACAATCGTATTTTTTGTATCCGGTTCGGAACCGGTTTTTTTTGTATATGGTACGGTTTTTTCCCATAAAAATTAATTTTTGGGCTGGTAAGGGTAATTTTCGATTCGGTTTGGATTGTTTAAACAGTCTTAAAAGCGGTTTTATTTTGTTTTTTTTATTTTATTTTATCGCCTTTATCAGCGACTAACAATTAACAACACATTCATAAATTTTTATTATATTTTCCAAAATACACCGTGAGCAGAGCTGCAGATAAAGCTAATAAGTATATATAAACAACAAATATAGTTTTATTACACTTTTGTGTATCTTTTTCTTAATTTTTAACCAAAAAAATATCAACTGGAAATTAAAGTAACGAAACGCCATATAACGTAACGCCAGATACTAAGGCTAATAGAAAAAAAGGAGAAAAGATTTTTAAAAATAAATTTATAAATGTCCAAGTCCTAACAAAAAAATTTTATCTAAAAAGACTTGCCCAGTTCGCAGAATTAAGCAATTTTCTTAGTCAAGTCAAACCCGACTTCTGTTTATTGTAACTTAACGACAGCACAGAAAAAAATATCATCAAAATGCAACCAGCAAAACAAATTATTAATAGTTAATTTAAATTTAAATATATATTTTGTTAATATAAAAGATTAAGTTGTTGATATGACAAACACAGAAATTTTTTTCAATAAACTGAACTAACCAAATTTTATGTTATACATGGCGCAAAAACTCAAAAAACTCATTGTTGATTTAACAAATTAAAATTTTTCTAGTCAATTAAATTACTCAACAAAATTATTTGTTAAATTATATCATAACGGAATACGCACATGTAATGGGTGTTTTTTATTGAGGTATAAAACTTTTAGTTGGCATCACTATTTTAACTGGCGGCCATTTTGTCAGCTGTCAAGTGATTAATATTTAGTTTGGTTTGCCATTTCATCATGAACAGGTTGACAAAAGAACAAAGCTTGCAAATCGTGCAAATTTATTTCGAAAATAATGGTTCAGTTCGCGAAGTTTACCGCAAGCTCCGTCCATTTTATGGTCGACATAATCGTCCATCAGAGCAATTAATTCGGTTAACCATGGATCGTTTTCGCACTACGTTTACTCTATGTGATAATACGCCTCCGCAGAGACGTCGAACAGTGCGCACCGAAGAAACAATTGCCGCTGTAGAGCAAAGTGTTGAAGAGGACCCGAATGAATCGATTCGCCACCGTGCACAGCAATTGGAGCTTTGTCCATCAACTTTATGGAAGATTTTGCGCAAAGATCTTGGCTTGCGACCTTACAAGATCCCAGCTTGTGCAAGAATTAAAGCCGCGAGACCATGCAATGCGTCGTGATTTTGGTGTTTGGGCCGAAAATTAGACTGATCTCGATGCTAATTTTCATCGCAAAATTTTGTTCAGTGATGACGCTAATTTTTGGTTGAATGGCTACGTCAACAAGCAAAATTGCCGCATTTGGAGTGAAGAGAATCCATATGAGACCCTTGAGACGCCATTACATCCACAAAAACTGACTGTTTGGTGTGCTCTATGGGCTGGTGGAGTCATTGGGCCATACTTCTTCCGCAATAATGCTGGAGAGTCAGTTACCGTTAATGGAGACCGGTATAGAGCCATGATAACCGACTATTTTGTTCCCGAATTGGATAGCATGAATCTGGATGAGTTGTGGTTCCAACAAGATGGCACTACATGCCACACAGCGCACGTCACAATCGATTTATTGAAGGAAACATTCGATGAGCGCATAATTTCGCGGAATGGACCTGTCAATTGGCCACCAAGATCGTGTGATTTGACACCATTGGATTATTTTCTTTGGGGATATGTGAAGTCGCTCGTCTACGCCAACAAACCAGAAACGTTAGGGGACTGGGAAGCCAACATTCGTGGCGTTATTGCCAACATACGGCCCCATATGCTCGAAAAACTGGTTGAAAATTGGACCTGTAGAATTGGCTTTATTCGAGCCAGCCGCGGCGGCCACATGCCCGAAATCATATTTAAACATTAATGGCATAAAATTATCCTTCAAATAAAGCCAAATTGATGGACATTAAAACGATTTTCTTGTGTTTTATTTCAATTCGAAGTTCTATACCTCTAAAAGAAACACCCTGTAGAAGAAACAGAAGAACTCGCATTTTGTGTGTATTCATTATTTGCTTTTCTAATAACGATTTGCTCTTTAGCTGAGTGGTAAGTACATCAGTCTAATAATCAAGAGATTGCCGGTTCGACTCATGCAAACATCTTTAAAATTTAACAAAAAACAAAATTCTAAAAAAAATATAAAAAATACAAACAAAGAAACAACACATTATAATTTGAAAAACAAATTCATTAAAAATTTGTTTTTTTCTGTTAACAACTCAATTGTTAATAACACAATAATTTTAATTGAAAATAATTTAGTTGATTTTGTTTTCTTATGTTACAAATGTGTGTTTGTATTTACAAAAATCGTTGTAGGTGCCTTTTTAAATAATATTATAATTGTATTCACAAATAAATTATTTGTATTTACAAATCTTTTTTTTCTGTGAGGTAATATTTTGGGTATATCTTGAAATCCTATGGTTTGCTTTTTATAATTTTTACACTGAATATAGAGCTTTTTAAACGCTCCTCAAATGTAAGAAAAACACTTTTTGCAAACATGATTTTCAAATTTTTTTTCAAAATTTTGTCATACAAATGTCACGTAACGCCAGAATGGCATCACCCATATATTGTTTGTCAATAAAAATTACTTATAAAGAAAAAAAAGTTAAAAGAGGAAAGTGCAGAAATAACAGGCTTGTTATATGATCAAGCTGCTGCCGAAAGCATAAATAATTTTGAAATTGAAGAGGAGTCAAGTACTTTGGCTTTGCAGAAATTTGAGGACTAAGAAAAGTTGATTTTCATCTTTTCCCAGCAGCTATAGCGACGAATGTTAGAATATTAACTTCGTTCTATAAAATATATCGCTCTCTAAATAATACAGAGTCACAACTAAAAATTATCACAATGGTTTTGATTTTCATAGGTTAGGGAGGGTGGTGCCATATCGCACCTCTACTCGGAAAGTCATTGGGTCCAATGTGATTTTTGTTTTTCATAAGTCTTCTGAACAATATAAATTATAATGATCTGCATTATCAACAGTGAAATGCGCATAGGATCCAGCTAAGCCCCTCAATAATCAATTTCAATGTATTTTTAATAAAAAATTATTTTACTGAACAAGTAAAATAATAATTTGGGATTATTAGTGCGTTAATAAATGTTAAACTTGAATTGTAACAATTCCCAATTAAAAGACACTAATATAAATTACCGTTATGCCCATTTGTATGTCACATACTTGCTTCATTTCAACATTATCAACACCTTTTCTCAATCCTAAGCATCTGGAATTTTTTGTTGAGTTGTGACTGTTTATAGTTTAGTTAGCGATATGTATATACATATAAAGGGTCCGCCATCTAACGTTTTTTTCAACTAGTGCTTATTTCGTGAATGGTAACACTTAGTTCATGTCTGATTTGACAGATAATTAGTTTTATCCTTCCGCTGAACGAGCCAACTGACCATCCAATGCGTTTTCGTTTCGCTAAGTGGGCCTGCGATCGACATACAGAAGATGCCGATTTTGCCAAAAAAAATCATCTTTTCAGATGAAGCTCATTTTGATATTGGCGGGTATGTAAACAAGCAAAATTGCTGCAAAACGAGTCACTGTTTGGTGCGGATTTTTGTCCAGAGGCATAATTTTGAAAATCAGCAAGGACTGGCCGTTACAGTCAATGGCGATCATTATCGGGCCATGTTGAACGAATTTCTGTTCACAAAATTTTAAGAGGAGGTTATTGGAAACATTTGGTTTCAACAGGACGGCGCTACGTGCCACACAGCCGAAGCTTCAGTAGTTTTTTTTATAGAATTATCTAAAAAAAAACTTAAACCTTTACATATATTTTATATCAGACATGATACAATAATATAAAGGTAAAACCACATTTGACGTTTAAAATTAATTATGAATTAGAACAGAGAGGAAAACGATGCCACATACATATAATGCTAACTTTTATTTAGGAATGCTTTTTGAAATGTGTAATTTGAGTTTAGAAATTATAGTTTAACACATATTTTGTTTTGGTGTTGGTTGTTTTAATTCAACATGAGGATAACGAAATCTGTGTAATAATACCTACAAAATCAAGTGTTGGATTTATTATTTATATCATTAATTTAAAAAAAAGCCTCACGGCTAGGGATGTAACATCGTTCGTAAAAAGAAACGCCGTAAATAGAAGCGATATATCGATGTTTTATTTTGTTATCATTAGATGATTTGAATGTCTTGCAGTGGATAATAAATTTACAAGCTTTTTGTTTTAAAACAAGTGCCTGTTGTAACTAATATATTATAATATACAGGGTGTTTTTTTTAGAGGTATAGAATTTCGAATTGAAATAAAACACAAGAAAATCGTTTTAATGTCCATCAATTTGGCTTTATTAGAAGGATAATTTTATGTCATTAATGTTTAAATATGATTTCGGGCATGTGGCCGCCGCGGCTAGCTCGAATAAAGTCAATTCTACAGGTCCAATTTTCAACCACTTTTTCGAGCATATGGGGCCGTATGTTGGCAATAACGCCACGAATGTTGGCTTCCAAGTCCCCTAAGTTTCTGGTTTGTTGGCGTAGGCGAGCGACTTCACATATCCCCAAAGAAAATAATCCAATGGTGTCAAATCGCACGATCTTGGTGGCCAATTGACAGGTCCGTTCCGCGAAATTATGCGCTCATCGAATGTTTCCTTCAATAAATCGATTGTGACGTGCGCTGTGTGGCATGTAGCGCCGTCTTGTTGGAACCATAACTCATCCACATTCATGCCATCCAATTCGGGAACAAAATAGTCGGTTATCATGGCTCTATACCGGTCTCCGGTGGCGAATCGATTCATTCGGGTCTTCTTCAACACTTTGCTCTACAGCGGCAATTGTTTCTTCGGTGCGCACTGTTCGACGTCTCTGCGGATGCCTATTATGACATAGAGTAAACGTAGTGCGAAAACGATCCATGGTTAACCGAATTAATTGCTCTGATGGACGATTATGTCGACCATAAAATGGACGGAGCTTGCGGTAAACTTCGCGAACTGAACCATTATTTTCGAAATAAATTTGCACGATTTGCAAGCGTTGTTCTTTTGTCAACCTGTTCATGATGAAATGGCAAACCAAACTAAATATTAATCACTTGACAGCTGACAAAATGGCCGCCAGTTAAAAAGGTGATGCCAACTTAAAGTTCTATACCCCAATAAAAAACACCCATTAATTGTTAGTACAACAGATAATGCATGAGCGTATGTTTCATACATATAATACACATTCGCACAAACTTCGTGTGCAAATCTATTGCTGGGTTACAACACGCACAAACACACATACTGTGATACTTGCATTTGAGCTAAACAGCTTTGAAAGCTCTTAAATTTGTTCGTGTTTCTTTGCAAGGATCTTGGCGATATCAATGCTTGCTGTTAGCCTGCTCTCGTCGGTGTGAAAGTACAAAAAGCTCTTTATAAGAGGTTGCATATTGTGCATATGACTTGGACGTTGCTGAATAAGAGTTTATGCTTTGATGATAGGTACAAAAACCGTCCTCTTTTTTTTTGTTCGCCTAGGACATGGCCTACGATTGGACTAGGACCATGTTGTAATTATCCCATTTCTCCTAAAAATGGACCATGTAGTCCAATAATATTCATAAGGACGCTACAACCCGTGCAACAATTTCATCCTAATAATGTAAGGCAGCTACGTTAAACACACAAACTCGAATATTTGCATTTCACATAAACAGCTTTAAAGCTTAAATTTGTTGGTTTTTTGCAAAGAGCAAACAACTTTGTCGCCGAGATCTGGTTGGATGTTGTGCTCAGCTAATGTAAGGCAATGAACCAGAGAGCATAGACAAAGCTCCGCCTTGATTCAGTTGGAAATTTCCTTGCTATTGTATCTTTCTTGCTGCAGTTGGTGCTACTATAACTTGTTTTTTGCTGTTTATTTGTCATAAATATATGACATAATTAAATATTTTAAATTATTTTTAATTAAATAAACACGAACGTAAAAAAATTAAAGAAAAACTCGGATTTCATAAATTAGTAAGGTAGCATTAATTTTGAGAGTAAAAAATAATTGGGGCAAACGTCAGAAGGTTAATATGGCGACGAAAAGAGAGAACAGTTTTACCTCTATACTATTGTATCATGATATCAGATTATTATTTATAGTTCTTTTTTTTTCCAGAAATCACTTATAAACAGAAATTGGTTAAAAGGTATTTTACTCGTGATTTGAAGAAAATGCAATTTCAACATTAAGGGTTTTCATAAGAACTCTTAAAATTACCATCTGTGCAATTGGGCAAGTATGCGAGACTAGTTTCATGGCAACTTTCCTGCAAACAGTTAAGTCAATTTGAATGAAATGTCAAAAAAATTTATTTAATAAAAATAGAAATATAAAATTTACAGCAGTTTTTCATTTAAATACATGTTTATATACATACTTCTATAAAAATAAAAAAAAGAGTGTGTGCCATAGCAATAATGTAGCTAAGACTCTACCGATCAAATCTTGCAAACATCTTATGACAAAAAAAATTATTTCTTGCAATCTTTTTGTGCAAAAATTTAGGGAATTTTTTTTCTTCGCCAAACTGAGTATAGGGTTTTACTACCCGTTAGTAGTACTATCGAACCTGTACTGTCTGTACCGTGTGTTTTTCCAAAAGCCTCAATTTGTTGCATAGTGTAATTATCACATGTAATTTGGCTTACGAAGCCATGCGAACTTTACTCTAGGCAAATCCAAATTTCCATGTAAAAGCCTTGTCGAATTCAACTCATTCGAAAAGCAATTTCGATAAAATGGTAAGTACTTAAATTATATAATTATACATTAACCCCCATATGGAAGGAAAAATAAATTAACGTGTGCTTCAAGTGTACGTTAAAACCAATTTTTGTATGGAAATTTTGTTTTAGCGTACACTTTAAGCACACGTTATGTTTTTTGCATATAAGAATTAGTTAATAAAAAATATAAATTCATATGTACATTTTTAGCTTCTAGACGGAAGAACTATCTTTATCTTATCACATTAAAACGTTTAAAAAGTCTCCAAGTGTTTCAAAGTTTGTGCTAGAAAGTTATAACGACAAAAACTATGGTTAAGGTTTTAAGGATTAGTACACTCAGAGAAAAACTGAAAATTAAAAATTAAAATGCGTCACATTAATTCATTAATTGTCCATACAGTAGAAAATGTATATTGAAATACTTAAAAGTAAGTAAAAAAAATAAATTAATACTGTAAATTGATATTTTTCCTTATTGTAATTAGAAATTTCAACATGACTAGACTTTCGTTAATGTTTCTTATTAATTCAATATGGTCTTTATTGATTTTAAGCTGTTTTATCTCTGGGTATAGAGATGGGATTCTTTCTACCCGGTATTTACCCGATGTATGGGTAACTACTATGGTATTCAATCGGTTAACCGGTTAACTACTACCCGATTAACTGATCGGTTAATTTAAAATTGACTTTTTTCCATTAACGGTTAAACCGGTTAATTTCAATCGGTTAACCGATTAACCGACGTAACAAAATTTTTCATATTTTATAGTATTACAACTTATTTTTTGTGTGAATAATTATTTGTTTCGTCTCATTTACAAAAGAAATTATTATTCATACAAACAAAGAATGATGATGATGATTATCAAATTACGTAAAATTTCAAAATCTTTGGACATGGCTATAAAAGAGTTTTCTAGAGACTCTGTTACTCTAACTAGAGGGGATTATTAAGTTATTATTTAATTATTTAGTAAAAGCCAATAGTAATGTTGCCAACAATTTAATTTCATTTTAGATGCAATGGGAGACAGTACGGAAACGAAAGCTAAGAAATTCAAAAATGAACTTTTTTGCAGAATGTTCGTCCCTCAGCTCGGCCATTATGAGTCAGATGATGACCCGCCAACAGAAGGAACTATCGAGAGTAATACAAGAAATGTTTTAACAAGATTAACCGAATTAGTTAAAGAATAATTATGTGTGTTTTTGGTTTTACTAATAAAGTCAAATTAATAAATAATTTATGCACTTTTAGTTGTTGAAAACCCTTGATTTATGGAAAAATTTTATTAATCGGTTAACCGGTTAATACCGAAATTAACCGATTATTAACCGATCAAGCGAAAAGCTCGATTAATTAATCGATCAATTAACCGATTAAAGCAAAACCCCGATTAATTGAATACCCTAGTAACTACCCGGTAAATATGAGGTATATCCCTTTTTTTTGGGAATTTATTTGGTTATACATAGTATATAAAAGGCAATTGACTGGCAGCCTATTGTTGACAATCAGATGAAATATCAAAAAGTCAAACTGCCTGGCTCACGATGTCGACAAGAAATTTTTGTTCGCTTATTTATATTGAAAATAAAAACAAATGTTCTTATTTTGTTTTTGTTTTCAATATAAATAAGCGAACGAAAATTTCTTGTCGACATCGTGAGCCAGGCAAAAAGAGTTTCATCAACTAAAAATAAATTCAGTAAAGTGCGACTTTGACCAACGCACGAAGGGTTCCGTACGGACACGAGATATGTAATTCAATACAAACTTTAGTAGCCTGTATAAAATATGGTTTTGGCATTTTTTTTTCGTTTTTGACGTTTTTTTAATTTGGCGATTTTTTTTTGTTTTTGCGATTTTTTCGGTTTTTGTATATTTTTTATTTTTTGGCGATTTTTTTAATTTTGGCGATTTTTGGTTGTTGGCGTTTCTTCATTTTGGCGACTTTATTCATTTAGGCGCTTTTTTGTAGTTTTGACACTTTTTTTCTCATTTCGGCGATTTTTTCGGTTTTTGGCGATTTTTCAATTTGAAGATTTTGTTTTAATTTTGGCGATTTTTTTCATTTTGGCTATTTTTTTTTTCATATTAACAATTATTTTGTTACTGGAGCCATTTTTGGCCATTTTTTTCTTTTTTTGTCACTTTTTCCATTTTGGCGATTTTTTTCATTTGGACGATTTTTTTGAATTTTGCGATATATTTTTTTAGTGTTAGATATTTTTTTTATTTTGGCGATTTTTTTCGTTTTAGCGAGTTTTTTTAATTTTTGGCGATTTTTTTTTGGTTTGGCGATTTTATAATTTTCAGATTTTTTAGTTTTACTGTTTTTGAAAATTTCAAGAGAGTAAGAGGTACACTCTTACGGTTTCCAAGATATAGCAAGTTGTCAAAATTACATAGTTAAAATTGCATTAACTGATGGATCACCCTCTAATTTAATTTTTTTTAGTGTTAATTTTTGTAGTCTATACAAAAATACACTAATTTTACATATTTCAAGTGTCAATATACGTATGTACATACAATTATATGTATATTACATGGGATTTTAACATCTTTCGTTGCTCGTTTTGGAACACCCTTTAATTTTTAATTCTCATTTATTTCTTGTTGCAGTGGCCAAGGTTATACATACTCTGTCCACATTTCAGGTCCGTAGCTCTTATGGTTCCTGAGCAAATACCGTGTGACGGACAGACGGACAGCGTAGCGAAAACAATAGGGTCCTTTTTTCACCTTTGGTGTACGGAACCCTAAAAAAACGAAAGAAATTAACTGCAGAAGATGCCGGAAAAGTATGTTTTATATCATATTATTTGAATCCCTCCAATAAAGACAGACGACCAAAGGATACTTCCCAAAAAATGTTACCGATTCAAGAGGAAATCATCAATTCTGATAATTCATTTGAGGAACCTCCTTCCACTTCCACTGGTATCACGCACTCTACACCACACTCTTCTTTTAATTGTTTTCGGAGTGAAACTTACAATGACAGTGACAGTGATTTCGATTTTAATGTAATGTAATGTAATATTGCATAAATAAATATTTGAATAAGATGATTGGTTTAGTCGGCAAATATGCTAAGTCCACTTTTAAAGCTTTCATTGTTTCACTTTTAAACAATCTGCATGCAGTGTACTTGAATTTACATAACATTTTTGTGTTGATTTGAAATAACAAAATTAATAGTTTCGTTTTCCTCACACACATTTAGTTTCATTAAATTTAGACAGTTTTTGCCAAATTTTCTACCATATAGTTTATACCCTTCTTTTAGGTAAATAACTGGTTATTTATCCATTTTTACCCAATTTACCCATCCTACCGGTTATTTACCAATTGAGTATTCACCCTTTTCCCATCTGTAAGCATTACAGCTGCTATTAAAAGTATTATAATTAAATTCATTTAAAGAAAAAGAAATAATATTTTTTAACACATCCAGGTTAATTTTCCTACGGCAGCAGATGCCCCACTCACACTCACACTCACACTCACACTCACCTCACTCTAAATAAATTTGTTCCAAAAGAAAATACAAGAAAATGAATTAATCAGGAAATGGTTAAGAAAAAACTTAAATTAAATATTATTATTTACTTATAAGTTTTTATATGCTCGTACAAATTGAGAATGTAACGAATGCTTACAGTTGCATTCGCAAAATTTTATTATTATGTGGTATAAAGGACAACTTCATGTTCTTATATAAATTTATTTTCATGTGCTTTTTTAATGGATTGTAATTATTCGTTTTCGCAAAAATTAAAATTTATTATTCGCTTTGCTACTTTTCAAGCACAAATGCATACCTATCTATACATATATGTATTTATATTACTAACGAAAACCATGAACTTATATTATATCCTGTAATTCCTATAAGGAACATAGGGGCGTTCAATGTGAGCTTGTAACAGTAACATTGTATTCCATTTACATACATATGTTCCATATTATATTGCAATCCACATTTGAAAACCAATTTAAGCTAACGTTTGAGCTTAACTTGACAATAAATGCGTTTCACAATTTGAGAATTCTTTCACCTTTTTGTTGAAATACATAGCGTTTTCAAGTTATTTTTAAATATTTTTTTAAATGTTTGTCTTTCGAGAAATAGTTTGATTTTAAATCATTCTCCATATGAAATCAAACCTTCGTATTTGCTGGCCTATTATTAATTTTAAAATCTCCGTTACTAACAAGGGTTTGAGTTGCCATATTCTTACAATGGCTAGAGTATAATGGAGCTCTGGCAAGCTTATGTTACTGCCTAAAAGAGCGTTAAGTTTTTTAGGCTTAACAAAAAAAATTCCACCTTTACAAAAAACAACTACAGCCCAGTGATGGTATTTGAGAATTTTAGTTTCGTGCCAAAATGTTAGCAAAAAAGTGCCAAAATTACTTAAAAAGTGCCAAAAAATAAATGTACATACATACACAGCTATTTTTTGGTTTTCTTTAAAGAGAGTTGAGCCGAAGTATGTTTATCGGCGGTGGCGGTTGAACTTTTTAAACACCGGCGGCGGCAGCGCGCTATTTAAAGTAAGGCGAGTCATACAGCAGCGAAAAATAAGTTTTCGTCCACTTTAGATTTTTTAAGCTAGCAAGGACGCGACCTTATAGAATTTTTTTGTTTTTTGAGTCAGTTGTGTTGAATCTTGAACAATTCACATATACGAACGAATATAACGAATGATATATAACTGGCCAAAATATAAAAAACGGATAGTGCGCCATTTACAACAAAAAAGAAGTGAACAAAAAACAACATGTAAGATGTCATTTACTTGAAACTAATACTTTCATTGTTGCAGCTTTTAGAAGTACACATTTTTACAACAGAATTTACAAATTTTGCTGAAGTATTTTATACAATATTAAAAACTTTTTTCAAAAATTTTGGATGTTGCATTAGTGCCAAAATTTGGGTGAGCGGGCCATCGTGCCATTAATCATTGAATTGTGCCAAAATGGCACGATCGTACCACATTTACCAACTGTGCTACAGCCTACAAAATAGTGCTGAGCTCAACAAACATTAGGCGGAGTTTACATCTGGCATTTCTTGTGTGTCATTTGCCCAAAGAAACGTAACCAACTAATTACTAATGAAAAACTGTTTGATTCAGACATGTATTTATTGATTTAAACAGTTTGCAATAATTTTGGATTCTATAAAATTGTCTATTAATTATGTATGAAACTTTTTAACTTAATAAATACATGTCTGAATCAAACAGTAATTAGTTGGTTACATTTTTTTACGCTTGTGTGACATTTGGCACATAGATGTAAACCCAGCCTTAGTTTGGTTGAACATTTGCAAAACAATAGATTAAAGTCCTGCACAAGACCATTTATAAGACATTTCAAGACATGTGAGATTTTTCAAATGCTTTACTACAGCGAAATATTCTAAAAAAACGCTAAACAACATTTGTTTCAGTTGTTTATCTTGTTATTTACTGTAGAGAAAATTTATTTAACTTTTGATATATATCTGAATATTGAATTATCAAGAAACAGGCACAAGACAATTCTGAAAATTTTTTGTATATTGCATTTTTTAATTAACGAAAAAATTTCGTTTTGAGAAACTTTTAATAGTTAGTAAATAAATTCCTATTTTTTGAAACTGTATGTGTACTTTTGAACAGGTTTATCATTTGGAATGCAGTCTTCCAATCACTTTGCTACAATCATAACGCGGTATGACAAGTTTCAACTTTCAGCCCGTTAGATAATTTATTTTCTAATAAAAATTGCATTACAGATTTCTTTATTCGCTTAGCTGTCTTATATGCATAACTTTAACTCTGTTACAAAAATAACAAGTTCATTACTAAAAACGGAAACAATTTAATAAATACTTAAATACAATCAGTCTTTATCGCTTTTATTAATTTTTTACATAATTTCACTAAATAATTTTACATAAAACAAAAAATTAATATGAATGATTTTGTAATATTAATTAAAATATTTGTAGTATCAATTAAAAAATTAATTAAATTTTCACCTATAAACAATTTGATTATACCAATTAAGTTTTTTCAGTCAAATTAATTAATACAATTAAAAATTTAATCAATACAATTAAATTCTTAATTGAAAATATTAATTGGTTAATACTTTTTTCTGTGTATATAAAAGTTTTAATTGTAACTTTTGTTTTAATCAGGAATAATTTCTTAATCTGGCTTAAGTTCAATATTTTCGATATTTTTATTAATTAATGTGATTTTCTAAGGAAGAGAAGAAAAATTAAAATATACTTTTTAGCTGGGGTAAATCCGCAGCCACGCCCTTCATCAGCACCCATGTTTATCTACTTGGGCAGAGGTTGTTATTAACATCAGCTATTTAACGTGAATTTTTAATGAAATGGCATATGAGAAAAGATTATTATGAATACAATATTTGATTTACCTTTGGTAAATACATTTGTAAGTATCGCTACTCATTTGTTATTTTCTCAATAAAGAAATTATTCCTGACTAAAATTCACTATAGTTCAACGAAATTTTTTTAATATACATATGTACATTGTGCATACATACTCAGAATACCTTCTTACTAAAGGCCTTATTAAAGGCCTGTTCAGCAGAGCGTCTCGCCCAACAGCCAACATAAAAAAGTGCCCCGTACACCCGCGAATATAAAGTATTGTTCTAAGGACATTTCAAAAAAAAATTGTTTGTCCAACGCAGGGGTCGCCTTTTTAGTTTTTTCGTTATATCTTCCATATTTACAGTCCGATCTAAAAGTTTGATGTAGCGAATTTTTTTGTCTCAGCGAGGCCAATATTTTTGTTCTTAGGTCCATTGACCTCAAGTGTACTGTTCTAGTACTTACCCCCAAATCTCATTTGATATTACCCTTATGTGACACCCTAATGTTAGAAATGTATAGCTCGCAAAATCATAAAACTTTTGCTAAGAAAGTAGTTCGATAATCACAGCAGTGCATAAATTACTTTCATTATGGAATATTTATGGAAAAACTTTATTAGTCGGTTAACCGGTTCGTACCGAAATTAACCGATTATTAACCGATTTAGCAAAAACCTCGGTTAATTAATCGAGCGATTAAAAGATTAAAGCAAAACCCCGATTAAATTAATACCATACTGGGTAGTGTCTGTATGGAACCCTTCGTGTGCGAATCAAAGTCGCACTTTACTGAATTTATTAATTTTTTTTGTTCTTTTCGTAACTTAGAGATCAATACCCGTATGCTAAGCTCTGCGACAAAGTAAAAATTATAACAAATCACAATTTTTATATTGCTTAAAATATGAAAATTTTGATTTGTTAAAATTATGTCATTTGTCACAAAGTTCAGAATAAGTATTAGCAATTTTATTTGTCTATAATAACTACTCTAGCTTTGTAAATCCACTATAGGGGATAAATCTCTGAGCGATGCGAATAAAATTTAATTTTACATTGGTTCTTGTAGAGCTTATAAAAATTACAGTTTTAATAAAATCGCAATTTCTAAGGACGTAAGTGCACATACACATACATATGTACGTCTATATGTGTGTGTGTGTGTATTTTTTTTTAAATAAATTCCTATTTGTGTTACGAATTACAATTAGAAAATAACAACAACAAAAAACTGCTGCCAAAAAATTGGCCTTCAATATATCCTCTACGTTTATTTAAATAATATTGTACCTTTTTTTGCGCTAAGCCAATTTTGATTAAGATTTCATTTGTTATCCTCCCTAAACGATAAGTCCTTTTCAATTTTTCTTTCCAATAGGATTTATAAGATCTCCAATACAATAAATAGATAAACATTTCATGTACAAAAACTCTAGAATTCTGGTTGTATGTATTTTTCATACAAAAAGAAATCCTTAGCGCCGTATAGACGGCGTCCTCATTTCCTACATCATGAAAAAATAACATTATTTCATAATTGGGGGGGGGGAATCCACACATGTCAAATAACATGAAAAACTTGTGTTTTTATTTTAAACAACTGCCTTATAAAACGTCATGGTAATTTATTTAAAGGCGAGTTTAAAAATTTTCTGACTATTTGAGTAATTTATTAAATTACGATACCATTGATGTGACTTAGAATTGTTTTTGCACACATTAATATATATATATTTTTTTTAACTAACCCATTTAACCTTATTTGGATTTCATAATTTGATTAGGAATAACTTAACAAATGTTAACTTTGCGCGAATGATTGTTGTCAAACAGCAAATTAAAACTTTTGGCAAAACAATTAAGAGGTTTCCTAACGATTGATTCTGGCAGAGAAGAAAAAAATATGTAAATCGTTACTTTAATATACGAGTAGGAAGGCCCTAACTCATATTTTTTTTTTTTGAATCGAGATTTTTGCATTTTTTTATACATTATATGTTTTTCTATCAAAATTTGCAAAAAAAAATCGATTTAAAAAAATAACGAGCTAGACCCTTTCTATATTAAGGTAACGAAATGTTTGTTATAGTGAATCGTCCTAGGAAACCATGAATGTGTTTAGCAGTTTTATATACATAAAACTTTAAGAAGTAAATTTTAAACCTCTAAATCTAAAATCGAAACCTCAGCACGGGTTTTATTTTTGTCCTTATCAAAACACGGCATAAAATATTTTACAAAAATATTCACCATGAACTTCTACTATATCTAAAGGTCCGGCCACACTTGTCAAAAATTTGCCAAAATAAAAGCGTAACCAAGAAACACTAATTAAAAAAAATTTTGATCCATACACTTTTTTATCAAATTAAACAGCTTCGAACACACATAATAGACAATGTTATAGAATCATTCATTATTGTGTACTCTTTAACTTTACAAACTTTTGTCTGAATTGAAAGATCATTCTTTATTGTGCAAGTGTTTGACAAGTGTGACCGTACCTTAACTAAGTTTGCGAAATGCATTTACGTTTCAAATTGGTACCTAACCACATTTGCATTTTAGACATAAAATGTGTTCAGAGATTTTTTGTAAAATGGGCATGGCCTGCCCAATTTCTGTGCCATTCCAAGAGTCCAAACTGTTTGCCAATTTGCTTGGGGATCATATAAGCAAAAGTACATATAACTTAATATTAAACCTTACGGGGCGTGACCCCACCCACTGAGAAACTTACATAAATACATGTTTTTATGAAGAATTCATACAAAAAAATATTTTAAATTTATAAGGTGACATAAAAGAAAAAAAATTAAAGTATCAAAACACAATTTTAATTAATTTAAAGTTATGGAAATTATAGTTTTGTTGTAACTTTAATGAAATATTTTGGTAACTACAATGAAGAAAACTTCCTGCTGCTGGCTAGCAGTGTGCTACACTTGGAGTCACAGGTTCAAATACTGTATAAAAGTCACAGTATTGTTTTTTTAATACACTATATTATATTTAAATATATTTAATTATAAGTTATAACTTTTCAAATAAATTAAATAATGTTGAATTAAAGTTTCATTAATGATGGCAGGATGTATGGTGGCAAATCTATATTTTTAAATGCGATTATTTCAAAAAGCAATAAAGGGTGCGGAGGACGAGTGGCTCAGTTAGAATTATAGATTGTGCGGATGTCGCAGTGGGTCGAGTGAGCATCGCGCGTTCGCTGTCGATACATTTTTTAAGAGCATTGATTCTTACATAATTGCTCGTCGACAATTTTGCTCAAAGTTCGGTATTCGGTGAATACGTGATGGACCGAGTGTAAATTTAATTCGTTCGCGGGTGCAGATATTCCGCGCAACTGCTTTGGTTATGAATTTACCATGGTCAGGCATTCGATCTTCAAGGACTCCCGAAAATATTGAACTGGTTGAAAGCAGTTTAAGTGAAAATCCGCGACTTCCAATACGGAAAAGAGCAGCTTCACTGGAACTTCCAAGAGCGATTATTCATGAAGTTTTAAAAAAGGATTTGAAAATTCCATCCTTTTAAAATTCAAATCATTCAAGAACTGAAAGAAAGTGACTTTGATTTACGCAAAATTTTTGCTAAACGATGTCGAAGTGCAAAAAGCACTGTAAATCCTATTTTCTTGGAGCAACGAGGCTCATTTTCACTTAAACGGTCACGTCAACAAGCAAAACTGCCGTTACAGGTCTCCAAGAACCCACAATTGAAACATCAAAAAATATTCGTCGAGAAATCTGCTCAATTAAACCAAGTTTACTGCAGCGTGTGGCGTGTGATCAGTGTGTTTAACTGGACGGAAAACATTTAAATGACATACTCTTTAAAAAATAAAATCCTCATTTCCATTCTATCGTTCAAGGCTCTTAATAAGACTTTGTTTCTATTATTTTTTTTAATTTAAGTTTGAAAATATAAATTTGCTACCAGACACTTTATATTTAATGTGTACCTAAATAATATTCGAGGTTGTTGTGGCTGCAGCGGTAAGCGCGATATAACTACCACACGATGAGTTCCAAGTTCAAATCTTGGCCGGAGAAGACAATTATATCATACAAAAATTTTTCTACTGCTTGTGCCAATGTACACACGTAAGTTGAATAATTATTAACAAAATGCAGTGATAATTAAATACATTAAATTAATGAATCAGAGTCATTACAACTATGAATTATGTTGTTGACACAATGATACGATATCATGAAAAAATAATATGTTACGTCTCAGTAATGAAATACTGTAATTATATACATGAAAAATTTTGTTAATTTAATGAAATAATTCGTTAAAATTTTAAGACTAACGACTTCATTGTATAAATTAAACAGTTTAATTACAATAATTACAATTATCATTTAAAATATAAAAATGTACGTTGCTTATTAAAATAAAAACTTATCGTTAAATTAACGAAAATATTTCGTTGTATGTATGACATTTTTTGAGCTATTGAAACAATTTCCGTAACGCGAATGAAGCGATGCATTGATTGAAAGATAATGACAAAATCATAAATAAAATGTTGAAAATCGTTGCATTTACGAAGGTTTTTCTCGCAGGGAAAAGCTACTGAATCCACATCGTACAGTTCTATATAATTTTCTTAAAGTTTTCATAAGGTTTTTGTTTTTTATAGCAATCACATTCTGTATCCCATAATTCTGCTAAATTTTTATTTCTGCAATTTTCATTTGGGGTATTCACAAGGGGGTCTTAAGTGTCCTAACTGTCATAATGTCTTAACATTTTAACATAGTTTAAAAAAATTGTTGTTGTGGCTCTAACAAAAAGGTCATAAAGTAATAAGATTTTCTCAGCTATGTTTATAAAACATGTTAATTTATGAGTAACTTCTGAATACCCAAACTATTTCAATTGTAAAAAGTTTGGCTTCTTTTTTATTTACTCCGCGAATTGTAAAAGCAGCGCACGCAACGACTGCTCTCCACGAAACTGCTTTTTACTTATTCCAAATCTTGAAAGGTTGGCACGTCACTGCTCAGTCAGCGCAAGAACCAGCATTTGGAAAACTGGCTAAGATGGCTGAGCAGACGTTTCCAAGAAAGCATTACTTATATCAGGAAGTGTAAATTCGGTGGTTCAATGACGGATAATAGCCTCATTTCTGACTACAAATGGGTGGGGGGATAAATAACCTAACCTATTCGGATCCTCATTCTACCTCGCAGTGTAGAATTTTTCGCAAAGACTTCTCCACTTCGACCTATGTACCTTGTACCGCTGTTTTTTGCAGTTCTAAGCTCGATTCTTTGCTCTGTCAGAATACTATTGATAATTTCCTGCCATGATATTCTTCTTCTTGTTCTGCTTCTCGTAGCACTCGGTCTGGCTTCCGAAGCTCGTTTCGACGGGCGGTTCCCTGGCATTCTAGCCACATGTCCAAATCACATTAGCTTTTTACGTTCGATTTTGTTGTTCAGCTGTTCTTTACTTAAGCTGGCTCGTCTAGAAACACGTCTTAAGTATTTAATTTCTGATGCCTGACGAAATAAGACAGAAAAACAGTAAACATCGATACAGACGAAGAAACAATGCATTTTCGAACATCAGATATCACAAAATTTTGATATTTAAGAACCAAAGGAACGTTGCTACAAACGATGAACCATTTAGGGGAACATAGCCATTTTTCTACCAATGTTCCTTCGTCTGTGGGCTGCCTTATGGAAGCAACCATTGACAGGTGTGGAATGTTTTCGAGTTTATTGATTTATAAAAAAATATCAACTAGCACGTTTGCCGGATCTGACAACGTTAATTCGAAACTTGTTAAAACTCTTCATTTTTTATTGAATTTTATCCTTAAAACCATATTGCCATATCCATAAACAAAACCAAAATTCAATTGATTTATATGGTTATGGGTATGGAGTTATGACGAGACACATATAATCAAATACAGTGTTGCCCATTAGTTTGGTTCGAACAGCTGTTTTGTATTGTTATGGCACGCCTAATTTAATCTTAAGGTTGGATTATAGCAAGGCGAATTAATAAGGTGACCACACTAAAAACTCAGTTAGCCGACTGTAATAGAAAGTAACTGCAACGGTAGGAAACAGCTGATCGATATCTTATGTGAAAAGTAGGCTATGTTACATTACATCTCTATAACCATTTTCATTACTTTTCACATCACAATATCGATCAGCTGTTTCCTACCGTTCCAGTTACATTACATTATAGTCGGCTAACTGAGCCTTTAAGGCTCCGGTTACTCATGTGTGTTTACCAAGCCAAATGTCAAATTTGGATTGTATAGGTATAAGCCTACCTGTTTTTAAAAGTAATATTTTAACTTATATCAACAGCAGTGTTGCCATATTTCTTTTTCAAAAATCTTCAAGTCAAGCAAAAAAAATCTTTTTTTTTAATTTTTTTGTTATTTTATTGAACAAAAATAAGATAGTTTAGCATTTACAAATGTAAGTGCAAGTTCGAAAAACTCAATACAATCACATTTTTTTATTAATACAATCAAATTTTTTTGTACTTACTGCTCAACTTACAACACAATTTTATTGTAAGTAAATTTCTGTAAGTAAAATGACAAATGAAGAAACAGTTTTAGCGAGAATGAGTTTTGTATAAATTTTTAGTACTTCGTATAATAAAAGTAATATTTGTTGCTTATTTATAAAAAATAATATACAAAAGAGAACACAACTTCAGAACAACGCGTCTCAATGATATTTCTATATATGAATTTTATGCATTTGACAAAAAAGTTGTTGAAAAAATATTATTTTCAGTAATTTTATGATTTCGGGAATACGGCAGTACTGGTTTCATATATTTTTTATATAAACATATTGTTTTCTTTTAAAAGCAAATTTATTTTCATAAGACGTCCACGCTTCGTAAAAAATTTAAATTGAACTGACAACTGAATGTGTAAACTCTCAAGTAACTTGCAAGACTTTTGGTTATTTCTTCGAAATTTTCGGTATACATACACTACTTGCAAGTAGTTACTTACATTTGTAATTGCGGGGTAAAATTTATTTTATTTTTAGGGAACTATTAAACGTAAAGCTAAATAATACAAAATATTTACTGTATAGAATTTGTGTAAGATAATTATGAAGTAAATCAATAATATATTAAAAAAAAAAAGTCGCATTTTTAAAAATCTTATTTTTATCTAAGAAATCTTTTTGGTCGTTTTTTCATGTCTAAAAACTTCAAAAATAAGATAAATCATACATGTGGTTATTGCTGTTGTAATATTTGTTGTAGAATATAGGGTACCTGATTGATGTGGCTTGGATTATAGAAAGAGTATTGCAATAACGTGTGGTGACCAGAAACTTTTTAAAATAGCAAAATTGCTTAACATTGATTTTAATCCACAACTGAATTTCTTGGTGTTTAATATTTTTGCTACAAAAATCTTTAACTGAATAAAAACGTGTTTAACTCCATAAAGTATTTACAAAATACATACATAAATATTTATTAAATAAACTAAGTTTTCTTAATATTCACTGTTTAAACTACCCGCGTTCCATTACAAGCTCTCGGAAATTTAATAAAACAAATAACATTAGAATAAAAAATTAATAAATTAAATTAAATCATATTGAAAACACAATACCAATGCAAACATTGAGTTTCCAAAAATAAAAATGAACAGACATTTTCGGTCCCTTTAACTCGTTTAAGGGTTTCAACATTCTTTCTGCGCCTGTGCTTCACATTTGAAGTATTTAAATTCCATGTGTTTTCTTATTTTTTTTTAAGGTATCATTTTCTTCCTCCAAACTAAATAGATTTTTCCAACAAAATTCATTTGTTTTTTAGTTAATTAAATGTATTTATTTCATTTAAAAGTTTCATACAAAACTTAAGGAATGAGGAAAGCATTTTTCTTTTTCAAATAAGCATATAAATAAATACCTTGCGAAAAAATCATCCTGCCATCATTCGAGCGAGGATTATAAGCACACAATGGCATAAGCACACTTTTCCCCTATTTCAACACACGTACACGAACGCACACACACAAACACTTATCTGTACATATACATACATACATACAGTGTATTATAACCAAAAATTCATGTTGCCATTTTTATGCAATCACATAATTTTTAAAAGTCACTGCAACAAATTATAAAAAAAATGCCTTTTGCAATATTTTAAACTTGAATTTTCATCAATAAATTAACTTTTTTTATTAAATTGTTGAGTTGTAAGATTTTTCTGGCAAAATTTTATTTAACACTTCTTTTTTTTTTTTTTTTGATAATTTCACATGAATTTTTGCACTTTTTTTTATACTCTAAGTTTTTTTCCTTTACACTTTTTTTGACGTTTCGTCTTGGCCGCCTTGAAAATCAATGTTAAATGTCTTTAAAGGATTTTGAATTTTTTGCCACTGTTTTATTGCCAAATTGTATGTGGAAAAAATTGTTGCCAGCAATTGTCACTGGTATAAAAATAATCACTCAACATTAAAGAAGAATTTGAGAAATAAAATAAAGAGCAAGAAAGACTGAAAATCTTTCTCATTTTTGTTTGCAGTCTCTATTGGAAAACAACAGATTTTGCGATTTTTTTTTATTAACTGTTTTTTAGTCCTTTCTCTCTGCCATTATTTGTGTATACACACATTAGAGAAATTTTGCCGGCATTTAGTATTTTTTTTAATATCTATTTATGTGCCATTTTCAGGCTTTGTCTGATAAGATTTTCATTTTCATGTCTCAGCAATAACAGATAAAGACGGAAGGAAGTGCTTTTTCCCTCTTTCAGGCACTTCACATTTAATCTATGAGAATTTTAATATTAAAATATTATTGCTGATTCATTTAGAGATAATAATAAATATTTTAATATTTAGGCCAGAAAGAAAATAAATCTTAACATTTTTTTTAATTGATGTTAATTTATGAAAGTGACATGAGAGAGTGTTACCATAAGCATTTGCTTTTATTTGAAGTGCATTCTGGCAGTTTTGTGCCCTTAAGAAGTATATCTGGCAACTATTGTTATCGAACAGAATCACATTGCATTTTTAATATTGTTTTTAAATCGTTTTAGCTATATATATATATATATATAAGAAGGATGTTCACATTGAACCCTTTTATTTCTTTAAGGGCCAAGTTATAATACTTGACGATAGCTAAAAGTATGATGTTATTGCATGGATAAACACTTTTTCATTATTACAACTTAATTTTAACAAAAAGTGAGCGATAAGCTAAAGACAAGTTGATCCTACCTGTAACATTTATTGTGAGGTATAGCCATTTAAAGTTGCCACATTTTCGCCACTTGCCATACTTTCTACTTTATAAAACAAAAATTAATTTATTTGGTCAAAATATGGCATAAAACAAAAGCAATACAACACAAAACACATAAGAATAATAAAAAAACAAAAGAATTGACAAAAATATTTTCATTATGTTTGTAATTTGACAAATAAACAAAAGCAAGTTGCCACTTATCATTTTTAAGCAGCAAGATCCACAATATCCACACAAATGTTGCCACCAACCAAATATTTTATTATTTATTTTATCGGACAGTTGTAATAATGGAAAATTTTAAATGTCACTTTATAGTTCAGTTTTGCTAAAGTTAGGAATAACTATCCGAAACTTTATCGTTAAGTCATAATAATGGCCCTAAGTATATTACTTAAGAGTTCCGTCGCTTATTAGGGTTCCGTACAGGATACTCTATCAGTTAATGTAATTTTGACAACATGTTGTAAGAGGCAAGCTCTTCAAATTTTCAAAAACGCAAAACTAAGAAATTCCAAAATGATAAAATCGCCTAAACGAAAAAAAATTGCCAAAAACCGAAAAAAATCTTCAAAACGAAAAAACACCAAGAACCGAAAAATCCCAAAAATAAATAAAAAAATAAAACTAGAATAAATCGCCAAAACTCAAAAACGTCAAAACTTAAAAAACGCCAAAACTAAAAAAGGCCAGAACTTAAAAAAAAAATTTAAATACCGAAAAAATCCCAAAAACAAACAAAAAATTCCAAAACTATCGGTCGTGTCACAGATTCCGTTCGGAATAGTTTTGATTCCGTATTAACCATTCCGTTCAATGTTTTTTTTCGTTTTTCGGTTTCCAAAGCACCAAAATACGGATTAAATTTCGTTTCCGAACGGAATTGAGCTCTGTGACATGGCTGTATATATTATACAGCAATACGATATTTTACACAAACGTGCTCATGAAGATCTAATATTAACCCTTATTCCAGCTGTCGACATCGACGTCAATTTAACACAATACCAAAAAATTGGGGCATGTTTACACGCTCTCAAGAACAATTTCGTGCTACTGACAGTTAATTTTTTTCTCTAAGGTCTAGAAAAAACGTTCCGATTGTTTCGGAACAAAATGTTTGTCTGGAGAAAATTTTTTTTATTGAGAGTTTTTTACAAGACGATTCGTCCATTTCGAACATTTTGTCTGGAAAATCAAAGCTACCATATGAAATACGTGTGTAAACGATGCGTATTAATTTTCCCAGTGGCAGCAAAACGGCAAATTTTACAATTTTCTCTTTCACACACATCCTTTTAGTTGTTTAATGCAATTGTTTCGTTCATCTCCATACATATGTTTATGGTTTTTTTAATTTTCCTTTATTTCTATTCCAATAAATATAATTATACTCTGTGCTTTTATTATTCATATAACACGATGTGGCAGCTCAGTTCAACTTTGGCTGAAAATTTTAAATAATTGGCAGCTCGGATCGATTTTGTCAGGACAAAAATTAAAATTAAACCAATTCAAGCAGAAAATATTCCGAAAAAAATTTGTTCTCTTCTTCTGTCTCTCTCTCAAAAAGAGAAACGTCAAACTCCATATATAAAATTTTGTACGGATAAAAATTTTGTTCGGAAACAATGGGTGAATCCAGTTTTAAGGCTCAGTTAGCCGACTGTAATGTAATGTAACTGCAACGTAGGAAACAGCTGATCGATATTTTTATATGAAAAGTGGGTTACGTTACATTAGACCTTTCTCTGTTTCCTACTGTTGCAGTTACTTTACATTACTGTCCGCTAACTGAGCCTTTAGGCTCTTGCTATGCTGTAAATTTTTGATAACAGAAAAGGGCAGTATGTCTCAGTGATGCCAACTCTTGGATCATCAAAAGCACTGTGAGCATATAAAAATAGGGTAAAAAAGGGTAAAAATTGCACTTTTAACTTAATAAATACATGTCTGAATCAAATAGTTTTCATTAGTAAAGCCGCGTTAAGATTATTATACTTGTCAAAAATTCAAATAATACGTGCAAGTGTGATAGTCTGAACGCAAAATGTCATCAAAGTGGCAAATAATACGATAAAAATTTTGACATCCCATAGACTTTTTCGTTTTTAGAAAATTTCCTAAACGATAATGCTTTTCATTAGATCAGGGTTGCATTTTCACACAAACCAAATTTCCGAGTCGGCTGTTTCGCCGCTGATAGCGTGTCGTCATTGATTTAATGTTTTGTCATATGTATATCGACTCAAAATTTTGAATAAGTGAATCTTATGGAAGTGTATTTCGTTGACGTAATTTTTAACGTTTTTGTAATATCTATTCTTAAATTTTTTCTGTTATTTACATAGAATATTTTTAACTTCTATATTTTTACAAGTGCTGGCACGCTTCCGCCTACATAAAACCGCTTTGGCGCTGCTAGTCAATGAATAGCACAGACATTTTCATTGAACAGCTGTGTTATTTTCTGCTTGTATTACACATTTTATTTGAAGTGTGATGGTCTGAACACAATATGTGATTTTACGTTAGATTTTTTGACAGTCGCAAATAATGTATTTAGATTTCTGTATCGTAAAGTGTGATGAAAGTATTAATACTTGCATAATAGTCTGAACGGGGCTTAATTAGTTGGTTACGCTTTTTTACGCTTGTGTGACATTTGGCACACAGATGTAAACCAGGCCTTAGAAAGAAAAAAAACCAACAAATACCCGATAAGCACCAAAATGGCAACCTTGGTATGTCATAGGAATATCATCGGTGTTGCCAGATTTCACTCTCAGTTGTTAAAAAAAATATTAATAGTATATAATTTTTATTTTATTAACTCCGGACTAATAAATGGGGGTGTTATAAGTTTGTAGTGTTTGTCTGTGTCTCTGTGTGTCTATCCGTATCCACGTACAGACCAAACGGCTGGACCAATTTTTATTTAGTTTTTTCTGTTCAAAAGCTGACTTGATAGAGAGGGTTCTTAGCCATGTTTTAAGAAAATCGGTCCAGCCGGTTTGAAGATATCGCATCTTCTCTAGATATATTCCGTGATTTTTAAAATTTTTAATTTTTGTTATATAATTCTTTGTTTACAGTCTGTTCACTAAGACAAAATGCGTAGAGAATAACACATAATTACAAATAATTTTAATAAAATAAATAGAATAAATAGAAAAGAAAATAATTGATTTTGCAAAAATCTCTCTTTTTCCTCTCATCTAAATTTTCTCGTTTGCAAAATATGTGGCAACATTAAATTTTGTATCAAAAAGCTTTCTTTGGATCCCTTTTCCACAAGCACAGTTTACTTTGCAAAGTCTTAAGTTTGTTGGTGAGAAGGGAAAGAGGAATTGGGGTGAGCACGGACTTTGGTCTATGTATTTGCAAAGTTGCTTTGTTCTTCATTCTTTTCTTTCGTTTTTATTTTTACATAATTTCCGTATAGTTACTTCGTGGTATAGCTAAAATTTGTGAAAATAAACTTTGCATGTGAAGAAGCGAAACAAAGCTAAAAAGAAAATTTAAAAGACTTTGTCAAAGTAAACTTTGCGTGTGGGAAAGAAGTCTTATTCTCGCTTTCATTATGTCAAGGCTGAAGTGATGAGTAAAAGTTGAATGAATAAAAAAAAAAAATTATTGTTTAAAAGTACAAGCCCATAAACGGTGGAGTACAGTTTGTAATAATAAAATTAAATGACAGAGGTCTGTTGGTGGTGGTGATGATGATGACAACAACGACGAGCACAAAAGAGTCATGTTGTGATGATAAAATCGTTTATACTTAGAAAAGTGATGATGACAGTCAAATTTAAAGAAAATTAGGACTGAGGAGTAGAAACGGGGTAGAGATAAATTAATTGACATAAACATGTGTGCGGATGTTGCTACAAATGTTACATATTTTCATATCGAGACTAGGCCTGCTTTATTCTTTTTTTTTTGTGCCACTTAACAATTTATGTTTGCTATTTTTTTTTTACAAAAACTATTTACATATTTACATTTTAAATGCAATTGAAAAGAAATAATAGTGATAACTTACATACTTAAGTATGTACTAATGTATAATATACTATCGATGGTTCAAGCAGAAAGGCCCTAACTCACATTTTTTACGACATTGAGTTTTTCAGTGATTCCCATACATTTCACACAAGTACACCCCGTCACAAAAATTTATTGCAATAGTGCAAAAAATAACGCTTTCTATAAAAAAATTTACATTGTTTCTAATATGTTTTTACATTCTCCTGTAAAGTTGCAATTATTTGAGTTAGGTCCTTTCTACGTGAGAGCAACAATATGTTTCATGTGTATGAAAAATACATTAGAAGACCACACATAACCACATATAAATTTAGGCAACACAAATGTGTGTACAAAAAGATGAAGTAATATTGATTAACAACCAAAATATCTATAGCAATACATATGTATGCATTAGAGTGGGTAAATTTTTATGGATTAAAACAAGTTCACCAAGCCGTTGTCAAAATCGTAATCTACGACGAATTCTAAGAAGGTTTGCCCCAGGAACCGAGGGTCTAAAATCAAAATGGAGCTTTCCATTTTTAACGAGAAAAATTTCATTCCGTATATTTTTTTAGTTTCTAAGAAACTTGACAAAAGTGACTATGTTTCGAATTGGTCGAAAGCAGATTTCATGAGTTTTCGAAAGCTTGGTTTCTTGTGCAAACCTTCTTAGAATTTGACGTAGATTACGATTTTGACAATCGCTTGGTCGAGAAAAAATTTACCCACTCTATTATGTATGTACATATGTAATAATCGCTTAATTCTACTTAAGCAAAGTAGATATTAATGAAAGGAAATACAAGTATTAATTAAAATTGAAAATTTAAGAAACTTTAGAAAGAAAGAAACACTTTTCAATAAATAAATTCTTATGAAATTTATACATATACAAATACATATTTGCATTAAAATATTGTTAAAACATCAGTGAGTGAAAATGTCTTTAAAAATTAAATGTTTTATACAACAACAAACATTTAATACAAAGTTACTTTTTTAAAATACTGTTTACAAAATATAACTTTTATAACAGTTACTTTTACATAGAACATTTTTTAATAAAATGTACTTGTTACAAAAGGTATTATTATAAAAAGCACTTTTATAGAAGGTACTTTTTAGGAATGGTACTTTTTACAAAAGGTTATTTTTTTTATAAAAAGTGTTTTTTATAAGGTACTTTTTATAAAAGGTACTTTTTATAATAGGTACTTTTTATAAAAAAAGGTGTTTTTTGTAGAACGTCCTTTTTAGAAAAAGTACTTTTTACGAAAGGTACTTTTTACAAAACGTACTTTTTACATAAGATACTTTTTACAAAAGATACTTTTTACAAAATATACTTTTGTAAAAGGTACTTTTTACAAAAGATACTTTTTACAAAATATACTTTTGTAAAAGGTACTTTTTACAAAATATACTTTTGTGGACGGGTGAAGCTGCCCAAGCTCTTTGTAACCAAATTGTAGATTATAAACACGAGTATAAGGATTTTAGAATACAATTATTATTTATTGCCTTGTACTTCAATGTTAAAATTCCTAGAATATAATTCACAACTATTACAAAAAAAAAAACTTATATACTATGAATGTGGATACTGACTTTTCATGTATGGCTACTCGGAGCGAAACTTCTCGATCTTATCAATTCGGATGATTAGGTTATAAGAATAAAATATGATTTTTTCGTAAAAAAATATGGCTCGCTATTTTAACCGCGTGGAATGATAAAAGAAAAATTGCATTTGACAGTTTAATCGATAATAATAAATAGCGATAAAAATGATGTACTTGCAGCGTTTTCTCAGTGGCGGTAACAGTTCTCTTTACAGAAGGTATTTTTTACAAAAAGTACTTTTTACAAAATATACTTTCTAGAAATGGTAGTTTTTATGAGTTATTTTAAAAAAAAATTTACAATACTTTTTATGAAAGTGTTTTTAATGAAAGGTAAGTTTTATAGAATGTTATTTCATAAAGTGTGCTTTTCATGATGCCACTTTTTATAAAATATACTTTTCCTAAAAGGTATGTATATTTGATAAAATTTTGTTTTAACAGAACGTTTTTCTATAAAATGTACTTGTTATAAAAGGTATTTTTATAAACGGAATTTTTAGGAAGAGTTTTTTCTAGAGGCAATTTTGCAACAACTACTTCTTTTTATAAAAGTACTTCTTATGAAAGGTAAGTTTTATAAAAGGTATTTTGTATTAAAAATACTTTGCATGAAAGGTACGTTCTGTAAAAGATACTTTTAATGAATAGAATTTTTTTTATAAAATCTACTCTACTCTGGTATTTTTATAAAAAAAAATTTAAAAAAAAAAATATTTTTCAGTAAAATAATTTTTTATAAAATTGCTTTTTTGAAAGACAATTATTATAAAGGTACTTTTTGGCAAGATACTCTCTATAAAAGTACTTTTTGGGAAGATACTTTTTATAAAAATACTTTTTTGAGAGATATTTTTTGTAAAAGGACTTTTTTAAAGACACTTTTTATAAAAGTACTTTTTTTAAAAGACATTTTTGATACAAGTACTATTTTTGAAAGAAGCTTTTTATAAAAGTACTTTGTTTCAAAGACACTTTTTATAAAAGTACTTTTTATGAGCGAAACTTTTTATAAAATTACCTTTTTTGAAAAATACTGAAGGACACTTTTTATAAAAGTACTTTTTTTGAAAGACACTTTTTACAAAAGTACTCTTTTTAATAAAACAGTTTTTACAAAAGGTACTTTTTTATAATATATACTTTTTGTCAAAGCACTTTTTTAAGATTATTTTTAGAAAAGCAGTTTTGTAAAAGTACTTTTAAAATAGGTACTTTTTTATAAATTTTACTTCGTATAGAGTTTTTTTTTTATAAAAATTACTTTTTTTAAATCCAGTTTTTGTATATTTTTATAACAATCAAAAAACTAGAGCAGACGAGGTCGACAGTATGACCAATTTTGTAAGATTTGCATATGAGAGACAATATTTTAAAATTTTTTTTGAAATTTAAAAGCAATATTATTATATTTGTCAAATTTACAGTTATATCAAAATAATCCCCCTTATTGTGATTGGCGATTTTGCGGCGAAAGTCAGGCGTATTGTAATAAATTAAAGGAAAATGTAGCTTAATTTCTTTAATCAACTACAAATTGTCGAATTTGAAGTCGAAAAACGCCAACCACGATAAGGGAGAATATTCTTGCGTTGAGCGTTTTCTAGGGAACATTTTCTTTAATTTATACCTAGTACGTTTGCAAAGAAAGAGGTAAAGCTGTTTGCACTTTATTTTTCACATTATATACATACATACATATGTTCTTCATTTTTCATTTTCTTCAGTTAGAAATTTTCTGAATAATTTTTTTTCGTTTGCAAACTTCAAACTGGATAAGAGTTCTCTTTTGCAGATGACATCCATGGCCGAGCAGCGGAAATGTCAAAATAGCCAGACAAAAAAAAATAAAAGAAACGGTTTTGCACATGCGTACATAAATGCATACACACACACACACATTTGCACACATACATACATGTGTATATGCACACACTTACATATGCATGTGTGCGAGTGTGTAGTAGTTTCCAATAGATACGAGGTTTTGTGTATGAGCTAATATCTCGTGTTTTTCTAGCATATCAAAAAAGTTGTAATTTTTCTCATAAGTACATATTTGCGAAGAAATGATTTTTTAAATGTTATTAACTCGTAATAAATTTTTTAATTAATAAATTAAATTACCTGTGTTTCAGCCAGCACCAGTGCAAATTAAAAAATAATTGTATTTAATTTTTTGTTTGAATAAAATGCATATTTGTTATTTACATATGTATGTAAATACATACACACATACAGATGAATATAGATTCATAAGTAGTATACATATACCTGCATACATACATACATATGTAAATATTTTCTAATATTTTTTTAGTACTTTAATTATTTTTCACTTTTGCAAAAAAAAATTATGCATAATTTCTAACACTTTTGCAGTAATTTGGCTTTTTGAATTTTATTTCTGCATTAAAAAAAACTTTTTTATTACATACATAGATATGTACATACACACATACAAAATTATATACATATGTATGTAGATACATACATACATACATATGTGTATTAAATAATTCTAGAAAACACAGCAACATTAATTTTAGCGAAAAAAAAACACTTCGCCTGCCTTCGCTATTATTAGGTACTTATGTACGTAAGTATAATTTTATATTTTGTGTTATATTTTTAATACTTTTTGGGTTTATTATTACATATAATTATTATTATAAATAATTGTTACAACACAATGTGCGTGCCTGTGTACCGCGCGATTCACTTGCCATATACACGCAAATACTAAAAGTTAAAGGGTGACAACAAACACTTGGTACCCTGCAATTTTCATTATCCTCCCTTTTTTTCGACAAGCTCGCTCGCTCGTTCGTTCGCTCATTCGTTCTGTGTGGCACACACAAATTCAGGAAAATAAAAACGCGATTCTAATATTAGCGGCGGCTTTCTTTCCAATAATCAAGCATGCGCGTGACATCAGATAATAACAGAGACGAACAGTAATACAGAAAATGTACCGTTAAATAAAAGAAAAACAAGAAAAGAAAACAACAAGAAAAACAATATCAGCGACATGACCAACTAGTTGTACATGTGAAGGAATATGTATGAATGTACATACATATGTATGTATGTATAATAGCGAAAACAAAATTATGTATTAAAAAAATTAATAAGAAGAAGAACACACACACTTACACACCCTTCACAAACAAGTGCACTTGTCACAGTTTACTTTTTCAAATATGTCATTCGCGTGCCCATTCACAACTGTTGGAATTTTTTTTTGTGTAAGGTTGGCAATTTTTCGTATTTATGTACTACGAGTATGTATGTATGTATGTATGTTTGTATCCATGTACCCCTGTGTGTGTGTGTGCAGTAAATATGAATGTGTGCGCATGCATGTGCATTTCAGTTGACCTCCCCTTTAATTTAAATATTCATGTTGCAAATTCATTTAAAATTAATTATTTCTATTTGCCTTAATTAAACTGCAGCAAAGGCATTTTAACGTAACAAACAACATTATTTCGTGGCTTAATAATTTCCCTTATTAAAAATATTATATATTCTCTCTTTGTGCAAAACGCCTGCGTTTTCCAATTGCATCACATAAAAACTACTGAGAATTTGTTCCCCAAATTCGCAGGGATGGAAAATAGAGATTTTTAAATATTGTAGTATCGCAGCATGTGTGCATATAAAAACATATGTATGTATTTATGTATTTAAATAAATCTTTTTGAGGAGGCAAACATTCAAAAATATTATTGGAGCGAGTTTTTAATAATATTCTTTACAGTATAGCTCTAATAATTCCATATATTGTGCTTCCAAGGCATATGGTTTACGTGGCTGCCTGTATTCTATACTAAATCAATTACAATCATGAGATTTAAGGTAGAATTAGCCGAACTCCCACGTAAGCTAACGAAACAGCTGATCGTTTTTGTTGATTGAAAACAATGCAAATGCTTACCGAAATTTGCTGTAACGTTGACGGCAAGTCTCAACCTGTATAAAATAGAATTTCCTAACGTTATTAAGTGACGTTTGTAAACCAGTGATGGTAACTTTGTATGTTAAATCGAATGTGGGGGTATTTTAAAATGAGATGTATAAAAAAATGAAATGGTATCAAAACCTCTTATTGTGTATGTACATATGTCGAAATTATTTAATTTGTAACATACATATCGTTGGTCACAAGTAGAAAGGGCCTAACTGAAATAATTGTAATTTTATAGGAGAAGGTAAAAAAATAATAATAAACAGTACAACTGCTTTGTTAAAGTGTTATTTTTTCACTATTGCAATAAATTTTTTGTTACGAGGTATATTTGTGTGAAATGTATTGGAAGCACTGAAAAGCTCAATTTCATGAAAATACGAGTTAGAGCCTTTCTACTTGTGATCATCAATTTGTATGTATGTATGAACATGTTTATTTATTAAAAATTTATAACATACATACATACATACATATATTTTTAGGTATGTACATGGTCCAATACAGTTTTAGTAGCATTTACATATTTTAGTTACCTTTTCTTCGCTGCAATCAACATTTGAACTTTTTTAATTCTTATCACTGTTTTGTGAACAGTTGTTCCTTTTTCATACAAAAGCAACAAAACAAAGCAAGGCATATCAAACAGGTACATGCATCAGGCAAATTGCTCATCCGCTGATTTTTTGTTACAATTACTTTGCCATAGTGTTTTCTCTGATGCGTGTAACTATAGTAAATGTGCCTTGAAACAAAGTAGAGCCTACGCACGTTTTTAAATGTTCTATAAGTGCACAAACCTGCTAACAGTACGGTTCGCCTAACCCAGCATTTAGAATACTAACATACATACATACACATCTAATCTGTATCGTGGCATATCGTATTTCATTGGCGCTTCAACCAAATCGTCAGTAGACTCCAACCACAAATTTTTAACAGTTACAAACCTCTTATCTTATGCACAAACCATAAAAAACTATTTGATAATTCACAAATTATAAAATTTTTGAAAATCACAAAAGAAAAAAGAAGCTTAGCAGGCTTTGAAACTTCTACAAAACCCAGCAAATAATTTATGTTCAGGTGAATAGTTTTATTTTTCTACATCCTTATACAATTAGAAATCGATGAGATAACAATAAAAATATTTACAAGGCTAAATTATGGGAGCTATATGGTTCGAATTCTTTACAACTTTTTTAATTATTATTCTTCCTTTGTTTTTTTTCAGCATTTTGTGAAGAAGACTTGGGGAATTAATTATGAATCATTAGAGTCTAAACACAATGTAAGGATTTTTTACTGCGGTGCGGATTTCCATACGATTTTGAAGTAAAAATACGCAGTGCGGGACGGAATAAAATTAAAATCTATTTTATTTTCATTGTGGACTTTCTTATTCTCTCAATTTTGTCTTGCTGACGTTGCCGTAGTTTTTGAATAATTGGCTGTGTTCACAACATTATTGTAAAAAAAAACCATGATTTTGAAGTTCAAAAATTTTTGTCATAGATTATAAAAGTTTAAAAAAAATATCAAATATATCTGCGAATGTATAAAATGTTAATAATTTTTTGTTTTTAGTTATAAAAATGTATGCACAAAAAAATTAATAAAAATTTAAACAAGCAATGACAATTATTTCCGGCGCCGTCTTCCATTGTATTGTGTTTATTTTTCTCTCCCGCAACGAGAAATCGCACAGCACCGCAAACATTGTGTTTAGATTCTTACACGATCAAACAACGTACAAAAATAATTGAATTTTATATTTCAAACCAACAGTCTATTGTGTTGACACAGAAAATCCAGACTTTATTCACAATTTGCACAGAAAAAACTAATTTTTCATTTCAAAAACACAAAATTCTCTGAATCAAATACTAATTTTTTCAATTTAGGTCCTACAAAGAAATTTGTAAATTCAAATGCAAAATTTTGTAATAATTTGTTTGGAAAAAACCCCGATTTTTTCAATCAACAGATTGTTTAATTCAACAAAATTATTTAATGAAAATAAAAAGTAAATAAAATAAATAACTGTTGTGTACAGTTTAGAACAGAAATGTTCTCTTAACAATTTTGTTACAAGTATTATATATTATATATTCTCTCCATGTTTTTTTTTTGTTTTGCTTAAAACAAAATTGGATCAAACTATTTACTGGAATAGTAAAAATTATTTACTGAATTAAAATTTTATTTCAATCAAACTTTTGTTTGAAAATTTTTTGGGAATAATTTTTTCTGTGTGGTAATGAGCGATGAAGCCATTTCCTATTAAATGGGTATGTCAACAAGCAAAACTGCAGAAGCAGTTCATCAGCGACAATAACACCCACTTAAGTGTACCGTTTGGTGTGGTGTATCCTCCGAAAGGATAATTGGCCCATATTTTTGAAAATATACTGAAAAGAGCACGTATGTATTGCGAAGCATAAAATGGACATCACTTACAGGATATCATTTTTTAAAGCTTATTGCAAACAATTCCCCAATAATATACTGTATTTAAATAAAATATATAATTATTGCATAAAAAGCTATAATCCATTTAAATCATGTAGCTCATACTGCGCCACCCTGTATAAGGATGTAGACAAATAAAATGAATTATTTGTTGGGTTTTTTTCAGTTTCAAAGCCTACTAAGTTTCAAAAATTTTATTACTTGTAAATTCTCAAATAGTTTTTGAAAGTTTGTGCATAAGAGGTTTGTAACTGTTCAAAATTTGTGGTTGGAGTCTACTGATTATTTGGTTGATGCGCCAATGAAATACGTACGCTTGATCACCAGCAAAAAAAAAATTCAATTAGTATTTAATATGATAATAAAGCTTTTTTTAATTTAACCGACTTACCTATAGTACTAATCGAAGGCGGGGCCAATCAAGCTAGCAAATACCACATTTTTACATATTTATGCGATTACTTATCAATATTTTTTATCCCGGACACTTTAGTTAACCCATAAATTTTTTACTTTTTAATGCTTATTTTTTAATAAATTTAAAAAAAGTGCATTTTTAACTTTTTTGTGCCAATTTAAAATTGTTAGGGGAGCATTCACACCCACTTTCTGAAATATCAGTGGTCCCAACCACTTTTCTATACACAAGATATCGCCAATTTCAGAGCTCAAGGTGTGTATCGAAATTCGGAGGAATCGTTCAAGTAGAAGCTCGTGAAATATAAGTTTTATTGTATATGTATAATAAATATTACATAAAGTTTTAATGGGCGTGGCCCCGACCACTTTTTAAGCAGAAGATAATTCCATTCCCAGAGCCTAACTTGGTCGCCAAGTACCGTGAGGATCAGATAAGTGAAATTTATGTATATTTTATTACTAAACGTTAACAGGCGTGTCCCAGCCGCATTTTACAATAAAAAATCGTGTCGTTCCGAGAGCCCTCATTTTTGTATATGTTTCGTGGCGATCGTATAAGTGGAAGTACATATAATTTAATACTAAGCTTTAATGTGCATGTCCCCGACCACTTTTTAAAGTGTAAAATTATGTAATTTTTAATCAGGCTGTGTGCCAAGTTTTGTAAGAATCGATTAAGTAAAAATACGTGCAAAATAATATTAAATTTTAATGAGAATGCCTTCGCCCACATTTTAAGTTAAAATTTGTGTCATTTCGAAGGACACAATTGTGTGCTTAGATTCGTAGCGATTCGATACGTAAAAATGCATGTTCCAGCTTACTTAAAATATACATATATGTATTTAATTAATTTTAATTAAAATATCAAACTTTTTTAATCCATACTGCTTGTAATCAATGTCGTATCATATTAAAACTCCCATGCCTGGTTTAATTTCATGGTATCAAATGAAATGAATGTCAACTTCAACTTATGAAACTTGTAAATTTGAAGAAGCACATCCCTGGCCGCAATACAACTTTTTTAAAAACAAATCGCTCATTTACTCAAACAATGTCATAACTCAAAAAATGTCGTTCTTCATATTGATTAAAAATTTAATACAAAAATATCCTGTTTATTCAACTCTTGAAAGCAAAATACAATTTTCTTTTTCCATGAATTTGTTAATAAATTGAAAACTTTGAAATCTTTTTCTGGCAAACTAGTTCTTTTTATACTCTTCACCAAATATGGTAAAGGATATATGTATGTACAGGCAAATCCCGGTATAACGAACGATATAATGTCAGGCCCATTCGTTATACCGAAAAATTCGTTATATCGCAAAAATTTTTTTCAACTGTTATTTTAATTATTATTATTGCAGACATAATATAATACAATAAAGACAATGAGAGCAATTTATTTTCAAATAAGCTACCAAATACAAACTAAAGGAATAACATTTTTTTGCATTTACATTGCTGATGCAGATTGTTTTAATATATTTGGCCATTTGTTACACAGAGCACACATTTATCAAAATATATACAAAGTAGAACAAAATCTTAAAAATATATTCTTGGCAATTTTTTATTTTTTTTATTTTGGGATTTTTTCTTCATCATTCGTTATATCCAGTATTAAATTAGGCTAGTATTCGCTATATAAGGTTGTTAATGTAAAAAATTTGGATGTTCGTTATATCGGATTTTCGTTAAAGCGAGATTCGTTTTCGAGGTTTGTCATTCCGTGTGTAATTTCCACAATATTCATATGCGAACCATAAAGTATATTTATTGTGAATCCTTATGAATAGGGAAGAAGAATAAGCGATGTCCGTCTGTCTGCTACAGTTTTTGGTCTTGAACTACTGTGTGTGAAATAGTCCAAAATAGATTAGTATTGAAAATTAGCAAAAATCGAGCAGACGCACAGTGGGGGATATTGAAAAAAAAGTTAAAATAATTCTGCATATTCTAAACAGGTAGTCGGATTTTATGAAATTTTATACAGGATTTGAGAAGATGTTACAGATCTTATATCTGCAATTTGGACTATATATATTTAAAGGGTGTGGAGCCACAAAGCCCTAAAGTGGGCAACATCGGGTTAGTGAAAAATTAAAACCGATGCACAGAGTTCGATTTCAGAGATTAGGACGACAAAAATAAAAAATAAAGTTAATTAAAAATTTAAATTGACCACACTGTTTGCAAACGGAGACCCTGTCTAGCTTAAAACTGTATTATTCTTGTATATCTTTCACTTTGTATGCTTAAATGATGTGTTAAAAGTAAAAATGTAAACATAAAAATACTAGGGTTTTTATGCAAATTCAAAAGTAAAAAGAAGGCGTTGTAGATGCGATATTAATTTTATTTATTCAATTGTAACTTTTGACTAATACACACACAAACAAATTATTTTCTAATAAATGGTAAGTTATTTATTAAGTGTTATGATAAGTGATTTCTTTTACAATTATTACGGAATAAACTAACTTTGTCAGACGAAGTCTTTTGATCTGATATCCATCCGTTTGACCACATCCAGAAACGTTTTTGTAATCTTTCAACATTACTGTTATAGACTTTATATAAAATTCCTGCCCAAAGCTGCCACATTAATTTTTTTTTACAAAAATATAATTTGAGCATCAACTCAGAATAACTTGTTTTATACTTTTTTTATATTATTATTAATTTATGAAATTTCTTTTACCTTTTTTTATTGTAAAATATTTCGTTTCCCGGCTATTCCCAAAAGGATTTTATGAAATCCCAAAGATGGGATTATTTTGTATGTCTGCGGTATTTATCTTAACTTTTGCTGGGCGCAGATAGTATTTTAGGAAATATTTAAAAACATATAATGTCTTAAGGTAAAATCACAAATTTTTTGATTTTCGCCTTGGAATTCGAGAAAAAAGGCCTTACATTTCATATTTATAACAAAAATAGGTCAATTTTGAAACGATCTGGCACTTTTAATAACGAAAATTTTGAACAACAAATTTCTTTGTATTACCTTTTGAATAAATAAAAATGTGGGGTTGGTATAGTAGCAAATTTTTAAAATAATAGAAATGAAATAATTAACTCACTTTTTTATGCAAAAAAACGAAAAAAAAAGCCTTTTTCAAATATTTTCTTTAATTTGCGTATAACTTTTGACTTAGTATTGATTTTGATATCAAATTTTTATCTAAATGTTAAAAATTCATAAACTATATTAAGATTTTTGTCAATCGAACAAGCTTTGACTTCTCCATTAGAGGAACAGTGGACCAAGGTTGGTAAAAAAAACCAAAATTTAAATTTTTTTCTCGAATATTTCCTAAACTGGAAACTGCTCTTGGATAGAGAAATTCACTTGCAATAAAACCTTTTTATCAGATCAAAGACATCATCTTGGCATTGGTTAGAATTTTTCATTAACCCGAGGTTGCCCTCTTTGGGGCTTTGTGGGTCCGTCCCCTTTAAGGATATATTACCCAAATTCCAGATTTTACCTTTGTAACACCTCCTTAAATCTTGTATGAAATTTCATTACAATTAGACGTTTAGAATATGTAGAATTATTTCCACTTTTTTTTTCAAAATCCCAAACTTTGCATTGTCACGAAATATGGTACTAACGAGATTTTGACCTAAATCAAGCTGAATTTTATTATATATTCCATACAAAACTAAGTCTAATTTGTCAGTAGATTTTTAGGAATTTTAATTAAAATCTTATATTTTAATATTATTTTCACTAAAACATGAGAGAATTTGCTACGGTCTGCTTCAAAAGTGTTAATTGGCTCCATTGCAGTAGTTTAGTTCTAGCTTTGGAAATTTTTCAGTAAATGGGTTTTGTTTTTGATAAAAAAAGTGTGAATAAATGTCAAAAACTTTGGTGTAATCGGTATAAATTTTCAATAAGGTTTTAATTAAAATATACTAAATTTTGTGCAGGTGCGAATGCCTTATTAGAATTATTTTTTAATTTTATATTTTTGAAGTCGGAAAATTTTTTTACTAACTTCTGCCAAAGAGGGTTTACTGTGTGTGGCCACAGTTGGTATCAATCAGTTTATAGTGCGAAAACAAACAATATTTCCCTAGGTATTAGAACAATATTTTCTAATTTATACAAACATAAATTAAAACAAAACAAATAAATCAATTTTATCTCTGATCAAAACAGCAGGTGAATGCCCTGCTTCATTCAAAACTCTGAGTGTTAATCTCGTCTATGTGCCGACAATCTGTCTGAGATTTCACATTTACAATTTGCACAGCAAACTGATTTGATTTCTTGCTCTTGTCGGTTTAACACGCCGCTGTTGTTATTAATTAATAACTGCTGCCCGGTAATATTTATTCCCAGCATAAAACGGATTATTTAATTAGTATGTCCATGTGATGCTAAAAGCAACGTATATACCCTGTCGGAAATTACGTTAACTTTAAACTAACTTTAAGCTTACTATTTCGCAACTACTACTGACTGACACATTTTAACATTGCGATGTCTTAGGCGGTAGTCAATTGTCTCACTCTGCATTACTTTCAGTTAACTTCAGGTTGATTTTTTTTAAATCACCTGGTAGTCAGTAAATTAAGAAAAATTTCTGGGGTTCGAACATGTATCATCACACGTTGTGTACTCAACGCGCTACCAATCAGCTAAAATACCATCTAAAATAACAACAGCAAAATGTTAACATAAAACTGAAATGAGTTTCAAAGTAGCTGAGAATAAATTTGTTGGCTCTCACGAAATTCGATTACGAACTCAAATTAAGAATTAATTTTGGATTTGTTCTGGATGACATTGTAGTCAGTATAAGAAAAGTTAACTATAAGTTAACTAATTTTGTAGTCAACCATACATTCTCCGACAGGGTATGTACATACATACATACATGCATACATGTATACATATGTTTGTATTTCATTAAACAAAAAGCAATCAACAATATTTAAAATTTTTAAAATTATAATTTGCATAAAAACAAGTAAATAGAATAAACAAATCATTTGCGTTACCACCTGGAGAGAATTTCTCCAGGTGGTGACCAGTGGTACCAGTGATGCTAGAATGCGCTTCGATAAATTTGTTTGCCGACTTTGTTTTGAAATTTTTTCTGTAAACCTTCCCTTGGGTACAAAGAGTCAATATATAAAACATAAGAAATTTTGCGATTGCAAATGACTACAAGTTTTTTCTTTGCAAAATACTATTTAAAAAAATATTTCTAGACTCCGTGTGATACCGGAAAATAACATTCGTTATCAGAGCGTCAAAAGACAATTTATTACAAAGGGAGATATTTAATACAATTAAAATTAAAAAGCCTTTTCTGAAAAATATAAAGCTTCTTGACCGTGATACCTATACATCTATAGTTTGTCACGTGTGACATCATAGGTGTTAAATTTAAAAAAAATACTTAAAATAAAATGTGCCAAGCTTTTAAATTATTTAAATTTAAGTGGAAAGAAAAATTCAAGAAAAAAATATATCTAATTACAAAACCATAAATTAAAAAAAATATTTTTGTTAATTTATGGTTATTATCAGGGAAACCAGGAATATGCTCAAAAAAAACGTTTTATGCGCATTCAACATGCCCTAAAAACTTTGAAATATGCACTAAAAACTCCAAAAATATGCACTTAAAAATAAAATGAATTGCATTATTTGTAAATGAAACGATATTTTAATTAAAAAATTCAATAACATTTGCATATAAACTAAGACAAAAATAAAATAAACAAAAAAATTAATCTTAGTTAATTTTAATTATTATTTTTCGAACTTAATTTGTTTCTATATTTATGATTTGAAAGGGCTAAAGTTCGTATCGCTTTTTTAAGCCAAATTACATGTGATAATTATTAATGAACAAATAACATCAAAGTTAGTTGTAAATATTCTGACAACACATAATTGAACGGAACGGAACAGCCAGCCGTTTTCGAAGGCCACTAAACCTTCATCATCAGCGTTCTTGTGTGTTGGTCCACTGTGTGTGGTGTCAGTTGATGTAGATTTCTGCCTTATATACGAAACTTTCTTGCAAATGGAATACGTGAATTGTTTTTGATTCATCGTATTTTAAAAAAATTAATCAATAAAAAAAATTAACAAAGAATAATAATTAGGGTTTGAAACAAAATTCCCATACAAATTTTTATTTAAAAAAATTATTTTTTTTTGCTACTCTGGTAAAAATTTAACTTCAACTTCAAAAAAGATCTCGATATCAGAATTAGAGCTTTGGAACTATATTTTAGATAAATAAGACAAGCAACAAAATATTGATCCCGATTTTCAAATAAAAATCGTTGCCTGTTACATTTAAATAAAATTTTATACATTGACAATGTTCCTTCAACATCTACTTGGCGCGGAGTCCGTCACAGATAGCAAAACCATTGAAACTATCATCCGCAATAACTGCGTAATATATAAGAAAGCTGTATAAACTATATGAAATATTGGAAATGAGATTTAAGTGGCGAAAAATGTTTGACCAACATATAAAATATATGTGACTTGTAAGCATATTAAAATAAAACATTACGCTCTAAAAATTTGAAAATATGTTAAAAATATATATATATAAGACTGAAATATGCAAAAATATGCTTTAAAGGGTAAAATATGCAAAAACAACAAATTAAAAAATTGATGCCAAAATTTATAAAAAGTTCTGAAACGGATAAATATCTTGTTCCTACATTTATACATCATACAAGAAAAAACATGCAATTGCATATTTGCGGTTTCCCTGGTTATTATGTTAAAATAAATACATTGAATACTTCAGCTAATTTTAAAACATTTTTGTTGAGCTTGTAGTTCATAAAAAAGCAACATATACAATCACCCTTATTCTATTTGGCGTCGGCAACATCGTCATCAATTTAGAAACAACATCAATTTAACACAACATCAATGCTAACTTTGTATTTCCTAACAATGTTACGACGAAGTTGCCTGTTTATCGATAAATATAATACACATATCCAATATCTGAGTCATCTGATTCATTTTGTATACTATTTTTGGTAGAAGTGTCTTTGAATAAGTAAAAGGTTTGTAAATAAATTAAAATAAAATGTTTTTCTTTCGTATCGGGACGAAGAAAATAAAAAATTTATTAGTGAAAAGAAGATTTCTCAGACAAAAGTCATTGCATTTGTAATTTACCCAATGAAAAGTAAGTGATAAATTTCGACATATTTTTGTGAAATAATGAGAAATGTTCATCGTTTTAATATTTTAAATTTATTTTCGGCTCAATAAAACATCATTTAAGCATGTATTGGATACAATTGAACCTGATTTTGGAAACAAAAGGGATCAGATCAGCGTTTATTGGAGATTGCAGCTTCCTCCAAGGGCTTATTGCTAATTGTTTATATATTTTTGCAACCTTTTTTTAATTTAAAGCTCAAGTCCCGTCAGATCTGTAAAAATATTTCTTTCATACAGTATACTTTCCCAACACACTATTTACTTTACATTTTGCCATTTACCACTAGTTCTAATGGTGCACCGAGGGAATTTAGTGTAGTCACAACAATTTCCCACTGTATCTTGAAAGTATTAGGAACACTGCCCCTGCGGAATCCTCTAACTTAAAGAAGGACTTTTTTCAACTGCTAAACAAGCTTTTCAAATTAATTGGGTTTGGTAATTTAAATTTTGTCCATATTAACATTTTTCCCTTTTTTTAATAATTTTTTTAAATAAATATGTATGTACGTATGTATGAATGTATATATACTTTTTTATTTCATATATTTTCACATTTTTACTATTTAAATTATTTTTCAAATTCATTGAGGTATGCACACAACAGAACACGACATCAAAAACACTGACGACAAAATGAACGGCAACATCAACATCAATTTTTCGTACAGAATGCCAAGCATATGCTGACAGTCATCGATAAATGGCAATTTTATCTACAGGAATACCGATGTGCCAAAAAACATTAAAAACGGCGTCGTGTTATGTTGCCGACGCCAAATAGAATAAGGGTGAATATAAATATCATGATAAACAAAATGTCACGAGCGACATGTCACGTAAGACTAATATTAAAATTTAATAAAAATAATAACTAATTTTTGGATAAAAACAAAGCTGTTTTAAAGATAAAACAATGCACAATATGAAAAAATTAGTCATTTAGTAATTTTTATTTTATTTACACTTTTTGTACTTTAAATGTGTACAGTCGTCACAGTCGACATTATAAAAGTGCCCAAATGAAATTAATTAAGAGCCCATTCAGGATGACTCCAAATTAAGCAGTTTCGTGATTTCAGTCGAAAACAAGTTGAAATTAATTAATTTCCCATATATTTTGACATTTTCCAAATTAAATTATTTTACTTAATTTCGATGAAATTAACAAGAAATTACAAAATACAACTCTGTTTTTGTACTAAAACTACTTTTATTTTCAAACATGAGTAAATTTACCACTATGAGAAACAACAATTAAAAGAAATAAAAATTTTGACATTCAATATTAAATTAAAAAACATTGAAAACTATTAAATTTATGAACATTTTTGAAAGAAAAATGTGTATATCTGTAACAAAGAATTTATTCAACTGAGAAAACTACTTTAATGTCTGCCGCAGTGAATAATATGTTTGCGAAATCAACTCAAATGTCATTCAGTGCCTGCATAAACACCTTTCATTTCGTTCGTAATTTGAGCTTGAAATTACTTAATTTCGTGTCAGCCTGAATGGGCTATAAATTTTTTTCCTTAGTGTGTGTAACATTTTATGATATGATCAGATGGTTGGATGGATGGTTCCATATATATTAACCCAATAATGGACAAGAGTGCCATATGGCACTCAAAATTGTACTATGTTCAAAATACGTCTAAAAATAATTCAGGCGCGCTATATTGTACACTTTATGTACCTTTATTATTTTGTTTGTTGCGAATCAACTCATATGCATA